>OW387150.1:6901961-8322456 GCA_936440205.1 Lepidonotus clava
AATAAAAATAATTTAAAACAAAGTCTCAGACAGATGAGACCCCAGGACACTGGCCAGTCTGTCAGTCCCTAACCAATCAGAGGCCTCATACCTTAGATACAGTAAACAGGTCCCTGGTTACTACTAGGCAGCCAGGGTCATATGGTACCAATCACAGGTAAGGGAGGGAAAATTTCAGACTTACCTGGTCACTTGTGGTCTGTTCACCAACACTACAGCCATGTCCGATTCACCAGAATCCACCAACACGAAGAATATGATATTTGTTTTTGAAATAAAAATAAAAAATATGATGTACTGAATCAAGGGGTGGTGTTTTTGTTCACGATATTTTAAAATAATGGTATTAAGGTGGACATAAAGATGAAACCTCATGCTAAACACCATTTTTGTATTTGGTTTACATGGTAGAGCCTGTTCAGCATTGAGAGTCTTAAATTGTACAAGCGACAGGTTATTAACCTGACATGATCTGAAATGTATGATCATCATGTAGATTTTTAGATGCAAAATGCAATCTGAAATCAAAACTATAGGAGCATTAATAAAGCTTTATTTTATTTTCTTTAATTTCCTTTCCGTAGTTTTTAGAAGAGAATTATTTTTTATTATAGTCTAGCGATAAAATTGTTTGCTGGGTAAATCACTAAATGCATTGTTTAGTCTTATATAAGGGTTATAGTTGTAACATTGTCAGTTACGTTGCAGAAACATACCTGGGAGTCTACAATTTGTAGTAACGATGTAAAAGTACAATGTTGTGACAACGTTGCACCTACAACTTTGTCACAACATTGTACTTTTACATTGTAACTACAAATTGTAGACTCCCAGGTATATGTTTGCTGGGCACATTGTGAATACATTCTTTTATTCATAGCATCATAGATCTTATCCGTTATCTTTGCAATTGTTTGGATTGTTGAATGATCTTTCCTAAAGCTTCCTTGTTGAGTCTAAAGCATATTATTATTTGCTATTATTATCTGTATCATTATTATCCAGTTGTGACTTCATATAATACGCTTTAGCTTGTTTAACTAAGTTTTTAGTCTGATTTTAACAAATTGATGTTGACTCATCTGCTGTGCATTTTGTTATTTGTCTTCTTAGCTTTTTGTAGTAAGTGGTCGTTTTGAACAAGGATTTGCATCCTTTCATTATTCATCCATGGATCCTTCTCTTGTTTTAGATAATATGATTTGAAGGATCTACTAGTTAAATGTGGGTCACCAGCTTGCAAGATGTGCATCTACAAATCTGAAGTACTCATGTAGTCATATAACTATCAATTACAAGCAAATTGATGTACTACATTAAAGGTTCCTTGCACATAAATTTACAAGTCTCCAATTTTTGTGCCTTTTATTTTAGTTATATCTCCTGAAAATGTAATAACTGAAAAAACTGCAAAATGTGAAAATATTTGAGAATAATTCAGGAAAGAAAACTAAATTTGGGAAATTCTTATATTCTTGGCTTTCATTACTGTCCTTCCTACGTCATCATAATGGGCATTCCCTTTCATAATAACTTGGGAATCCCAGGTTATTGAATTCATTTAGGGTAGTAAAAAATAGAATTATTAATGGCATGTGTGGTCCTAAATAAAAATATATTATGCCCAAAATCAATATCCTTTCTATACATTTTTGAGAGTGGGGGATTCCCTTTGATGAATACATGGGATTCCCTGATTACTCACCGTGTGATGCCACAATTTTGGGGATTTCCTTTAAAAAATGTAAGAAAATGCAAGTTTTTCAATGTAGCCTAATTCTGTCAAAAAATGGATTTTATTTTAGATTTTTTCTCAGAGTAAAAGTGCTCAATGAAAAGGATATGCTTCACTGATTTCATTGAAAAATAATCATTCTGTACTTATGTGCAATGTTTCCTTTAAGATATGGCTAGCTGGCGAGAGAGAAATACTGGAGAAATCCAATATCTTACCATGCCCATTAAAGTGTTTTCAAACATATAAACAGGTATCACTGACACCATGAGCTCTCAAGCCTTCATTAGTGTAGGCACACATCATATCATTTTACATGGGAATATGCTTTGCTACATCCAAGCTGTCATGTAAAATGACAGGGGTTCTCAGTTACACGATAGTGTCTGACAGTTATGAGTAACTGGAGCACACCCCGAATGCAATTAGTTCTGACAGGTCTCTTCACCTGAAATATTATGAAAAGTTTAAGGTTGTTTTAACTTTTACCAACTTTTCTTATTGATAAATAGAAACAAAACCACACCATCCCACCATATTTAAGGATGGAGACTTGAGATTAATGGACAATCAATTAATACTGCAATATATCTAGAGCTATTTGTACATTTTTAGTGAGACAAAATTTCAGAGGCAATTCCTAGATATCCTATTCTATACAAAAGTATTTCTATTAACCTTTTAGACCAATAACATTGGATAAATATCTATCAATTATGTGTTTGAACTTTTATTAGAAAACATAAGCACCTATTTTCTTAAGCCAGTATGCCAGACTAGGCCCACTAAAACTTGTGGTTTGGGATGGAGGTTGTGGGGGGTAAGTGTTGCACTGTTCACTAGTCGCTGTCCTTGAGGCACAGCAAGGCTGATACTCACAGCAGGGGTTAATGATTTTAGTCACAATTTTTAATATCTTGCTACAAGCACCATAGGCCTCAAGATTTTAATCACCAAATGAAGACAATTGTAGCCATTGGTGACCTGGCACCTTTAAAGATCAACTCCTCATCAAGAATTTTGAAAAATATGTATTTCAAGCTTATTTTCAAAGGAAAACTTAAACATTACCTATTACTAAAAGGGAGCATATCAGAACGGCCCTTTATCCCTGGGATCCATCCTTAAGTCACTGACTGCAAAATATTTCAAAGAAACTCAGTTTTCTCACCACTGATAAACTAAGAATTCATATTAATCAACTCACGTGACACAATCTGACCAGTCAGTTGAGTCTACAAGGCAGCATGTGCTGTAGACCACTGCACATAACCTCACTTTTTGGCTGTCGTCTCAGGAGAAAGGATCTCACTATTTTGAACCATCATTCCTGATTCACACTGAAGGCTGAATGCACATGGAACCTTGTTCCAATACTTTAATCTAAATGTGAGTTCCCATCTACTCTCTGAGATTTTAGAGGACTTCTCTGTGATCATCCCTAATTTTCAGGTAAATACATCTCTTTTTAAAAAATGGCGTTTTGGGCACCTTGTCTGAAATTGGGTTTTCTCTACTCGCATCAAATTTCCTGATTAAATCCTTTCCTTCATATAGCTATTTTCTTAGAACAATGGGTAATTGTCCATGAATATTTATTTTTTCAGATTTTCTAGTCTCGTTGAAACCTTCTACATTGCATGGAGACAATTTTACTCTGCCTCATGGAGATTTAGGTAACAGATCAAACGTGACAAACATTTTGGGTGCCAGGGGCCTAAATTGTATTAGTCACTACTGGTAAGGTATATTAGATAGGACTACTTAAGTCCATAGGTATAATATTTGATTGAACATTAGGCATAAAAAGGAAAGAAACTATGAATGCTTCAGGAAACCTATCTGACAATGCATACAACGCAAACCAGACCACGATTATTGAAGAACTACCTTTCAGGGAATTAATCATATTGGGGGATGTAATTGAGAAAATTCTGATTTTCGTGAACAACAGCATAACATTAACCATACTTTACAAATATGCAAAACTGGAAACACCATCTAATATCTTTATAGCTTGGCTCACACTTGCAGATCTGTTTTCTGCAGCTATTTTGCCTTTTAAGATAGCTTTGCAGTATCTTCCTTTCGGGGTTGGATGGAACACTTTTTGCATCTTTCAACTTTTTATTGGAATATCCACAAGCATCATCAACAATACTGCTTTGTTTATAATTGGTGCAGACCGTCTGCTGTACATAGTTTATTCACTGCAATACCACACCATTTTAACCACGAAAAAGGCTATTATAATTGTTGCTGTCCTATCATTATGTGGGCTCACATTTACATTTCTATGTTTAATCATTGGCTATGAACATTCTGATGGCTTTAGTGAGGGACTATGCATCTCATTCAATTCCTTAACCGGCTCAACACTGTCAGTTCTTCTATGTCCATTCATACTCTTCATGCCAATTACAATATGTTGCTACATCAAAATTGGACTCATTGCTCTCAAACAAAAGCGTGCCATAGCTGCATCAGGACAGGGAGGACCTTCGCATACTAATACGGAGACTGACTTCAAGATTACAAAAGTTATGCTTAATGTACTCATTGTATACATCTTTTGTAACTTAACATTTATTGTACAGCCCATATTAGCACACCATCTAGAAGGGTATAGCCGTGAGATTATGGTAAGGATCTCCACCCATACAAATAAGATTAATTCCTGGATTAATCCTATCATCTATGTTTGGATGAGTGGCAATTTCAGACAGCACATTCGTAAGTTCTTCAGAAACTTTCCATTTGTTGAGAATACTGAATTTCTTTAATAACTGGAAGATAAAGTCACCAATGCCACTATAAACCACTATATGGCTACAGAAAGGGTGATTTGGCAATTATAGGTGACGGGAGTAAACCCTAGTTTAGCAGGTCAGGAAACTGGAGGTGCAAGTACTTGGGCCAGAAAATGTGAGTGTCCTTTTGTTAGTGTTAGTGATGACCAGTGAATTTATATTGAGAACCAGGATCTGAATCTGAATCTTGTATGCTGTGTGACAACTAGGTTTTTGGGAATAAAACCCTCCCTGATGTCTCCCGTAGGCCTAATACCATTATAAAGAGTAATTATTAGGAGTGTAAGGCCCCCAGATTTCCTAGCTCAGGGTCCTGAGTGGCTCCCAAAATTTTCCATCTGATCCTAGGACGTTGTAAATGAGATTTTCTGTATGTTTGACCTAAGAATGTTTCATAAGGTGGTATAAGCACAGTAAAAGAAGGGTATGTATTTAAAATTAATGAAAAAGAAGAGACTGAGGGCCTAGTTTCTGATGAGAGCTCTAAATTTATAAGCTAGACTGATCCCAACTGAACATTACTCCTTGAATCTTATTCCCACAAAACAATTAAAAGAATACAAATACCACAAATTTGAATGTGATTCTAAGATAACGTGACTTGTGATTTAATTCATGTCTATTCACTGTGTACACATTTTTGCAGTTATGTTGTAATGAACTAGTGTATAGCCTGACATAATAATGGTAAAATTTGGCATTATTCTTTGAATTCCTAGACATTTTGCTTGTCGCAATTGTTTTGATCATTGTAGGTTGTAGCTTCTAGATTGTAGCTATAGGTTCTCCCCCAAAGCCCTGTTACACGGTGGTTATGATTATGGTTATGTCAACAACAGTGGTTGACTGCATAGTAAACGTATAAACTAGTTTTGTAACACCCTGTAGTTGTAGAAGGTTCTGAGTGAAATAGAGGTACATTAGTTTTATGAAAATGCATGCTAATCTCTTGAAGTAGCTTGAGCTACTCCTATTGGATGTAACGTTGCCCTGTAAGTGTAGCCACACCCTTATGGGAGTGGCTCTTGCCCTATACAACATGACTCCCCACCCCATGGAGAAGGGTAGTATCGACACTGTCGCTCTTGCTAGCAGAGCCCCATAACACTATAAATTCTACCTTACAAGCAAGAACCTGAAGGACTGTTCTATGACATAATTATGTAACAGCCCAGTGCACCCAGTGTGTGATGCTGTGGGTTGTGAATTATGAGCACAGGGTTGTATGTTTTTCTTGGGAATTTTTCTTTTTCTTTTTAGGTTAAATACAATATCTCTGGTGTTACTTTATCTATAGAAATGCCTGTTACTGCGTTCAAAAGCTTATCAAAAGTTCTGTCAATTGACGTATATATTGACTCATTCTTAATTTGTTTAGAGATTACAAAAGTATTTCCTTCGAATCTATTTCATTAATATCTATCATATAAGGTCATACTGCAAAATACCTTCCCACTCTCTGTGCAGAGTTGTGATTTTTTCCTGGAAAGAACCCTTTTATATGGATATATTATGAAGGCCTTTGATTGTGCAAATGTCTGAAATGTAGCATTCTGCGGGAGTGTCATCATTATTACTGCAGGTATCACTCACCATATTGTCCATTGTTGTACAGAATGGTCTGCCATTGTAAACCTAGACCCAATAAAGTTTTGAAACTGTATTTTAACATATGGCTTTTCCTTTCCAAGTTCTCCAAAGTTACCCTGAGAATATTGTATTCAGTGGGGAGTGCCTCTACAGTACTCTACTTACTCTATCTAGCTATCCCTTTTAATAAACTTGCTGGTTAAAGCTTATCTTCTACCATCTGAAAAAAGAAGTACTAAAGTGTAGTAAATGAAATGATTGTATATAAATTGAATATTTATGTAAAGAAGAAGTTGTTCTTATCAAAAGGGGAAATTGGAAAAACATACATGGATGTCCTATGTAGATATTGTATTCAATTGAAAACAAATTTCTAAGGTTTTAAGAATTTGAACTCAATTTTGTACACTTGCCACATCATAAAACCATGGCCGCCATGCTGACAAACATGTCTATTGACCTTTTACGAAAGTTGAAAGCGAAAAACAATTCCATAAAATGTTGAAATCATATTTGGACATTTGGAACTTCATAACAACATAGCCACCATGCTGACAAAAAGATTGGTTGGTTATTGGTGTTTAACGCTGACAACAAAGTCTGATGTCCTTATCTAAAACTTGGAAGTGAAAAAAAAAATCTGTACAAATTTGAAACTTTTAACTTGTTTTTGGACACTTGGCATTTCACAATAACGTAGCTGCCATACTGCCAATTTGTCTGATGACCTTGTCTAAAACCTGGAAATGAATAAAAATTAGAAAAAATCTAAATGTTAAACTTGTTTTTGCACACTTGGCATATCATAAAAACATGGTCACCATGCTGACAAATATCTCTGATGACTTTGTCTAAAACTTGGAAGTGAAAAGAAATTTTCTAGAAATTAATAACTTATGAAGTTCTTTTTGGACCTTTTGAGCATCATAAAAACATGGCTGCCATACTGATGAACATGTTTGATAACCTTGAGTAAATGTTGGAAGTGAGAAAAAACGTCATACAAATTTGAAATTGTAAATTAGTTTTTTCTCATGTGGCACACCATAACAACATTAAGTGGGGGATTTGACATATCTGTTCCACTCTATCGCCCACCTAATAACATGGTATGTAATCAACCTTGACCTTGGTTCTACTCTCCCCCACTAGAGTTGCCAACAACTCAAAGTTGTCTATTATTGTTTTAACTATCCTGGAACTTGTAGATTTTAACCAAATAACATGAATTCATGCAAAATACATATAAATCTATGTAAAATAGCTTTCAGGCATTTCTTTTGATCAATACATAATCCATTCTAATATCAAAATTATCAAAGGCCATAGAACACATCTACATGTAGCTAAATGTAACTAAAATCTCTAATCGCAGTAAAACCCATATGCATGAATCCATTCTCCAAGTATAGGACAGGAATAAGGGGATTAAATGTGCAATAATAGGATGAACTGGCTCATTCACTTGTTTAAAGAAACAGCGATCATATACTTCACTTACCAAACTGTATACCATTGAGCAAACGCGTGCCTTATATGTGCCTTAGAAAATTATCACAAATGGTTCACTGCCATTAATTTTGACCAAGACTGAATATTGACAAATCTAAAGTATAGCTATATGCCAGTAAGAACATGCTATCCAGTAACTAATCTGGTAACTTTACATTGAGTTATGGTCTTAAACCTCTACAACTCTGTAATAGCTACATGTACCTACCTATGTGTGTACATTGACAATACCTTAAGTTTTGAGAAGCATATATGTAGGATATGCAAGAAACTCTTACCCAGAATTACTGTCCTGCATACAGGAGTAAGGCTACAATTATATAAGCAAAGGGTCCTTCTGAATGTGGAATACTGTAAATTCTTTTTAGGATGCAGTACCCAGGATTATACTATTGGCCCTCAATTAAGTATGTACGCATCAAGGGGGGGAGGGGGGTCTGAGATTTTTAAAATGTGCGTATGTTTTAGTACATATCCTATGCGTATTTTTGCTCAAGGGGGGGTGGGGGTCTCAGATTTTTGAAAATGTGTGTACATACTAAATGGAAGGCCCCCAACTGATTTACAAAAGATACAAAATCAAGCTTTCTGTAGATGTTTGAATACCTGACATGCAGTTGATATCAGTACCAACAACTAGGATCAAAATTGAGTATAACAAGACAAGTATAGCCAAGACGATATCATTTTATTCATGCTTTCATAGAATTCGAGCGAGACTTATCAGATGAAAATGAAATAATGCTACGAATAAGAATTGTATGAATAGATCTGCAGACAAGCATGCTGAGTCAGGAATGTCTGTGTTTATTGTCTCCAGCTTGATATCTTATTTCTTGCTGGTATTGTTTTCGGATAACATTTTTATTGTTGCAAACTTCTAATTTTGCTGAGAATCTTGCTCAAATAGCCCCTTTTGGTTATAATTTTAAAGCATACAAAGCAAAAGTTACATCAGATTAAATCTTGCAGCTTGTTATCTTTGGGTATTTGCATGTAAAAGGAAGCGTGCATTTAACAAAATCTTGATTAGGTTCTTTCTTTATAACTGGTTTCTCCATATTAAATTTATTACAATTCTATATATCCAAAAGATGCAAAATTCCGATGCATTTTCCAGGATTGCGTCTATAAAAATAAGGAAAATAGGGCCGCCTCTGTGAGAATTAAAGTGTGCTAGTTTAGCGAAAATGTAGCGCTCCCGGACCTACATTAGTATGTATGAAAATTACATTTAAAATAATATTTGCATCAAGCAAAGGGTGCTAAACAGCGGTGGATATCCACGATTTTTCAATGGATGTTATTTGACCCTGATGAGTTCAACCAAATTTTAATTTTACATTTAAAGTAAAATGAAAGGTTTCCAAAGCATTAAAAAGAAATTATAATTCAGCATCCAGAAATTTTGGAACAAATCAGTGTAAGCCAAAAGCATGGTGGAAGCTGCGCGTGCGTGAGTTCACTGCGACTGGGGGGGGGGGGGGCAAGGTGCGCAACACATTATGTAATAGGTAAGGTGGATTTGGGATGACTAGCCCGACAGGGCTTAACTAAACTGTTTAAAAAAAGTCTTAAAAGAGTTTTTCGCGACAGGAAATATAATAAAATAGTGAAATTCCCAGACTATTCCTTCATCTCTACCCTTATTTCTTTCATTTCTTGCACTTTGACAAGCCTCAGCAGTCTGTCTTCTTGTCACATTGACCCCTGTGTCCCCCGAAAATGGCCCCTTCCATGGTGGATCCCACGCTTGGGCTTCATCGTGTTCAGTCCTCCTCGGAACTGCGGCTGGCCTGGTCCAGGAGGCGGTGACAGGTTCTCTCCATCTCCCGGCTCGGCTCACACCTCCCCAGGTCAGTGTTACAGCGGGTAGTGGACGACGGGCAGTTGGCGTCAGTGGTGCACGTCTGCAACAGGGAATTTTTTGTATTTTTTATTAAACCACATTCATACATTCATCTTCGGGGGCAGATACAGGATTTTCGGAAGTGGGGGGGGGGGGGGGGGGGTCAGCATAAAATAAAGGCTAAGTACTGAAACCGAGTGCAATCGCGCATATGCGTGGGGAATTTCCCCCCTTTTTGCAGTTTAGGGGTTCACAAAAAAAGGGGGGGGGGGGTCAGGACCCCCTGGGCCCCCCTGGATAAGCCCCTGATCTTCCATGTTGGTCAGCTGAGAGGTAACATACATTTCATGTATCAGTTATATAATAATACGATTTAATGCAACATATAGTTATTTTATTTTATCAGGAGTTTATGATAAAGACGGAGGGGGAACCAGCATGAGTTTATACTTGGGTGCAATGTAAACATTATGTTTGAGGCAAAACATAATCATATAGCCTATTGGTAATGGTCAATATGACTGGTCAATTTTCATGAAAGGTGACTTATTGTACTGACGCGGGTGGCCAGTCCATGTTTGGGCAGCATAAAGCCAATGTTTCACTTTTGACAGTAGTGAAATGAGGGAGGAGTCACGGTGTGACGTACCACCATATAATAATGTGTTCCGCTCTTAGCTAGCCAGAGTAGCTGCACGCACTGTGTGAGTAAACATCCTGTGAAGGTTGGACCTTTAATCTGCAGTCTAGGTTCTGGAGAGAGGCATATAGAAATTGTGTTAGAGCGCGGAGCGTTGACTGAATGTGTTTGAGGGGACTCTAACCTTGGGACTGATCATGGTCAATCGAGTTCTTGTCACGGAACGACTATACATTGGATAATAAACAACAAATCCTTTCACAACGAGTGTTCACGTCTTACATGATGAGGGAACTATAATTATGTATTGGACGACCGCAGTCGACGAGGAGGGAGACTGCGAATGGAGCTAGCTATTATCTATACAACTGAATACCACTTACACGCACTAACTTTAAATGGATAATTAACCTCTCTATAGTTCATTATTAACGAATTTCATATTTTTGTGTTATAATTGGAAATTATTATATAATTGGAAATTATTAAGCATATTGTTTCTTCTTTTTATCATTTCTTTTATTTCTTTTATCATATCATTAGGTAACAATATTTAGTTTTCCATGATTTTCAGATGTAAGCCCCCTATTAGCATTTACTGGCACATGTAGACCCCTAACATTGACAGGGTTCTATTTTGACATGCGACATGGAATCTTAATGGGAGAGGGAAAGGGAGATACTGATTTCTTAAATTTGACAGGGAGACATGAGAATTTCTTAAATTTGACTCGGCGGCATGCAGACCGCCCATCTAGACAGAATATTTCATGTTTATACTTTTTCGTGGATTTGACCAAACCAATTCGTGGAAATTTCATGTGATATTACATTCAAAAGAGTCAGAGCCCATACCAAATAACTCAAATAATCATGGAAATCCATTCTTTGAGCCTATTTCTGGTATATGTTAAAATCTAAACCATGAAATATGGCAATTTTTTTTATTGAAAACACGTTTTCCTTGTTCAAATCAATTAATGTGGATCCACAAAAATGGAGTTTGTTTACAAACAAATGGAAATTTTACCATCTCTCATGGAATCCTACTTTGGTTTGAGCTAGTTTTCAGAGCTAATACTTTAATACTGACCTTAATTAGACTCACTTAACATACTTCTATACTTTTCTTGAGTTTTGAAAATGTTATCACTTTTATTGGTTTTGACTCCCTTTGAAATAATAGATTATTGCTAATAAAAGAAAAAACATTACCTGTCCGAGGCAGAGGTAGAGGGAGTTGGGAACGGCGTTGAGCATGGCGAGCTTCTGCTGGAGGCACGCGGGGACGCTGGTCTGTTGGACACAGGAGGTGGGGGCAGGGCAGGGGTCAGTACACGAATGACCAGTGGTCAGTGTTAGCCTACAGATGGTAGGCTCGTCCTGGGAGCTGTCCCCACCGGCCCACGCCCCCTGGAGCTGGATGGTTACCATGACGACCAGGAGGGTACTGAAACAAGCGAAGGTCCTCATCTGAAAATAATTTATTATATTGATAACATATAAGGGGGACAAAATCATAATGACATGATTACAAGAAAATAGTATATACTAATATATGCATATAAAACATTTACATTTACATATATATATACATATATATATATATGAAAACAAATGTCGTTAGCATTAGCGTTCTCATTACACTGAAAACACAGAGTTGTCAAAAGTGGTGTCAAAAGCGACAACCCAATGTTGTCTGTGTCTTTTATACAAAAAATCATATTTATGAATAGTTTCATATTGTAGATATCATAGTCCATAATAATGGCTTCCTATTATCTTATTACTAATTATTAGGTATGGCCATTACACATAGTTGTATGTTTTTTGACACCATTCACTTACAATACTTTATCATAGACAGAGGCCATGACAACCTTGGGCTGTCGTTTTAGGCACCATTCACTTACAAGCCTAGGGTAGTGAGGCAGCACTTTTGACTCTCATTTTGTTCTGTAACAACCCTATGACAACCCGATTCTCAGTTTTTGCTTCTCTGACAACCTTTTTGGCCCAAAGTAGTCGGGAGAAAATGACAACCTTTGGGTTGTCATCCAGCCTCAAAATTCACAATGACAACCCTCTGACCACCCCCAAATTGTCAAAGGATTGTCACAAGGTTGTCACACAGCATCAATGGCCTGAAATGAGCCCTGCTCTGCCCTCACAAGTCACCTATGACAACCCAAAAGTCACCTATGACAACCCACAAGTCACCTATGACAACCCAAAAGTCACCTATGACAACCCTCTGACAACTTTAAAGTGGCTCTCTGACGACTTTGTGTTTTCAGTGTAGAAAGGAGGGTGCACCAGAATTTCCTGAATTATATGTTTAAGAAATCTAAATTTGCCTCCCCCCCCATGTCTACCCTTAAATCTACCACTGAAGATGCCAAATGGCCTTACCAACATTACCAACGGGATATTTCGTATTACCAATGGGAAATTTCGTCACTGATTCTTTGATTAGCACTTTAGTAAATAAGTAAACAGTTTTACATATAGCATTTTGTCACATAAGCTAGAAATAACATAAAAATGGAGAATACTCCAATGGCTAATAGTGTGTGCCTATAGTCCGTTCCAATGGATCTCTGAACTGTTTTCCTAAGACGACATGTACAACGGTCTGAAATGCTGCAGGTAAAACGCAAAGACACATTTGTAAAGGGCCTTCCATTGAGTACGTACGCACATTTTCAAAATTCCCAGACCCCCCCCACCCCCCCTGGTTAAAAAATATGCATTGGAATAGTACTACAACATACGCACATTTTCAAAAATTTCAGACCCCCCCCTTGATGCGTACATACTTAATGGAAGGCCCCCAAGCAAAAGATGCAATAAAGCGGAATTGTGCAAATATCACACTAAAATTAATTATACACACACAGAGGCAAAAAAGGCCAACCTTGATAGCTGTTTAACCCATTCTCTCAATGATTATTTACCAAATCGTGGCCATTATCATTCGAATCGTCATTTCAAGTTTTCGGAGTATTTTCTTTCCTTATCTTTAATAACATTTTGTCAATGTAATAAGCGCGCATTGATGAGTATAGTATTATGTCTTTGACGTCTAGATGCAATCCCAGCCAAGCTGTGACATAACAGAAACGTTCTGCAGCCATACTGTTTTAGTCAGTCTGTTACTTACTAAGATGGCATGTAACAATTACGTTATTGATGGTGAGGTTGAAACCTCACCAAATCAGAACGTTATTACAACATTATTTTTTGGTTAGGTTAGGATGAAACCAAATGTTATAAGAACGTTCTGTTTAGGTTGAAGAACGTAACCAGAATGTTATAATAACGTCACAGTGCAACGTCACAGCAGTACGTTGCAGCAACGTAATTGGGAGCCATCAAAATAACGTAACCAGAACCAGGACAGAACCAAACAGAACGTTGCTGCAATGTTATAATAACGTCACATGCTTGCCTGGGATCATATTGCGGGATAGACGAACGTATCTATCCGATTCTCTAAATGCTCCAGAGTATTTTGTAGCATAGAGATGCCTTCTTTTAAAATGGAAATAGTTATTTTTTCCATTTATAAACACACATCCACACATACATGCAACCTTACCGCTACAATAAGGTCTTTTGTATGAAATAAAGTAAACAACTACAAAGTAGTTAATTTCTGGAAACATGAAACCAATAATATTATAATTATTGCATCTCATCCAATGATTTTGTTCTGAACTACTGTATGCAGACACAATGTACCCAATTTTCAGAAACCATAGAAATGTATTGCCACACAAAACTTTAGTTCAGGGGCATTTTGGCGTAGGCCTAATAGGCCTACCATTAAATATATATATATATATATATATATATATATATATATATATATATACGCACATTTTAATAAATTTCAGACCCCCTCCCCACCAACCCCCTTGGACCAAAGTACGCACTGGATTTGTACAGAAACGTATGCACATTTTACAAGACCTTTTTGCGTATACAATTACTAAATGGAAGGCCCCTATTGAGATGCGTTTGTTGCTTAACCTCCCTAATACACATGTAATGCAGACTCTTACCTTGATGGTTGGAGGTGTTGTAACTTCTGGATTCACTGGCGTTGGTCGCTGTCAGAGTTACCCTGGGTGATGTGCTGATGGTTACGACCAGGTAACCCCGTCTTATATATACCTGAACATCCAGGGTTCGTGACGAAAACAACCTTTGTCAGAAAAGGGGAGGGGAATGTGTACATATACCGGGAGGAAACCAAATAGGAGTGACCTATCACGAGTATGTAAATAGTAGACGTGAAGATGTTACTTACACTTTTTTTATTATTATTATTGAGATCTGTTTCCTGTACAGCAAGATCTTTCAACGAATTGGATTATCTATTTTGCTGAAGGATTCATGTTAAAAAGTTAATGCATATCAAATAGTTAAAGTTTGTGTTAACCATTGCGGCTTTATATCACAAGAAACCATGCATGGAAATAGAGACAGAAGAAATTTCTGACATATTTAAGTGTGATTGGATGTGTGATGATCAAATATGCGCGGCCTTGGGTTTTTTGGAGGGAGGTGTTAAAGATACTAAAAAGCAAAAGGACAGGGACAGTATGTACTACACAATGAACAATATTAATCAATTGTATCTACAGATTGAAGACTATAGGTCTGAAATGAAAAAAAACTAAAACAAATGGGTATCTACATGTAATCATATTTCAGTGTACCCATAACTTCGACTTGACCTATTCTTTGCGTATTTTTTCTGTAAAAGTCTTTAATTTTGCCTTAGTATATTTCACAAAGATAATAGTCACTAGATTTTAGAGTAAGAAATGCACACCTGGCCGGGGCACCACTTTAGGCTTTAGATCATCAAGGCATTAAATCAAACCTTAAAACTTCTTTTCCTATGACAATGGTCAAATGAATTAAAGACAGTTTGTTCATAAGGGGTACGAGCCACGTTTATCTTCGTTTTTTTTTCAATAAGCTTCGATGATTAGCCACGCACGTTTAAACAAGGAAAAAGGTGAAAAACGTGAATGAAGGAGAGATGCACGCATCTTAGTAGGCCATACACGCAATGTAAATGTTTTTCCCAAATAAAATTCTAAAAATGTCTGCATCATCATTGACGTCATGGTGATGACAATATCGTTGACGTCATACCCCAAGGACATTTTAAAGTAAACAGTGTTAAAGTAGTCGCTTTATGATTATCACGCCGTGCATCATTAAATATTTTTGGGGGGTATTTCATGATAAATGAAATCAATATTTCATTGGTTTCTTTGGTTTAGTAATATAGAATTTTCTATGCCTGCAGAAAGTTGGGATTCATTTGTGGCTTCAAGAAAATGGAAATTCTCCAGATAATTGGCAGATAACTGAGCCGAAATCCTCGGGTATGTAGTACCATATTGAACACCACTACACATTAGGTTTTCAATAATGTTAGATTTATTGAAAAGAATGTTCCCATAGAAACGGACATGCCCCAAGATACAGATGCTGAAATCTTGATAGGTATTATGATTATAATCTCATTGCCCCAATGAGATTGAATCCCGTTGGACCCGATGGATTAACATTTGCTTTAACAATATTTAATAGACTATAGACTAAAAAAACGAGGAATTGCCCACTTTTCTGAGAATCAACCTAACAAAAACCTTCTTCATAGTTATGTTATCCATTCTTGGTATTGTACCATACCTGAGTCTTTTTCAATTCAAATGACATAGCTGAGTTAACTGGCTTGTAGTATAAAAATATGATTTTCTATTTCCGCAGTAGTATTGCAATTATAATTATGTGTGTGTGGCTGCGTGTTTCCAATAAAAGTCACAGATATAGGATGTGTGATTGAGTGATTATATTTTATTGACATAAAGTACCAAAAAAATGGAGGTCACCTAACGTGACTTATAAGTAACATTGATTTCTAAGCTCCACAATGAAAACAACTAAACTACAGCTTCTTATATACTAGCGCTTGATGAGTACTTTACCTGTCATTGTTTAGTATCATTCTTCAATACTAGTTCTGAGATTTCTACAGTGGGTGGTTTCCATAAATGATAAAGTAAAGTGCTTTGAATAGTTTGACAGCAGTTTTTTTGCACCAGAGAGTTTTTTGAGTCGAACTCATACATTTTAGTTAGCACTTTGCTTGATCCCAACAGAGGGTTTTGATCATTTGTTTTAGTTAGGTTTCCCTTCCTAGAGCATTTGTAGGTTTTCACTTTGCATTATTATAATTGACTCTTTATTTGTTTAAGAGCATACTACAGGAAGGAGGTTGAGTCGGGTTGGGGTTAGTTGGTGTATGTGTCATACCCTTACGACTGGATGGTCGGGCCTTATTCCCGACGGATCCGTCGGGTTGGGAATCATATTGAAGACTAACAACTCGACTGTGGGGACAGCAGAGAGTAGTCCCATTATTATTTTCTCATCTTTATATTAATCTGAAAACAAATAACATTTTTGAACCTTACATAAAATTAGCTTTCGAATGGTATATATTTTGTTTTTCTATGATAGATTTTCAATAACTTAGATGATAATTGTATCTTTAATTGATAGAATCCACTTTGAGAAAGCGAAAAGGAAAACTATAATACAATTTCCATTCTCAGAAACAACTTAGTCTACAATACTTCACAGTAATATAATATCATTTTCAAATAAGGATATACCCAGCCCCTGAGACCAGTTGGTCAGTGTATGTGACACCCCTACTAATTCCCCTACAACTGATTAGTCGGCGATGATCGGGTCTTAACGACTCCCGACGGTCGAGTTGGTGTATGTGTCCGAGCCTTTACTCAACAGGACTGGGTTTGAGCCTGGACTGGGCCAATTGCACCACCTTGCCTTGCTGTCATTCTCATCCCCATAGATTCGATCACAGTACTTTGTGCGAGCCAGAAATCATGATATAGCTGAGATATTGCTGAGCAGACCTTAAACTCCAATAATCACCATCAGGAGGGAATACTATTGGATGCCACTTTTAGGTAAAAATAATCATGTAGCGGGGAAAATATCAGAAATATCAAAATACCAGATGAGTATATGTCTGTGGGCTAGAGCTCCCACATTCTGCTTATACTACCATCTGCAGTCACATGACCAGTGAGGATCAATCCTTGGTTCTCAAAACTAAGCAACAGCACGTCACGATCAGATTGACCTATAGACTCCTAAATACAATATGGGTGAAGTGATTTGAGGGGCAGATGTTCCAGCACTGATCTACAACACTACAATGGGGGCATGGGCATTTATTAAGATTGATATGCACCATAGGCCTTGGTGATATAATGTAACGGAGCTTTCTTAAAAATTGACATGATGACAAGACCATCTCCTACATTTGACAGGAGATGGTCATGTGACACTGGGTTTTACTTGTGACAATAACATGTAACATGATCATTTCTGAAATCAACTTGCGACATTAGAACCCCTAATCAAGGGCTCCTTACAGAGATAAGTACTGTATACCAAATGGGAGTTGGATACAATTAACTTTACTCAACTTAATTCGAGTCTTGAGGATTGGTTGAATTAATTATCATGGCTTTGCTTAATCACAAAGCCATGATAAGTATAATATGTATGCCTAGAAAGTACCAACTCAGTATTTTCCTAGTACTTAAGTAATTTAGAACGATAATAAGTTTTGTAAAGGTTGTGCAGGTGTGGCCGTGTGATTACTTTTTGGTGATCATCACATGGTGATCAAGATCATGTGGCTCATGAAAAAATATACATTCGATTATTCTGAATGATGATATTATTACATAAGACTATTTCTAGTATTTGTGCAATAAAACTGTATTGTAAATGCTTTAGAATTGTAAATGATTAGGTAGCAAGAGTTGCTGCTTAAGATGGTGATGGGGTATTGACATTGTTTGAATTAGCCCTCTGTTATCTGCATCATTTATTGTGTAACATTGAATAATCTAAATGCCATTATTATTTCCTTAGTGCTATTAAATCAACATATTATATAGTTCTTGTACATATGCAAGTCCTATTGTTATTTCCTTTGGCCAAGGTTATTAGGTTTCAAATTTGAAATGTCCAATCTTCCATAAATTAAAAGCAAAACTGTGTGTTGTGTTCAGGTGAACTTTTATTGAACTATTTATTGAAGTCCAGCAGCAAGATACATGTACTCTTAAACAGAGATTTGTTTAGTAATTAACATTTAAAGTTCAAGCAGGGACAGATCCAGAGACAGATCCAGGGACAGATCCAGAGATAAAAATGAGATTCACAAACCTTTGTTTAAAAAAGAATCCTCTCTTCAAGGGCAAATTTTGCGTTAAAAAGAACTTACATTTTGAAAACATGAACATAAGGATTTAGCTTCCCCCACCTAGATATATAGCTGATAAGATATAACCATACTTTTAAAATGCCATGAAGTTTATTGGATAGTTCAAACAGTGTTATCACAATTGCCAGGTGTATAGACTATAAAGTAAACATATCAGAATTTTCCAACAACTTATTATTTCATTGAAATCTAGTATAGCAGATTCATATTCCATATGTGTGGTTGATAAAACAGACCAGCACTTAGGCAAAACAAAGTTTCTTGGGATCCTTTGGATCCTTTTTGAGTTCATCATAGAATTACAATAAAATGTTTTAACTACATTACATATTTCATGAATTGCAGTCCATCATCAAGAAACATGTGCTCTTAAAGAGAGATTTGTATTGAAACCAACATTTAATTTTAGCAGGGAACTTTTATTGGATTGTTCCAACAGTTTTATTACAATTGCGCAGGTATATGTAAAATATAACTTAACCATATTGAAATTTTCCAACAATTTACTTCAAACCTACTACTGAATAAAAATGGGATTGATGCCCTTTTGTGAATAAGTAATGTCCATTCTTAAAAAGATCTAAAATTTGGAAAACAAAAAGGGAAGGATTCCGCCCTCACCCTAAATATATAACCACCAGGATATAATCTTACTTATTAAATGCTATAGGTATAAAAGTTCAGCTGAATATAGGCCTATAGATAAGTATAAAGCTAGGGAAAAGAGCTAGTTATTCCTAGTATACCAAAATAAAAGTGAGTGTCAACTCAGCAGCAGCAGGTTTCTCAAGGCTTTTCCTCAGTCTTAGAGCTGAGCTAGTGGCGGCGAGGGGGTTGGAAGAGCTGGCGGCACTGGTCATTGTTGTCGTTCTCAGGGGGGCTGGGATGGGTGCTGGGCCGGCAACGGGAGGTATCCTGCTCTTCACGGGAGATCTGACAAGTGTAGCCAGGTGGGCAGGAATTGGTTGCTGTGCAGTCCTGAAAATAAAAAACATTATTTATTATTATACTGAATGAATATAGTTGGGACCCCAAGGGGTGAATAAATGCTGGTACATGGGGAATTTGGTCGTCTAACCAGTGTAAACTCTTTGCACCTTCAGCGTCTAGAGCCTATTTGCAGTTCTATTCCGCATAGTTAGGAAGGGTTAAAGGTAAATATGGGTGTTAGGGGTGATTTTTAAAAAAACGTGACAAAATTCTGAAATCCACAGGGTAGTTAGGTGGATGTATACAAAAAAACTTTAAAAATCATATGTCACCATATCAGTTTCAGAGATATGAGCATCTGAAAAAATGACTGTTTAGTATTGGAGTCTATGGGAAAATTTAGTTTTTTCACCATTAAAAAAATAGATAACTGTGACTTTTACTTTAAATGCTGAAAATATGTGGGTAAGACCCCAATGAGTATTTTAGGCCAAAGAAACCCTAAGGTCACCGTGGAAAATCTGATTTTATTCCTAAAAATAGGGAAAAAAGTGAAGAAAAACTGCTTAATTAACCACATATGACTACTTATCCTTGTATTTTTTATTTTGCAAGATCACATTCATCATTCCTAAGTGCTCCATGAAATATTTGTGAAGTTTCAAGGAAATCCTGCAACAGAAATAAAATCACACCAGGCGGCGCTGCTGTGGTCACCCATATTTACCTTTAACACTGGTATAATGACCAACTAAACTGTTCAGCGGTGTTTATTTGCCTTATCGAGATATGCCTTATAACTCTCAGGTTACATACCTAGCTCTATAATTTGAATTGATCCTAGGAAGACCTAAGGGGGTCCGATAAAATCTGAGTCTTCTGGGAAATCTAAGGGAGTTCCAAGTAAATTAAAATGGTTTCCAATAAAATCCAAGGGGTCGCAATGAGAATTTTTTTTCATAAGTTTTAAGTTTAACAACTCTGGGTAAAACATTGACTTTGATTTATATTGTAAAATTGTCAATGACAAACAAATCAATACAATATGATACAAGTATGCAGTGATCTTTTGCTTTCAGTAACCACCTCTGGACTTTGCCATTTTTCATAAAGTTTTGTGCTGCCTTTTTTTCAATTAATACATAAAAATGTGCTTCTCTTAAAGGTTAGAATACAGACTACACGTCAAGAATATGCAGATTCATAATTCTTTTGTCCAATTTTCACTTTTATTCATATAAGCTGTATTCATAATTGCACACCATTCACAATATATGTAATGTTATTGTACACACAACCCTCTCTTTTGGTCATAAAGGCCTATTAGGTCTATAATGTTAGTGCTTAGTGCCTGCTTAGTAGATTATCATGTGCATGTGATAAAATAATCAAAATAAATGAAAATGAATAAATAACTAAAAACAAAACATAAATATAAATAAATATGAAAATAAATGAAAATATACAAAAAGATAAAGATAAACATATGAATATAAATGTAAAAACCAAATAGATATAAATAGATAAATGAGTATAGATAAATAAAAATAAATAACTGCATAACTACATAATGTATGTAGGTAGATAAATAAAAAAACAACTAACCCGGCCAAAGCATATAGACAGGGAGTTGGGGTCCACTGACAAGCTGCCGACAATTTCATTCAGTTTCTGCTGGACCTCAGTGGTCAATGCGTACTCGTTGGGTGGGGTGCATGAGGCAAACAATGGACAGGAGGTACTACAGGCAGTGGTGCCATTAGTGTATATTGCCCGACAGGAGTGTTTGAGCAGGTTGCGGCCCCTCCTCTCATGACGAGGGCGGGCAGACACTGACTGGAGGGTTACAAGGACCACTAGGAAGACAGTAAGGTACACCAGGGACTGCATCTGGAGAGAAAAAATAACAAGTTAAAAATATTTGCATTCAATGTTCTGCAGCAAACACTGCTACTTTTTTTTAAGGAACTTGCACATATACTTTTGGATTGCCAATTTTTGTGTATTTACACATGTTTTCTTAAAGTGTCTCAAAGGAAAAGAAAACAATATGACATGATATAAGACAAATATTCAGGAAATAGAATTAAATTTGGAAATTCCTTAAATTCAAGGATTTTCAGTGCTATCCTTATAAGTTAGGTGACTGAAGAAAACAATTGATGATAGCCTGTATGGGGCCTACTATAGATATCCTATGATTAAGTTCAGTTTCCTTTCTATAATGTTTCAAGAATGGGGGCTGCCAATTCCCAATAAGTATCTTTTGATGTCACAAATTTGGGTATTTTCTCTAACACACATAGAATAGGCAAAATTTTAAAGTCTCAAAACTGTGTCTACACTAGGAATATCCCTAAAATATCTCTGGCATTATTAGTTCTTGATACACATACCATACAGAAAGAATTTCATTTAAATACATTTATCTTTTAATAATGTGCAAGGTTTCCTTTAAGTCTGAAATGACAAGAAAGGTTGTGGAGTAGATTATGTTTAAAAAATCAACTCTCCGTCTTGAAGAATTTTCATTAAAAGTAGGTATCTCAGAGAATTTTAGCTAAACACAGACTCATAGGATTATTACCTATATATGCAAAGGTGTAAAAAAATGAATAAGAAATCCATCTTGCTGTCTTTAATTGGTGCATTACTTGAATTTTTCTTTATTGGAGATTTAAGGAAATCTTTTGCATTATTTCAAGAAATGCAATATGAAGCACAATTTAAGTGCTCTTTTATACAATAACAAGTTTGCTCCGCTCTTGTATGTCCCCAGAGGGTATCGAACCCCGCCGCCCTGCACACGTCCCTCCGTGTCCAGTAGGATCGGTGTCTGCTTATAAGTCGCAGCACTCTGAGGTGAATAACCCTCTGCGCCAGAACGAACACCCGTGAGAGGTGATTGCCCTAGCGTGCATCGAAGTTGCAGAGTGAGTCGACGGAAGCACTGACATCATTTTGGTCACTCCACAGTGGCCGCTCTATGTGTGCATCCTCCATTACCAGGGTGCTGCCACTCCCTACCTCACATCTTACAGGAGTAGTGAACGGCAGCGGTGGTATGAGCCTTGACACGGGAAGATAGGTCTAAGGGCCGTGGAGGGGTCCGGGCTATAATTAGAACCAACCGTCGTGTGTCCGGTGCCGATGACGCAGCACTTCTGTGTGGTCACCCTCAGGGTCACCCTGTTAACCCTGCAGATAGCCTCGTGGTTTCCCTTTTTATAGATTTGCATGTTATCTGTTAAAGGGGAATACCAAAATTAAGGGGAAAATTTGAGCAGGGATATGGTGGATTTTATCATTTATATACTTTGATAAGATGGGAAATGTTCTCTGACTTAAGAGTCCCTCCAGCATCTGTTCATGCCAGGCATGTTTGGTCGGTTTTTGGAGAGTGCTGGACACTCCTGGTCACTCTCCACCACAGTTCTCCAGTCAGGATGTGACTGAATGGGAGCAGCATTGTGATGGAGAATGCTCGCATTCCCTAAGTTATTTATATAAAGGAAAAAAATCTGAATCTGAAAAAGTTACATATCCTGAGTGAAAGCTCTAGACCTGATCATTCTCATTGCATATATATGATAATGCCCCTAATAGCATGGTGAAAATACAATGAAAATTAGAAATGTCCTTTTAAATAAAATGCCCAATGTGAAAATCTGAAGGTTCATTAAATATGACTCAAACAAACGTCTACTAACATGTTCCCAAAATCTTTCATCATTGTCTATATCATTGAACTCTCCTCTTGGATCATGCTTGCCAGTGTATAAGTATTGTTATGCTCAGACTGAGTATAATATATGTTCACGAGTAATAATATAGCCCTTTTTTAAGGCTATTTTTGACATTTTTGCATGAAAAATGCCACTCTCTGTGATACCTAGTAAAAGTGTATAGCTCTGCCTTCCAGAGTTGGAGTTAGAAATGTACACCAAGTTCTTACCTTGCAAGTAGATTTTGTAGAAAATGAAGTCTTCAGTAGCCTTGGTGGCAGCAGTTTTTCTTTTGTCAGGAGTTGTCTTGTGCTGTAGGAAGAGTAAGAGTGGCAGGCTGGCTGCTGGTTTTGCTGTGAAGAGGTTCCCTGTGGCCTTATATAGGTCTAAATCCTGTGCATTGTGACGTCAAGGCCCAGTCTCAGGATGAGACACATGTCTGTGATGTTATTCATAGAAAGGTGCGGCCTAGTTAAACATGTAGCTAAAAGTAGACTCCTCAGACTGATTTGAATTTCAGCATGTTATTGTCATGTTCATGTAATATAAAGGCATGTGATAGCAAAAAGACATAATTATTCTAACCATTAGGATGGCATGTGGTTATTTGAAATGTGAATGTGATGAGCAGATAAGAAAAAAGTTTGAAATGTTTGTCTAGTTGCGCAAGGCCTTGACTTAAAATTATTGTGTTCACGTGAGGGGTAGAGAAGTCCCATTCCGACTATATGGGGTTTCCTTATTCTATGTAATCATAGTCAGTAGCTGATCTCATCTTGCTCTGTAGCCCATGTAAGAGTTTGGTACATGCATTGTGTGAAAAAGACCTTCAATTATCTTTAATTTGTGTAAATAGATGATGGTGGGAGGACGACATCACCATCATGGTCATATTCAGGAATCTTCCCCAGAAAGTTCCCCAGATTATTCCCTTTCATAGTCTGCAGATTTAATCTATTTGATATCATAGATACAAAGTAAAAGCTAATAAGCTAAGTTTTCTAACAATACTTAAATCTACAAGATCCAGTTGGGACCTTGTTAATTATTGTTTATTTATTCAAGAATACCGTGGAACATACATATAGGTTAAATGCCATTTATTTGTTAATATTCAAATATTCATCTATCAATTGTTTATTATCATAAATTATTTTCTTTATTAATCTGTTATTTCATTTTTTGATTTTTATCAATAATATTTTATTTTTAATTCTTTATTAACTATTCATTCATTTATTTACTTATCATCTATTTATTTATTTATCTGTCAAGAAATGTTTATTATCGTATGATAATCTATCATTAATTATCATTCCGTCTCAATTGTTTTATTTATCTATTAATTATTTTTAAGTTGTTAATTATTTATTTGATAAAATATTATCAAATGCTCTTTCATTGATTATCAATAATCAATAATTATTTTTCATTTATTGATTATTTAGTATCTGTTTGTAATTATTAATTATTTTGCATGTTTTTGTTATTAATTTTCCAAAGAAAATTGTTGTCACTTGGCAGCACTTGTTTAGCAGCTCAACGTTCAGCTAACTCTGACCGGCTAGAGGGGCATATGTGCTTTTAGTATAATACGTCACACATTGACTCCTCCTTCAACCCCCTACTTTGACAGAGAGTTATGGCTTTTGACATGTGCGCTGTTCTGATGCTAACGCTATCAAGCCTACAGGAATATGGACTGGCCACCCGCGTCAGTACAGCCTCTGTCATACACTTTTATCAAAAGTAATCTCACTGAATAACACTTTGCAATTATTGTAACTTACATTTCAGTTATTATCATTCATTCCCTTGCCATGTGGTATTGATCACCATGTGGTGATCACCAAAAGGTGATCACATGACCACGTCTGCACGATGTTTATTGGATAACAATAGCAGTAGTTTTGACCTTTACCAGCCAGTGGTTTGAGTACAGTGCTGGATACATCTTGGTTCTAGAGATACAATGCCATATTTCTACTCCATTTCAGAGATAAATTGTATCTAACTTGGTAGATATTAATCCTTTAGTCCAATATTGAAGGAACTATGCCCATGTTTGTCGGTTGGATGATTTTAGTTGGACCTAGTGGATCTGAGTGAATTAGTTGGCATTTTGGATCAGACAAAATCAATGTGGGTGGGTCCATTTTGGTGGTATGATGTGGATGGAGTACTTTAGGTTTATGTGGGTTGGTTGATGTGTATTGGGTAATTGTGTAAGATATATTTGGAAGGACAATTTTTGGTTGTCAATTTCTGTGTGATGTGTTTCTCTGAACACAGCAATGTGGGTTGACAACAAAAGTTTGGCCCTGTGTTCTGAACTGTTTGGATTTTGGAATGTGCAATGTCTTGTGATAATTGTGTAATTATTATAGAAAAAGTTACTTGAGGTTCTCAAATAATGTACATACTCAAAAAGGTAAGAAACAAGGGCCAGACTAGGACATGGACATTTTTTTTTTAAATTCTTTATTATCATTGGTTTGTTAGACAATTGGAAAATAGTACAGAGAAAAATAACATGTAAACAGTGTAGGGAGTTAGGAAATACAGCTCTGGGGCCTTATCAGTTCCAGTGCTGGGCAACTGCTTATCATTCTCAAAAAGGCAGAACTATAAGCATGCAAGAGGAAATCTCATATATCAGTCATCAATCAATGCATTTGAATAGAATCTTCAGTGTTTGACTACCAGAAGTTTCATAAGCTAATTATCAATGTTGCACAACATTGTATGGATGTTTGTATATTTGTTATGTGATCGGTACCAGAGCTTGGCAACAGCTTGTGGTTCTGAAATAGGCAGAACTATATGCAGGAAAAAGCACATATCTCCCTCATGAATCAATGCTTTTCAAAATAGTCTTCAATGACATACTATCAACAACTTCATCTCTGTCATGAGTTTCTTATTTCCAAAGTTTACAATGGCAGTTGCAATGGAATCTAGATGAAGCATGGTATTTGCTATAACAATCTGAAAAATTGTTTGATTTTGATTTCATGATCAGTTTTTGGTCATTCCATGTCAATTCAACCAGGGCCTCATGCACTTCGTCTCAGATTTGCTTTAAACTCCTAATATATCTTCCTAAACATGTTGAAGAAACATATTTCAAATTTGAATATCAAATTCCTGTAACTGTTTGCGATATTTCAATTTGTGTGAACCAAGGTTGGCCCAAATTTTGCAGCAATATTGGAGCCCTTAAATCTGATACCAACTTCATGGTCCCATTTCTCAGCCAAATATGCAATTACAACCATGAACCTTTGGTATTCCTAGTACTATGGGTACCCTCCAAGGATATATTAAGTTTGATTATGCCAGATTTCATGGAGGAGAATGGTATGCGCATGAAAATTGAAAAAATGACATATAAAAGTGACAAATGGCAATGTTTGGGACCTCATAGAATAAAAAGTTTTCCACCTATGCATCTAATATTGCTTATTCTTATTAATATCCAAATAGACATTGTCATGCTAGGATATGAGTCTCTGGAATTGTGCAGGTGTGGAGGTAAGCGTTAAAGTTGAAAAAAATGTAATACTTACATATTTTCACATCCAAAATTGCTGATGTGGGTACTCTAAAAATTCTTTAGGATCTGGCATATAAGAAGTTCTTTCATTGGCTAAAAGCTCAATGAATCTAAATGATATCTTCATAGTAAAATTATGATATACCTGTATAGTACTTTTTTCGTAAAAGTGCAAAATGGCAATGTTTGGAACCTCATAGCTATACAGAATATTTTTCAATCCTTACCTTTCACACTACTTTTTCTAATAAGGAACTTAATAGACTTAGTAATGCTAGGATCTGAGATCCTGATATTAGATATTTTTGGAGACATTAGACATTAGAATTGTAAAAAATAACCCAACATTTTAACATTTTAACGTGCAAATATGATGTTGTGGATGGGATTCCAAATTCTTCAAACCCTGGTATAGTATACATATATAGAGATCCTTGGGTGTATTTTCCTGTGTTAAGAACACAACCTAAATTCATCTCAGATAATCCTTCACAGGACAATGAAATTTGACGGGGGTAGTGCTTTTTTCAATGGCAGTCCTTGATGTGCATACTCAATGAATGTTGATATCACACTTGATATACAAGAATGATAATGCAGAGTCCTTGGATGGAGCATGAAACATGGAAAGCAGAAATTGTTATTGGAAAATAAACTCAAAATGTATAACAGGCCCTACACATCAATAGGGTTTTCCATTAGAAAAAACAATATTCAAATTTAGCATGATATCAATATCAAGAGTTTTTTTAAACATATTATGGTTTAGCCTAGAATAGACTACCCAAGAACCTTTCATATGCTATTGTTTAGGTAATTTCTAAGTTTATCCACATGAGGTATATTTGAAAATAAGATGTTTTGTCTTTTTTCAGGTCTAACAGCTAATGTCTCCAAGCATACTAGATATCAGATTCTCAAATCATAGCATTATGAATTCTGTTTATGTCTTTAAAAGAAATGGTCCAGAAGAAAATCCAGAATTATCTTTTCTATTTTGGTCCCAAACATTGGCATTCTGTTAGCCAGTGAAAGAACCCCTAAGGACCTCTCATATGCCAAATTTTAAAGAATTTTGAATGGTACCCACATCAGCATTTTTGGATGTGAAAATTTGTGATCATTACATTTTTTTCAAGTTTGATGCCTAATATCTCCACAACTGCATGATTCTAGAGACTCAAATCCTATAGCTAGTATTACAATGTCTATTAGGGTCTTAATAAAAAAGCAATATCAGATGCACAGGTGGAAAACTTTTTATTGTATGAGGTCCCAAACTTTCACTTTTTTCATTTTTATGTGACATTCTTTCAATTTTCATGTGCATACCATTCTCCTCCATATGGCATAATTAAACTTGATTTATCCTTGGAGAGTACCTACATAGGACTAGAAATAATAAAGATTACATGGCTGTAACTGCATATTTGCCTGAGATATGGGACTATGAAGTTGGCATCAGATTTAAGGGCTCCAATTTTGCTGCAAAATTTGGCCCAACCTTGGGTCATAAAAACAGAAATATCGTAAAAAGTTAAGGGAATTTGATGTTCAAATTTGAAACATGTTTCTTCAAAATGTATAGGAAGATATTTTTAGGGGTTTAAAGAAAATCTGAGACGAAGTGCGTTGGACCCTCCAAAATTTGGTTAAATCGACATAGAATGACCCTTTTCTAAATTGCCTACCATGTGCTTTGAAAATATAGTTGACTCCAAAATAAATTCTTTACTCATTAAGCTTGGATTTCCCATGGAATGTCACATATTACACTTTAGGCCTAAATGTTTTATTTATTGTAAGTTGGTATAGTGGTAAAACGATTCTAAACAAAGTGAAAAATGATAAAAATAAACTAAACAATAGTAAAATTATGATATACCTGTATAGTACTTTTTTCTATGACTGGGCCAATTGCACCACTTCGCCTTACTGTCATTCTCATCCCCATAGATTCGATCACAGTACTTTGTGCGAGCCAGAAATCATAATATAGCTGAGATATTGCTGAGCAGACCTTAAACTCCAATAATCATCATCGTATTAAAGGAGGGAATACTATTGGATGCCGCTTTTAGGTAAAAATAATCATGTAGCGGGGAAAATATCAGAAATATCAAAATATCAGATGAGTATATGTCTGTGGGCTAGAGCTCCCACTTACTGCTTATACTACCATCTGCAGTCACATGACCAGTGAGGATCAATCCTTGGTTCTCAAAACCAAGCAACAGCATGTTGCACTCAGACTGCCGTGTAGACTCCTAAATTCGATAAAGGGGAGATGGGGATTTATTACAATTTTAGAGACTCGGCAAGCTGACAGGACTATCTTTGATATTGATGTTGTATGTAGTGAGGTATGTCGTAAATCACCATATCATGTTGGTGCTCGGCTTTGGAATGAATTAATTGTTGAGGTTCATCAATCAGCGTGCAAATTGTTTTTTTAAAAATCACTTTGCAAACATTTGAGAGCCTGATGTGCCTAAAATTTCGACTTATGTGTTCTATTGATTATATCTGACTAGTTCTATCTCCATCTAATAGCTCTGTCATAGATTCTGATCCCAGATATATGACACCATCTATTAAAACTACTGCTGATTTTATAGATGTTATCTAACATATATTGGCATGCTGGAAGACTAAGTTTGTGACTATTTAATCATCATACATAACTTGCAGTATGAATTAACAAACATGTGGGAATCGTCCTATAACTGTTGACATTTTCTAGCTATTATTCAACTTACGTGATCATCTTTGACCTTTTTTAATATGCAATAATACTATTGTCTAGGATTCTGATCTCAGAAACAAGACATAGTAAATTGTGATATAACTAACTCTGCTTTGAGTACTTTATTATAATTACATTGTTTGTACCTATGTTACCTATTGTTATGTTGAAGACCAGATTTATGACTATTGACTCATAGTACATAATTTGCAGCATGGACTACTGATTATGTGGGAATTGACATATAACTGTTGACATTTTCTATATATTATTCAAATTATGTGACCACCTTTGACCTTTATTGATATGCTATAATACTATTGTCTTGGATTCTGAGTGAGTATGGTTAATAAAAAAATTTAAAAAAAATTGATATACAACATAGGCCTCAGTGACATATGACACAGAGCTTTCTTAGAATTGACATGATGACAAGACCATCTCCTAGATTTGACATGTTCATATTTTGAAATCAACTTGCAACATCAGAACCCCTAATCAAGGGCCCCAACCAGAGATAAGGACTGTATGCCAAATGGGAGGTGGATACAATTAACTTTACTCAACTTAATTAGAGTCTTGAGGATTGGTTGAATTAATTATCATGGCTTTGCTTAATCACAAAGCCATGATAAGTATAATATGTATGCCTAGAAAGTACCAACTCAGTATTTTCCTAATACTTAAGTAATTTAGAACGATAATAAGTTTTGTAAAGGTTGTGCAGGTGTGGCCGTGTGATTACTTTTTGGTGATCATCACATGGTGATCAAGATCATGTGGCTCATGAAAAAATATACATTCGATTATTCTGAATGATGATATTATTACATAAGACTATTTCTAGTATTTGTGCAATAAAACTGTATTGTAAATGCTTTAGAATTTACATAATGATGATTATAAACTGAGCACCAATACATTGGCCTGCATGATTAGGTAGCAAGTGTTGCTGCTTAAGATGGTGATGGGGTATTGACATTGTTTGAATTAGCCCTCCGTTATCTGCATCATTTATTGCGTAACATTGAATAATCTAAATGCCATTATTATTTCCTTAGTGCTATTAAATCAACATATTATATAGTTCTTGTACATATGCAAGTCCTATTGTTATTTCCTTTGGCCAAGGTTATTGGGTTTCAAATTTGAAATGTCCAATCTTCCATAAATTAAAAGCAAAACTGTGTGTTGTGTTCCGATGAACTTTTATTGAATTATTTAAACAGTTTCATTGCAGTTGCCCAGGTGCATAGAATATTACGTAATCATATTGGAATTTTCCAACAACATACTTCAACCTAGTACAGAAGATTCATATCCCAGATATGTGCTACATAAAGGTGACCAGCACTTAAACAATACAAAGTGTCTTTTTAAGCTCATCATAGAATCAAGATAAAATGTTTTAATTACACTACACATTTCACAAATTGCAGTCCAGCAGCAAGATACATGTACTCTTAAACAGAGATTTGTTTAGTAATTAACATTTAATATTCAAACAGGGACAGATCCAAAAACCTTAGATAAAAATGAGATTGACAAACTTTTGTTTGAAAAAGAATCCTCTCTTCCAGGGCAAATTTTGCATTCAAAAGAACTAACATTTTGAAAACATCAAACATAAGGATTAAGCTTCCCCCACCTAAATATATAGCTGACAAGATGTAACCATACTTTTAAAATGCCATAAAGTTTATTGGATAGTTCAAACAGTGTTATCACAATTGCCCAGGTGCATTGACTATAAAGTAATCATATTGGAATTTTCCAACAACTTATTTCATTGAAATCTAGTATAGCAGATTCATCTTCCATATGTGTGGTTGATAAAACTGACCAGCACTTAAGCAAAACAAAGTTTCTTGGGACCTTTGGATCCTTTTGGAGTTCATCATAGAATTACAATAAAATGTTTTAACTACATTACACATTTCATGAATTGCAATCCATCATCAAGAAACAATGTGCTCTTAAAGAGAGATTTGTATTGAAACCAACATTTGATTTTTTTAAAGCAGGCAACCTTTATTGGATTGTTCAAACAGTTTTATTACAATTGCACAGGTATATGTAGAATATAACTTAACCATATTGAAATTATTTTCCAACAATTTACTTCAAACCTACTACTGAATAAAAATGGCATTGATGCTCTTTTGTGAAGAAGTAATGTCCCTTCTTAAAAAGATCTAAAATTTGGAAAACAAAAAGGGAAGGATTCCGCCCTCACCCTAAATATATAACCACCAGGATATAACCTTACTTATTAAATGCTATAGGTATAAAAGTTCAGCTGAATATAGGCCTATAGATAAGTATAAAGCTAGGGAAAAGAGCTAGTTATTCCTTGAATACAAAATATGAGTGAGTGTCAACTCAGCAGCAGCAGGTTTCTCAAGGCTCATCCTCAGTCTTAGAACTGAGCTAGTGGCGGTGAGGGCGCCGGAAGAGCTGGCGGCACTGGTCATTGTTGTCATTCTCAGGACGGCTGGGGCGGGTGCTGGGCCGGCAACGGGAGATACCCTGCTCCTCTCGGGAGATCTGACAAGTGTAGCCAGGATCGCAGGAATTAGTTGCTGTGCAGTCCTGAAATGAAAAAAACATCATTTATTATTATACTGAATGAATATAGGTGGGACCTTAAGGGGTGAATAAATGCTGGTGCATCGCAAGTTTGGTCATCTAACCAGTGTAAACTCTTTACATCTTCAGTGACTAGAACCTATTTGCAGTTCTATTCAGCATAGTTAGAAAGGGTTAACACTTGTTGGATGACCAACTACACTGTTCGCCTGTGTTTATTTGCCTTGTTGGGATACATCTTATAACTCTCAGGGCCATACCTAGCTCTATGATTTGAAGGGGTTCCAAGAAGACTTGAGGGTTTCCAGGTTAATCTGAGGGGGTCTGATAAAATCTGAATCTTCCAAGTAAATCTAAGGGGGTTCCAACTAAATTTATAGGGCTTCCAATAAAATTCAAGAGGTCGCAATGAGAATGTTTTTCTTAAGTTCTAAGTTTAACACCCCTGGATAAAGCATTGACTTTAATTTGTATTGTGAAATTGCCAAAGACAAACAAATGAATGCAATATTTCTGCTGAACTAAAACAAAGATATGTTTTCAATTAATCCTTAACTCAACAAGTATAAAATGATCTTTTTCTTTAAGTGAATACCTCTGGACTATGCTGTTTTTCATAAAGTTTTGTGCTGCCATCAAATATTTCAATATTTCCATTTTCCTTTTCTACTCTATTTAGAAACCATGACTTTTGTTTGCAATGAATATATAAAAATGTGCTTCTGTTGAAGGTAAGAATACATACTATGCAAGAATAAGCAGATTCATAATTCATTTGTCCAATTTTTACTTTCATAAATATGAGCTATCTTCCTAATTGCACACCATTTATAACATATGTGATGTTATTATTCCCACAACCCTTTCTTTTGTTAATAAAGACCAATATAATGTGAAAATTCAGTACCTGTTTGGTAGATCATAATATTTACGTGGAAAAATAATCAATATAAATATAAATAAATAGATATAATATAATATAATATAAATAAGTATGAACAAATAGATATGAATGAATAAGTATGAACATAAATAACGATAAACAAATAGATAAACATAACTATATGAATAGGAATGAAAATAAACAAATAGATAGATATAAAAAGATAAATTAGTATAAATAAATATGAATAATTAAATACATAACTACATATTGTATGTAGATAAATAAATAAAACAACTAACCCGGCCCAAGCATACAGACAGGGAGGAGGGGTCAAGTGACAATCTGTTGGCAATCTCATTCAGTTTCTGCTGGGCCTCAGAAGTCAGTCTCAACTCGTCACTTCGGATGCATGAGGTAAGCGACGGACAGGTGGCGCTACAGGCAGTGGTACGATTTGTGTATGTTGCCTCACAGGAGTGTCTGAGCAGGCTGCAGCCCCTCCCCTCATGATGAGGGCGGGCAGACACTGACTGGAAGGTCACAAGGACCACTAAGAAGGCAGTAAGGTACACTAGGGACTGCATCTGGGGAGAAAAAATAACAAGTTAAAAATATTTGCATTCAATGTTCTGCAGTAAACATTGGTACTACTTTTAAGGAACTTTCACATATACGTTTAGATTGCTAATTTTTGTGTATTCACACATGTTTTCTAAAAATGTCTCAAAGGAAAAGAAAAGAAAATGATATGATATAAGACAAGTAATCAGGAAATAAAATCAAATTTGGGAATTCCAAAAATACCAGGATTTTCAGTGCTATCCTGATAAGTTAGGTGACTGAAGAAAACAATTAATGATAGCCTATATGGGGCCTACTATAAATATCTTATAATTAAGTTCAGTTTCCTTTCTATAATGTTTCAAGAGTGGGGGATTCCCTTTTATAAGGCTGCAGATTCCCAATAAGTATCTTTTGATGTCACAAATTTGGGTATTTTCCTTAAAAACACAGAATAGGCAAAATATTAAAGTCTCATAACTGTGTCTACACTAGGAATATCCCTAAAATATCTCTGGCATTATTAGTTCTTGATACACATACCACACAGAAAGAATTTCATTTAAAAATATTTATCTTTTAATAATGTGCAAGGTTTCCTTTAAGTCTGAAATGACAAGAAAGGTTTTGGATTGAATTATGTTTCAAAACTCACCATTCCGTCTTGAATTAATTTCACTAAAAGTAGGTATCTCAGAGAATGTTTGATAGCTAAACACAGACTCATGGGGTTATTACCATATGAAAAGGTGTAGAAAATGAATAAGAAATCTATCTTGCTGTCTTTAATTGGTGCATTACTTGAATTTCTATGATTTTTTTTATTCAAGATTTAAGGAGATTTTTGCATTATTTCAAGAAATGCAATATAAAGCACAACTTAAGTGCTCTTTTGTACAATAAAAACTCAAAACCTGAGAAAGTTACATATACTGATTGATAGTTCTAGACCTGATCTTTCCCATTGCATAGATATATGATAATGCACCTAATAGCATGGTGAAAATGCAAGGAAAATTATAAATGTCCTCTTAGATAAAATACCCAATGTGACAATCCGAAGGTTCACTAAATACGACTGTAACAAACTCCTAAATTTCAACATGTTCCCCAAATCTTTCATCATTGTACCATATATTATTGAACTCTCCTCTTGGATCAAGCTTGCCAAAAGTATACCTATTGTTATGTTCAGACTCAGTATAATTTATGTCCGTGAGTGTTGACTAAATATTGCCCTCTTTCTAAGGTTATTTTTGACATTTTTGTATGGAAAATGCCACCTCCGTGATACCTACTTAAAGTCTATAATTCTGCCTTTCAGAGTTTGGGTTAGAAATGTACGCCAAGTTCTTACCTTGCAAGTAGATTTTGTAGAAATTGAAGTCTTCAGTAGCCTTGTTGAAAGGTGGCGGCAGTTATTCTTTTATCAGGAGTTGTCTTGTGCTGTAGGTGGCTGTAGAGGTGCACGCTGGCTGCTGGTTATGCTGTGAAGGGGTTCCCCATCCCCTTATATAGGTCTGAATCCTCCAGGTCGTGACGTCAATCCCAAGGGCCGAGTCTCAGGATGAGATGCGTGTCTGTGATGTTATTCAAAGAAGGGTTCGTCCTAGTTAAACATGTAGCTAAAAATAGACTCCTCGGTCTGTTTTGAGTTCAGCATGTGAGCGTCATGTTCATGTACTAAGGCATGTGATGGAAAAAACACATACTTATTCTAATCATTAGGATGGTATATGGTTATTTGAAATGTGAAAGTCGTGACCATCTAAGAAAAACGTTTGAAATGTTTGTCTTGTTGCATAATGCCTTGCATGAGAATGATCATGTTCATGTGAGGGTAGGGAAGTCTCATTCAAACTATAATATTCTGTGTAGTCATGATCAGTATCTGACCTTATCTTGCACTGTAGCCCATGTAAAAGTTTGGTACATGCATTGTGTGAAAAAGGGCCTTCAATTATGTTTAATTTGTGTATATAGGGACATCAAAAGGATGAAACGTCCCAGACTTTTTCAGGCAACCTTTTATGTAAAATCCATGTAAATGTATGAATTCTGCATGGTAACATTAAACTTTATTAGCTAACGATGTTTTTCACTGGAAATATCAATCATAGGCCTATATTGCATGAACAACACCGCATTGCAGTTATGGAATGTATGATTATATAGTTACACTTGTAGTTACACTCCTAGAAGTATACGTTATCTCTTTCCATCATCCAAATGCACTGAAAGCCATTTTTATAAAGTGTATAACTCTTCTATAATGGTACATCAAAATACAAAATCGTTGTTTTCTATAATTTCTATACTATGCAACTGCAGATGCTATGGTGTTCGGCACCACTATAGGCAGAAATGATGAAGCTTAGTGTCAAGACAATTACTGCCTTGACACTAATAATCACTTATCTAGTCTATCTCTCTATGATGTATGTTTATTCAAATATACAGCATACATATATGTATACGTTTAGCTAGTCTCTCCGATTGCTCGCTCTTAGCGTATTGTTGGGTAAACTAATGGGCTACTGTAAATGTATGTATATATTACTGTGTGCCTTGATATATCAAAATCTATGTAGACAAGTGCAAGTGTGCGTCCTATCACCTGTACGATGATGTTGAGTATTAGCATTGAGGAGTGCTTCATATAATGCGTTTATCTACCAGAGACAGAACTTATTTAAGCAAGACTTTACAAAGTGAATAGCTGTGTGTATCCTAACACATGCACTCACTCTTTCAATTTCATCGGGCCACATACTCCTCTAATTCTCGTCTTGTTTACGCTCCTATGAAATAAATTGAACTACATTGATCATATAAACAATATACCTTGTGCATAATCTATAAATGGGATAATGCCTTGTGTGTCCTGTAGTTCGTGAACTCAGAGTGAATCCTATCACTCCTTGTAGGACGTAGGAGAAGTGTAATAGATTCAGGGGCGGATACAGGATTTTCGTAAGGGGGATCAGCATAAAGGCTAAGTACTGAAACTGCATGCATTTGCGCATACCTGCAGAGCATTTCCCCCTCTTTTTGCAGTTTAGGGATCCACCAAAGGGGGGGGGGGGGTCAGGACCCCCAGGATCCCCCGCCCCCACCGGATCTGCCTCTGAGATTAGATTTTCTTATTTTAGTTATACGGGTGACTTGGCACCACCAAAACCAATGGAAAGTAACATTATATACGGTGAGACATATAAGATATTTAAGTGCATAAAATGGTAATAAATTGTGTAATAACTTATGGATATTAATATTGGAAAGATAATTAAGGAATTTCAATGTGATTTCTGCGTTCGACTGGAAGGACATGTTTCTACATGACATTGATTTGATCAATAATAAAAAGAAAGATCGGTGGGAGACGTGGCTTGTAGTTCCCATGTCAAGACCGCAATGAGCAAGCTTTGGCTTTGGATTCCCCAAAAAAAATTCAGAATACTGAAATGACCTTCTGATGATAACTCATTATAATGACAAATCATCCTTAGAGCCACACAGTAAACTGATAAAGAATTAACACAATAATAAAAAGAAAACCTGGGGCTCTGACGTAGGCTGGGGATAGTGCACACACACTGCATGTCCATCCCCACACCTCTGCCTGTGTGCTTGGAGAACTTAGACTTTAGTCGTGATATGTCACGATGACAAAGGGTGAGGCTACGTGTGTGCTGACGTGCACGCGTGTAGCCCAACGTCAGGTGATGGGCACGAAGGGGAGGGAGGGACGGAGGGAGGAGGAGAGGTGCTGAAAGATTTGGGATGGTACTCCAAAAACGTCACGACGAATCAAAGGTGCAGTTTACAGACCACTCCATAGACCTTCTGTTGACGTAGTCGCGGGGCAAGTTTTTGATGGTCGCCATCTGATCACCATAACCATGTGGTTATGAAATAATCTAAAATTATTGAATTCTAAAGAATGATACTTGATGATGATTCATTAATCCTATAAGGTAAAAATATTTGATTGTAGTGTTAGGAATTTGGAATAATAACAATTTCCAATTGAGCCCAAATGTGCTGTCCAGTCCATTGGGCCTTCCATTAATTACATATGCATCAAGGGGGGAGGGGGGTCAGAGATTTTTGAAAATGTGCGTATGTTTTAGTACATAGCCAATGCATATTTTTGCCCAAGTGGTGGTGGGGGGTCTGACATTTTTTTAAATGTGCCTACGTACTAAATGGAAGGCCCAAGAGATAAACCACTTTGGAATGAAAAGAAATTGAAATATTACAGCAAAATTTGTAATATGGTTATAATAGTGAATACAAATCAAGAGTTAGGTATTGTTGTCATAATGTGCAATACTATAATGTAGATACTGATTTCCAATGAAACAAAAATTGCTGAACTCCTAATTGATTATTCAAACATCTTAAAATGGTAAATTTATGTAATAGATTATATACAAAGATGTCATTCTTAAGATCTTTAAGTATTATATATTTCTTTTTAGTGAACTGAAGTTGGCAGTCCATAGTGTTACACCTCAGTCCCGGACCTCAATGCATCCTTCCTAATTATTTGTATGCAGCTGTTATAATTTAGTTTCAAATTGTTACCACATTCTTTTGGCAATGATCTTCATGTAGGTTTTGATGATATGTGAAGATAGGAATTACACATACTTACCTATAAAAATACTTACCATATATACATAAGGAGGAAAAGATAAAAGAAAAGCACAAATAAATTCATAGTGATCATTGATAATCTTGTTAATTGAGTTTATTCGGTTAGTAAGCTTATGATATTCGTTTCTGTTATCCAATAGAGGCACCTTAGCTAATCCTTTCTGAAAAGTTACATAATCCTGGGTATGTATTATATTGAAGAAAATATTCGACATATTACCGATTCTTTTTTATAATTACTTTTATTTGCTTATCTTCAGATTCGTCTTGTCTTCCAAATATCCAAATCATCACAGTTATATAATTACTCAATTCATGAATTGTCATTTTGATATATGAATTGCAGAAAATATGACAGTTATCTACAATGAAAATGTTGTAATGTAAGTAATTGGTTTGGTCTAAGAGTTGTTTTTTATTCACAGAGTAACACAATTTTGGGTTGGTTTCACTTGTCAAATTAACAGAAGGTTAAGTTATTTCTCATAATTTTACATGCATGTACAACATATATTTTCCATCTCGATATCTAATTATTATTTCGTCACACATACTGAACCCAGGCATGTCATAATGTTTACATTTTTTAAGGAAACAGATCTATTTTTAGAACCAGGTGAGGTCAGGGCTCACCTTTGCGGCGCCGACCCACGTGCCTCGTTGTTTGTCTGTTTGTCTGCTGACAGGAGCCCGGAGAGTTGACGTCTGGGTTGGGGGGGGGGGGTACCCAGCCGGCTTTCGATGTAACAGAAATGTTCTGCAACCATACTTTTTTTAGTTTTTTTTTTCTAACATGACACCTAACAATGACGTTATTGATGGTGAGGTTGTAACCTCACCAAATTAGAACGTTATTATAACATTATTTTTTGGTGAGGTTAGGACGAAACCAAAACAGAACGTTATAAGAACATTCTGTTTAGGTCACAGAACATGACCAGAACATAATAATAAAGTCACAGTGGAATGTCGCAGCAGTAGGTTGCAGGGACGTAATTGGGAGTCATCAAAAGAATGTAACAAGAACCAAACCAGAACCAAATAGAACGTTACTGCAACGTTATTATAACGTCTTACCTCCAGCTGGGGTACTTGGTCCAGAAATAGTTGCCCTGAAGGGGCTGTGAGCGCCGTCATTTTCTTTTATTGATCTATCACGATTTCTTGATACATTGTGCTTTTCATATAGCTGTCAGTAATGTAATGAATGATGCAACATGAAAGATAAAATAAGCTACATTTCCAAATAAAGCCAAACACATATACCTTGTCACAATATGATCACAATAGTCCATTATTATTATTCAATACTCTGCCTTAATTCAACACTACCATATCTTTTTTTTTTCTTTTTCAATTGGACTTAATGGGGAAATATCCCTCCAGTGTCCCTTCTCTCCTTAATTACTATCTGTAATTTCTTACATATGTATTTCTTCTATTGGATTTAAGGGACAGGATCCATACAGGGAAAGCACCTTTGAGGAGAGCTGTCAATAAATTAAGGGAATACATTTCATACGATTAAAAGTAAATTGTAGGTAGTTAGATTCCTTCACAATCGCTCTAAAAACTCATTGCATTCTGAAATAAAATCATGACGAGGAATGAATTATTAACAGGGAATTAATGTTCTTTAACAGGGACTGTCCATGAGCTATCCTGAAAGGGGGGTGGGGGTGCCAGAGTATGTTAGTTTCCATGGGGACTGTAAAGTAGCCAGAAAGAGGGACATAGTCTTGCAGTTGGTATCTACGTTCATAATATACTGACCCAGCCCAGCTGTGACGTAACAGAAACGTTCTACAACCATACTTTTTTTTAGTCAGTCTGTTATTTACTAAGATGGCATGTAACAATTACGTTATTGATGGTGATGATGATCACCAAATCATAACGTTATTACATTATTTTTTGGTGAGGTTATAGGATGAAACCAAAACAAAACGTTATAAGAACGTCCTGATTAGGTTGAAGAACGTAACAAGAACGTTATAATAACGTCGCAGTGCCACTTCACAACAGTATGCTGCAGCAACGTTATTGGAAGCCATCAAAATAACGTAACAAGAACCAGTACAGAACCAAACAGAACGTTGTTGCAACGTTGTAATAATGTCACATGCTTGCCTGGGGAGTCACCCCCCCCCCCCCCCACACACACACACCACCCCTGGGTCTGCAGAAAGGGCCCATGGTTTTGACGTCACTAGCTGAGGTTGTGGGTATAGGCCTACTATAGGATGGGGACATTCTCCGTCACTGCACCAGCCTCGTGCATCAGGTACAATACATCACTTCATACGTCAAATGAAAGGAGCGGCGAATCCACAAGAGGGGGGGGGGGTCCAGGGATCTTGACCAACCTCCGCCCTTTTGGTGGAGACATTTGAAAAAGTAGAAAAATTGAGAATTTGAGAAAAGTCAACGTCCCATGCATGTGTGCGCATGTGGCAAGTCGTGACTGCATTGTGCAAAGAATAATTTGATTTTGACTGTAATTTTATTGACCCCAGAGGATTGCATAAGGGAGGTAATAAATTTGGAAATTAAATAATAGTTTACGTGCCTTTCAAAACGAGGGATTTATGAGAGGTCCTATCAAATAAAAAAATATTTTTCCATTTGCATTTAATTGAAGCATGTGTATCTTTATCTAATTCTAAGGCACGCACGTCGAATTGTGCGTCCCTCTCTTCACGGTCCTCCTATCAGATCTAAGATCTGAATCAAGATCTAAACTCTAAATCAAAATCCTAACGATAATGTGACACGCTCTCCCCACCTATTATCTACAAATATAAACATACTCTAAATGGTCACATTGATTGTTGAGTGAGAAGTCTTTGTTTAATTGATGAAAGCCAACCCTGATTTTCAAAATGCTAGGCTCCTCTTACAGATTCTTGCTTTTATAAAAATAAATTTCGTGAATAGATAGCTATCTTATTATATAAGAACAGTAGATTCAGGATCCTCGGGTGTTTGACATAATACCGTTGCCATGGTACAAAGCAAATGCTGTAAAACATGTTTAGATATTATGTGCATATTATGTGCATAGGAAACAATATGTTTAAGCCAGTCTGGCTGACTGAAGGTGTATATATAGGCCTTTGCTGCAAATAATTTGATTGATAACATTGATTAAATTCATAGATTGCAGCAGTCTTTTGCAAATTGAATAACACAAGCCTAGTTTTCTTCACATCATGCTTGAATTGTACAGCAGTATTTTGCAAATGGAATATCACAACCCCACAAGTCCATTCATGCCATACACAGATGATAGTAATAGCCCTAAACATCATAATACACCTGAACGTGCCTAAATACAATAAACATAACACTCATATGCTGAATCTTAAAAACAGGGAGAGGCATTCTAATTTTAGCTATATGTGTTTAGCGAGGGCATACCTTTATTTGAATAACATCACATGCGTGCCTCATCCCGAGCTGGGCCCTTGGGATTGACGTCACAACCTGGGGGATTCAGACCTATATAAGGGGACGGGGAACCCCTCAACAGCACAACCAGCAGCCAGCCTGTCCTTCCACAGCCACCTTCAGCACAAGACAACCAGCTAGAGAAGACCAACTGCCACCATCATTCTACAAGACTACTGAAGACTTCAATTTCTACAAAATCTACTTGCAAGGTAAGAATTAGATTCTTATTCTTAGAATATCTTCTTATTCTAGGATGTACATGGCCAAATCATATCAGAGAAGAACTTAGAATTTTTGATATAGCTGCACTATGTTCACACATCACATGAATTGCATGTTTTCAGAAAAATCCACTTTCAAACATGTCAACATAAAGCCTGTATTCCAAAACGGCCATTTTCTGAGAATTGGTATTGAGAATTGGTATTTCTATTTTGATTAGAAATATTGTGGAAACCCATCCAAGCCAGACATCATCTGGGAGTTAATTCAAAATCATTGTTATGATATATAACACGTCATTTTTATATAACACGTCTATGATCAACCCTTATTCTCACTGGCAATTTTCAAGAATCGGTAGTAATATCACACAGTTGAATACATATTTGGTATACTCACATTGCAATGCAAAATACCTACATAGTGATCCCGTATATTAGCAGGAACATCATTTGTTTCTGAATAAATCATACACAGGGATAAAATGCCTTTCCATCATTCTTTACATTGATCTCTAATTCACTCACCATAAGAACTAAATATCAAAATGTTTTGAGTTAAACTGTTTATACCTGGCTGATTGACAAATCAAAGTTTTTAACGGGGAAGATTTCTATTGATAAAGTTTTTATTTGACAATTCTCTTTTTACATTCGAATTATTATTTTTGGGGGAAGAAAAGGGAGGCGTGCGCCCCTTCTCCCCCTCTAGATGCGCCACTGCTTGTGGAAGCCAAATAGCAGTGTTTTGTGCTAACATTTTCATGATTGCATTAATGCGTTTCCATTATTGTTGTACTAGTAATTTGTAAGATTCATCGGAAGAACTGTATCATATTAATGTAAAGAGATGATGAATTTATAAATGAAAGAAAAAAAGAGAAAATATATTTCACTTAACTTCTTACCTTTTCCTTCCAGATGCGGTCCTTGATGTACTTTGCTGCCGTCCTGGCGGTCCTTGTGACCCTCCAGGCTGTCTCTGCCCGCCCCCACCGCGGGGGGCGAGGGGGGCGAGGGGGGCGAGGGGGACGGCACAGAGGTCCCGGGGGCTTCCCTAGACATCTCCCGATCTGCCAACTGAAGTACTTCAACGGCCTTCCCGCCTGTGGGGTGGATGCCGGGGTGGATGCCACTTCGCCCTGCCCCCTCTTCGCCTCCTGCATCGAGCCGAGGCCTCTGTTCAGTAACTTCAGTGAGCAGGTGGCCAACATCTCCCGACGACTGTCTGTGGACCCCGACTCTGTACGGGCCTGCCTCGGACAGGTAGGTCTTTACACCTTACTTCTATACACCCTTTACATGAGTTTGCGCACTGGACTCTCCTATAAAAGCCTTGCAGTGGCAGATCCAGCTTTTTGGAGAGGTTGGGCGCGCTATTGTAAGGGGGGCGCATACCCCGCTCCCCCCCCCCCCGGAATTTTACATTGTTTCCCGCCACTTTTTTTTTTTTTTTAATTAAAAGAATTTTACATTAAAAGTTATAAATTATGCCAGATCTTAATCGCTGCCGATCTAAATCCGCCATTGCCTTGTATACGCAACACTTTAATGTTTAATTAAGCCTGATTCCATTGGAACCAATTCCCCAGTTCATTGGTTCAGACACATGTGTTATAGCACGGTATAATGAAAAAGGGCTATAACTCCGCCACTGATGGCAGAGCAGGGGAGGGGTGAGCGCTCTCCTTTGTTTCCAGTGGTTAGATGGGGTGGGGGGTGGGGGCAGGGTTTTTAACTAGACAAAGAATTCGTCTTTGTTTATTACCAGATCAGGGAGGGACTTTGCGGTACATGCAGCCAGCAGAGGCGTACAATGTATTCCATTATATAATTGAGTAATTCAATCTAATTAATTTATCAAAATGTTCCCTACATTGCTTTTTTGCTCCCTTTAGCTAAATTTCAATATGCTTAGGGACTGAATCACGGGGAGGGGGCTCCTGAGGCATCTGCACCAATTTACCATTACCATATATTTTTCTCAAGCAATATGCCTTTTTTTGCTCCATATGTAATACAAATATATGATAATACATAAGGCAGCCATATAGCACAGACAATTTATCAGTAATCTCGCAGCCCCCATATGGAGCCCTTTTTTCTCATCCATAGAGGACCCCAAATTGATAATGAAAAGGCTATGCTCACAGCTACTCTCCCTCTTAGAGTACATAGGCATTTATTCAAGAAGATTACTAATGATCTTTCAAAACATCTATCACTTTAACTAAGCTAGCTTACCCTAAACTATTTGAACCAACTTTTAGCTTGGGAAACTTACTTTTAAAACATAACATAAGAAACTGTCCACAGATACTAACATTTGTCATTGTGTTCTTCCAGATCTGCACTGCATCCACAGTCTGCCCAGAGGGCACATCATGCCAGGCCTCCCCCTTTGAGCCCAACACCATGCGGTGTGGACCAAGCCAGGCTGACCACTCCGGGGAGCACCGCAGAGACCGTGGTGGTGAAGAAAACAAGTGCCGCTGCTACCTCCGCCGCAACATGGGATGCAGGGGCCTCAGACTGGCCAAACACTCCTGTGGGGCGACATACTCTAACGGGACCACTGCCTGTAGCGCCAACTGTCCGTCTTTCGCCACATGCACCCAACGCTCCCAAATCAGGCTGACCACCGAGGCACAGGCGAAACTCACAGAGATTGCTAGCAGACTGTCACTGGAATCCTCCACCCTGTCCACATGCCTTGGCCAGGTTAGTTTTATATATTTCATCTATTTATTCACTCATGTATTTGTTTATATAAATTAAAATGAAATCATATACTTATTCATTTACACATATTTGTTTATTTAGATTTATTTATTTGTCTATTCATATATTAGGATTCATTTATCTATCTATTCATATCTAATTTAACCGGATTATAATTTTGGTGATGACCTTATATTAGATGTGTTTATCACCAATATTACTTGGAACCCCCTTGGAATTACCTGGAAGAATCAAATTCTATATAAACCTCTTCAGATTAACCTGGAACCCCTAGAATCTTCCTGGGAACCCTCAGATCTTAGGGCTGTGTGTGGTCCTGATATATATATATATATATATATATATATATATATATATATATATTCATAATGATAATAATAAACAATGTTCTTTTACTTTTCAGATGTGCAATGCAGCCACTGCCTCCTCCTGCCCGACTGGCACTGCTTGTCACATCTCCCCAGAAGAGATCTCCCCAGAAGGGCAGAGTATCTTCCGCTGCCAGCCGACAAGCCGCCCCGAACGCCCTGAGAATGACGACAATGACCAGTGCCGCCGGCTCTTCCGGCCCCGTCACCACCATCAGCACAGCTCTGAGAGTACTAGTAACGAGGAGCCCTGAGAACACCTACTGCTGCAGAGATTACACTCACTTTTTGGTATTCCAAGAACACCTTCAGCTTTTTCTTCAGCTTTAGGCCTATATCAAGACAAACTTTAGTAGCTTTCTGAAGAGTTTATCCTTGGTTATTGGTATTCCTGAAATACCTAGCTCTTTTCTGAAGCTTTATAAATATAGGCCTATATGCAGTCATACTTGATAGCATTTTAAAGTTTGGTTAGATCTTGTTTGCTACATATTCAGGGGGGGCGGGGCTAAACCCTCATGTTTTTGTTTTGGCAACTTTAATCCTTTTTAATGCAAAAAAAATGCATTGGAGGGTTGTTTTTTTTAAACAAATGTTCGGCACTCCCATTTATATTTAAAGTTTCTGGATCTGTCCCTGCTTGAACATTAAATGCTGGTTACTATACAGACCTCTGTTTAAGAGTACATGTATCTTGCTGCTGGACTGCAATTTGTGAAATGTGTAATGTAATTAAAGCATTTTATCTTGATTGTATGGTGAGCTTAAAACGGGTCCAAAGGAGCCCAAGGCACTATATACATATTGCTTAAGTGCTGGTCACTTTTATTTAGTACATATCTGGGATATGAATCTGCTGTATTAGGTTTCAATAAAGTGTATTGTTGGAAAATTCCATTATGATTCCATTATGATCTATGCACCTTGGCAACTGCAATAAAACTGTTTGAATAATTCAATAAAAGTTCATCTGAATACAACACACTGTTTTGCTTATAATTTACAGATGATTGAATATTTCAAATTCATGTGACCTTTGCCAAAAGAAATAACAATAGGGCTTACAAGACCCGTACATAAAATTAATAGCGCTTTAGAAAAAATGTTCTTTTCTCCATATTGACATTTAAACTATTCAAAAAACGATAACCAATGAATGGTACAAACAACAAAGGTTGAGGATAAGATAAAGTCATGGAGGGCCAATTTAAACAATGGCATTATGATTTCACCATCTTAAGCAGCAACACTACCTAGTTGAGCAGAATTATGATCCACAATGCAATCCTACTGAATAATTCGGAACTGACCTTTAATATTGGTCCAATAGGAATTGGCTATTGTTATGGAATATATAATACACCAATGATATATATAGTTCTCAACAATTTTGATCCTAGAAATGCAATTTCCAGAATTTTTTAATCAGTGCACATAGAGTAGTCATAGAGTAGAAGTTTTTACTCAGGAGTGGATCCAGGGGGTCCTGATACCCCCCCCCCCCCCCCCCCCCCCTTTGGTGAAGACTAAAGGCCATATTCCACCACGTGGTGGGTTACCACTAGCGGTGTTCTTTTTAGTCACAGAAAACAATTTGAATTTCAGAAACGAACATGTTAGTTTCTGACACCGCAAGCACTCAATAGAAAACTCTATAAAACCATTGTAGAATATGAATATAAAATCATAAAAAAATCTTTAAAAACATAAGAAATTCATAAGAAAGTCAAAAAAAAGTTTTAAATCATATAAAAGAATGTAAAATCATTTGTGGTGATACTTGCGGTGGGCTACCGCAAGTACCACCGCAAGTAATGTCTATATTCCACCTTGCGGTGGCCAGATTTACTTGCGATGGGGCTAAACACCGCTTGGAAAATGCCCACCGCTAGCAAAACGCCGTATAGTGGAATATGGCCTTAAGACTTCACAAAAGCATTAGGATTTATCAAAGATTAAATGTTCATATTCATCCGCTTCAACTATTCCTCCATCTATATAGATTTTTTTGTGCAATAACATTATTCAATTAAGCATTATGATTAAATTATCCGCACCACAGCAATCTGATTTACTGTATTTTGAGTACCTGCCGGTTAAATTTTGGCCATTTTCAGTTAAATCTATAGACAGTATTAAACTATTTACCATAATCTGTAATTGATTTATTTCCAAACCATTTTAAACATATGAAGTATTTAAAGATACGAAATGGAAAAAAACGCAACTGTTTTTGTCTTAGAGAAGCGGTCTCGTCCTCCCGTCGTTAGGCTTATGTCAACAGACGTAAGTCTAACAATGCAAAAGCCAACGACATGACAATCTCTGGGATTTTCAGCTTTATGGAAATGCATAGTCAATGCTCTAGAACCTTTATTTAGCCTAGAAATAATAAAAATGAGAAAAATAAGCTAAAATCATGCTATAAATGAAAATTTCGATATTTTTCATTAATGATGATACATCTTAAATGTAAGGAAATGGCAATATATATATATATATATATATATATATATATATATATATATATAATGAAATTGTATTTGGGATTTTCATTTTTTGGCCCAGACGTCATATCTATATAGATACCAAAGACTGGTCCATTTTACCATATTTAGCGTATTTGACCTTTATCTTTTCAAATTATCAAACTACATAATTCTTTCAGTATTCGATTCCCCAAGGCATCTTATTCAATATTCCAGGCCAGAAGACGATGTTACAACCTGCTGCCACCTAGTGGCAAATCAGTGTAACTGTTACACCTGTTCTGAAGAGTTCAGTTACTACTTTCCATTTTGTATGGAGATTTTACATTCTCTTTTTCATGAAAGTAGTGGTGCCCTGGTGGATTAAAAATGAAACACTTTTAGGGTTTTTCATATGGTTAACCTTTATGAAGTAAAGGGACCTAGTTACCAAATGCCAAAAAAGCTATACTAAGTGGTTGACTGTGCAGGTTCATGGGAAAGGTGTTTTGTATGGGATCTATGGTACTATCATCACCCGACTGACACTCAATAAATGTTTGTAAAAAGTCTATAAACTTATTTCATAGATATTTCTGAATGAATCTTTCAAACCTCCAGTTCTTAGTGGTATATTAATGAATCAAGGATGTATTAAAAATGATTCTCTGAGAAGAATCGAAAGAAATCTTTTACCATCTCTGGATAGAAAGTGATGAAAAATTGGGATATCTAAAATTGATTTTCTTGGGGGCTTTTAGATCTGATGGGCAGCCTGCATGAAGTTAAAGGGAGGAGCCAATGATTGTCAACTTTTATAGCATTCCGACCCTTATGCCTCAAGTATTCACCATGCCAAATTTTACGTTTTTATCTCAGATACTTTAGATTTTATCTATCCTTTTCTAAATTGTATTTTTATCACCCTGTGTGCAGCCGGTGCAGCTTGCACAGTGCATTTATCTGTGTGTGACGTCACAAGCAGAATAAGAAAATAATTTAAAAGTGTAAAAATAATAGATTACTGTCCATCAAAATCATCTTAATTAGTCTTTTATTGTTCATACATAAAAAATGTATTAGTTGACAAGAAAAATATGTAATATCAAGATATTTTTTCAATTCTGCAATTTTAAAATTTTAAAATAACAGCTTCTGTGTGTGACGTCACACACAGACGTCCAGTTTTGGATCCACAGAGAGCTCATAAGATCTTGTAAAAAGAAGACCAAATTTCATAGTAAAAGGAGCTATCCAAAGTTATGGGAATGTAATGCATGCTTAAGTTTGCCTTAAATCTGTAGTGTGAAATGAAAATTTCACGAAATTTAAATTTCACTGGCCCCTCTCTTTAAGTCTTTTTTCAACTCAACGAGAGGATTTCAAGGCTCATTGGCGAATCTCTTCATCTCAATAGAGTTTTCAAATTAATTTTAGAAAGTTCACGTTAAATATACATTTGAAAAAATGGAAATTTATACAAGGATACTCAATAATGTATATCAACATTGCCGGATGTAACTAATGAATAATTTTAACTTGACTAATACCTTAACTGCTTAAGGGAGCTATAGTACTGAACAGAGACGCAACCCGGCCGAATACATGGTAGTATAAAATGTCTTTATTACAACATTGCTTTCTACACCAGGATGACCAGCGTGACGCCTTCAGCACGCCTGCTGCGGGACCCAGCGGACCCACGTGATCACTCCGTGACGTCACAACCCGTCGGCGGCGTCCGTTATCGCGGGAGGCTTAGTTTCATATCTGGGCTTTACACTTTGTATTTAACTTTTATTAGTTTTATGTTGCAAAAAGCTCCCGACTTCGGTCTGTACTGTCACCCTTTTTACAATGAATTGTGTGGTAGACATTTTACCAAACGCTGCGGTGCTTAGTTAATTTGTAAATCAATCTGTTCATTCAGAAACTATTCCTTTAATAGTATTCACATAGGTAAACTTTAATCTTAAATCTCATTTGATCGTTTCGGAAGCCTGTAACCTTGAAATATATATATTTATATATCTGTGGTATTTTCTGTCCATTTTAACCTGGCTATTGTCGTCTTTTACGTCTCGTCTTTCGGCGTATCTTCCCGCTGCTATGTACAGAATATATCAGGCCTATCCATTATATACAGAAACCGTTTAGCTGCAAATAGTGGGTGATGGTTGTGGCAGGTTATTGGATTATAATCATGTATCTGGATGTGGGGGCACTCCTGTATCCACCCAAATGTCCTTATCATAGTTGTAAACGTATCTGTCTTGTGTCTACACGTGTTAACTTCTATTTACAACCGTCGCACAAAGTTCATTCTCCAGTCACTCGTATACAACATCGCACATACAAAAACAGGCATTATATATACCCCTAGGGCAACCCAGGGGGAAAATAAACAGCAATAAATAAGAGACAACGTAAAACATTATACATTCCTGGTGAAAGTGTCTAAAGGCGCCGTCAGGACCCATGCTCTAAAACTACAAACCCATGATCCAAAACTATTGGTTTGTTGTCGACTAAAATTAGGGATCCAAAGTGCAAGACATCCTTAACAATCAAGGCCTATGTTAAATACATTACAATTCATTGTGTCTATTATTAGATTTCTCTCCTCTCGGATGGTGAAGCACAGTTTCTAATATATTCCATTTACAATCATAACCATGGTCATCGTTAGTCAATTTAATCCGATAAGCATTTAAACAAAAGTTCTTGTTCTTGCTCTTCACAGCTTCACATAGCCAAAGTTTGTCGTTTGTGAACTTTTTAAAGTCCTTTCTCAAGGGATATATATACTAACAAACCAACATATCGCTCCTGTCATGTATTGTATACATGGGCTGGGTTAGTTTCTGTCTCACACAGTCTTTTTGTCGTAATGATAACTAGGCTAGAACTGATAGCGAACCAAAGCGTACATGGTCGTCAGTGTTTTTTTTGTAACACGCCATCGTTCACCACCGGTCAGTTCCACCACTGTCCGCCGCCTCCCTCTTATACCTCATCTCAGGGTCACTTCACCCATAGAGCTGCTAATGGCTGGAGGGTTCATGGCCAAAGGGGGGACGGTGGGAGCGGACTGCTATTGTACCAAGGGCAGTGGAGGATTTAGGCATCAGGTCCTTTTGTTCGTTTACTACTTGTAGCCGGTACTTATTGTGATTCTGTCGATTATTCTATGCAAGCGAGTTTTGCACAGTGCGTAAAGCTTATTGTAATCTGATTGTGTCTTGTAGGCCGTGAGGTGTTGTACTTATAGTGGGGTGGTGTGATATTGGTATTTACATTGGGTGCTGCGGGGACCGCTGGGGCAGGCAGGGTGTGGGGGTGGGGCAGGGTGAGGGGTGGGGCAGGGTGGGGGGTGTAGGAGGACTGTCAACACACGTCTTAGCAATAGAGAGTCTGAGGTTAAAGGTAAGGGCTTACGTTCTCTGGGTTTAGGGGGTAAGGCCGCGCTTTCAAGCCCTTTACAACAAGAGAACGGGTTAGGGTTTGGGGTAAGGGGTCGGGGGTGGGCTAGCGTCACAAGTGGGGTGGGCGGTGGAGGCGGAGGACGGGCATACCGGGGTGACCGATGACGAGAGGGGTGCCCGGCATCTGCATGGCCATGGCCGGGTGGGGCATCGGGGCCAGCATGGGCTGCGGGCCCAGGTGGGCTGCTGCGATCGGGATGCCGTGAGCCGCATGCGATGGCAGTCCGTGGGCGGCCTGGGCTGCAGCGAGGACACCGGGCAGCGAGGAGTTGCTGACTGGGATGAGGGTGGGATGCTGGCTGTGGGCGAGATGGGCGGGGATCGACATGGAGATAGGATGGTGCCCCGCTGCCGCCGCGGCCTGATTGGCTGCGGCCATCTGCAGCGCATGTGCCTGCGCCTGTGCATGTGCCTGTGCCTGGGCGAGGATCATCCCCTGCGGCAGGCCGGCTGTCTGTTGTTGTTGCTGCTGCTGTTGTTGCTGCTGCTGTGCCATTATCATGGCGGCCATTTGCGCCTGGTGTGCAGAGGAGGGACTGGCGAGCACCATGTGAGACCCCTGCATGCCCGCCTGCACCGCGATGGGCTGCCCGAGCTGCGACATCTGGGCCATGCTGAGCGGGATGAGTTGTGGAGTCATCGCCTGGCCCATGGACAGGGGAAGCTGGATGGCCTGGCCCGGGAGCGGCGATGGAAGGGCCTGCTGCAGTGGTGACGCTGCCTGCACCAGGATGGTCTGGGGCTGCGGTTGTGGGGACAGCGCTGGCAGGGTGGGCGTCAGCGCGGGCTCGGGCGTGGAGATGAGCGCATTCTCACCCATCTGCACGCGCTTGGCGTGCTCCAGCGCCTGTTTCTGCAGCTCCTTGTACTGCTCGTCGGCCACCGGGGGCGGCAGCATGGGCGTGGGGTCCTCCTGCATGTCCTCCATGTGCATATCCTCCTGCTGCAGGTTCGTCCCGTGCTGGTCCTCAACCGCCTTCAGCGGCTGCGGAGGGAGTGGAGGGGGCGACATGGGCAGTGGGGGTGCCGGGGGTAAGTCCGAACCCTCCCGCTTTCCCATTCCCCGCTTCATCGGCTCTGGGGGTGGAGGCGGGGGCGGGGGCGCGGGCTGGCCCTTCCTGGCCCCAGATGACTTACCCGCGCCAGGCTGAGGAGGCGGCGGGGGTGCCTTGAAGCCAGGCCCGCTCTTGCCCGGTGGCAGCGGGATGTCTTGCATCGGGGCGAGCGGGTGGTCCGGTGGGAGACACGGGCCGATGAAGGAGGGACTCGGCTTCTTGCCCTTTTTCCCCAAAGGTGCCGGAGGTAGCGGGATGTTGTCGGCGTTGGGGCTTGGAGGCAGAACTATGTCATCCAGTTTGTCTTCCCTATCGTTGAGCTCCTCCTCCCGCTGCTTGGCCCTGAGGATCAAGTCCTTCTGGGTGTCGTCGTTGTTTTCACTGTTTCTGCTGTTGGCACCCTTACCCAGTGTCGTCTCCTTCTTACTGGTCTCTGAATGCAGTTTACTATCACTACCACGTTTTGCCTCAATTTTCGGGATGAGCGGACTCTCCCGTTTGTTGGAGTCCCTTTTGTCAGTGGAATACGTTCTCCTCCGCTCATAGGATCGTGACCTCGACCTAGTTCTCGTTCTCGTCCTTCTCCGCGACCTGGACCTGGACCTACTGGAGTAGCTGGAGGAACTGGTGTAGGAACGGCTCCGACGGTTTCGTGAGCGAGACCGACTGCGGTACGACGACCGGTAGCGACTGCGGGACCGCCGCGAGTAGTCGTCATCATTGTCATCGTCGTCGTCCGTGTAGCTGTCATAGGAGTAGTCGCTGGAGTCGGACCGAGATCTAGAGTGGGATCGAGACCGGGATCGGCGTGAGCGGTGCCGGCGGTCGTAATCACTGTCAGTCGAGTAGGACCTGTCACGGGAGCTCTTCCTCCGGGAAGAGCGGTGGTGGTCGCTCTCGCTGTCTGTGGAGTAGGAGCGTCGAGAGCGGTGGTGACCCGACCGGCCGCCCGACCGGGAGCGTGACCGAGACCGGTGGTCGGAGTCACTGTAGGACTCGGAGCGTCGCCGAGAGGACCGCGACTTGCTGGTCGTCTTCTGGTTGTCCTCGTCGCTGCTGGCTTCGCTCGAGTGCCGTGAACGATGACTCCCACCACCTGTCTTGGACTCTGGGGGGTGGTTGTTCTCGGGGGGTTGTTGGCGGTGTGGCTCGGGTTTCTCCACCACGTCAGGTTTGTTGCTGGCCGGCTGGCTCTGGGTGCTCCGGGCGCTGTCTTCATGTTTCACGGCTACCGCAGGCTTAGCCTGCTCCGTGCTGCGCGTGCTCGAACTACCCTTTTTGGGTGTCGGGACCTGCTCCTTTCGTGTTGGAGTCTCTTTGGTGATGGCCTTATGTTTGATCATGTTCTCAATCTCGCTGTCGCTGCTTGTGTCCCACTTAGATTTCCCTGCATCTCGGGCATCAGGAAAGTCATCCTCGTCGTCATCACCAAAGTTGCTCCCCTTAAGAGCACCTTCGGTCTTCACAGCAGTGGCGACCTCCATAGGTTGTGTCAAACTTCGTGAGCTTGTCTTTGCTTTCTTTGACCGCGCACTCTCGTTGCTCCTCTGGCTGTCAATATGGGGCCGCTTTTTCACCTCTGGGACTGCTGGAAGGTCCACTTCCTGCTTAACAACGGGTAGTATGGGTAGTATAGTGGGCAGCTTGACCCCGTCCAACACGGCCATCTTAGTTTTCTTCATAATCTTCGTGATTTTCTTCTTGTCCTCCTCCCCTGAGCTGGGCGAACTCTCTGAGGTGGGGGATTTGCGCTTTATACTCGGTTTAGCGAGTAGTTTAGTAGGCCCAATCACCTTGGTAACGTCCTTCTTCTCCTCCCCCTCACTCTCGGCCGAGGAGTCGGATTGTTTCATAGGGTCGGACGCTCGCTTGGTGCGGAAGATACGCTTTGGTTTGGGCTTCCCAACCTTGGTGGGCTCCTCGTCGGTGGAGTCGGACTCTGAATCTTCCGTATCGTCCTCTGACGAGTGGCTCTTCTTCAAACGCTTCACCTTCTTCGTCTTTTTCTTTCTTCTGACCTTCAGCTTTTCGGCGGAGGGTGGATTAGAGGCAGGTTTCACTGGGGTGGGCTCCTCTTCAGTTTTCTCCTTGGGAGTCGACTTTTCCTTCTCAGGTTGCTTTTCTGGCACCTCTTCCTCAGATTCTGACTCAGATCCCTCTTCAGAGTACTTCCTCTTAGATTTCTTTGACTTTTTAGATTTCTTTGACTTTTTGCGCGACTTGTGCTTGGATTTCTTGTCGTGTTCTGCATTGTTAGCAGTGGGGTCGTTGTCAGCATTCTTTTCAGTCTTCTCATTATCTGACCCATTCTCCGAGTCTGACTCTGAGTCTGAATGCTTCGATTTCTTAGATTTTTTAGACTTTTTCTTCTTGTGTTTCTTGGTGGGAGTCTTTACCTCCTTGACCTCTCCCTCTGCCTCACTCCCCTCATTTTCTTTGTCAGAAGTTTTATGCTTGTGCTTTCGCTTCTTCTTTTTCTTCTTTTTGGATTTCTCAGTGTGCTTCCCACTTTCGTCCACCTCTCCTCCCTCCTTATCTGCATGGCCGCGATGCTTACTCTTCTTCTTCTTCTTTTTCTTATGCTTCTTCTTCTGTTCAGCCTCAGGTTCAGCTGGTGTCTTTTCAACTTTGACGGTGGCCTCCGTACCTTTTCCTGCTTCAGGCACACTCGGATCAGTTGGCACTGTGACTTCGGTAGTCGCAGCCTCTTGCTTTACGACTCCATCTTTCTTGGCCTCGGTGTCGTTCTCGGTGACCGCAGCGGGTGCCGTTTCCTCAGCAGGCTCGGCCTTTGGCGCGGGGCGGATGCCCAGAAGCTGGGTGAAGTCGAAGTAGAGCGGATTACAGGAGTAGGTAATGGACGGCTTGGTGGTGGTGTGCTGCAGCATCTCGGCCGGCCACTCCAGCTCCGTCACCCCGTCCTGGCTCAGCACCTGAAAGAGACAAGCGATTTAATATGGGGTCACTTCACAAATTTACATGGTTCTCACAAGCAGATATGTAAACCATGTAAGTGTTTGAAATTAAGTATTTATTTTGTGCGTCATGTAGGTAGATGCACAGGCTTCAATAGTGTGCCCCCAGGACTTTTCCCATACACACTTCTAATATTAGATGTATGTAAAAATACCAGGTGCACAGTGACAATGGACATTTCCGATTTTCATTTTACAAAAATATAGGGTGCAGATATTCACTACTGTCTAGAAAAGATATTTACGGTTGAATAGCTTAGAAACGCTAGACGAATAGTCTGAAATTCAGAGTTGGCAATTTGGAAACAGAGAATTGGCATCATTGGACAATGATCCGAATTTAAAGGGTTCCAATCAGCTGAATAAAGTAGTCACTAATGCGATTTATAGCATCTGTAAATTTCCAGAAAATATCTATTTACACCTACGTCAAACAGAATATTTTCCAAAAGATAGCTTCATAGTATTTTATATTTTGCATTATTTAAAACATGGATTTATAGCATAAACTCCAGATTAATTTAACAGCACTACGCTAAGGACTCGTATTTCAAACCCCAGTCGTCCATCTGTGAAATCATTTCCGATCTGATTTACCATAACTGTACAAATGCTTGTCTAGCTTCATTCTGTAAGTATACTTATGTCGTTGTAGAAATGTACCTAATGTTAACTGAGGAGTACGTCGACATGATTATCTCATAGTAATATCAAATATGTAGTCTGAAATATGTTCTTTTTTCCATTTCGTATTTTTATTCTTGACCCGGGCTTCCATTCTAACAGTTTTCTGTCTTTTATCTTATAGGTATTAATTTTTTGTTATCATCTTTAGTACTTTTTACTTTCAACTAATCTATTCAAACGTTTTGTGCATGTGTTACTGCACATGACTACATTACTGTAAAGTCCCATTGATAAGCCTAGTTCTTATTCGTTGTTATTAAGTTGTACCTAATATTTTGGTTTTAATTTTTCCTTACACTTCGTCTAACAGAAAAACAAGTTTATAAGCCACACCTGGTCTTTGACACATAAGATATCGCCATTTTCTCTTTTGTCAATACACTGAAGTTATCTTTTATGAACTAATGTTTGACTACGTTCTCCTATAGGGAAAAAAACGTTTATAAGCCACATAATTAAGGCCGTATTCCACTGCAAAATGTTTGGCTCAAGATTTGGTTTTACATGGCGATGTTTGGCATTTTTGTCAAACATCGGCACTAAAGCCTCATTTTTCAAATGAATACCTAACATCTCGATATGGAATATACCCCCTAAAATATTGGCAACATGATGCATGAACCAAACATTGAATGGACTCACGATGGTTGGCTCACGGTGTTTGGTAAAAGTGGTTTTACACAAAATACAGGATAAAAATAGACATGCCATATACAAATTTAAAGCTAATTTCATGGTTTATATTCAGTGAAAATGGATACTCATTTCAACCTAGGGGCCTTCCATTTAGTACGTACACAAAATTCCCAAATTCTAGACCCCCCCCCCCCCCTTAGGCTAAAATACGCATTGACTTTGTATAAGAACATACGCAAAATTCCCAAAATTTCAGACCCCCCCATCCCCCTTGGTGCGTACATACTTAATGGAAGGCCCCCTATTCGACCAGAAATATCAATTTTTCTTTTATAGAATCATAGCTCGCGATAGTTACTAACGTGTTCGTAACTATCTGGAGCCCCTACTCACGATCTTTCCTACTTGAAATGGACACACTCGCGATCTTAAACCTCATGATCTAACAGTTTGGTCTGCCGCGTAGTGCTAAGCGGAATACGGCCTGAACTTTGAGTGTGAAAACGTGACCCTACTCCCGATTTTAAGCCATGGCTTATGAACAGGATTTGACTGTACCGCATGGATATCCGGACCCATTTTCAATGGCCATTCACTCAATGAAGTACTCGTAAAAAGCATAAATAATAATGAGTTTGTTGGGCATTTTGATACTTAAGGTCTTTAAATTTGTACTGGAGCGACTTTTTAGGAATTAAGATTTCTGAAGCGAACTTTGTTGAAGTGGTCTGCACAGCTCGTCGGCTTTGCGACGGTGAGTTTTCTGAACCAATACATCAAAGAAATAGTACCGACATAAAAAAGAGACAAAACATTCGTATAGGTGCAACGTTTTAAGTATGGTATTATTCCTGAATTGTATTTTTAATGGTTCTAAGTATACTTTCTGAATTGTACGGATGTGTTTCTAACATATCAATTGCCTCACCTTAACAAAGCCCAGTAGTTTCTTCTTGTCGCCGCTGCCATCTTTGTTCTCGCTCGCCCCATTAGACTCGGGCCTGGCGATCAGCGCCCCGTCTCCGGCCCCACCATTGTTCTGTGGGCTACCCGCAGCCGGGGTCTCCCCATCTTCTGACAGGTTCATCATCTCGGCTGACTTCACGAAGCGGAGGAACGACAGCTGCGGCTTCACCTTGCAGTGGTCTGGCGGGGAGCTGTGGTAGAACTCGTCTCGGGCGTCTTCACAACGCTCGCCCTCCTCCTCCCGTTTGGCAGCTGATGCAGATGCCGAACTGTCTGGACTACTGCTCGAATCGCCCTCCTCTTCTCCAGCGTCCACCTCACCGTTCTTTACTTTCTCTGTAGTGGCGACCTTTGCGACAACTACAACGACTTTATTGCTCTCTGCTGCAGCCTTGGTGCCGTCGAATACCGTCGAGGCGGGGATCTTGGGCGTGCTCTTCTTTGACAGCGAAAAGGACACTACGCCCATCTTGGCCTGGCTGGGGCTTGTGTTCCCGGCTGCTGGCGGGGACTTGTCCAGTGGCGGTGGGGGATCCGCGGGCAGAGGGATGTCGCTGGCGTCTCCATTGGTGCTGTCACAGTCGCCGCTGTCTTCTTTGTTTTCTCTGCAATAAAGGAATTGTTTATAGCTCACTTTAAGAATAGGATGATTTTTATGCTTTTCAAAAATATTATCCTTTGAAAGGTCAGAATTTTGGGGTTATTATGTTTCTAATAAGCTTATCATATACATTTTTATGGGGTCAGATATATTTTCAATAATCTTACATTACAACAGACTGATTTGGATAGACACCTACTCTAATTTCTAAAACTGGTGGCTCATCATATCATGCATTATGTTATCGAAGCATGTCTCTTTAAGCATATTTTTTATAAACTCAAAGTATTGTACCGTGTCAAACGAAACTGGCATTTCAGAATTTGACTTAACTTTGAATACTTGAACGCTAACTTGTTAACGGTTCTATATCACTTTTTTTTATATACAGTAAAAATGACTTCGACTTTGCCGTTCTTTCAACCACTCCCTCTTTATTAAAAAACAGTTAAAAGAAGTTTGGATGGGGTAGATTTTTACAGTTGCAAAAATAATTTGTTAATGTGTTTTTCGGTCTCTTTTTAACTTACTTTCCGGCTCTTTTGTCTGCAAAGTCGGTGATCCGTTTCATTTCCTTCTCCCGTTTCCTCTCTTCCTTGTACCGCTTGGCGCCTACATTCCGCCCGTACTCGCGTTTGTTTAGTTCCTTCAACCGCTGCAACAGAAAGGGTACATACAGAATGTTATCTTAGATGTGTGTTTTTTTTAATAGTTTTATATTAGATGATGACGATCGTTGGAATTTGAGGTCAACTCAGGAGTATTTCAGCTATATCACGACCAGCTCACGTTTTCCCCCCACTTGTACCGAGGATTTTGGGGGTGAAAATGAGAGCTACTGCCAAGGAAAGGCAGTCCAACAGGCTAAGGAATTTGAACCCTGGCCTGCTGTGCAGAAATCCTATATGCTACCCGCTGTACCACCCCCTTCCCATTGTTATCTTATATCCAAGATCTTGCGACCAATCAGGCCCCCTAACCTATTATCTCAAGGGACCCTCGTTGGAACTTACTGGTTCTCATCCTCTATGTTTTGAAACACGTTAAAAAGCATATCCTAGATATTCTAGAAGGAAAAAGCATGTACTAATGATATTATCGTTGCTTGTGCTGCCTTTTGGGGAGAGAACACAGTCATAATTATTAAAGAGAATTTGGGGGACCGACACCCTTGAGTTTGTTTGTTTTTTGGATTAGTTTAACGTCCGGCCAACCCTTTAGGGTTCTTTAACCAGACTGCACAAGGTAAAGCTTTGCAGCTAGTTTTACACCACAGGGGCAGTGACCGAATCTATGATATGATTTAGGAGAAACCCGCCACTGGGTTCGATATTCTACTCTTTTCGGAGAGTGGCAAGGGGTCTTTAATGTGCAATATCCCATAGAAAGCACACCACATACCCGCCCTTTGATGACCCTGTTGGGGGCACAGGGTTCCCCTTTTAGTCGCCTCCTATGACAAGCAGGGGAGACTGAGGAAACATTTTTTTCCGAGGGAGCTCCAACAGGAACCCCCACCCCAGTCCCCCATGGGGTGACACCCTTGAGAATGGTTTTTTAATTGTATAGGAAACCACCGAAAATAATCAATTTATCCAGAAAAAAATGAATACAATTCCATGTATTTCACTCAGTGAAAATTTCAGGTCGTAAGGGAACCTTCTATTGAGTACAGCTATGAAAGGTCACTTAGATTATGTTACTAATTTCTTGTGCCGTATTAATTTAATTAAATCTACAATAACAAATTGCAGTTGCTCAGGTGACGTTTCGGCTTGGTACACTGATTAAACTAGTCTATTGCTGTCCCCAGATCTCAGAAAATTGGTTGGAGACACCTTACTGTTCCGCTAGATATCATTGTACTCAACTATGTGCAGTCCATCCTCACATCATTTACCAAGGATGTTTGGTAAAAATCAATACACTGCTTCTTTGTTTTCACAATCCGGGGACACTTTTTGTAGATTAAATAACTATTTAGTGAGGTACACGTTAAGGTCTTAATAGATCTGTCGTGATAATTAGTCATAATAGAGAAATAAAGAGTTCTCGACAAATGATGTAGGGCAACAAAAAGTATAAGTTGCACACATGTTATTGTGCTGCACCTGTCGCTATCAAGCTTAGACACGCATGCACTGCCTTCCGTCTTCAAGTGTTTACTACTAATAGATCTTTAACTAAATGTTTGAAATATATACGCCCCCTATTTTTCTCCTCTTCGAGATTAACTTAAGGTATAATTTTCCTTGTTGATGCGATAAAAATGTGTCGGATCAAGTCGAGGGGTTTACAAGCGATCTTTGTACTCAGATTAAACCCTTGCAAATTGTGGTTCATTTGACGCTTGGCCAGAACCAGCAAAATTTCACGGATCTACCAAATAATCGGTAAATCACTCTCTTGACGGCCAAAGATATTGATCTTTGCAATTCAATACCCTTAATCCTAAAGAAATATGTTATAATTTGTAGGAGATTTTGTTGAAAAACTTACTCTCTCTGAATCGACGTGGCTTCACCAAACTGTTTGGGGGATCGCTTATTTCCTCTATTATCGCTCGACCGACGCGTCAATTTAAGATGTGTATTACGAGCATTTTGGTCCTTTCTGGTGCCATCCACTTACTTCCCCTGTATCTTTGGGTGTCTTGTAGTTAGGTGTTGTTTGTTTATGTTACGATTTGATGTAGAAGTCTATCAAAATTGTTCATTTTTAGGAAAGCCAGGTGACGCCAACTTGGGCGACTCCAAAGACTTAACGCCGCGCTTCACACCAGGTGGCGCTGTGGGCTAGGTGCGATCGGAGCGCCACCTGTCGTATGATGGCTCAACTACTGAATCTGATATCTGATTGATAGTTCTGGGGCGTTTTGTTTCAGGCACATACCGGTATTAACAACTATGGTATTCGCGACGACCAACTAGAAATTTGAATAAAAAAAAAGGTGATATTTTTTTCTCCTTATTTTAGGTGCTATAATTATATATATCTAAGCAATTGCAAGGATAATAGAAATGTATATTTTCAAATAGATACTTATCACTTTCAATTTTTTTTTTACATTAGGCCTATATATTGTCTAAATATTTCACATACAGATACATTTTGGAGTGGGGCAGGGAAAATGATGAATTTATTTAAACCGAAATTTGAGTTTTCACTTCTAGCTGAAAAAATATTCCCCGTTTTCTTTCGCACTCCAAAATTTTCTGTTATGGTCTGAGATAGATCTAACTGGCTGGATCTCAATAATTATGTCAACCACAAAAATGCCATTCTATATAAATTGCTATTTTAAGGTTGAAAACATTTTCTTGTTAAGAGTGAACCATTTGCAATGGGCCTAAATACTCGCTTTCATTTTTCCATTCATCCCCTCCCCCTCCATAGATTTTTCCTCTTTTCAATGTCTAGATCCAGTGGCATGCGTCCACTAGTTTTGCAGAGATGCCCATCTCGACTGATGAAAAAGTAGGAAAAATTGGATACACATTTCCTCCTGTTTTTCCTAGAAGCAACCAAGAGGGAAATAACCTTTAGGAATAGAGATCAGAGATTGAATTTGTAGTTGAATAGCTTGAAACTTACATAAAAATAACCTGTAAATGATATTTAAGAGATGCAGGAAAATATGGTTGTGCAATCCAAAACATCTAAAAAGTAATAAATCCTACAAAAGTAGGAAAAGTGGCATATCCGTTTTGGCCCAGTATTTATTTTTTGAGTAAAATTCTCGTACCTGGAGGGTCCGGCGGAACTTTTTACAAAGGGGTTCCAGGGGGTCTTGACACCCCCCCCCCCCCCCCTGCCGCCTCGTACTTTACATATAGAGAATAAAAGTTACACATGCATATGTGGAAGTTTGATTGCCTTAGCCTATATGCGGACCCCCCCTTTTTTCCCCTTCTCTCCCCCCCCCCCCCCTTAAAAAAAACACAAAAAAACTAAGGGGGGGGGGGGGGGGGGAAGAAGAAAAGTATCCGCCCCTGGAACATTTTTATTCCACAACGTACCTGTTTGTGGGCGTGGTCGTAGGAGTTGATGTGGTTGTCGAAGTCGGTGTGTTTGAAGTACTGCTTGTCGCAGAGCTCGCAGTAGAAGGACTTCTTGAGGTCGGCCAGGCTGTCCTCCTTGGCCTTCTGCCGCTGCTGGTTCTCCTTGTACTTGGCCTGCAGCAGGTCCGTGTTCGCCTTCTCACACTCCAGCATGCGCCGCCGCTCCGTCGTCTCCTCCGCCTGCTCCAACTGGGAGGGGGAGAGAGAGTTCGATTTGGGGTTTATTATTTGGTATGCAACATCAATGACAAAATGTGTACAACGGTAATGACTGGTGATATATGTAAAGTTTGTTTCAATGAATAAACAGGGAAAGAGAGTAGGCGGGGTGATTTAGCGTAGGGGTATTGGGGGTTCAGACTTCCTGATTGGGCTATAAAAAGTACAACATTTATCGTTCAATATAAATTTGTGAGTTTTTCTTATGATCTTTGAATACAATAAAAACATATTATGTACATAATTTAAAAGATACTAAATTCTCTATTCATTCTATTTTATTTCAAGCAATAATATGAGTCTTATGCTTTGGTAAAATTACCAATCAATGATCTCTGATTAAATAGATGTAAATTCTGTCACTTCAGATTCCCTCCGATAAATTTTCCTTGATTGTACCCATGCTTTCTTGGTTTGACTATGGTAAATACTGGTGATACTTGAAGTTAGACACAAGCTGATATTTCAACATTCTGTAAGGCTAAACCTTTTAGATGTTCCTTATTCCTGGGCCTCAGTTTCCACCAGGCCCAACCACTCCTTCAAACCTCCAAGGAGCATTTTGTTTGACTAAGCCAACACAACATTTACACGGACCCACAAACTGAAGGACATTATCTATTGATATCTGCTGGAATCGAAGAAAAATATTTGATGTGCATTCATAACACTCATAATTAGTAATTCCCGGATTTAATGAGAAAATCACACTTTTTGTCACCCCCTCGTTTCCATTGTGTATTTACGTCTATGTCAATCCCTTTCATTTCTTTGTGTCCACTTTATCAGGGACAATGTCGGAACCAGGCTTTACTAAAACCACCCTTAGTTTCCACTACAACGAGCCCCTCATCCACTCTTTGCCTTTCTCGTCCTTATTGGTTGAACTCCCCCTAAAGGCTAAAGCTAAAGCTACCCTCAGCCCATAAAGTACATACCCTTATTTCAAGCCACACCCAAACTCTTGAGTTTCCGTATGACCGTTTTTTTCAGAACGTTTTTTTTCCAGAAGTACATGGTGCAAAAGGGTGTGGAGAACCCACACCAAGGCCTGTCTGCTTTCATTTCTGAGATTTTTAACTCTTATTTAATCTGCTTGTAATAGGGGTCTTATGGTAAGAATTCTCCGAAATTTCATACCCTCCTCCCCCACACCTCTTGGTTGAAAATGTGCAATGAAATTATATAATATGTACGCATATTTCCAAGATTTCCGATCCCACCCCTTGATGCATACGTACTTAGTGGAGAGCTCTTTATCAAAACCCTCGCTGGCTACAGCTTCTTTCAAGCGAAGAAAATACTAAGGTAGATCCAGGGACTGGCTTCAAAGGGGTAGAGACCTTGGGAAACATTTTAGTTCAAAGGCTTCCCATACTTTCGTTTTTGTTATCAACCCTTTTCTCTCTCGTGTGCAAGCCATCAAAGGCTATTAGGGAAGAGGCCACATTTCTCGGTCAGTTAAAGCCAGCCTTTGAGGGGAGGTGCTCAACAGGGAGTGCTTTGTGTGGTTGAGGAGGTGTCCAGGGAAGAAGATCGAAACCCCTTTTCGTGTCTGGCTTTATAGACCTTGTGCAGATGTGGTTACGTGACCAATTTTTGATGACAACATAACCATAAACATTAAAGTTATAATGCTAATACATCGTGATTTAAGAAGTTTGTATGAAAATCAATTTAGCGTAGAATTTTAGTTTCTGGATGTTTGTAAATTATTCCTGATACTTTTAGTATTTGTACATTGATCACAAGTAATGCAGCCATATCTTTCTCGCTAGGTTTGACCTCATCTGCACAATGCCTATAGAAAAATAATATTATGCAGCGGAGACAACGGGTTTAACTTCCTTGGCTTTCTTCTTTCAAAAGGCGCATGCCGACATGACTTAAAACATGGTAAGATGGGGCGAGGTGGGGCGTGGCAGGGCGTGGCAGGGCGGGGTAGGGTAGGGTAGGGTAGGGTAGGGCAGGGCAGGGTAGGGCAGGGTAGGGCAGGAGAGGGAGTAAACTTTCTAATATTGTCCAGGCTAAGGCCTTCCCCCTGTATCCCCCCCCCCCCTCCCCATGCTAACCTGCCCCCACCGGTCGCCATGGAAACGGGCAGGGAGCCGGTTAACAATGGCCCCTAGCGGGAGACCTGGGAACTATTGACCTTCACAAGGTCGTCCGGGGTGACCTCTCCATTGGCGACCTTCACCTCGAACCTTGAACCCCGCCTTCTTCCCCCAGGGAGTTAACTCCTAAAAAGAAACCCTAAAAGAAAAGGGGAAAAAATAAAATGGTAATTTGTGCGGTACTCGTTTGGCCGGTGCTTTCAGCGCGCTCCGATATGGCCTCGGTTTGTATTCCGGGGCGGCAGCGGGGTCAATTGGCAGGTCAGCAGCCATCTTGTGCCTACTTGGTGAGGTCCCTGCTTCACACAAGGATCATTGTGGGGCGTGACTTCATTTCGTCGTTTACCCCGGGGCGACCACACCCCAGACCTGGGCCTGAATAGGAAAGCGACCTGCGGCCATTCGGTGAACGGCCCATCATGGGGCCAGACTGAAGGGTGCAGCACTTTTATTGGTTGTAGGGTATGCAAGTAAGGACATGATGTTAAATTAAGTGCTGCCTGCCATTCATTTCATATTGGTGGGTTTCTTAAAGAGATCCTTGTCGTAATGCCAAAGTGTGACACCTAATTGTGGGGCCTTCATGCACCCTATGATGGATAGGGTAATATCTGACAATGCTCGGCCTACTAACAGAGTCGATCAGGGAAATCTAACCATTTTGTGACCGGATGCAAATGCGAAAAGACATAACAGCTCAGATACTCAAAACAAGTTATAGAATGTCTTTTCTAGTTTGTTTTTTTCCGTTTTCAAACTCTGAATAATTGCATACTCATCTTACACAGTGACAGGGTTGGATCCTGTACTGGCAAAAGGGGTGGGAGGGGGGGGGGGCTGCATATAGGCTATGTTTTTAAACTTAAAATCTTGCCACTCTCAAACACAGCATCTCCTTTCTTTCTCTGTAGCCTATGTATAAATAAAAGTAGGTGGGGGAGTGGGGGTCAAGAACCTTTGGATCAGGCCAGAAAAGTATTCCTCCCCTTTCAGCACTTGGGGCCAGAGCCACTGAAGCCATTGGCCTTATAAGCTCAGCCCCCCCTCCCCCCTACTCCCCTCCCACAACCTCCTCATTGCTATTCCCCAGCAGGCCTGGCCCTAACACAGCTATTCGGTGGAGGTGGTTTGGTTGCCGGCTTCCCTAATCCCTGTCTGTCTGTGCTGGCGGGGCGCGGAGAGCCGCCATCAGGCCTTCATCAACAGGTAGGACACCGACACCGGAGTGGCTCACCCGTGGCTGAACGGGCTCCCGAACAATTCTGATGGACTGGTTTTATTTTAGTCAACAGGTGTTAGAAGGAGCCTACAGATGGTGGACTGAGTTTGTGTGGGTCTAAGATCTGGCCAGATGCTTGGGCTATATGTAACTGAGACATAAAGAAACAAACTATGATCTCTAGAAAGCTCTACCCCTACCTACCATGCAGAAAAAAAAACAATGTCTAACACCTCATATTTTATCTTACTTGTGTATATCCCCTGCTTCACCAGAGAAAACATGTCAAACACCTTTTATTTTACCCCCCACCATACTCGAAAAAAACAATATCTGACATGTCGTTCTATTATTCTCAACGTTGACGTATCAAAATGCGTTGTGTGATCTGAAACTCCCTATTATCAGGAAATCAAGCATCCTTATATGCTACTCGTGTTTGGGACATCTGTGAATCTGAACGATTTTAAGTGTAATTTGAATCTTGGCAAAGGTTTCACATCACACATGTAAAGAAAACTGAGTGATAGGGGTTTCTCCAAGATGAGCTTTCAAATCAAGGAGTGGCTCAGAAATAAGGGTCATTGTACATAATTTATCTCCCACGAAATGTTTTCTAGAGCTTGACTCATGCCATGAAACAAATGAAAAGTAACTGACGGGTAAACTACAGGGCCTCACAAAGGTATGATACACTAAGTGGCTATGGTCAATACATAACTAAATATATGGGCACTCATTGCGCTTACTAATTATTTTAGCATGGGTGGAAAAATATCCATGACGTCCACATTAACTTTGGCTAAATGCTCCACTTAAATATTTATCCATCCGTGTTAAATAAATGGATATCGTTTCAGGTTTAATCAGAATTGTCCGTTTAAAAATTCTTAAATAATTGTCCCCATTTACAGAAGAAAAGTCACATTAAATTTCCTAATTTAACTTGCTTGAGTAGTAATCAAGCCAGGGAATTACCTGAACAACCAAATAATGTTGCCAAGAACGCCTTTAAGCCTCCTAATAATTTAGAATTAAGTTCTGTGTTTTGCTGTGCCCAATAACCTTCATTGGAAATACTGGAAACGGAATTGAAAGCGTGGAACTTGGAGACGATGAGAATTTGGAGCCAAGGGCAATTTTAATGATTGAAGCGCATTTGCTCAAAGATGCCGCTTTTTTCTACCCCAATTTTGTCTTTCAAATCGCGTCAAATTACATGACGTATTCTAATTCAACCAATGCCACTAGGGATAAAATTTCTGAAGCCATTGGACCAATATTAAGTATAGGAGCTAAACCTCTAAAACTTTTGGATCTTTATTTAGGACAGGGGCAAATGCATAAGGGAAGAAAAAATTTAACAAAATATCATATCTCAAATCTATAAATCTCAAAAGATTCTCCAAAACTGTACTTCTGATGGAAAGGCACTCATTCGGTGAATTTGAAATCTTTAACGAATACAAAACAAATGATTAACATATTGTGCTTCATTGGAAAGGCATGTTCTCCCCTCTACGGTCAGCTAAACTATGTTCGAAGGTCAGAGGATGTAAAAGAAAACAGCTTCGATTACCAAAATAAGAAACAAAAATATTGATATTCAAATTTACAAAAATATTGATTTTAAGAATATATACCTTTATGAATAATAATATATTATTATGAATAATAATATATCTTTATAAATAAATTTAAAGAAAATACTGACCTCCATCTCGAGCCTGCCGAAGCCCATGAGTTCCTCCTTGACCACGATGGGGATGGGTTCTCGGCGCCCTGCAACAGATGGACAAAAGGGATCAGGACCAGCACATGGCGTGGCGGGGTCCGGCCGCCGCCTCGAGCGAGCGGCTTGCCCCGCGAGTAATTCGCCCGGTCTCCTCTCCTCATAGAGGAACTCAGTGACAACTGACCAGCAGAAAGTACCTTAAGCCAGGTTGTCCCAAAATGTACCTCCCTGCCTCTGGTTCCCACCACTGCCACCACTATCACAATCGGTCCCGGACGACGAAAAAACGATGTTGTCGGTCTTAAAGGTGACATGTTAATTTTTCTTATTTTGAATATTCCCTGCTCTATCAAAGGGATATATGTGCTAAAACTCTATATGGGGGAGAAGGGTTGATTGGGTAAGGTGACAGAGGTGTCTGGGAACTTTGACCCGGAAGCGGTACATTCTGGGTAAGTCACAGCATTGTTTGTAGATGGCGCTAGTGTCTAGGTACTAGTGTGTGACGTCACGTTAGGAAGACAAGTAGATGATTGCATTAAGGGTATAATCAGGCAGTGAGAGACACTATCACAGTCAAGGGGGACGGGCAAGAGTGATAAAAATGGGGGAGATCATAGTAGTACGAGTGGCAAACGGACGATTAAAAGTTTGGTGTTTCTTGCTCCACACAATGAGGTCAAAATGCAATGTTTAGTAGCGTGAAGAGTGTTGTGTAAAACCACCGAAAGGGCGGAGTAGTAAGTAGTAACAGTACGGACTGACTACAAGGGGTGGGGGGATATGTACAACACTTGAGGAAAGGGGGAGAAGAGGGTGGTTTAAAAACTGGGCTACATATACAGGCCAAATGTTAACATTGTCTGCTTTCATTGCAATGCAATGCAGAAATGATGCAGGGAGGAAATAGAATATGGATGTCACAGCACTAACAAAGAAAACGTGATTGTTTAGTTTTTCAGATTTTGCTCCTACATGTTCAATTTAAAGCTGAATTAAAGGATCATATGACTCGTCTGTATAATGTATATTAGGTACGTAATGAGGGAACGCCTCGAGCTAAGTTGGATTCAATATTGACAACTTGCCGCTTTTACGACAGGCCAGAAGAAGGAGAATAATACCTAGATTAAATGAGACACATACAAGGTTTAAGGAACGAATGGAAAAATAAACATTGGAAGTACTCAACACGGTATAAAAATATGTGGGAAGGAACTCAAAGAAAAGGTCGTTTTACCAGAGGTAGTGATTTCCCACTGTAGTAGTAGAATACTGTGGGGGAGAAAATGAGGATAGCATAGACGCTTCGTATCATAGGTAACCTTGTCGAAAAGACTGGGAGATTACGCTAAATGTCTTAAGATAGAACATATTCTTCTGTTTGTTTTTAAGGCATTACAGTTCTCTGGGAAGCTACTACTGGTTACCAGCATTAGTCGTCATTACACACCACCTGGTGGCTAAATCTGGTACTAGTACGTCATAGAAGTGCCACTATAAATCACCAGGTGGCGCCAGGAACAAAAGCACTACAATCCAAACCACACGTTGCCGGTCAAGTTAGAGCAGAGAGGTGAGGAGAGGAAAATGTGGCGCTGCTTGATTGAACATGACTAGGACAACAAATACCATTAGTACCTAGGTCCTACACAAGAAACGTGGTAAGGAAAAAAGCCAGAGCACGGCGGCACAGCCTGGCAAGCAGCGATTGGTGAATGGATATTGTTTGAAAAAAAATATTTAAAGAATGTTCAGAATACTTATTGAGCAGGCGCTGTGGGGTTGTATGTTAATAACTGTCTAGTGAGATGTTTGAGGATTCTTGCAACCACTCCAAGTTGAGGTCAGACAAGATGGACTGACAGAAGGCAAAGTCTAGCATACAGGGTTGGTGATAATCAACTCTCATTTTACGGCTTAATTAAGTAGTATGTAGCAGCAGTGGGGTGGTGGTGGAGGAGGTGGGTAGTGTTTGCACTGATTTCTAATCAAAGAAAAACCATTAAAAAAAGGACCAAAAGCCACTTAACATGCAATGAGAAATAGTTGTAAAGGAATATGCAGCAACCAGGTGCTGTAGACTCTAGTCCTTTCTAAGGGCATTTCACAGCACTCCTAACTACCAACAGACATGTACATGTTACTAAGTACCTATACACAGGCCAAAGAAAAAGAGTATATATGTACTGTAACAGTGGAGAGAAGGGGGTGGTGTACATACACAGGGTAACACATGTCATATCAGTAACAACAAAGCGGTTATAAAGTGGTGTGTATATATATTATAATATTTATCGCTCTATAAATATATACTTATATAGATGTATGATAAATCGGAAACAGTCGGCGTACAAGGTCAAGGTGAAGGGTGCTGTCAGATGACCTTGAAATGACCTGAGGGGTCAAAAACCAGAATATATACCTCCAGGTGACCAGAGGTACAGACAATACACAGGCATTGGGGGTGGGGGGCAGGGGCTGTTGTAACTAAATAGTTCAAAGTCTGGCCATTCCCGAGGTTTTTGCGCTGGGCAAAGAGCAAGCGGTGAGGAGGCTGCAGCTCATGTATGCCTAACCTAAAAACAGACTTACAAACCAACAACAAGACCACAGGGGGAGTGGCATCTCCTTTCATTCTTGTCTAGTTCTTCTCATATATATAAAAATATGACGGTTAAAAAAATGACACCTCAAACAACAACTATACCCACAAGGTCATCCTTACTGATGATGACCTTGGGTTAACCTTAATACGAGACCTTTAAAAGGTCACAGTGAACTAAAATGTAGACATGTTATTGTATTTTATATTTTGTTATTATGATGCACCAAGCGAGACTGAAGTGACCAAAGTAGCGCAGCACGAGTGTGAGCTTTGTGGTCTAAGTAGTGTGCTAGACCCAGCGACAACCAATGTTAAGCCCTAAACGTTGGAGTCTCCCTTAGCAATAGTCACTACTATGCACCATGATCAGGCCAGGTCTAATCTCTATATCGTACCTATCAAGTGTTACATGATTATTTTCATGATTATTATGATTATTATTAATAATAGTATTATTATTGTGTGGCTTAGCTCGATTCTAATTATCTTTGGGTGTGGGTTACGCAGAGTGTGTTCGTTATTAATGGTTTATCCGTGAAGATAATAGCAACTTGCCTTTAAGTTTTAATGGTAATAATAATAAAGAGGTATACAACTAGCATGTAATATGTACGACTCAACATAAGGACGCCCAATGCTATCAACTAAATTAACTACAAACCAAACAAACTACACGTAAGTTCTCAATAGATCAAGGCAAAAATTAAATGTAGGAAAATTCAAAATCAACAAGACAAAATCCTGAGTACTTACAAGCTTGGTGAGGCCACCTAGACAACATTACAAACGTATAGTCGTTTTATTAGACGTGACTCTTTGTGTTTTGTTTGTTCTTATGTAGGTTGAAGGGGGATAATGAGAGGGGTGGGGGGTGTTAGAATAAAGTGACTTGTCAGAGAAGAGGTGAACTACCTGAAGCTACTATGCAAAGGTACTAAACCCTGGACTCCTGATCATGGTTATATATATATCAATAACCCCCAAAGTTATATTAATTAATTTAATTAACTTATGAGTGCTTTCTACCGGGCTTTCTTTGACAGAGAAGAAAAAGGCCAACGCCAACAGCTGGGCATCTTTTCCCCCTTAAAAAAGGCGTTTAATTGGAGCAGTCTCTAATAATGCCGTTGTTGCTTAAACTGGCTAGCGGACTAATGCCCTGAGGGTTTTATTCGGTACACATGCACACGACTGGTAAGAAGCCATCACCTTACGTACCACTGGGTGATCTCCGCCCTGCAGGGGGAGAACGGTTTAGTTTGGGGCACCACACACACTGAGAGATCAAAAAAATTACAAAAAAAATAAACAGGGGACAATCCTAGGAGTCTGTGGGTTCTCCAGGGATCGTCAACAGAGAGGTTCACCACTCGCACCACACTGTTGGGTGTATGTATATATATTAATATAATATTTGTTAAAAAAATATCTGTAGATAAGTATTGGATTCTCTACGCACAAGGTGTATGATATATAGAGAGATACACATGATATGAAGGGGAAATTATATATATGTATATTTAAAAAAAGCTCTTAGTACAGACTTTAAGAGAGGTATATGTAATAATATATATAGAGATATATACGGTGTGGTAACGGCAAGAGCCGGTCACCATACATACCAGCAGTGACCGGCTGACGCATGACGTCATAACTACGTCACTAAACGAGATGACGTCATGCTTTCTTAGTCTAGCAGGGTACGAAAGTGATCACAACCGGAATCTACCCAAACTAGGCATCCGCAGTGCCCGCACAACAAGAGCATAGCCAGCACGGGACGGATGATGAACCAAGGGTGCCTTAAGTACTGAATTACTTCTTCAATTAATTTTTTTTATAAATAAATTATTATTATTATGATTATTGTTGGGAACAGCCGTGGTTATGATTATTTTCATCAACATCAGCATCACAAGATGTCTCTTTGAGCGCCTATTCGACGTCATATGATCGAGTGTAGCGTTAACTTCTACAGTGTCAGCTTGCTATTGATTATACTTAAGTAAAAAAAAAATTGCATTTCTCAAGCCCCCCTTACCTTAGAAAAGACCAAAAGTGAAAAAAATTGTGCACGAAGGCCCCACAAGTGTTAACAATACACATGCAGTTTGGAAAAAAGGAAATCAGTAAAACATGCAAACAAAAATGTGTACAATATCTGAACGACTAGAAAAAGGCTGTAGTAGTTATAATGCAACACTTATTGGGTGAATATTGAGAGGCTTTGTGGCTCAACTACCGCGATTATATCAGAGTACCAAAGGACCAGTCAATCAGTAAGATTATATAAGAAAAAGTCCAACGCGTCAATGCCAACCCAAAAACAAAATAGAAAAGTTTAAAATGGAGGTTTGACTTCACCAGCTTTGCATTTGTTAACTTTTCTCTAAAAAGACAACAGGGAATTATAGTATGTGGTAGTCAAATGCCAACGCGTGACATTAAATGACACAAGTAGGTTCCAAGAATTACGATTATTTTTTACTGTTATGTTGATTATTAATGACCTCGAATTATTCACCTATAAACAAAGATTACGTTTTATACTCACAGGAAAAAATTAAATAAATTTTTATTTTGAAATTGTCTACTCAGCACTTTGCACTTGTCTTCTCGCTATTTGATAAGTCATTCATCTTACAAGTATCTAAAGGATTTAAAGTAATCCATAGTTTGTAAGGTGTCTTTTGTATTACAACTTATGATGATCTTCGCTAGTGGTATTGGCCAAGTTTACAACGGAACGGTCAAGGTTAAATGGCAAAAACTTGGGAAAGTGACTTTTAAAAGGAGCAGCTTAGAGGATATATGAGTGTCCAACAGTGAATACAACCAGGAACAACAAATAAACGGAAGTGGAAACTTAAGCATGCGCACACGGTCAAACCACCTTGAGTGGGCTAGTGTAACGTCAACCAAACATCTGGCACATCCAACCGAAACTAGCACAAAGTATCAGCTCAAAAAGTCAGACAGAACAATACTTATCTGCTAAGGTCGTAATTACTTAACCATTACTGACTTAAAACGAGCAATAATTGAATAATAACTGTATTTTTAAAATAGAGAATATAATATATACGTTCGGTTTAATTTTTCAAATACTAGCAAAATTATTACATGCAAATCAGCTATATATATGTATGTATTCTACTACAAATTTCGAGTTCTACACAAATGCTACGATTGATATAATTATCCTTAAGCCTGGTGACTCTATCTTGAGATATGGATATAATAAAGACTACGGGAAAAAGATGCTTGTAATTAAGGACTTTGTGTGTAGTTTCTGGTAATGCCATGGTTGGATTGGTGCAGAATCCGTTACTAGGATACGAGCATCCATTAAAGTCACCCCGGAATACAGGCCCATACTGCGCAGAAATCTTCAAAGTATATTTTCACAGAATCAAAATTGGTAGGATAAATTTGACACTTATGATATTTCACGAATTCCATGAATTCGATGAAGATTCCGGAAAATAACGGCATGATTACGTCTTGCGTTTATTCTTAGTCTGTAATAAAAACAGTGAATTTAATGATTTTTAATTGATTTTTTTCTCGAATTTTTGAAGAATTAGACAAATTAAAACAAAAGCATGATTTTATCTGGATAAATGGGATTTCTGCGCAGGGCAGGCTGCTGCATGCCTGGGGTTGTAAAAACACCGGTAAGTAAAACTAGTCAGTACTCTGGGAGTTAGAAGGTGGCAAAGTAAAGCATTCCAATCTTGTCACGATCATAGCTAGGGTCTACTGGGGGCTAACCAACCATCCTGGGTGAAGGATAGGTGTTAGGTATAGTAATAATACTCTTACAATATGAACAGGGTTACAGGCAGCAAGTGGCGTTAGAAAAGGTGGAAAATGACGGACCAGACATACTGACTGGACCTGCTAGGCTAAAACGGATATTTTCAAGCAGCATTTTACAACAGGATTGGCTGAAAAAAGAACCACAGGCACATTTTAATAGTGACTTGACCTATTTGGTTGTTTTAGACGTGTCACATAGCACCAATCTAACATCAAACAACTTTGTTTTAAATAAGAAGAACCCTTTTAGGGCGATTTTTGTTTTCTCTCATGCCCATAAAAACTATATATGTTTTTATTGCAACTCTTGTCATGGAAACAATAGATATGTATCTATACGTACATCATGCCCTGTTATTACTAGTTTGGTCACATTGGCATATATACATATTTATGTAATCGTGCTATATACAACAGCCCTTTAACATCCACACATATTTATCATTTCTTTGGTATAACCAGATTATTCAAGGTAGTAACGTTTAACACCAGAACATTCAAACATGTGCCACCTTCTTGGGTCTAGCAGATGCGCCGTACACCAACGACTAGAAGTGAGAACTCTAAAAAAGCTAGGAGAATTATCATATGAAATCAGCTTCCCAAAGGTCTAGTAATCAATGTATATATATTCAGTCTCAGCAACAACAAAAAATTGTATTTAAAACACTTGGGAAGAACCATAATCATATGAGAATGCGTCAGACCAGTCGGACAGGGCTAAGAAGTGTATCTTGAGTGTTGATTGGCTGCCCTAGTGCGAGTGAGTTTGTAACAACGTGTTTCATTGGTTGCCTAGTTGGGCTCTGCTGGCCCACTGCGAGGCCATGCGAGGTCAAAGGTCAAAAACGCCGCTGGATAGTTGATATATATGTATATAGAGTAGTAATACAGAGGAAGTATGGAGAAGTGCGGGCTACGGCTAGAATCAATGGATATAGCATGCAGAAAGTAGGACCCAACACACACCGTGCAGTTAATGGTTAAATGGGGGTAAAATGAAACAGGGGGGACATGATACAGAGGTTTGTATGTAGTAGTAGTAGTAGTAATAGTAGTAGTAGTAGTAGTATACTGAGTAGGTCGTTTTCAGCATCACACCCAGTGTAATCCATATAAGGGGGTGCGCACGCACGCTGTGAGTAGCACACTGTATGACAGCACGTGTTGGGGCTGGAGGGTAGTATGGGGCAGGGGTTATTAATATCTAGGTCAGTAGGTCAGTCTCTGACCGCCACCAGGGTCACAATGATGTACACACCTAGGCACAGGTTAGAGCACAAAACCCTAATACCACCTCCCAGGGAGGCCCACCCTGCCTAGTCATTCCAGGAAATATCGTCTTTTGCATAATAATTTGGGTGACTAGCGGATTGGGATGGAACTACAGTCTAACCCTGCCCTGAGGAAGGCCCTCCTATCTGTGGTACACAGCCACCAATAGCATAGGCCAATAATATACGGTTTTAATTATCAAAATAATCATTACAACAATTTGTGCAAATAGGTAAGAATAAGAAATTAATGTAAATTAGAAGTGGCATTTTTGAAAGCATAAAAGAGGCACCTTGTACTAAAAAAACAAAATACAAGTCAAGAACTAAAGTGAATTAAAAAAGGCATTTTAGAGAGTAAACGAAAGGCACATTTTTAAAATTAATACAAGAAGAAAACACAAAAGAATTTGTTGACAACTGGTTGGTTTTTGATAAGGTGGGGTGGGCCGACTGGGAGGGTGGTGACGGGGTTTCTGCATAGGCAACGGTAACTCTGACTCTAACTACAGGTGCTCCTGTGGGGTATCACTCAGTTACCAGCACCAGCCGGGGGTTTAACCTGGGCCGGGTGAGGGGGTTGGACACTGAACTCAACCCGCAAACACAAAGTATAGTCCGCCCTCTACAAGCCCTAGGTTGGTACAGCATAACTCGATATGGTAGTGTAGTACTTAAAACAGAATCCTACAGCTTCACTCTGTCTGAGACTATAGTACTGAATGTCTCAGGTTGTCCTCTTTCATGTTATGTCAAAATAACGGATAAACTTGGTATAATACAGCAGTGTTATTGAACTTGGTACCAAGCAGCATTCAATTAATGTTCTTGCTGGGGTAAAGGAAAAACAACGAGGAACACAAGTTTCGTTTAATTAATAATAGTGCGGAGTTTCATGCAAAATAAGTAGGGCATGCCAAACTTGAGCAGTCATAATCATACAAATAATACTAAGAAAAATAAACAAAAACAACTAGAACGTGAACAAAGAAAAAGGATAGAAACATCGTTGGAAGGTTTTGCAAATGCCTACTTTCTAATAATTAAGAAAATAACAAGAGAACGCTTCAGCGCTTAGGAATCACCCTCTTACTTAAAGTTATTCAGTCTAAGTAATTATTGAAGCTTCCGTGCTACCTTAAGTTTATTAGGGAGTGGTTTCTACAGCGCAGGGGTATGAGGAGTGAGAGGGTGGGTAGGAATATGTATATAATGTAAAGGTGTGGGTAGGCACACCTTGTACAATGAGTCTGTTTGGGGTTTGGGGTAAGCAAAGTAAGGAGTGATTCCAGCTCTAAGACCTGCTGTACAGAGTGGGGGAGGGGCGAGCTGCTCAGAGCGGCTCGGACCGACTCCCGACCAGTCACCCCTACCCCCCGGGCAGTCTAGTCAATAGGGGTACTTGCTCAACTGAAGAGGTCAGTGAAGAAAACAACCTGGAATCCGGAGACAAGGAAAAAATACAACAGTGCACAAAAATGACAAAGACAACAGTCATGGGACTACTTTTTTCTTTTCTGAAAAGAATGTGACCTGTTTAAGTTGATTTATTTAGATACTAAATATTTTGTTTGTTTTTTAATATTTTAGTTTCTAAGACTAGGATTTACATATTGATTTTTTTTTGGTGAAAAAAGAACTTCTACATTGTGCGCCAATTGCTCAAACTGATTTAGGGATTTGGTTATGCTAGCTCCACAATAGTAAGATCCAAAGCCAAAAAATGAATGAAAAGCTATTAACTCTCGGGAATACTGTTAACACATGCGATATTAACAAGACATACTGACTGTTAAACTGGACTTTCGGCAGAATGACCGAATCGACTGCTCAGATAGGCATCACCATTCCAAAATAAATGAGAATGATAAATATTATTTCTTTCAATACTTTAGAACTGTTACTAAATTAATGATTATTAAATGAAAAAGCCATTATGACAGCATTTTTTCCATTTCAATTCTAGTATTTGTAATCAAAACTATCAGCATAGAAATCTGAATGAGGCTTAATAAACATTTGCCCTTATTTGATTAAGTTCAGTCTAGTGTGCTTAGGAGTTGTTAAGGTATTGGCTTTTACTGTACAAATCATGAATGGTAATAGGTGACTAACTTCTGTATACAGAAACAAAGTGGTGGTGACGCACTGAAGCAAGCTATGGGTGCAGGCAAGTTACCAACAAACGCCAGTCTCGTGGTTTAAAATGAGTGTTTTTAATATGTGCCCATACTTAAACTGGTTTTAGCCTTTTATCTGCAGGTTTTAATATCATGAAGATTTAAAAAAACAAAAAAGAAAGGGAAAAACACTGAATGTAACTGCTTGCCATTCCTTACAACAAAGCTGGCAGTAGTAGTAGTAACAAAATGACGCCAGCTCCAATGGTAAGATTAGTTCAAGTCTGTCTAGGTAATTGGCTTTAGGGTTAGTTCTATCCAAGCTTAGTCCATCCGGCAATCTTACATTACAAACCGCATGCATTCTACTGACCACCAGTCTTACGCAAACCTAAGAATCAATTATTTTACATACTTATACTGTTCATGAACATTAACTTTAAATGACTTACTCTAGTATGTACATGGTTAACAATGATGTATTTTGGTTTTAAAACAGGTAGATAATACTGTTTGTATTCTTACATATATTTTAAACATCTAAAATAATTAAATTATTCAGAACTACAGAGCCAGCTTTGTTGTTGTTTTTTTACTAAAGGACTCACATCTATAACATCATTACACCCTACTAACATTCTTAAAACACCTTTCATGCTTGTGAAAAGGAAAGTAAACTATCTTGAACAAAACACCAATTTAAGATATTATCCAATTTCTTGAGCTTAATGATTTAGGAATGGGTTTATTGCTGCTGTTTTTCAAAAGGAGAGATAGGGATAGGGGTAAGAACTCTGGGCCTCTATCTGCTGTGTATAGATTCTCATAGATGCCTTGCAGAGACTGTGCCATAAGACCTTCACAACTAATCCCTTGCCTGATAGACTTCAGCCAACTTGACATATTCCTATGGGCCTGTGAAACGGCTTTTCACTCGCAACATATTATCATCTAAATCATGCATATTCAATGACAAAATGTTGGTTCATGAATTATCTGTAGGAAGTCCTTGTTCACTGAAGTCTGGCAAGCGATTCACACTTTTGCCAGCGTTTCTTGTGAAATATTCGTAAAAGCGTGTTTGAATTGATGCATTTTGACAACCCTGACAAAATTTAGCCAGGTTAAATTATGTCATGAGAAGCCATAATTCAGTGAATATTCTGGCAGGCAAATGTTTGAATAGTGAAAGTCTGATGGGCAGAAGTCCTGTTAGCCTTATGGAGGTGAGGGTGGCAGGAGGGGCTGAAGGTCATATGTAGCCAACTAAACACAACCACCCGCTATAAGCCCGAGCGCCCCGCTGTGGCCAACGCGGGCTCCTCATATAAGGCAACACTGGTACGGTCACAAGCCCATGTGGCAACTTAGCTAGAGAGAAATACTAGTACACTTAATCAAATAATTGTTACAATAATAGTATATGTTATCTTTTTTGTTTTCATCCTGCTCCAACCCACGAAGCTAACCTTGACCTTTAGTGGGGGGGAGGGTCAAAGGTCAATGTGCATTCCTATAAAGTGTGCATTGTCATGGTTACTATAAATTATTGGTCTACAGCTGAGTGACCTATGGTGTTGAGCCGTACCTGACACTCAACTAGGTCAAGAATGTAGGTCACTAGCTAGCCGGGTTATCAAGTATATATCCCATAATGCTAGGTGCTAAGTACCCATGATGCTGTGCTTACCAATGATGCTTTGCCCATATTAGCTAGAGAGTGCCTATTGGTGGAAGAGAGGGGAAGGCAGGGCGAGAGTATAGGCAGGAAGCACAGACAAAAACAGAAAAACATACTAGCACAAACTCAACATGAGGAAAAAATCCCTTATTTGTAAATGCTAAGAACCTCACTGGTCCTGTTTTGCCTTTATTATCTGTCAATTAAATTAAAAACAAAATCCGGTTTTAATCAGTAGAATTGTTGCCTTTTTACAAACTTTAGAAAACATGTAAATAAGAAAAATCATATAAATGCTTGAACGAATAAATGAAACTTGTACATTTAATTTGAGAGTATTTCTACACTAGTTAAAGATCTCCGATCATCTGAGGAGTGTATCTATAGTACTTGGTTGATAAGTTAAGCAGGCGATTAGTTGGAGCTTTGGGTAAAAATGCCGCGATTGGAGTACTAAGCACCAAACACCATTTATGTATAATCATGTATATCGACACGGATGTCGCTGGGAGCGCTTCCAGCGAGTCGCATAATATAGTACAATCTAGGAGGTCAATGCCATTGTACCACATAACCACACTAAAGATCATATGCAATCATTCACCTTAGAAACATAATCACAGTCAGAAAGGGAGAGAGAGGTAGAGAGAGTGTAGAGAGAGAGGACAGGGGTTTTAAGAGCGCCAGAGCGAAAGGATAGCCACAGGTTGTACTCAGTAGAGGTAGTGAACAACGCATTCAAACTAGGCTGTAATGGACTAGTAATATGGTGTCTAGGTAATAATGGTATAATAATAACTACATTGCATCAAACAAAGCAAGGCTTGGCGGAGAGGACGGGATGCACGGTTAGTTAATTGGCCAGTAGCACCAACAAAACTTATGGTAATGATTAAAGAAATAGGTTAAAACTCTGTCTCCTCATAACATATAGATGGAATAACAAGACAACATGAATAAACCTGCGGGTTATGGAATCGCTGGTGTGGTGGCCCCGACGAAACCTGGGCTGGTACGAAAATATAAGCAAAAACAATCAGCCGACTGTCCGGCGACGGCCTTCCACATTATCACTCAAGTGGCATTATCGTTTCGTTTGCTTTTTTTGTCAGCATCTGGTCATTTTGGGGCTTAGTTCCATTTTCTTTCCATTTCTCCTCAATTTCCACATTTTTCTTGTATTTAGGATGTATTGTAGGTTTTCTTTTTTGTTTTATTCTAGCTAAACTTGACCTTTTCTTTGTTTTGGGTAAACACACTGTTGCTTCATTTTCAGTCAGCTTTAATGAGGCAACCTTTTTTGATTTTTGAAGCTATATTTGTTGGTTTTGTGAGAGAACTTCGCGAAAGTCTGCAGCAACTTTTTTCAATCAATCTGAATGGATTATCATTACTGGGGCTTTAATTCCACATTTTAAGCTTCATTATGAGAGATAAGTCTAAAAGTGGGGTGGACTTTCCTGGTGTGGGCAACCTTTACACACCTGTCTCTCTATGGAGTGTAGTCAAATGTCAGATGGACTAAGTTAGCAACATAGTCTTCATCATAGTCAAGGTAATAGTCATTATTATCATAAACATCATAATCAAACCATGCACAAACTTACAGGTCTACTACCCACACACTCAGAATGGCTGGCAAACAGCACAACAAGGAAAACTGTACAACACAACAGCAAAAGGAAAGGATGGATCAAGCTTAAACAGGCGTGAATATGGATTATTATGTATAAGGAACAGGTATAAAACAAAGACTTGGAAGAAGTAACAGCTACATCTAGTGTAAGTTGCACTAGTGATGCTTGCTTGTACACCAAACTATATGATAATGTATATATATGTAAGGGTAAATGCATACCGGTGGCGGCTTACTGTAATGACTTAAGGAACTAAAGCTGAGCTTCTTGTACCACGTGACGATGACAGCCTACTCCTACCCACCTGGCGGAGGTTTTGTGAACTAGAGGGGCCTAGGAGGGCAGTACCAAGGGAGGCCTATAGTTGGGGGCAGTGGGGGGAGGTGTGTTTGTGTGAATCTATCCCAACAGGGGTAAGTTTGGGGGTCTCTTCCTCCCTGCCTAGACACGCTACCACCTGGTTCTAAGGCTAGGGGGGCACAAGAGGACCACCAAAACCCAAACCCTGTTGGAAGGACTTTTATCATGTCAAGGGGAACAGGGTAGAGCTGTCATCTTAACGTTGGCACTGGCCAAAATCGCATGCAACCATCACCAAAAACTGTGCCCTTAAGGTTACAAGATCACCCGTGGCGCCATACACGGACTGAGACCCCTTCGACCAAGGGGCCGGATGGGAGAGTAGTAGTAGTATAGGTGTATTTTTTGGTTTTCACCAACACAAAAGAAGAGAAAGTAAAATATTTAGATAGGGGAAAAAAACTGAGGCGATGCATGCTGCTTTTCGGTCAGTGAATGGCACCAGCGGTGGCGGTCTTGTTTCTAGCTCTATGTAATATGTTAGAGAGAAACTGCGAGAAAAAAAATTCAAAGGTCAAGTTTCTCATCCCATTGATGCTGGTAGTTCTTATACAGTATATATACAGTGAACCGTCACTGCCCATGCATGGATCAATGGCTATATTTACACACAGGTACAGCAGATATATTTATATATATATGGTACATCACAGGTCAAAGTGATTTTTAAAATGAACATTTATGGAGCAGCTTCAGGATGTAAATTGCTTTATACCTCATCAGGCCTGAGCTGCTCACAGTCTATTCATAGAGTAAGTTGCTCCAACACCAGAACTTCAGTTGCCGCAGACCTTCGCTCAGATTCCCCTATACAGAGCCTGGCGACTCCGAACCCTAACTAACCCTAACTTTTCACTCTTGTGTTTTAACGCGCACCAAACCAGGCTTCTAGGATTCAAAGATTTCACAATGGCTACAATTACTGCCAGAAACAGCCCCGGACAACTGTTTTTCTTTTTTAGTTTTCATTTAGAGGGTTTGGTGCGGTGAGCGTGTGGACCCCTGGGTAAAGGAGGTGTTTTTCGGAGCATGCGCAGTAGAGCGCGGTTGCGGCGGACGTTTACCTTGGAGCTGTTTGCCGAGGCCCAGGCCGACCTGCCATCCCTGCTTCACCAACAGCCGATGACCGATGTTGTTCTGAAACAAGAGAAACACAGTTTAAGTTCGCATTAATGAAAACATTTGAAAAAGCAAAAATAAAATGTGAAATGATCTTAAAATGTTGTAAAATGCGATGAAAGCAATTATTTGTCAAAGTTTTATTACAAGGTTTTGAAGTTTGAAAAAAGTGAATTCAGACAAAAATCTGAAAACTTACATCCCTGGCTCAAACACAATGTTAGTCAACAGCAATAACACGGTCAATACAATTCTAGGTGACAGTTCCCAGCCCTTCAATCAACCCTGTTGTCTCTAAACAAGCGACAATATCATGGAAAACACAATTGTAGGTGACAGTGTTAGATTGTACCAACATCAGAGCATTGAGGGGCAATACATGCAAAGACAAGGGGTATTTTCATATGGTCTGTTCACTGAGATGATAGAAAATATTGGTCCATTTAGAGGACTTGGGTGTTTTTTCAATTAATGTCAGTATCTTTGTGGGGTAAATGGAATGATGAAGGCCCAAGTTTTGAGAATTACTACCGTAATGTCCCTTATTTAAGCTGAATTTTAACTTTTGAGTTTCTTATTTTTTAAGTTTCCATTTGGATTTTTTCAGAAGTACATTTCATAATTTTTATGGGACAGAGGGACTTATTGGGGTCCCACAAGATGCCTGAATGGTTATTTCGGCCATAAATCTTTTTTTTAAGTTTGCATCTTTTATCAGAATTGCGGTGTCAAAGGGTGTGGAAACCCTAATTTAGGCCACAACACATGATTAATGTTATGTTTCTGAGATTACCCCTTATTTAATCCGTAGTTTAAATTACAGTACTCAAACAAAATTGGGTCAGCATCTGTCAAAGCCATACCCCTTTATTTTTTATTCATTTGTCATGTTATTTTCACAAAAAGAACTCCCTTTCAATAACGCTTACATTGTTTTCAACCTAAAACCAATGTTGAAACCCGACATTACAAATCAAACCTAAAAATACCTCCCACCCCCAGAGGCGGTCTCTCATTGCTTCAACTCTCCCCAACAGGCCCCTGGTGGTCACGTGATCTGCCTGCAGAGGGCGTGGCGGGTAGCGCTCAGCCAATCAGGAGTCAGACACTGATTGCCACAGGGACTTGGGGGCGTTGACCGCTAGGGGCGGGCTCATCAGGCCAACACGCCGACCGCCAATTAGCCTCCGACAAACTGGCCGACCTCTGACATGCCTTTTTTTTTTACAGCTACCACCTCAATCTTGTTCCCCTGTGCCTACAGAGAGGGATTTGGTTCTGTGTTTTATATGAGGAAAAAATACCATTAAAGTATGTGGGGAACATTTCAATTTGAACCTTAGATAGGTCTATTTGGTTGCAGGCACCCCTCAATATAGCTCTATTTCCTGAACTTCTATTCATATCAAATAAATAAATTGGTAAAAGCTTACTTTTAGCAAATAGTGCATGAATAATTCATAACTTACACTCTGTTAAGAAAATTGAATGGGAATTTAAGGGAAATGAATTTAACAAAGAAACCATAGATGGGTGGATGTTCAATGCATGTTTTTAAGCCATTGGATGTGAACCATACAAGCTGAAATAAACCTTGTGTAGTGTCAGATGAAAGCCCTCTCTACCCCCATACATCTGGTCCCTACAGCTGTCTTATCAAACTGCTGGGTTGGCAGATATGAAGTATGAGTGACCGCCTTTCGATGGCCACTGACAGGCTTGATACACGACCCCTGACGTGCCCTATGTTAAACCACGCCTCTAGCAAGGTCCACAGGGGGCCAACTTTCCTTTGCTATGCCCCATGTGCATAAACTATAAGAAAAGTCAATACATGCTGCCGCCAACCAATACTATGCGGCCGGCCAAATCAGCCGGTGTGAAGCCCGAAGGCCACTGGTGAGCCAACATAGGGATGACACCGCCTACGACAAACATAAATTCCAATTACACACACTCTGGCCCTTCTGCCTGTTTTTCCTCTCCATCTCTCCTCCCCTTTTCCTTTCCCTTTTGGCCTAGAGGCTGTGTAGTCTCCTTTGAAAGGCGCACAGAACAAACAGAAGCCGCAGGCGCAATGGGGCCCGGCGTTAAGAAGGTGGCAGCTGTGATGACCTCCTGATCACGCAGATGGGGTTGGCAATTGGAGCCCGCGGGCTTGAAGCGAAGATCAAAGGGTACGCGCCATGTTACACAGACAGTATCAGAGTGTGTTTTCTTAGAGCGAACCTCCAGGCCTCTCCATATGCCTTATACAGTCCCCCCTCTAGGTCTCTAAGATGTGCTACCTCCTATCACACATCCTGATTAACTGACCCTGTCTGCCGACCTCTGTTGCCTCTCTTTTTTGTCTTTTACGTCGCTCCTTTACATCTTTCTGTGCATCATAGGCTGAAATGACTTCCCTTTGCAGCCAGGTACACATGGAGAGGTTTCATTGCATACTCTTATCAAAGTTGTCAGATTTAAAGATCCTTACATACACATGATGTGTCTTCTGGGAAAGTGAAAAGAGCAAAAGCCCAAATAAGATCTTCTCCCTGGGTATTTGATATAAATTATTATTACCTACAAACCACACCTCAAGATTAGACATCCTTCCATTTTGGCCTTTCAAGCTGCTACTAGGCACATCCAGTTGTATTTCAATTACAACTCCCATCACCTGACCAAACTATGTTATTGCACTGATACTCGTTTCTGGATATCATTGAAATAAGCATTTTGTTTTAATGTTTAAAGCACATGATTTTCTAATTTTGCCAGCAGTAATGAAACACAAACCTTTCCATATCGCCTTAGCTAAGCCCATATACCCACTAAAAAGACTTAGATCTCACTGGTTGTGTATTCTTCTGCAGCTCGGCCATCATGATACAGAATTGAGATGTATATGTTTGATCTCAACTGCACCAAAAGTAAGCTGATTCTTACCACCAGTCCAGTGCCCAAAACTAACTTTTTAGCCATCAGCCAAGTGGGCCAACTTGTGTACCATTGATGTGTGAATCTGTAATTTCTGTTAGCAATCTATTACTGATTTAATTGTATTTTTCATGATAATTATCGGCACTGGTGGGAGAATATCAGCTGTAAGCTGACATGCAGACATCAGTTTCAAAACACTGGAATTGCACTGAAAATAATGAGAAAACCTATGGATCTTGGACACAAGAAACAACTTCAAAACCTGAACATTTTCTGTCACCCCCAGTTAGTTAGTCTTTTCCTATATTCACCAAAATGCAACTCTTGTGGTACATTCAAAGTTTACTGACAATGTGTGTCCTGTTAATGAACAGCACTTCATATAAAATAACATTTATAATACCTACCCAGAACTCTTAACTATTGCTATGTCATAATAAAAGGAACACAAAATGAGCTGTTACTTGCTGACCAGATCTATAGGGCCATAAAACTGAAATATTCTTGTTTACACAGACCTTTGCTGCTTTAGAATTTAAAAGTGACATATAGTAACTGTAACCAGCATTAGATGGACACCAGTCTATGGGATGTTCACCCAGTCAGTGGAAACCAGACAACATTTGGGAATAGCGGTTGACAGTAGCGAGATGACAACCGAAGCCTTCAGGGCCATACAACCAATACCCAAGGGAAATAGAGTGGCAACCCAACTGGAAAAGGCGATCGGACAGCTTCACGCTGCTCCTCATGCACAGTATCGGACTATGGTATGTGAAGGCAGCAGCAACAAGGGAAATAACCTCGACACTGCAATCGCTGTCTCTGGGTCCTTTCCGGTTAAAAACTGGCGTAATCGTGAAAAGGCAACCTTTGCCATTGGCTGGACCCTGAAGAAATTAAAAAGTGAACCGGAGTAGTTCCCTGGTGGATAGAGCGTGGCAGGGGGCTGGGCTGGGGGCTGGTCTGGCCTGATGTGGGCTGGGCTGGGTTGGGGCGCAGTGGGTGTTAGCAGAGTTTGGGGCGGAGACTTGGGGGCAGCCCTCTAGTAGCAAGAGGTGAATACCAAACAGGCTGAGGTGGTTTGCAGCAGGCCTGGCTCGTTCAGTGAGTTGGCGGTATCTTGGTAATGAAATGATATCAACTGTTGGGCCGGGTAAAAGGGTTACGCTGCAAGGGGCAACCCCTGCCCTGCTCGATCGGACAAAATCACAGACAAAACAATCTGTCCCCGAGCTTAAAGACCACGAGCCCTCACCTTATACATTTGGCCCCTCCTAGGAACAACAAAGACGAGGCTGGACTAAAGAAAAACATATTTCTAAATTTTCAACTTGTACTGCAATTTCTCAAGAAATACTGATACCAAACTTGAAATATTTCAAAACAAGACCCTCGAAAACAGATATCCGGAATTCTTTAAAGGAGTTCTTGATACTTTTGAAGAAATTTGGTCAAATTGACAGTTCAAAATTTTGACAAACCTTGGGTGATAATAGTTGCCAATCATTCTATTACAAAATTTTGACAGATCAAAATAGAAAACAAAATGAAATAGTTCAAAAGTGTTATGTCCACCATAGGAACAGTACCATGCACAACAATGTCTGGGTTTGTGTATTAATTCCATGGTTAACAAAGAGATGACTACGCTATGAATACTTCCCAAGCTTATATCCATAATGATTTAGTCCAAACAATGAGGTGGTTAGACTCTGGGTATATTACAAGCTGGTGTGAGTGGCTTTAGTGCACTCTGCAACAAGATCTCTCTTAACACCAAAAAAGGGTCTATGAGGACTGACTCTGCTTTCCATGCATTTAATTATATACCAGGAATATAAAATCACTACTTCCTCAGGTTCCAAATTAGTTTGGCCCTTTCCGCTGGTGCAGTCCGTGTCACATGGGCCAACCCAGCAGCCCAGACAGTGCAGAGACTATTCTCATAGTGATAGAGGTAAAGTACCAGAGTGGCTATAGAGTGGAGTGGGGGACAGAGCCATGTAGAGAGTGCTCCACATAGTACTCCCACTGACTGGACACGGGGCGTGGAGAGGAGAACAAATGGTGGGCAGAAAGTGGGATCGTGCACTGCATTCTTTGAGTCGGTAATCCGTGCACAAGAAGGTGGTGCTGGTGTAGGGACCATTGTCAGTGAACTGAACCCCATATGCCTTTTTTAAAGCCTGCTGCAGGGCACCCACCAAAATTCCATTTTCAAATTCCCTGTGTTTTCCCTGAGATTTCCTTGTCCTGCACCAATTTTCCCTGTGTCATATCCAGCAAATTGTTTAACTTTCTCTGCATGCAGAACAAAAAGTCGAATCCCTAATCTCTAGAGAATCAGGAATTTCAGAACCTGGCCAAATGAAATTCGCTGTGTAATGCCTATATTTTGGAAAAATTTACAGGGTAAGTTTTTTTTTTTGCCATTTTCCCTGTTTTCCCTGTGTGGTTGGTACCCTGCTGCTGTCACCTATCAATAGGTATGCTGGCGGGAATGACCAATGGCCATCCTATATATAGCTCCTATCAGCAGGTATAATTTGGCTACCATTGGAAATCACCCACTTAGCCTGGACGATCAATGCTGTTATGGGTATCATACTGTATTAAGGCTACAGAATTCACTGTGTATTAAGTTTTCACACTTACATACACACTCAGGGTCAGGATCAAGGTGATAGGTACATTGGTTGAGAATCAGACTAGGTTCTTGTGAACAGTAGAACCTGCCAGTCAATAATTTGAAGACGTGGGTACAACTTACATATCAAATGATATATACATTTTAATGTACTTATATCTTTGTGTATCGTTCCAACCGATTTGAGTTTTCTATGTACTTCGAGGTTGGATCCTGCACAAGTACTTCTATACCCCCCCCTCCACCCCCAATTTCCTCCCAAAGGAAAACCAACGTCATAAAAAGAGACAGTGTAGGAAAGTTGTGAGACAAGATAAAGGGAAAGCAGGGTAGGCGGATATGACTAAGGATAACGGACGAATGGAGTGACAAAGAGGAGACGGAGATGTAATGGAAAAGCCCTAAACCCTTAATTCCAAACTGTGACTTCCTAAACTCGACAATGTTACACTGGCCCTAGTGGCATCAAAACGGCCTTATGAAATGATAGTGGCATGCAACATCTGCAGCTTATCCCAAAATTGACATGCGACATCGCTAAAGTTGTATGTCGTTGTTGCTTTTTTCAATTCCATTTTTGTGAAATCAAGTGACGACATGGGGACCCCCCTCTCCTCCATCAAGGGCCCCAGAGTGCAGAAACAAGAGAGGAAGGAAGCATAAGACGTCCTGAGAAGACGGCATGGTCACCAAATGACGGCCAGCCATAGAGACGGACGGACGGACGGACGTGGGAGGGGGGAGAAGAGGAGACAGTGGACAAATACTACTATAGGGATATCTCCTTTCTTCCTGGTCTGTCAGGCTCACGTCACTCTCCAGGCGGAGATCTTATATGACGGTGTGCTTTGTGTGACGTTGCAAGCCACGCTTTCTCCACTCTTTGTACGTTATGTGAGCCTATATGCTGTCATTGTTATATATGTACATACGGAGTTTGCGAAGTGTCTGTACGTTACGGCGTATGTCCGCAGCACTATATGAGTGTCAGGTAGCTAAGTGATGGGCCTGAAGGAATGAGGGTTCCCATACAATGAACAGAGAAGCCACTCCATAACCATAAAGAATCTGGAAATTAGGGAAATTAACATTCCGGATTTTGAGTAGGAAGAGTTGCAAAGAAGTGAATATTACATTATGACATTAAGAAGAAACCCTATCTGTTGTCTGAATACATCTGCAGAATGTTCTTCTTCACTGACTTCTGAACAAAAGATTATCCGGGGGAAAAGCAGAAATTTAGAAAAGAATTAAAAAGGGCACTGTTGGTTAGAAAAGTGTCTTGGTTAGAAAAGTGAGCCAATTCTATTTCAGTAAATCACAAAGCAAATGAATATCTATGAAGACTACGTCCAAAAGTACCAAAGAGTTTTGCGTTACAGTATGGACAGCCCAGAAACCGATCACTCCACCCTTAACAGCCAGTCCATCCCCCGCCCTCTCATCCGGAAGTAGTTTTCAGTAGCGCCGGAAGTGCACTGACGCAGCGACGACAGACGCGAAAGCGCGCCGGTCGTGGAGATATCGTCGACGTCCGCGGTGGCGCTTATCACAGATTCACCCCCCTACCCACCAACCCCTCCATCACTCCTGTTGCCGCCGCCAGTGTCGCCACCGTCGCCGCCGCCATCACCGCCGCGGCGGTCGGCGTCTCAACCGTCGTCGACCGGAAATGGGATTGGGAGCGGTGAGTAATGACGTCGGGGGCGGAAGTTATCGGTGGACACGCGGCGTTCGGGGGGTCCTGTCGGGCGTTTTATTCATTATACTTCAAGCAGCGGCCACCAAAAGAGAGAGAGAGACCGCGCCGCCCTAGCTGCGACCCTCTCTGAATCTTCTCACCGATTTTCGCCCACCCAATACCGACCTTCATTAGATCCAGCCGCAGAGATGGCAGTTGGCGTCTGTATGCCCCGCCCGGTGCATACCCCGCTTCAATACCCACTCCCGACACGTTTTCCCCCTGTCGCTGTGACTGTGATTGGGATTTCCCTTATCTGACCACGTGACACCTCCTCCTATCCCTTGTCTGTCACAGAGACAGAGTGCCCCCTTTATCGCTCACCCTCTCAGTTCTGGTCAACCTCACCAGGCGGCGCGGTCTGTAATGTCCCCTATAACCTTTTCTTTTCTACTTTATATTTCTCTCTCACTGATGGATCATATTCCTTTCTGACATTTTTATCTCTGAATTGCGACAGAGGACTGACGCTTTTTATACGCAGAGGAAACTTACCGAATTGATATTACTTTGGAAAAGGCACTGCCAATCATTCAATATTAACTGATGTAAGTGACAGATACTAAGGCTCACTTACGTTCTACAGTGTCAGAAGGTCACAGTGATATCACCATGACAGCTATCAAGTGGACACTCCATCAGCGCTCTGTTGACAGAATCAACTCTGAAAGGTTTGGGGTTAACCGTTTATAGAAATTAACTTCTCAACAATAAGGCACTATCAATATGCTTTATATATCTAACCTTTTTGGGAACAATTCCATTGGCGTAGAATAAGAGAAATTAATATCCTTTGAGAAGTAAACAGGTCAATTCCAATAAGCATGGCATATTAAGATAATCGACCAAAGTTATCCTGTACAGAGGAGGTGTCCAATCCAACCCAAACCCTTAACCGAAAGAGAAGGTCCCTGAAACCTCAACTCAGAGTTCTCCATCACCCACCAAAGACAACCCCTCTTCCCCCACTACCCCTTCCACCAAAGACAGAACGGTGGCCGGCTAACCCTCCTTCATATCAAATCATCCATCACCCAGCCCTGTTTTTCACCACCCGGCGCCCGATTACAACTGCATTGACTGGTTCCCGACGATAAGTCTGACTTTCAATTACCACCCCGGGGACTGGGGCCGACTGGTAATGAACACGATCAATTGTCACCTCCCCCAACCACCAGCACCCCAGTGACGGCTGACAAAGTGGATAAGGTTGGGGGAACTGGTCGAATCGATTCAATCCAGCCTGGATCCTTTCCCTGATATCATCAAAGTATGTGGGACAAATGTGTGTAAGTGGCGACGCTTGCATTTGGAGTTTCATAAAAAAATAATCGTTTTTTCTATTAATCAAAATCAACGTCATGGTTACCTCAGATTTCCCGGAAGATAGTAAGCTTAACAAACGTCATTCAGTACACGTCGTCCCGCATCATCATACTTAGAATATCTCAACGAAATGCTCTGCAAAAACGTGAATCTAAAACCCGGGGACTTGTTAGGTGTATTAGGTGATACCATGCAGCCTTGTCCTGGGTGTGACCTACATCCACCTACCGCTACAGGTCACGATTCCAGTATTCTAGCTTGTACCCTGATCTTAATAGAAATCTGAAAATATCTGGGCAATAGCATAGAGTAGGAAAACACTCTCCCTTTCTGTAGATACTTTCATATGACCAGTTTTTAATATCATATAGGAAAAATCACTGGTGGATTCCAAAATTACGGAAAAAAGGAAATCCTACAAAATAGTTAAAGTAGGCAAAACGGCATTTCCCCTGTTTAACGCAGATGGTCTTCTGCATATTTTAAAGATTCGTTTTAATACACAGGTAAAATGATTTCGGTTCTGCAGTTCTTCTAATCACCTTTTCAACAGGTTGATAAAGAGGTATATTTGTAGTAATCGTTTAAGGGGACAGAAACTGAGTATATAGGGGAGTACTGTTGCCCTGAACGGTTCTGAAAGGAGGGAATTGGTGCTACCCCTCTTATATACTACAGGTTTTAGTAGATGCAGATGGTTTTTTACCTTATGGGGTAACGGAAATGAGCGAATGACACCTGCAGGCCTTTATAAGGTGAACGAACTGTAGAAACAGGTAGGAAATATTCTGACACGTCGTTAAAACCATGTATGAAGCTGCCTATTTCTCATTACTTTGATAGGACCTAAGCTTATATTAACTTTATCATAGGGTAATTGCATATATCGTAATTGATAGGCTTATTCCTATCCATCAGGCTATTATCAAATACCATCCTTTGCTTTGCAATTACGAAAGTTGCAAGCACGCCTTCTGCACAATAATTCACATAATCGTATCAAAGGTCAATTATTTCTCTCCGACGACAAGATATTTTACCCTCAACGTTGACATTTCCTCAGCACTCATCACGGCCATAAAAGGTCAAGAGGATGATTACTATTACAGTTGATTACCTCTGCCTTAAAAACACTGGAAACCTGCAGCGATTTGAACACCAACAACCCTTAAGACGGGCGGAAACCCCTGTCATCTGTGGAAGACAAAGTGTGTAAAAGTAAATGTAGAAGAGGGAAGATTGACTACCTTGGGAAAGGTGAGTGGGAGGGGTAGGGTGGGGTTGGTGAGGGGGAGGGGCTGCCTTCACCTGCCTGGCCCCGCCGACGTGCCGCCATGAATCAACGCCATCTTGGTTTTACATGCGCCGGAACCGGAAGTCGTGATTTGATTTCCGGTCCAAATCCCGGCCGGGCCCGCCCTGCCCTCTGGCGGCCGATCTATCAACCAACCCCACCCAAAACACCCCCGGCTCATTCCCAAGGCCTTTTTCACCGACCTTGAATTTTTATTTTATTTTAGGGAGTTTTCAAACGCCAGGTTGGGCGGAGAGTGAGAGGCGGGGGGTTGCTGATTTACGATGCCATCTTTAGACGACAAAATAACATTTACCTTGCCATAAAGACCTTTTTTGGGCAGCTGGAAGCGGTGGGGAAACACGAAGGGCAAACAACTGCTCGCTCAAAGTGGCCGGGATGGGGTAATTAATTGTGATTTGATCTTAATGGGGGTTGGCAGTGGGAGGGCAGGCAGGGGAGGGAGGGTGACAGGGACAAGATGGAGCGACGGGGGGAGGGGTGGGAGGCTCTGTCTGAAACCTGAAAGGGGAAGGGAGGGGTCGACATTACAAGCAACAGCAAAAGGCACCGGGGGAGGGAGACATGGGGAAAAGGTGTTCACTTTGATAACACCAACACGGCCCCCAGCGCCTCTACCGGCGACTTGCTGAACTTCAAGGTGATCCGTCAATGTCAAAAGTTGGGTGACTTTGAACCTTTCCACTCACACCTTACTGAAGGTTTCGAGTCACTAGGACCTACTCCAGGTCACGGAGACAATCAGACAAGGTTACCGTCATGTTCCTCAAAGTTATGGAACTTCTGATATCTTCTGAGAGATCTAGCAAAACTCATATAGCTCAAACACTCAGGTTTCAAGTGACAGTTCAGAGAACAGTACTGTTGTTGGTTATTTGTTCATTTCTACCCTATTCAACTACCAGGGTCATATGAAGGTACTGGTGATTGAATCTATGAGAAGATAGACACTCTGCCCCTACACTTTTACTGTGGTAGCGCTCTCTTACTTCCCATATTCATAGACACAGTATGAGAAGGGGCAGGTTTTGATATAGCAGTACGTCCACTGCTGGGAAGTAAGAATAGCAAGCTGCCAGCACCAGGATTCGAACCCACCGATATCAAACTCAAGGTTCTTTTCATGCATCTCGGAATGACTTTTTCACAGGCTAGTTTGGTATACTACTATCAGGAAAAGACCTTATATAGATGCCCATATGCAGTACATCTCCTGTTTTAATCTTCAGCTGATAACCATAGACTTGTTTATGGGGATTATAGCTTACAGACTAGCCTCAGAATCCACATTATGCCTGTACTTAACTGTCATTATTTGCGCTTTTTTTTTAGTCTGTGAGGGCTATAATATCAGACAGTGTGGACCCCCCCCCCCCCCCCCCCCCCCCATGGGGGACACTATCTGTCAAGGGCTGCCCGGTCAGTATTATCCTAGGTCTATCTGTCATCGGCTATCCGGTGAGTATTACCTCAGTATTACCCCAGCTCCAGGCCGCCGGAGGTTCCCGCGGTGAGGGATCAGACTGACCACTGTCCGACGGAAACCAGTGGAAATCCAGCCCCCGGCTATGGATCATGGTATTTGACCAACATCAGACAAGGGAGCAGGGCGGGGAGGGGGGGGAGAGTCAAGATGGAATATCGTTTTTAGAACCATACCAACCATGTCTCTAGTTGAATGTGAGTTTAAAATGCCAGTTGGTTAACAAATCAATCTACAGGTTGCAAAATACCAACAGTATTGTACCGTCACTAACATATGTGACTCCTAACATTGCCTATGTGTTTCTCAGGATGTTGTCAGCGGTGGCTCCCCCTATGAGTGTCTGTGCAAACTGTCACTCCAACATCTCTTTTGGTACAACCACATTATGACATCATAAAAATCCCAGAAGAGATCGCTTAGTAGCAGGCAGCAGAGATTTTCATAGGGGCGCCACCATTGGGACATTCATGGTGAAACATCACAAATTGGGACTCTCGTTGATGTTACACAGTAATTCTAATCTCACTTTCATCTCAGCCTGCGGTCATATATAGGGTAAGGTCGGGTAATATGGGCATAGCAGGTAATATGGGCACCCCCAATATTTCATATTTCTATCAGATATAAGTCCTGCAAACTCATACCACATTGTGGGGAACCAAAAAACATTGGCATAGACCATTTCTTTTCAGCAAATTGATATATATTTATCAAGATATGCAACAAAACCTCTAAGGGGGTATCTGAACTTGCTTGCATGCTGTCACATAATGATGCATAAAATATGAGCGAGTAGGAATATCTTAACCATTCAAATACCACATTGTAGTACAACCTCTTAAGAACAAGTAGAAACCACAATCAAAGATATATGAGAAATAGCCTTTATTCTATAGAGGATCTATGAAAGACTGTTCTTTAGGGTAATATGGGCACCCCCCAAAATCCCATAGTAACCTATGGGAAGTCTAATATGGGCAGGGTTCTTGTCCTGCCCATATTAGCCTCCTTCATTTGTCACTGTAATTCTACAGGGCTAATATGGGCAGGTGTGCCCATATTACCCTAAAATAGGGGGTGCCCATATTTCCCTGTGGTGGGTAATATGGTTTTTGAAAATGTAAAAACTTATTTTCTCAATATATTAATTAATTCTTGACCTAGATGGTCAAAACCCCACTTATTTCTTCATTTTACTGATAACAATTCCATAAAAGAAAACAGAAGTAAATTATGATCATTTCCCTTGATTTTACAGACATGGGTCCTTAAGGTGCCCATATTACCCGACTTTACCCTATACCCTTACCATCGTTACATACTGGCATTGATCCATACGGCTCACGACAAAGCGAACTGAACCGCATCCACACCTGCCTTCCTCCATGTCGAAGAGAGACCAAATGGGTACATTCATGGACTAAATATGCCCAATTGTAAGCCAGCGCCCTTTACAGACTAGCCTCAGAATTCACATCTAATGAGAGTTCAATATGGGCATAATGCAGACTATGAGCTTAAGTCTTCAGAGGGCGCAAGTATAGCCTGGCAATACTGTCACCCAGACCCCAACCACGACCTTTACCACTCCACCTAGTCCATACCAAGCCTGTTACATAATGGGTCAATACATCCACATTGTCTCCATGGCTGTAACTGGGTAGTTCAAAGTGGTGGATTTTATATTATTTGCCCTATATATTGAACATGGGTAATCCCTTCGATGGGGGTCTGTGTGCTGGCTGGTTCATGGTCCTACATGCCACAAATTAGTGGCCCCAATGCCTAATGGGAGATGGTTGGGAATACCCATTTAAAGTGGTTGCTGGTGTACAGACCTACTTTGGGAAAAAGTGGGTTGGTCTGATAGACTACCCTCTACCTGGCCAAACCCCTAATCCACTTCACTCCTAGGGCCTGGGCCAGCGGTGGGAGTGAGTGCATGGGCCTAGAACAAGTTCAATATGCATTCAATAGTGAGGGTGGTTAGGGGAGAGGGGTTCTATGAGTAGGTTTGGTCATATTTGGGGATTAGGATGGAGAGTGGGGCTAGACTGTCACATATAATGGCTTGAGGGTGGTGGAACTGAAAGCCATAGCTAGGCAAAGTTCACAGCCTAAGCAGATATCTCAGTGGTAGTCTTTGGGAGCCACACATCCACCACACACACTAGTCCGTTCTATCCCAGATTAACTATTCCATAATGGGTGTGTACACCCACACGATGTCCATATACGGTGTCCTACATAACTCTAACTAGGCAGCTCGAATCTGTTTAGGAATCATTTTTACCGGCCCTCTATTTAGCATCGGTAATGCCTTTGTTGGTTGTCTGTGTACTGGCTGGTTTATGGCTCTACCAGCGGATGGAAATCTGGCTGGGATAGAGGGTAGAATTCCCACCTAAATGGTTACTGCTGAACAGTCATACATGAATACCTCGCACCAAAAGACTGCACTACAAGCTTACACATAATAGGTACACTGCTAAAAAAAAAACGTCTTGCACCCCATCCCCAATCACTCCTGCATCCCCCCCCCACCTTGCCTTACCTGTTACCACAGTGTCAGAGCATATGTGACAGTCACTTAACACATCCAACAATTACAAACTGCTGAACAGCCATTTGGGATTCGGTTGAGGGGGAACTAGCAATGAGGAACGACGTAAGTCACAGTCATTTTAGGTAGGACTAGCAAATATTCCCACCTAAAATGGTTGCCATTGAACAGTCCTTCGTTTAATACCTAATACACAGAGACAGGTTCAGACTGCTCCATGTGACCTGTCACCACAGTGGCAGTCCATATGTGACAATCATTTAACAAATCCAACAATTACAAACTACTGGCCTGCCTTTCTGGACGCTTCAGCACCCCATTTGGGATTTGGTTGAGGGATAACTTGCAACAAGAGACGACATAAGTCAACATCATTCAGAAACTAACAGCTTTAAAGCTAAGGAAGGATTAAGTAAAATATATACGATATGTTCTGAAACTAAGTGGGGTGTTGAATTGCTTGGAGACATTACACCATAGTCAGAGTTTTTAACTTGATGGATTTCAACTCATATTTCCTACCCAAGATGTAAATCTAGGTTCAGATTTCTCTTAAAACGTCCTTTTACAGTGTATCTATATTGAAGGTTTATGCATACATTTCGCGGGAATACTTGCAAAGTCCGGTTAAAAACATTAAGATTATGTTTATTCATTTAGTAAAGTTGCGAAGCAGGGAAAACATTACATTTTACATTATGTTTCTCGCTTTACTTCCATTGGGAATGTCATCAGTATGCACTAAACCCCGAGATGTATAGTAGAGGTTGACAAGCAGTACTTTTTTTTATCAAAACTTATCAGAAGGCTTACGAGTATACAAGCCTGCATAATCATGAATATTTGCATTAATTAAAGGGAGCCTTAAAGGATTAACTTGAATAATGAATCTCTCTTTTGTCACTGAGAGGTTTTCTGTTTTCTTTTAAACAAGGCATATACAATGGGGGAAGAACTTAAAAAAATGATAGGCATACAAAACATCCAGTAGAGTTTCTGATATCCCCCTGCATGCAGGTTTTTAAACGTGAATCACAAAAACTCATGAAGATGATTGCTTAAAGGGACCCAAAGCAATATGATTTACAACATTTTCAAAACTCTGATGATTACTCTGAAGCATGTATGTGTACTTTAGATTGTATTTCCTCTAAATAACTAACAAAGTACTTAGCTGAGATGAAGACATCGTAACCTAGCCAATAGACCGCACACTTACCTAGAAGAGAAACAGAAATATTGTCAATGTACATTCATTCAAATTGGCAATTCAACAGAACTGAATTTAAGACACGAGTATGCTCACTATGTTATATACTGGTGTGTATTTATGGTCATTTCTGCTAATTTAAAAGACAATTAATGCAATCTAGCTTACGACATTGAAATAGTCGTGAGGTATCGGAAAATGAAATTTAAAGTGCCCATAAGGTTGTATGAAGTCACGTTTTAACTCCACCTATGTGACAGTCTCAAATGTGGAACACGTACGTTCAAATTGCACATGTAATGCTTAAGGGCAATCGCGCCATTTGTTTATGCGCACCCATACTGCGCAGCCTGGCTTCATGGGTGTGCAGTGGAGCATGACCAGGGTGAAAATGCTTAACTATAGAAGCCTATGGAGGGAAAATGCGTTTTTGCTCATAGCTCTGTTGCTTGTCACTCAATTGCTAAACATTAAGCGACAAAGTTGTAGTCCAAAACGTTATCAATTCATATATTTAATCAGATTAAAGGAATTCTTGATTGTTAATTTATTATGAATTTATTGGTAATAAAAGTATTATTTTCGACCAAACCCTCTTTTATGGCCTTAAATAGGTCCCTCTTTAAGCTGATATGGCAGGAGTTCTCTGCATACTACCTATATAAAATTGATTAATCAAGAAAAAGATACATGTGATTAAGTGATGTTGGGTTCCATAGGTCTTAGAAATATGATATGAGAATGAATTATAATTCATACATTTTCCCAAAATCTTCAAAATTTTGTCTAAAATCATGAAGTAAAAAATTAAGTTTCCTGAAAAAGTTAGAACAGTGACCCCCTAATATTTTTTTCAGGAAATGATAGCTGACACATATCCCAATCAAATGTAGAAATCTAAAGAAATTTTCAATTTTTTGTTAGAATACATTTCTAATTAAAATCCACTAAAACCACTTTGTTTTCTTATTTTTGTGAAGAAATGCATTTATTACAAAGAATTGTATGTTGGTTTCATATTCAAACAGGTTTAGAACATATATGATTGTTTTTACCAAAATTATTAAGAAATATCAAAATGTAGATTTAGATTTGGAAAATACCAAAATTTCAAAATTTAGTACATTTTCAAACACATTTTACTCAAAAGTTTCCACGGTGACCCCCTATTTTTTTCTTCATTTCTAGTATGCATGTACACTTAACTTTCATATCCCAAAGTTTAAAGAAAATCTCAATTTTAGAACTATAATGGAGCGATTGTCTTTAAAGATACTTGCATGAGCCTAGCCTAATTTTCAAAGACCAAGCAACATCTCATAGATATTGTTGTTAGACCTTACGTTATCTTTAGAAGTACACAGAGACCGAAATAACCTATTTTTGGCAATTGTGAAGAATATAGCCTTAAAAGGAAATCATAACTGACCACTTGTTTCAATGGGAAATATGAGCGTATGTAATATATTAACAACAAAATACTACCACAAAATTTCTATCAAACTGGGTATGTAACATGTAAAGATAATCATTTTAATTTCTTGAGTTCTTAAAACCTCTCCCAGGTTGCGCCCTGAGTACCTTTAAAGCTACCCCCTCCACCTCTGGCAGTGTCATTATAGGACTCCAACATGGACCTCCTCAATGACAGAAAACTGGGGCAATGTTATGGATGGAAGCCATCATAGTTCGCTTTCTCCACGTCTCAGAATGTGCCTCCTCCCATCGTCTTTCACTCAGAGAGTGTCCTCGGGGACCCTCACTCACCCACCACTCGATCCGCACTCACAACCCACATCCCAGCACAAATAGGCGATGTAAGATGAATTCCCCGCGCCCAATCCCCTCGGCCTGAGCCCCAATCTACCTGAGAGCATTGCCCGACAACTCCTATCTATCAGCCCTTTGGTCGGGTCATGTCTCCCTGCAACTGCCTACGCCCGGATAAATGCAGGTATGCTTACACTTTTATACATGTATGCTTACGTATGCACTGGGACAAATGCATGTATGCCTACATCAGCAATGGAATAAGTACACATACATCCATATGTATTCTTACATCTGCGTTGGGATAAATGCATATGTTCTTACACTTTTCTGCATACATGTATGCTTGAAATAATATCGGATAAATGCATGTAAGTATATCTTTACATCAGTACTGGTATAAGTGTACATTTGATTACACTTTTCTGCATGTAAGCTGACATCTACAGTGAACTTGGTAATTTGTGTTTCCCATTTTTGCTGTTTTCACTGTACAATGGCCACCCATCCCTTATATCACTAGGACTGTGACGATTATAATCTCTTTCAGGCCTAGGAATCAGGGGGTGTACCTACGAAATCTCAGGGTACTTTGATCCCGTGTCAAGCCGGAGATATCCCTGCTGATTGGCGTCTCACAGCCGTGAGAGTTGATGGGAGAGGGTGCTGGCATCAGGTACTATATTTACAGATGTGTAAGTTGGGGCGGGTAAAAATATGAAATAGCCATTCAGATATCACTATTTATTCACTTCCCAGAACGTAATCTAAAAAAATATTGATATTTTTTTTAGCTGATGACTGTTTGAAGGTCATTTGTTCACCATATATCCGCCATGTTGCCCCAATGTTGCATATGTTAAAGGGTGCTCAGCGACGGATTTGGGGGGGGGGGGGCGCCCCCCCCCCCTATTTTTTGGCAAAATATTGATTTTTTAAATGTAAAACTCCCGTACCTGGAGGGTCCGGTGGACAATTTTACAATAGGGCGCCCCCCCCCCCCTTTGAAAATCTCTGGTTATTTCACTTTATCACCCGCATGGCCGAGCAACAGTATGTACAAGGGGTGATGTGTATCAACTGGCTGTATGTACCGCTACTCACTTACAGCATTTCAAGCATATTTAGAGCATTTTTAGGGTGATAAAATATAAAAGACCCTTTGGGGTCGTCCTCGGGTGGCTGTACAACCCATGGGGATTGTACAAACGACTGTACGAAACGAACCCCTATGGGTCTTACAGATACCCTCAGACGCCCCCCGCGGGTTTTCTTATATCAGTATGTCTCTCGCCCACTAAATAGGTGATAAGGGAAACACTGAACCGTGATAAACACAGGGAGACGTATGTCACTACAAAAGTTCCCTGTCCATGTGAACATGCAAAGGGTTTGGTCGGAAAAACCTAAAACCCACCTCATAAGGGTAAAAACACGAGTACATAAAATGTGTGTACATTAGGATATAAGAACTGATGTGTCAAGAACGTGTGAACATCAGAAAAAAGAACAGACGTGCGAAAAACGCAAATGTACACATTTGGGCGTGCCACATTTACTTTTGCATAAGACTTGCAAGTAGGACAAAATTCTTGGGATGAGTACAACATGCCTATTAACCAAGTATGAGGATATCACCGACATTTGAAACGCGAAATATTATCCCGTTTGAACTTTGATTATGAAATGCCACGATAGCTATAAGATTGAAATCGTTAAACTATAAGTTTGGGTGTGTTTTACACACGGATAGCAAATCCAAAATCGGACTATGGAATTGATAGGGAAGGGTGTAATATCCTGCCCTCTGCCCTTGGATGACCTTGGTCAAATCCACGGTGGTTAAAGGAACGATCATGAAACAATTATCATGAATTGTTTGGGTGTTTTATAAACGGATAGCAAATCCGAAATCGGAGTATGAAATTGATAGGAAGGGGTGTCATTTCCCATCCTCTGCCCTTGACTGACCTTGGACCAGTGCAGGGGGCTGAAGGAGACCAGTCAGATACCCCCCCAACAGGAGGGGTGACCAGTGGTCAAGGGTGTTGGCGCCCCCTATCGCCCACCCCTAACACCAGGCCCTCGACCTCCATCAATAGTCAGGGGCTATTTTCACGGCCCTGAACCTGGATCCTTGTAAATTTGCACACTAACTGCGGCTCTGATTGCCTATACATATCGCAGGGCCCCTGTCTGGCCGCCCATCAGTAATGTATGAAGGCTCGCGCTGTGAAGGATTTATGGGGGCCCAAATTTATGGATACGGATAGGCTGGTCGACAGCTGGGGTCAGATATCGGAAGAGGGGCCGCGGGGGTTCTCGCCCACCGGCAAAAGGAGGCAATTCATTGGCGCTTGTAGAATTGAATAGTCCTGATCTGAAATTCATCACATCCATCAAACTCTGACTAATGAAAACGGGAATTTGATTTTTCTTCGCTGCAAAAAGGACTTTTTGGCAATGTGTACAAACAACTAAAACCGTTGAAGCTGAGAGGTATTCACGGTTGTTCCAACAGAGTTAACAATTTTTGGCAATGGGCATAAATCTTTTTTTCCCCTTTAAGCCTTGGATCTCTCTGTTAGGGTACCTATCTAATCTGACATCTTAGAGTCCCCACCCATCGTGTTATCACTTTAAATTAATACCTACATGAATCAGAAATAGCCAGTTTAGACACACTCCCGTCTCTGAAGCTGGAAAGACAAAAACGCCTAGATGAATGTTAACACACACGAAGGGAGACATTCTAAGTTCCAAGGCCTTTGAAAGGGGGTAAATCTGTTAGATTCTGAGCTGTATAGCGACTGTCTGTAAATCTCCCGACTCTAATTGAAGCCATGTATATCCGACAAGACGTGCTGACTGGCCCGGATTTATCGGAGTTTTCCTCAGATCGTGTCTCTTTTTACGGAGAGGTGAGGGAGTGGATTGATGTGTAAAAACTGGGGCCGAGGTCTGTGTGTGTTTAAACCGACGCCAACTCCAAGGGGGACCAGCTGCATGGGCAACTCTTGTCTCCCAACACAGGATTAGGAATAGGGTCTTATAATTATTTAGAAAACTTTTGGAAAAAGAATCGCTGAAATATGGCAAGAAGAAGGAATTAACTTTTTTACTTGATCACTTTTTAACGATATAGTAAGCAGAGATGCGTTTCAGGACTGATGAAATAGTAGGAAAAGCATTCATAGGAAAGATGAATATTGCTTAAAAGTAAAAGAAAAATAATCAAGTGCTGATATTTCAGTGACATGAAATGTGTCTCTTTTGCTACCTGAAGCCACTGAAAAGTTCAACATCCTAGAAGGAAGTTGTAAAGAAAGTTTCCCTGGCACTGTGGCACAGATTATTTACCAAGGCAATACTCCGTACTTCACACACAGATTAATGACGGTCAATGAATCGTGTCTGCCTTCAAAGCCCTGACCTCTGACCCACACCTGGCTACCAGCGCCCCCTTCAGGGCCCTTTTTACACCACTACTTCATCTCGGCCGTTCTTAAGCCCCTCCTATACCGACGCGACGGTCGTAGACGTGGTTAAGGCCAGTCTGTGTCATCGCATTGGTAGATGTGCGAGATCTCCCGACTGGGGTCAGGGACAGGCAGTCAAGCCGGGAAGTTTTCAACTTCTTTATTACTTCCCGACTACAGTCTTAGGTCGGGATTACCTAAGACTGTTGTGCTACTAAATTCCCCCAGAATTTAATGGGAATGGCATTAAAATCTATTACAGACATTAAATCCTCTGGTTTTCATCCTACAACTCCCAGATTATGAGTTTTCAGACTCTCAGTCGCGTCTGTAAATGTACGAAGGGCGTTAAGCCCCATACCCACCTGGCAATTTTCACCAAGTCACCCAACTGACCGTTGTAAGTCTCTGCCGGATTTTCTCAACTAATGGTTAATTTTAGCACCGATTTATATCAGGCATGCACAATACATTTATACTGACGGGCGGCTGAATTTTTCCTTGATCCGTTAACGGTTAGCCGATTGTGATAATGTCCCTAGTGGGTATGGAGCCTAAGACCCAGTGGCGGGTGGTTCTCCTCCCTCCCAGTCTACCCTCTGCCTCCCCTTTGTTTAAGGTTAGGGTCTTCTCACGCTGCTCCTCTATACTACCAGGGGGCGCCACACGTCGGAGGTTCTCTGCTCCTGCCGGTAGTACCTTCATCGTTGTTACAAAATACACATTGCGTGATATGTTGGAACACATTTAAGATTAATTCCCAGTCTTTCTCTACCTTAAAACGTCACACCGTGAACTTTATCGCGTTGTGCACTGCACGGGAACTTAGCCTGAGTAGGTAGCTGTTGGTTAGACAGCAGATGGTGAGCATGTGATCCAACAGTATATACGAAATTTGGTATTCATGCCAACACTTGGAGGGATCTAAAAGTAATAGATCTAAAAGGGTGTGCCACGCAACCACAAGTTCGTAATTAAAGACTAAGTAAGAACCCAGTCACACAAACAATTTGCTATAGGCTCCGCGACTGTCGGTAAGCAATGTAATTCTACTTCCGGTTGCGTCGGCGCACTAAAGCCGTCGACCGGAAGTAGCGCGCACGCGCCGGAAGTCGGTCGCGTGTCGTCGGCGGCGACGACGACGGGCGTCGGGATTACCCGGATGTAGGTGTGTGACGTCAGCACCACGTGACCCCCACTTCTCATGCCGTCTCGTCGTTTCTCGCGAGATCCCGACTTGAAGCCACGTGTCATGCTTCAGTGATTAGCGGCCGTCGAGGAAGCCATCTTAACCGGAAGCACGTGGCGTCGGCACAATTACAAAATTTTGTTTAAATACTTTTTTTACCCGGTCTTGGTCTCAGTTTCAAGTGCAAATCATCAACAGGGTTGGTCGGGTGAAAATACTGGCTATGCCTGGGTTCAATTTCCCCGCAGTAGGAGGGCAAATAACGCTGATTCAGCGAAAACCCACACGGGCACGTGCTGAGGTTGACGCTTGGCTTTAAAACTAATTGGCATGTTTGGGTTACTTTTATGACATATGTTAAGGATTGTAAAAGCAAAAAATGAACCTGATATGGTGGGAGCGGGGGGATACACTCATACAGTGTATATTTTTCAATATAGGTGGTTCTCAGAAGAGTGGTTTGCAGAGAGGTCTGGATGGAGCTATATTATGAACATCAATATCAATTTGTGACTATTTAGAATTCAGTGATTGCGCCTTGGTGAAGCATGCCTGTATCTGTAAAAAGTACTCGTAGCTGCTCGCACCTCAGTGAAACGTGCCTGTCTCTGTACCAGTATCTGTATCAATGTGTGCCTCGGTTCACAGGTAAAGTAACCCACCCTGGTCCCTGTCAAGTAGGTTCTGATTCCCCTACCGCCCCCTGGCCCCTGGGTCCGTCTCTGTTTCTCTCACCTCCCCACCTCCCGCCCTGAGGGTCCCAATACTGAGAAACCTCCCTTAACCCAAGACTGACACCCCCTCCCGCCCCCACCACCCGCAACCCAGCCCAGATATTGCGGGCATCAATACACAAAACCTGGATCTTTTTTTGCTCTGACCGATTTCAGGTTACACTGAAAATGAAATCGGATCCGCGCAGGCGTCGTGTTCCCACATCCTGAGGCGGAGTCCCTTTGGTTAGACCGAATTGTTTCTGTCAATATTGAAAGGTGATTCCCCACAGACATTTAAAGGAATGGAAAGCACGGGGCATTCTAGGAATCGAAGACAGGGAGCTCTGCTTTTGAGAAATCCTGCAGATTTAGAAATTGGACGAGAGGAGGGTGGTGTATGGTAACGAACCCTCAGGGTTTAGAATAACGCAGATAAATTAAGGCATCTAAGGTTATAACATCAGGTATGAGGTTGGGTACAAGGATCAATCTATATCTCATTCAGGTAGTGGATTTTCTTATGTTTCTGAATGTTCAAATAAGGAATTCCACTAAAATATTGGATCAACAACGAATGTAAAAAACTGAAAAGACGTTGTCCTCTAGAAAAAGATGCAGTCTAATCAATGAAGTCTGCGATTGCCAAACAAACCAGAGAGTTTTACAAGCGGCACTAAAGCCCCTTCCATCCCTGGTGGGTGGAGTGTTACCAAGAGAAATGAGAAAATAAAAATAACTTTGTGTGTTCAGAGGCTGAGTGGACCCAGAAACTGGTGGGTTCTATGTAATTTCTGGTTATTTCTTTTTAACAAAAACATAATCATTCGTAGTGATTGACAGGTGTCAATGCTCTGGTATTGTTACTTAAGCATAGTTCTTATAAATTGTATTCACATCTAGAGTATACCAAGCACACAAAAAAAGGGGGGGGGAGGAGGAACCAAAAAAAAATATATAAAAAAAATAATAAAAAGACCTTGACCAATTTCACGCCTCTTGGATGAGGGGTTTGTTCACCGCCTCCAGGCCTGGGGCGGCGTAGACTTAGACAGTTCTGACCCAGATTTACCCTTCCATAATAGGTCCGTACACCCACAAAGAGTCCATGGCTCTCACTGTACTATTCAAATCTGTTAAGAATTTTTTTATAGGCTGTTTGAAATTAGAATGGGTAAGCCCTTTGATTGTTATTGGCAGCTGGCTGGTTTATGGGTCTACCACTCTGCCACTTCGACGCTCGCTGTACTGCGAATCATCTCTGCACTGTAGCCACCACTAGGTCCAGCCCCGCAGGGGCGACCATAAAAGTTTCACGAATCTCAAATGCTATATAAGTCACGATCCCAAATTTTGGGTTCGTGAAAGATTCATGGTCACGAATCTTGCAGTTTATTTTTTTTCAATTTTTTCAATTTTTCCCATTCCCAAACCATTTCAATTCATTAAAATATTCTTCTCATAGATGTAACAAGACAGTATTTACATAGATATCTACTTTTTATACCTTATTTCCAATGTTCAATAAGATTCGTGAATGATCTGGAAGGTTCGTGAATGTTTTCTGGACATCCATTAGGTTCGTGAAGGCCTCTTTTATTATCACGAATATTCGTCAAAGTTTTTTGGTCGCCATACCCGGTCAGTTGTACGCAACAAGCGAAAAACGCTGCACTATTTTTTCCTGTGGCACACAGTAATCTTATATTGCTGGCATATAGTCAATGACTATACTCCTTTCTCGCTTCAGATTCCCGTGTAATCCTTACTTGTGGAATGTGAAGCGACTAAGGAGTGTAAGTCTACTTGCCATAAACTGCTAGGCCTAAAGCATGCCGGGATACAGGGTGAAATTCTCACCTAAAATGGCCGCTGGCGTACACACTCACTTTGGGAAAGTGAATCGGGCTTGACAAGACTAGTGGCGGAGCGGAACAAAAACCTCCCGTATTACAAGTGATATCCCCATCTTAATGTCTTCACTTTTCATATTGCTCAATAACTGAAATATGGCCCCCAAAAAGGGGTTTTGGCTGGGAATGAGATGAGCCCGGAGAATGCAATCACCCAAGCCAATAATACGGTTGCAATGGGGGGATATTAAGTGCCGTGAATATGAGACAAGTCCCTTGATTAAACGGGTTTCGGTTCGCCTCTGGCGGCAAGGAACAGTCCAACTTTTTAAATAAAGCAACCCGAAAGGCTTTCTGAACTGCTCAAAGCATTATTTGTGTTGGGAGCAATATAAGTCCGTACAGCACTTGACTGATGATTCAGGAGGGCTTCGCACTCCCAGCTCGCATAGGTACCATTTTTCATTTCTGTATGGCACCAATAAAAATCTGTCAACTGTCATTCAGTACAAGAATACGTGATTAATGTAACGCCCGTAGGCATGGAGTTTATTGAAGTGCGCTCATAATGACAGTTCAATGCAGGTATAATGCACATTCTGGGGCTTTAGTCTTGGGTATAAACCTGTTTTCTACAGGACGGTTTTGCAGCCTTGTATTTGTCTCTCCCCCCCCCCCCCCCCCAGACAATATGGCATGATATTATATACCAATGCCAAAATACATGATGAATACTAACTGGACACTGCCATTCAGTATTTTTGGTGTATTGGCACAGTGGGCAGTATTCGTGTATACTGCCCACCTTGCTTTACTTTGTAAAATGTTTTTCTCCTTATTTTGTGAATTCTGAATGGATTTGCATGATTATTTTTTCAATTTCAGGTAAAATAATGCAGTCTAATTAAATGGAGATAGTGATAGAATCCTAATTTAAGAGAAAATAATGAATATTAGGGAAACTGCTTGACAACAGTCAAAGTGTGTGCATAATCAATACATTGGAATACTGCCCATTTTGCTCCACTGGTAATTTCCTTTCTCTTTTGCTTATAACTTACAAAATATGGTATATAATATAAGGAACTCTTACCTCGGTTGACAGTACAACGCTGAATACTCGGTGGGATGTCAGAAAAATTACTGCCCTCAGCCTAACGGCCTCGGGCAGTAATTTTTCAACACCCACCTCGTATTCAGGGTTGTACTGTCAACCTCTGTATGTTTTCCTATAATACCACACATCAGGTAGCCTATAAGGTTCAAAAAAGAAAAATGAAACCGTTCTTATGATATATAACATGTCAGGACTTCATATTTATTTACATTGATTCTTAAGATGGGCATCAATTTAAAATAGGCCAGAGTAACATAGGCTTTACAAAACTCTGCCACCCCACAGATCTCGAACTGAGAATCATCTCACCAGACTACTTTTGAGTTGCAGGGTGTAGTAACCTTAGCATTGCCTGTATAGTTAGGGATAAAGAGTGAGCGGGGAGTGAGTGACGGATGTTTTATGCCGTACCAACAGCCAGGGTCATTTTCACGATGAAAACAGGTTAGGATGAATTCTGTCTTTGGTGATTGTATCTATGAGATGAAGGTGACAGGGCAGGCAACAATAAGGGATCAAAACCTGGAAATCATTTTTGCTGTACCTCATCCCTTAGTGAACCCAGCGCCAACCAGGAATTAAACCCAAAGAACAACTTGGTCAGTGCAGGTTCCCCCACCCACCCCCAATCCTCGCTTTTTAGATGAGCAGGGGCTACTGGGTCCCTATATTCTTCCCAGGAGCAGAAACTCCACACTCGTACCCCCACAGGATTGTGCGGAGAGATATCTCAATGCAAAGTGTGCGCTTAAACTCCACAAGGTGTCCCTGCCTGACGAGATCCGCCTTCTATATGGACCTACCTGGGCCTTATCGTCCCATAAATCCCACTCACCGCCATCCATGTGATCATTAAGGGGCCGTATCATACTATAAACATAGCTCCCATATTACCAGGCCTTAACGGCCATACCTATCTTAGGCAGCAGTAACGAGGGGAGGGTCATTAGTTGTAGGGTGGGGGGAGGCGGTTATTTATGTGGCTTGGTGTTTAATGCCGTATCAACATCTATGGTCATATCACGACGCAAGAAGTCTTTTTTATTCTAAAAATTCTGTCCTTTTTATGATTGTATCTATGGAATGATCATGTCTATGAGATGATAGAGACCATACACCTACACATTTATGGAGGCAGGTGTTCTTTAATGTGCAGGGTCCCATAGGCAGGGCCCTACACACATCAGCTGATGGACCTTCAAGAACATTCTATATCACTGTTGTTGTTACAGGGAGGACTCTCAGAGAGGTGACACCTAGGATCGAACCCGTGTCGCCTGAACATCAGGCGAAAGCTCTAGCCACTTCACCGCCTTGCGCCCCTTATTTACGTGGCTGTTGGGTGCGTCATATTAATATAGCACTGCCACCAAAGCTATTACGTGCAAAAAAACAACTGATAGCACTGTGCACATCAACAGTTTTGTAGTTCTGCTATATATAGTTTGCATTGCATTTCTACATGTCTCACTCGGCATGAGAACACGTGATCACTGTTGCATGATAATGTTTATGCGTTTTACAATAGGAAGATTTTGCATTCCACATGCAGCCATAGTTAAGCAGTCTGTTTGAAAGGGTTTTTGCATACAAGTTTGTAAGGAACAGTTTTGCATGTAAGCCTGTGTAAAACTTCCTCACATACTGTAAATCAAGCCAGAAGCAACGTCTACCTGCACGACTATTTTCCAACTAAATATGACTGACAATACGTTTTGTGCTCATGGACAGGCTAAGCAACAACTCAAAATCCCCAAGTAGTCTTGAACTCAATTGGTATTTCTAATTCTTTTCTATGACTTTCTCAGGAAGTCGATGTCCATGACGGGGTGGATAAGGGTTTCGAAAAAAAAGGGTGTGTGTGTGTGGGGGGGGGGGGGGGGGGAGATTGTTCCGCATTACTCAAAGTACTAAAACGTCATGCATTCTCACGTTGTTGTTTTTTTGTGCTCTATGTAAAGTTTAGGTCTCAACACACAAAAAAAGAAAAGGGGCGGGGGGCAGGGACCTTCCAGACCCCCCCCCTCCCCCCATGGATCAGGCCCTGACGCTGGTTGTCGGTGAGTTATGTCGTTAAGTTATGTTCCCGGCCGGTCTCCGCCCTCTGGTTTCTAACTTGGTAAGCTGCTATGACTTATTCATGGCGTCCCCGTCACACTCCCATGATGCATCTGGGGGATTTCACCGAGCAGACATTTTGTTATTTTATGAGCTGTCCCTCCGAGCCTTCCCAGGCGAGCGATTTCCCCTGACTTATGGCCGGGGCATTTAACTTATAACTCACTTTTCTTCGCTGGCTTTGCACTTACTGCTTAGTTTTTCTCCCCTTTAAAGTTGTTTTTAATGCAGCCTTGTCGTATAACTTGCCGTGTTGGATGTGTTATACCTCAACAAATTGTTCGTACTTTTATATTCCCCATGGGTCATACTACACTTCAACTCCCTAAGCATGATTCAATGAAATGTCAACACATTCTTTTTTAAAATGTCACTCCTAACGAATGGAAATGTCGGAAAAGTAGGAGCGCATTTCATACTTTCATTTTAATAAATGGGCAACTCGTACATACAATAACTGTTTGGAATAAAGTTCCATCCTAAACTTGTAACAGGAAAACTGATCAGGAAATTGAGTCTTCTGTGCCATGAAAAATCATTAAGAAGTTGGAAATCCCTAAAAGAGAAGGAGGAGTGGAGTGGTTTGAACAGTTACATACCAATGAAAGTTTACATAATTCTCCCAACCACGGATAGCCAAATTTTTTAGTGTTACCTGCAGGTTAGCCTTGATCAGGATGCATTCTGGGTAATATGTCGACAAACTCTAATACATTATACATTTTCATAAATAATGTCATTATTTGCTCTTAACTATGGTGAATAACTAATGATCACTATTTTTCAATTTGCATACATAGATATTTTATATTTTCAAAGTTGTTTGAATATTCATTTATCAGAGATGGAAATATAACAATTATCTGTTTATTTTCTATAGTTTTTCAAGGGGTTTTGTCGACAAAATTAGTCCAAATTAGCCTGCAGGTGCATAAAATACTTTTATTTAGCTATCCGTGGTAGGGAGAATTGAAAAAGTGGGGACTAGTATACACGGCCTTCTTCGTAAAAGCCAGTCTAAAACCAATCAAACTTTGACGAGGCATACTCCCAATCAGCATGGGCCATCAAGGCCGTGAGGATGTCTTCTAGGCTGTCCCATTGTTCGCTAGCCTCTGGGCGCTGCGCAACTAGTCAACAACCATGAATAGGTTATTATAGGCGTCAGGAATAGGTCCCCACAGACACCAGATAGGCCTGGGTCTCTGATGCCTATCGCCGCCAGATGTATATGACTCTCTGATGGCATCTCTTGTCACATATATATTATATAGACATTTCTATGCGGAATACACGGTCTATCAGCTGAATATGGGACTGTGGGTAACGGGGGATTTTCACAACGCTGCGACCTCGTGGAGAAAGGGTGCAAACCATGCCTAAGGCAACGAGGGCAAAGCTTAATGTTCTCTCTGTATAATAATAATGTGATTCAAACAATTATAACTTTATGAATAATAATCATTCAATATACTTTTTTTATTGAGCCATATTTACTGCAAATGATTTGCCATGTAGGTACTTTAACGATGTAATTTAACATATTAGAACATTTAAACATGGATGATTACCATTATGGCTGGTGGCAAGGGAACCTGGACAGGGGACTTGGCCAAAGACTTGCCACTGGTCTTATTGAACAGAAAGGGGGGTCATGTTGGAACAGAACAGGGACAGTTGTCTTAGGGAACAGAAAGTCTACCCACCCTTCACCTCTCCAACCCCCTACTGGTGACCCACCAGACTCTTTCCAACCAACCCGACCAACCGACCGGAAGCGTGGCATGCCGACCGGGCTCTCCTGGTCCTGACTTCCGGCCCTGACCCCCCACCCCTCCCCGACCTCCATCTCTCCCCCTGCCCCCGCGCCCCGTTCCGCTGGGCCCCGCGTCCCCCAAATTGGAAGTCATTTGGGTGGTGCGTGGAGTGGGGGCCCACCGTATAAGGCCGGGTATTGGCGACCAGCGAGGCCACTTACCCCAGATGGGGACGTCGATGGGCACAGGAAGGTGGGGCTTATTGGGTCCGGGAGCGGGCCACTGCACGCCCCCACCCCGCCGCCCCGACCGTAAGCCAGTAATGTGACCTCTGAATTAGTGACCTTGTGCCCAGTGACCTTATACTTGGTGACCTCTGAAGGTGTGACCTTTTGCTTGGTGACCCTTGAGTTAGTGACCTTATGACATCAATGGGTACAGGAAGGTGGGGCTTATTGAGTCTTGGAGCGGGCCACTGCACGCCCACCCCACCGCCACGACTGTGACCTCTGAGTTAGTGAGCTTAGGCCCTCTCAGTTAGTGACCTTATGCCCGGTGACCTCTAGATTAGTGACCTTTTGCTTGGTGACCTCTGATAATGTGACCTTTTGGTTGGTGACCTCTGATGATGTGACCTTTTGCTTGGTGACCTCTGATGATGTGACCTTATACCTGGCGACCTCTGTGTTAGGGAGGTTTCGCCTGGTGACCTTTCAGTTAGTAGTCTTATTCCTGGTGACCTCTGTATTAATGACATTATGATTTGCGACCTCTGCATTAGTGACTTGTGGGTAATGACCTTTGAGAAGTGACCTTGACCCTAAGATGATGTGTACTTTTTGAATACATTGTACTATTTGTACACAATTCTAAACTGTTGCATGTTGAAATAGAATGTAAATTGATCCTCTCTTTTTCAAACGTTCCTTGAGGCCATTTTTTAAAAACAAATACTAAAGAAGTGGTGACCGAAAGTAGCAAACTGCTCACATCTGCTAGGTCTTCTTACCCAGTCCTGGAGACGGCTGTTTTGCTTCCAAGAGGTGCACCATACTAAAAACAGTAGAAGTTTGATGGACCATAAACAAGTGCGATCAATTTTGCTGGTCTCGAGCCCATCAACACTGAAAATATGCTATTGATCCATCCCTATCCTGGACAGTATCCACGCCTTAATCCTTCATATGAAAGCACCATAAAAGCGAAGGCTTTGAATTTAGCCAAGAACCTTCCATGCTGGTTATGGCTAGAACTACTGGGGCAACTTTCTAAGACACTTTTTGAAATAAAATCTAAACAATATGGAGAGACTAAGTTACAGGTGGTGAGCGATAGGGATAAAACAGGGTCTATGTAAATAACTTATATAAACTTACGATAATAAGTATCTGGTGGAGGCCCATGCAGCTTACCATTCTACCTTGTCAAAAGGAATGGTAAATTGCAATTGGACCCTATATAGGATAATTCTACCCGAAGAAAACTGAGCCTATCATTGTTCCCTGGACCATACCTCTGTACAAGTGGGGTCTATCTGGGGTCAGTACATTGAGGTGCTCTCTGTTTGCTGGTCGCATTACTTCGGGGTTCCGAGCTGCTCCTGGATCTTATAACAGGTCCACCAGAGCTGGTCAGGCGATCACTTCTGCTGTTTTTGGAATGGTTGGATGACAATTTCTGCTGTTTGAATACTGGTTGGGTGAAATTTCCTGCTGTTGGCAGATTGGTGGGGTGATTATTCTTGCTGCTACTAGACTGGTTAAGGGATAATTTCGGCTGTTAGTGGAATTTTGGGGTGATATTTGATGCTATTGGCAGATTTACTGGGTGATAATTCCTGCTTTTGGCAGACTGGTTAGGTGATAATTCCTGCTGTTCTGAGACTGGTTTGATGATTATTTCTGTTGGTAATTGGTTTGGTGATATTTTCTGCTGTTGGCAGACTAGTTGGGTGGTAATTTATACTATATTTTCAAAGACTGGTTGGGTAATAATTCCTGCTATCCGAGACAACATGAAACAATGTGCGAACCAGGCTTCTCCCTAAGCTAGCAGGATAACAGCTTTTGTCTTAACGGAATAACTCAATGGAAAATAATTGAAATAAAAGTTTAACACAGCATTAGGTACTTAATACACTAACTTGGGTGACTTATACTGATACATGGGAGGTGGTGTTCCAGGATTGTTAGGTTCGATCGAAATAGGCCCACATTGAACCAATCTGCTCAGAGGAAGGAAAAAGCGATCCGCTCATTAGGTTATCTAACCAGACCCTGCCAGCTAGTAATCAATGGTGGTTAAGGAAGGTGCTACTCGTTTGAGGAGGTCGCGAGGAGACAAAACAGTGGTCAGATCCGAGTTGCTCGGGGTTGCTCATGGCCCAGACTCAATCACCATAAGTAGGTTCTGCCCGGCCGGGTATCGATCCCGGAGTGGCTGGTCGGGGCAGGAGGGCGCCTGGCCCTGTTCTGCTCCCATCTGCTCCCATCAACTCATTTCCTACATTTGGGTCGCCATTTAACATCCAGCTCATCTTACTTCCCATACTTAGGAGGGGTGTGTATTTTTTCCTGAAGTCCTGAAACAGGTTTTAACTTAGTTTACTGTAATCTGGTCTTTCCAAGACTCGCATTTCTTGCAATTCTAGGTTTGGATTGCAAATAGTATCATATAATTCACCGAACTTTAGACTGCGGTCCCTGATTTTACTGCTAAGTTTGCAATCTATATTCCACCCATATCAACTTATTTGTATCAAGTTTCTGTCTACATGTGCATCAGCTTACAGCTACCAAGTCAATTAGTTATGAACTAAAATCTGCTCATATAAAGTTACCACAACTCTAATGAAATGTTCTTAACATGGTTTGCCGCAGGTAAATTAAGGTCACCATACTCCTATTACCAGTATCAATTGCTCTTTTTTTTCTCTCATGATAAATTGTTGGAGTACGGACGTAAACATGTTCATTTATATGTTCTAGAGTTCCCCATTCCCAATCCTATCACCAGACTTAAATAATAGAATATCCCTTTCTTTCTGCAAGTTATACAACAGTATTGCCACTGTCCAAATAAAAAATTCTTTTACAGCTTTTATGTCTTGCCTATGCTCATTATAACAGAAAACGTCTATCAGATACGGATTGGTTCTTTTGTAACCACTTCCAATATCTGTAGAAAAATAAGTAATTGCATCTTCCCATAGGGAGTAGGACACCCCCTGTAAGGTTTGATCCTGAGGCTGCTTTATCCCTACCCCCTCTCTATTATACCCCACAACCAACACACCACCCACAGCCCAACCGACCCGATCATTTTCCCCACTTCCAATCTCAATTCAGCCGAGCCTTGATTTGATCCCCTAATCCGCTGCTACCCGGCCGCCTGCCTAAATCCACCTACCGACTCACCGGGAACCAGCCGGCGGGTCATGTGTTTACTTTGCCCGACCCCGCGAACCGGAAGCGGATCATCGACGACGGTTGTCTGGGTCCACCCCCTGAAGTCGCGCTAACACTGTGGGTTAGGCGTCAGATTAAAGCAGTAGGCAGACCGAGGGGTAGGGATTCAATACTCATCAGGGGACAACAGGGGACAGTAACTGGGGCAGCAGCAAGCAGCGTCATCAGACTGGGCGGCCAGACAAGATTGTAATTACACTTTTTGTCCCTGTTGTTTTTGGTCTGTATCCTCCATCTGTAATTGCTACCCCAATTTTTGCCGTAGCCAAAAGAAGTTCGCTAGAAGACCAACAGAAAGTGCGTTATTGGTTTAGATTTTATTAGATTGCAACTGCTGTACTTTGTCAAAAGATATATGTTTACATATATGTAACATTATTTTATTCTTCATCTTTTTTTGCTTACATGAGATCTTCGCAAATGTATCGAATTTTAAGCATAGTATCTATTTTTTCAAATCCACATTCCCGAAAGACAACAAAAAACCATTACATTTTGTCTTGTGTTTTAAGCACCTACCTTCCCTGGATTGCCTTGCATTAATAACACACTATGGCTGTGATGGATCGCCCTATCTGACTCAATGAGGACGCTACCATTTTATTTCAACTGAAGCCTGTATTCCACGGGGCGATCGTTGGTACCCTGTATACTTGTTCATTTTCAAGTTTTATCAGGAAATATAACAGAAACCCATGCATGCTACATACCATTTGAAAGGGAATTTAATATCCGTAATAATAATAATGATATATAGCATGTCCTTATTCCCACTGAAGATTTCTGAAGTAGCGAGTAAAAATCAGTTAGTGGAATTCAGCCTTAAGCCGGTCGCAGAGAGTGTAACCTGGCATTGGAGCCCGGCCGTCCCCTTGTCTCCATGTTGGACATTGGGGGACACCGCAGTAGATCCCCCATCATCCCGACTTTACAGTTCACCGTGGGGGAGGCCTACAGCGTGCTGACAGCTCTATATCCCCCTTCCCCACCAACACAGGCCTCTGTGGCTGGGTGTGGTTGGGTGTGTGGGTGTGGGTGTGGGTGTGGGTGAGGGTGAGGGGATCCACCACCTGCCTCTTCGGTTCTAACCCTTATTTAACCTTACAGAATGGGTCCGTACACCTACAAGAGTCCATGGCTTTCATTGGCTATTTCAAATCTGTCAAAAATTGTTTGGTTGGCCCTCTATGATTACCATGGGTTATCCCTTTGATGGTTATTGGGCTGCTGGCTTAATTATGGTCCTACTTGCCATAAACCAGCAGCCCCAGAGCATGCTGGGATACAGTGCGGAATTCTCACCTAAAATGGCTGCTGGTGTACAGACTCACTTTGGGAAACAGTGGGTCGGGCTTGACAGACTACCACCTGCTTCCTCCGTCTGGGGCCCTGGAGGAGCACTTCTGAGGGTGCTTTGGTGAAAATAAAAACAGACAGGCGTGAAAGTTACATCTATATCTGGTTTCTATGTTTCATCAGGCGTGTCACATGCCTTGAGTCTGGGTAGAGTATAGGACTAGACAAGTCTGCCTTTGTCCTCAGTGATTCTGGTTACCGTTAGTGTAGAGTATAGGACAAGGCAGGTCTTCATGTCGTTTTCCTCAGTTATTCTGGTTACCGTTAGTGTAGAGTATTGGACAAGGCAGGTCTTCATGTGGTTTTCCTCAGTTATTCTGGTTACCGTTAGTGTAGAGTATAGGACAAGGCAGGTCTTCATGTCGTTTTCCTCAGTTATTCTGGTTACCGTTAGTGTAGAGTATTGGACAAGGCAGGTCTTCATGTGGCTTTCCTCAGTTATTCTGGTTACCGTTAGTGTAGAGTATAGGACAAGGCAGGTCTTCATGTCGTTTTCCTCAGATATTCTATCTACGTGCCTTTGTTGTTGGTTAGTCTGATCACCAGTAGTGTAGCGTATAGTACTAGGCAAGGACTAATGTCATTGTCCTTGATTGTTCTAGTTACCATTATATAGCTAAATATAGGACTTGACAAGTACTCGCTAGTTGGCCCCGTAAGTGTAGAGTATGGGACTAGACAAGTCTATGTGCCATTGTCGACGCTTATTCTTGTTACTCTCAGTGTAAAATATTGGACTACACAGATCTGAGCGAATATCTTCTCTTATCAGTCTAATAGCATTAGCTAAGTGCGTCCTATGCAGTGCGCGGCACCAATCATAATATCTGTGTGTTCCAAGGGGAATTCTGTACGCAGTTTGAGTTTTAAATCCAACAGTTCTAATCCCTCCTTATACCATGATTTCAGACTACGCCTCAGAATATCCATTGGGGCTGTAGTTTACTCATAAAATGCAAATTCTGTAACAATTGTGAAATGGGTTTATTTATACTAAGAAGAAATGAAAACAGCAACAATAGAACCCACTATTCGAGCAAGGTATCGGAGATTTTAATTCAACATTTTCATTCCTGCCAATTTTATACTCAGATGCAAAGAAAACAGCAACAGTGTTAACATCACGAGAGTGGGACACATAATTTAAGAAAAGTCATGGAGTTTTTAGTTCAACAATTTTCATTCCTTCTTATTAATTAGTTAGAAACAAAGAAAACTGTAGCAATTCTAAGATCACAAGAGTGGGACTCATTACTCAGGCCAGGTAAGAAAGTTGATCTTAGTAAAAAGGTATAGTTATTGCTTGCAGGTGTGAGTGTCGGTGAGAGAAAGGTGAGCATTCTACTGCTGTGTAGGTCACTGTGACATTTAGTTTGACTTCACTAAACAACCAGGGTGTCGCCGCCCCTCCGGTCGATGAGGTACAGCACACAGTAAACACCTTATATCTTTGGGTTTTTTTTTTCTGAGCACACCACGAAACAGCACTAAATTCCCACTTAATTTATTTTTGTCAGCTGGATACATTCGGCCAGGAGGGTTTTCCTCAGAACATGTGGTGTCCCCTGTTTTACTGGAGTAGTATACTACCGTCTGTTGCAGAAGTGTCTTTGGTATAACTCCTAACAACCATTAGTCTCAATAGTAGTCTCAGGAGATGGATGCCCACACTTTTTGCAATTTATAGGGACTGTTTGCAAGAGTAGGGGGGGCATAAGGAAAAAGAACTTAACCTGGCCTTTCTACTAGTGATAGAGGCAGCTATAACCAAGGAGATGTATTAACGTTAATCTAGAACTTGCTTACCTGTGTAAATTTGCCTTGAGACAGTGTCGGAAATCATCCCAAATTCAAGTCATAAAACTACAGAACTTCAGAAGACAACCAAACCTACCATTATCCCCCCCCCCCACCTCCTCCATTTTGCTGCTTGTATGCCCCCCCCCCCCTCTCCTTATGTAGTCAGTGATTTGGGTAATACCGGGTAGAACGGGTGTGTACTGGGGAGTTGGGCGATATCAGCTAGATTCAGCATGTAGTGGGGAAGTAGGCAATATGAATAGAATGGCAGTGTACTGGGGAGGTGGTCCAAAACAGGTATATTTGGTGTGTATTGTAAAGGTGGGCTATAACAGGTAGATTTGGCATATACTGGGCAAATGGCTGATACCAGGTAGATTAGGTGTGTAGTTGGCTGCCGTACCCTCAGCGCCTCATCACAAACACACTAAGAAGGGCTGCTGCTGGAGGCCTACCCCCCACAATGAGACCACCTTCCGCGACCGGCGCGGGACCAGCACCTCATTAGACCAGAACAATAACCCCTGAAGGCCTTCCGACGGGAACCAGCAAACCGACTCGGGGAGGCAGTGAGGCGGCAAATGAAGGGGGTGGGGTGTGTGTTGGGTGGTTGCCTTCTGAAGTCCTGTATTCACAACTTGACTTTGGGATGGTTCCCCATATTGTCTCTGGACTAATTCAGGTCCTGCTTTATATTTACAGACATTTACAGGTTCTAAGTTGCCTATCTGAGTTTGGCTTAAGCAATTTGTTATAATTGAACCATCACAGATAAACTCCATAGGCAAAGGATACATGTCTATAAGAAATGATAGTTCCTCACTGTCTGAAGTCATATAATTTTATTTAGAAAAAAGAAGAAAACAGAAGACGCTTTCTGAAATGGTGCAGTTCAGATTCCAGCTAACTACCTCCAGGGGTCTGCTGTCATATACCGGGAACTAGACGGGCGTTAGGGGAAGTCTCACTTTAAAAAAGAAATTCTTGGATATCCTGGCTTGTCTCAGTGTGAACCAGTTTTCTGACAATATATATGATCGTATTTCGTCTCCCGTCCTTTCTTTTACATGTGCAGTTCCATCTCAATTTTCATTCGATATCAAGACTTGTTTCACTCCTGCTATTAACGTTTTCATCCATGAAAATCTTCATAATGTTCTTTATTATTGGACAACGTGGGAAAGAGTTAACATGTAATGTTAGCTTGCATTTCTAGCACCACAAGACACCCACTTTGAATAATATAGTTGCCCACTCCCAATGGTTCCGCGCCTCGGGCATGTAGACATAAACCCAAGCACCCCCCCCCCCTCCGCCTCCACCCACCTGTTGACACACCCAAAGGAACCCTTTCCCCACTGCTAATAGTAATACCGACCATTCCCAACAGTCTAGATACATACTCGGGTTCAATGTGAGTGTGGGATTTATACTTGAGGCAGCATGGATAGAAAAAAAAAGCTCCATGAAGGTGAAAAGGTAAAACACACTCCTTCATTTTGATTATGACGCTGTCATAAAATGGATCTAAATTTAGTTCTTATGTAAACTCTAGATGTCTTTAACTGAACTACTTAGAAGAATGACTTGGAAATTTTTATTCATTTCACCATTAGGTGATTAGAATTTGTTTTTAGTTGGCCTACCGGATGATTAGAATGGACAGAAAAATAGGAAGGAAAAAGAGGCATATTTCAAACCACATACTTCCAGAATCCTGATTCTATTCTGAGCGAGCAGCTCTTTCATGTGCCACAAACATACGTCAACTGACTCAGGCAGTGGGACTGGGAGTCGGCCATTCTTCTCGTAGATTTATCTCAGCGGGCAGGTGTGGGCTTGGTGTATGTATGTGTGTGTCGGGGAGGGTTGGGGGATAGGGGCTGCCTTCCTACTTCTAACTGCTCACCATTTGCTCACTCCGATCGGGCGCTCACAGGCGGCGACAGCTGAGCTGCTCTCCTGGGGTCTAGGGTGTGGGGCGGAATGGGGAGTGAGTTATTGGCACCTCCCCCACGGCACCCGGCCTTACCAGACCCACATGTATGTGTGGGCGGGGGACTGCAGGTTGGTTGGTTGGTTACTGGGGTTTAATGCCGAAGTAAAACATCTAAGGTCATATCACGGCATGGATAAGGTTTGACAATTCTTTCTTTTAAGATCGAATCTATGAAATGATCAAATATATGAGAGGATAGAGACCATTTCCCTACACATTTACTGAAGCAGGCGTTTCTTAATATGCAAGGTCCCATAGATAGGGCCATCCACACAACAGTGGGGACTGCAGTAGGCGGAACCAAGGGGTGGGAGGGGTGGACAGGCATGCCTATATTATTTCTGCAGACAAAGAAGGACCTAAACCTTCTTTTCTGATAATGATGATGATTATTGGAGTTTTAAATCCTTGGCTTATTGTCCTTGGATATGTACACAACCATCCATTCTGTGGAGCTCCAGTCATAAGTCGGGAATACACCAGACTATTTTGGTACTTATTTCCCTCTGATATTAATGGTCATACCATGAGAAATAGATAACAGTGTCTGGCCCCCATCATATAGACCGCCAGTCCTACATTGTTAGGTCTAGTCGCTCCGTTCCAGACTCCTTGTCGCGTCAGTATATATGTATTAGGGGCTTTATACCACTCCTGACTGGTGAAAAAGTAGGAAACACTTTTCCTACTTTTTTCTGGAAGCAACTAAGAGGACAATGACCTTCAGGAAGAGTCTTGACCGTGAATTTGTCACATAAATAGCTTAGAAATAAGCAAACATACTCAGAAACAGCGACTAAAAGGATGTAGGAAAGATAAGTTGTGCAATCTAAATCACTTAAAAATAAGAAAAGTAATTATAAGAAAAAGTAGGGGAAATCTCTGGCTTCAGGCCATCTCATCGAGCCTCCTGGATGCCCTTTATGGCGCAACTCTAACCACACCCAATTGTCTTAACTCCATTAACCAATAAGATAAAAAAAACATAGACACATCCCTTTTTACCTTTAATTAATGTGTCTATATACAGGATCTAGGGGACATGAGACTATGCAGTGTATGTATATGTGACCAGTGTGTAAGTTTTTCATTAAGACTGGTTAGTTTACAACTATCCAGTCTCAGTGCATTAAAACTGTTGAGTCGAGTCTCTATATATGTTAACAGTAGTCACTTTTTCATTGAGACTGGTTGGTTTGCAACTGCACATCCATCCCTTTAAACTGTTGAGTATGGTCTCTATGTGTGACTGGACCTTTATGCATGTCCTTTCACGTACCCCCTCTGACCCCACTCACTGCCCTGCTCAAAGACCCACTCAGAGACCTGCTCAAAGACCTGCTCACAAAGGGCGCCCCGAGGCCGGGACCATTCCCCGAGCTGCTCCCAGGCCTGTTAACCAGCTGGTCACACCTGCTCACAGAACGACCCTTCCTGGAGCACCCATTGTGGAGGCCCGAGTGGCCAGAGAGTGGAACGGCTTTGTTGGAAGTCAAGTGCTAGATGTTGGTACTTACAGAACTTTACTTTAAAGTTAAATTCCCCTGACACCAACTTTCAGTACGGATGGATAGTGTTGAATTCAAAATGCAAGCCATTTACTGTGGCTTAATCTGAAAGTTAGGTTATTTCCATTTCTTTACATTTAGTACAAATCAATACGAGATGAAATGCTGACAAATTAACACTGGCATTTTTGGTAGTAACCGTAAAATATGTTTTTGTATGATAAAATCTTTATGCTACTGAAAGAGCTTTTCATCTAAATTTATTGTTCTGAATTAAAAAGAAACGGGTTTATGCAATCTATACAATACTTAGGAACAAGCTGTGACCCACCTAACCTTTGGCTAAGACTTAGGTCAGTCTATCACCGGTTTTCACTGGCGCTGTTCGTGACTCACCAAACCATCAGAAATTTGTCAGCCTGTCTCTACAAACAACAGGCGTTGTACATGAGTCACCAAATGTGTGGCCAAGACGTCGGTCACCCCCATACCTTGTACTTTTTGTGCCCAACCAAACCTCTCCCTGCACTGACTCTGTACTTGAACCACCAAACGTTGGTCAATGTGTGAATCACTTCATCACTACTTTTCATGGCTTCTATTCTTGGCCCACGAAACAATCATCCCTGCACTTGACTGGCACTATCTGTGATCCACTGAAGACTTAGCCAAGACCAAAGCTTGTACTGAGATCACTCTCACAGCTCTTCATACCAGCTTTATGTGACCCACTAAACCGTCAGAACATACGTCTGTCAGCCTGCTCCATTCCTGCACCTTCTGGTTTTTGTGCCCACCAAACCCGTCCCCACTCCTGACTGGCACTGTAGGTGACCAACCAAACCTTTTCCAGAGACTTGGGTCACTTCATCACTGCTTTTCACGGGCTGCATTCTTGGCCCACGAAACCTTCCTCTCAGACAGGGGTCACCCCGTCCCCGTACTTGATGGGCGCTGTTTCGTGGCCCACCAAACCTCAAAGGCCCCGTCCCAGCTTAATTAAACACTCACAGATCATCATATCCAATTTCAGTTTTATGTCCGCGAGCCATTAACACGAGCGCTTGGCCCGTTTGCGCCTTGTCCCAGGGGCGGAGGCCCACAAAATCCCCCAATTTAGGCATACACAGGGGAGGCCAGCTGGAGAAGGGAGGGGCCTTTTATGGTTCTACACTGTATTTGGCACTTCTGTATAGGCAGTGTGCACGGGAAATTTTCTCTTGGGCCTTGAAATTGCTATTGGGAGGCTCAGTACAGAGTAATACGTCTTTCATTTATTTCTTTTTCATTTCAGAGAAACGTTTAATGGAGTACTGCTTCATTACACGGTTCATCCAGGGTTCTGTTTGCTTTTGAAATATGTTGTCACCATGCCACCGGAATGTACATGCCTACAGTGTTTGTGTTTTAGGATATTACCACTGAAATGGAGCTAAACATCCAGGGCTGTGTTCCAGAAAGTTTTCACGAAATTTCATAGATCCACGAAACAAAAATACCCACGTTCACTTCACTTTGTATCGTGACATTTAAGCTTTCACGAAATTTCGTGAGTTTTCATTTCGTTTTTTCCCCAATTTTTCTGTTCCTAAATTGTTTCAAACATGTTAAAACATACATAAAATAGTATCCTCTGTGAAAAAATATATGTTGGGAATGATTTTTACACCAAAATTCACATCCACGAAATTTCGTGAAAACTTTCTGGACAAGGCTTTTGTTTCGTGGGCCTAATTACACACCTACGAAACATTGTGCATGTATCGTGAAAACTTTCTGGACGGCGACCCTGAGCATTTGGCAAATTTTGGATTACACCGATCTGTATAAAACTTGAGAAACACTGTTTCTTTATCAAAAACCGTTACGTGAGAAAATGGTCGCATTTATCTACCTGTAAACTGTTAAACACCTTTTTCACGCGTCTGTGCACTGAACTGTCCAATACACAATTTGATCCTAACACTTTAAGCCTGGGCCGATAGAAATCCATATCCCAATATATTAATTCAGGCCTATTATGCTAGTAGGGCGTCGCCTTAATGAAAAAGGTCTATCTGCTTGGGGAGATGTGGAGTAGATGATACTGTGAAGAGAAAGCCCTAGACAGCCTGCCTGGCCCCGTTTTATAATGACACCTCACTGAGGCCCTCTCCTGTGGCCCACTGTGCGCCACCTGCTGTCATCAGCTGGTACTAATAGCTAGCTGCGCATTACGACTGCTCACAGAACTGCTCAGACAGTGAGGTAAGTCAGAGTTGGCTAAAATCTGAAAACTAATCTATGCCTGGAGACTGAGGGATAGAAGGCTCGGAGTGAAGTCAAATTAATAGTGATATCAACCAATCAGAAGGCAGTATTTATTCACTCCTTTCTTACAAGTTCAGAATTCTGTCCCACCAGCAACTAGAGAAAGTCCCCAACCTGCCACCAACCATCAGAGGCCTCCTGCCGGCTACCAGCAAATAGAGATTGTACCAAACCTGCCACCAACCATCAGAGGCCTCCTGCCGGATACCGGCTATGGTGGGATTGCGGTACCACCAGGATTCGTCTACCGGCCGCCATTACGGGCAACTTGACTGGTCGGCTGCACCTAGCGTTGAACCGCCCGGGACATGTACCCCATCCACAGACTAGGAGTAGGGACGAGTTAGCCTTTTAGGGTTGAACCCTAGTGATGTAAAAGATGTGAGGGATATATATTTAGTTTGCTACCTATTATAACTGACTGGCATGACAGAGAGAACATGCCCTGAGATTATCTGAACCCCAGCGGGCATGCGCAATGATGCGGCCGGTATGTGAATCCTGCCACCAACCATCAGGGGCCTCCTGCTGGCTACCAGCAACTAGAGATGGTACCCAACCTGCCACCAACCATCAGAGGCCTCCTGCCGGCCACCAGCAACTAGAGATGGTACCCAACCTGCCACCAACCATCAGAGGCCTCCTGCCGGCCACCAGCAACTAGAGATGGTACCCAACCTGCCACCAACCATCAGAGGCCTCCTGCCGGCCACCAGCAACTAGAGATGGTACCCAACCTGCCACCAACCATCAGAGGCCTCCTGCCGGCCACCAGCAACTAGAGATGGTACCAAACCTGCCACCAACCATCAGAGGCCTCCTGCCAGCCACCAGCAACTAGAGATGGTACCCAACCTGCCACCAACCATCAGAGGCCTCCTGCCGGCTACCAGCACACGCGTGGACTAATACTGACAGTGTGCTCCTCCAGGTGTGGGTGATAATAGGGAGGTTGGGCATTAAGGGCTGGCTTGCCTACCCTGGGGACGGCCCTGGAGAGAGGAGAGGTGGGTGTGAAGGGGCTGGGGATTGGGGAGGGGCTATGGGAAGTCACATGTGCAACCTGAATTTCAAATGCTGATTAGGGCCATACATTAGAAGTAGATAGTGGTTGTCCACTAGATTTAATATAGGTTTGCAAGTGAATACATCAAAAACATGCCTAAAAAAATAGCCTTGTCAAGCATACAATTTGAGGAAAATCCATGTGCTGTCAAATTAAGGGGTCTATACCAATCAAAAGGTATCTTTTTGCGCTTAGGGGGATGAATCCCACATAGCTTCCATCTTGTGGACCACTCTAGGTTTTAAATGTACTAAATAAACCTAGTCATAATCCCAGACCACAGTAAGCAACTTGGCTGGGAATTGCAACCCAGAACCTGTGGCTTAAGAATAAGAGGCCCAGCCTTCTTCCACTGAGAGGCAGAAAAAGGTATAACACTCTGGCTGTCCCAGGTAGCACCAGCCGGTGATGAGGGGAGGACGTGGTGGCGGTCGTGATGCCGCTAAGAATTACCCAAATCCCCACCGTTACCTTGCCTTCATCACCACAGTCCCCTCCAGGCTCGGCCCGGATGGCGGCTAATTCATATGTATGAGAGGCGAGGGGGCACAGGCGATGGGTGGGCTGGATGCTGATGACAGGGTCGGAGGAGCGGAGGAGGTGGCAGTAGTAGAGCTCCTACCCTTGTAGTCATTCTTTCCCTGATAGTCTCTGTAGAGAGTGGGTACACTGGAAATACCTTTTTATAAAATCGTATTTTGAGATTAGGAGTTTTCTGAAACAATTGATAAAGTATTTCCTTCCCCTTTTTAATTACTCAACCATGTTTACTTTAAGTACAAATCCTCTATGTAGGTATGAGGGTAATACCCGGTATAGCAAACAGAAAAGAATTAACATACATGGAAAGTTTTCTTTGTTAAAAAGCTTTATACAAAAGCTAGCCAGATCCAGCGACGGCGTAGAGTAATTGTATTCTTCCTAAAACACAAGCTTGATAAAAGCCACGCTTCTCTTCACTTATATAACACTAAATTGATGTTATCTACTTAGCAATTCGCACTGCCTAGTTAAAAAGGTAGTTCAATGAAAATATCCCATCCAGTGAAGCTTACACTTCAACAACATTCATTTCCACCCCTATTATGTTGTCAATCCCTGACTATTTCACTGACAGTCTTAGTTTCCGCCGACTCGGCAACATTCTAGTAATATGACCACTGGGAATACCCGCATATGAAGAAAAGCCGCCCTATTGCGGTCGACAACACGTGGGATGAATTTCCGATAGGATCGGCCCGGGAGAAATGTCAGAAGCGGGTAAAACAAGACAGGTCCAAATTAAAGCGGCCGGTGATTCACAGTTAGAAGCTGGCCGTCTACGAGGCTCGTATCAATCACAATTAGTGCTCCCTGCACCCAGGGCTTTCCACGGGGAAAGCAATAGGAAGTAGGGACATGCGGGGAAAGTGGGGGGAAATACGGCCAGCAAGTTTCAATCTTCTGAATAGGAGGCTCTTTTTTCTTGGGTCTGTAGCGTCTAGATGGCAGGAAATTAGGATTATGTTGGTCGATGTGGGAGGAGATGATTAAGGGTACAGCGGGATTACATCACGGTAAAAGTTGGCTGTGTTTGGACCAAGTCGAGGATGTATTACACCACTTGTGGGGCAAAGGGGCTTCAAGTCTCAGGTTTTTCCCTGATCTAGATTCCCACATTTAACCCCATCATAACGAACCTTAATTCTGCTCACACGCACAACATTTTTATATCATTCAAACTAGGTAGTAAAGACTATAATATATGTTTTTTTTTTTTTATATAGATAAATAACTTATAATAGTCAGAATAGGTCGTATAGACCTCATATCATACAATTCTAAACAACAGCGACATTGGTCAGTTTAGTCAACCAGTAGGCCAAGGACACCATAAAACATACACAACCAAGCATTTCCCCAATATTTAGATTTAACCACCAATGAAAATCTTGATGTAACTTTGTCACTTAAAAGGTCTGTTACGGAAATAAGAATCAGAAATATGGAAACAGACATCCCTAAGTTGTAGGTGTGAGGACACTCTGAGGCTGTTCAGGGACCCTGGAGGAGCAGTGGGTGAGGGATGGCAGCAGGAGCAGGGGTTAAGAAACCCAAGCCTTTGATGAGAGGCCTCCTAAGGGGAGGCTTTCTATCAGTCTCTAATTAGGACCAACTTTAATTGTCATCCTAAAACCAACCCTCGTGTTTTGAGAAGAACACAATTACTCTACGCCGTCCTCGGACCTGGTTAATCACACTGTTTACTTTGAGTTCAATGACCGCCTTTATCATTGTGTCGCCGTTCTGATTCCATGTTGTGCCTAACTGCTACCTTGTTTAGGTCAACATTCAGCAACGGGGGGGGGGGGGGGGGGGGGGGCGTGCAGGGCGCCAGCCTCCCACCTTTCCCCCACTTTTTTGGGGGCAAAAAATGTTGATTTCCTTGGTCTTTTGAAATTCCTGGATCCGCCCCTGCATAGGGTCATGGGCAACAATTTTGATAAGCAATAATGGGGTCAATGCAAAAAAATTTAGCAGCACAAAACATGTACTATTACACCTTTGCATTATCCTGCCATCCGCAACCGGGATGGTCTCTGAGGGGCTCGAGGGGGTCTACCCCCTTGTATTTCTCTGTTTAAAACTGGGTTAGAACCCACCTGGATGGCCTGTAGCAGTTTGTCGGTGGGCTTATACTTGGGTTGGCCGACAACCTTGGAGAGAAGATGTAACCCAAGATGGCAATAAAAAAGGCACCACATCATCAGCCGGCGATCCGTTTCTAATTACGACATGGGAGTAGGGTAAGAAACCCAGGCCTGATCACAGAACAATGCCGTATGAGGTGGACGGGTTCACCGGAGTAGGCTGCAAGCCGAGATACCACGCCGGACTGATGAAAAAGTAGGAACCACTTTTCCTATTTTTATTCTAGAAGCAGCTATATACAGGAGAAGTATTATCTTTGGGAGTAGAGACCTGGCCTCAAGTGTACACTTGAATAATTCAAAAGTAAAAGGGAACAACTCTATTACATAATATTAGAGAGATGTTGGAAAAATAGGCTGTGCAACCTGAAATCACTAAAAAGTAGGAACTCCTAAAACACTTACAAAACTGAGATTTCATTGGGGAAAAGGAGAAAGCTCAGCCCCTCTCTACTTATAACCCGTGTTGAATTGCTCTTTATGAACGGTTCCATCAGCCTCTGCATTGTGAGGGAAATAAGGTCTGCTACTTTGTGAGCTCTTACTTTCAAGATTTCTCATTTCTAAATATTAAAGTTTGAGTTTGTTTACTGATAATCTTACTTATCCAAGGTTTATATTTCAGGTAGAAATGAAACACTTTACAAGTGCTGGTTATTTCAACTTGTGTTTCCCATTTGATCCTCCCTGTTCCCTAAGACCCTCCACGTTTCATTGAAGTTTTGATTTCAGAATTAATCCACCCTGTTACATATTGAATAACTTAATTTTTTTCCTTGTGGGACTTAGGGAATCTCTCCTCCTGGGAGGGATAGGATGTGGTGCAGGAAGAGGCACCAAGTCAGTTAATGATCCAGTAGGATTATGACTTAGAAAGTAATCCACACTCTTAGAGGTTGAATGACTCATTTCTTCCTTGTGGGTTTCGGGCAAGCTCACGTCCTGGACGGGACAGCCGGCGATGCAGGAGGCGCTCGGTGATCCTGGGGTTTTGATTTCAAGATTAATCCACACTATTACAGGTTGAATAACTTCATTTTTTTCCTTGTGGGATTCAGGCAAACTCTGCTCCAAGGAAAGATGACCTGCTGTGCGGTAGGCGCTCGGTGTTCGCGGGCTTAGCGGGGAGTTAACAATGGGGCTGGGCGAGTAACTCGCGCAGAGCCAAGTCACCGAGGCGTGAAATTGAGCTGCTCGCGACACCACCATATTAGTTCCCATATTACACCCATCCCTCATCTGCCTCTTCGCCGTCCCCCCACATCACCATACTGATTGCGGGCGAATTACACTACCTCTGGGAGTCTGTATCTTCCCCCACCCCCATATCCCAATACTGACTTGGGCTGCATGATGCTGCACTTGGGTGTCTGTATGGTCCTCCCATATCCCAACACTGATTGAAGCTGAATGAAGTTACCCGTAACAAACAGCAGTGGCAAACCAGTATATACTATGTGCAGAATCAGTGTCTGCTAGCAGTAGTAAATCAGTGGAAATCAGTAGAAAAACAGTGGATAGGCAGTGGTAAATCAGTATGTACGGAATATTTAAATGAGCTGTCAGTAAATTTCAGTGTAAACTCAGTAGTGTTTCAGTAGCTAATTTACAAATTTCGGACATACTGATTTAGAAAGTGTCCACTGCCGTTTGTTCCGGGAACGTCTGGCAGTCTGTACCATCCCCCCCACATCCCAACATTGATATATATATATATATATATATATATGGTATTACATATATATCTAAATATCCATAATATTTTCTATACACAAATTACATAACGTGACCCCTTCTTGTATATTTGGTCTAGATGGTTGCACAGCAGAAGTATCACCGTATATCAAAATATGAATGCGCCAAACAAGGAAAAAAGTGTCAATACAAATCATGAATGTGAAATGTCATAACAAACATTTCCTGTCACACACCTTGTAAATTATGATTGAAATTACAGTACATCATACTAAGAAATTGCTCATAAATAATGAATACAATGGACACTATTCAATTACAGAGCCCATACATCTCCTGCGACTAGAGCCCGAATGGCGTAATTCATAAATATTAATTTGTCACAGAGGGCCGGGTACGGCCGGGGACCTCCTCAGCGGTCCCACTTATAGATTGTTTCTGACATGTGGACGCCGCTATACATCAGCCTAATATGACGTCATTTATAAATCATCTGTGGGGGGCACAGGAGGTGGTGGTGGTTGTGGGGCAGGGGAGGAGGGTCTGCTTGTGGCTGGCCCCTATTAAGAGGGTCAGGGAACATGGACCCAAGCCCCACCCCCTAAGGCCTGGACCCATCTCTTGGCCATTGAAACAAGGCCTGTATAACATGTTTAATTGGCTTTTCTGTTCTTACATACCAGCAAGTGAATAATTTGGTAGGTTGGTCATCAGTTGTTTTATACCCTATTTAACTGTCAGGGTATTATCAAGGGCAGTGATGGTGATTGACTCTATGAGGGGGCAGACACCTCATCCCAACACTTTTTCTAACAGAAGCATTCTTTTATTTCCTATACTGCATACTGAGTATGAGAAGGAGAGGCCTGTGATGTAGCATTATGTCCACACTTCTTGGGGTAATGAGGTCCAGCTACCAACTCCAGACTCAATCCCACCCCACCCTAATGTAAAGGATCCACTCGGCCATCCCCACCAATCTGTGAATGTTTTATGAATATCACCGCATATAATTTCATGGGACGCAGAGCAAACAACATTTGATACTATAATTATGGTAATTTTACATAGGGAACCCAGCTGGAAAGTATGTATTCACACTAACTATACAACTACATACAAGTGAGCACAAAGATTGGCTGACAAGGACAATATACCTCACTGAACGCTATATTTCCTATTAGGGTTTCAATGCATAAAGTAACACACGAGTAAGGAATGTTACACAGTACCCGCTATTTCCAATTAACAGAGTAGATCAACTCACCACCTACCCATATATTCAGTGACATACAAATCCCCTGAGGTATATGACGTCATTATGTATATGGTCATTCAGTTATGTATTCTGCTTGCAAATGGCCTATGGGGATTTGTAACCCTGCTCTAGTTAATGAATATGGATCCATCTTCGGGATGTCCCATTCCAGGATGATGGGCTTGGGATGCGCTTCACGGTCACTGCCAACTGAACTGGGTTACGGCCCGACTCAGTTGGATGGGTCGGTAACTGAGGAAGACAGGCTGCTTTTTGTGATATTTGTGACACCGTGGATGGATGTCAGATTCGCTTGGTTGGAAATGGGAAAAGCTGGTGCAACTAATGAAGATTTCTGTTAAACTTGTGTTCTACCCTTTTGTACTTGGTTATGAATACTCAATGCTGTACAGGTTATGGGCAATATGAAACATCAAGTGAAGGGCTGCATTGAGGAGAAGTACTTTCCTGACCTACTTTACATATCCTTGACCTGCTTTACAAATTCTTATTACCTGATCTGTATAATGAAAATATGTTCCCTACCTTCATAATTTAGATCTGCCAGGTCCCCCCCCCCCCCCAAACAACAACTTATCCTTGGGTCAGATTACACTGCAGGCACCAAACAGTAAATACAATTGGGCTGTGTATTTGCCGCTGACTAGTTATTGCATAGTGGGCGGTCGGGGGTAAAACCTGCTCACAATGGTCAGCCGATGGCACTGTACAGCCATCCAACCCCAATGCAAGCCATACTCCTTGAGGTGCCTACCCAGCGAAGATACTGTCTTGTGGATCAAGTTGCATGCAGTGTATTCTTGCAGTGTAATCAGGGGCACAACAGTGTAGTGATACAATCATCATACATTCTATGAACAGTTATTGTGTAAGTTGTAGGTGATAACAAAGCAAAGTATTGAACCTCAACATCAAGATTTCCTGGACCCACACATTTGCTTCTAAAACTTGTTTTATTTAAAGAAATTTCTTATACCTTTTTAAGGAATTTTGGTGTTTGCTATGAGCATCAATGTTGTAAGTAAAATCTTCTATTTATGCGATGTAAAAGTATTGAATATCATCAATTTCCAAGTTTTGAAAGTATTATCTATTAATTCAATTATCAGACATGAAAGAAAGGATATTAACTTGAATAATCATCTTATAAGAAGGCAACATTCTGTGCTCATAATAAGATGCTGAGATCTTTAAAGATCTTCTTACATAATCTAACTGAATGCATAGCCTCCCACTTCATAGCTCTTTGCGAAATATTAAATAATGTTTGCCATCGGCGGTCTTGGGGACAGCTTTGATAAAACCAGGTAATGGCGAGGTAATGGCACTGCCAACTCAAATACAATGGTACTCCAACCGGATTATTAAAACTAGGGCCGAAACAAAAAGAGCCAGAGGGAATACAGCACATATTAACAACTGTGCAGTGGCGTCCATCCGAGAGCTGATACTCCAAATAGGGGCAACCAAGTATTACTTAGCATATTCAGTTATATTTCATATCTGGCTATACAGATGTATTTTTCATGTATCACATCCAGCACCTATTTCTTAAAGGGCTGGGTTCAAATTGCGTACGGCTGTGGAAACCTGAACCTGATAGCTTTCATAACCCTACAGAGTGCTTATTGCCCGTGAGACTCCCAAGATACACCTGTGGCCTATCAAAAGTCTGAGGTATGTTAATGTATTGCAGTTATCTCAAAAAGAAAAAGAAAGACTGAGAAAAAGTCAATTCCATGCAGAACTAATCAGTGCATTTTCTTAGTACGCCATACTATTAAATAAGGTTTGACAAGATCATTGTACTTGAACAATGGCCAACATAATTTTACTTCTCAGCTTCCGCGAAAAATGTATGTGTATGAGGTTGTTGCGACGTTGCTGTGAGTTTACTTACAATGTTGTAAAAAGGTAATATTGCACAACCTTGTGTGTTTTCTGGGATTTGTTACACAGCCTAAAGCTGTCTAAAAAAGAGGCTTCTGCAGATCTCCTCTTGCAAAATGTCAATGTATTCTCGAGACTACATCCACCTGAAAGTATTAAGGAGGAAATCCAACAAAAATGTAACCCAATTACCCAGACTAACATTGTTCAAGCCACTGGAAACTCAATTATGAGAGACGCCACAATGGGTTTTGATTCGCCGTAAATACTGTATCGCTGAGGCTTGAAATGCTGTTTATAATGTAGAACCTCATCCGTTTACCGAGACGGCCAAAGACACGGGGGATTACTCCGGGTGTGATATTAACCGACTAAGGCGACCAACACAATGATTGAGAATTCAACGAATCAGAAGCCATTGAATACTCCATTAACATCAGAATATCTAATGGTAAATATGAACAAAATACTATTTACCATATACCAGTTTGGCATAGCCTAAATGAGGCTGACAATATTGGTCAGTGGAAAATGAATGGGTTAACAGCACTGTAAGGCAGAAAAAACAAGGGGAGAAAATCATCTTTTTTTCTGTCAGAATATTGTGTTTGCTCCTATCCTCACATAGCGTGTTATTGTATTGTTGCAGGGCGGGCAGAGGCAATATTGTTGTAGCCTTGGGCGGTGCAGACTGGCAGGTGCGGAGAGTGTTAGGAGAGGGCGCCTGGGAGGGGCCATGACAGCCCTGTGAGAGGAGGTGGGTATTCCCAGGGGGTCGCGCCCTGCAGCACTATGCTTATAGGTACTGACAGTAATTTCATTGAGGTTTTTTGTGTGTTTAGGTTTTTCTTCCTCCCTGCTGTCATCATGTATTCCCCCCTCACTTTATCATTAATTATTTACGATCACTAAATTGATAAAAACCATGATGTCCCAGATGTAAGACAGTGACTTTATGAATGTAATTTTCATATTATTTGTATGTAAAATAAAATTGTGGTATATACTATATATATACACACATGCACATACGTGCACATATACATGCATTTACATGCATATGTATATGAATATACATGTATATGTACACTATTTTATATATGTACACAAACACATGACATTACATGTTATCATATAAAATACTCCCCCTCAGTGAGGTATAATCTGGGAAACCTCAATGTGGGGAGACACTCCGCGAATGAACCAGAAAGCGACAGGCGTAATATGACTTGTTGGGCTCTGGGTGAGGGATGTGGGAAACCATAGAATCAGACCAGATGGAGACCTGAGAAATGGGACTCGACTAGTCTGATGGTCACCCAACCCCCGAAGCCACCAGTAATCCTCTCCCTCCCAGCCCCAGCCTAGACTGTAGGTCCATCCGTGTCTGCTAGTCGCTCAAACTAGGACTGTTACCGAGCAGCCATTTTAGGTGAGAATTCCACCCTGCATCCCAGCACGGTTTGCTTCTACTAGTTTTTGGAAGTGGGGGCCATAAAGAGCCAGTAGTTATATCACCAGTGGAGGGGTGACCCCGGCTATACATTGAGCACCAATAAGATAATTCTTAACAGATTTGACTGTCACAGCCATGGACGTTGTGTGGGTGTAAGGACCTAATATACATGAGGTGACTAGGTCATGGAAGGACTACCCTAAGCCCTACCCCACTCCCTCTTCACTCATTTCCCACAGCGCTCTACAAGCAGAGGCAAACACTCTCCAAGCCAGAGAACAAAACAACAGACCACTCCAGACTCGGCAAACAAATCACTCAGTGTGCTGCACATCACTTTCAATGAATCCCACTAACAGTTAAAATGTCTTTTTTGATATTTCTCTGGAAATGGCACTTACAGCGTCAGTGCCTGGTGCATAAGTGGAAGAAATATGCTTTTTTCTACTTGTGATGGTTGTTTTACTATTAGCAGTAGCAGGGGTATAGTGTCTGAAGAAGGCTTTGCTTTAGCGACAAGACGTGCATATTGCAAGGTCTCTAGATCAACTGTTTAATTCAAGATCGTTTTGATGCCTTAATGTAAGACAATCTGTTTCTGATTTTCCTTGCAGCATCCCATTCAATGTTTATTACCAATTCTCATAAGCATGAAGCCCCTTCACCCTGGACGAATATTCTTTGAGATTCCTTCAATCTAAACTGACTAAGGTCAGTCATGTTACATATTTGAGGTCTTGCCTGGCAAACTGAACCAAAAAGGAGGATTTGTCATCTGCCAGCCTGGTGCCTGCCCACGAAAATTAACTTTTAGTCATCCACATCACATGACAACTGAAGTCACATTTGTCGCTCTGTGGAAACCAGGCTATAGGCAGGTTTCCACGGGGGCGACAAACCATGCTTGCTATCAGTCATTCGGTTTCATCGTCAATGACCAAAGCTTTTTAGATGACATTGGTTGCCATGGTTCGAAAGGGTTGATACATTTCGTCGGCCAACTCAACTCATTTCCTGCACTTTGTCGTTCTGTCGAAATCTGCCTTATAGCTTTCTTAAGAGCAGCTTTCCCCGGTACACCCAGGCCTATTCTTCACCCGAAGAAGGTGCTTAGCGTATCGGTACGTCAATGATTAACCTTACTGTCTCCGAGGAGCATACCGAATGCTATTGCCATTATGGAGGCATTGGGAGCACTTAAATATCCACAGGGAAATAACCACATCCAAATACAGACAAGCCTCAGGGTGCACATTATGCCTGTCTCAAACTGTCAACATCAAGATTCTGAGGCCAACGTGTATAGGATATTATACCCTTTATAGATCAGCTTCAGAATGTAAATCATGCCACTTTTGAATTGTCAACATATATGTACACGTCTAGTCTGTCTAGTCTGCAAAGATTCTTATACCATTTACAGAATAGCCTCACAACGCATGTTCTGAACTGTTAAAAATGCACACACTCTGAGGCTAGTCTGTAAATGATATGCTATCCTTTATAGTCCAAGTGTCAGAATGCATACCATGCTTTTTTTTCTAACTTTCAACGTATTACGTTCTTATGCTAATCTCTAAAGTATATACATTACGCACTGAAAATATAGATATTGCCTTAACGTGTCGACGTGTCATTTAAAAAAGTTCGATCAAACCCATAATAACAGTAGTTTTGGGAATTCTAGTTTAAACTGAGTTGTCTGTAGGCTTGCACATTTAATCTGTTCCCTCAGCATCAGACTATTCTCAACCGATGAAGGTATTATTACCCTTTCCCTTTGCAATGTGTAATTAAATTGTATAAAAATAAGCATAGCAGAAGTAAGCGTACGTAATATGAAACATCCTAATGTTGGATAAACATTCCATAATTTATCACTGAATCCTATAAGAGATTTATTTAGGTAACCAACAGTAATCTAAACCATGTAGTAGCACATACCTGATGAAATTAGAGATCCAATCTTTGTTAAAACAAACAGCGTACATACTTAACAGGAATAATAACACTTTAGCTCAAAAATTGCAGTAACAGTTTCTGTGCAGTACTGCTACATCCACCGAAGATCTACCTTTTTAAAATCATTTGTTTCATCTGTGTTACTGCATGTCAGCATTCTGTCATTTTGGGAATTTATTTGAGTATTGTGCTGCTTTTCAGTTTTGCAATACACAACCAAATACATAAAAAGATTTAAATAAATTGTGGACATCACAATGTTTCAAAATTATTTTTGTAAACATACAACCAGGTACTTAGCTGAGATGAAGACATTGTCACTTGGACATCGCACTTACCTAGAAAAGAAACAGAAATGTTGTCAATGTACAGTAGATGAAATCAGGCAGAGAAATAACTAAATGAAACACACATTTACTATTGCAACCCAAGTACCGCTATCATATAGCCTCACTCTTATTACTGGAGTGGCATGGCTCTCTCACATGCCCATACCGACAGGAATTTAAGTGAATTTACACAGTGAAAGCTCTTGAAACTGGTTCAGCTTTGATCTTCAGAACTATATAATGCAACCCAGAAAAGCCTGTAACCCTGGCCTTTTAACTCTAAATGGAAAAAGTGGACCTAGTATTAGCTCGTGGCCAAGGTTCCGAAGGAGATCTATTCCCCTGATAATGTTCTCTTTGAACCTCAGATGGAACCCTTCCTCCATTTGGGAAAGATGGTTATGTCGTTGAGTTGTGGGGTTTGAGCCTATTCCCACTGTCGGATTCTCCATCTTTCACCCAAGTAACATGGCCCCATGACCCACATCACATACGCAATTAAAACACATTATTACAAGGGCAATAACCTGGGCGTTCAGGCAGTCATGGTTTGACTTTCAATATGAATTTTAGGACCCGACATTCTCAGTGAAGAAACCACTCTGCCACTTTGCCGATCTCAACCTGGGAATAATCTGCGCACTTAGGTTCGCTGCCTCTTGGGTCTGCCCTAATGGCCCTCACTGTACCAGCAAAACTAAACCACTGGACTACTTTTGAACTGCAGAGTGTTGTAACCTTACAATGCCAGTATCAGGAATGTAAGTCTTGACCAATAAAAAGGTCTAAAATTATTGTGATCCGCAGGTAACCACATTTGGTAAAAAGGAAAAAAAGACAGGAGATATTCTAAAACCAGACAAAACTCTGAAAACTGGCATCCCTGCAGTGAATTTTTAAAAGTCTATATAGCAGATTCTCTTCTCACAAAGAGAGAGATCTTGCCGCAGAGCGTGAAGAAACTGACGCCGACCATCCTGATTCAGAGAAGTTGAGTGGGGATGCGCCCATAAGCACCCTCCTTTGGCTCGTTAACCCATGGCGGGCCCCCTACTTTATTACCCCACTTAGGCCTCACTTTATGCCCCATTTCTGGTGATCCCTGGCTGACCTTGGCCCTGTGAGGGGTCGGGCGGCGTCTGACCCCGCTGACCCCTCAGTGACCCGCAGAGGTCAGCTTGTCTTTGATCAGGGCTGAGGGAATGGGGGGATGTGACCCTGTGTACTACGTCATCATTTGTGGGGCTCACCGTCAGGTCACCACTCCGACCCCCGCCTATCACTCTGACTAATGATGACCTCTCCACCAGGGGCTGATACTAAGACCTATGGCTTCTTTTCAAGGTCTTCTATGTTTTTACACACTGAAAATACCAATTGTCAATTTGAAACTAACACGTCTTGTGTGTATCATGGATATTCCCATAAGGCTTAACGTTATACCTATTTGGACTCAGGACTCTATATAAGTCGTTTATGGTCAGAAAACAAATATTTTGCAAATAACTATGTTCATAGGCATGTTAGGAGATTTTAAACATTCCAATCTATTTTAAGGTTATACTTACTTGCATCGTCATAAGACTACTAAAGACATTATTTAGTAAAACCTGAAGGTGAAGGCAAATCAAATTAAACAGGGTTATTTCTCGCTTCTTTAGTTGATAAATGTATTTAGCTATTTCCGTTCACATGATCATGACCTCTGAAACGGATGTTTAACATCCTCAAGGAGGGCAAGATCAAACTAATAAGGAGGCTTTTAAGAGTCTAGTCTAAACATGTTTGCTGTTTCAATTTGCTAATCTAGAGCTTGATCCATGCCTCCTAGTTAAATTTGTGTTCACCACAAGCTCTCTACACGGGTCCTTCAAGGTCTTGCCTTATAAAGCCCCTGCCTTCCCTGAAAAGCTTCCAGTAGCCCGAGGCCTGCAGCAGCTATCGCCTCTAGGCAGGTTCTCCCTCAGCATTACCCCGGGACGTGTCGGCCGCTCTAATAGAGGCTTACCATGCCAGCTCACCCCCGGCCGCAACGCAATCGGCCGCACTCGTTGATTAACCATTACACGTGGCGACTACCCACAACTTGCCGGCCGGCCGCAGTCTTTCGCCCATCATGTCGGCCGCTAACCGCCCACCGATCCCTCTTTCATCAGCGGGCTCCGGCCCGCGCCTATTACGGGGCTATAAAGAAGCCAGGGTTTGGGGCTGACTCCATCTTCCGTGGGCTCCGCCATGTATCACCCTGCCATAAGGGGGAGCAGTGGGACCTGCTGCTTTAGCACTGGTAGGATGGGAGTCCTCCTGCTGTGCCTCAGCTAGAGACAAAAGACACCAAAGGCTGTATTCCATAGAAATTAACAATTCAGAAATCACCAGTGGGAATAAGGACTTATTATAGCAGGCATGCCAAAGAGGCTTGAAGTAAAAACTATTGTCCAATGTCAAAAATTGCTTTTATATATGTATTAGTCAGGTTCATATTTAATGGACAACTTTATGAAATCTTTACAGAAAAAAAACAACTTAATACGTATTGAGCACCGGTTACCCTATTATAGACAAGTAATATGTCATAAGAAAGGAATTAAAATTCTCTTTCAAATGGTATGTAGAATGAATGGGTCCATGTGAATATCCAAATGAAAATTCAGAAATTACCCAATACAATTAGTCGAAATTGTCCAGTGAAATACAGGTTCAGCATAAAGAGCTCAGTTCCAGGTCTAGACATACAGTTCTCAGACCGATCCATCACCACCCGAGCTATTCTCACCACGGTCACGTATCGCCCTCTCAGCCCTCACCCTGAGACAATGAACGGTGTACAGCCGTAGACAGTCTCATTCACACAGGCACTGAGTCTACGAGAAGCTCCCAGACGAGCCACAGGTTGACGCCCACGCTATCATTTCTGTCTTTCTGCTTATGAGATAGCGCAGTACAGGTATACCAGCCTATATTCTGTGTATTGTTCTTGAAGGAATAAATACTGGATCTATCTATTGATAACATATTGTTAACGTTCTATCATCATCAGGGCGGGATGGTGTATAGGGTTACGTTCGCGCCTCGCATACTGCAAGGCTGAATATGAGCCTGGGCTGGGCCCATTACAAATAATGAAATGTTTCCAGCTGTAGATAGTCTCATTCACACAAGCACCTCTTCTAAATGCAGCTCCCAGACGAGGTACAGGTCGACACCCACACTATCATTAATGTCTCACTGCTTATAATATACTGTAGAATGGGGGTAGGACGGTGTAGCAGGCAAGGTTCTCACCTCACACACAGTCAAATTGCAATCGAGTCTACAATTAAAGTCATATAGCCCTAGACAGTCTCATTTACACAGTAACTAGCTACAGGTTGACACCCACACTATCATTACTGTCTCACTGCTTATAACGTAGCATTGTACAGAACACAAAACTAAAGTGCAGGGAGATCAGCCTATATGATACCCTGTGTTGTTCTTGAAGGAGTAAATTACACTGGATCTATCTACCGATGACATATTTCAATGCACTATCTTCATCGTAGAAAGGGAGGGTGGGACACTGTTGTGGGTTACGTTCTCACCTCACACACAGCTGGACTACTTTAGAGCCTGGGCTAGGCCCCTTACAGTTTATGAAATGTGTACAGCTGTAGACATTTAATTTCATCACATTTACGCAGGTCCTGAGTCTAGCTACAGGCAGATGCCCACACTATCATTACTGTTTCGCTGCTTATGACTAAACACTGTGCAGACAAGAAAATTAAAGTGCAGATAGATCCGCCTATATTCTGTGTTGTTCTTGAAGGATAAATACTGAATCTATCATATTTGCAATGCACTATCATCATCATCATATACATCAGGGCGGGCTGGTGTATAGGGTTAGGTTCTTGCCTCTCACAGTGCCAGACTGTATTTGATCCTGGACTGGGCCTGTTACAATTGATGAAATATGTACAGCTGTCGACGGTGTCATTTACACAGGTACTTAGTATAGAAGCAGCAGCACCTAGATGAGCTTCACGTCGACGCCCCCACTACTGTTACCGTCTCTCCGCTTCTAAACTAGCACCGCTCAGATCGCAGAATTATACCTAGGTAGAATATTTCAGGAGCACATTGAGACAGGCCCATCGTTAAATACATGGAAGGTGGGGTCAGAATTCTTGAAAAGGTACATAAGTTCATGTAGGTACGTAAGTAATGGATAGACCCTATATAGAACAATTCCAGTCAAATGAAGAATGTTGTATTTCTATAATTGGCAATGGTCGAGGACCTGTTCAAGGTAAAACAAAAAGCTGAGCTTCTCAGCTATGCTGGAAGGGGAACATACACTCACGGAAAATTCCAGGCAGACATATATGTGAGCTCTGCTGTTATCGTCCTACCTATCGACCTAGCTATACATTAGAGTACTGCCATTCCTGTACCTGAGATGGGTTAATGGCCTTAATACGGGTATCATGCCTCAGGCTATATGAAGATAGCTTTAGAGCCCATTAGGTACCGGTTAATGGAAGATTTAGAGGGGCCCTATTTCCTCTACTTTTCCTGGAAAAGTTGCAACTTTATATGTTAACTTTGGTTTATAAAAAAAAAAAAAGGGAGAGAGAGAAAGTTCTCTCCCCTCTTTTCACAGGATAGATCCGCCACTGCCTCTCAATGTTCCTCCCATTTACAGATTCCTACCATAATGGCACAGGCTTCTCCATTACGACCACAACTGTGGGCGGCAGTTACCATTCTGTCTCCCCTTATTCCGGCTCTACTTGGAGCCTCCCTGTGCCATTATGGCAGGAGTGTCCTGGCACTATGCCCCATCTCCATACACTACTGGCAGCGGGATATAAGCGTTCTGCAGCGAGGTCGCCCTACGCTCCTAGAAAATAGTCCTTGAGACCACTCTATGATGATGGTAGTATTACCATATTACAAATTTTATCTGAATTATTTTTATTTGTAAATGCCTCTCAGATCTACCTGGCACAGTACTCCTAAACATTTAAACAGAATACAATTCGGACATGGCAATTCAAACATACTGCCAAAAATATGATGATATATCTTGAAGATTTTTTGGGGGGGCAATTTAAGAGTCTTTGCTGCGTTTTGCTATGTGAGATTACTACGCCCTGCGGCTGCAAAGTAGTCTGGAGCTTTTCGCTGGAGCGGTCTGGGCCACTGTTCCCCGACCAAATGACCGCTATAGTGCAGAGACAGAGACTATTCTCGTACCGAGAGAGGCAGAGTGGCAGAGTGGGCTGTGAGTGGGTGCCATCAGAAGTAAGGGGCTGGCGCCCTCGTCCCCTCGCCTGACGCCCATTTCAGCGCCCATCGGGGCCCAGTACCCATTACCCCTCCCCAGAGGCCCTATTACACAACACCACATGAGCTGCCATATTGGGTGGGATATGACCACACCTTAGCCATGTCAATAGTCTCCTATAATATCATCGATATCGCATTAGTGGGATACAGTGTGTCACAGTCAGTTGCGATATCTAAGTAGTATGACACGATTTCAAATGCAGTGAAGTCATGGAAAAGATGTCGTAGGCTGTCACATATGATTTGACATTTATTTGACTTGTTCAGTGCTATCGTGGAGGTAAATTGCTTGAAATGGCTTGAATATATCTACTGTCTTATGCTGTATGATCTGTGCCGAAGAAGATAAGAGTTCTCCCAATAAACAAAAGTCTGGAAAACATCACCAAAAGCCTACAGGGTGTAAAGGGGCTGTGACTACAGGGTGTAAAGGGGCTGTGACATTTTCTACATCCTTATAGGAGGAAAGACAGACCGACGACTACTTCTCTGATACCAGATAATGTCAACCTGTGATATGACCTACATATCAGAGGCATCTTTCATCATATAGTGTAATAAGGGCTTAACAGTAACACCCATGAGCCCACCCAGCCCAGCCTGGGATAGCTGACACACATTACATAGCCCGCAGTTTAACCTACTCTCCCCCTTTTTTATACTCTCTAACACAGAGTGCCTTATTTCAGTCAGGGTGAATTCCCATTCACCACCTTGTCTACGTTAATCCCGTCAGGCGCTAAAAAGGCGGCCAGGCGAGTCACGTGGGGGGCTGGTGACGGCCCTGATCGAGTATAAGGGTTGGCAGTGGGTATATGTGGCCCGGGGCAGACGGGACTTTTAATGCACTACTCACATTAAGGGCCACTTACTGGTGCCTGAGTCAGACACTCATTTCATTAGCCTACTTACAGAGAGACGACGGGGGTATATCCCGACTGGCCGACTTTATAGTATATACCTTTTTCACGAGTTTGCGCAGTGAACTCTGCCATAGAGACGATGGGGCTACATCCCGACTGGCCCACATCACGGGCTAAGGTATACACCCTTTTCAGGAGTTTGCGCAGTGAATCCTGCCACAGAGATGACGGGGGTATATCACGACTGGCCCATATCAAGGACTACAGTATACACCCTTTTTCAAAAGTCTGAGCAGTGAACCCGCAGAGATGACAACGCAATATACTCCAACTGGCCAGTATCGAGTTCTACAGTATACACCTTTTTTCACGAGTATGCGCCATAGACTCTCCCATAAGCGCCTTGTCGGAAAGACCTCAGGCCCAGCTCCATAGGAAACCGTGCCCCAACTCATTTGTTCAGGCTTATATACTGCGAGCAGGGCGCCACACTCATGAAAAAGGCATATAGAGCTTGTGGGAAGCATGACAAAAACGGCATCTGATAAAGACGTGCTCACAATGCCATGAGTGATTTTTTTTACTCTGGTAACGATCTGTCTGTGTACAATTTAGCATGTCGTGGTGCGCACTGCACCAGGTTAATGATGGCTGAACATCTGCTCTTCTGTTAACTGCCTCTATCCCCTCACTCTCCCTACCCGTACCCGTTTTTTTGTACACAACTACAAGTTGTTGCACTACACTGTGTTATTGCGGATCCTCGCAAAAGGACACTCTCTGTGAATAAAAAAAAATCTTTCGATGGATTGAGAAAAATATCGAACATGTCTGATATCTCCCTTGGATTTGATTGTATTTTCATTTTTCAGAAATGGGATTCATCCTTTATCTTATATAAATACACGAATCATCTGAAGTGAATATTTCCACATTATATCATTTTGATCCAGGACAACGTTACGACCGAGTGTTAAGGGGCAAATAGGTCAGCATGTGTTATGTTCTGTGCTGTTATTTCAGGTATAAATGCTGGATCTATCTAAAGATAACATATTTGAAATCTAACACTGTCATCGCGTAATAGCATGGGACTTTGTGTTTTTCCAACAGTAACATCCGCACAGCATCTCACGTTTCCCAAAGTAATGTGCACTCAAATCAGCCTCCTCTTCCCCTAGGCGTTATCCTTTCATCTTAATCCCCCTCCACCCCCTCCCCATTCCCTCTAGCCTGTCTACTGCAAATATAACTCCACCTTTAATTTACCACTTCGCTGGTGAGTGGCTAGAACCAGGCTAAGAGGCCATAGTAATCCGTACTCACCGACACCAGCATTTGGCAGGTGCCAAGCTCCCGGGTGGTATCGTTAATTGATGTTAAGACCAACTCTAAGGGGTCGCGTGCCGTTGTTTTCACTTTTAAAAGTACTGCTAGTGTAAAACGGCAACAATTCGGGTTAGGTGTACCAGTCAAAGAATTACAAGAATACTTTTGAGGCATGAATATGAATTCGATTTTAGGATTTTGATAAGTATTTGTAAATATTGATTAGAAGTTGGGGACTTAGAAATTGCTCCACAAAGACCAACAAAACTGGTCAACCTAACACAAAACGATATTAGATTATTCTCAACCAACATGGACACTACTGAGGTGATATAATATGGTAGTCATATAGGTAGTTTTCTTATCTGGTCAAAACGGACAGAGCAGTTGCATATACAGGCAAATTACATGGTCCCGAATCAGGAAAAAGTAGGATCCACTTTCTAGAATCAACTGGCAGGAAAATAACCTTCACGAATAGAGTTCTGACAGTGAATTTGCACTTAGATAGCCCTGAAACTAAAAAGGCTCTAAAACAGACATTGAAGCAATCCAAAAGTATTCAAAGGTAGGAAAAATCCGAAAGAAAGCAGGAAAGAATGGCATCTCTAACCCGTCCCGGATCCAAATGCCATGAATTTTAACACAACCCCGGTCCATAGTTGTTTCAAAATTCATGGCTGTGGTATGGTATGGGAGCCGGGTGGCTCGATGATATACAGTAGGACAAAGCCTGGATTTAGGGGCGGGGCGGTGGAGGGATCAGGCACATATTGGTGGGGGCTGTAAGTGACATCCATTACACGGGTCTATACGATATGATACATACATTTGTATATGACTCAGTACACCATTTATATTCGGACTATCATGCAAAGCTCCTGAATACAAATGGGGATGTTTGAAATTGGTTATTTCTAATGCAATGCAAGATTTCAGCACTGAAAACAAAAACTAAGTTTGGCCTTGGGTTTTAACAACATCGCTCCTGTGGTCTATATATATATAGATGTTTAAATGGGCTCACCATAATATGATCAACGGGGTGGTGGTTGGGATGGTCCGATTTTGTTTAAAAACAAAAAAAGAATGTGAACATTTATGTACAAATCCAATGTGTATTTCAGGACAGACGCCAAGGACGGAGGATGACGGGGCTCTAAAAACTTTAAAACGTGCGCGCGTACTTGATGGAAAGCCCAAAATATATATCTTTCCATGAGTTAGCCAAAAATAACTTTCCACGAGTTCTTTTGAAACTTTATAGTTCGTGAGACACGTATCACATCTAACCACAGGGAGCAACCATACCCTCCAGACACAAGCTTAGTATACCCTGACACGAAGAGGCTGGGGAGACCTGAGGGCAACATTGGCAGTGGACTAGAGGAAACGCTTGGCCCTTAAGACATAGTGCACTGGTGGCGTGCTGCGTTCTTAAGACGCCGGCCCCTAACCCGCCCCTCTCTGCTCACGTTAAGACAGCTCCGACCCGAAGACTACACTCATTGAAGGGGGCTTCTTACACACGCAGGACCCGATCGAGCATAACGGTGGTATATTACACTACACGACGCGAGTTGCAATATGACAACGTTGCAGAGATATCACACATGTTAGAGAGTAAATCCTTTGTTACATATGCTTAAAATACTCTAAAAAAGTCGCCAATTTCAAACAATTATATCACCGTAAATTATTTTCTGTAATGTCATATTGCGCCGCTATCGCAACTCAAAGTCGTGTAGTTAAATAGGGCCTTAAGGGAACAAAGAGCTGGTGGGACAGGGCCTGTAGGAAAGGGGTAAGATAGGTAAGACCATATTCCACATACCAATTTTGCTGCCGATTTTAACCGGCAATAAAGGTTAAGTATATGCTTGTTGTTTTGCATTAGAAAGATTCTATAATTTTCTTTCACGTTGTATATGGGATGAAGGGTGCATTGCAATTATGTATGTACAGTATATGTTTTATATAATCGACAGCATCAAAATATCGCCACTATAAACATACCACACTATTAAAGTAGTGGTGGCGACGGACTGCAATATGAAATCGTAAGCTATGGCGCTTGTTTCACGGCATTCATTATAGCAAAAGGATTCATCTTCAACATGTATTTATTAATCATAGCTAGTCTTTTGCCAAAATCCCATGATAAATTCGCCACAACTAACCTATTCACAATCAACACATATGTATACCGCAATGTGCCCCGGCCAGTGTTTCACTAATGAAATATTCCGCGCTGTGCCACATGCCACGGTTTTATATAGACAACCAGCAGAAGAGGAATAGGTGAACATGGTCCTAAACTGTAGTAAGGTTCAAGTCCGCTAGATGCTCAAACTAGGACTTTTAACCAGCAACCATTGTAGGTGGGAAATCCGCCCTGCATCATAGCATGCTTTGGGGCTGCTGGTTTATGGTAGGGAGGACCATAAACCAGCCAGCAGCCCAAAAACCATTGAAGGGGTTACCCATGCTATAAATAGAGGGCTAATAGAAAAATTCTTTACAAATTTTAAGTGACCAGTAGTAGCTATGGACTGTTGTGGGTGTAAGAACCTATTATGCAAGAGGTATCTAGGTCATGAAAGGACTAACATGGCTCTAGACACGCGAGGGTAGTGTAGGCGAGCAGTAGCAGATGGTCCGGGCGCCCTGGAGGAGGCCGGGACTCGCAGGAGGAGGACAGGACATCAATACTTAATACCACAAATATTGGCTCCCCTTGAAGGCCCATCATGCATGGTGGGAGGAGGAGACGCGACCCCTGCGGGAAGTACGCTGCCCGTATCGCCCTCCAACTGTACCGGGCCGGTCAATATAGTTTTAAGGCTGTGGGATCGTTACTCTGTTATTATTTGCTGCCTAGGTAAAACTAAATATTCAAATACATATTTTGTTAATTTTGCATGTACCATCATGCACGGCAGGGTGAGACGCAACCCCTGCGGGAAGTACGCTGCCCGTATCGCCCTCCAACTGTACCGGGCCGGTCGATATAGTTATAAGGCTGAAATGCACTGTGGGATTGTTACTTTGTAACTAATGCTATCTAGGTATGAAGTATTCAAATTTTGAAAGGACCCCTGCAGGCGCAGGGAAAACAGTGCATGTATCTTCATCATACTGCAAACGGAATCCAGTCAATTTTATATAGTTTTATGGCTGAATGCATTATTACTTTGCTTCCTAGGTATAAGTAAGTATTCAAAAAATACATTTTGTGCATTTGGAATGGGACCTCTGTTGGCATGGGGGAGTACAGTGCATTAAATGCCCGCCCGACTGAATGGCCATTTCTTATATTTCCGATGCTGAAATGCACTTGGAGAAAGCTACTTTATTATTTATCACTTCAGTATAACAAAGTATTCATATACCCATTTTATGACTAATTTTATGACTAATTTGGCTTAATTTCCAAACACTACAAATAATCTTCAAAAAAATAACTCACAAACTTGAGGTCCTCTTTTGAAAGGGCCCAGAACGTAAACACGTAGCCCCAGGGGAAGAATCGGCAATCCCCGACTAGACTCACTTTCAGATTCTCAATTTCATAATAGAAATCATAATTAAACTCTGTAAAATGAACCTCCCTTTTGGATGTTTTTCCTCTTGGTGAAAGAAATTTGACATTCATTCTGAGAGGGTTATGTTACAATCAAATATTATTTTGATAGATATTTCAGGGAGGCCTGGGGAAAACAAACTCTTTTCCAAAACAGCAGTTTGACTTTTGTCTGTCATACCACATTGATATTATAACCCTATACATCTTCAATCGTAAAAAGAAGCTGAAAACTTTAAATTGTCTGAAAACTTATATTTCTTCAATCTCCTCCTGTCAGTAACACATCTGCGATGAATGCTAGATTTAAAGATGAAGTTCCAGCCATTACACTATATCAAGTTCGGCTGACTTCGTCTTCATATTACTTATATTCCGCGGACTTATTTGAATCGGTCGGAGCTGTGGATAATCATTTCTGCCAGACGTCTCGGGGCAGTTTTAAATGCTGCCCTCTGATTAAAACGGCGGTCAACGTGTCGGGCAGGAAACAATCACACCTTTTTCGGTGAAGTCTGAAGGTCAGACACAAACACCCTTCATGTTGACCACTCAGCTTGAATGCTCTTTAATATGGAATGGCATGTTACTGAAAGCCAAGTTTCGCAATGTAAAAGTTCCCAATGCCCACTTCTCAAAAATAAACATTACATCTCCAAAGTACATTAAATATGACAGTGTGATCTCATAAAATCCTTATTTTCTTAATTCTTTATTTTCTAAAAATTCGATTCTTTTTTAAAATTTAAAAACTGAGGCTAGCTAACAACAGCAACATTGTGGTATCTATTCACTAAATGTATCAAAATCCGATGAACAAAGTCCAGATTACTACCAAGGGCGCAGCTAGCCACTAAAACACTACAGGCACTTCGGCCCTTATTGCAATACGTTTTGGTAAAATTCAGTGAACGCAGTTGCACCCTTTACATTGTTTTATGATATAATTTTGTGATATTTTGAGAATTGACTGTGCATTTGGGTTTTGGCGCCACGGCAGCTACGCAAATTACTACTGAATAGTAATACTGAGACCCGTCGATGTGTGAGAAGGTAATGCTGATCGTAGACCCCCCTTATCCACCCCATAGTATCAGCCAACTGTTAACGCTGTCTGAATACCAAGCTGTCCGTACAAATACTACTGGGCCCTCGGGGCACACATACACAAACTGTCCACATCCATATCACATTGACAAGACGGCTGGCTGTTTTCCCAACAAGTAGACGTTACATGCCCAATGTACATTACGAATGACAGTGTGATCTTGGCAGAAGAAAATAGCCTTTTTTCCGACGCACAAACTGAGACAAGCTATCAGTAGTTACAATATTAGCATTTAGTCAATTCATATATCAAACTATGTTTTTAAAAAAGCAGACTTGTTGGAGTTAAATGTCCACTCAGCAATTTTTCAGCTATATAAGGGCCAACTCACGGTTTTTGGTTGGTTGGTGGGTTATTGGGGTTTTACGCCGTATCAACATCTAAGGTTTTATCACGGCGAGAACATGATTTTGACAATCCTGTCCTTGATGATTGTATCTATGGAATGATCGAATCTATGAGAAGATAGAGACCATACCCCTATACTTTTACCGAGGTAGGTGTTCTTTAATGTGCAGGGTCCCATAGGCAGGGCCCCACACACAACAGCCGGTGGTCTACTAGAGACCTTTGATAACCCAGTTGTTGCCACTGGGAGACATGTAGAGGGGGGCAGCAGCCAGGCCACCTCAGCCCCACGGTTTTTGGTTTGTACAATGTACTGTGATCGAATCTACGGGGGCTGGAAATGTAGCAGGCAAGGCCCAGACTCAAACCTGGTCCAGCCAAGTGAGAGGCGAGAACCTAACCCACTACACCATCCCACCCCCCAGAAAGGTAATGTTGATCATAGAATGATCCCCATTTCTCCACACTATCAGCCTACTGTTGGCACTCCCCCAATACCACACTGTCCGTACAAATACTGCTGGGCCCTCGGGGCATACATACATAAACCTTAGACTTCCATATCAAACTGACAGCACGGCTGGGGCTTTTTACCACCGCTCAAACATCTACACTTAGTCTGTGGCAGGCGATAGTGGTTAGTCTATGTAAAAAAGGAAAAAGTGCATGAAGTATGCACATAATATAATATTTGTTCTGTTACAAAAAAAGTAACCTCATGAAGAAGGTTAGTTATTCAGACATTATTCTGTTATTTCATAATATATAATCAGAAGCATCAAAATGGGGAGAGAGGGAATGACTTGGCTTACAAAAAAAATGTAAAATAACTCATAACATTATAATTATGCTCTTGTAACAATAATAAAGCAATGTGTTTGTCTCATTCTATTGGGACATTCGAGTCATATTCTCCAAACCAGCATGCATATATCTCTGCTCTTAAAAATATGTTAACTGCTGGTATTCATACCGATACTGGTGGCTGTACACTGGTATTCATGCTGGGGCAGTCATGCTGGGGCAGTCAGACTGGATGGTAGGCTGGTGGAGGCTGTAGGGGACCTCCCGTTGTTCCCCCCAGCCCTTCACCACCTATCCACTATACCACTCTGTACCCCGCCCCAGGCTGTTGTACCCACAAAGGGTGAGGGCTGCTTCCTAAAAGGCTGTATTAAACTAGCCCGTTGTGACCACCAGTAATTTGTTTTTAAACCATTTTTCATAGGCAAAAGGGTATACGACCTACATATCATTTAAAAGAGACTTAAAAACCTCTATAATGGCATATATTATATCTATGATTAATCCATATTACCACTGCTGACTTTTGAAATCAAGAGTAAAATCAGCTAGTGGAACACAGCCTTTTACATACAGCCCATACAGAAAGAGCACAGAGAGCAGGGACAGTCAGTGAACGTCAGAACACTAAATTGAGAAAGGGTTTTAACGCACCTGGTACACACCATGCAGTGCTCTGGGCCACAACAGAGGCAGTATACAAATTGGACTCTTGGCACGGGCCTTTACGCCTCAGTGCACCAACCTGATTGTTGGTTATGGCATTAATTCGTTTTGTGGAGGGATCATACAGTTATTGTTGGCAGCGTCTACACGACCACATCTGGTTCCACACCTTTCCACACCTTGCGCTGACCATATCACAGTGTGTACAATATACACATGGATAAACCTTGCCATACATTGTTACAAACCCATACAGGGAGAGTGAGTCTCCATTTCTCACAGTACACAGTGTACAGTGAGTGTGAGCCATAACCATAGTGCTTTGCCTATGGGACCTTGCACATAAAAAAGACCCTTGCCATCCTTCCAAAAGAGTAGGATGAAGGTATCTTCTAAAATTCATAGATTCGACGATACAAGGCAGAGTTGTCAATACCCCTGTTCTTGCTGCGATATGACCATAGGTTTTGATACAGCTAGCATTTTAACCCCAACAACCAACCACCGTACATGGGGGAATGTGGGTTGTATCGCACATCAAGTGCGCGATATAACTCATAAGCGCGATATAACCCACATTCCCCCTATGTATATGATATCACAGCATGTATACATATATGAGCCTTGCCTCACCTTGTAACAAATCGCACAGTGCGTGTGAGCCTTATAACCATATTACAGCGGTCCATAGCTGCAGTGACTCTAGCCAGGCCCTTAATGTCAATCTGTCTGGTTGTAACGGGTTTCCCACCTTTCCACACCTTGTATCAAACCTGCACAGTGTGTGGGCATTAACCATATTACAGTATGTGAAATATATATGATGGTATGGACCTTGCCAGACATTGTGACAAATCGCACAGTGAGTATGAGCCCTAGCCATATTACATCGGTTCATTGTAGCAGTGACTCTAGCTAGGCCCTTAATGTCAATCTGTCTGGTTGTAACGGGTTGTAATGACACTGGTTTATGGACCCACAGCAGGCCGGGCGATCCCCCGAGATGCCACCACGGACTGATGAAAAAGTAGGGAGCGCTTTTCCTACTTTTATTCTAGAAGCAGCTATATATAGGAGAAATATTGCTTTCAGGAATAGATTCCTCACCTCAAATTTAGACTTGAATAATTTAAAACTAAAAGGCTCAATACATACATTAGAGAGTGTAGGAAAACATGCTGTGCAACCTGAAATCACTAAAAAGTAGGAATTCCTAAAACAGTAGGAATTCCTTAAACAGTAGGAATAATGGCGTCTCTGCAGCCTGGGGGTTCCTACAGGGCTCATATCCACTTCCCTCTGAGTAAAAAATACGTAACACTTTTCCTATTTTCTTTCAGTCCTAGACTAGGAGGATATAACTTTAAGAATAGAATCGGAGTACTGACACTGAACTGCGCTTAATAGTTTAAAACTTGTGCAATCCAACTGCATTGAAAACTAGGGAAAATGGCATCTTAGAGACTGTAGCCGTACTAAATTGGAAACTGAAAACAAGTTATATTTTAGATGAGGAAAGCACGATCAACTGAAAACACTCTTTTTTTAATGAGAAAAACACAACATTAATCTCCGTTGTCTGACACTCAATTCCATGTATCCATCTTCGAATTAATGGTTGTCCCAAATATGGTGAGACTATAATTCGCTCTCTTTTGTTTTATCCGTTCTTTATTAAAGACAGATCCGCCATAAATCTGCACATTGCGCGCGTGGCTGATTCATAAGATGAAGAAGGCAATCTGCGCGGAGGGATATAAGGCCAGGTCGGCGGTGATTAAACTGGCGGGTAACTCATAAACGTTAAGGCTTGTGACGCCGCCTGGCCACTCTCCAGCATTGTTACCCTCAGCTGAGGGATAACGATTACAATTAACTCTCATTGAGGCAAGTATAAGAATACCGGAAACTCACGGTGAACATTGACATATGTGCAAATGGAAGTCTGCTTGAAAAAAAAAACACCGAATCTATTCTTTGCTGACGATTAAATCAATTATGCCTCATGATTTTCATAGGTTTTCGTCCACTGGAAACAACCCCATTGAATCCTATCAAGTTCATTTCCGATAATTTTCTTGACCAGTGACCTGCCCTTCCCAGAAGGTTATCAATTGATTAAACTGAAGTATCTGAGCCCATACAGTGCCTGCCCTCCACTCTAATTCTATTATCCTGTCTTTTTATATTTATTTGTAAAATGTATATATGGCGTTGGAGAGGCGTTATTTCCACCTCTATCCAAAAACTTAATGCTATAGACCCCAGCAATCATCTATGAGAACATTATTGAGTAAATTTCTTTTCAATACTCAAAAATATGATACCATTTAAGAGTGGCTTCAGAAACTGGTTCCGGTTGGAACCAATGCAGTTCCGGTTCTTCTGATTGGTCGAGTTGAGACCCTCATACCCCGTATACCCCAGTAAACACCCCTGCCCCTCCCCTACCTTTCCAATTCGAGCCGCTCTCCTCGCCACCCGCAGAACAATACAAAATACGTTTACACAAATGGTCCCCTCTCGTGCGGAGAGCAATTCGAGCCGACACCACTAAGGGCCGGCCACACTGCCCGACTCAACTCTACTGGACGGGCATAACCCTTTTGCCCCTCTATATATGTCTCAAGGCCTTTCCAGGGATAGAACGAGCAATGCTTTGAAGCCTACCCATGCTGCCTATGCCAACTGCTTTCAGGCATAGTTTGATTCTTTACTAAGAATATCAAAATAGTCAGAAATATTCAAACAAAATCTTCACTTTTACACCCAGGTTTACCACATAACTTAAACATGATAACGTACTTTAAATGAAAACAGGTATACAATATTTATCTATAACTATAGTATAAGGGTTGCGTTTTTCAGGAAAACATTTTTCCTAGCATGGAGTCACCTACAGCTATACAGAGAATTGGGAAGCGTAGCGAAAGGGTGAAGGCTGGTGCCAGAAGGGCGCAAAACACACAGACAGTGAACAGTAGGTGTAATTGCCTCGACATTGGGGTATGATTTTTAGGGTCTCCACAGGACACCCAGAGGGTCCTGTCAGGGTGTCTGGAGCTTTATATTATTAGGGGTTGGACAGCATACCCTTCAAGTCCCTTTAGGATGTCCTGGGGCTTTCTAGGGATGGACAGGACACTCAGGACGTTGGACCTGGTGAAGCTTGCTGCTTGGACCCCCGACTGTCTGGTCTTAAAAAAGAAGCTCTTCCTGGCCATATAATATGGGCAATCTTAGACATCGTCAATTTTATCATGTAGATAAATCTAAGGCCCATCCTCAATAGCTTGATGATCCATGGCCAGCTATGCATCTTCATCTTCTCAAGATGCAGGACTCAACTCAACTGTTGCAGCAAACGTTTGCAGTAGTCGTTACCCCGAGCCACACTACAGGCCTGGCCCCGCCTCAACTCGACTGTCGAGTTGAGATCAGTGAGTCAGTGTGACTGGGGCTTTAACCCCCTATTGGTGGTGTGACGCTATATGAAGGTCAGGAGCTATAGGGGTCGTATCCCAGCTACAATCAATATGCGTTTCAACAGGGGTGAAGTTCATGGTCAAACATAGACATGTCTCTCCATAGTCAAAGCTACAAAAAAGAAAAGAAAATAACGGAAATAGTACGTCAGATATAACAATGTATTTACTTCCCTGCATCCTTTCAGATTTTCTTGAAAACGTGAAACGTTTTCGGTAGAATACCAGACCACCTTATCTAAAATGTACCACTACAGTGTATTTGGAATTATTTAAACAGTATTCAACTCTCCTTTGGTTTTCATCATAAGTATCGCAAAACACTGATGAACATTTGTCACTGTTTGGCCACACTTTTTCACTGATGCAGCTGTTTCAGTCTAAGTCGCTGAAAAAAAATCCGAATTACAAATTATCAGAATTCAGACAAGAATCCGAAAACTTAAACCTGCTTTTAATGCCATCAACATCCCGAGACAGGCATAGAAACTTAAAATGCAACAGCTTTTACATTTCCTACACATTTTAATGGGGATAATTGCTTTTTAAGGTGGTGGTGGTGAGGGGTGATGAGACTAGTTCAGCAGAAGAGGCGGTAACCAAACCCCTTGCTAATCAACCTACTTATTATAGGGAAGTAAGAAAAATGGGAGAGCTAGCTTAGTTTTTGGATTTTACAAAGACACGAGATGTCAAACAACGGTGAGAAGACATCAGGGTTTGTCAAGACTGTAATGCCAGTCCCCACAGAATTGTATGGGTGACCCAACAAATATATGTAATTATGACAGATATATGTATACTCTGGTATCTAGAAACAACTCAAAGTGAGTGAGTGTTGGGTGTTTTATTACCGACAGCCAAGGTCATTTTCACGTGAAAACCAGTTGGGACGAATTCTGTCTTTGGTGATCGTATCTATGAGATGAAGGTGACAGAGCAGGCAAACAGCAGGGGAAACAACTCAAAAGAATGAGCAGCTGTGCAAGACTTAGGATACCAGGCCACTAGATGGAAACTCAGGGAAAGCTACTGGTCTACCAGCCTTCAGAAAATCCTATATCTGGTATCTAAATGACATGGTTTATTTCCCAACAGTTGGTGCTGTTCTCCCTAACAACATATCTCTGTTGAACACAAACACCCTAAAAAGACCGACTCCAACACAAGTGGAGCAGTCTGGGGGGCCTCAGACTCCCAGACTGGTAGTGGAAATCCCAGAGAAACTCTCTGGTCCAAGAATCATGAGAAAACACTATCTGGTATCCCAACAACACAGCGTATTTCCCAACAGTCACTGCTGTTCTCCCTAACAACGTCTCTTCGTTGAACACAAACACCACAAAAAGACCGCCTTCAACACCACTGGAGCAGCCTGGGGGACCTCAGACTCCTAGACCAGTGGAAATCCCAGAGAAACTCTCTGGTCCAAGAACCCTGAGAAAACCTTTCTGGTATCCCAACAACACAGCTTATTTCCCAACAGTCGGTGCTGTTCTCCCTAACAACATCCCTCCATGAACACTAACACCTCAAAAAGACCGACTTCAACACCAGTGGAGCAGCCTGGGGGACCTCAGACCCCCAGGCCAAGACAGGGCTCAGCAGGTCTTTTTGCCTTCAATCCATGCCCTTAACGGTTCCAAGAGGCCCGCGGGCAGCGGGGCGAACACCCCTCCAGCCACGCCCTCCCACCCCCGGACAAAGTAATCTGCCGCCGACAAATTCCAATCTGGGCTTTCGAGACACGCGCCTCTTTAAGTATTTTTGTGTGTTGTGCCTGGCGCGGGCCATGGCTGGTTAATGACGTGCTCTCCTTCTACCACAGCGGCTGGGCGGGTTTTTACCCAGCTGCTTCACAATCTGCAACGAATCACCCTCCGCCCTAGAAGTGAGAGTCTGCGAGAACTGATTCTGCTATGTGGTTGTCGTTGATAGATTTGAGCTACCAGACTAAGTAGCTCTAGAGCACTGGATGTTTCACCTAGCTACTGGATAATTGTATCTATGAGAACATTGACACCATACCCCTACACTTTTACTGAGGCAGGTGTTCTTTAATGTGCAGTGTCCCATAGGCAGGGCACTGCAGACAACAGCTGTTGGCACTAGGCCGTTGATACCCTGTTGTTGACTAAAGGGAGAATGTCTAATACCACTATTCTGATATGTATGCCTCTAACTATTTATACCAGCATTATTAGATTACTACGCAGTGCTCCTCCAAAGCAGTGGTGTTTGCTTGTTGAAACTGGACTGCTGGAGTTGATTCAATGGCAACTTCAGCGCACGGATCTAACTCTTGCAGTGGTCGGTCGAAGTGGCAGAGTGGCCTCGGCACTGGTATTAGAAGTGTGCTTCTGGTTTAAGTCAGTGTGTTATTATCAGAAAACCAGCCCTCCATGCCTCTGGTGGCAATCTAAGGCAGTCAAGAGGATAATTTCCGCAACGACTTCCTAGGTAGCAGATTAGAGTGGTGCAATTACTTAGTTTGAGCGTTAGACAAAAGAAAATAATATATAAAATAAGATAGAACCACAATCCTGTCCATTATTCTAAGCTAGTTACAGAGCCAATGCCTTGGACAGAGGATAGAGCAAAGAAAAAGACGGGAACATCGTACATTAAGTAATGATTGTTATTGTTATGTATATCAGGACATAACTGGTTATTAAATCAAATAAATATCAAAGTCTCACTGATGTACTGTAGCCATGAGAAAGATATGGCTTCTCCCCGCCTCTGGTAATTTAATCATAATCTTTTTTCCCCTAGTTACATGCGCAATAGAATATCCTAACATTGATTTAAAACGTTTATTTTGCATTAGAATGAGTGCTTGTATTGAGTTTACTTTGCATTAGAACGACGGCTGGCGTTGACTAAGTTTGATGAAACACACAACCAGGCTGCCTATTATTCCACCTCCATGCAAATGACATGCAAATGAGGTGATATATCCATATTAATACACCTTCGTTGGCTCGGGATTTCCGGGGTAGAGATGTGCACAGTTAAACTATGAGGTGTATTAGCCTAATGGACACTAGTGATACATGTTCCCTAAGGCTTCAAGGACACTACACTGACTAAAACCTCGGAATATCAGGCGCCTTTCAGTCTCCCTGAAAGTATGGCGCGTCGACAAAAAGGTCTGTTTCTGTTCAGAGTGGTGCCTGCTGGGGAAAGTGAGTAAAGTTGGGCTGTATGCACCCCTCCTTATTGTCATAATTTTCCATGTAGTTGGGATAACGTTTGAGGGATATAAGTAAGCACCTTTGGGGTATCTTAGGTGGCCCAAGGTCTAAGATTATCCAATCTGGGTTATACGACTGCCATGCTCAGACATCCTCTGTGGCGCTTCTCTGCAGTGCTTCATGGAATAGGGCTCATGCCAAAGACATGGACACTGAGCCAATTCCTTGGATACGGGAGAGCTCAGGCCAAAGACATAGACACAGAGCTACTGTCTAAGACAAAATGATGAATCTAATGCCGCAGAAATGAGCACAAAGCTAATGCATTGGGCATAAGAACGACCTAATGCTCAAGGCACAGAGCTAACACCCAAAACATGGGGACAGGGCAAATATATAAGACATAGAGATAGACCTTATGCCCAAGACATGGGTATAGATCTAATGCTTCAGATAAGGATATTGAGCCAATGCCTTGTACATGGTATACAGATCATGCACCAGACACAGGGATAGAGCTTATGTCTAAGAAACAGGGATAAAACAAATGCCCATGACATGGGATAAATCTCATACCCGAGACGCAGTAATAGAGCTGATGCCCTGGAAACAGGGATTGAAATTATTGCCCAGACATAGAGACGGAGCTAATACTGAAGACACGGGGATGGAGCTAATACTCCTCAGCAAGCGGGTCTCTGACAAGAACCATCTGGTGGAAAAACTCACATTTCCAAGAGCTGCCTAAAAATAGATTCATTATACCCAGTGCCCGCGCTCGGCGGCTTCTTGTCAGAAGCCCTAATTTGGCGGAAGCTGCTGGGAATTCAGTCAGTTGCGGGGCTGAGAACTTCAATTAAGCCCATCTTAGGGGCCTGATGGGGCATTTACTTTGAACACCAATCACCTGAGCATATCGGTGGGGGCTGAATGGGGGGCTTTTTAGACGGTCAGACTGGGACACAAATCAAAGCTTACTGCATGATGTAGTGGTTTACAGTCTGCTGGGTCCCACACAAAATCTATACCACCCGGGCGAATCTCGCCATATTGTCGGTTAACACGGTGTCTGTGTTTTATCTAACCGGAAATCTGAAGTTATCCTGATATCCAAATACTTTAGTAGACTGAGAAGAAGCATCTTTTCAATTAAAAGAGAAGGTTATTTATTTTTGTCTATCAAAATAATGATCTTATATAGGGTAGCTTCCCAAAAAGATACTGCAATTTACGGTTTAGATCCAGATAGGATTTGAAAACAAAAGATGTATTTGGCATTCAAGTCATAGACGTTATGAGCCTTAATACATCCTGACTTTTACTATGTACCTTGTTCCAACTAAAAAGTCACATCTCCAATGCTTCAAATCTTTTACCTTTTTGCATGATTCATTTTCCTGGAGAGATTGATAATCGGAATTATCTGAGGGATGGACAATCTATCATTTTATCAGAATGATTTATATAAGATTATCATAATGGAAAGTAACAGTTTGCATGATTTCTGATTTTCCCTTCACGAGTTCAAGAAAATGAATTTTGAAGGGTTTTACTTTGTGTAAATTTCATTTGACAAGGTTTATTGTACGAGTCATCAAATTAACTTCACAGTGTTCTTTACAAAGACACGAAAAGTGATTCGATTATTGCATCTAGTCACTCCAAGTCAAGGCCATTTTAGTTTAGATGATAACCATAATGAATAAATGGTGAACAGCTTTAACTTCACATAGTAACAGTGGTAGCGATCTGATTTGATCAGCTCCAATGACGTTGACATCTCACATTACTGAGTGTCAGATGAACCAGAACAAGATTCTAATGGCATGTAAGAATTCTCTCAGTCACAAAAAGCTTATTTTCCTACATTTCACCTGCAGACTAGCCTAGATGAAGATGCATGCTGGGAAATATGTAGATATCTCACAATGCTTATGCATGTACATTTTCATTACTCCGTACAATATTTGTGGGTTAACATAATGGAGAACTAGCATTCGATTTTGTTTGGGGGTGCATCTACACATATATATTTGGTATTTTTAAGTTGATCTGAAAATGTCCTCACTATAGATGAATATTAAGAAACATTAGCTCAGATACACTTTCTTCTTCTATTCCCATTCCTCAAGGTAAAAACGTGATCTAGCAAGGCTAAGTTTTTCTTCAATTCATCCATGAAGCATGATACAGAATAATATCTGGGAAATCACGCTGGTTGCACAAATTATACCGACTTGTCTAAGTCCTCTCCACGCTGCGTCTTCACGACACTCAGGGGTCATCAAGTGCACAAATACGTACCCTCCCCTAGTGCCTGTATAGGGCGATAGGAGTGGTCCTGATCTAACGGGAGGAGACTCCCTTCATGGGGGGAGACACTCTTCATTTAAGTTCTTAAAGACAGAACTATAGGCCTTGTGCAGGTAGTGTTATGTGTCCAAAAATGAACTGGCCGCCATATAGATTATCAATTTGTAATTTTTTTTATTAATTTATTTCCACAAAGTCTTTCAGGTTGAACCTGGTCTTCTAGGAGGATGAATCTATCAATCTTATTGGCATTATTTACGATTCTGAAGCATCTACAATACGTTGTAATGACGATTTTACTGATAACAATCTCACTGAATCATAATCAACCAACACTATTGTTTGAAATGATATATTATTTTGGATTTTCTTTCATGGCCATGTGATGATCACCAGAACATGGTGATCACGTGATGACGTCTGCAACAGGTCTATAGGTGTGTAGATGACGAAAAGATATTGCCGCTGTATTGGTGATCAATTCCCAAATATTGTCAGCAATAATTCATAACCGTCATGAACTAAGTTACACTTGTTCCAATGTTTCTTTTACGAACGTATCAATAATCTTACAACGTTACAACCTTACCTGTAAACTGCTATGGTGATCATATGGCAATCGCCAAAATAAAGTGACCACAGCTGCAGAAGGTCTATAAGCCCAGTAACAGGCTTATCTTATCGCAGTGGGGCACACGGCTCTAGTATCGGAGCCTGGCCAGCCCGATGGCAGGTTAACCTGATTCCCGGAGAAGGAGGCGGACAGGGCTGGCTACGGGCAGAGATACCACTCTCCACCATTGGGGGTGGGGTGGGGGGTGGGGGGTCCTGTTTCCTAATCAGACAAAAACACGGGAGGCTTAGGTATCCCTGGTTAGAAAGTGAGTTGCATGACGTCTTAATCAAGCCTTCAGGCCAGTTTTCTTATGCAGCGAGAAAAATTTAATTATTTTTCTTAAAGGCTGTATTCCACATATCGAAAGTGCGGGCTGTGCACATTGACCCTTTCCACGTTACGTTCTATACCAGCAGCCACTACTTTCGGCAGCCGAAAGTGCGTTATCGGCAGCCAAAAGTGCGATATCAGGAACCAGTCAAAAATTGGCAGGAAATAATTACCAACATGTTGGTAAAATTTTATCGGCTCTGCAAGTGATTTCAAATAGCCGCTACGAATTGCATCCGCAGCAAATCCCCAATACACTTTCAGTATGTGGAATATGGCCTTAACTGTCCACATGCGCTTACCCAAGTGTACTGTCCTATGAATAGGGGGAATGTGCCAACAGTCTGCTACTGGCCTGCTTTGCCTTATATTAATGCTCAAGCACCATACATAGTATACATATTTTTGATTTAAAGAGTCACTTTTGTCTCAGGCTGATGACCTGTTAAGTGCTAACACTATCTCATAATATCGTATCATTGCGTGGCCCGCCCTTTCCCTTATGGTTAGTTATTGGTTACTTTACATCCTATCTAACTGCTAATATCATATCAAGGGCAGTGATGGTGATCAAATCTTTAAGAAGGTAGTCACCCTGCTCCTACACTTTTACCAAGGCAAGCGCTATTTTACTTCCTATCCTGCATAGACACAGTATGAGAAGGACATGAATTTGATATAGCAGTATGTCCACCATTGTCGGGAAGTAACCTAGACCAAACGGCAGTGAACACTTCCTTAATATGTACGTCCGAAATATCTATATGAGCTACTGATTGTACACTAGCTCAGTTAAATATATCGGACATACTGATTTACTTCTTCTCAACCATTGGATTCACATATATTTCCACTGATTGACTACTAACTAAAGGGCCATACCCACTAGACGATTTTGACTAAGTCAGCCGACTGGTTGCCCCTAGAATCGGCCGATTCTAGGGGCAGAATCGGCCGATTCTAGGGGCAGAATCGGCCGATTTTCAGATCAAACATGCACATTTCAATATACTGTACTGACAGGCGATCATAAGAATCAGCCGATCCTCCCTGTTTCCCGTCTCCGATCGCCGTTAAAATCGCCTAGTTTTTACAGTGACGGCCGACGGGAAACGGGCAGAATCGGCCGACTCCTATGATCCCCTGTTAGTATAATATATTGAAATGTACAGGTTTGACCGGAGTCGGCACTAAAATCGGCCGACTCTTCTGGTAGAGTTGGCCGATTTTAGCACCAATGAATCGGCCGACTCTGTTAAAATCGCCTAGTGGGTATGGGACTTTAGGCCCTACTCCAAGCTAATACTGTTTCTGTACTCAGCACACCCTTACTTTCAATGCATTTTGTTCAAGGAAAGAAAAGAGGCTGGCAGTATCAGGATTTGAACCCACCCCATAGCTATCTGAAGGTTATATCCCAGCACCTTAGACCTCCCCCCCCCCAGCCCTAATGTGTTCCCCATGTAGCCGGCCCCAGGTAATTGGGCCAGATGGAGCGTGTTACTTTTACGATAGGCACTTAACTAAAGACACTTTTACATCGACTTTTAATGGTCTTCCGTGGGAAAGTTAGCATTACCGGCAGAACTTGCCTGCAATTTACGTCGCTTGCTTTTAGTTTTTTTTACCCATGAGTAGTAGACCTTCTGGCTCTGCTAAAGGAGATCTTTAATTCTTTTCTATGAAAGTAAAGTTTTTGGCATCTAACCATTCTTTTTTTATTTAGATACTTTAATATTAAAGAGATTTTTCCCAAAAGTTCGCAAATTACTAAGTTTTCCATACATACGATTTCGCAAAACTTAAAATTCCAAAGACTTTTCATCAAGCAAATGCAAGAGAGTTTTGTAAGAGTCTTTTTATGTGGCCAAGTGCTTGACTGAGACCAGGCAAAGGCTACTTTATGATGTACATTGACCACTGGACTGGGGCCATAAGGTTAAAATACACCAAGGTAAAAGAAATCCTTTACAACTAATTTTCCCACAATTTTAAAGACTTTTATCCTGGGCCAGTGGAAAACAGCCAGGCTAGTGAGCTTTGCAAGGCCATTGGCCCAGGGGTGAGTGAGGAAAAGTTCTAATTACAGAGCCTTGTTGTATTCTTGATTACTCTAGCCCAAGCCAATATACTTCAGCCTGATTAGTAACGAATCCAAGTCTCTTGTGGTGAAACAAGTTCTTTGTCTCGGTTTCTGAGACAGAAAACTATCGATTTCTTGAGACAGATGGGTATAGGACGTCGGTTGCACCCAGAGTATCCTTTCATCCCAATTTAAGGAGTGTGTTTTTAACTTCCTGCACTGAGAAGCCTGCCGGATCCTTGCAGACACAAAGAGAAGTACTCCTTTAGAGGAGGACACACCAACAGTGCTGGAGTGAAGGTGACAACAATGACGCTCAATGTACCCATAGTGATTTTGGGTGAGGCTCTTCCTAGAAAAATATTTTGAGTATGAAATCTCTTTGTGCCTATTTCTATGAGGCAAGTTCTTGAAATCCGGAGGCATTTTAAACATAATCTTATTTTTTAGAAAAATATTAATTTGGGAATGGCCTCTTCAAACTGAGCAAAGTACAAGAATTCGATTTTTGATGTGGGAATGGCCCATCATGTAGGTCTAGGAATAATCCAGTTTTGAGGGACTTGTGAATATGTAAATTGATGGTTTTTTACAGTTCAGATGGCTAGTTGGCTGCTTATTGGTTGCTCATTGGCTGCTTCACGCTCAATTTAACTGCCAGGGTCATACCAGGGACAGTGATGGTGATCAAATCTATGAGAGGGAGACACTTTCAACAAGACACAGTTTCTTTTTTACTTCCAACACTGCAAAGGCACAGTTTTAGGACGGGTCTTTGATAGAGCAGTATGTCCACCACTGCTTGGAACAAGCTAGCCCATCTGCCAGCACCAGGATTCTAACCAACTCCACCCAAAATTTGATATCAACGTTCTGTCTCAGCCTTATAGACCACTCAGCCATCCCCCACCCCCTTACAGTTGTGATATGGTTGTAATCTACTTACATGCTTATACTCTGCAGATTCAACTTATCAAATGATACAGCTAGGGACAACTCAGCTGGAAATCTGTGATCCACTCTGACTGGTCTCTGTCAAATCACATCAGGAACTTACAATGACAGATCCAAATGTAATTAGATTGCTGTAATTTTCATTGACTCCCTCTTAAAGTATGTCCAACTTTCCGGCGCACTCAGGCGCACTTATACGGTCTCTTCCGCACTCCCATGACATTACACGGCTTTTCACTTAGCTTATTATATTGACTTTCTTTTCGACATCCCCATTACATTGTAAACTGGAGATGATGGCCATAAAGCTAATCAATATCGCTAAGTATGTCTTCCCCTGGTCTGTATGTAAGCCCCAGCAATCGCAAGCATCCATTTACTAGAAAGCTGCAAGTCAAGTATGATCCTGGACTACTTTGATGAGGATATGTCTTGGGGTAATTCCTAGAGTGGATTAAAGTTCTGGTAATAACATTAGTGAAGTAGGCAGACAGATTAATGGCTATCCAAAATCTCTATAGCTTTCACACGGAGATATTGCAGGGATTATTAGGGATTAGATCACGAAGGTGTCTGAATGAATGTACTTATGATTATCCTTCAATTAATGTTATTAAAGACGGATTTCAACAATGAATGTTTAGAAAAAGGGGCGTGTCGAAGTTTAGGTATATATGCAGGGGTTTTCCTTAACTTTTTTCCCCACTAGCCCACCGGGCTAGTGCTTAAGATATTACATTAGCCCATGATAGATTTCACTAACCCGACCAAAAATCCTTTCAGTTGATGTATTACATGTTAGGATCCTGCCTATTGTTTTGGAGATAGTGTAATTTTCTAAACAGCTCATGCAAAACTTTATTTTTTTTAGGATATTATGTTTTCCACTTGCCCACCGGGCTAGCTGCACAGAATTTGCACTAGCCCGACCAAGTTTTTACTAGTACCCGGTACTAGTAACTCTATGTTAAGGTCAAACCCTGATATGGTGAGATAATATGGATCTCTTCACTTGTTAATGAGTTTGCTATCTAATAATGCGATGGTGTGTTCAAGGTTACAAAGTTTCCTTACAGAAGTTTATGATGATTAAGACATTACTGAGCTAAGTTGATCTGGCCTTGTCTGGTAATCAATGTGCTGAGGATGGTCCTTGAAAAACATACAGTACAGATTTTCTAACCCAAAGGTTATTAGTGGAGGTTGCAATTCATGTCAGGTATGTTTACATCCTTTTTTTTTAAAGAAACCTCTCTATTATACACACTCTTTTTTCACAGTACAATAAAAATATCCCTTTGAAAACATAAACTTGCTTTGAATCAGGCACAGTTCCTTTGTTCTTATATACAAATGTCATTTCTTTATACCCCAAAACGATGCCACCAATGTAGGGGCACAACCCTAAGCTGCACTAGAGGTTTCAGGGCTTGACAAATCGGGTGTCCAGTGGCCCAGGACCACCAAAAAGTCATACTGGGCCACTAAAATGAGTGCCTGAGTTGCCCAGTGGGCAACCAGAGTCAAGGTCCAAAATTTGGGTTCAAAAATCATGAAATTCAACGTTTTACCCCTAAACTCATGAAATCAACCACACCTTAATCCTAATTTTGTCATCTATATAATTATCTTACGATATTCTATTCAAAACATTACTGGGCAACCACATTTTATAGCTGGGCAACCACTTTCTGGGTCCAAGTTGCCCAGTGGGCAACCAGGTTTCAAATCGATTTGTCAAGCCCTGGGTTTCATGTATACAAGATAAAGGACCAGGTGCCTGTGTATGGGAAGGATGAGAAATCCCCATACTGCTTCCCTGCAGCTGATACACACTGGTATCAGGCCGGTGGCGTGTGTTTCCACCTGATGCTACGTACTACAACCCACTAATGTAGGCTTGTATGTCACCCAACCAGATATACCAAAAGACATGTGGAAATGAATTTTTACGAAGCTCCTATGAACTAGATGGTTTTGGGAAGTTAGGCTTATGAAATGCTGCAAATACTAGGGGAAGCACTGGTTAAGAGTTTCAGGGTTGCACGATGCTTATTCTAATATGAGACTTATTTATGTAATACATTTATGGAACTTATTAACAATCTCCATGCATGTTATTCATATCTCAATTCTTGAGATGTTGCCATATACACTAGACACTAATGATGTACTTGCCATGTAATCTTTGTTACACCCCGAAAAGTAAACTAGACATTACTAGTGCATTCTCCATAAGATATATTCGCCATTCGCTATACTACACTAGACACTAACGGTGCATTCTATAGGAGACATTTCTGACACTTGTCATATTACGTTAGACACTAGATGGCCCCAAGATCACAACCCCCATGTCCAAACTGACCACCAAGGGCACCCAATGACACTGTCTGGGCTGAAGGTGAAAGGGTTGCCACACCCCGCACGATACAGTACCACCACCTGCGGGCCATTGGCAACAAGCTGTATGGAATAAGGCCATTTCTGCAGGCTCCCTATACATATCATTTTCACAATGGGAGTAAAAATGTGCCACAGGCTGTAATAGGAATACCAGCATACCCTCATGTTGGTGTTTTGGCGACGCTGGGTTATGTGGTAATGTCAGCTGGTAGACCATACATATGAAAGGTAACGAGAGGTGACCAGCATAACTATGGGCTGCCGAATGTAAACTGCTGCTTTTTGCGAGTAAATAAAATTATTATACTTGTAAATTGAACTCCTATTCAACATTATCAATATGAAATGTAAAAGTGTTATCTAGTACTTGATCTGCCATAAGCAGCAACAAAGAAATTCTGATTTTCATAGTCCTTAGCTCTCACCTTGAGTAGATGTATTAAACCTTGGAGCTATTCTTTGAAACACCCTATGACGGTGGAGTGCGTGATAGATGTTTTACGCTGTAGTGACAGCCAGGGTCATTTTCAGGTTGGGACGAATTCTGTCTTCGGTGATCGTATCTATGAGATGAAGGTGACAGGGCCAGCAAACAGCAAGGGATCAAAACCCGGAAATTATTTTTGCTGTACCTCGTCCCTTACTGAACCCAACACCAACCAGTAATTGAACCCAAAGAACCACGTGGTCAGTGCTGGGTCCCCCCTATCGTCACCTTATTTGATCAGTAGGGGCTACTGGGGGCCTATATTCTTCCCAGGAGCAGAAGCCCTACCTGTAACCCCCTGGGGTCTCCAAGAGGGATGTCACTTTGATTTGGTTATCACTCATCCACACACACAGGTCTCAGTACTGTGTGGAACTCCTACCTTATAACCCTGCATGACAACAGAGTGAATAGACAGAATAAATTTTACATTTTCTAAACACATTCTGTGGATTAACAGTTGGCCCACGACACCCATCCCCATCCTCCCCTAGCAGGTTGCAGGCGCCCACATAGCGCTGGTCGGCGTCTGCCTGGCATCCCTCCAGCGACTCTGTGGGCTGCCCTAGCCGGGCGACAGAAATTTACATGACGGGTGGGCAGTGGGCTGGTCCCAGGGGGGAGGGCATGCTGTTTGATAGCTGCCCGGGATGCATATACCATGGGTATAGTAGGGAGGGGGATTGTTTAGGGATTGGAGAAGAGGGGGGCACTTGGGTTATGACTTGGTACCAACTACCAAATGATTTGAGAGGCAACCATCCTGAAGGGCAAAAATGGTAGTTGGTTATGGGTTGCTTGATGCCCTTTTAACTGCCTGGGCCATACTTATTATGAGCAGTGATGGCGATCAAATCTAAGAGAAGGTAGTCAGCTTTTCCCTACACTATCACAAAGACAAGGGTTCCTTTACTTACCATACTGTACAGGTCTAGTATAAGCAGGCCCTGTCTTTGAAAGAGCAGTATGTCCAGTATGTTAAATTAATCCTAAAGTACATGGGTGTATAACTAGAGTTCAGGAACATGCAACAACATAAGTCATGGGTATTGAGTTGCTGATTGGGTAGTAACCTCCCAAAAGTCAGTGCCCCCCCCCCCCCACTTTGCTTATTGGTGTTTGTACAGTACAGGGGCATGTTACCATATGCTAAGGCAACCTATTGGTACTCCATTCGTTCAGGCTGCATGGTGGGCACTACACTTTTATACAACCTTACATACAGTATAGGTAATGCCACTCTGCAGTTAAGTTTTACTTGAAGGGTACGAACTGAAATTCCATGGAAATATGTAAATGGAATGTGTCATATCCAGGAAGTTGTTCAAATTTAAATGCCTCTGTGTGAAGAAACAATTTGGACAACCCAATGACAAAAAGTCGAATCCCTAATATCTTGAGAATCAGGAATTGCAGAACCTAGCCGATTTAAATTCCCTGTGTTTTCCCTATGTTATGGCAAAATTTGCAAATTCCCTGTGTTTTCCCTATCATGGAATTTTCTTGGCCATTTTCCCTATTTTCCCTCTGTGGTTGGTACCCTGTACTCGGATCCTTTTCAAAATCTATATGGTGCAAAGACTCAAAGGTCCAACTGTTTATCTTTATCTAATTAATTCATGCATGGTGGCCTTATAACCTCCATACAAATACACTTGCATGAACCACCGGCAAAACTAAAATGCAATGGCTGCTTTGGAAATACTTGTTGCATTCACCCTAGAGAAAAACTGCAAATTCAAGTTAAAGCACATCAATAATTCTGAGACACTGTACACTATATTCACTGTAATGGCATGAATAACCACCGCACTAAAATACCTCTGAGCCCTGTCTATCGCACTACCTCATTTTATGGGTAGATGAAGGGAGCAGCTTAAAAGCACTACAAAGCACTGTGAGATGCAAAAAGACGTTGGAGCATAGAAAAGGAGGGTCGGTGCTTCCTCTGGGGGCCTTTCTTTACTGACAGGCTTTATTATCGGTTCGTACCACTGTCGCGTTCCCATTCTCATGGGGTATCTGGTGGTGGTTCGCTTACCGAGCCAGACTACATCGCTTCACTATAACTTGTTAGATAAAGTGGAAGTTCCACATTGCGACAAATTTAGACAATATTTTTCGTTAATGCTGGGCAACCTCAATCGAAAACCACAATACCGGTAGTTCACTTAAGGGGGCCTTCCTGTTGCCCAGAAAAATCAAGATGCCCAGATATTGCCAAAGAAGATAAAAGCAATGAGTGAGTGAGTGAGTGAGTGTTGGGTGTTTTAAGCCGCACCGACAGCCAGGGTCATTTTCACGGCGAAAACCAGTTGGGACGAACTCTGTCTTTGGTGATCGAATCTATGAGATGAAGGTGACAGGGCGGGCAAACAGCAGGGAAACATGGTCTATCTAATGTGAGAAGTCAAACACAGCAATAATATTTTCTAACATTTTGGCGATTGTGCCAATAAACTTTGTTCGTAGTGTTGCCCAAGTAATCCCACATAGATATAAGATATTATTACTCCTCCCATTAGATGTACTATGTTTGATTGCTTTTCTCGTCATTTGTGATAGCTGGGCAAGGTAATGTTTCTGAGCGACAGTACAACAACAATTTAGAAAGGTTATTGCCAGGCTGTCATAGTCATGTTGCTGGATTTTTGTTGCCACAAAACAGGTGCAGCGACATTACTTGATAACATTTAGTGACATTTATGTTATAGCTGTGCAGGCGCCGTTCTCCCTATGCTACATAGTTGTGGCTTGGTGAGACTTGAGGTTTTACACTTGTATAACAACCATTTATATTGCTCATGGGTGCGACTTGACTGCAAGAAAGTCATATTGCGCTGATATCATACAATATAAAGACTCCTTATTTTGATTTCATAACATTGTACTTGTATGCATAACTATTTTCCGTTCAAAATATTCTTTAATCTAATATTTTTATAATTTGAAGAAGTATGTATAAGGATCCCTAACTTCTCTTATGGTGCTGGCTTTTACTGTATTATGATCCGATGTTTAGGACGTTAGTTGCCCTTCATCAGGGACCGTCCTGATCATTTACCATGACCTTTTTTTGTTATATTTCACCAGAGCTAGTTTTTCTCGTTTTTGGTATCCAAAATATAATTTGTCAGTGGATGACAAGTCACTGAATCTTCTTGGACTCATCTTTGTATGTAACTACTTGTTGCCATTCTCACCTGTTGTATTCCTCTTATTAGGCCTGAACACAAAACGAGACTCACCTGCAAAACACAAAAAGAAGACATGGTTAATAAACAGTGTATTAATGAACAGGGCTTGCTAAGCCTATTGCAATGTTGTTGCCAAACTGCCTCTTCGAAGTGCAGTGAATGTGTCTTTACAATTCTGTAATTTGATATTATAAGTAGGTTGGCACATCTACTAGTAGAACATGAGATATCAGGCCGTTGGCCTGGAAAGGTTAGGAAAGGGAAGAGCTTATGTGAGAGAAGGAAATACAATGCACTGGATGGAAAGAGAGAGCCAAGCAGAACCAGGTAGTCTTGTGTCCTAACACATGGTTCACTTATTAGGTGGGTTGGTCCAACGATCAACGTTCTTGCCTCACAATATAATTGTTTACTTAGTTTTTCAAAGGAAAAGTTTTGCTTATAAGTTATATGAACGAGCCTTTTAATATCACAGCAATCTGATAGAAAAAGTACCCTTTATAGGAAAATATGTATAGAACGAGCGCCCCTTTTAATACTCTGAATTTCTATAGGTTCTGTAAAGGAAAAAGATGTATAGAAGAAGTACCCTTTTTATACAATCAATTTGTATAGGTTCAGTACAGGAAAAAATGTATAGAAAGAGTAATATTCGCAAAAGTTATGGACATAAAAAGAAAGGTATATTTTTCCAGGTATGACGTATGTGCCTCTTCCTGTAACCTTTAAATGCCAGTACGCGGTGCACCAATACTGGGTTCTGTGGGCTCATTGTGTCCGCTGAGTTACCCCAACAAAGAGCAACTCACCAGCGAGTTGGCATGGCAACAAGGCCAGCCCGAGCTGCTCCTCTTTATTGTCTTGTGCCCAGTGTGTGTACAAACCGAGGGGACCAGTGGAAATCACTGAGGCCCTTTTTGTTTGTTACTTACATTGAGCGGTTGCACGCCACTGTTGGCAGTGTACATGTCGCGAATCACGCGCCCCGGGGGAAAATGGGCGACTGGATGAAAAATGAATCATGGCATTTGGGGTGCCCAAGGGGACTTACAGACTGACAATCAGTTTGTGTTAACTGTCATCATTGAGGGGTGAGCTGGGGTCCCTCACATGGTGGGGTTTGTGACGGACCCAAAGGTAAAAGGGCTTTGGATATATAACAAACTGGGTCAATGGCATAATTCATTAGGACCAAGTATAAAAATGTGATGTCCCCCATTGCGTGCTTATGCCACTTTGAGGAAATCCCCAATAGAGAATAAGGAATAAAAACATCACAGTGAATTTGCCTCCTATACTTATGTTTTCCATCTAATTGTAAGTGACAATATATGAACCGGCATGGCTTAACATGCGACTCGGGGGAACCCTAATTAGAGACCCATGCCAAACCCTATTAAACAGCACGATCCACCAACATCGCCACACATCCACATCCATGATCCATTCCCCGGCAATAGACTCCCCTGTCACCAGGAGGGTGTGACTCCCAAAGGAAAGTGGGGGGCACTTACTCGAGCTCTGCGGGCTTAGGTAAAGATTATGGTATTTAATTGCTGACCCTCAAACTTGAGATTTCATGAAAGTTGACTGCCCCCAAACCACTGACAACTCACTTGTAATTGTAACCCACTACCAATTTTTTGTGTTTTTGAGCCTGCAACCAAAACAAACCGACAAAACTCACCACTTAGCACTTTTACCATTCAACAACACTATTAGGTTCATAAACTGATGCACAAACATATACAAAATCACGATGTATGACCGGCCCTTCTTTTAAGCTTTAACAGGGAGTGCACCACCGCTGCTTCTGAGGGTTGCTCTCACAGTCGATACCAAAAACAGTGTCATGAATACAATTTTCTATAAACTTTTTTCTACACATCAAAGGCCTAAAAGAATCAGAGGCGCACACTTTTGGGGGCTCTGCAACTGATGTATGCATCAACATACTCCTTAATTTCGGACACTGCCAAATTATATTGAGTATCCCCCCCCCCCCCCCCCCACGGGGTGTGCCTAATACACAGGGACACCCTGCTCCTCCCCCACCCCCTCCTAACCAACAGAGAGGCCCTATCGCGCCCAGCTAACACACACAGACACCCAATCAGGAGGCAGGCCTCCCCCGCTGTTATTGGGCCCTGTGCACGGCCCGTCGTGTAGGGCTGAGATTGATGATGCTGGGAGGGGCCGAGTGTTTAAACACAACCCTGACCCGGCCACCGTCAATGTTTGTCCCCCTACCCCCCCACTCCTACCTCCTACTCCTAGTACCCTCAGGTGGGAGACGCCGCCTCTCAGTATGCTGGTGCCCGCTATCTCTCTGCTAGGGGACTCGGCATGAGAGACTACAGGTTCAACCGATATTTTCTGGATATCTGGTTGGTCAAGAAGTGGTCATGTGACCCTGAATTCGTCAAAATCTGACGCATTCGGTGGTAGGGTGAACCTGCGGCTGTACATGACGTGTAGACGAGCGGAGTGGATCAGGAGATGTAGCCGTGGGTACCAGCGTAGCCTCTCAGCTGGTCTGTCCGTGTGGCAGTATGCAGGTTCTTCTTCTACCTCTACACCCATCTTACATTCAAGATTTGAGGCAGTGGGGAATATCATACTGATTTTAAAAAATGTCCATAGTATTTTTTCCCCAAAGGGCCATATTGGCAATACTCATGCAGGTTGCCTTTGGTTTCAGACTTATTACAGAAGTATGTGATATATACATACATGTACATAAAAGGTTTACAATATGGTGATATTGCATTTCATTTTTGATCAAAATGATTTCAAACTTCAAGCTGTAGATACTGTGGTCAATGGCAATAAACATAATAGTCGACCTGAACAAATAGTTCCTGAAACAAGAAGAAAAAGTGGAAGAAAGGGCTAACAATGTTCACAGCCAGCTTTCCGTTTTTTCTTTCTCACTCCCTTGGCCACCAGGCAGAAAACCAGGAATGTAACCCTTAGCCTGCAGAGTCAGAACTGGTGCCAGTGTTAGGCCTAGGGGTCTGAGATATAATCCCGCGCCAAAGGGTTAATCGTTATTGATGGGTGGGAGTAGTGTGTGTGTGTGTGTTGGGGGTGGGGGGGTGGGGTGGAGAGGGTGCTGGTAGCGGCGAGCCACCTTGACGCTGCTGATTCCCGGTGTCCACTAAGGGATCTGTGGTGTATGCAGGGCTAACATTATGGGAACAGGCTGGTCACCAGCGCCAACACTGGTGAGACAGCCTCTCGTTTTCCGCAACAGCAGGGTCCCCGCTCAAACTTACTTATCTATTAAATTCCCTTGTGTTTTCCCTTAGTTCCCCCTGCCTCACGGTAAAATTTCCCTGTCATGGTTTTGATGATTTATCCTGAGCTTTAAGTGTACAAGTTCAAATAAAATATCATAACAGATGTGTGAGGTTTCCACATAAAATACGCCATATCTTTCTTAGAAAAGTGCAATATCCTGAATCAGGAAATCCAGGAATTGGGCAAACAGAATTCCCTGTGTTTGGTCAAAATTAATTTCCAATGTCTCCGCGTCTTCCCTGACAGGGAATTTTTCTTGTCGTTTTCCCTTTTTCCCTGTGCAGTCCCTTCTATATGAAACCCTGTCTCCACCCCTGGCCGGTCTGTAGTTGTCGGCAACAGGCAGGTCTCACTGAGGGCCCACCCCTGTACTACTGCTGGCTGCTGCTGCTGCCCGCCGCCCCATCCGTCTTACGGCCTTAACCCTCCGCCTCCCGGGGTACAGGGTCGGCCGGCCGGGCAGCCTTCACACGACAGGGCCCTACACCTACAACTAGCAGGGCTCCACACTGAGCCTTGCCCGCCTGTCCTAGGCTGGTAAAACCTGAGGAAGGGCAGTTACATTCAGGGCAATTCTTACATTCAGGGGCAGGTAGTATTTTCATTGTATAAGAACCGGGAGTTTTGTGAGCAAGGTTTAAACTTGTTGAATATTTCCAAGCCCCAGACTCTTTGGTAGTAAATTTCCCCCAGATATTAATGGTTATCCCAGTGAAAATCCTAGTCCCAGATCATTTCCTGGACCAAATGGCAATGTGTACTTTCCTAATCAGTATGTTAGGAATGTTTAATGATCTACTGAAATGCTACTGATAGCCCTACATAGCTCGTTTAAATATTTTGGACATGCTAATTTACCACTGTTCAACTACTAGAATCATACTTGTTTCCACTGATTTACCACTAAACCGTACTGAAATCCCCCCTACTGCATCCATACTGATTCCACACTAAATGTCTACTGCATTTTGTTCCGGGTTGGTTTAGATACACGCTGCCAGACTTACAGTTGTGTCGTATATTTTCGATGGGCTCCAAGGGCAGCACCAGACACTGGGACCTCCACAGATGTGGTCTCAATGCCGACCTTAATTACAAACCGACGCTCAATCTTAATGCGAGGCTTCAGTTAATGTCAAACATGGAGCTTCAAGATGCCGGAGCTAAGGCTTAAAGTGCATGGCTTGATGTTCATCTGATGCCGAGGTTTACGGTGAAGCTGCACAATGTCAAAACTAATGCCAAGTGTAATGCGAAGCCACTTAATGTTAAGCCTGGTGTCAAGTTAAATGAGTAGTCACTTTGTTTTAAGTTGAATATTAAGTTACTTGACTTGTAGCCACTTATGATGAGTTTGATCTGAAGCCACATTTGATGAAGGTTAATGTATAGCCACTAAATGTCAAGTTTGATATCAAGTCTGGTAAAAGAAAGTACCTGAGGTGAACTGTACAGTGACTTTAATGAGAAGCCTTCTGTCAAGATTTACAAGATGCCACTAAATGTAAAGTCTAAAGTAAAGTTTAAAGTGAAGCCATTGGAGGTGTAGTTTAACTTGAAGCCATTGAATGTGAAGCTTTATATGAAGCCATCTAATGTGAAACCATCTAATGTGAAGCTTTTTGTGAAGCCACTTAATGTGTAGTCACCTAATGTGAATCATTGTGTGAGGTCACTTATAGGAAGAAACCTAATGTGAAGCAATCTAATACGAAGCCATCTAATGTGAAGCTTTTAGTGAAGCCACTTAATGTGGAGCAACCTAATGTGAATCATTGTGTGAGGTCACTTTATGTGAAGCAACCTAATGTGAAGCCACCTTATGTGAAGCTTTATGTGAAGCTGCCCAATGTGAAGCTCTTGATGTGAAGCTTTATGCAAAGCCACTTAATCTAAAGCCACCTAATGTGCAACTATGTGAAGATATATTGTGAAGCCATTTAACGTAAAAAAAGATATGAAGCCACTTAATGTGAGTTTTATCTGGGGTCAATTAATGTGACATTTAACATGTCAGTTTAAATTCAGCTAACGTAAGTATTTGAAGCCAAAACCGTGTTTTGTAAGTATAAAGTAAAGTAAGACTGGCCTATCTCAAAGTTGCAATGTGACATTGTTAAGCTTCTCCCTTGCAGTTAACGGGATGGTAAATTACTGTCTTTCCCTTCAGCAAGGGAAATAAAGTAGGACGCCTTTGTGTTATACGGAATAGCCTTTGTAAAGAAATGTATATTCAAAATAAAGAGCGCCAAGGCAAAAGATCCGCATGAACATGAAAAAGATCTTTCTGTTGGAGATATCATTGCTGCATTTCAGGCTCCAATTAAAGACCTTACAGACAATGGCATTTGCCCTTTACCTTCATACCTTCCCAGATCATACAGAAAACATATACGTACGGCTGCCCTCCAGCAACCTATCAATGTGCCCGTCCCCGTTATTACTCGCGGAATATGGCTTCAGAGAGATACGCTCTCTTCACTTACAGCAGACAGTAATGCCTTACCTCATTTGGCTGCCCCTCATCCCAGCCCTTATTAGAGAGCGAGTCCCATCCCATTCCTTACATCCCTGCAAAGGTGGCCCTTTGTCTGAAAGGGTCGCCGCCCGGCGCGGTGCATTATTCAATTTACTTCTGTATTGGCGTCTCTCATACCCCAAACAAAAGGCACCAGTGTTCCACTGCCTTCAAAGCCAGGTGAAAATCCCCCACAAGCAGTTAGAACTAGGCAGCTTCGGCTCCCAGAAGTTTCCTACTTGGAACTAGGGAACAAAACCATGTGTTATACACTTAGCGCATGACAAGCGAAAGACATTAGCCACACTTTCAACGTTAACAGCATTTCCCGACGACCTATAATTAGTCACCGTCTTAAGGAATTACTCCGCTTTCTGAGACAAAGAGGAATTGCCATTTGATGGAAACAACCTTAATTCTACTTCCATTTGGTGCACAAAGTGCAATTATTGTTTCTTTGTTTTTATCCAATGATGCAATTTTAAAATTTCCTCTTTTTTTAATTAATTGATGCTATTTAATTTGATTTTTTGTTTTTACTTGGATATGCCCTTCATGTGCAGACCTATGACCTTCAGAAAGAAGAGGGTAATACAAAACTGTGCCTATCAATATCCGGTTAGATATTTTACATGGAACAGCGGTAAAATACGAAGAAGATAAAATTGACACATAAAAGACATTTTGAGTAATCATATTAACGTTAACACCTATTGAAAACGTGACAGTCTGGGGGCTGTATAGCCCTACGTAAGTGCAGTATGCAGTTTCTGAGTCTGTATTTTCAAATTAACCCACCTATCATACGAACTTGAAAATATAGGACAAATCAAGGTAAATATATATGGGGGTCTATAGAGCTAGTTGTAGATATTGTTTGTTTGTGGGATAGGTTTAACGTCCGGCCAACCCTTCAGGGTTCTTTTACCAGACTGCACGTTGTAGATAAATGAAGGGGATATAGGAATAGTGGCAGCCATAAGTGAATTAGCCTGAGATACGATGGGAATCTAGGAGAATTACGCCAATACATTATGTAAAACAATTTGTAAATGAAAATGCGTCAAAATGTTCACACTAATGAGTTCTATACAATGGCTTTTTACGTCATTTCGTGAGAGACGTGCACTAACTACATTTTTAACAATTAGGTCAACAGCCCCACGTGCCAAATCACACAGACCGACTAAAAACAGGGATTTCAGTCGATTTGTTGATCCCATTTTGATGCACCATAAAAACATTTGGCCAAACACAAACCTTGGCACGGAAAAGGAACAAAAAGGGAATAAAACGATTTCCGATATCAATAATGAAATGAAGGGGCTTTCTAATCTGTCGGCATTGACCAAGGTGGCTTTCCCATGTGCCATGTTGAGAGGCGAGAACTTAAAGTTACCGACTATGAACATCCTAACTGAAACAAGTCAAATTGTGGGACGTTGATGCGCATATAAGAAACGCCAAAATAAATTATTCTAGTATGAAGAACAACATTGCCAGCCAGGAGAGGTTATAATCCCGGAAAAAAGGGAAGAACATATTGTTACTTTCGTATATGAAATAATTGTAAGAATGTGTTTATGAACCTTCCAATGTGAAAATAGTGATTTAGAAAAGAGAAGTCATTTCCATATTTACACACAACTGAAATCCGGAAAAAGTCTGAAAATGGCATCACTGCAGTATAAGTTCTGTGTTATTTATTTGCAAACACGTATCATTTCATCACTATAGCAGTCCATTGAGACAGTGATTAAATTTAACATTTGATGGATTACAGCTAGTATGAACGGGATGACAAGCTTAATATTTTACCCAAAAAGAAATCCAAAAACAAACCGTGGATCTCCTGTTTGAAGCATAGTGATCAAAATAACCATAAATCTGAGTAATTCCTCTTACTTTATGCAGAGGTAGGCAAAAACTGATTTGAAAAATCAGCTGCAAGACTGATAAAAACAGGTGCACATTGTAATCCCTATGGAGATTGCAGAACTTGAGAAAAACGTTAGAGACACTGCATTATGCATTAGTGGGGAGTTGGGGCCAGGGTCGCCTCCCGTGTAGCTTGAGTTCAGGGTAAAAATACATAGATCTCCTTATGTAACTGAATAGGCATGCAGGCCATTCATATATCTTTCTTTTTTCGAATCGCATTTGTTCAATGCCAAACACTTGTATGAGAGAACCCAAGGATATTCTTTTTTGTTCACCCATTTATTGAACCGCACCAACACACATGATCTTCCAGATATCTAAAAAGTACGTAATCTAAGAAAGAAATGTTATCTGTGTTACAACTGTATGATGTGCCTTTTCGATATAACGATTAGGTGTTGTTGTTTTTTGTTTGAAGACACGTTCCGTTTTACAGGCCTTCAGCTTGGGCTTTTTCTACATCAACATCAGGTGTTAGAGACAATCAGACCTTCCTGCATCAAACCCTCCCCAAAAGGGAACAGGGCCGTCGGTCCCGCCACCTGGCGAGTGCCATTAGTCCTCCCCGTAAAGGTAACACGTGTCAGACGCTGCCCCCACAAGCACCGCCACGACACCTAGCGGCAGCCCACCGCCACTACCGGCGAGAGACTGACTGACGTTGACCGGAAGCCAACCCGACTCCCATTTCCGGTGGCGCGTCGGCAGTAATCAGGGTGCGCGGGGGACGCGACCGGAAGTGACGTCATTCTACCACTGGAGGCGTCGCCGCGCCTACCCACGGTAGACCATCACGAAAAGCCGCCATTTTGTTGATCGTCGATTTGTCGCCTGTCGCGTGCTAAAGGTCGCGGGCTGCGTCTGTCGATGGGGACGACCTTCAGGGGGTGGTCTGGGGCCGTGAAGGTCAAGCGTTGTTGGGGGGCTGTAAACCTATCGCTCCTCCACCTCTCACAAAGGGAAGGGGGTAGGAGGTAGGAGATGGAGGGGCGGGGAGTGTTTCTGTAATACTGTGTAGTACAGGTAGCGTGACTCTTTCCTATACCTTTTTATCTACATTACACTAAGGGCCACGAGACCTGCTCCCTTATCTACGCCATACTAGAGGGCCGGATAGACGTGCTTCCTTATCAATGTCACACTAGAGGGCAACAGAACGGGCCCTGTTGCAAGTAGGTAGTGCTATTCTTTGGATGATTCTTCAATCAAAGGAAAGGATATAAAAGATTTACGGTATATACATGCCGAATACCAGAATCAAAAGACATGGTACAAACCCACCTGAGTTAATTCGCTTTGAGATTATTGAGATAGAACATGATTTTGCTGATTTTGCCATGCTTTCCAGAAGAATGTTATACTACGTGTAAACTTAATTTTAGAATAACATACCAAAACTATTTCCCGAGCTATCTTAGTGAATACCATTCCCTTTTGGGGCTAGCAACGCCCCTGACAACCATAGATAGCCCCAGCATTCACCGAGCTTTTCGGCATGGAATGAGCTGCCGTACAGGTTCCCCGGTCAACCCCCCGTGTCACCTCCCGTCTCACCCCCTCCTGTAAGGACCCCGCCCCTCCGTGCACCCTGCATCTTCCCCTCATCTTTCATTCAGGGCCCAGACTGCCAGCGATCCCTGCCAGTTTAGATTAGTGCCACTCCAGCCTAGACCGAGCCTTCCAAGCCGGCACAACATGGCTTTTTTCACCCCAGTCACTAAGGAGCCTCCATCAGTCAGAACATCGCTAAGCCGATTTGCCCTTATTTGATTAGAATTCACTGATTTGGCCGACTGTACTTGAATTTGCTGATTGGGGGCTGAATCAACGTGGATTTGTTGATGCGACTGATTTACTTGACGTTTTCCGCTCGGCGGCTTACCTTGAATTTGAGTTAAACAATCCTGCTCTGCCGTCTAAAGAACGGTTCATTTTGTTATGAAATAGTCATAGTGCAGGCAGTCAGGCATGTAAGTCACGGAAACTCATTTCTGGGGGGAAATTATAAAATTGCAAGTGACAGAATATAAACTTCATTTTTGAGAAGGAAAATTAGGTGTTATATGTTTATTAAGGCAAAATATTATAATAGTATCTTCAAAATGTAGAACAACCTTAAGATATTTTATTAAATTTTTCCCAAAATTGTTCAGTGACCTCCCATCCTATATAGAAACGAAAATCTCGGATTTGGACGAATCTCAAAATGGTACAATGCTATTTCCGCAAAAGGCTTACATGCCTTATATTGATTTTGTTGCATCTCAAAAATGATACAATGATATTTCCACAAAAGACTTTTACATGCCTGACGGAGGACCCACAGAGCACTCGTGCATTCTGCCCTGCCTCCTTACACCCCACCTACAGGAGAGACCTGACACTCATTGTGTGGCCTGCACCACCTGCGGCCCACCCCACCCGCACTGCTTATTGAATCTACCACACTGCCTCCTCCCCTCTCATCTTTGGCCCTTCCTTAAAGCCCCATACCCACTAGGACATTTTTACACAGTCGGCCAACGGATCGGATGGGCGCTGAAATTGGCAGATTCTAGGGGCAGAATCGGCCGATTTCAGCACCGATTCAGATCAAACATGTACATTTCATTATACTATACTAACAGGCGATCATAAGAATCAGCTGATTCCCGCAGCTGCCGGTCGCCCATCGCTGGTACAATTGCCTAGTGGCTATGGGGCTTATAGGCCGTATTCCACTTTAGCCCCATACTCACTGGACAACTTTTACACAGTTGGTAGAAGGATCGGCGGTAAAATCGGCCGATTCTTAAGGTTGCCTATTAGTATAGTATATTCAGGGTACCAACCGAATTTTCAAATTCCCTGTGTTTTCCCTGAGATTTCCCTGTCCCGCGGCAATTTTTCCCTGTGTCATTTCAAGCAAGTTTGTCAAATTTAAAAGCCTCTGTGTGCAGAAAAAAGATTGGACAACCTAACAACAAAAGGTTAAATCCCTAATATCTTGAGAATTAGGAATTTCAGGACCTGGCCAAATGAAATTCCCTGTGTTTTGACAAAATTTCCAAATTCCCTGTGTTTTCCCTGTCATGATCAGGGAATTTTTTTTGCCATTTTCCCTGTTTTCCCTGTGTGGTTGGTACCCTGTGTATTGGAATGTGCATGTTTGATGTGAATCGGTGCTAAAATCGGCTGATTCCACCACTATAATCGGCTGATTTTTGTGCCGATCTGTTGGTTAATTGTGTAAAAATATCCTAGTCGGTATGGGCCTTATGCGACTCTACTTACGAATTCCAAGATCACAAATGAGAATAATGGCTTATTATGTTGCATTTCATTAGAACGGATTTTCAATGCTCTTTCAAGTGGTGTGTAGTTTTTACGGGTTCCTGTAATATTCCTATTAAGAAATAACCAAATTTTCGGGAGTGAATGTCGCCTATTAAAGTACAGGATAGAGGCTTTTCCCTTTTCCATGCTGTCTCCGTTTGCTGTAAGGGGAAGTTAGGAGTACAATGTGGCTGCTTGGCTTTCAGAACCTAAGGCTTTATGCCATGTAACATCCAAAACATATATGTAGATGCCCGAGGTAGATGCCAACTTAACCATGGCCGCATCTGACTTCCTTTGAAATATTTTGTTTTAATTTCTTATTAGCCCCCATGAAACCCCTCAGCCTTGTCCACACTACCTTTCAAATGTTTCTCTTCTGTTGATATTTTTCCTTTGCAAGCATTATGAGTTCTTTACCTCACAATCATACACCACAATAAGTTTCAAAAGAAAAGTATAGTATTTGGGGCAAGAACATTTGATGTTTGTACATTATCACTTTGATTATGTGACATATTTCCGAATGATAGAATAGCAGCAATCATCTCTGCAACTATCAAATATGTATACAATGTTCAAAAACTAACATGACATGAATGGCAACAATGAAATATGGCGTACTAGCGCACAAAGTTCAGAACTGTCACACACCCAACCCTTATTGTTAGTGTCAGTTTCCCGGTAATATAATAACCTCCAATACCTCAGAAATGACCAGCAGTCGCAGCGACACCTGGCGGAATGACCACAACACGTGGTCAGCTGGTCACGTGGGCTGGGGTCACATGACCTCCGCCCCCTGGCGACAGAAGGTGAAACCCTCACATGACCTTGTAACACTTGGTGAACTGGTAATGACCCTGGGCCATGACTGACCTCTGAACTCTGACTCTATGTGGGAGGATCCAATGAGAAAGGGGCTACTCTGTCCAACAAATTATGGGATTATAGAGCACAAACGTATTCGATGCATGGCATATTTAACTATTGGTTATGAAGCTAATCTTGTTTCTGGTTGTTAAGAAAAGATGTAAGCATATTTTTACACAGTTCAGAATCCCAACCCCTACCCCTAAGTACGTATTGGTGTTGTACAAGGAAGTACGCACATTTTCAAAAGGTTCCCACATCCGTTGATGGGTATGTACTTTAAGAAAAGCTCCTCATTTTTAAGTCCATATAATCTAATGCATTTGTTTAAATCCATCTCATATTATGCTCTCTCCAAGCTCTCCAAAGATTCAAACAAACTTTACATATTTTTGCAAAATATGATGGGTTTTCATTACGTTGACACTAGATTGGGAGGTCCATGAACTTCTCTATCATTAGCAGCTACAAATGTCTTCATAGCCATGACATCCTAAAACGTGCATTCAATAACTTTGAAATCTCCAAAATCTAATGTAAAGGGACTTTGGCGGCCAAATTTGATCGAATTTGATTCACAATTCAATTGGTATATTTGCATAATTGGCAGCTGAGATGGTATCACGGTCCATATGGCGTTGGAAACTAAGTGACAGCAGTCACCAAGGGATGGTGCTGAGACAGAAAAGCTGCGCGGAGCAACTTTTGACAAGGTTCGGTGATAAGACAAAGACGGGGACAAAGAACAGACAGTGTGGCTGTTAACACCGACCACTTTCTAAAAGGTCCAACTCACTCCGACATTTCCCCCCATGACTTTCCACTGAGGGATTATAATAATTCAGGTACGTTTCCTAAGGTACCCACTTTTAGTTAAATGCAACTTTAGCGCTTGGGGCCTTCCCTTAAGAAATTATACATAAATGGAGGTCTGGAAATTTTGAAAATGTATGCATGTACTTAATGGAAGGCTTCCCAGTTGTACTTTGGGGAAGTTGTCAGATAATGCTGTCTGTGAACTTTCACAACCCCTCTCATATTATTTCAAAATATGAAACTGCTGGAAGATCTTGTCTTGTATATGATCCAGTTAATATTTGAAAACACTCTCACACACATATTATATCAGGGTTTTTCAGTCTCACTAGGAGCTCTCAGAGTGCCCCCCTCCACCCCTGACTCCCTCCACTCTAGTTTCTGACCGACCAGCTGCCGACCCGGGCCCCTGCACAGGTGTCAGCCCTTACCTAATGGACCCATACTGACAGACATTACTGTCACAACAACTCGCATTCTGACACTCTACAGCCCTTGAAGATCCCATCACACTATACGACATGAGCTGCGACATGAAAATGTTGCAGAGAAATTGCACATACTTGAGGCAAATTTCTATGTTGGTTTTGTTACGCATGTGTAAAGTACTCCAAATTGCCAATTTCAATTACAGTGGTCCCCCTCTTATGCGGCCACCCTTGGGGAATGGGAAAAGTGGCCGCATATGAGAGGTGGCCGTTGGTGAGGGGGGGGGGGGATTATAGCAAGATTCTACCATTATTATACAGTGTCCGAAATGAAGGATTGTTTCTGTGTACAATTCGGATGCACAGCCTTAAAAACTATGCAACCGGCTACAATATCCTGCATCTTTTCTTCAGTTAGGTTTTTAATTGATAGAAAAAGCCATGCACCACCGGATGCACAGCCCCAAAAATCATGCACCTGGCAGCAAAATTATGCATCTCGGATGCAGGGTGTACCCTTAATTTCAGATACTGGCCATATCATAAGTAAAAGTGGCCTCTGTCCCCTCCACACATCTGCCGGCCCCTCTGACATCAAAGGGAGAAGTCCTGTCAGTCACCCCCTGCCCCTCCACACCTCTCCTGGCCCCTCATCAAAGGGAGAAGTCCTACCAGTCTTCCCCTATCCACTCCACACCTTTCCCGGCCTCCCACCAAAGGGAGAAGTCCTGTCAGTCTCCCCCTGTCCTCTCCCCACCTCTGCCAGCCTCCCACCAAAGGGAGAAGTCCTGTCAGTCTCCCCCTGTCCTCTCCCCACCTCTGCCAGCCTCCCATCAAAGGGAGAAGTCATGTCAGTGGCCACCTCTTCATCTCATCTTACTGGCCGCTGGTGAGGGGTATTGTGGCCATTGGGACCCTAAAAGTGTGGCCGCTGGCCGCGTCAAAGGGGCCGTTGGCCGCTGGTGAGGGGTAAATAAAGAGAGAAAACCATCCGTGCCAGCATTTTGTGGCCACATAAGAGGGGTGGCCGCTGATGAGGGGGGCCGTATAGAGGGGGACCACTGTATACCCCGCCAGTGTGCAAATTTTCTATAATATCATCAGAAAATGCCAATATCACAGCTCAAAGTCTTGTAGTGTAATAGGGCCTTTACTCACGTCTCATGGGGCCCCCACTACTCCAGCCCTCCCGGTCACAGGCCTGTCGCACCTGCGAGTTTTCCCATGTAGGCGTGTACTCTAATTCCTGCATAATAATCACAATCACCCATCGTTGTCTGTCAACAAGCACATTGCGGCTGGCGATGGCAGGACTGCAGCAATCAGATGAAAACTAACTGATAAAATAATACATTTATCATTCCGACATTATCTGCAGGAAACCGTCTTGATAATTTGCATACGGCTCAAACTAAAATAATGTGCAATAGCATACCCCCAATGACGTAATCTATTATTCTATAGGAAACAGTGTCGACAATTTTCATTTGGCTTTATTTCAAAGTAATGTGCACAATAAATCTATGGGAAATGGTGGTGATAATTTTCATACAGTTTAATTCTAAAGTAAAGGACAATGACTTGTTAATATGTAAAGGTTGTCATCGAGCAGCTTGTACTGAAATGTCAATCCAATAATAAGGGCATGTGCCTGAGATGGTAAGAGAAACATCCAATACACGGAACACCTAAATAAAAGCCCTGTCTGGCCAGAGATAATTAATTTGGTCTGATATATGATTCTACTTGTGTGCCCAATCTGCTGATTCCTGATAATGTCAATGTGGATACAGATCCTGGCCTTTGACCGAATACATTTACATTGTTTTGTTCTTCTGTAAACATTTTCTGTTGATGTCGTATCAAAAAAAAAAGAAGAAGAACTTCGCTAGAATTTTACAACATTTCTACCTGTCGACAACAATGTTTCAAACAAACTATTTTTTGTTGACCGCTAAAATTGACAAGGGACAAGTTTAGATGTATCTAAATCAAGCACTAACCTGTTTTCATGGAATATATGTTACCATACACCTGTATTATGATCACATAATGCATTTAAACAGTTAGTACCCTGTACACATCTTCAATTGGGTCCCTTAAATGAATTAATATCTTGTGCACTACCGATTTGCCGAGTCCGTAAACTGGGATATAGCCTTTAAGGGAGCTCTTATACATACCACAAGCTTCATCTAGAAAACCGCCACTCAACTCACGGTGTACCGAGTTTTACCTCACCCAACAATCTTACCACATATCCCACTTCACCCCCCCCCCCCCCCCCCCCACTCCAGTCCATTCCTTCTCCAGTACTCCTCCAGTGATCACCATGGCCTTAATGAGCGCCCGTTACCATGGTAACGTCGACGTGTCGGCACGTACATTCCCCCGCACCTAGTTGCGTGTATATTCCATCTGTCATTAATTGCTTCTCGTCCTGCCTTAAAAAACTGCCATCTTCTCGGAGTAACACGATCCGCTACAGCGCTTTGGACGGACAAATTGTCGGGGTGTAGCTCAGGGCACAATTTCAGTTCCGCTGATGGGTATATAAAGCGATACCTACCCATTGTATGTGGCAGCAATTATATACTGGTCGGGGAGACGCTGAGATGTATAGAGGAGACGCCGGGCGTCTATATAGAACGCTGTGAATGAAGGCGGCGTCCCAAATGTAGGTGGTTAACAAAGATATATGTAACTGTTGAGACTTTCCTGATTGAAACGTGGCTTGAGGACCGTCTTGTACTGATAATAACCGTACGGGTTAAATGGTTGATACTGGGAAAAAAATCGATTTCCTCTTTTACAAACGGGTACATTAAGTATGTACGCATCAAAGGGACTGGGACTAGGGCTGAGGATATGAAAACATTGAACATGTACGTATGTTCCTGTACAAACCCAATACGTACTTTAACCAAGGGGGAAGGGGGTGTCTAATTTTTTGGCGGAAAATAGCACTACTCAGGCCATATATATATATATGCATTGCCACTACGAAGAAAGGAAAATAAACAAGTGCCATTAGGTCTTCTGTGTTTTGCGTTTTCTTCTTCACTGTTATTTCTAAATGTTATTTATCGGTCCAATTTCGTTTCCATGTCGCATTCTAAATGTTTAGTTAACGATCCTAATTGTACGTGAAACGATGTCAGGGACACTAAGAACTATACTTAATCTAAAATATCTTCTTTTTTTTAATTATCTAATTAAAAGACCTTCACGCATATTATTGCATTTTACAAAACAGGTGTCACTAGTGGGGAAATCAATGTATCTGTATGAAAAGTAGCAGCAGTTTTGCGGTAATAGTAATGAGTTTCACAGAGGTGTCGCTCAGAAGCACGTACTTACGGATGGTCGGGCCCTACAGTCGTACATTAACGACATACGTTATTGACAATTAACGTGCACACTATTGGCAGACACCGTGAACAAAGGGACGCCATTCCGGGACAGCCTGGGGCCGTGTACAACCATCTGTAGGCTGGTGATGGCGAATTGGCACATTGTTTCAGCCTCTTTTCATTTCCTGAACGGAAAACTTGAGCTTCAGTAACAATGCTTGACTGAACTCGACGAGCATTCTGCTTCGAGATCTACCTCCGCGCCGGAAAATGAGTCTGTGAGAGTAGACTCGGCCATAAAGGGAGAAAACATGAATCTAGCGGGATAAGATTACTTCGCCCTCTCGCTAAAAAAAAAGAGAAAGGTTGAGTATTGTTTTTTTGTGTGTGTGTTTTTGCTGGTGTGGTGCAGGTCGCTGACCCCATCGATGGCAATGCAATATGTTAACACTAGGCCACACTCTAACGATAATATAACATTATATCTAATGCTTTATCCTAACGTTAATGCCTGCATTCTAGGTCTAAAGTTACTGAACAAAGAACCGATTACTGCATTAACTGGTTGGTAATGACATGCCGTTGAAATGTCTGGGGCTGTGTTTCTCCATTAGTAGATTGCTGACTGCAGCAATTGTTAACGCCTGTCTATAAAACAATATGTCACATGACGTTTTGTGGCTAATGCACACAGCCATAGTACTAGGGATTAAGATGATCTTCGTCTTCTCCGGTTGTACTGAGTGTGTTAAGCATAATGTGTTGGATTTCTACCTCTCCCAAACTACCATTTGTTTAAGCCAGGTTTCCCAAGGTTTTCCCTCGTGATTTCTATATGACCAGCACTAAATTTCAAGGAAGGTATTTTTAGTACTTATTTACTTTTATAATACATTTTAGTTGACACAACTTCTTCGCTAGCAGTACTTTACTGACACTGTAGGAAAACGCATCCTTTCTGAAATGATCCCGTATTTCTTTATCAAAATAAAGCAAAAATCATTAAGAGAAATCTCATTGGGAACGCTGTTTATTATAGAATACAAGGCATGGTTCCCCTAGAGTTATTATTTTTCATGAGGTAACCTATTAGTTTTATAGACCGACATACATCATGTCTATTCTCCATATTTGCCAAAGAAAAATTGTATCACCTTCCCATTTTACAACCACATTTTACAACCAACTGAATACTGGGAAACTCATTAGTGCACACAACTTAATACATCACCTCCGGTTTTAGAGCTTGTTGTCGTAGATTGGAGGCAGGGAGGGAAGATTGCACTCTCTATTGTAATGGCAGTACAGCAATCAGTCTAGTGCCAAATTGATATCTGATCTCAAGTCCAATCTTTATGTCCATTTCTTAGCTCTGAGAACGACGTAATATGTTATCAATATGCCACTATCCATTGCTGAAAGTGAGATGCGGATTTTATCGCGTTACCTTTGCTTCCCTCCAAGCAACGCTAAGAACTGAGAGAATTGTGCTGTTCTTTTCTGTCATGCTTTGCAATGTTGCTTTTTTTATTATTAAACCGTATTCATTACAAATGGTCTTCCATGTAGGTTACATAAGATACTATTACCATTAATTAAAACTACAATAGGGATATAGGCATCAAATATTGATATACTGAGATAAAATGTAGGTTTCATAAAGTTTTAAATTGTATGACTTGATCTAAAGATCGTAATATTACAAAGTGTGCTTCTAAAGTGAACATGTTAATACACTTTTTTCTCAAAGTAAAATTCACTAATATGGCGGTATCATTAGGTTCTTTCTAGTCAAGATTTCCTAACTTCATAAAAATCTGAAACTGATGGAATGGACTTATCATGTACATCAGATTCTCCCCTCCCACTTTCATAATCTCCAAAACTCTTGAAATCTGTAAACATTAATCTTTTAGTCCTTCTGACAAACAGGAAAGCTCATTCAACTTTCTGACTGATTCTGGTCGACCCGGAAGTGATTCGGCGCGCCGCTTTCACAGCTACCTGATAATGCAATCATCCCCGGCTCACTTTTTAGACTAATTTACGCAAACTAATTTTCAATAATTCCCAGACCAATAAAGCACATGCGATTGGACTATTAGGAAAAAGCACTCGATGTATTACAAAATTAAAGCGAGATGATGCCGAGAGTCCGGGATGGGCGCTTTCTAACGCCCAGGGTCAGGAAAGCTGACGAATGGGAGGGTTTATTTAAAAGATGTGCGCCAATAAAGTTGAGTGATGCAAGTCCCAATTTTGTATTATAAAGTGGGAAACTTCCATTAGAAAATAACTGGCTTTCCGTCTCCCTCCTATAGCCACAAGCATTTAAAGTGCAATAATGATTTAAAGAAACGAGTCTCGTTCCAGCAGTCTGGCTGTCTTATTTTAGGACCAAAGCCCCCCAGGCTCCTGTTGTTTTTGTTTTTTCTCTCCCCATTGGTTGGATTACAAACCAACAGCCACGTTTTCCCTCAGCTTTCACAGTCTCCTCGCGACTTCCGAACTGACAGCAGCCTAATAAAGCAAGTTTATGAATATTCAGAGAATGGGAGAAATTGACCATGCCCGTTGGTGGTACCTTTTTTCCGCGCGCGATTGAGCCACATCACCCTCAACTGTCATGATTTACTCTTTTCTTTCCTGCCCACAAAATGACGAATCTTATTTGAAGTCATTCCAAAAGAACAGATCCATCCCATAGTCATTTGAAAATGTAAAGACATGGAGCTTTTTAATCGCCCGGCCGACTGAGTAGGAGTCGGAATATTGTCTTGTTGGTTTTCCGTTAGACCGCCGCGGGCAACACTGTTGACTTTTCACAAGCGATGGGGCCGGCCAAGACTTTTTACTTTGTCTTTCCAATTTCCCTCCCTTTTTGAGTACAACTACTGTAAAACCCTTAATTACACGTGTCAGAAACAAAATACAAATTCTGTCTGTACTGGGATTTACCAACAAATTGCGTGCTGCATCAAAACACGTGTTCTCCCTACAGAAAATGCCCAATGTTCAATATGAGAAAACAAGCTGCATGCAAAGTGCAAAATGCCATTTGGGACAGGTTAAAATCCAGGAAGGAAGGATAAGTCCTTTTTGAAATGCTCTTTTGGAAACCGTATCTAAACCAATCAGTGGAGACGACGGCCCGGCCTATTTTTTTGGACTTGAGTGACACAGGAATAACATTTGACTGATTTTAAAGAGAAACAAATTCTAAGATGAATTATTTCTTATCATCTTTAAAGACCATTTAAATAATCCAATGTGAGGGAAAACTACAGAGACTGTTGCTACAACCCACAAATCTGAATGCCTATACAATTCTCCCCACCACAGATAGCCATTTCGAACATTTTGCAATATCTGCAATTTAACATGATGGGAAACTAACATGGTTGGTTTGAAAACTGCAGTTGGATACATGGCAAATATTTGTTTATTTTCTATATTTTTCAAGGACTGCTTGGGGCTTTAGTTGACCAAATTAATTCAAATTTACCTGCAGGAGCTGAAAATACTGAAAACCATCTATCCGTGGAAGGAAGAATTTTAAAACACAAGAAATGTTTAAGAAAAATGCGGGGCCTGCAGGGTCCAAATTGTGCATCGCTGAGTCGGTTCTTTTTGTTGTGAGTCCCTGGGGCTGGGGGCTGGGGAGCTGCTCTCTGATTGGTCGAGCAGCCGGCGCTGGGTTCCGGCCTGTCCTCCTGTTTGTTTAACAGGTCAGCCGGAATCAGCGAAGCCACGTGTCCGGTGCCGGAAACGCTTAACCCTTTCAGGATGATCGCTAATGGCGAGTTCTTATGCATCTTAACCGACTGAGCTTTGTTTAAAGTCCTTATAAGGGTAGGCCTGATGACTGTCTGAGTGTGATGGAGAGCACACAGTCAATTTAAATCCCGAGTTTACACTTATTGTTAACTCTTTCAAAAGGTCGCCATAACCCGCTGACTAATGCTCTTGAGCTGCCTTTTGGAAAGGGTTAATACTAGCCAGCCGCTGACAAACACAATGACTTTAATGCACAAGATAACCCTTTGAGGGGGACCACAAACACTGTTTTGGGGGGTTTCCGGCATTTTGAAGACTACTGACATTAATTCTGGATGGAAGCATTAAGCCCTATTGCCAGTGATGTTTTCTAAGTTTAATACATAAGATTTGTCTGGTTTAATAGAATCGTACTCTTCACAGAATGGCAGGATGCGCATAATGCCTTTTTTTTTTAAGTGCCGAGATTTGCAGACTTTTAGGCCAGTCTGTAAAAGGTGTAAACGGGCGGTGCATACCGCTTCTAACTACCATGTCTCCGTAGGGGAAAAACAGTTCCCAGCATGTTTATTAGTAGAATTTTACTTGCATTTAGACGGCCCAGAAAGGTACTTCTCCCTCAGTAGCGTAGGACTTTAGGTTCTACTTGGAGCCCGGATAAAGCCACTGAATGAAGCCATCAGGTTGCAAACTGAAACATCTAGCTTTGGCTCTATGCAGGAACAGGTTCTAGCCAACTGAGCCTAAAAACCTAAAATTCATGAAAATTGAAAAGGAAAAGATGAATATAATGGCTGTCGACGGGGAAAAGCAATAACTGTCTAACGTGCTTTTTGCTGGTGCGCGGCGTGACAAATTGAAGGCGCAGGCTGCGCTCTATCGCTGGCCATTAATCAGAACGCCACACACAGTCGGAATAATTTCATTAACTGATTCATTACTTGGCAACGATCCCAGTCCCTATTGAAGCCCAGCAAGTCAGGCTTGGAGCTTGCTCCGATTTACTAGTGGCCCGTCGCATAAATGATAAAAGCATCGCAACAGCGATAATTTGCACTAACTCTGAGAGTTATCGCTGTGTCTAACCATGGCGGTTGGGTGATTATCATAATAAGCAATTACCCCTTTAGGATGCTTTTTCTGAAATGAAATTTCTACATAGATGTTAACTGTATGCCATTGTAATCATATTCACCTTCAGAATTCAAATTGAACAAATACAACACTTCTGTCTGAAAACAGTGATATCTTTAGCTGTTGCTATAGAAATTGGTTAAAGAGTGTATTCTCTATGCCCATCCCTAACTGTTATAATAACTGTTACTTTTCGATGGTTTACAGTTCTTGATTTAAATACATTTTGCTTGAATGCTCGATACATATTAAATAAACCTAACAAATACTGTACAGGTTTGCAACGCTCCTCAGATTCAGCCATATTTTCTATCTCAATAACTTCCTCTCCACTAAAAGCTCCTGAGTGTGTTCGCTGTATTTGTGACTGTATCTTCCATTTCAAAAGTTTTGAATTTCTGAAGCCCATCGCTGCACTCTTGCTTATTGGAAAGTTTCCATTTCAAATTCCATATATGTAAAAGGATAGTTCTCATGAAAAAGCAAGACACCCACGCCCATCCAACGAAAAAAACTCTCCTATCTAATTTTTTCATAGATATAATCACGGAAAATCCAACATGATAAGCTATTCTTCCGCAAAACCCTGGAATAGTGTACTACAGTACAAAATCTATTTTATGGCCCTAGACCCTAAAATTCGACACAGCGACATGGCCCTCTTTGGGCTCAGTGACATGCAACAGGGCTATTTCTTAAATTCGACAGAGCAACATGAATGTTTCTTAAACTCAGCAGGGTGACATGGACATTTCTTAAATTTGACAGGGCGACATGTATGTTTTTTAAAATCGACATGCGACATTGGGACCCCCCATCAAGGGCCCCTATTCTGCCCCCTTGGATTACGTACAATATTACAGGGTACCAACCGAAGTTCCATTTTCAAATTCCCTGTGTTTTCCCTGAGATTTCCCTGTCCCACGGCAATTTTTCCCTGTGTCATATCCAGCAAGTTGATCGAATTTAAAAGCCTTTGCGTGCAGAAAAAAATTGGACAACCCAACAACAAGACGTTGAATCCCTAATATCTTGAGAATCAGGAATTTCAGAACCTGGCCAAATGAAATTCCCTGTGTTTTCCCTGTGTTTTGGCAAGATTTCCAAATTCCCTGTGTTTTCCCTGTCAGGGAATTTTTTTTGCCATTTTCCCTGTTTTCCCTGTGTGGTTGGTACCCTGGTATTATATCCCCTTTAAATCTTATTTGATTACATCAGTCTTGTGTATTTAGACGGGGTGAAAATAACACTTTTCTTACTTAATAAACTCTATTTGAAGAAAGTATATATATAAGAAACAAGATGGTGGAGCCCACATAGGCTGTATAGGCAATCCGTATCGATTTTGCCTTGAACGCCTCCTTAGCAATCGCACTTATTCCAGCCCCACGCCACTTCCCAATAACACCTTACAATAAAATAACCCTCAGCCCTCGAGCCACGGCCAGGCGAGCTTTGAGCAAAATAACCCCACCTTTTACTGCTCGGAGGACGGCCCGTGGCAACATTGAACGTCCATTATTATTTTTCTATTTCTGGTTTTATTAGTGGCTGCTGTACTTAATGCCAGTTATATGAAGACGCATGAGAGGGAGATATGGAGGAGGGCCAATAGTGTATTGGCTGTAACCCGTTAGGGCCATTTTAAAGGAGATCAAATGTCTCATGGGTAAGGCGAACAAGTCGTGGTGAATAGCCAGGGACTTCTCCACTGAGGACAAAGCCTGGGGCCCAATGGAGAAAAACGACTGTAAAACGGTAATTCAAAACCTGGATGTTGGATGATTGGTAAATAGAAACCTTTCACAAAGTTTTACATTACGCTGTCAATCATAAACATACAGTCTAGCGATGAGAAATACGACTGAAAATTACAATATTATATCAAATATATGAAATTGGAAATTAAATCAGTTTTTAATCAGCTGTATTCAGTATTCAATATCACTTCATGCACAGTGCTTGAATCCTTTCTGAAACTTAACATGTTTTCAGAACAGTTCGCTCGTGATCAATAAACAATGTCTAATAGCTGAGCATACAATGCTGAAAACTATCCTGTGGCAAGGCTTTTCAGAAACTTTTCTATCTTCACTTCGTCCAATAAAGCAACTTTTAACAATATTGAGGGTATTCTTCATTAATTCTAAAGGCCGCCCCCACCCTCGGCAGATTGTAGATCTTTATGTCAGCCTCCCCCGTGCACCTGCCATGCCCTGCACGCTTCTCTAGATCTCCATGGTAAAGTATATGGTTTCCGAGAAGAGGTGCAACTCTCATCTCAAATCTTTTTCTGAAACTTAACCTGTTTTCAGAACATGTCGTTCGTGATCAATAGATAATGTCTAACAGCTGAGCATACAATACTGAAAACTGTGCTGTATTAAAGTTTTCTATCTTCACTTTGCCCAATAAAGCAACTTTTCACAATATTAAGAATATTGTTGGTTAATTCTAAAGGCCTGGCGCGCCCCGCAGATTGTAGATCTTTATTTCAGTCTCTACCTCTGCACCTGCCATGCCCTGCACGCCCGTCTCCGTGGTAAAGTGTATAGGTTTCCAAGAAGAGCGCCAAATGTTGCCGTTTTCCCCACTCTGCACGCTATTTCACCCCTGATCACGCCACCTTTCCCCGTCCTGCCAGCCGACCTGATAACGCCGGTCACACTACTGGCTGAACCGTCGTACCTCTGAAGGCCCTATTTCACCTCATGACTTGGGCTGCGATATTGGGCGTGATATGATGATATTATCATATAACAGACAAATCGCATAAAGGATTGACTGAATTGTTAAAACATGACTTATGACTGGCAAAATCGTAAGTGCGTTTCTCTTATGTTTAATTGTTAATCCTGCTAACAACGGAAACATGTGGTCATAAGTAGGAAAGGCAATAACTTTTAGGTAAAAATATCCAATCTTATGTATAAAAAAAAAAGGAAAAAGGAGTCCAATCTTAACACGGAAGACAGGTTAGTGTGAAACTACTACTTATACCTTACACCCTAAGGTATCCATATGAACATTTTAATGTAAGTTTTATTTCAATATCTACCAAACCGACACAATTTAGTGTGGCTTCACAAACTAGTTCCGGTCATAAACAATATAGTTCCGGCTTTTCTGATTGGCTGAATGGGGATTGTCACTGAGGGTATATCCCGGGAACCCGCCCCTGTGGGCCCCAGGTGCAGCCTGGTATTGATATGATTCAGACAGGTAAATTTCTCACCTGACACCTCACCGTGATCACGTGACTTAACGAGACTCACCTGTAAAACACAAACAGAACATGGTTAATGAATGGCGTAGTATTTAGCAGCAAGAGCAGGGGAGGCTACAACTGATAGCAACAGTATTTAATAGACGTTGTATTCTATAGCACTATTGGCAAGCGTGCAGTTGAACTGGGGAAAAGCAACCCATGACAGATTTCAATGGGTGTGCGAATCTCTGTTGCATGCGCGTCGAAATTGCTTTTAAAACTTTTAGTCTGATACTGTTACATTTGGCTCAATGCCTCATACGCCAATTTTTACTGCAAAAAGTGTTAATCGCATGAGTATGATAGGTGCAACTCTACTCCAACCCTTAGATTTAACAGAACAAATGAAGAAACTTGTTAAAGACAACTGACAGGTTTGTACATGTATTTAAGAGGAAAACTTTGATGCCGAGTAATTTGTTGCCTCCTCCTATCAGGGGTGTTCATGTAAACATGTAATGGAACTGGGATAAAATACTCGTACACGTCAAATATTGCTGAACATTGTTCGTCCATTATCTTTGTGGGGATACAAATCCTACCATCCACTTTTCACGGAGTCCCTTTAAATTAAAGGTGTATTCCACTAGTGGTTTTAGTAACCGGCAAGGATTTTGGTAAACACCAGTGGGAACACCGTTTAATGCCAGACATGTTATATATCACTGGACATGATTTCAAAATTCTCTTTCAGATGGTATGTAACATGCATGGGGTTTTGTTATATTACAAAATGAAAATTTAGAAGCTACAAAATTCCAGATCGTCAAAAATCGGCTAGTGGGATGAAAAAGACTTATTCTGTGTATTTCAAAGTTGGCAAACAATAGAAAACGATACATGATACAGGTGTTGGCATACACAGCAGGACATACGTCATCTCCAACAAGCTTTGTTAAAAGTCAAATGTGGTGGGGAAACACGCATGTAACACTACTTTGAGTATACATTTAGCTTCGTTTGACATTTCCAAACTTTTTGTTTGCCAGGAAAGTTTTCTAACTCTTCCTTCTGTGAACGAAACTAAAAAGGTCAAACTCATTTGCCTAGTATACAGAACACAACTGTCCCGATACAATCTAAAGCAAAGGTCTTTTATACTTGGTAAGTTCAGTCTCCTGCGAATAAATATTTGTCATTTTCGGATATGATTTAGGCTAAGGTAAAACCAATCAAATCAATAAATCGATATTCTAAAAAATATTTATTTTCAAATATCAAACACGTTTAGATATTCATGATTCTCAGGAGACCTCAATGCAACTCATGTTTTGTTGTTTTTAAATCAATCAACATGCAAAGTTTTATATGAAGCTTTTTTTTCGAATGAGTGGTTTTCCAAATTGGAGCGGTTTGTCAAATTGAGTGCGTGTTTTGAGTTGCATTGCTGAAAACTGCACCGACGCAACAACATGTTGAAGTAGCACCGCCTTCGCGCTTTTATATTAAGTTGTGGACCCTACCCTGCCCCCCTCAACCCCCCCCCCCCCCCCCCCCCCGTTAAGTGGTGTACCTTAAAGTAGCCCTCTGACAGACAGTGCTGCCCCTAGCGGCGGCCGGTGACAACAGGGGAGCAGTTCGTTGCGTGACCAGACGGAGCGGCTCGCCCGGCCCAGACGGCGCACGCCACGGGCCGTCAAACGAACCCGCCTGGGGAGGCGGCCGGTACAAAAAGGTTACATTAGGTAAAAACGAACATCCCGGGATGGGCGGACAAATGGCCCGGCCGACAAAATGGAGGATGTCCGGTGTACTAATTATAATTCCCCTTGTGTGAAATGAATGGGGCCTTTGGGAGGGTTTGGTAAAAACGGGGCCGACTGAGATGGGGCCTGCACGGATTGGGTACGGTCTGAAGGTACTGTATGAGGCTAAGCTTTGGTAAACCAGCTCTGGATTAGATGCTTTAAGCCTGTATTCCACATTCGGATTCTGATGCTGGCGATTTTGTATTTACTTTACTTTCTTCTCTAATATGACTTTATTTTCTTCTCTTGTTTAATTTTCTTCTCTAATATGGAACGGAATATTATATCCTATATACCATTTGAGGAGAACTTTAAACCTTTCTAGTTATACATATATAACGTCTATATCTAATCTTAATTCCAAAGGCGGCATATGAGATATAGTCAGATTTTGGAATGGCAAAATGATCGGTTATTTTAGCTGTGAGATTAAAGGGGCTTGTTGGGGTGTATTTAACCTAATGGCACAAATTTAGTACCACGGCACACAGTTGCTTTGAAAAGAAGAACAAATCCGTGTTTATTCTTGGCGCCATGAATTCATTTAATATGAATTACAAGTTCCGCATCTTAGTGGACAAAAAGCTAGACAAGTTGGGAATTTCTGAAAAATGGCCAGGCGGCCGCCCGGTATTCTCATTATCACCCCACTAGGCCAAATGGATGGTCCTCTAAGGGTTATCAGCCTCAGAATGGGGGAGTGGGGTGTCTGCTGGTAAAACAATGAAGTAGTTTGATTAATTCATTTCAAGTTGAGTGTGTAAACATTGGAATCGATGTCCGAAGGGTGTTCAATTCTATCGATAGGTGTTGAACTATTCGGTAAACAATTGAAGGACAACATTTCCTTCTATTGTTTACCAAATTGTAATGTCCTTCAATTGTTTACCAAATGGTTCACCTTCTATATAGAGCTCAAGGTCTGCAATATGTTATTTTTACCCACAGCAAATACATGTGGTAGGCTATATTTCTATTTGGCTTCCCACTTTTGTAAATATCCGAATATTATTTGCATGCACACTTTTAGAACATCTGTTAGGACGCTATCCCACAAACAGATGCTATCCAACAAATAGTTGTCACTTTGTGGGATAGCATCACCACAAGATGCTAACCCACAAACAGCTGCTAAGTCACAAATATTTGGGGGATAGTGTCTGTAGTATAATTGATGCTAAACTGCAAATATTTGTAACATAGCAGCTGTTTGTCGGATAGTGTCACTACAAGACACTAAGATACAAATAGTTGCTAAGTCACAAATATTTTAGGCATAGCGCCTCCAATCAGAACAATACGACAAGTATTTTTCAATCATCAAAACTTATGTAAACCCAAATGGAGTCATTAGAAAAATAACCCAAAATGATGGCATTAATTTTAAAATGATGTCATTCAAAATGTGGGTCAATGTCATTGGGGATATCATTTGGGCCAACATTTAAAAAAAGGCATTTTTGATATTGTAGCTGTTGCCACCAGGTGGGGTGAGAAAATAATTATTACCTATTTGAATCAAGAATTTATGTTGGTGTCATTTTTGTTAATTACATAATTTTGGCACCCTATTTTTTGACAATATAATTTTTGGCAACATCTAATTTTGATTATGTCATTTATGACCCTTTTTAAGCCATCTTGAACCTTTAAGTAGTGTGTATACTTAACCATGATCACCAATGTTGACCCATTGTCACCACTGTGACCCATTTTCACCACTGTTGGCCTATTCTGACCAATATTGACTGATATGGCCTATTCTCGATTGTTCTTGATACCAAAGTAAGCAATTTGAGGGATATGGTCCATTTGTTGGATAGCAGCCTGGTTGTGGGATAGCGTCTTCATGGTGCTGCTATCCCCCAAACCAGTTTGAAGGATAGCATCTGTATGTGGGATAACATCTTCATGTAGATGCTATCCCACAAATCCTGAATATTTGTTGGATAGCATCCATTTGTGGGATAGCGTCCTAACAAGGTCTCCACCCAAAAAAATGAATACAAAAAGACTGCAGGCTCGTATAAATCTTGTAACGAAATTGTGCAAGTGAGGCACATAGTTCCGAGGAAAGGCCAAATCTTCAAATCTTGAGGTAAGATCTCTGCTGGAGTGGATTTATCAGAGACACGTGTAAATGGTTGTAGCATTCCACGGAGTCATGAAAATCACCCAGACCGTAAATATCAGAGAAGCCACTCGGGACTGAGAAGGAAAGGTGGGAAACTCTTGCCCTCCTTTCATTTTACAAGCAACAAAAACGTACAACCTCAGGCATTGCCTAAAATTTAAAGTACAATAGTTCAAAACTAAAACTATAAACATTTTAATGTAGGTATAACATAGATTGGAATGATGTGGGGAAAACGTCTGCAATCCCAACTCAGTACAAAGTGGGAAACCTACAATCAGTAGGAAAAATGGCTTCCTTGAAATATGGCGAGGTACAAACACACCACCTGACAACGCACATTTCTCCCCCCCCCCCCCCCCGAACCCCTCCCCCCTACTTTATTTCCCCTACAACTCTGGCCCTTGGAATCTGTACTAGATCTGTACAAGATCAGGAGGGCGGTGGGGAGGTCGGCGGGGGGGCGGGGGTGGTGGTGTACTTGCCAAGATGAATGCCCTTCAGCCGGCCGAAGGGGGGGGGGGGGGGTGCGCCATGCCGGGAATGGCGGAGGGCCCCCTCCGTGCGGTTGGTCAGGGAGAGGTATGCGCCTTCTCGTACTAGTACTACTCAGGGTCTACGTGTTTTGGGAACTATGGTGTAATATGGCGTTTATCAGAGTTGTTTTATAGGGGTTATGATGGTGACCACGGTGTGATGTGGAGTTTATCTGCCGCTGCGCACATTGACTGATGTCCCCTCATCTCTTGATATTTAACTCCGATTATACATGGGTGTAAGCCAGGGTAAATGAAAAACAAAAATGAAACCCAAAAGAGAAAGATGTGAAATGATCTTAAAATGCAATTAACGTGATCTCATAAATAACATTTTGAAAATTGTATCTGAGGTGATGATGTGAAAAAAAAAAAAAAAATCAGACAATATTCTGAAAACTTACATCCCTAAATATTGATAGGTATCAATACCTTTGAAATATGAAAAATTCTATGAAAATTATCTGAATTAACAACAAGAAACTATTGACAGGCATTTTACATCGTGAAACGTCCCTTTCACTTATACGAACAACTGTCGGCTATATTCTGCCGCAGTAGGACTGGTCGACTAATGAAGTGCCCGTTGTGCTGGTTCCAGCAGGTCGCCTACACTCCTTCACCGTGGCTGCTGAAATTGCCTCTGGTACCCACGCCAGCCGCTTGAAGCTATTGGCTCTGGTAGGGGGTAATAGCGGTAATGGCTGTGTGCTAATCTCAAAACCAAATTGTCTTATCCATGGGGCACTAAGATGATAAGTACTGTGAATAAAATTATTTCAGTACACTTATTAATATTAATACATTAGTATTATCCCAGTTCTTTGAAGAAGTACGATTTTAGGAAAGAGAGATCTTTCAAATCTATTGAATGACAAGAAGCCTGCCATCATATATTTCATATATGCTTGCCATTGGGGGCCCAGGTTTTAATATTTATCGAGTATTTTGGCCTGGACGCTGACAGCACCAGAGAACTTATTGACAGTGTGACGCCTATGTTTTAACATTGAATGGGAATTATTCAGACACTGACAGTGACCTAGGCCGAGACATATTAGAAATGAGATTGAATATTTTGATGGTAGGTCTGAGAAAATGACACTATAGTGACAATTTATCAAATCTGTTAATATTTGAATCATAAATAATTGCTTTCGGAGCCTCCATAAATTATACATTGACAATGACAGTGCCCGCCTGCTTACCGGGTCAAGCCTCCCCGATCGATCCAATGTTTTGTTTTGGCAATCGATACAAACGCATGTTTCTCCTCCCAGACTCCTTCATGCGTTAGTATGCGTAGAATATCCATAATTAAACGTGTAGAACTTGATTAAATCCAGAAATTCAGGCGTGGGGAGGAGGACTCCTCCGTATCGACCTGGCGGACCGGGCGGGCTGCTGAGGAGACTGTCACTGTCAAGTCTTCGCCTCCGGGAATCCGACCCGCGCCATTTCCTTCATCACGAATTTAAATCCCTATTTGATGAAAAATACTCCATGCCATGCTGATAAAGAGGTCCACACGAATGTCTGGGTACAATGTTTTCGTCGGGGGAAGCCGATTTCGTGTCTAAATACGAGTGCATAGGTCGGGGACAGCATGGCGGCCGGGTTCTTCTTCATCCTGCTCAAAGCACGCGGGTATCACGTGGTACGAAAGGAGGACGCTGATTGGTCGATGGCCCCGACAGCGATATGCAAATGAGATGTCACGTGATCGAGAGGAGGGCGCTGATTGGTCGACGCCTCATTAAATATTCACAAGTTCAAGGCCGAAAGTCACGTGATCGAATGAAGAACGCTGATTGGTCGACGGGCCAAGCCTCCTCTTCCCGCCGACCCGAGAGGCTGGCAGGCGCTTTTCTGTAAAATGGGACTCAGAAACATGGCCCGAAAACGTATTAATACTGAATATTTCTTTCCCTTACGCTTAAGTTCACAGGTTGAGATGTTTTGACATATAATGATATATTTTTTTAGGCCGTAGCATCGTCAGAAATACCTCCGAATTTGGTGAACAAATGGCCTGTTTCTGGGTTTTTTCCTATGTAAGATATAGGCGGGTAGTGACGTCACCACTCGGCTTTTACTGTCGTTCCTTGCCATGGCTAGATTTGCGGGCCTTGGGGCCCCCAAATAAAAACACATAGCCTCTCCGCACATGCAAATGAGGTCACGTGACCAACCTGCGACTGTTCAGTCCGGGTGGGGGACAAGCTGCGCGAAACATTATGTAATAGACATGGTGGGTTGGGGGCTAGTAGCGCGACTGGGGTTCTTGTCAAAGTAGGTCAAACTTAAAAAACTCAGGGATATTTATCTTATGACAGGAAAAATCCGAAAAAATGTAAAATGGCTACATTATTAGCTTATCTACCAGTATGCAAAATTTGGAAATCTTCAAGCGGCTGGCGTGGGTACCAGAGTACAGGTCGCCCATCTATTACACGTGGCACGCCGGCACCCAGCAGGGCTACAGGGTGTGAATATTTAATCTGTGAAATTCAGTTAGCCAACTGCCGGGGCTCAGAGGGTACTGACCGGTCGAACCGACAGGGGCAGGGGTCCGGATTCACCGGGTGGACGGTTCTGTTGGGATCAATATACATATGTTTGCGTTATCTTCGACACATCCGTAATTCTTGAATCTAAAAGTACAATTTATGACATCAATCAAGTTAATGTTCAAGTTTTTGCTCTTTGTTGATTAGACCAAAAGATCTCATTTTCCCTCCAGGCCAAATGAGAGTATTTGCGCCTTGTGAACAGGCTAGAACACATTGGGTATAGGGCACCCATCACCGCCCGGAATGCTGCGGCCGTCCCACTACGATACCTGCCCTGATAGACGAGGGGCTCTACCCCATTAACAACAGTTAGAGGTGAGTAGATCCCAGCCGCCCCGAGCAGCTCGCCCGCCGACCGCCGCCTCCACAGGGCCTAATGCCGCACGCCTGGGTAAAATATAGGAAGGGTTTCCCGCCCGGAGGGACGGGGTGTGGTGGGGTGGGGTAGGTGGGCAGGGGGACCCTTCCGGCTGGCTAGAGAGAGCATTAGTGTCACTACTAGGGTGTAGGTTGTAGTACAGTGGGCCTACAATGACTTCATATAGGCCAGGGGCGAGCCTGTAGGTCCATGCCCGCTGACTCCCCGTAGGCCTGCATCCAGAATACAGCTTCAGGGACGGATTTAGGGGCGGGGGGCAAACTGGGCGCCCCCCCCCCTAATTTTGGCCAAATTTAGATTTTTTTTAATGTAAAACTCCCCCTTTCTTGAATTCCTGGATCCGCCCCTGAGCTTCATGCTCACTAACCACCCATAGGCAAGCCCCTAGCCTACTTTCCCATACACGATGACCAACATTTGGCTTGTCTTAATTTGCGTGCAGCCCAACAGACACACTGACAGCCCATAGATCTACATGTGGCTTGCGCATCCATGCACGCTGACCCCCCGTAGGCTTGCTTCCAGCTTGCAACTCCATGCACGCTGACCAATAAGCATATGGCCAGCCTGCACACCTACACATACCCTGGTCCCCTGGGCCTCCCGTTGGTCTTGGAGAGTAGCGGAATACCACGGGGAAGCAGTGTAACCTACACACAGTGGTAGCCCATACGCCCGCGTCAAGCCTACGACCCAATGCAGACTGACCAACCATAGGCCCACCCCATGCCTCATATGCTGGCAATCTACACGCCTGCCGCCAGCCTATAGCCCCATCACAGTCGCGGCCACAACCCCAACTCTCTCCAACTAAACCAAATCTTAATCCATTCATATATATGCACACTAAGTAACCTAAGAAGAACACAGGGCTTTGAATAAGAGCAGGCCGCGCCCAAGTAAAAGCTTATCTTTTATTCCCACTTTACTACTCGGGAGAAGAAAGCCAAGATTCCATTACTCCAGCGCAAAAGAGAGAGGCCCCGCAAAAACGTTGAACAATATGAAATTCATATGCGACTAAAAGGAATCGACGGGAGGAAGAAGGGGAGCATTTGGGAGGAGACGGATTATGATAAGAAGTGTGTAATTGATTCTGGGCTGGGTTAGGGGGGCTGGTGGTGGTTCAATCTCCATACGTTCTGATTACCCCTGCCCGGGTAGTGGTACTACTGTTAGCCCGGCCCGGCGGTAGGGTCTTGATGGGCCGGGCGCTCATAACGGTGAAATGACAGGCTTTGGGGGCACTATCTGCGCTTCCTGATGCCTCCCTGATTACAACCTTCACGTCGGGGCTGACTAGATTAAGCCCCATACCCACAAGGCGATTTTGACCGGCCGATTCACTGGCACTACAAGAGAAAATACATTTTCAGTCCTCTGGACTGAAAAACCTTGCTTTTGTGGCAAAAAATAATCACCTTTATTGATCAATAACTTGTTACACCACCCTTGCTACCCCTCTTACAAAGTGTTAGCTTGGCTTTACCTGTATCAGGTCGCACACCAGCCCCATTATGTAACACGTGACACCACTCACTGAAACAGCTAGGGGCAGCGACCAACCTAGAGTCTGTGGGGAATGGTGGGGCCGGGACCCGTAGTGGACGTGTCAAGGTAGACTGTAGATACATACAAGTCTGCTAGGTGTCCAAACTAATATGTAAAAGGTTAGTAGGTCATAAAAGGACTAATATCAAGGGGTCTATAAGGGGGGGGTGGGGACCACACCACCCTCACCTGTCAATCAAGGCCAACCAGAGGGGACTGCCTTGACCAATCATAGGTGGGGGAGGGCAGGGGGAGGTTGGGAGGGAGGGGTGAAGGGTGCAATTAGCACCAATTTCACGCCACTTGACTTTACACAATGGAAAAACCTCCGACAGTAAGGCTTTTGGGGCGTACTCTACCAATAACCACTAGAGGGCGCCCCAAAAGCAAAAATTGGCCGACTCTCCTGTAGAGTCGGCCGATTTTAGCCCCGCTTACCATCAAACATGCACATTTCAATATACCGTACTGACAGGTGATCATAAGAATTGGGCGACTCTCCCAGTCGGACGTCGCCCGTCACCGGTAAAATCGCCAAGGGGGTATGGGGCTTAAAGCCAGGTTTACACGGCTTGAATATACTCAAAGGCGGTATTACACTATACGACATGAGTTTCTACATGATGATGTCACAGAGAAATCACACATATGAGAGCCAACATTCTGTATTAGCCATGTGTAAAATGTGTAGTGTAATTGGGCCATAACGGTTAAAGACAGGCTTGGGGGGCACTATCCGTGCTTCCTGATGCCTCATTGATTACAGATTGGGGCTATAGCGGGGCTTACACCAAGCAGAATACTTTTCATTTAAGCTGGTATCACCACGAGGCGAATATCCACCAGGGTCTATTCGCTTTGTGGAAACCCTACTTCACGGGCCAAATACTTTGCATTTACTTGTCTACACCGACTAATCGGCCTGCTTTTCGTAATGGACGTCGGTATTTTAATAGCAATCACATCCTATCAAGATAGCTGGACCAATCTCTATTAATTCGCCGCTGTCTAGCACTAAAACGCCGCCGTTATTCGCCAATGTAAACCCAGCTTCAGCCCATCTCCCCACCCCCTCCCCATCTACCACTCACTCTTTGTGCAATAGGTTTTGATAGCATCGTCATCTGGCTCTGAACATAAGCACTGCCACAGTGGGAGGGCCCGTACCGATTCATCTGGTATAGGACAGGGACGTGGGCTAAAGCCCCTGATGCCCGCCTACCGACCACACCAGGTACTTCTGACGATCAAATCTGTTTTAAATGACCAGAAAAATCCGTGTGTGGCGGCGGCGGGGTGGGGTGGGAGGAGGGTAGGGGAGGTTATGGTAGATGCATGGTGCCCCCTCGGTACGGTCGGGCGGAGAGAGTTGTGCCTCTCGTAGATAAGGCCTGCTCCCCGACCCTCCTTCTCCAGCCACCACTCCCGTGACAATGCTTAGCGGGCGGCCGACGATCAATAAGCCATACATACAAGATGGTCAGCCACGCGGAAAACAAGACAAAACCTACATCCCCCCTCCCCTCTCCCTCCTTCCCCATCCATTTCTCCACTTCCTACTCCCATCCTGTGCGGGCTGGAGAGGCAGGGATAGCAGGAAGGCGGCCCGGAGATAAAAGCAATTCATAATGGAAGAACTGCATTTGCTTAACTCCGGCTCAAGGGGGTCCTACTACGAGAAGCGGGGGACTTTTTTTAAGTCCTATAATCTCTGCCTCCCCACTACACACGCACATACACACACTCTTTCTCAGTCGCAGGTCTCCTTGTAGTAGCCTTAAGTTGGGCAACTCGTCACAAGTCTCCCTCCCCAAAAGATCTGCAGAAGGGCTGAGATACGCGGCATATTTCTCCTGTATAAGGGTCCAGAGAAGGAATGATGCATTGAGGGGGCCTGTGTGCAGGATAGGACCGACCCCTGAGGGGCTGGCCAGAGGGAGGGGTCGAATTGATCACCTCACTCTGCAGCGAGACCACTTTCCGCCCCAACAATTATACATGCCTTATAAAAGGCCCAGACAACACTCTGCAGCGAGATCTATCTCAATGCCAGAAGAAATGTCTTGAGAACTAACTCTGCCATATAGGCCTTTAACTATATACCCGCATTATAAGATTGCTACTCAGTGCAGCTCAAAAGCAGTCTGGTGATTCTGCTTGTGCAGTTGGGGCTGCCTGGGCTGGCCAACGTGGCAGCTACAATGCAGAGATGGTTGTCGGATCGAGACCGGCAAAGCAGCAGAGAGAGAGAGTCACCTTCGGCGTAGGGTTTTTCAGACGGCCAAGCTATGGGGTACGTTCAAAATTAATACTGCCAACGCAGCCATTTCTGGTACAAAACACCCCCGGGTTTCTTACTGCGGCCATGGGGAAATATTCTGACATTTGCGAATCTCTTATTTTACGATTGCAGTAGAGAATTCAATTCTTCTGGGATGCCTTACGAACACCCACTGTTTAGGTCTTCTTGTTTTGCATCTTCTATGAGTCACTTTAAATGTCACGGTGACTTAAAGAATGAGCACCCGCTGATTAAGGCGACATCTTCCTGACGGCAACATGGTCAGACACGACTCGATGTAAGAGTGACAAGGTTCTTTGTCCAAAGTTGCCACTCCCGACAAAGTTGGAAACGCTTTTTGTTCCCTAAAAGCAGCTAGAACGAAAACAACCTTTAGGAACTGAGTCTGTACATTGAATTTTCTGGCTGAGCGGGGATTATCAAAGGTTTATCTCCCGCTACACATAGATAATCACCCTGTGTGAGTTGAGTGGGGAAATGAAGTATTGCACAGGCGGATTGGGGGGAGGGGTTTTTAACTGCCCCAAATTTTCCTCTTTGGTGGAAACCCAAACTACGAAAAGAGGAGGAAATGCAAGTACAAATGCTCACAGTTTTAGTATGTGGCTAATGCTGACCTCCATTCTGAAATCCTGTATCTGCCCTTTATTGCACAATTAATGATAAATTTATCTTTCAAAAAAAGAAAAAATAGAGGTTTTAGGACACTACTCTGCTCTGTATAGGACCAGTAGGTTGTGGGCGGAGATGGACCAGGTCTGCCTATACATTTTACATGGCCCGCCCCGGAGCCCGATCGCTCGTCGCACGCTGATCACTGGCACCGAGACCTACAGATGACTTAGCATGCTGCGCACGCACCACCTACTGTATCCGGGGTCAGCACCAGGGGGGTCACATGACACTGATTAGCCAATGGAAAGGCTGAAAGGCTCGCCAATTAGCCAATGAGAAGGCAGGGGACCAAGCAATTAGCCAATGGCAGGGTATGATCCATGGCGGCGGGCGGGGCGGGGCGGGTTGGGTGAGCGATGGACTCGGGGTAAAACCTAGGTATCATACATCACTGCTTTAGCAGGCGCGGGGTGATATGCCAGCTGTTCCACTCTATTACCTGCTCTTTTTATACCAACTTGTCCTGTTTTTGGCCTAATACCTTAGCCCCTGCCTCGTCCATTCTCCTCAAGGATTATCTATTCAATGACACTCGCCGCTCGCCCGCTACGCCGGGGTGTATGGGCAGCATACTGTATGGACTTCCGTCACTAGGGAAATACTAAGGCCTTCAGGCCTCCCTACATACTGCAAAGTAGCAGTAATAAAGGTGCCCAGGCTCTATATAGCAAGTTTTCCCCAAGGAAGACACTGAAAGAGGGACATCTGGAGTTCTGGGGAAAAAAGCCTTTTTCCCTGGTAATGAATGGATGCACTTTACTTAATGTAGATTTGGTTCTTTCTAAAAGCTGTATTACAACAGTTTTACAGTATTGAATGTGCACCACCTAACAGAGAGCTTTCCAACACGCCCATCCCAAGTTACACCAAAAACCAAACCCAAAATATTATGTTCATCGAAAAAAGTAAAGGAATAAAAAGAATGCAAATACATCATCTAAAACATCAAACGTGCAACTGACTCCCTTCCTTTACAAAAAAACACCAGTAAACCTTTGAAGTTTTGCCTAGAATGTTCTCACTGAATTGTAAAGATATGTCACTGTGCAAAACACTTCTTCACTTCTTCAATACAATTTCACATCAGGACTCATTACCATTGGGTGTGTTCTCGTATATCAATACACTTTTCGAGATCACAGACCCGGGCAATAAGGGAGGGTCTACTTTTGATGTGTTATTTTCATCAACTAGTTTTTATATTGGCAAGGTCTTCCACGGGGTTTGAATGAAACAAACGACAAAAGGCTTCACAACTTATGATGGGATGAGAGATGAAAGGCTGTAATGTGAGATAACATCCGAGGGTAACACTCTCCCCGCTCACACACCCCGTATACACGTACAAAGGTGTCACTCAGTACACTGTGTCCTCCCTATATTATGATCACCCTTTTGCCATAACAACTCAGAGGGACTCGTGAAGACCTTCAGGATAGCCTTGAACCCGTGGACCTCTCTCCCCGAAACATCCTCCCCCCCCTTCCCCAGTTGTCCGCTCACACAGGTAATCCAGCTTCAAGGTAATTCCCATAGAGTTCCAAGGACAGGCCCCAAGACCGCTGGGTGCGGCTGTACTTTGAATCACAGTGCACTGGGAAATTCTATCTAGATTGAAAGAGTTGTCCTTGGGTGTTCTGGTTATTTTTTTCCTTGTTTAGCAGGTTTTGTTCCCATGCACCATAGACATTGGTACCAAGCGAGGCCTTTGTACATGGTGCAATACAACCTTCTCAGGTTAGTGATAAGCAAGGTGCATCGTTGGCTTCCATAGAAATATTAAGGCTTGGAGGAGCGGCTATCTATTATGGGAGCATATTCTCATCTTTCCTTTACACAGAAATAAATGTATTTTTCCAGTATAAATGAAATACCTAGAAACATTGCCTCACCTATTCGTTGGGGTTTGCATTCAAACTACACATAAGGGATGCTGGGTTAAAAACAAAATCAGACTTGCAGTCAGAGCCTACCATTTTACCACTGAAAACATCTAGCTGTTTTCCAGCATTGCCTGTAATGTATTCATCTGCTTAGAGACCCCCACTAAACTGGCTGTTCTATTCTGCATGGACTGATGCAGTCTGCATCATTCCGCAAACCCACTGGTCGACTCAAGGTGGTATTACACTACACGATGCGATATGACAATGCCGCAGAGAAATCACACATTTCAGAGATAAGATTCTTTGTTACACATGTGTAAAATACTCCAAAATACCAATTTCAAACAAATATATCACTCCTGTGTGCGAATTGTCTGTAATATCATCATATTGTGCCAATATGGCAGCTCAAGTCATGTAGTGTAAAAGGGCCTTAAGCCTCTATGACCAGGGCCATGTCCCCTGGGAGGTGGCCGCAATACGTTCAGGGCCTACTGGAGGGGACAGCTATCTGCGGCCTACAATGGCCACCCCTCTGGGCTGGTTAGTCCATATACACCCACTCCAGTGGACGGGGACTAGCCACATTTTCGGAAAAAGGTTGTAGGTTATAGTCCACACACCCAGTCTACTGGACTTTGACTGGCCACACACTCAAAACAGGGGAGATCTAACCAAGGTTATTGCAATAAATGGCAGGTTTCAGAAATTTCATATCTTACTGTAAGGCCTTTTAAAGTGAATTGAAGACAGGGACTAGCCACATGGTCACTGGCCGTACACTCAACACAGGGGAGACCTGACCAAGGTTATTGCCATAAATGGCAGGTTTCAGAATTTCATATTATTTAATACCCTTTAAGACTAGGCTCAGAACGCGCATTCTGCCTGTATTGTACTGTCATTATGAGCGTATTTTGAGGCTAGTGTGCAAAGGGTATTAGAGTCTCTTATGCCTTTTAATGTGAACCTCTGGCAAAGAGAATCACAGAACGTTTTTGTTATTTTTAAATATATGCAACCGGTGGGCACATGGATCATAATCTTAATTTCAAACACTGGTTGTGGATCTGTAAAGGGTTACAGACTAGCCCCAAAAATTAAATACGTATTATGTCTGTACTCAACTGTCAACAATATGCTCACTTTGAAGCCAGTTTGTAAAGGGTATCGTACCCATTAAACCCTCGTACCAAAACGCCCATTCTATGACTACAACCAGAGGCCAAACAAGCATTCTGAAGCCTAGCTGAAAAGGGCACGAAAAGGGTATGATGTTTTGCTGCCTCGACAGTTTCCAGCGTTTCGTGTCCTTAGATATTAACCACAAGTTTACTGGCATGAGAATAAAGCAGTCTGTTAGTAAAACCTGGCAGGGGTTGGGGGTATTAATACATGCAGCACACTAAAAATGGGGGATGCCTGCGTGGGTAAAATAACAGCCGCATCCAACTCCTACTAAAGTACCTTTTTTAACAGCTTTAAACATTTTTGGCACTGTTTAAGCCTTTAACCAAGCGCCAGCCACAGAAACTTAGAAAAAAAGCTGCTACTGATATTGCCTTGACAAAACACAGGGCGAAAAGAAGAATGAAAAGCGCATAAAAAGTACATAGAGCGAGGATGAAAAGGGGTAAAAAGCGAGGCGCGTAGTCGCCGTCTGACGGCTGGGGACGTGGCATGCAACTTCTGTATAAATCCACCGCTTTTTTTATTTTTTGGCAGGCTTCAATGCCCTCCAACATGATGGGATTGTCTCTTTGTGTGTTTAGATGAACATTAGCTACATCCCCCAGCGCGCCCCGTTTGTCGAGCGGCGCGCTCCCCCCTCTGGAGCTATTCATCTCTGTGTCGGCCAATAATACCACCCCCTTTTGTTATTTCACCAAGCCCATAGTTGAGGATCAGCAAACATTGTCTAACTTTAATAGTATCATCCCCCACCCTTAAGCCCTGAGGCCTGCGCCCAATCTCACTCTGCGCAAATCTGAAAGTGAAATTAAAATGTGATACTATACACACTGTCAATGGTTGTAATACCACCCAGACTTTTAAGTGTATGAGATGGGAGCGCAAACTTACCGAGTTAATCGGCCGTTCTATATGATAACACACTGGAGGCCCTTTAATATCACAAGCCCTGGATGTACACAGTCCCCTTACTCTTACTCTTGCTGCCTCTTATTTCACATGTAGGATGGCTGGGTACTTCACGCACCAAGTATTGACATGGCTAAAGGTATATAGCTGAGTTATTATCCCCTAATTTTCAAAACTATATTCAAATATTGGTTTGTTTTAGCCTAGAGTGTATACTTATGATCCATTTTCCTGAAATAGCTTGCCTATATTGAACTGTCATATAAGCATATTTTGAGCCTCGTATGTAAAAGGTATTATAGCAATCCTGGGAATAAGATACTCTACTAGAATTACTGTTACGAGCACCCTAATGCAAGTAAACCACTCAGAACGCACTTTCAAATTACTGTGCTTTCACGGAAGTATCCCTGTCCTACAGTACAGTTGTCTGCTTTCAAGAATCTGAGAGCTTTCAAGCACAACAGTAAAAACGACAATTACTCTATACAAACGTTGGGAAATTACAATACTATAAAATCAGAAAATCAAGTTCTTAGGAAAACAAATTTCTCTGGGTTTTGGCCAAATTTCGGCATTGCTTGTGGTTTTCCTGACAGGTATTTTGGCCACTGTTCCCGCTTTTGCTGTGCAGTGGTCACGATGCCAATATGAGTGTAGTAAGAACGAGACACGTTTCGTGAAACCCAAACATCCTTAAGCTTTCTACAGGGTCCTATTTATATGCAAATGACAGTCTTATCTCCTATGTAAATTTATGTAAACACTCTGGAAGTTAAGGGCCGTGTTCTCGTCAAAGAAAGTAGCATGGTCTTGATCCAAAGCGGAAAAGAATGGTTGCTTCCCTTGCAATGAATTAGTTTTCTGAGTCTGGGGATCTAGTAGCACAGGAGAAGCTTTTTACCAACGTCGTGATGTTAACTGAATGCTGAAGTAGAATTGTGAATCCTTGTTAATGACAAAACTGAAATGTTACTAATGCTGAGAACTTGATTTGTTAAAGGAAATGAGCTGAATATAGATCACCTTAACAATTTTGGTGCCCTGTTTGGGGTTGTGTAAAAGGTGTATAATGATACAATCAGATGAAGGACATTTGGATAATTGGATAATAGGCCCCAATTGTGAGTAGATCATCACCTCCTCAAATGTTTCACTTGAAAGATATGAGAAAGATATGACTACTACGGCTGAATTTGGAAGGATGGCCATGGGCGGATACGACCCGATTGGGGTTTAAGTAGTCCCCAGTTCAGTCAAGGGACGTGTCCTTCAGGCCCCACCTTGACTGCAATGACCGAGGTCTGGCCTCCCCGGCCTCCTTTACCGTTTATATTACATGACATGGCCCTCCTCCAGGACCTTTCCAGCACCTCCTTCCAGCCTTAGCTGCCCCCCCCCCCCCCTCCTCACCAGACACACACAAGGGTTGTCAGGTCCTCGGACATGGCCGGTCCACTCTGTCACCACTTCTTGCAGAGCGGCACACATCGAAAGACAATCACTGCCCGGGAAGGACACGCATAGCTCATACAAGGCTAAGCCTTCTTCATCAGTTTTGCTGTGGCTTAAGCAGATGTGCCATACCATGGTGTCTCACAGCGGAAGACAGTCAGTGCTCAGGGAAAGTTAAAAAAAAAAAAAGCGCATATGATACCTACATGTAGGACCCTTGGATGCTTCCCCCCTCACCCCCAACGGCTCTTCCTCTATTGTTATATTAGTATGATCTTTGCGAAGCCATTTCCACAGGAATTTCAGGTGGCTTCCAACTTGGCTTCTTTGTAATCTACGTGGCTTAAGCAGATTACAATTGCAGGCTGTCTCTGCTCAGTCAGGACACAAACAGCATATATGAAGCCATACCCACAGGATATTTCAAGTGGCTTCATTATCGGGAATTACATCGTGTGTCAAAGACAAAGACGGTCAGTGTTCAGGAACGGCAAGTATTGCTTGTGTGAAGCTGCGCCAACAGGAATCTCAGGTGGCTTCCTTATCAGCTTATTGGCTTCTTTGTTATGTATGTGGCTTAAGTAAATCTACAATTGCATGGTGTCTAATAGCAGAGACAGTTGATGCTCAGGTAGGACACGCGTAGCATACATGAAGATGCCCACTGGAATTTCAGGTGGCTTTCTGACTTCCTTTTTTGTTACGCATGTAGCTTAAGCAGATTTACAATTATAGGGGGTCTCACAGGCGATGTCTGACAGAAGACAATCAGTGCACGGTAAGGGTACACAGAGTATATAAGAAGCCAGATACATATGACTTCATCGGATATTTATCTACCAATTTTGAGTAAATCAAAGACAGGCTCGGTTTGCACTCAATATGCAGTAGTTTGGCTCATTTATATATACCACGGGTTTTCTGATATTTGAATTGTATTCAGTATCAACTTAATACTCAAGAGTGGCTTCACAATAATATTGTACATTATTGTAGTAACATTCAAACTCAAACTATTTCTGGTCATTCTTATAGGCTGAAATCGGACCCTCATAAGGGGTATATTATCATGTAGCTTTTGTCGCCCTAACATAAGAACCTTAGACATTAGATGGTGCTCGCCCAGGTTCAGGACAAGGCAACCCCGGCCTGCGATCTTATTATTCAATTTATTGTGTGCGCCTTGGCTATCCATTAGGGGTAAAGGTTGGGTGTATACTATGAACAGCTTTGTCGTACTCCAGTCACCAAGATGGGGGCAACAGCCGGTGTGGTCGAGATAAGGAAGCCAAACATCCGGGAGGCGACCTTTTGGGAGATGTCGCGACATTATATTTGAATATACAGACCACGGCTTATTTTAACCAGCTTTCTAAGCGGAAAATGGTGTTATTTAAGAAATGGTCATTTACTTTTGAAGGAAACCTATTTGATGATTCAATTGCTTTTGATATTTGTCAAATCATATTTCTGGAGTGGCTTCAGAAACTAGTCCTGGTTGTATACAATGTAGTTCCGTTTCCATTTGACTGGTTGAACTGGGACCCTGATGTAACCTATTGTAGTTGGGGTAGTGGTTTTGAGACGTCCTTCCTAATGCTGATCACCCACATTGCATACAAGACGTGTGTTTGAGGGGTAGTGTATATTAAAAGGCCGTATGTACAGCTCCTTGTTTTCAGTATTTTGACCAGCTTTTGAACATAGTTTGGGTGATAGAATAAAGAAAGACCTTTGGGGTCATCCGCATGTGTGCAAAAGACTCATGGGGATCGTACGGCCTTCAGGCAAAGCCCCAGGGTCTTGACAAACTCCCCTGGGTCATACTTCCACCTAAGGACGCCCCCTGCGGTTCTTCTTATATCAGTAGAGCACTGAGGTGAATATCAGACAGTGGGCCTTCTAAGGGAATTGGGAGAGAGGGGACTTTACCATCGCTAAGGACACGTGTCCTGAATTGACGAGGACAGCAAAATCAGGGCTTGGACATCACATCTGAAGTGATCAAGAGTTAGATATTTCAGATAGCTGGTGCTGGTTTGATTGAATGGATTTAGTACCCTTGATGAAAGGGTTGTGTGTAAAATATAGGTTTAGAAAATGGGTTATTGGTTTAGGAGAGCGGCTTGTGAACTGGGTTAAAGAGTAGCTGCGGGCTATGAATATAGCAGGGTGTGGATGAAGGCTCCTGAGGTACGCTCTCTACGCCCGTCAGGCAGTACAAGTCAGCGAAATATCTCCTGCCATCAAGAATTATCTACAGCAGGCATGAGAAATGGTTCCCTAAGGGGGATATCATGACCTTGCAGCTGACAAACGGCCTACCTCCGTGCGAGTCGCAGACTCTAAGCCAACGCGATGCTTAGCCGGCCGCTCCTTGTCCCTAACCCTGGACCAAGCGCTCCCCAGCCCATCCCTCCAAGACTGAGTGCTGGGCCTTTATGTGCCATGACCCTGTAGGCAGCTTCTATAATTGGACCCGCCAACAATGACTAATGCTCGCCCCTCACCCTGCTCCTAAGGTTTCCAACGACAAGGCACAATGCATCTTCGCTTAAGTATCCGGCCCAACGACTGGCCAAAGCAAGGGGATATCGGAGGGGACCCCAGAGGTAATTTGTAAGACGATATTCCTGATATGCCATCTTTTCAATATTGAAGCAGATGAATGTCAGTGTTTCTCTGTTCAGTTCCTAATTAATCACTCGCACAGTATGCTTTAGACGCTGTTTGTAATTTCACGCGTGGTCTGCATATTCAATATATATTCATTAACCTTTTATTAGATAGGAATATAGAATGCAATTAGAAGTGTTTTTGAAATCCTAGCTTTAAGTGCCTTATCAATGAAGTTCTTTGCCTGTATTGCCATATTAGACTGCCAATCTAATGTTTTATCGAAGTAAACAGTCCCCCGCTTAATTATCCTTATTCATATTCCTATCAGGCTGTTACATTACTATTTCTAATTAAAAGTAGTTTCTCCTCTTCCTTTTTATCATCATTAGCTCTCCTTTCATTCTCCAGGAAACTTTAAAAAAGAATGTGTACAGTGCAGCCATAGAGATATGCGGCGCTGAATAAGCCGCGAGCCGTACAAGTAGCGCTCAAACTGATTTCCACCAATATAATGATAACAAGAGCCCCAGGTGGCCATTTATATAAGTGGTACAAAAACAGACCCCTGGGGAACCTACACTTCTCTCTGCATAATCGGCTTCGGCTAAGTAGGTCCTGGGAAAACATTATGTATGTAAACTGGGTAGGTGTTGGGCCTTGGCTCCTACTGCTAGGGTTTGGAGCAGAACCTTGGATCTCCACAAGACTCAGGTGCATGGGGTAAACCTGCACCTTTAGGTCAACAGGAGCCTCAGGGGATGGAAAATAAATGGAAGATGGGATCAAAATTATAGATCCTGTTATTTTCTTTGGGAAGAAAGTAAAGATGACTGAGCGTACCACCCCAAATTTCCAGCGTTTTCCTCATATTTTAGATAATGTTTGGAGAAAGGGATTTTTTTATATATACAGTGCACTGGTTGTACTGACTGAATCGTTAATGCGTTCTTAAACTTGTCTTACTTACTGACTTATACTTTATGATGGCAATATCAGCGACGGTTCTTACATAATTTTCGGAGCCTAGGTAACCATTGTCAACTATTTTCTCTTTGTAGTGTTGTAAATAATTCCTGGCAATATATATATGTATATATATATATATACATATATATATATATATATATGTTTTTGTCTTTACATATGTGTGTATACATAAACATTTATATACATATCTTTATCTATTCATATCTTGAAAACATTTTAAATGTAGTTGCAGCCTCCTGATTGGTAGATCCGCTGACCTCATCAACCCTCCAGCCCGGCCCCCACCCAGGTAGAGCCCCTCCCCCTCCTGGGCTTCAGAACCCAGGAGATCACTACAGGGAATCCCAGGGCTTAAACTAATCCCCCTGATGCTATGTGGGCCACTGATCACTTCAACCCCTCTACACCCCCAGCACCCCTTAAGTGGCCGGCCCCCACCTACCAATATTGTGGATGGGATTTGGCCATGCAATACCTGCCGCCTGAACCAACAGGCGCACACCCCTACCCCCGGAGGAAGCCCCCGCCCCACCTAAACCCACAGAGCCCGCCGCCCCTTTTACTTAGCAATTACTTGGTGGTGATCATTGGACCCGACACGCAGGTCGTAGATCATTGGTGTGTGTGTGTGTGCGTGGAGGTGGTGGTATTAAGGGTTGGGAGTTGGATGGCTAGAAGTGTGATTCTTGGAGGCGTTTTAGAAGGTGGATGTGAATGATGGCCCCAAACGATTCAAAATTTCGTTATGGGTCTTTTGTGAGGCATGTCTGAACTCGGGTGACATATTTTTGTTAATTTGATATCTAATCCTTGTCATTATTTCCCACGGTTTGGTGTGTGTTGGGGTGGGAGCAAGGGGATTACGAGTGCAGCTATAATATTATTGGTTTAAGTCTCAAAGGCGTTTTAGAAGGTGAGTGTGAATGATGGTTGCAAAGGGTAAAAGGTTCAAGTTGTTAGTCTGGATCTTTTGTGAGGGATGTCTGATTTGGGGTAACATATTTATATTAATGTGATCTACTTCTTGTCATTATGTCCCACGCATTGCCTGCAGTGGTCGGTTTACTCTTGGGGATGTGGAGAGTGGTGTGAGTGTCTTGGAGGTGTTTTAGAAGGTGCATGTGAATTGCGTTAGCAAACATCAAAAGGTTCAAGTTGTCGGTATTGGTCTTTTGTAAGGCATGTATGATGTGGTTTTGGCTCAGCTACCATGACGGAAAAACCCACGTGAGTCCACTCAACCAGTTATAAAATCATACCGTAAAAACATGGCAAACATTATGAGTGGGGACAGTAAATTTTAGAAGAAAAAAATACCGAAGTACCCCAGTGAGTGCACCCATTTTGGCGCTAGCTACGCACAAGTCTGGGATTACATACTCCCATTAATACAATATTTACTTCTAAGTCCCAGACACTGCCTTATATAGAAGCAGCTGGTACTCGGCACGTAAACACACATACATACATAACAATCGACCATCACTCCAGCCACCAGCGAAACAATGAGCCAAACCAGACATGCCAAAACGTCGCTGGTTCCCTGTTTGCTTAGGCTCAAAGCCATATTCACCGTCGGAAACAAGCTAAAGACAAACACTCCCCCGGCCCAGCAGCGATAATATAGATCACTTATTTTCATTTTTGATCCGGCGAGGCAATCTCGCACAAGAAGCGATCATGGTTCCAGCACTAAAAACGCGGAGGATTATGGTCGGTCGGTGTATAATATAGGCGTGGGGACAGACTAGATGGGGAGGAGGGGAGGCCTCGGTAAACGGGCAATGCACACACAGCAGCTTTTTTCCCACATCTAATTAAGTCGCCAATGTAAACTGGGCGCTAAGTAAGTAGCCAGGTGGATAAATCTCAATAACTATCTAGCGTCATAATGGTTATGGCAAAGGAAGGCTGGGATGTGTCGGGGGTGCTAGAGCAGGGGTGGGGCTGGGGGGAGGGGGCTAAAAGCAGACTTAAAAGGCAGATGTTTACAGTATGTGTGGCAGTGGTGAGTGAGTGAGTGATGGATGTTTTACGCTGTACCGACAGCCACGGGTCTTTTTAACAGCGAGAACAGGTTCGGACGAATTCTGTCTTTGCTGATCATATCTATGAGATGAAGGTGACAGGGCAGGCAAACAGCAGGGGATCTAAACCAGGAAATAATTTTTGCTGTACCTCATCCCTTAGTGAACCCAGCACCAACCGGGAATTGAACCCAAAGAACCACTTGGTCAGTGGTGGGTCCCCCCTATCGCCGCCTTATATATATGATCAGCAGGGACTACTGGGAGCCTATATTCTTTCCCAGAACCCCCACGGGTGTGTGTGGCAGTGGTTGTGGAGGCAGATGGGAGGTGTACGTGTATGGGAAGGTTCCAGCTGTACCCCCCTCCCCCCACACATACAGGATCCACCCCACCCACATCCACACCCCTCTGACAGCTGCTACTACCAGTATACACACATGGTGTCAGCCTTCTGACTCAGAACGTGGACTTGATGCGCAGGGGCTTCACCAAGGGCGGAGTTTTTTAAAAGAGGGGGGAGAAAAAAACATTTCAAAAATTGATATTTTACCAACACTAGGGAGGGGAAGTGCATGCACCCTACGCCTCCTCCAGGTTTTATAGGCCAACGTATATCAATGCATTACACAACCAACTGTTTTTTGTCAAATGTTTATCAATGCAGATTAACCAAGCAACCGTTTTTTGTCTAACCAAATCAATGTAGATTGACCAAGTAACCGTTTTTTTGCCTGACGCATATGGATACTAACCAGTTTTTGCCTAATATATACATGAAGGTAGATTAACCAACTCACCGTTTTTTGCCTCGTGCATATTATTGTAGATTAACCAAATGACCAGTTTTTGTCTAGCGCTTATTATCGTGGATTAACCAAGTGACACCGTATATATACGTTCCTTTAAAGAAGCCAAACAACACGCTGTTGACTATACACCAAAGCCCACCCGGCCACTGACCCAGCTTCTGAGGTCTTTTTCTCTGACCGCCATACCATAGACTGTAGCTCCATCCAAGTCCATTTGTAACTCAAACTATTATGTAAAAGCCAAAGAGGTCAGGGACGGACTAGCGGTACCACTGCCCCCTTTTTCTCCTTCTTTACTTTCCGCTGTTCCCCGGCAACCCTCTGTTTGATCCGGGATCGCCGCCGGAAATTGAAACAAGACCAGCGCCATCTGCCCGGAACCCGCCTGCCCCCCTGGCCACCAGGGGGAGAAGTGGCGCTGCAGGAGGGGGCGGGTGGAACGGGTTAGCGATCGATGATTATAGCCTCATTGGATTTGTGGAAGTGTATGTGGTTTACTAACCTACTGTACTTGAATTTAACCACATTTCCGTGTATTTTTATACCTGGTTGGATTTGCCTTCAAACGACTGTGCGTGGCTGCAACTACTGCGAGATATGATCCAGGAACCAATGTTTCTATTTCTTTACCATGTAAGCCCTGTAAGTTACAAACCAAATGTTACCGCCAGGAGTGGATACACATTAACCACCGGAAAGATTATATCGGTAATTCCTACTTACCAATATATTTAGTTTTCACTGTAATATAACAGTAAATGAATCTGAATTTTGCTTGACTTCATGTAAAAAAAGGGTCTTTGATCAAACTTTTGCGAATCTTACTGACAAAAATTACTTCTTTTTTCAATGTTTGTGGACATGCAAACTCTCTGTTAAATTACCCCTTTCTGTGTGCTTTTAGAAGAGAGCTGACGGTTATCAGGTAGGCCAGGACGTCGGGAATGGGTGGGTGGGTGGGGGCTTGGGGCCACGTACGACCCTCCAACATGGGGCTGGTTTTAGGTGGATTTTAGGTGCTCGTGTCGAGGGGCCCAGGTCCTGGAGGACGCTGTCACGAACGCAGGGGGCGGCGGGTTGTCAAGGAGACACGTGGTCACGTGGTGTCACCTGGTACGTCCAGTCGAGGGTCCTCCAGTTCATCCACGGCTGACGTCATCATGATTTGATGCACTCACGTAGGGCCAGCTAAGTCTGTCAAGCCGAATCAATGTTTCTCAAAGTAGGTCTGTACATTGGAAACCATTTTAGGTAGAAATTTCAACCAATATCCTAGCATGCTATTCACACTACTGGTTTGTGGCAGGTAGGACCATAAACCAGCCAGCATACAGCTAACCTTTAAAAGGGATCACCCTTGCAAAATATTATGAGTCAATGAAATATTTCTTGAACGATTTTAACTGGCCAGTTATGGAAAATGTGTTGGTGTACGGACCCATTATCTAAGCCGACAGGGGACTGGGACGGAGGACGGGGTAGGTTAAGGTTAAACCACCACCATGCTGGTCCTTGACAATTACTACCTCATAGGACCACCTTGTACCATTCGCTACCACCCCACACACAGTTTGCGACAATTCAACGTCCATCAACGTGTCACTTTCCGTGTTTCCTTTCTACAACTGTCTAAAACGGATCTTTTGTTTTCTACCACATGTAGTTATATATATCATTAACTCCGGACGTTACTCAAGGCACCAAGCCAGGCCTTGTGTTGGAGAGATTTGGTTCTTTGTGGTACTACAACCTATTTCCCTCATTGTACCCCTATAATCTGTCACCCCCCCCCTACATTCCCCCCTATAATTTTCACACTCCCCCCTCCCCTAAATTTTCACACTCTCCCCCTACATTCCCCCAACTCTACCACCTATATCCCCCACCTTTACCCCCTCTACATTACCAAACCCTACCCCCTAAATTCCCCCACTCCCCCTCTATTCCCCCTCTCCCACCTATTCCCCCACTCTATCCCCCCTACATTCCCCTATTCCATCCCCCCTACATTCCCTCACTCTCCAACCGACCCTTGCCCGACCCCCTTACCTTCGCCCACCCCTTACCTCTTCACTCCTTTACCTCCGCCCACCCCATCGGCCGCCACAGGCAGCGTTTGCTCACGCGAGGGGAGTCTGTTCTGTTTAGCGAGCTAACCCAATTCTGCGAGCGACTCAGAGCTGCTCAGCCGAGTGCCATGGGCAGGCCTTGTCAGGGCCAGTTTCTTCCCCGTGCTCCTCGGCCGGCCGCGGGGGGAAATTGAAATATGAATGCCATCTACTAGACCCTGCAGATCCAATCAATAGCAGGGGCCCTCTTGGTCGTGACAATATGTCATGGTTGTTGGTGCTCGGCTCGCGGGGCTCCCGAGAGGTTTCCGAGCAGCTCCGAACTGCTTCTGAGCCATTCTCGCACTACTTTCGGGCTGTTCCTAACACAGGGTACCAACCGAAATTCCATTTTCAAATTCCCTATGTTTTCTTTGAGATTTCCCTGTCCCACGGCAGTTTTTCCCTGTGTCATATCCTTCAAGTTGTTCAAAGTTAAAAGTTTCTGAGTGCAGAAAAAATTTGGACAACCCAACAACAAAAAGTCGGATCTCTAATATTTTGAGAATCAGGAATTTTAGAACATGGCCAAATGAAATTCCCTGTGTTTTCCCTGTGTTTGGTAAAAATTGGCAAATTCCCTGTGTTTTCCCTGTCAGTTAATTTTTTTTTTGCCATTTTCCCTGTTTTCTGTGTGGTTTGTACCTGGCTAACAGTTCCCCAACTGCTCTCTGGCTGATCCTGAACGGCTTACAATTTGTTCCTGCACTGTTTCTAGATTGTTTCTAAGCTGCTTCTGAGCCATTCCTGAAATGGTCAGTGGCTGTTCCTCAGCTGTTCCTAACCCTTTCTGGAATTGCTCTCGAGCTTTTCCTGAAAAGCTCCCAAGCTGTTCCTGACCTGCTCGGAGCTGCTTCCCAACCAGTTACAGAGTCACTCCAACAAAGGTCACTGGCTGTTACTGACTCTCCCAAGTAGCTCTGATGTTGTTTTCTGGTAAACGCCGAGCTGCTCATGACCTGTTGTTCCCAACCTCCTGCTTAGCCATTCTCAAGCTGTTCCCTAAAATTTCAAGAACTGCTCTTGAGCTATTCCCTTGCAGCTCCCAGGCTGTTTCTGACACCCATTCGAGTTGTTACTTGACTGCCCCCAAGCTGTTTTCTAGCTGCTGCCCAGGTGTTCCCCAACTGCCCGAGATTGACCCTATCCTTACGAACTGTTACGAAACTGCAGCACCTAAGCTGTTCCCGAACTGTTCCCAGGCTGTCCCAGAGTGGTTCCCAAACTGCTGTTTCCAAGCTGTTCTTGATTTTCTTTTTACCAAACTGCCCCAATTCTCTACTTCACCACTGACAAGGGTATTGGGTGGAGGGCTGGGAGAGGACCTCTAACCCGGCGTGTATAGGTCCTTTCAGGGGTCAGGGCGGCCCCAAAGGCCCAGGCCGCGGCCTATGGGGAAAGGAGCAGCTCATGTCACTGGGGGGCTGAGCAGTTCTGAGCAGATGAAAAACGGTCAGCCGATTGGGGATTTGGTTAGCTTCATCAGTTGCTCTGCGCTTTTCATATCTTTACTGGAGCAGCATGAGCATTGATACCAGGTGGTACGTTTTAAAGATTAGGGATTAAGGGTTTTACTCTTTGGCACTTCGAGGATGAAAAAGAGTAAAATTTATAAAATGTGGTTTGAGTATTGTAACGCCCCCATTGTAACAGATACGGTGGTCAATCAGCCGGCACAGTCAAGATTTTAACCCTCTTTCTAGAGACTGTCTAGATTTTCAGAATGGCAACCCACAGACCTGACGGGCGTGTCGTGTACAAGGTACGTTTTGGGTGTATGTGAATTCAGGGCTTGCATTACTTGAGAGGTACTTTTTTGAGAGGCGATAGCAATCTATCGACAACAACATATATATACCCCCACAGTTAGGGAAAACTGGCGGTGGGCACGACCTACCACTGGCTCTACAGGAGGTAGTAGGGAGAGGGGCGTAGTGTGGCTGGAGGCAAGGTGAGGCCAGGAGACCTCGGGCAGGGAGAAGGGCCTGTCTACGGGAGGGGGCAGGGGCGGCCAACCCTTGATGGGCATTACTTGTCAGGGGGAGGGCGGTGCCAGCAGCCGCGTGGGACCCGCGCCAAATGTGTCGTCGTCAATAGAGGGGCCGGGTGGAGAGGGGGGGGGGGGGGTAGGGAGAAGGGGGTAGTCGATGTTAGGATTAACATGTAGTAAGGTGAGCGTTAACCTCACCATGTTGTGGACAGATCATTAGGGAAGTAGGGTTTGGACGTTTCCTAAAACCAATGTGTCTATTTCTGCAGTATTTCACTGTTCTTATAAACAGAATACAAATAACTGTTCATTATTCTAACAGATCAAACCCATGGTTTATCCTCAGGCTGATTTATGTATATCTGTTAGAATTTACACTGGCCCTGGCCAAAAATCTGAAAAGTGGCTACTTGTCCTACCCCCACATTCAGCTGGATTAGAAAATAACACTTTAAAAAAACTAAAGAGAATAGAAGGAAGAATCCATCTCTGGTAGACCAGGAATACTAGGAGGCGATTCCGGATCCGAATGCGTGTAATACATTAGTGACAGGTGATCCCACAGGTGATGCTGGTAGAAGCCACCCGGACCCCACCCGGTGGTGGCTTCTCGCCACCTCCTGTTTTGGTCCAGCTGAGGGGAAAATGGCCCAGTCATGGTGTGGGCCCTGCTGAGGGACAAGGCATTAAGGCCTATTTACACCGTGAGACGACCCAGTCATGGTGTGGGCCCTGCTGGGGGACAAGGCATTAAGGCCTATTTACACCGTGAGACGACCCAGTCAAGGTGTGGGCCCTGCTGGGGGACAAGGCATTAAGGCCTATTTACACCCTGAGACGACCCAGTCATGGTGTGGGCCCTGCTGGGGGACAAGGCATTAAGGCCTATTTACACCCTGAGACGACCCAGTCAAGGTGTGGGCCCTGCTGGGGGACAAGGCATTAAGGCCTATTTACACCCTGAGACGACCCAGTCACGGTGTGGGCCCTGCTGGGGGACACGGCATTAAGGCCTATTTACACCCTGAGACGACCCAGTCACGGTGTGGGCCCTGCTGGGGGACAAGGCATTAAGGCCTATTTACACCCTGAGACGACCCAGTCACGGTGTGGGCCCTGCTGGGGGACAAGGCATTAAGGCCTATTTACACCCTGAGACGACCCAGTCACGGTGTGGGCCCTGCTGGGGGACAAGGCATTAAGGCCTATTTACACCCTGAGACGACCCAGTCACGGTGTGGGCCCTGCTGGGGGACAAGGCATTAAGGCCTATTTACACCCTGAGACGACCCAGTCACGGTGTGGGCCCTGCTGGGGGACAAGGCATTAAGGCCTATTTACACCCTGAGACGACCCAGTCACGGTGTGGGCCCTGCTGGGGGACAAGGCATTAAGGCCTATTTACACCCTGAGACGACCCAGTCACGGTGTGGGCCCTGCTGGGGGACAAGGCATTAAGGACTATTTACACCGTGAGACGACCCAGTCACGGTGTGGGCCCTGCTGGGGGACAAGTCATTAAGGACTATTTACACCGTGAGACGACCCAGTCACGGTGTGGGCCCTGCTGGGGGACAAGGCATTAAGGCCTATTTACACCGTGAGACGACCCAGTCATGGTGTGGGCCCTGCTGGGGGACAAGTCATTAAGGACTATTCACACCATAGGACAGAAGCCATCGACCAGCCGTCTACACTGGGGGACTGGGGTACTTTTGACTAGGGGTATTCTATTCTTTTTTTATCTACACCCTTTTGTTTGTAGACATATTCATGCTGGGTTTTATGTCACTCTATTAAAGGAAATTGACTGAGAAAAGCCTGCAGGTACAACGACAACGTATTCATCAAATTAGTCAATTCGTTTAGCCTTATTTACACCATGAGACGACCAAGTCACAGTGAGCATCCTACCGGAGGGAAAGTCATTAAGTGCTATAACACTATGGGCAGCCAAGTATGGTGTGACTCCCTGCTTGCAGGGAACAAATAGCAAAGTCCTATTTACACCGTGAGGCACAAGCCGTAAGATAAGCAGTATGCACTGCTTGGATTGGGCTGTTATACCATCCAGGTAGGGTCTATTCTCTCGTATATTTATATCCTTTTGTTCCAGAAGTCACCCTACAGGCTGATAGAATGCGGAAAGCTAACATCCATATACAGTCTAAAAGGCCGCAAGAAACTTGACAAAATCTTTAAATGTCTTAGCACATTAAGAATTTAGTAGTATTGGATTATTACTGAAACTAGGGATAATGGTGGAAATGACCATGGGGGAAATATCCAATAAAAGCGGTTAGAATCTGAATCACGAAAAAGAATAGGCACGATAAAGACAGCAGGCGTCGACTCTGTCCATCATTTAATACTAGAGAGTAAATCGTTTTCATCAGAAATATGTTGCGCAGCATTATTCTGCAGACAAAACTGGTCTTTTTCATGACGGCTCCAATTAGCTAAGTACAGATATAAATGTTGCCAACCTTTGTGCCATAGGCCCCTCGCCGTGTAATACACAATGGACACATCATCTCTGAAACCTGCTCCCTTCTCAGGACCGTAAGTCTATACACTCACATGCAGAGACTCAGATAATACCCTTGGGGGTCAGATTATAATGAGGACGTCTAGGATTATACCTATGCTTTATGTCGTCCCATCCTTGGCGGGCCTCCGAGGTCATCAAATCTCCTACTTCAACTCCATGTATCAAAACATAACTTTACTCCTTGTATCAAAACATAACTTTACTCCTTAAAGTCCCGTCTGAATAGACACCACAGAGGCGGCCGGGAGATATGGTTCCTCCACCCAGAGGGTCATTCAGCCCGGACATTAGGAGAGTAAATAGACCGACCCTCCCGGCCCTCAAATCCATAAGTTCCTTTCAGTGGGGGTGGTGGTATCGACTTAGACTGTTGCACCATCCAAGTCCGCTAGACGTTCAAACTAGAACTGTGATCCAGCAACCATTCTAGGTAGGAATTCCACCCTGCATCCCAGCATGCTTTGGGGCCGCTGGTTTATGGCAAGTAGGACTACAAACCAGCCAGCAGTCCTACAACCATCAAAGGGATTGCCCATGCCATAGCAGGCCAATAAAACAAATCTTTACAAATTTTAAGTGACCAGTAGTAGCCATGAACTGCTGTGGGTGTAAGGACCTATTATGCAAGAGGTAACTAGGTCATGAAAGGACTAGTATCGACTGGGTGTGGGGCACCTGTCTCCACTCTGGCCCCCACTCCTGTATCAAGTACTCACCCCCTGACCCCCTGACCCCGCTGACCCCATCACACACAGATCCATCTCCTCTTACTATAGGCCTCTCTGTATTCACATCGCAGTGCTGCTTTATGGGATAATATCTGGTGCTTTCGCATCCATAATACGTCTGTATTCAAATAGTTCGGAGATATAGTATACTATTACTATAACATAGCCGTAGACCTTTCTGTATTCACATCGTAGTGCTGGTTTATGGGATAATATCTGGTGCTTTCACATCCATAATACGTCTGTATTCAAATAGTTTGGAGATACCTTATACTAGCATTAGCCGTAGACTTTTCTGTATTCACATCGCAGTTATGTGCTTTATGGGATATTTGGTGTATTCACATCCATTATCTGTCTGTAATCAAATCGTAGTTACATAATACTAACGTGAGGCATACGCCATTCCGTATGCATATTGCAATGCTATTTTAAGGGATAATATATGGTGCATTCACATCCATAATCTGTCTGTATTCAAATCGTAGTTACCAAAGATGCTAGCATTAACAATAGACCTTTCTGTATTCACTTTTTACAGCTGCTTTATGGGATGATATTTTGTGCTTTCGCATCCAGATCTGCCTGTATTCAAATGTAGTTCAGATATGGCTAATACTAACATGAGCAATATACTTTTCTGTATTCACTTCACACTGCTGCTTTTTGAGATAATATCTATAGTGCCTCGATAATCAGCCTGTAATCCAAGGTAGTTCAGAGATACCTAATACTTATATATGAGCCTTCACAACCAATGGATGGCTTTACATCGCTCTCCTCCAATATCTGATACTACCTGATTCATTATCATTAACAATTTTCCTGTATTCACATCGGTGTGCTTTGATGAAAAATACTGCCTTTAGTATTTACACTTACAAACTGTCGGTATTCACATCGCTCAATTCATCATGATGCTTTTTGATGCATTAAAACCTGAATTCATATCGTCCCGTTACAATACAATAAAGCTACCTGAGCTTTTTACACAGACAGAATGTCACATCTTTCTCAGGAGGCAATCTTTCATAAAATGTATACGTTTCATTTAAACTGCGACAGGTTTTCCAAGCTTCAGTACTGGAACATAGAAAACTGTCTAAGGATTGGAACTGAAAGGGTAAGAAGAAACATTAATAGCACTTTTATTAACATCTATAAAATAAGGTTTAATTATTAAGATGATGCGTGAAAAATTAAAAAAAGAAAGATTAAAATTAGTATGAAATTTGCAGTAAACCGATTCAGCACTTCGATTAACGTGTAAAATCATTATGAAAGCAGAAGAATGATTTGGCACTTCTATAAACATATATGTAAAATCAGTATGAAAACAGCAGTGCACTGACTCAGCACTCCCGTCATAGTTAAATATCCCTGACCAGGTAAGCCTCTGCTGAAAGTGTACTGCTATACTCGATGATACTGTTCCCATACTTTGGGCCTGGGAGTGGCTTGGGCAGTTTATTTCTCAGAGGAGCCTGGCTTACAGCCCCTAGTCAGGAGCCCGCTGCTTATTCTCCCCCGCCCTCTCCACCTTCCTCCCCCACCCTCTCCACCTGTCCTCCCCCACCCTCTCTAACTGCCCGTGTCGCACGGTGTGGGGGCCAACCCCCGCGGGAGGAGCAGTGCGCCGGGCCGTCGCCAGGGGGCGCCCGGTGACCACCACTTCCGGTCGACGGCGATCCATCAGCGGCGGGAAAACAACGGCCGCTGGGCGATAGAAGGGGGTTTTAGATGGGGAGAACTCTGTGTCCGGCTAATTTAGGATAAGCTCATGTCTCCTGTCGTTGTCACTAGTGAAATGCCATGTCCCATGATAAACATGAGCCTTATGTCCGTGAAGTTGTTTAATATAAAAAAAAAAAAAAAAAAAAAAAAAATTTAAGAAAGGGCCATGTCGCCCTGTTGACTTTAAGGGATGCCCATGTCCCCTGTCGTTGTCGCTGGGGAAATATATGTTAAATTTTGATACAACCAGAAAATCCTATATTTATAACGTAGGCTATATAGACGTTGTGCACATGACGTCACACACCCCATATTTGGATGGCCGCCATGTTGGTGATCAGTTTGTATTTATCACTATTTACAATTCTACAGCATCTATGCTATAAATTTTTGTCTATTCCATCAAAGGAAACCATAATAAACCATAATATCAAATTATTATCTGTAAATTATGGATATATCTAATAGCCATGTGGGTGTGGTGACCACATGGTGATCACCAAAATCTGGTTACGTGACCCTGTCTGCACAAGGTCTATACATATGAATTTAGATGTAACTAGAACACATTGAAAATCGGTCCTTGCCGAATGTATTTTTACAGTATAACTAAAGGGACAAAAAAAAAAAAAAAGGCCGCGGGGAAAGGCTATGCCACCCTGTTGAACTTAGCAAAAGCCTGCATCACCCTGTCCATTTTAAGGGTCTATACCAGTTATACAGTGCTGGGTAGAGGTCCCACTTTCTCTGTGGGGCAAACCTGTTGAACACATCATGATAAATCTAGGAGCATCAGCGGGATGGATAGGTTAAGTAGACAGCCCTAAATGTGTTCAGGAACAGTTGATACAGAATCAGGGATTAAGCAAAAGGTCACTTTTTCATATTGTCTTTTAATCTACAAGTTACAAGCCCTGACCTCCCTTGTACAGGTTCAGACTTCAGATTCAGACGGCTCCCTCTATGTTCAACCAGCAAAGCGATGTCTCCCGCAATAAAAAGGGAGGCAGCCTGGGAAATAAAATAAAATAATTTATATTTGCCCTCAAGATTTCTCAAAGTGGATTGGTCTCCTGAGCCCAGAGCAGAGGTTGATGTCAATGTTATGACCTTGACGGTCGGCAGTGGCATGGGGACAACCTATTCAATAGTATAGGCTCTACTCTCTGCAGCATGACAGAATACGTCCCATTCAGTATGACGACCAGTCCTGTTGGCACATCTACCTCAGAGCAATTCATACACATAAGTAATGTCCTAAAGCCCTTGACCCCCTGTATGCGTACATAATAAATAGATGGCCCTAATGTGCACGTTATTAATGGACAGTGCCTATCCTTCATACATAATAAATGCATAACTGATATGACAGTGCTATGGCATGTACGCCTTGGTCAGATGCTCAGCGACAAGTCAATAGAAGTCGCGGAAACTTGAACAATTACGGAGCAGCTCCATCGCCAGTCCTTATTCTTCATACATGAGAAATGCATAACCATGTAGCGATATGACAACGCTACAGTACGTAAGCCTTGAGTCGAGTCAATACGAACAATTACGAAGCAGCTCATCGCCGCACAGCTGAGTGCTCACAGTAGGCCTACTCCGGGCAGTGTTTGATATAGGGGCTCTGGGGGCCGCTCCCTCCGCCTCAGTCCCATTGGTACTTTCGTAAGCTTACAACTCCTGCCGTCTAAGCATACAGAATCGGACAAAAGAAAAGATTATTCAATCTTGTTTTGCATAAGCCTTTAGAGAATTGCGGATTTGCCAAGGTGGGCACTCGAATTTGAAAAGTTTCTGGGACGGAAAGGCATAGGTTTTACGTTGATACTTAGGCCCCAAAATGACCAAATTACTCCGTTTTTAATTCTAATCAAGTATACCGTTTTTAGAGTGTTTTACAAACTTGTTCCGGACAAAAACAATGTAGTTCCGGTGGTTCTGACTGGTAGAATTGGCACCCTCATAGCCCCTATCGCTAGCCAACCCCCTTCCCTTCCCTCCCCACCTGATCCCAAGCCCCCAGTTTGCAGGCATCAGGAAGCTGGGTTAATACACTGTTGGGAATCATCAGGGAAGTAATCAACCATCAGCAGTGGCGTCACTCCGTGACAAGGGCCTGCTGTCAGTGGTAGCTGACGGCTGTCAGGGGCCTGTTGACAGCTCTATGGTGGGGGTTGACAGCTCTATGGTGGGGGTTGACAGGTAACCTTTCCCCCCTACACAGCCCCTACTGCGGGCTGTCCACTCATTACCCGGCCCATCCCTCCCCGGCCCGGCCCTCAGCCGCCGTCGTTTTTCCTCATTAGCTTCCCCAAGCCGCAATGGGTATAGGCAGCCGCGGCACGGAGTGTGTTTTCTTATAGAGGGGGCACTCCAGCATTTATAACGACTTGCAGCACCTCCCTGTCTTTCTTGAGCGTATCATAATCCATTAGAGAAATATTATGACAATATGAGGCATTACCATAATTAACTAAATAACATCAAGCCATGCATATTAATGATGATGTTTTTTTCCCAGCCATATCAGGACCATTCATGTTCTTGACTCGATCTATACAGTTCTATGATCGAATAGGATTGAGAACGACAGCAATGAATCGTGGTGCAGGAGACACCTTTGGCAATCGATCCCATGCCCTCCACACATGCTATTCAACGGACCTCCCCTCCCCGTCATATATTTATGTGTAAGTAAATTAAGATGGCCAGTTCTTTTTTTCAATCACAGACCTTATACTATTAGGAAATCCCCTTGGTTGACGTCGGCATTTGATGCGCACCCCGGGAGTGCTCCCTCTGTAAAAAATACATACTCTGTGGTGTTAGAATATCGAGGTTTACTCTATACAGGCGGACCAGGAGGAGGCGGGAGGAGTCAGGAGGCGGTCTGATTACTCCCGGTGAGTAATCCGCTCAGAGCTGCTCACTTTGGGACAGGCTGCGAGTCGTTCATTTGGCCCTGGTCTGTAATTTGTATTAGGATACATTGTTGTATAGTAAGGGGTCTGACTTTGGGGATTCTGTGATGCTTAAGCTTTAGCCTTGGGTGATGCTCAGAAGAATGTTTTCTAATATGTAGGACGTTATGGATCCTATGAAGGAAGTAACACAGTGGCCACTCGAATTTAGCTTTTACATGTCCTCTGTCTTCTCTGTCTCAGAGTAAGTTCTCCCTCTATTATTATCTACACTCCTTTCCAATTTGAAAGCATTTGAGTGCAGAAAAAATAGGAAAATCCTTTGGCAATACCTAAAATATGGTACATTCTGAGAATCTTGAATTACAGAGGCTGATGAATCAAAATGTCCTGCACGTGCCCTATTTTCCCTAAAACATCTTCTTTGCTGTTTTCTCAGTACAATTCCCATGTTTTCCCTGTACAGTAGTCACAATGCAGTGAGGGGGTCCGTCTATCTTATCAGATGTTACCTTTGCTAGTGACAACCTATGGATTGCTTCTAGATGGGAAAACATCAGAATGAAGGGTCCACCAACACATGCTATCCCAGCTCCACTGTTGTGATACACTCCAGTCATGCGTTATGTGGTCATGTTATGAGCCCTCAACAGTCCAGTCAACCGGTCCTACCTCTAAATGGTAGGACCGGTGCCCAAGCTGACCCTTACACAGTATATATTGCTCTCTTCCCCATACGTATGGCAGAAGGTCTGGCAGCAATATACAGCCAAACCAACAGGTAGCAATATGCTGGTCCCACTGCGCCACCACTCCTGTTTCGCTCCACTCCACTAGACTTGAGGATATTTTTTGTTTTATAGATTTTTGCAGCAATGCAATTGGTCGACAAGAGGCTGTATGAAACGTCGAATTTGTCAAAATTTGATACTCAGGATTGCCTCGTAACTGCAGCTAGATCATCTTTTCCCCTGCCTCGTGAGCATCTCCTAAAGCTCAGTGAGACTGGTGCCCAAAAACAATTTCAATAGGCGGTGTTGATTGGACACAGCCGTATCCTAACCCAAACAGCCCCAGCCCAGACAGGACCAGGGGATAGGACCACGGGGACCTGGCCCAGCCTGCAACACGCCTATTTCTACCAGGTCCTGGAGTTCCTGGTAAAGCCAACATTAGCCCGGTTCAGGACAGTCCCAGTTATTACAGCCGGCCGGGCTCTCGCTGATCACACATTAGTGTAGTCTGTCAAGCCCAACCCATTGTTGCCCCAAAGAAAGTCCTTTCACCAGCAACCATTTTAGGTGAGAATTCCACCCAACATTCAAGCATGCTTTGGGGCCGCTGGTTTTTGACCGAGAAACATAAATCAGCCAGTACACAGACAACCATGAAAGGGATTACCTATGCTATAAATAGAGGCCAGTGAAAAGATTCTTTACAAATTATTTTACTTGCCTAGTCAGAGCCATGTGGGTGTACGGACCCTCTAAATAAGGATAAATCTGGGTTAGAATGGACTAACATTGGTGTCGTGGCCAGGATTGGTGACCGGCTGGGTGGCACGGGCTCGGTTCAATATGGCCGCCGCCTGGTGTAATTGTAATGGAGGTGATTAGACACCCAGCCTCATCTGATGGAGCAGAGTGCTGCTAGGTGATAAGTCTATACGAGCTACAAGGTGTCCGGTGCGGGTTATTTCTCAGACGGGCTGTTCGCACTACAGGGCCTCCATCCGCCCTTTGCATTTCCTAGTAATCATTGAAAAAATACTATTTAGGCTTAAATATGTATCACTATGTATGTGTGTACGTACGTGTGTATACGTATTTTATCTTTTATTCAATATGATTCCTGTAGTTTTTAACTGCTGTATCGATGGTAAGGAAGACATATTTTTCCAACAATAATGTACAAAATTTTCTTAATATCATCTCAGATTACATGTTATCTTCATGAAAAATCCAATAGCGCTGATAGGCCATAAGCCATCTTGTATTGCGACACTTGCTATACAGAGACATTGCAATAACCGAGGAATAGTCCTTGACTTCTGGCATATAGAGAAGCTTTTATTGGCTGTGAGGCTTACCAGATGCTTCTAGAATTACAATAGTAATATCATTTCTGGATTATGTGTGGCTTTTTACCTGATGAATTAATGTCATGGGTCGAACTGTATGAAATTACTTTTATTGCCAGATGCAATTGATTGTCTAGCTGTTAACAAAATTGACTGACTGCATAAACAAAATAATAAACATTTTCCTTATATGCTGCATAACATTCACACTGGCAAAGTTGATAAGACTATTATTGAAAAAGGTGTCTATTTCTATGAAGGTTTTGTTTAAGGAATATTTCTCATAACACGGTACGTATATGGCCTTCTCTAATGAATGTGAATTCCCATTGATTCGACTTGCCCAAGTTGCACAATCAATACATTATTGTTTGATTTAAAGTTTTTGAACCACTCTCACAAAGAAATGATTTCCAGTATGAATACCACACAAGGTGAAATCTTATTCCTTAGCACACTAAAGATTCACACTCTGTGAGTCGGAAAAAGATATACTTCTCAGGCACCAATACAGCTCGCCCATACGCCCCTCTCCGGAGAGCGATTGGCTATCCTCTCCCACTCCTTATACTAAATCGCCCCTGCCTCCCCAAGGCACTGCCCAGTTTGCATAATTATTGGGTCTGGACTGGACTCACAAAGAGCTGTAGAAGAAACAGGGCGCTGTCTTGGGACCTTGTTGCCTTATACAGCAAAGCTCAGGGTGCCAACCTTTTGATGCACCCTCAAATAACCGAGGCAAAAAGGGTCCAGACTCAAGGACTAGAGGGATTTTATGTGTTCCCTTGCTCTGTAACTCAATTTACTGTGAAAGTGGGACATGGACTCTAATGGCTAGATTGTGAGTAGATTTGTAATAGAAATACGTTTTAATCTAAGAGAAAATGGTTCCTGGCACCATACTATCTGTTTTAAAGCATTTTTTAATTTTCTGATACTTCCAGTCCTCTATTGTCTGTGAACCAAAGATGGTAAAAAAAAATTCCAAGAATCAGATCCTCTTTCTCAGAATATGCCATCAGCGAAGCTTTTTAGTTCATTCTCAATATCCTGACAACAGTTTTTTTATTTCTTTTTTATCTACTCATGATTAACTTGAGCGTTTCCTCTGAATGACAGGTTTACTGCTGCCAGGACTGACCAGACCTTGATTCACAGACGATCCATTCGGTCAAGACCAGAGTCCGATTTAACAGCGCGTCAAGGCTCTCTCTCTGTAAAGGCCCTTTTACACTACACAACTTAGAGAGCTGTGATAATGGCAACACGTCATTATATTACACAAAATGTGCATGCAGCAGTGATATAATTGTCTGCAATTGGTAATTTGGAATATTTTACACTAGTGTAACAAAGAATTTTGTCTCTAATATGTGTGATTTCTCTGTGACATCCCCATATGGCAGCTCACGATATTGGCACCATGTGATTATATTACAGAGAATTTGCATGCAAGGGTGATATAACTGTTTCAAATGGGCAATTTTGTGTATTTTACACATGTGGTCCATAGAATTTTGTCTCTAATATGTGCGACTTTTCCGCGACATCGTCATATTGTAGCTCACGTCGTGCAGTTTGATACCGCTCATTTTGAAGGGCTGCACGATCCAAGGACATCCGCAGGCTGAGACTAATGGACATTCCCCCATAAAGACGTCCATCTTCCTGCACTCTGAAGGGTCAGTCAGTGCAGCCAGGTGAAGGGGAGGGGGTTGGGGGAGGAGGGATTGGTAGTTGGAGTGTTGAAGGGCTGCTACTGGACAGCTCGTTGGTACAGGTGGGTTTTTGGTAGGGTGGCCACAAAGGAAATACATCATGGCTTTCCCAAAACAAAATTTGATTTTCACTAAAGATTTATCAGACTATACAAATGTTGAAGAAATGTAGAACCCCCTCAAAAATGTGTTTTGATTTGCTTAGTTTTTCTCAAATTTGCAGGCTTCACCCATTTCCTTTATGCTAAGACTGTAATGTACATTAATAATTATGAGGTCTCTGACCCAACAACCATTTGCTGAGTTTTAGACACATTACAACCATATATACTGTAACATACAAAGATAAACCTTAGAAGTTAGATTATTCATTTCTTTTATCCTAATTTAAGAGTACAAAAAGCCTTTACAGACATTTAGTTCTGGGTTTTGATTCTGTGACTGCTGGACGTCTGAAGCAGGTGCCTTTATTTATGATGCATAAAGTTTTGTGTCCGCTGAGGACGGTTAAAACCAAACAAGGCTGACAAAAGACGTGTCATTCACACAGTGGGGCCAGGTTTTAGCCCCTGCTGATTTTACCCTTCTCCAGGTGCAGCGACAACACCTTGGGTTCTCAGACACCTCTCCACCTGCCTTATTCAGCAGAGACTGTCTGCTCCAGGTGAGGGCCAATCTGTTGCCTTGGCCACCTTACTGCAAGTGTGACCTCTGCATTGTTTCTTTGTTTGTTGGGTTAGTTTAGCATACTGCCAACCATTTTCGGTTCTTTTACCAGACTGCACAAGGTAAAGCTTTGCAACTAGTTTTACGCCACAGGGGCGGTGACTGAATCTATGAAATGAGGTGCCTATTTGTAGCAGTGGAACCCAATGCCCTCTTTATAGTGCTGCCACACTGAGATATCATGTCATAGGCCCACAAACCATGGGACTATTTTTAGACTGCTGGGCATAGTGATCTTATAATGCCGGTACATAGTTAATGACCTAAATAGCAGAGAGTACTCTCATGGACTATTTCCCTGGCTCGGAGGTGCGAAAGTTGCTGAATGGTCTCAGTCCTGCTGCTGTGGTATTAGCCATCCTCCCTGTGGTTATCAAAGGCCTAATGGCACGAGCTGTTGTATTTGGTGCCCTGCCTATGAGACACTGCATATAGAGGAACACCTGCCTCGGTAAAGGTGTACGGGTATGGTCTCATAGCTTCGATCACCCAGGAGCAAGATGAAACATCCAGTGTTCGATAGCTATTGAGTCTGGCAGCTCAAACCAACAACCAACCACTGCTGGTGTCACTTTGAAACTTCTCTACATCAACTCCAGACAGCAGGTATCGACGCAAGCCTACTGTTGACTGCACATATCAAAGTGAAACTTGTACACAAGTTCTTTGGAACACATACCGGTCTCACATTACTTGTACCCCCTCTGCCTTATAACTTACATCAATCGTGGTACGCCAATTTACATAAAAGAAATCGGGGACTCTGGAGAGAAACAAGAACTCATCTCCCTGCTTCCCCCTCCGTCATATAACTTACATCACTTGAGGTGCACGAATACACATCACAGAAATAGGGGACTTAGGGCAGAACCGTGAACTTGTTCCCCTTTCCCCCTCCGTCATATAAGATACATCTATTGTATGATGTAGGTACGTGCACCTACATCACAGAAATAGGGGACTTCGGGCAGAAATGTAAGCTTGATTCCCTCCCTCATAAATTGCTTAACTCAAGGTACACCCAATTACATCAATGAACTAGGGGACTCAGGACAGAACTATGAACTCATTTCCCTCCTTTCCCCTCCTCATATACATTACACTATCTAAGGTATACCAATATAAATCACAGAACTAAGGGACTCTGGCAGAACCAGGAACTCACTTCCCTCCTCCCCCCTCCGACTTATAACTGGCATCATTCATAGTGCACCAAAATACATCACACAAATAGGGGACTCAGGGCAGAACCATGAACTCGATTCCCTTCTTCCCCCTCTGTCAAATAACTTCCATAATCTGACGCGCTCTGGCCTTATCAATGTTCATATTCGACAAATGTAGAGGAATGGCTTCATAAAGTTTCCCCCAGTATCAGATTTGCTCCTCAGATTCATATTAATGGCATCTGTGATATTTTCTGAGGCCGCTTGCAAATCCATCAGCGATACTATCTCGTCTTATCGACTAAGTTTAAGAGAACTGATTCCCGAGAGGTTGGGTATCTCTATCTATAAAGTCCATTGACCCTTTAATCATTGTCGGGTTGCACAAATCATGATTTAAAGTAAGTAAAATTTATTCCAATTGCTGCAATGTATTATTGCAATAAATCTTCTTTTTCCGTTTTTGATTGTAATTGTGACTGTCAATGATATTACTTTTTGAGTACTGATACCATGAGATGAATGCCAAAAGGGTTCTCCACATCAATGTATTAATCAAACAATCACAACTTTTGCTATTTTCTATAATTGCTTCTTCAAGACGAATTCAGCCAGTACAATAACTCCCTGAGACTGTCTCTCTAGCATTATGAATGAATAAGCAAAGCCTAGATAGCGCCTGGGTCGGTTGGGGACCAGGAAAAAGGTGGCTGGGGTAATTTGGTGGATCTCTGAACGAGCGGTAAGGGGAGTGGAGGCGACAGGCAAAAAGGCTGAAATGGACGTTAGCTGGGTTAGCAACAGGGTTCGATTGGGCGATTTATTTCAATGAAAATCTTAGAGATTAATGATAAATTGAATATATTGTATATAATTTCATAACTTTGAAATTTTAATAACTTCAAAAACAGGGACCGTCCATTATCAACTATACATTTTAACATGTTTTGTAGACCCCCCTCCCCTTTTAGCGTGCAATACAATTTACAAAAGTGAAAAGGTGACAGACCACCCCACCCCCAACTCCCCCTTTGTGCATTGTAATTTATGGATGGCCCCTTATATAAAAGTACATAGAATGAGGTCTGGTTAAAAATCAGTGTGGTTCAACCCACCTGGGCAGTACACTACTTGGTGCCTGGCTGTGTTTGAGGAGCAGCATCTGAGAGTGGTCAGACCGGGGGGGGGTAGATCATACGTAGATTACTGGTCACAGGGGGACATGGATCACGGCCCACGCCCAACCCGGAGCCACCTCTCGGCCACCACGAGATCCCAGCGAGATCACCTCGAGATTAAACCTCTCCGGCACAACCAGATCAGATCCCCTGTCGGATTGGGGATGTTTAACTGCTCGCCTTCCAAGTTACATACCTTCCGAGGTAATTAGGATACTTTGTTTTAACTTTTTGACATGAATATCTTGATTTGAAAGAGATTTGACAGTTCTGAAGTTTAATATCCCGGTGGAAATCGACCCATGTCTTTTTTTGCAGAGAGTAGCTCCGATTTTAAGTACGTGTGTCTCTGACTGCATCTGCGTACACTTTGAAATGAAAAAGTTTGAGAAAGTTTGGACACCCCTATAGAAATCATCATGCATTGTGGAATGAACATTTCGTTTTCCGAGTTTGGAATTATTTATGCGAATCCGGTGATTCTCAACGTGTTTAACTTCATGATGTTTTCTGTCTGACAGTGTCTATATTACTTATCGTCTCACCTTTACGTCTCCCAGTATCCCACACAAAACGAAACTCACCTGCAAAACAGGGAAAAAGGACATGGTTAATGACATACAGCACCATACAAATAACACAATATTGAGGGTTACCAAAAAGTCGGATTGTTTCCTACTCCTACTCAAGTTGCTGTACCTTGGTTTATTATATCTACTGATAGCGTTTCATTTATTAGTTTCCGGATTGAGGTTTTAACTATCTCCTTCCATCGCCAGCTATTGTAGCAAAGGTTAGAAGCAGGTCTAATGTAATGACTTGTTTCTCATTTGTCCTACTGGTCATCAGTTCAAGATATGAGGTCACAAAGGTCACACAAAAAGGTCATTACAGCTATATAAACATTATTGGGACATAATCCAGGAACCTGTTTGGACCACAAGCCGGCAGGTACCCGGCCTCATTTCACCAAATAGGCATTCTAGACTGCCTGTCGCCCATAACCAGCGGCGGATGCCGTTAACTGATTACCAGGATCCCCGGAAGAGGGCGCGCTGAGCGAGAGGTGCGCACGCAACCGGATCTGGCTGCAGCTGGTTGCGGCGGGCTGTTTACTTCCGTTATGGATACTACTCGGTTATAGGTTGGGCACCAGCGGGGTAGGACAGTACGTTATATCCTGCGGCTCGGATCTATCCCATAATTACAGCTGCAGCGTCCGCTGTACAGACATTTAACCACCCCCGTCGGCACGGTACACTGAGGGCTATGGCTGGTACCCATAGACCAGTTCCCTCTCGCTGTGGACCTATTCCTGACATCCGCCCCCTCTTGCTGTGGACCTATTCTTGACATCCGCCCTATATGTTACAGCATTGGAGGTGGCAGAAAACATTGATTTTCTTTGCTATTTCTCGTAATTCAATACTGGTTTTCTAGTATATTACAGATCAGGACCATAGCTACCCCAAACTATCTACATTTTCTCTGGGAGGTAAATATAAGAGATACAAGGAAACAAAAACTAATTCTTAAGCATTGAGCCTATGGACAGGAAGTTCGTTTTGGGGCAGGTGTCTCATGCCATAATACACCCCACACGCCGACTGGCAAGCGGTCTATCATGGAACAAACGACAGTAGACACTGCCAGAATCAGTACGTCCGAAATATTTAATTGAGCTACTGAAATAATACGGATTTCACATCCCAACTCATATAAATGTTTCAGAGAAACTGATTTACCACAACTCGGCCACTGTATTTCCACTGATTTTCCACTAAAATGCTACTGCCGAACCACACCGATTCTGTGCTCAGTACCCAATGTATATATCCACTGCGTTTTGTTCCGGGATGCGCCCAGAAAAGTACTTCTTTTCATTAGCCAGTATTATTACTCCTCTAGCCTGTCTACAAATCCTCTGAACTGCCTAATTATCAACACAGAAATACTCTAAACCATAACTTGGTAATGTCATTACTTAGTATTGTCTTTCAAGGATGGACAACGGTGGTTGAGCGTTATATGCAGTAATTGCATTAAGTTCGCTGTTGTAAAACAAACTTTTATGTTATTTGAACAAGGTTTGGAACGTTTTACCCTGAATATGACCACTATCTAATGGTATGAAATTCAAATCAGTATGAAATTCAGTCCCATACTAAATTTCAAAATTGTAATTTTCAATGTAGTTCATTTTGGTATGGATAAAATGCAAATGCATGTGCTTTACTCCACAATGCACTAGACCCCCCTCCCCCAATGTCGACTGAGGGTGTTCTGTAGTAGGCTATAGATCACGGAGTCCATGACAGATACTAGATGGAAACAGACAGGTCTAGGTAAAACGTGATCAGAGAACGACTGTTTTTACCCCCCCCGTGTCTACGTGTTTAGTCCCCAGGTGGGAGGGAATGAAGCGTTAATATGTCATACCCAGCTATCACTTGAAACGACATGCTCGAAAAAGTGGGCTGGCACATTACAGTATCGGCTGTGTGTACATGAAGCGGATGTCATACAGAATCTCTGCTGCCTCGGTTACTCTAGTCATTAGGAGGACTGCTGTACCGTACAAAAATTAGTTGTTGAAAATAGACACCAAATAATGATGCCTCCTACGTTCTCTGCACATGCTATTTTTACCCCGGCGGGTGAATATATTTCTCGAACATTTCTCACCCCCCAGCATTAACTTTAACTGATAAATTATTCCTTTGTTAGTAGCATATGAATGATATCTTTCTTAAGCATCTTGTTCATCCTGCTTCTACCCAATTATCATTATAACCTATTCAGCCTCCTGGGAGAATACAAACCTATTTTTGTATGTGAAGTTGGCACTAATACCAAAAAAATGTTAAAATTCTGTTTAGGTCGGAAACAATACATTATGCAGCACCCAAAGGTGGTGGTCCCTGAATTGCCTGGAAAGGGCAACTAAAATGTGTAGGGGAATAGGTCTAGTATCGGCTCTCTTATTGTGTCCCCGAACGAGGGCCAAACGATATGAGGGTTGGCGTTCAGGTCCACTCAGAAGTATTTGAGCTATATCAGGACCAGCTCACTTTTTCAATTTATACAAAATACTATGTTAAAAACTGTTGGAGTGACAATGACTGCAAGGAAAGGCGGTCCAACAGATAGCTCGTAGGAATCGCCGCGCAGAAATCCCACATGCTACTCACTGGACCGCCCCTCCCGCCCGGATCCCGATGAGCGTGGTACGTCACCACAATGCTGTGTTGTAAGCCATACGCTCCTCACATACATGTTTAAACTCACTTATTACCCCAGTGAGAACTCCCACCACCCCCAATAAAAGTACACAGCCCACCTGCGGCTCGCACTAGGGCCCTAGCGGCCTGCTTTACAAAGAAGGCAGAACCTCCCCCGCCTATTGTTATGCTGAACACTCCTTTTCCAGGTTTAAAAATACATTTTCCCGGGCCCAGAGTCCCCCTAACCCGGGTTGTGCCCTCAGCCTGGCCTCGGGGGTGATTTGTTATTCATCAAACATCACCCCTCACACCATGCCCTGCACGTCAAATGGGGGGGGTCCTTAATGAAGGAAGAGGGCCATTGCATTTGACCCTGAGAGGGTATGGTGATGATGATGTCCTTGTTGGTTGGTTGTTGCTGTTTAACCAGGTATGTAAGTCGAGGCTAATGAAAAACTTTGAAAATCCAGAATGAAAATCTGAAATTTTGATGATCAAAAATATGAGGAAATAAAGAGCTTACCCCTACACTTTTACCGAGGCAGGTGTTCTTTAATGTGCATGGTCCCATAAACAGGGCCCTACACACAATGGCTGGTGGCGAAGCATCATGTCATGTAAACTTAATATATCTGATTTCATTTACTTTTCTGAGAATGTAAAATGTTTCATGACATGTTAAATGTACTGGGATTGTTATAATGAAATATCAATTTAGTTACTAGAAAATCTTATGCGGTACTCCTATTGAAAGCACGAAAATCTTTGATGTTTTGAGTTTCTCGAGCTCCCTAACAAGTTGTGCAGATGACGTCATACCTCCCAAAAATGAGTAACTTATTGGTGATTAATTTACAATATCATTCAAAACTCACAATACCTAGATCACATATTTATGATTTACCCAAATCAAGGTCATGAAAACATCAAACTCTATATTTATTCTTTAGAATAAAATAATTTCAGATTGACACATTGGCAGGTGGTTATAGTACTCATCAACAAGTGGTTTCTGACCATATCTGCAAATAGTCTATAGTAGGGCAAGCTGCTCGTCTGCAGGCACCTCATGCAGGACCCAACACCTGCTCCCCCTACCCCTCCGTCAACCTACACCCTCTGTGTGACGACATGACAGGACGCCAATGATTGACCGACTGACTGGTGACTGACGGCCCTATTAATTTTGGAGTTGTTTCATGTGGCCATATCTGCACACTGTCTATACTGGGGTGAGGTGCTCCTCTGCAGGCCCCTCACGGATCAGGCCCAACACCTGCTCCACCCCTGAACTGTTCCAACACCACCACCACTCTGTGTGACGACATGACAGGCCGCCATTGATTGACCGACTGACTGGTGACTGAAGGCCCTATTAATTTTGGAGTCATTTCATGTGACCATAACTGCACACGCTCTATAGTGGCGTATCTGCACATGGTCTATAGTAGTGGGAGCTGCTCATGTGCAGGCCCCTCACGGATCAGGCCCAACACCTGCTCCACCCCTGACCTGCTCCCACCGCACCTCCTCCCTACCCTCTGTGTGGTGACATGACAGGCTGCAAGCGATTTACTGAGTGAGGTTTTACTGAAGGCCGTATTACAGTACGATACTTTAGCTGCGATATCAGCGCAATATTACAGACAATTCACAAGCACAGGCAATAGAATTTGATAAAAATTGGCAATTTGGAGTATTTTACACAGGTGTAACAAAAAAAATTTGTCTCTAATATGTGACCTCTAGCTCTGCGACATTGACATATAGCTCATGTCGTGTAGTATAATACCCCCGTTTAGTGACTGCCTGATGACATGAGGGAATGGTGACTGGGTGAATGAGATGGATTGGTGGATTGGTTTGACCAATTTGGAATGACTGATGTACAGTGTTGATTGAGTGAATGGCGGATTTGGTGGATGGGTGGATTGACTAGAAAGGTGGATTTGGAAGATCGGTGGATTGGGTTGATTGATGGATGATGTTGATGGATGGGTGAATTGAGTGAATAGGTTGAGTTGCGAGGGGTAGATTTGAGGATGGGTAGAAGCAGTTAATTGATAGACGTTGTTGATTGAGTGACCGGTAGATTCAATGGATTGTGGTTTATTTGATTGCGAAGCTGGGGTTGACTGATGGACAGTGTTGATTTAGTAAGTGGTGAATTTGGTTGATGGATGGATTGAGTCGATTGATGGATGGTGTTTATTGGTGACTGATTGATTTAGTGGATGGGGTTATATTGGAAGGACTGCGTTGATTGAACAAGCGGTAGATTTGGTGGATGGTTGGATTGAATGGAGGGGTGGAGAGGGTTAAAACACAAAGGTGTTGATTGGTTAAATGGTAGATTTGGTGGAGGAGTGGAAGGTGTTGATTGGAGGACTGTGTTGTGGTGGATTTGGTGGTCCCTTGATTCATGAACAATATTGATTGAGAAAATGGGGGATTTGTTGGAGGGGATGATTTAGTAGAAAGGTGAATTTTCAGGATATATGGATTGAGTGGCATGGATGGGTGGATGGGGTTGATAGATAGGTTGATAGATGGATGGTTTTGTTTCAACCATGGACGGCAAATAGGTAGGTTGAGTGGACATGTGGATAGTGTGTCTTGGAGGACTGATTAGCAATAATTAACAAACACCACCACTCTACTGCTTATGCCTAACATGGAACGTGGATGCTTGGATGGCTTATTGCCAAATCATGTCTGTACGGGCACTTCATCATGGTTGGTTGGTTGGTTATTGGGGTTTAACGCCGTAGCAACATCTAAGGTCATATCACTGCGAGAACAAGGTTTTGTCAATTCTGTCGTTTGATGATAGACTCTATGAAATGAACGAATTTATGAGAAGACAGAGACCATACCCCTACACGTTTACCAAGGCAGGTGTTCTTTAATGTGCATGGTCCCATAGACAGGGCCATACACACAACAGTCGGTGGTCCTCTGGGGACCTTTGATATCCCTGTCGCTGGCACAGGGAGACCTGCAGAGTGTTGTAGCAGCCCAGCCCAGGCCCAGAATTGAACCCTGGCCGCCCGCACAGCAGACGGACACTCCACCACTTCACCCCCCCACACGCCTGACACTTAATCATGTCTAAGTGACTACTTAACTACATATTATTCCACAGCATCTCAACTAGACTTCATCATCCGTACACCATGACAAGCAGGCACGGTTTCGTTTTAGTATAGTCATACAAATATGGCAGGAAATATTGGATGTGGGCTCAAGGTCACCCGCCTTCAAGCTTGTGTTACAGGTGTTAATGTGAGCGACCTTTCACATCGATAAAATCTCCAAGGCAACTTATTATGGCCCATTCACTGAAGGCGATTATTAACTGCAATACTTTATATAAATCGCAAGCACAAATAATGATTACACTGATTTCATGGCAATATATATATATAAAAAAAAATTCAGGTGGGGGAAAAACATCTGACATAGAAAAGCTTTGTATCTCAGATCGCAATGAAAAATCACCTACAGCGAATGAGGCAATACTGGCACCATGAAGTATCTCACAACATGTCCCCATTACAAGGTCCTGAAGTAGGGGTGCGGCGGGGAGAATGGGCCCGACTCATCAGTGAGGGTGGTTTTACAGCTCACTACATGACGTTTTACACGGAGGACGACCCTAAACAGGGAACAAACTACCCGCCCTTCAGACCTGCCCCTGCCCCCTGAGGGGTATAAACCACCCGGCTGAAAGGGCGCCGGGCCCCTAAGGGGTCACAAAGGACAAGTCTTCCCATCATACACTGGGCAACGTATGACCTTAACGCACGTACACCAGCATGGTAGTCAATATTCAGAAATATTCATATACATTGTACGCGTGTATATACATATTATATATTCATATATATATTCATATCATGATGTGTTGTAGTTTAACGTCCGGTCAGCAATTTTCCAGCTATATCAGGACCACTCACGTTTGTGTTTTACCAGTTGGCTGACCGAATCTATGGGGATGGAAACTATGGCAAGGCAAGGTGGTGTAACCCCGTGTCTCCCACAGGCCAAGCGAGGACCTTATCCACTACACCATCCCGCCCCCCTCGATGTACATCTATATATACATATATAAGCATACACATAATATATACATAAACATAATATATACATACATAAATTAATACATACAAACGTGTCATTTAGGGAAATACTCTTAGTTGTACTTTCAAATTCAAGTTGCTTTTGTTCCTGAGTTCCCTGATCTTGACACACGTTTCCAGTCACGTTTTCAATAATTTTGAAGTTAAATCATAACATCAGATGAAAATGAAATGAGAATAACTGGCCAAATGATGAAAGGAAACACAGTAAAATCTCAAGAAAGAGCAAATCAACAATAACTTATTGGCTTCGCGTTTTTCCCCTCCGTGGCCACCCTGGTTGATATCTCCATTTCTTATACTTCTATGGCATAATCACCTACACAGAGGTCCCTAACAGGAACCGCTTGTACAAGTTATGTACGTATCTTAGTCGGTTTTAGCTTATACTATGTAGAATGCTATAACACAACCTTCACACTGGTATTATCATAATTATATTTGTTTTCTGAGCTGATACGAACAACCAATGCTTTTGTTTATGGGCAGGTGTGTGCTGTAGCTATATTTAGGTTGATTAGGCTTGGGCTTAGCACCTGCCTCTGTCTGCCTATACTCTGCAGTGTTTGTTATGAAACGGTCTTCAATGTTGGTTTTGAACAGAGCAGACTGCTTAGTGGGTATGAGGCTTCAGGTTCTAACTTTATTCTAAAGATCATGGACCCCGAAGGTTGCTAGAATTTAAAAGTTGATTCTCTATAAATGTGGAGGGAAAAACCGCCATTTCTGTGAAACCCCGGCTTACGAGGAAAGCTTTCATATATCTTACCCTATGATGTTATACGTTTGCTTTTCCAATTCCGTTCACTAATTCATGAGCATATCTCATTTCTGTTTCCATTTTCTTCAGATGTCATACACGATGTATATCACTCCAAGGGCGACAGACTATTAGCAATCTGCTTGTCAGTCACGTCGGATCCATTAGCTTCGTATGAGCGACATATATATACAGCGATATGCCAGGAAATGTCAGGGTACTGAGTAATGCATGGGATAGGAGGCGTTCTTTGTGTAAACACATCCGACCATACCGTATCTTATATCCCTAGACCATTGGCGGATTTAGAGGGGGGCGCAGGAGGCGCCCCTCTATTTTTGGCCAAATATTACCTTTTTTAATGTAAAGTTCTGGGACATGGGGGGGGGGGGGGGTCCAAAGGAAATTTTCACAAAAGGGCGCCCACCCCCTCTTGAAAATCTCTGGATCCGCCCCTGTAGACCTCACAATGTGACATGAGATTAAGAAAATTATATGGACAGTAACAAAGACATGAGATTTAAAAATATACTGACGCGGGTCATACGCTTTTCTTAAATTCGACACGCGAAATGTTAGGAATTATAAGCTTCAAAGAGATTTGCAGTTGGCATTCAAAGAGTGAACTCGTTGCAGAGTGTATCCTAGCTCCCCAGCATTTGTTATCTCAGGGTTATCCCCCCACACCGTGGAGATACGACAGACAAGGCGTGGAACTCAATGCACATGCGGAGACTGCGGGGATAAAGATAAAGACCTATTTATGCAGAGAAGTGTTGGGTAAGGTTGCAGGCTACGAGCATCAGTATTAGATCAATTGCACGTTGCAGTGTTAGAAAATAATAGGTGCAGCCGGCACTCGAGGCATAAATGTTTTCCTTAAATACTAAAGCCGGTATTCCACATACTTATTTAATGCTGTGCATTTGTTTGGTTTTCTGTGATAACATGGCAATGAAACCTGATATCATAAATACTATTCGAAAAAGAACTGTAAAACCTTTCTCGTTTAATAAGATATGTTCATATCAAAATTTGATTCCCACTGTCAACTTTTAAATTCTGAGACGTGTTAATACAGGCTTAAGTAAGCGGAGATACTTAAAAAGAAAAAATGAAAAATAGAAAAAAAGGGGAAAAAAGAAAGGTATGGCGAATCACGGCCCGCCCATTGGTTCTATTCTTTCACAAAGACAAGCACGTACATTTGTCCCTTGGCACCACACCCTATCCCATAATGTGTGGCCGCTTACGTCCCAGACAAAAAGAACCTTCCCCCACCTGGGGCCCGCTTGTCTTCTCGTCCCGAGCCACGTACGTCACGAGACAAAAGAAAAGACGAGAAGCGTCATTGTGAGGGTTCTCTTAGAGAAGTGCCAATGTTGTGTTGCGTGTAGCAGGGGTGTGGCATGGCGTACCTAGGGCCTGAATGTGGAACGTCGGAAGATCACAATTAGGGCAGAGGGTAGGGAGGGGTACTTTGTATGTACGTGAGTTAAGGGGTACAGATCTACAGGCTTTCATACAATGCTTGAAGACTATATGTACTTGCACCAGCTACTGTTAAAGATGTCTGTTGGGGTACTTTTCGTTGTTTTTGTAGTGTAGAAAGACGCCTTCACAAGTAATAATTGCGATACATTCATCTTGTGTATAGACGCACCTGGTACTAATGGGGCCCTAGATGGGGGGGGGGGGGGGAGGGGGGGGCGGTCCCCATGTCGCATGTCCACTTTAAGAAATGATTATGTGCCTTGTCATTTAACCTCACATGTTCCAAGTCGCCTCTAAGACATCCTCATGTCTCATGTGGAATCTAAGAAATGGCCCCTGTCATGTCGTTTATTTTTTCTTCCATGTCACTAAGCCCCATGTCACATGTCGATTTTAAGAAATGGCCATGTTGTCGTGTCGAATTTAGGGGTGAAGGGCCTTACTAATGCAGGTATTAATCTTATGCTGGCCAGTGAGACTACCAATGAAGGTGATCATGATTAGTGACGCATCTAAAAGAGGTATGCATCTTACCATGACAAGTGAAGCTTCCAACATAGCCTATCCTAACCAGTGAAGCTACTAACAGAGATATGCAACCTACCCTGACGAGTATGGTTTTTAATATGTATGCAGTATGAGGTTTGCTGCTTACCCTGACCAGTAAGGATACTAACAGAGGTCTGTAGCTGTTATTAGTATTGGGGTACACATCTTCAGTGAGGCTACTAATAGAGGTATGTGTCTTGCCCTGACTAGTAAGGCTACTAACCAAAGATCTGCAACCTCCCTTTGCCAGTAAGGTTATTAACAGTGGTATGCGTCTAACCCTGGCCAGTGAGCCCGCTAATGGAGGAACGCGGCTTACTCAGCTGCACCGATCATACAGCGGTTGGCTACATGCTGCATTGGGCATCTTATCAGGAGTCCAGCAAACACGGTTTGTTTGCCCACCACCCGGCCACAGCCACCGCGGCTAAATATATGCCGCGCCGCCGCCATCAACTTTTACCATGTGAAAGCAGAACCACCATTTGATTTGATAATAAACATAGAATGGAGGCTGTGGTAAAAACTCTTTCCGATGCTGAATATTAAAAAGTAGTTCTCTCTCAGACAGGGTCTCCTTCATGCAGAATGATCAATAACAAGTGGTGTTTCCTAAATGTGACAGGGTACATAATATTTATAGCCTGTATTCCACATACCGATTTTGATGTTGGTGATGATACATTTAACTGATTTTCTCTGAGACTATGGCATGAAACCATAGGTCCTATATGCCATTTGAAAGATAATTGCACAAATTTTCCAGTGTACATAAGATATCTAGATCTAACCTTTATTCCAATTGCCAATTTTTGAAATTGGCGGCAAAACTGGCATGTGGAATACAAGCTTTAAGCATAACAGACAAGATACTGCAGTCGATTACTGAAGAATATGTTTTTCTTTATATTAACAACACGTGTCACAATAATATATATCTGTAAGCAAGTCTATATTCAAATGTTTTCTTACAAAGTGTATGCAATATAATGTAGGGAATTAGATTATGTAAAAACGGGTATTACTGATTAAAATTAAGAACATGTCAGCAAATTTCATCTACACACTGCCACATTATTCCATTCTACGGTGTGATAAATATCTCTAGATGGAATATAGCTTATAATGTTTGAAAACGGATATAACTTTAGATATATTTTCTTCCTCGTGATCCGAATTGAGGAAGATAGTTTTTCATAGGAAGGGAATGACAGGACAATATCTAAGCATTTAAATTTCTATTTAGAAATCCTTACTAATGGGTACATTTAGAAACTCAAGTATATATGTTCTACATTCTCTAAATGTATGACAACTCTCGTACAGGTCACGTGATGGTCAGCTGGTACCCCACACGCCTCTACCACCTGTATACACGAACCTCCGGATACCAGCGAGAGGAATGAAAACATAGCCTTACCCCATGAAAATATCACATTGTAGATCAACCAGTTTTTACCCCCAAAGTATCTGCTCCAGACCCATATATCTGCCAGACTCGGGATTAGACTATATAAACGCGCGCCATGCTGTTATAGATACCCGGGCGGGGCGGGGAGGGCTGGTGAGGGAGGAGGCGGTGGGACCCACTCCCTAGTCTCTTAAATAATCCCCTATCGCAGGGTGAGGTTTATCAACGGCCGTCTGGCCTCACCCAGGGGCCTCACCATGCATGGGGAGCGGTGCTACGGCAGGCGTGGGGCCCTAGAACCTTACATTTGACACAGCGACATGGCAGCTTCTTAAAATCGAAATGTGAGATGAGGATCAAGCCCCAGACCCACATGCCGACCATTGCAGAGTCGTCATATAAATCGGCGCATAAACTGGAGAAATACACTGGTTTTCTACAGATTTTTTTCACTGATGCATAGGCGGACTGTGTTAGGGTATGTCTTATGCAGTCAGAGTTGGACGACAGGAGCACCGACAGGTTTGTTTAATTGTTGGTTAGTTTAACGTCCGGCCAACCCTTCAGTTTTTTTTTACCAGACTGCACAAGTTAAAGCTATGCAGCTAATTTTACGCCACATGAGATCTATGAGAATAGGTGCCTTTTTGTAGAAATGGGACCCAATGCCCTCTTTATAGTGCTGCCTCACCGAGATATCATGTCATTATGCTACCAACCCATATTAAGTATATTTAATAATTTGACACCCATCACTGACTGCCTCCGGCCGACTCCGTACTCAGGTGGTCAACAGTCAGTCCATCATCTAGTGGTTATGGGGCTTTAGTAACACAAGTGAAAAAATAAATCGCATGACATAGCACAGGCTTGTGTGGTCTCAAGGTTTGACTTGACCTGACATAGCCATTTCTTTAATTCGACAGGCAACATGACAGCCTATTATAGGCAACATGTGACATGGGGAGCTAAGTAAAAGGCGGCATTACCATTTCATAAATTCAACAAGCGACATTGGGACCCTCTATCAAGGGCCTCAGGCATTGGTATGGGGCAGGGGGGGGAGGGGGGTTTGTGGGTCAATTGGGTCCCTCGAGCCCCGCGGCTCAACTGCTCTTTTATTAATGATTTTCCGCTTACAGGCCTGTTTTGCGTTAAATAAGGCCAGGGCTTGCGTATAAATGAGCTATACCTGACGCTTCCTTTCCGCGAAGCAATTTTGATCAGGTCAATTTAAAGTGGTGTTGTTAGCAGTTAGCCCAGTTCCGGAGATGTTGTTCCATCCCTTTAATATTTTTTTCGCCGAGCAGTTTATGCTGGCCTCAAGTTGTGTACACGTACATGAGCTCTTGTTGAGCAGTATTTGAGCTGTTGCTTAGCAGTTTATTTTGGAATATCATGAGAGAGTTTCAGGACTCCGACGCATCTAGGTACTTTAATGTATCATTGAATGATAAGTTATTCCGTTGGCCAATAGTTGAGATAAGAATTTACGCTGCGTTGCAGTTCCTAAAGCCCAATTGAGTTAAGAAGCTCAAAAGTGGTTTGGGCGGGGTACCTACTTGAACATGTTGTGAAGAAAGCTTTCACGTGATTTGACAAGCAGCTAACTTGAAAAAGCTTTACTGTTGCTGTAGCTTACTGTAGAGAACTGTTTGTGTTAACAATGTGTTGAAGTCTAAGATCCACTCAGACATTTTTCAGCAATATCAACACCAATTCACGATTTTCGTCTTTAAACAAAGTAACGATAACAAAATCTATGGGGGTGAGAAAAACGGCAAGAATGGTTATCTAACAGAAACTTGAAGGAACCCAGGCCCGCCACGCAGAAGTTCCACACGTCACTAACTGGATCCCTTTTTGATCTGTATGTGAACAGTTCACATGTAAATGTATTCTGAAGAGCAGCTCCTCTCTGACAGAGTCCCCTTCCAACTTCACAATAATAATCCTTGTGTTTTCCCTGACCCATTACCAATTGTCCCTGTCATGGTTTTGATGATTTCTTTTTTTAGATCGTAAAGTGCTTTACTTTAAAAAGGTGAAGAGATGTCTTTTGCTCAAATTTCCAAATCAATATGTTTTCCCTAACAGGGACTCCTTTATGTCATTTTTTCCTCTTTTCCCTGTGCAGTGGGGACCCAGTGTAGTGGGGAAGAGTGGCTCACGTGTAACAATCTTTGGGTGAGTAGTTCTCCAACACCTGTGTCCCTGACCGCAGAAAGCATGCCCACATCACTCCCTTCTTCCTGTCACCCACTTAGCACACGTGTAAAACCTCCCTCCTCCAACCCTTCCCCTCCCCCCACCCTCCTCACCCCCCCCCCCCCCTTTCCCCCTCCTCCTCCCCTCTTCTCACGGCCACTTCCCACCCAAGTACGGGGAGCAGGTGGGCGACAGAATCCTCATTTTCCAATGACTGCCCGCAGGCGATTCCTGGGGAATTATTTCAAACACTTGAATCACAGGAGGCTGAAGGAATTAAACTAGTTTCTTTGGCTTCACATGCCAGTAATTTGTGCGGCTTTAAAAGTTGGCGCTGACAGCGTCCGGGCGACTAAAACATGGCGGCCATCGTGTCGCTTGTCCCCACAGACACTCGGATTGTCCTGGGACACCCTGGTGTGCCGCGACCGGGCTGCAAGTCAAAATACCTTTAGTCTGTATAATACCGGCTTTAATTCCCAAAGCCTTAACGACTATAAACACACCCTAATCCCACAAGAGAAGGACTGCAGGAACACATTTAGAGCTCAAGTGTAAATCCGTCCTTAATCCTGGCGTAGAGGTGGATTAAGTCAAACGGCAGACAGGGCCTCAGGGATGCCTGTTGAACGCAGCCTTCATGGGATTAGCGTCTGTTGTAGGCACGATCAGGCCTAAAACGTAGGCTCGATCAGGCCTAAAACGGACTGCCCCTTCCTGTCTGAAGGTCGGCAATGTTAAAGGGGTTTAAGGAGTTAGTAATGGATGCTTTATGCCGTTTCGACAACAAAGGTCATATTCACGGCAAAAACAGATTTGCACAAATTCTGTCTTTGGTGATCATATCTATGAGATGAAGGTGACAGGGCGAGCAAACTGCATGGGATCAAAACCAGAAAATCATTTTTGCTGTACATCATCCCTTAGTGAACCAAGCACCAACCGGGAATTGAACCCAAAGAACCACTTGGTCAGTGCTGGATCCCCCCCTATCGTCACCTTTTACAATCAGCAGGGACTAATGGGGCCTATATTCTACCCAGGAACCCCCACTGGGTTCGGGAATGTCAAAGGGGTCTGTCATTAGGGGTTCATATACTACTTACACTGCATTAAAACATCTGACTCTACACACAGAGTTTAACTACTTTAGATGATGGTACTCACAACGTTTTACAACAGCCGCCAACGACTCCCTTTATGCTGCAAACCAACCAATGCAACAGTCTGCCGGGAAAAATAGCCATTTTCTTTTACAGGCCTCAAAAGATGATGACAGGGCGATCGATAGGGCTGGACTGTTTATTTATGAGAGGGGAGGTCCAAGAAAGCTGGACTACACAGAGACCGTAGCGCGGTATTTACGTGAGGTGAACTACTAATCTTACTGTACTGTAAGAAGGCGCTATTACACTACACAACATGAGCTTCGATATAACCAGGTCCCAGAGCAACCGCACATAGGCCTATTAGAGACAAAATTCTTTGTTACACATGTGTAAGTTACTCCAAATTGTCAATTTCAAACAATAAGAAGAACTACTTTTCTGGATCTGTGGATACCCGCAATTGGTTATGACTATGAGTGTTACACGCCAGGAACTTTCTTTGCCAGGGGTTCCTGGCAAGATACACTAATACTTATAGCCTACGGCTGATACCCAGTGACCCATAAATGTTGTTCTCCTCTTCATTATATCAGTCCTGCGTGCAGATTTTCTCTAATATCGTCATATCACGCCGATATCGCAGCTCAAAGTCGTGTAGTGTAATAGCGCCTTAGAGGACCCACACCGATCTGAGGGGGGCAGGGGGCGGGGTGTTTCCCGATGTGAGGCCCGACCTGCCAATATGTCCCCCTCTGACACCTCCCCCCTATAATCAGGCCCTATTTTCGCCCCTTTTCCTGACCATTTCTCACGTTCATAACGACATCACGTCACACGGTCCTTACCAATCAACCCCCCTTCCACCCAACCCCAATCCTTTTCCCTCCTTCACCCCAGTCTTCCTCCTCCCCTTCAGAGACTCCGCAGTTCCCTACTTGGCTTCCAGAACCCTCCTGCGATCTTACTATTCCTTTTATTGTCGTTAATTATAGAGGTTTTCTAATCAAATGATCGTATACAGTGGCATTAAAACCTGCACACTTTTTCCCTTTTAAACAGCCCAAAAGCAGAGTATACCAAGCCTAAGAGTGTCCTACGGTTTATTCAAGTGATAACTGAAATCGCTAATTAATTCATGGACCGTCCTCACGTCTTTAATAGTACTTCTATAACTTTCTGAATCTGAACCATATAAAGACGCTGGTTTTAAGTACACAGTGAGCTGAGCATAGTTCTGTCGACCTTCTGTCCCTATCTTCGGAGACCTTGTATGTATATAAACCACGGTGGACGGGGAGAACAAAGAAACTAGGCCGTGAATATATCACGTATTGGTGGGAGCAGTGAAGCAGAACCATATAATCTCACAGAACACAGTGGTCGCACTGGAATCTTCAGACTGATTTATTTGTATACTTTAGTATATAACTTTCTTGCTATACGTCAAACCCCAATATAGTAAGTGAGAGAAATGTGCATCTGAACATTGTGCATCCGACACTGCTAAGAGAATTTTAAAATGTTTATGTTTTCATTTTTTAATGATTTAATTAAAACAAAAAGTTTTTTCTGCCCATAGGTTCCTGGTTCTTGGTTAATAGCTCATGATATGTATTAAATTAAGCCTAGTAAAACTGTGCTTCATCTCTGCTTTTTACTTTAATATTATGGATCACCCTGTGCAAGCACCCATGGTCAGATTTCAGGACTATAGCTAGAGTGGTGCAAGCCTGAACCCTATGGAAATGATTTACTTTTATTTTTCATTAAATCATGAAAAATCAAAACCTTCTAGAAATCAAATATTTGACACATGGATAAACTTGCTAAGGTTCTAAGCTACAGCTACTTGCAGAGCATATGGTAATTCAATGAATATCAAACAAGTTATAAGCAAAAACACACCAAAAAAAGACCCGTGGTTTATGTCAGATACAGAACTTGTGTGGGGCAGTACTTGATATATTCACTCGGCTAGCGCCTCGTGAATATATCGCGTACAGCCCCACACTCGTTCTGTATCTACCACATAAAGGACTGGAAAGCTTCTTTTTGGGCCTATGAGCTCATTTCCCTAGTGGCTGGTTGGAACCAACCTGGTCAAGCATGACCAGGATCTGATCATTACCAATGTATTTTTAGAATTGCAGGTGGCACCTCACAGCTCATTTTTACCCCAGGCATAATGGTCAATCCAAATCCAATCCAACCAGCACCTAGGTGGCAGGCCAGTAGTGCACAGGTTTACCCCTGGCTTTCCAGTCTCGATATATCCTATACATACACGGTCTCTGTTACTTTGTAGGGGTCAGGCTGCACAACCACCACCACTTGGCACCAGGTAAGGGTTGCTGGCACCACATGGTCCGTTCCAGAAGGGGGCCTCAGACGTCTTCCAAAGGTCTGTGGAGAGTGACACAACAGACACAGCGCGGGGCTGAACGACTGAGGCCTTAACTGGGGATAATCGGGTATAATCCCCTTCTTAACGGGCCCTAATCAAAGGGAGGGTAACGGTGGGAGGGGCGGGGTGGGGATCAGACCCACGGGGGACAGGGGGATCACAACGGTAGCAGTAACAAGGGGCCTGCTCAAGTCTATTCCACTAGATGATTTTGACTATGAGGAATGTGAAAATTCCTAATTTCTTTTATGAAATATGAAAGGAACCCTTGCATGTGACATACCATTTGAAAAGGAATTTAAAGTCCTTTCTAACGATATATAACATGTATATATTTAATCCTTATTGCCACTGGCAACTTCTGAAATTGTTAGTATAAATGGGCCACCGAATTAACTCTCCACAGAGGCAGGTGGGGAAGGGTGGGGGCGAATTAGACAGCGTCCTATTGGTTTGGGTCCAACACCCCTGGAATACTAAGTATACAGTTAGACTATGAGTTGGGAGTCAATGTTATAGACGTAGACGGCAGCAGGCCAAAGTAGGGAGCCTATAGACCTTTTTCATTAGTGTGGCAACCTACTAGCATAATGGGCTTGAACCAATGCACTGGGATATGGATTCCTATGGGCCGGATATGGATTCCTATGGGCCCAGGCTAAAAGGGTATTTGGTTCAAAGTGCCTATGGGACAGTTCACTGCGCAGACTCGTGAATAAGGTGTATAGTTGAGACTGACTTATACCATATTCGTGGCCGTCGTTAGCTCTAGGTCTAGCCGACCAGCCAGGGGTGGCAGGAGGAGGGAGAGGTTCATAAAATTCTGATGACCAAAGCCATGCGTCACAAATGACTCCCCAGACCCTGATGTCCACAATATAGGTCTGACTGCAGGGTAAAAAGGGTTATTTGTATACCAGCCTGCTTATGTTTAATATTGCAACTACTCTACAATTTAGCTGTTAAGTTATATTAGATTAAATGTCAATCATTCTATTTTATACTGCAATTATGTACATAAGTTATATTCCATATGGATATTTCAAGATTGTTCTACACCTACTTGGAAGAGCACATGTATGTGAAAGTGGTTAATTAATAAAAAAAAAAAAAACAAAAAAAAAAAAAACAGCCCACCAATAGGGCCCATGAGGTTCCCGATTCAGCCAAACATGGGAACCGGAACTACATTGTTTATGACCAGAAATATTTTGTTAAACCACTCTAAAAAAAACAACTTTTTCTCTCATACATCACTTGAGACAATTAAATTTGGAATGTTCAAACCGTTGCCTTTAGGCTTGAGTCAGGTTGGTGGTAACACCTTACCACATTCGTAAACCTTGAAACAAAAAAAAAACATTTAAAATGATACATGGTTGATATAGGGCCAAGGCAAGCTCCGCCATGTAGTCAGTCTTTTTTCCCTTTCAGGTTATTTCAACATATTTTGAACTTTGTTTGGGTGATGAAATATAGAAGAACCTTTGGGCTCATCCTCATGTGGCTGTACGACCCATGGAGATTGTACAAACCTTGGGATTTGCCCTCTGTTCATGATGACCCCCTATGGGTTGTACACCTTACCACATTCGTAAACCTTGAAACAAAAAAAAAACATTTAAAATGATACATGGTTGATATAGGGCCAAGGCAAGCTCCGCCATGTAGTCAGTCTTTTCTCTCTCAGAATACATACGACTTTAGTCCCTACAATTTATCCTGATCCAATGATGTTTGTTAATTGTATGGTATATAATTAATTTTCCAATTAGCATTCAAACAAATATCCTATAATGGCTTTTCGACTTGTTCCGGCAAAAAAAGAATCTAGTTCCAGTAAAAAGAACAAGATAGTTCCGGTTTAAAAACAATCTGGTTCCGGTCAAAAACAATCTGGTTCCGGTTCCTCTAATTGGCTATCATAACCCAGCGCCCTTTCTGTATCAGCTCGGATGTCACACATAGAAGTTGGCATGGATTAATAGAGACTCGGGTTACCGCATTTCATGTATGGCACACGGAGCCCGGATCTGGTTGGCCAGATTCTATGATGACTCTTAGCGATGATCAGTTTGGCGTCAATTATGCAGAGAAAGCAAAGTGCAGCCTGCCGCAGAGCTGCCGCTAAAGTGTTTGTCGAGTACAATATTCATCTGCTTTTAGTCGACAGGCCACTGAGGACCGCTTGCTGTTGTTGCATTGGGAGTTTAATGGGGGAAACTATTGGTGACGATCGCTCCCTGTCCTGTGATCGGAGTCAGATTCTCGAACTGTGCCACTGACCAATGCCCTTTGGATCGGCAGACAGAATAATTATTTCAACCACTAAGCTGGCACAGAATTATCGATGTATTTTATATTACATTGTGGCCGAAAATGTATAAAGACAACCCAAGAGAAATGGTTTAGGGCCAAACTGCGTGTGTACAGTATGAATACGATGGCTGTACAAAGAAGGCCCATGTTGTATTTAAGGTCCATTCAGCAATTTTGGACCAGCCCTAACCATCAGTACAGTTAATTCATACAGTTATGCGCACAACCCGGACACTTCTGCCTGCGAAAATGTTAGCATGAAAATGAATTCGCGTATACGCATCAGGGGGTGGAGGGAGTGGAGTCTGAAACTTTCAAAGTGTGTGTTCGTTCATGTACAAATATAATGCTTACTCTAGCCAAAGTGAGTGGGGCATCAGGCATATTTTTCTAAATGTGCCCACGAACATTATGGAATAATGTAGTCATAACGGAGTACCCCTCAGCTCTCTCCTCCTCCACCCAGTATATATGTTAACCCCCTCACCTGTAACTTCCTTAGGTCCCTAACCACCTGGTCCCTGCAGAACAGATAGTACAAGAAGCAAAGTACCACCCACCCTCCCATTGTCCTCCTTCCAGACATAAACATACATGGTCTATGATCCTGGTAATGAGCCCGGGTAAAACCTCCTATCCCCACCTACACTCCCAACCCCCCGAACAGACCGACTCACACCAGCAGAGCACCGGTCTGCCGCGCCATTGGGCACGATGAAATATTTGAAGGTATTCAATATTTCAGAGGAGACGGCGTATAGACATAACTCATCGACTTCCATTTGTGGGCCACGTTAAAACGGGGCCTTCTGTCCCGGGTGGAGTCTCCATGGTCTACTCTCACCGTCATCAGTGGTTCAAAACTTATGAAAGGTCCCAAATGTGCAGCAATATTTTGTCCCCTGGCAACTCCCAAAACTATATATGATTGTTATTCTGATTAATATTATATATGTTGGTGTTGGGTGGGTTACTTTTGATGGTGGTTTGGCTGGATGTGGAAATTTGTAGTGAAAGAGATTTCCAGAAATGTATACAAAGTTTGTCCACATCATAGGGCTGTCAACTATCACCAGTTATGAACTTCTGAGGAATCTTTCCCATTTTCATGAAAATCAGAACTTCTTCCCTGAAATATTGGATGTGTTTAGGATGCATCCCATAGCCATTTAACTATTATTTATTGTTACCGTTAGGCAACCAACTGGTAATCACCAACTATTTGATGGCTTTGTCCGGCAGAGTTTGGGACATTTTGCGATCACTTCAAGGACAACTAGCAGAAAGTCGGATTTCAGACATAAATCTGAAAAGTTAGATCCTTTCCCCTACGACTACAGCTGGTGTACACGTGTACACTTGACCCTTAGACCAAACATGGAGAGTAAAGTAAAATCAATGCGGGGATAGTGATTCTCCCTCCCCCTTCCCCTTCCCCCACGTCTGGTCCTAGTGTTGACGTGTCTAGCTGGTCTAAAACAAAGACCCCTTTCGTCCCTTCGTCTGTCTCCTTACCCGTCTAATGATATGGACGTAAAAACAGTTTCCAGGATGACAGTGCCTGAAGCAAGGAGTTGTAAAAAAAAAACGTGAACGACGGGTTGTATTCTGAGTTTTAACTAAAAACGCCACAGCTATCTTAGACATGCAACGCTCCTTCTAGATGATGGAGAGTCTATTCTGGTACGACGATCGGGTCTATGCATGCACTGTACATGTGGGCCCTGCTTATCACCGAAACCAGAACCAAAGTGTAATGATGGTATACGTTCGACATGGTTTAGGAAGTCGGTATAGGGACGGATGGGAACAGGTCTAAGATGTGCTGTCAGAATAAACAAACGAGATAGTGGAACCTGCATGGCTATCTTAGACATGCAACGCCTCCCTGAGTTTTGCTACTCAGCAATAAGCCCATCCCAGTTTACACCAACACTGAGATTTACTAAAAAATATTTTCAAAATTGCCTCCATGCTTATTCCCTCAAGACATTTGTATAGTACAACATGAGCCAAAGCACTTTGGGTGACAGATTGCTCCTAAATTTGGTAAAATGTAGCTTTATTTTTGGCATTTGTCCCATAGGAATCAATGTTAAAGCCTGTCAGCCTAGCCTATAATGTCCAACCCTATTTTCCCATGAGATGCAGCATTTTGATGGGCTGGCAAACCTACAAATCTGTCAACTGATGAAACTTAAGAAATCATAATGTTAAAGCAGCCCTAGAAGATATAGAAAAACATAAATTCTTGCTTATTTGAATAACCTCAACTCTTGGAAACAAAGATGGCGTATACAGTATTTTGTCCAACCTTAGCATACATCCAATGTGGGATGGGCTTATTTGTCAGCTATATTGAAACCTACTCACGTTTTTGCTTTGTACAAAGTAATGATGACCAATTGGCAAATTTATGGGGTTGAGAACAACCGCAAGGAAATGTGGTCCAACTGACACTTTGGGGAATTGAACCCATACCCACCATACAGAATTCCCACATGCCCTCTGGACCACCTCCCCCTCTCCCCCCTCCACCCCCACATTCTGTGAGAAGAGACAATGATGACTCCAGGAGGCCATATAATCATCGGGCACTCCCACCCACCTCCTTACACATTGCGGTGGGACCGACTCTGACTCAGCTTGTTCCCACCCTCCAAAAGGCAATGTCCCTTTTTGTCGCCACTGTCAACCATGTTCCTCAATGGTGTAGTTGACAAGAACTCAAGCCGCCCCATTCAGGGAAGGAGAAGCTGTAGAAAGTATTTTTAAATGCACTAGGACGTGTAGGACTATGTGAATGGGTAATGTTGGGTCAACCTGGGGCCTGGACAGGACGAGGGCCCATGTTGTTTGACTAGAGGAAATTGAGATGGGAAAAGGGGATTGGATTTCGGCTCGATGTGACCTTATTATTCAGTTTTTATTAGCACTCGTCTTTTTGTGTGTCTTGTACATCCATGGGACAACATGAACCGTGGGAGATGCACATATATCTCCATAGAGCTGGTTATGGGTTATATCTGTTCCCGATCTGTTCAAATTCAGGTGCTGCGCATTAGAATCAGAGCCACCATACAGGCACAACATGTATCACCTGCACCGCCAAAAAGAGGTGTATATTGGGGTTGGTACGTATTAACAGGCCGTATGTACTGGACCTCACTTTCATGTTTTTTTCAACATTATTTTGAACTTTGTTTGGGTGATGAAATATATAAAAACCTTTGGGATCATCCTAATGTGACTGTACGACCCGTGGAGATTGTACGAGCCTTGGGATTTGCCCTTGGGTCATGATGATCCCCTATGGGTCGTACGACCACCCTTGGACATCCCCAAGGTTCTAGTTGCAGGGGAGGGGGTTAATATTAGCACGAACGCAAGCAGCTATAAGAAAATAATCAAAGTTTCATATCATGCATGAAAGCTACATCTTTCCCTGGGGTTTATTGCGAGCATTTAAGACGGCCCTGACAAGCGACTATAGATCTAGTACAAAGGCTGATCTCATAAAACGGTCTTCCTGCAGGCATCTATCACCGAGCACTTTGCCCGCCGATGGTTGGGTGTGTTGGAAGGGGAGGGAGGTGCTCCTGTCCCTGTGGGAGTTGCTATGGGAGAAAGGTGGGAGTTGCTATGGGAGAAAGGTGGGAGTTGCTATGGGAGAAAGGTGGGAGTTGTTATGGGGGAAAGGCAGGAGTTGCTATGGGGGAAAGGCGGGAGTCGCTATGGGGGAAAGGCAGGAGTTGCTATGGGGGGAAAGGTGGGAGTTGCTATGGGGGAAAGGCGGGAGTTGCTATGGGGAAAAGGTGGGAGTTGCTATGGTGGAAAGGTGGGAGTTGTTTTGGGGGAAGGCAGGAGTTGCTATGGGGGAAAAGCGGGGGTTGCTATGGGAGAAAAGTGGGAGTTACTATGGGGGAAAGGTGGGAGTTGCTATGGGAGAAAGGTGGGAGTTGCTATGGGAGAAAGGGGGGAGTCGCTATGGGGGGAAAGCGGGAGTTGCTATGGGGGAAGGCAGGAGTTGCTATGGGGAAAAGGTGGGAGTTGCTATGGGAGAATGATTGGAGTTCGTATGGGAAAAAAGCAGGGGTTGCTATGGGAAAATGACTGGAGTTGCTATGGAAGAAAGGTGGGAGTTGCTATTGCAGAATGGTTGGAGTTGTTATGTGAAAAAGGCAGGGATCTGGTGCTCCAACATACACCGTTACAGCACCTGTTATAGCAACAGCTATGGTGGCTATCGCTAGGGTCAGAAGGTTAACCTACATCATAGGGGACCTCTTCTAATAACATAGATAATGGTCGTAGCCAGGTTCGGAAGGTTCACCTATACCATATGGCGCCTGTTCTTATAGCATCAATAATGGCTATAGCTAGGTTCAGAAGGTTCATCTTCCGCATTATAGTGCTTCTTTTGATAACACTTATAATGGTCGTAGGTTCAGAAGGTTCACCTACAAAGTTGCGGCACCTCTTATAAGAACATAAAGAATGGTTGTAGATAAGTACAGAAAGTTCACCAACAGCGTTACAGTGTCTCTTCTAGTTCTAGTTACACGAATAACTGTCATAGCCAGGTTCAGGTCCTTACCTCCAAACTCCCACACTACATCTGAGTTTCTACCAACTCAAAACTGGCTCGTAATATGTACCAACCTCGACTAACACGTGGAGAAAATAACGAACTGAAAGGCTACCAGCTATGATGTAAGCAAATATGTCCTGTTTACCCATGTTAAGTAAACTACATTAACTAATTGTGCTGAATGCCAAGCATGTTTCCTTTACTCCCGTATAATTTACCACGTAGCCTAGACCTATTTCACCCTGGATGGCTGACATTTAACCAAAGGGTATCTTGTGACAGGTCCACAAGCATTTATCATTAGTTTTTAAGGAACATATCCCATCAGGCAGTGCAACAGAGGATGGGTCAATGCTGAAACATATTGGCAACTCTACGTATCATGTGGCAGTGACTAGATGGGCATTGCTTGTCTATATTAAGGTGAGTGCCCGATCACCAAAATCAGTATGTCCAAAATATTTAAATGGACCAGAGTGCAATAAGTAGCATTTCAGTAGCTCATTTAAGTATTCCGAACATACTGATTTATGAAGTAACCACTGCCTTTTGGTCCAGGAAGGCCGGTGGGTGGAGTTTTCTTCGCAGCTCATCCAAACGGGGTCTATTGGTTGGGTATGACGAGCCAGGGTTCCCACCACTCCTAAAGCTCCAACCAGCCTGCCCGTAACCCGCATACCTAGACCCCATTCCGCCCCTTCTTGGGTGGGGGCCCACACATCTTGTTACCCCTAACTGATGGTAACAGGGATGGGAACCCAGGTGCGAGGTGGGGTCGTTTATGGGTTTGGTGGGCTTAAAGTTTGCTGTACAAGGTACATAAGTTAATCCCTACAGTAGTTACCTGTAGATCAATGCTGGTACTTGTGTGGCCTTAATAAAGAGAATAACGACTTTTCCGCCTTACTTGCTACTAGCAATAGGCTATAGATGTAGCTCACTAGGAACCAGTGGCAAAGAAAGTTCTTGGCATGGTACACTGATGACCTATGCCCAAATGTCCAGAAAAGTGTTTTTCCTTCTTATTCTCGCTCTTTCACAATATCAGTCACACCTAGAAATTTGGTTAACCATATTGTTTGGGGGCCTTCCATTAAGTATGTACGCACCAAGGGGGGGGAGGTCTAAAAAATTTGAAAATTTGCGTACATACATGTACAAATCCAATGCGTATTTTAGCCAAAGGGGGGGGGGGGGGGGGGGTCTAAACTCGTTGAAAATTTGTGTATGCACTAAATGGAAGGCCCCTTGCTTGTGTGTGTGTGTGTTATTTCAGAGATGTATCATTCTAGGACCTTTTTATCGATCCTAGTTCAGGTTAATTTATCATCATTAATGAGATGGAAAACAACAAAAACTGTTTTTGAGGGCACTGCACCTGTATGTGGATTTTACTTGTAGCGCTCATACAAGTACCCAATGGTTCTGTTACTCTCGGTAACCCACCAACCCTCAGATGGCATGGATTTAGGTGGTTAAGGAGGAGGCAGAGGTGGCATTTATCAGGTACAGAAGTGGTACAAGTGTGCCATCAGATCTGTCAGTCTGTATTTTTGAGCCACTCAATAAACTCATCACCTGAACGTGCTACTAATGGATGTACTGCAAAGCCCGCTCCCAACGCCTTTCTTTGGAGCACCTGGATTGACTTTGCTACCCTCGCTTTGAGGGTCTATTCATCAGACTTCCCTCTACCTCACCTGATAACGTACTGTGTGTCAGAGCCGTTCATATTTCAATTGGCTTCCAGTCCGCTCCTACTCACAAAGGTGTATGCAAAACAACACTTTGGCACTTTGTGATACCGAACACCCAATCACTTGTTTATCCGGTCTTCATACCTCGCCTCTTTGTATATCTTCCAGTGCTCCCCAAACTAACACGCCTTGCTCTGCCCTCATGAAACTTTTTGCAAAAGAAGCCTTTAACTTCAAGGCCCTTTTCATATTCTTATTAAATTCCATGCACTTGTTCAATACCCTTTCCTGCACTTATTAAACTCTGCATGTGCTCATGGTTCTTACTTGCGCGTGTTTAACTTTCTGCAATAGTTCAATGTCCATCCCTACCCTTTATCAAACTTTCTACTCTTGCCCAAGGTCTTTCTCTGCCTTTATGAAACTGTCCGCACCTTTTCGCAGCCCCTTCCTGCCCTCAATAAACTTTCTGCTCTTGTTCAATGCCCTCCCCTACCCTTATCAAACCCTATACTTGGTCAAGGTCTTTCTTAGTCCTTATGAAACTCTGCACTTATTCCAGGCCACAAACGTCAGTTTACGTGATAAAGGACCTCACGCAAAGTTCAGTGAACCAGAGGGCAGGTTCTGCCTACCTCGCCACATCCTTCACTGCTCACCCACTAACCCCCATGCCCACTTTCCCAAGCTAGAGTAGATGCCAGGAACATCAGTATCACATCAGTATCACATTCAGGCTATCAGCTCCAAATACGTGAGGTTTGTTTTTAAGTACCAACAGCTTCAAAACATGCTTTACAATACAATGGCTTTGGAATGAACAGTCTCTAACATATGTCTGTTTAGATATTACCAGCTGGCCTAGTCAAGTGACAACGGAGTTTTGGTGGATCGATCATCCTCAGCAGATAGGTAAACAGCCCACTCAGCTATGGGGGGACCCTAAAGACTGTATTCCACTGTCTTATTTTACTCATGATTTCGGCAAAGCACAAGTTGGAACAAGGCCTAAATGCAGAAAGGATTTTGAATCCTCCTTCAAATGGTATTTAGTATACATGGGTTTTACTTTGAAAATACCAAATTTTCAATGGTGAAAATCCGCTAGTGTAATGTATGCTTCACTTCCGATCCAGTACTGCGTCAGTGCATTCCTTGCTTGTTCATTTCACCCCACTTTGAGCAGGACGCAGTGGGGACGCAGGGGGGACGCAGGGGGGACGCAGGGGGGACGCAGGGGGGACGCAGGGGGGACGCAGGGGGGACGCAGGGGGGACGCAGGGGGGACGCGCAGGGGGGCCTGACCCAGGGTGATCTACGTACCTGGGGTAAGTATGCAGGGTGAGCCCCCTATCTGGGGGGTGGTAAGGAGATACCTGAGAGGGGGTGGGAACTCAGGTAAACCAGGTAGGCCACACCTACTGCGTCATAGACAGGTAGGGGCCTTCCAGTATGAACCCTGGAGCATCTCGTAACAGACATACCTCACTTATTATTTTGTTGTGCGTTTAAAACTATGGGCTAGAGATTTGATTTTCAGAAAATTCTTATAATTATATGTTATAATTTTTTTTAGCCGTTCTGCCATTTAAGCCTGTACATTTGGACATAGCATGACATATCTATATGTGTTGGTGTTGCTTAACAGGCGCACACATTATTTTCCACCTAAATTGCAACCCCCTCCCCCACCCCCACTTCTTTGATCAAAGGTAGGCATATTTTCCACAATATCTGATTCCCCCCCCCCCCTCGCCGCCGATGAGTACTTACTAATGCAAGGCCCCTAGGGACTAATGACAGTATACAGTGAACTCATCATTCCCCGGCTATGTGTTACGGTAAGTCGAATCCTGCTGGGTCTTGATACACTACAGGGTCAATGTTAAATTACAACCTCGAGTTCTCGAGGTTGTTACGACCTTGCGTATCAAATCATACATCTCCATGAAATGTATTTTAATCTTAACAGGGAGTGGTTAAGGGACGGCTATGAGATAGTACACGATTTGATTGCAACATGTATTGTTTTATTTATGGCGTCTTTAAGACGTATGAGATAAGGTTTATATCCATCCTTACGTTTGATCCCTTACTTGGGGTCTCAAGCCCAACATAAATTTAAGGTTCTCTTCCAAAACATTAAAGAAGGCAATCCAAATCGGTGTAGCGTTGAATATGATGATATATATGGGAATTTACTTTCTTTCACAGTCTGAGATAATCTGCTGTCTGGAAGTGTCACACAGACGTGTTATTAGCATAACGTACTCAGAAAAGGCTTACCCCACAGTATTTTGATTACACTCGTTCTACAGCGTCAACTCACCTGAAAGAAAATAAGAAATACATTAGCACAATCAACAATTATGAGACATTGTCTATTGTGACGTTTTTCATTTGAATACGTTCAGATTATTGACTCGATTTTGTATAATTATTATGGTTCGTCATCAGAGTTAATGATCAGAGCGTATTCAAATACATAGGATAACAGGACATAATCGAGATGTTTTTGTAAAATATCTTAACTTAGGGAATTTCTTTTGCCATTTCCCCCGTTTAAATGGAGACCTTGTGTATGACATCAGAATATTATTCAGATGTGAAGCCGTTTCCCATCTAGATACAGCATTTTTTTCGAGTCCCCCAGACTTCCTGAATCCCATCATGGGGAACACATAGAAAAAGTGCGCGGTCCTGTCTGGTGAAATCAGCTTTTGCGGCGGGTGTCTGGGGCTGTGTGGGGGTGAGTGATGAGGCCTAATGCCGAAGTGACTGCATGGGTTACATACAGGCAGGGGGAGGTGGTTTGAGGTGGGGTTTGGGTGGGGGAATCTGGGAGAAGAATGACAGTATCCTGCTCATAGGAGAAATGAAACCCCTCAGATAAGTTTGGCGGTTACTGCCCTCTCCAGTAGGGATTTATGAAACTCTAGACCCCGAAAATCAATAGGCGAGTTGGGCATCTATGTTTAAATTTGACACAGCGACATGGGGCTCATACCATTAACAGACTATGGAATGGAAAAGTGAGGTTTAAAAACTCGATATTCAATGCTACTACCTGTAGGGCGAAAATGTAAAAGGCGTGTTTTAATATGCTTATACATATATTATACCTGTTTTTAACTACATGCGCATTCTGAGACTAAGCTGGAAAGAGTATTAGTCTACACTGGCTTTAAACGTAAAGTGAAGTGCACAGTGATGCCACTCCCGACTGAAAACGTAGGAAATGTAAGAGACGCTTTCTTCTCTAAAAGAAACTAGCAGGGCAAAAACATTAAGATTGGAATCCTGACTTTAAATCTCTACTTAAATAGCCTAAAACTAAAGGCCCGGTCACATATAGAGACTGAACTCAACTCAACAGTTGAGTTGAGTTGGGTCTCTGAGAGTTTTGATATGTGACATAGGGTTAAAACTGGAGTTTTATGTTTTCTCAAGACTGATCAGTCTGGTCTCTAATCTTGAGATGTTGAAGATTTAAAACTGGATAGTCTTGAGTCTTTAGCAGTCTTATGACCCAGTCTCAATATGTGACCGGCCTTAAGACTGGATAGTCTCCAGTCTCAAGCAGTTTTAAGGCCCAGTCTCTATATGTGACATAGTTTAAGACTCAACTCAACTGTCTTGAGTCCATTATCCAATCATATAAAGGCAAATAGACACACCTCTTTTTCCTACATATCATTGAGTTTATAGGCAGAGGAAAGAAGACACAAGACTATCCAGTCTCTATATGTGACCACTCATCAATTTTTCCTTAAGACTGGTTTGTCTGCAACTGTTCAGTCTCAAGCCCTTGAGACTGTTGAGTTGAGTTCAGTCTCTATATGTTACCGGGCCTTAAGACGAAAATACTCTTAAAGAGACATTAGAGAGATGTAGGGAAAATTGGTTTGCAATCAAAAACCACTCAAAAGTAGTTCCTCTAAATTTAAGAGGGAAAATGGCATCTCTTTGTGATCTGTTAAATCATCTTCTCAAAAAAAATCTGTGACATGTGATACCCGCATTTTTAAGAATTGCCATATGACAGGGGCCCCTCCATTGCAGACTCCACTCCCAGCTTGTTGATACTGGGACATTCTGGGGACATACTGGGAACAGTGGCACATACTGGAGACGGGGGGACATACTGGGCAAACAGCGGGACATACTGGGGGCGGTTGGACAGGGAGTGGCTATACGCGCGACAATCGCGTACGCGGCCGTCGCGTATATAGAATTTCGTACATACGCGGACACAAAGTCGGTTTGACATACTAGAGATAGCGGGACTTACAGCAGACAGAGGGACATACTGTAGAGGGCAGGACACACTGGGAACAACAGGACATACTGGGGATGGTGAGACACACTGTATACAGCGGGACATACCGGGGACCTGTACAGACCACAGGGCCAGGTAGGTCCCAGGGGCCCAGGCCCCAGGTGCGCTTAGGGCACTGTGTTAATCCCCCTAAGTTGGCACCCCCTAACGGGACATATAGGCCTGTAGGGAGATGCACCATGGGGGCGGCCATGTTGTGTCACGTGGTACAAAAGGACACGTCTCATTGGCTGGGAGGCCGCGCTTGACCCCCGATAGCTATGGCGGGAAAGGACTACGCATGCGCAGTCCCAGACTCCCGACAGGCCTATAGCAGACAGGGGGACATACTGGGGACCGCGGGACATACTGAGGACCTGTACAGGCCGCAGGGCCCTTCAGGTCCCAGCGGCCCAGGCCCCAGGTGTGTATAGGGCACCGTGTTAATCCCCCTAAGTAGGTGCCCTCTAACGGGACATATAGCAGACAGGGGGACATACTGGGGACCTGTACAGACCGCAGGGCCCTGGAGGGCCCAGGGGCCCAGGCCCCAGGTGCGCTTAGGACACCGTGTTTATCCCCCTAAGTAGGCGCCCCCTAACAGTCAGCGTCCTCTGTTTCTACTGTCTTTTAACGAGCCAGCCCCTCCCCTTCACTCCCTGGTCGTTGTCATGGTAACCTAAAGGTGGCCATTAACCACCCTCCGGGCTGAATGTCACAGGTGACGCCATGACCTTGTAGGTCCCTTCATACCTTGCCGCCTCCAGTGGGTGACACCTCCTCTCAGAAAATACACTTATCTTCCTTATATTAAAACGGCATTGCTTCTAATCTTTACCAAAACCCTGTCTAATGCTAGCTGCCATTAGATACAGAGTGAGCCAGAGCCAGGGACAGGGACAAATGATGGTATATCAACCCATACCTGTTGCAGTGCCCCTGTAGAGAGACCCAAGGTACCTGACTGCAGCATGAAGGGCCTGGATCCCATCCCCGGCGTCAGAGCGAAATAAAGTCGCGTCCCCACTTGGGCGACCAAGATTTTAGTTGCTGGGCAGTTCGTGTCAACCTTTCCCAACCTTAGTCCTGACTAATGTCCTTGTTCTGAAAGCGAGCCCAGGCTGTTTGGCGGCACAGACCAGCCCTCATTTGTGGAGGTCGGAATTCGACTCCACTCACCAATTGCCATCGATGCCAACTTGCCAACTCCTGTCTACTACCTGAGAGATTTATCTCTCTGCTACAATTTGCCATCGAAAAAGAGATCTGAGTAAAGCTGGGATAAAAGACGAGAAAGGGGTATTGGGAGGTCGGGATTGGGTCAGTTGGTGCCTCGTCTAGCAGAACGACGCGTTGGGATACATGATAAAGGATCGACGGGTAGGGAAGGGAGCCAGCTAGGAGCAGAACGGGTCGGTATGATATGACAAGCTTTCCAGCAGGTACACTGACACTTCAAGGCAGACAATTAAAATCTACATTTTTTCGATCACGTTGTCATTCGTGAGACAGTTTAGATGACACTGAAATGCCCTTTCTTTTTAAAACAGTGATTCTCTCGTCCCCGTCAGGAAAAGTCGTAATCCTATACTTGTTACTTGATGTTGTACGAAAGGTGCAGGAGGTAATAATGCGGATGTGAAATCACTTGACATTTGGTAAAATGCCACACTTAATATTGAAACAATTGCTCAAATAACCGATCATCCAACCACTATGGCACGCCCAGTACAATATGTACCGTTTTCTCAACTTCACAGGGCCGCAAATCTTAAGTTAAATGTCTCGCCACACTGGTCAACTGAAGCCAGGTGGACTGTCCTAGCTAACCTGGGCGACAGAAGATACGGTCGTCCAAGTTAAAAGTCACCACTATGTCATAGGTTACGACTGTTGCTGTTTGTAGCAGAAGAGATATTTGTCTAAGGCACACCCCATCCAACGGGCAACTCCTCAAGGTCTGGGACTCAACTCAACTGTCGTTGAAAACAGTCAAAACGAAGGCTACACTATAGAACTGAGCCCAACTAACTGAACGCGACGGTAGAGTTCAGTTCGATTGGCCAGAGTGGCCGGGGCTTTAGTAAAGGAGAACCTTGTCAGGGTTTACCATACTACGACGGTTATTTAAGAAACGCTGATAAACGGCAATAAATGCATATATAGAACCGTGGCTTAGAATGGGGGGGGGGGGGGGGTTCTATGAGATCAGCCTTGATCTCATACCAAGTTTTCACGAATTTACATACCCTGAAAGGATGTCAAAACCCTTTCATTATCGCCGTCAAAACTTGAACCATGTCGCCACGTATTTGGCATATTATTTATGAAATAGTAAATAAATCGTGAGTAAATTGTGGGGTACATCGCAAGTACAATACTCGCATCGTGCGACGGACCTCTGAGATTTTTTTTAAAAGTTTTTCTTCATTTTTTCCCCTAAAAAAATAGAAGATCTGAAAGAAACAGAAAGAAAAAAAAACATGCGCACCTGTTTCGATTCCTTCTCGGGCGTCCAGATGGCGCAGACCTTGTAGCACACGGGCATGGGCATGGTGCGCATTGGGAGGGGGCCTGGAGGGGTGGAGCCTACTCCTCCCCTCACCCACCCCTACTCCTCCTGCTGCCCTCCTACTCCCCGCCTCCTCCTCCTCCTCCTCCGGCCGGGGGGAGGGGCGCGCTCAGCCCGGGAGGCCCCCGTCATCCTGCCGGGAGGCTCCCTCCGGGCCCATAGCAATAGCTCCAACGTACTCCAGTGTCCGTGCTAGGGGACCCGGCGGGTAGGGGGATTTGTGATTTCTTTTATTTTAATACTATATTTGGTTTGTATTATCACGGGTAATCCTGGGTCAATGTGCCCGTAATATGAGAGAGCGGATACGCCAGTATCCGTACTAGAGACCTGTCCAGCGTTTTTTATCTCCTTTTTCGGAAAAAGATTATTTTTTGGTTATTGTTATTATCTCTTGTTAAGGGTATTAATCCCAGGTAAATACGTCCGTAATACGACTGAGTGGATGAGATAAATCCGTCGGACTGAGAGTTGAGTGAGTGGCCAGAGATTTACTGCAACAGGTAAAACAGTATTAAATCGCCTGGTAAACTCAACTAATAATCCACATAATCACGTTCATATAAACTACATAATCCGATAATCACTCCAGGTTTGATACATGTATATTATCACGAGAACACCACATAAAGCACTCCACAAACATCCAGGTGCCTTGAGGTTAATCCATCCTCTGGAGGTAGAATCACCCAGCAGGTGCGTCGTTAAACTTGGATAAGGTTAGACCCAGGCCCATGGCGACCACATCACAGACATGTTACAGGGGCTATTTCCCACCGGGATCACGCCATACGGCCCTATCACCGCACGGCCTACGGCTACGTCGGCCGTGGACGTAGCGTGACGGCAGCCTATCTGACGGACCTTAACGGTAACGTAAGGACTAAGGACGCCGCAGATCAAAGCGAACTCTCGCAGACTCTCGTGGGCCTATGTGAAAGTCCTCCAGGGCGGGGGAAGTCACATACAAGTATCTCCTTACAAATTCGGCTTTTGTTTCTCTGAACTTCTTACAGGCACAGCTTCCTTTTGTTTTCTCTTTGGGTTAAGCCCGGTCTGTCTTTACTTCTTCTGGGTTGGGCCTAAGCCTACCTGTTCCTCTTCTGGGTTTGGCTAAGACTACCTGTATCTCTTCTTGCTTAGGCGTTGTCTCTATCTATCCCTTTCGGGTTAGGCCTGGTCCATCTTTAATTTAATCCTAGTGGACTTCTTGTGTAGGCTTGAATTCCTATGCTTCATCTGGGTTGGGCCAATCCTATCTTTACTCCTAATGAATTAGGCTTGGACTACCTGTACTCCTTTTAAGTTAGACTTCCACTTGTTGTACTCCTTGTTGGTTAAGAGTAGACTGTTAGGCCTGGACTTTCTTAAGACTTTACTCCTTCCTGGTTAGGCTTGGACTAACTTAACTCCCTTTGAGTAAGACCTATACTTTCTGTACTGCCTAGGCCGGGTCCTCCTACCAGGCCGCGCCTCGCACTACCTCTGACCACAGCCCGGTGTGCGCATACCTTAACTCCAGGCTCCTCTCTGGAGGAGGAGACGGCGCCAACTTTCCCGGAGGGTCCCTCCGACCAGTACTACTGGGGGATCGCGGCCTGCATGCCCTGCCCGCCGCCCACAGTCAGTACGAGTAGGCTCAACCCACCCCCTGGCGGCAACCAGCAAAAACACGCCGCCACTGGTACCTGGCGGCCCTACACGCGCCGCGACTCAGTAGACTCAGCCACGCGCGGGACCAGTGGAGCTGGGATCAGAGTGGGAGTGTGGGTGTGTCCGTCCGTGTGGAGACTGTGAATGGATCTGTTTGGGTAGGTCAGTGACTGAGTCTTGTTTCGGTGGAACTCTGAATTAGTCTGTTTCGGTGGATCCTCAATGAATGGGTGTGTTTCGGTTGGTCACTGAATGAGAGTGCTTAGGTGGGCCATTTTGCTGTTTAAGAATCTTAATCCAAATAGTTTTCCAACGTGGTGTCATTGCGGTGATTTACAGTCCTTCTTTCAGGTCCAGTGTGTGGTGGGTTACGAATAGGTGTGGTTGTGGGATCATTCTGTAGGCTACTGTCTCCCCCAATATATGGCGATGATTAATGATGTAAAGAGGATTTAACTAAAACCCTTGTCTATTAGTACACATTGGAACATACAAGTATAAACAAACAGGGCCCTTGGGGAAAAAACTTGATTAACCGTCGGGGAACCTTGTTAACCGCCCGTCAACCTTAAGCCATTGTCACAGTAAGCGAGATGTCCGACTACAGTATTAGTACTCGTGTGTAGGTGTCTGTCAAACATTGTTATTGACGTGTACAGCGACAGTAAAACGACCTTGTTTTTATGAGTAGGTAGTTCACTGCAGGGACGGCCTGCAGTGTGAGAGTGACAGGTGTCAGTCACCTGTTTGTACTCCAGTGAGGAGGAGTGGCTGACTGGAACACTCTGCCACATCGACACCTCATCTGAGAGTGATCTCTGCACTGTAGCCACCACTCGGTCCAGCCCTGGTTGCCTGTACGTACCAAGCCTAAAACACCGGACTATTTCTAGCCTGGAGCGTGTAGTAATCTTATAATGCCGGTGTATACCATAGGGCTTAAAAGCAGTCACGTCTCAGGGTTGTCATTTGTGGCGCGGAGGGTGACTCGCCGCAGAGTGTGACTGGACATGCCGGCCCCCATCACCTGCCTGGATCCCAGGCCTGGATCCATACCACTACTGCCTCCAGCGTCAGGCCCCCTGCTGCCACCTGCTGCTCGCCAACCGTACCATGAAGGTTTGGGTCGCCGTATGGATAATATTCGTGTATAACGTGTATGGGGCAAGCCTCCGTGTATGGGGGTAGGTTGGTAGGTGGTTCCTGTTGCTGAGACTACAGGTCCCCCGACCTCTATCCAGGGTCGCCGCTGCCCTTCAGTTCCTATACTACTACTCCCGGTGATGGGTGGGTGGCACTGATCCAGGGCGGGTGGGGGACGGTGTCGGCGGGACCATGCATAGAGACCTAGGGGTGGGTGTGTATGACCGTATAGGGTTTACTGGGTGAACATGGCAGCCTTGTAGTAGCTACAGAAACACCTTGTACGTATATGCCGGGGTAGTTATACAGCTGGACACGTCCAGGTTTGGTCTACAATGCCTAGAATCCCACTCCATCCTCTTGACTGATCCACTATTCCTTCACTGCAGGTTAGAGCAGAACGACACGTGTCGAGGCATACAGCGAGCAGCTCGCAGTGGTGAGTCCATGTGACCAGGTTGTTGACATCCCGCGGTAGGACTCCGTTAAAGGTGGAGGGGTGGGGGTGGGGCGGTAGTCCGGCCCACACTACCCCATGTTGTCGGCCTGTGGTAGGGCGGGGGACAGGCCACTGGAGGTAACCCACCGGTCAGGGCCTCCACACCTGACAATGACCTCTGCACTGACCCCTACAGCAGCAGGTGTTATCATGTGAGGGTTCACTGTTTACCTGACGTACGGCTCACCGTAACGTATCCCCGTAACGTATCCCCGTAACGTAACAGACCCATGCTGCAGACTCCTCCAGCCCCTTATAACCGCTAGTGCCTTCCGTGCCGGTGCTGCTGGCTGTGTGGGCCAGACGCGCGGTGAACGCTGCCTCGGCGTCCTGCGTCCTCCCAGCGTCCGCTGCTGCTGCTGGCGTCCTCCTCGGCTGGCTGGGCAGGCCGGGAGATGGGGGTAAATGGGGGAGCGGCTCGGGCTCTATGTAGAGAGACGGAAGGAGCTCAGAGGGGACAGCAGGCAGCCTGTTGTAATGCCAAAGGACAGGATCCCCAACACAGGGTGCCAAACATGACTAGATGGGTCATTGCCATAGCATGTAGTCTCCAGGTGTAGTTATTGGACACGTAGGTTGTGGGGGTTAGGGTGGGAGCAGTGGGCTCTATGTAGAGTAGCTCAGAGGGAACAGCAGGCAGCGAGTTGTAATGTCACAGGATGTGACCCCCAACCTAATTGGATGGTCAAACCTAATTGGATGGTTCAAGGCCATAGCATGTAGTCTCTAGGTGGCTAGTGACTGGACACATAGAGTATGGTGGTTGTGGGGTGGGGGTTGGGCCCGGGGTTGGGGTGGGACTCTGGGAGCAGTGGGCTCTATGTATAGAGAAATGAGCAGTTCTGGGGAGACAGCGGGCAGCCTGTTGTAATGTCAAAGGACGGGATCCCCAGCATAAGGTGTTAAACATAACTGAATGGTTCATGCCCAAAGCATGTAGTCTCTTGGTGTATAACTTGACACGAGAGTATGGTGGTTGTGGGGTTTGGGGTGGGGGCAGTGGGCTCTATGTATTAGAGACAGGAGGAGCCCAGGGGGCACAGCAGGCAGAGTGATGTAATGTCACAGGACGGCGTTGTACCATCTCCAACATGACTTGATAGGTCATGCCCAAAGCATGTAGTTTCCAGGTGTGTACCGAGTGAACGAGTTGGTTGGGTTTTGGGGTTTAATGCTGTATCAACATCTATCATCACATCACGCCAAAATGAAGGTTTGATAATTCTGTCTGTAATGATCGAATCTATGAGAAGGTAGAGACCATACTCCTACACATTTTCCGAAGTAACCTTTAATGTGTATGGCCCCATAGACAGGGCCATACACACAACAGCCCGTGGTCCTCTAGGGGCCTTTGATAACCCCTGGGATAACGGGGGATAGTTACCGGGGCAAGGGGAGGGCTGTCGGTGTCCTGTGTCATTGGTTGACCCCCATGTCGCGTGTCAATCTCAAGAAATGGCAATGTCGTCCTGTCGAATTAAAGAAATGCCAATGTCCCCTGTCACTATTTCTCAAAAAACCCATGTCGCATGCCAATAGGCCGCAAAAGTACCCATGTCGCCCTGTCGATTCTAAGGGTCTAGGGCCATCCTGGTGTCATTGGCTGACCCCCATGGTTGACCCTCTGACACTGTCACTCCCACCACTCCCCAAGCCATGACCGGTGTCAGTGGTGTCCCCTCTCATCCACTGCCGCCAAGGTCCCAGGCACTGCCCCTAGCTGTACGACACTCGCCCACTCTGGTGAGAACTGTTGACACTACACAAAGGGCGTGGAGAGATAAAACTCGGACTAGGGGCCCTTTGGCAGAACTGAATGTGAACTAGAAATACGATGGTCAGAGGTATCAGGGAGACATGGGGAAAGCTTTTGAATTAGAAATACACGTACTCCAGTCAGGGAGGTGCCTGTGAGACATGGGGGAAACCACTAAACCGTTGTCCAATGTCAAAAGTTACTTCATAGGAGAAGCATTAATGTACAGTTATGTGAGTTTTGTGCTCACAGGCACCTTCCGCATTCTGTTACAGGCATTGCCCGCCTGCCCGGGGCAGGCACAAATTGAGATAGGGCAGGTACATTTTGACATACACCTGCCCGAAGGACATGCGAAATTTCCGCTATATAATCATATATAATCAACGAAAGCTGGGCAGGTGAATTCTGGGATCAGGCATGTAAAACTTAATTTGCACCTGCCCGACGGGCAGCCAGGTTCAAAGCCTTTATGCTGAGCCCTGTTTATGTTTAATGTATTACTGTTCCCTTTAGTTGATTTGATAAATATATCAAATGCAATGTATACATGTGTTTAGATTTAATATGTATCCTCTTTTTAAGCTTCGGGATCACAATTAGTATTTTCACAGACACGTGTAATTTGTGTTTATGTAACTTTTCTTCATACTGAACAGAAAACAAAAGCCTGCAGGGTAACCATACGTCCTTCTCGATACAACTTTTTTGTTTCCATTTGCTGCTCTCGAGTACAGCTTGATGAGACTGTGGTATCAGATTGCTGCCGACAGACAGTGTGATCATTAGAGGTCTTCTATTATAACATTGTGTCGACAGCCCCACGTAGGCAGGTCCCAACCCCTGCAGGGGGCACTTGGCTCTCAAAAGGGTACCAACTGCCAAACAGACTCGTGAAGCGGGGGCAGCTAATGTTAAAATTGAGGGGCGGTCAGTCACTTTTATACCAAGAAGTGGGGTGGAAGATAACTTTTATAGAATGACAATGGGGTAGTAACTTGGAACTTAGACTTTTCTATTACATTATTTCTGATTATCATTGATCTGATTATTACTGATGGCAATTTTGTCAGGAGTTTTCCTAAGCAATTTTTGGTGATTTTTGACTAATACATGTTATTTAGACCCCCTGATTTTTTTTGGGATATTTTTTTTTTTTTTGGGGGGGGGGGGGGGGGGGGGAGGGGGGGGAAGTGATCAGCAAACTCCAAAAATATAGGGCGTTCAACGAAAATTCAGGAGCGGTCAGCCACAAAGGGTAAGTAAAGCTCATGATAAATATACCTCCATCGGGGAACCAAACATGGAGAGGTAGATTGGCACTGGGAAGTAACCTTCAAGAACGCCCCCCCCCCTCCCCCCCCCCCACTACCGCACAGGGCCCAACCAGACAGAATACTCCTTATCATCCCCCCACCCCCACCCCCATCTTTTTTTATAATATCTGCTGGTATGAATATTACCGGCTCTATGCGGCTGAAGAAGCGGTGTGCGTCTCCTGTTTCCTCATTAAAAACATTTCAACGTTTCCGTCTGTTTTTTTAATACACTCTGGGATGGAGTTTTGTATCAGCCAAATGTAGGAGGATAACTACTAAAGGCCCGGTCACATATAGAGACTGAACTCAACTCATCAGTCTTAAGGACTTGAGACTAGATAGTGGCAAACTAATATAGAGACTGGTAAGTCTTAAGTTTTCTTGCCCCTTCCTATAAACACAATGACATACAGGCAAAAGAGGTGTGTATTTGCCTTCATCTAATTGGATAATGGACTTCAGACAGTTGAGTTGAGTCTTAATTAGGTATGTCACATAATTATAGAGACTGGGTCTTAGAAATTCCTAAGACTGAAGACTTTTCAGTCTTAAAACCAGTGACATATTGAGACTGGGTATTAAGACTGCTAAAGACTAAAGACAATCTAGTCTTAAATCTTCAACATTTCAAGATTTGAGACAAGACTGTTCAGTCTTGAGAAAACCTATAACTTCAGTCTTAGCACTATGTCACACATGAAGACTATCAGAGACCCAACTCAACTCAACTGTTGAGTTCAGTTCAGTCTCTATATGTGTCTGGGCCTTTAGATGCTGCCACGACTGATCAGTGTTCACTACTATTGCCGGGGACTATCATTACAGTACTTTTTACAAGAAGCGACTAAGAGGGACATGACCTTTCGCACGAGAACTCTGACAATGAATTTGGACTTGAAAGTTTAGAACGGATGCTACCTTTATGTGCATCAGCTCTTTGTTAATCAAAACTTGTTTTACAATATCGTGTCTTTTTTTGTGTTTCGGAACCCATATAAGTGCTTCACCTCTCAAGTTGCATGTGTTGAGCAAAGCATAGCTCATCAAAGCATCCCAAACTTTTAGCCATGGCAAGCATGGAAGTTTCTACTATATATACAGTATCAGTAATGAATATTTCAGATTTTCCCGTTTTCTGTGGGCATACAGCCATATGGGACATATCCAATGCTTTCTATTATGGTGGGGTTACCGCCTACACAAAATGGGGCGTTCGCCCTGGCGGGTTTCTTTACACCGTGAAGGCAATATACCTTGTTTATGAGTCTGCCCATGGAATGGTCCTATTGAGCCTGATCGAGTCCATTGAACCCTGTATCACAAACAGAGGTTTGGACCTAATACAGTGCCTAGTCAATTCTGGAGGAATCAAGTAGAATCCAATGAACATTTATAAAACCCCCACGACTTTTTCCTCTTTTCGAATTCCATGACTTTGCCACAGCCACTTTCTGTTTTATCCAGGTTTTCCAGTCTGTGAGGTAACCCTGACTTTGACAGCATTATGTCGTACAAGGACTGTGGATTTGACATCCCGCTTATTATGCTCTGGTGGGGTTTCCCAGCCATAGGTTCTCATTTTTGCAGTAGTTGTCCATTCGTAGAGACAGAGAGAACGGGTCCCTTATCCATCACTGGTGGACAGGTAGCGCCATGATACACTTGGTTAATTCATACTGCACCTCATCAGTAGGGATAAAGGTATGGGCCCATCAGAACGGTAATAGCTTTTTGTTTAAAATATTTTACAAGGGTTAAGGGATGAAACCTGGTCGTCGATGAGAAGAATGGAATGTATCTTTAGTTTGGTTCCCTTTACAGTATTTACTGGCATGTTTGGCAAAACATATTTTGAGACTAGAATCCAACAGAGAGTGCATGCTTGTGAAACACCAACCCTGTTGCAACTATCATCATGTGACATCCCCTCCAAATGGTAGGTCCTTATTCCTTTAGTATTAGGGATTGCTGCATAGTGCTAGTATCTCAGTCCGAACCCATTAAAAGCACATACACATATTACAGTTGCTTCCAAACTAAGTTAGAGCTAAATACTATCTGCTCCACCAGCCATCCTCATCAGAGCAAATGGCTGTAAAATGAGAGAGGAAGGTGGTAAAACCAGAGTAAGGCCAGGAAAAAGATGACAACCACCTTGCTCTCTCATCCTAGCCCAGTTTTTATGGCTCCCAAGGTTTCCCAGCCCTATAGGGAGGGGGGAGGGCAGGATAACTAAGCATGCTATGAGGCTGAGCATGGTACCCCCATCAAATTGTCCTGGCCACACCCTATACATTCATCTGATTGAAGTTTACAACAGCCCTCCTGTCTTATATTTCCATCTCTTCGCGGGCTCCATCAACCCGGCCGGGCACCGGGTCGTTACCATAAAGGACGAGCAACAGCGATGGATGGCCGGAGACAAGGCGGCCGGCATAATTTACACACCACTAGAGGATTCCCCCTGATCAGCCGGGCCATCCTGCCCCCTATTGGGCCTTGATTGTTCACAGAAATGAATAACGAGTGCCGCAGCCCTCCCTGCGCATGCGTCCCATACGTCGCCATGTTGGACTCTGCGCTGACCACGTGACCACCCATCGGCGCACCCCCTGGCGCCGTAAAAGACAATCAGACCGGTAGCGCCCCCTGTTGAGGAATCCCCGCATCTGGCTTTTACTTCCTGTATTTGTGGATGTAATCACAGCATGCCTACATATTCATCCATACTGGGGCAATAAAAGAGCACAAGTGTGTGAGAGCTGCTCCATTTTGTCTGATTGTTTGTAAAGTAGGCATTGCTACCTAACTGAACCCAAAAGTTGATGGCTTTGTGGGTGTGCAGGACAGCTGAGTGCAGTTTGTATCACTGGCATTTTAATGTGTATTTATTACCCACACTACCGAGGAGCGATACGTACAGAGGTGGCGCTTATTGTCAGACTGTACGTACCGCTCCTTGTTTTGAGTGTTTTTAGCAGCTTTTGAATATTGCTTGGGTGATAAAATATAGAAGTTTTAAGGTCATTTTCGGATAGCGGTACAATCCATGGGGTCCCCTATGGGTCATATGGTTACTCTTGGATGCCCCCTACCCTGATTATTCATATATATGTACGGGAAGTGCAATGCTGTCACCAGCATTTTCTTTTTTCTTTCATTAACATACTTTTTTCTCTTTTTTACTCTTTAATCCTGTCCTTTTGGCCACTGTTCTTTGTATCGTCATTAATAACCATATTCCTTTTCTTGAGAACAGGACACAATTCAAAAACTCTTTCCAGAAGACAAGGCGATGTGATTATGTGCACAAATAATGTGCAAAAGAAATTAGAAAAATCGATTCCAAAACTCGTGGTAATTAATGTTTTTTCAGGAGTGGACAGTTTGGACACAGAAGCCACAACCGAACTCATATCACTGCAAGAACAGCAAGCAAAGGTCATGCAACACACAATACATTAAGTACTCCAAACAGCATGTTTTTTGTGATTGTTTCTTCTCTTTCCACTTAATCTTTAAAACACTATTTTTTGCTGCAGTAAGGAGAAGAAGCCATACAAGGCTCATACCCTTTTTAGACTACCACCAACGATGTGAAACAAAGCAGGGCAAAGGAAAACGGTGAGCTGCCTGGGTTTGTCTAAATGGAACTGAATTCTGGAAAACGAATTTCCAGCAAATAAAAACCACCCGAAATGAGGGCAATGGAGATTTTGACACTATAGGTATATTTTTTTGTAAAATATCTAAACACTTTTCCCACTCTTCAGTGCCATTCGACTACAGTATTTAACTGCCTAGCTTCCAATTTGTTCTTATTTTTATGTAGATCCTTAATCTCTGATGGCCTTGGCCACAATTTTACTGTAATTTTGGCAGCACAATAGCCAGTCAGAAAATCGGAATTGAGACAAAAATCTGAAAACTTACATCCTTGCATACAGAGTGTGACAAGGTTGTGACAGGTGCGGAGATGGATGGCCGAGTACCCCCACCACACGCTCGGCCCATAGCCAAAGCACATCTATTTGTACATTCTGTTTAAAAGACTGAGTGGAAAAGCAGCTGACAGGAAGCTGTCGGTACATAATGAGAACTAATCGGTGCTCGCTGTAATGAAGGGAACAGGTTATCTACATCATGCACGCGGCGTCGTCAAACAAGCCAGCCGGGGTCGCGCATGCCAGTTGGCCAACATCATGAATGTGTTAGTTTGGGTGGTTGTTTGAATAAAAGCTGCGTAGAATGATGCAGGATTTTTATGTGTCTGGGTTGTATTTTACTACGTAAAAATGGGGGAATATACTGCCCAAGGTTCCACCCACTGAATCCACCATCTTACTACATCTTTTTTGAGTATCCATTAACTGTTTATTGTCAATAGTTTTCTCGAATAAACCCTACCCGTATTGAGTACACATTTTATTATCCTGCCAAAGAATCCACCCACTGATTCCACCGTCTAACTACCTCTTTTTTTAGTTTTAATCAACCATTTACTATTAATAGTTTTCTCAAATAAGCCTTTCCCATATTGGAGACATATTTTAGGTTGAACAAAATTCATCCTCTAACCAAACCTATTCCCTGCACCTTGATTAAATTTAAAAAGGCAATGCTGATGTTATTTCATTTAATTAAACACTGTTTAAACACTTGAATATTGTAAATTTATCCAGGCAAGTACCGGAAATCTTAAGGCTTTGCCAGACAAGCAAAAAGCTGCAATCCCAGTACAAAATTACCTCGATTAAAGTTTCACACTGGCTATTTATTTGTGGCACAAATCTGAAAACGTTTGTCGCTGTTTCTTATGTGAAGCTTAATGTTTGCTGTAAATCTGGATGGATTTATTTCAATTCAAAGTGGTATAAACTTCCTGACCCTCTATTACTTTTATCAGTTCCTTGTTGTACTTTTAGCTATAATTGCAAGTTTTATTCTTCCTTTTTTTCTGAACCAAGTCCAAGCAACAGACATCCATTTTAGTTAAAAGCCTCCCCCACCCTCCCTCTAAGCCTACAGGGGACTGGGGGCTGGGGGTAGGAGCTGAAGTTTGCAGTAGGCGTATGGGAGGTTAACACGATATGTAGTGATTGGGCTGTAAATACCCATGTCAACCCCCAAGAAGTGTTTGTATAACCTTGGTGTGGATTTTTCCCAGCGCTGTGCATTACCCACTGGGAGGGAGGGCCGGGATCCTGTCATGCGCACTCCCCATTTACCATGGAGACTGACAGACGTAAGCTACAGGCACGCTATCCCTCCGGACTCACTAAACAGCCTAACTGGCTTTACCCTTTTTTCGGCCTTCATTTTTGCGTATGTTTAATTCTTCAACTAGGCTAAAAACCTAACCCCGCTTTTACAACTCACTTTTAAAGTGATCACTCAATGTCAAATCAGACAGGAGAGTTTGTGTAAATAACTGTTTTGATTTTATCAACATGTTTGTCTGTATTTTCTTGTTACAAGTCACTAGGGGCATGAAATATGATGCATTAATATTTCCTTTTTATATTTTAAAGGATCAGAACTGACACGGGAAACTGTGATACGCCACGTATCAGCTGTTGACAACATATGCAACTCTGGCCTTTATTCACCATCTGTTACTGTCCAGCCTGTGTATAGTAAGCTGTTTATACTTTGTCGTTAAATCGCGCGTACAGTTAATTCTTTATACTGCATCGTTAAATAGCGTGTATGGTGAACCATTTATCGTATGTCATTGAATCCTGTTTATGGTTAACCAGTCATACTGTCATTGAATCGTGTGAACAGTAAATCGTTTATACTATGTCATTAGATCCTGTGTATGGTTAATTGTTCATACTATGTCATTAGATCCTGTGTATGGTTAACTGTTCATACTATGTCATTAAATACAGTATATGGTTAACTGTTCTTAATACGTCATTAAATGCTGTGGATGGTAAACCATCCATACTATGTCATTAAATCCTATGCATGGTAAACTGTCCAAACTATGTTGTTAAATCCTTTGTATCATTGGCTGTTTATATTATGTTGTTAAATCCTATGTACAGTAAAGCATTCATACTATTACTATGTCATTAAATCCTGGGTAGAGTAAACCGTTTATACTATGCTATCAAGTGTCGCCTCAACTTCCTGTGTACGGTAAACTGCCCATACTATGTTGTTAAATCCTATGTGTCATTAGCTGTTTAAACCATGTTGCTAAATCATTTGTACAGTAAAGCATTCATACTATGTCATTTAAATCCTGGGTAGAGTAAACCGTTTATACTATGCTATCAAGCGTCGCCCCTACTTTATTTGCTTTGACGCAGGTAAACATGATATCTGAGTGGGCCGAACACAGAGCTCTTGATGGCCAAAGTCAACAGCCATTATTCACAGCATAGATTTCAGTGACCTTATCAAAGATTCAAATCTGTAATTATTCTGCCTGTCATTCAGTAATGGTTTCCAACCTGTACAGCCATGTCGCGACATCGACATCACCATGCAACACTAAGTCAATAGACCAAGCCCGCGTGTTTTAACGGGCATTGCATGTGAGCTGAATTAAAAAACGGCTTTATTACATGTGCTGTGTGGTTAGATCCGGGGCCCGGGAGTCAGTGACATTGTGGGGTACATGTCTGATAAGCCTCGTTTACATATTGCCGACTAACCCCGCAGACTAGTTTTAACCCTTTTAAAAAATTAGTTCAAAAGCATTTGTTCAGGGTACTAACCAATCAAAAGCATTCGTTCAAGGTACTAACCCAAATTCTATTTTCCAATTCCCTATGTTTTCCCTGAGATTTCCCTGTCCCGTGGTAATTTTTCCCTGTGTCATATCTAGCAAGTTGTTCAAATTTAAAAGCCTCTGCGTGCAGACAAAATCTGGACAACTCAACAGCAAAGAGTCGAATCCCTAACATCTTGAGAATCAGGAATTTCAGAAATTTTCTGTGTTTTCCCTGTCAGGGAATTTATTTTGCCATTTTCACTGTGCGGTTGGTACACTGCCAATTATGGTGGCTGTTTGGAAAAACTAGTCAGCCAGGTAGGGCCCTAGTTGGCAATGGGGAAATGCAAAAGTAAGCTAATAGGCTCACCAACACCATGTCTGCTAAAACTATAGGGGAGGTTTGTCTGAGTTTTGTGGTCAACCATAGCTCCTGTAATGGTACATTTTACATTTCCATGGTATCACATCTCATCTATTTATTTTTCAAAAGTTTCTCATAAGGGATTATACATTGAATTCTTTTTGCCCCTCCCCCCGTCCTACGAACAAAGGGTTATGATGCAACCAGACTGACGAGCTTTAATGTGTTAGCCCAACAAACAATAATGCCATTTAATTATTGATATATTCTGTGCCCCTTCCTATCTGTCTATCTGCTCTACCTTCCCTGATGGTTATCTGCATGTCCCTCGCTTCAATTAATATCATAAAACCCCTTCGTGATAGTGATCAGAAATGCAGGCAATTTTAGAGGTCGATCATATGTCAACAAGCGCCATGGAACTTTGATGGGCAGTACAAAGCATAAAATATGATCACCACAGCGGGAGTTTTAAACTTTGATCAGACACACGGCCAAGGCAAGTTGCATGCAAATACAACCCTCAGGGCAACAGAGATCTGCTATTTCTGTTTCATTTTTTAAGCTTTTTTTTTTTTTTCAGACAATATGCTATGACTACGCTGTTCGGGAGCTTGAGTTAGCTTGCTTGTTTTGGACGGGTGGATTTTATTTGTTTTCATATGGGTTTACAGTGGGCTTGAACAATTGGGTGGTTTAAGTTATTTAAATTTCATTGGTGTGAAAAATCCTATTAAAGCTCTAGTTGTTTCTATACTAGCTAATCAAATTTGCAGAAAGAAGTTTGCCACAAGTCAACCTTATCTGAGAAATAAGCAGCAAACTTAGCTCGATCGAGAAAAGCATGGAATTTTCTCAAAGGCCAAGCAGTATAATTTCCTCAGAGTATTTTACTTTTTACTTCTAGTTCTTTTACTTTTTACTTTTCTCTTTATATCAATGTATCGCAGAAGTGCTTCAGTGCATGGTATGAAGATATAAAGGTCACAATTTCCCTTCATGTTTGCTGAAACAGTCATCTTTTCAATCGAGCGCATTAAACGTGATCCAAGGAATGATGCAAAGCTGACATCTGGCAGTATAAGTGGATAAGTAGAGGGCCTGTCTTACTTGAGAGGCCTCTTAGATTCCCATTCTTTGGTTGTGATCACAAGGCGTGAGTTGGCTTTGATCATTGACTCGTGCTGCGAGTCCCTCTATGTTAAAACCTCGTCCCGACTGCGCAGAGCCAGCACTCAGGCAATGAGTAGGCAATGGGGAAGGACACAGATGTGCGCGTCATAGCATATAAACTTCCATTTTTCTGTGTATAAACTAGCAATCCTTTTTTTCTCAGTTAAAACCATTTCCCTAACACTTAATGTTTTGCTCATTTAGCTGGTTGGCCAACATGGTCCTGCGGAAGTATACTATCTCAAGCAGAGACAAGGAGACCAGATATCACGGGCTTTCTTCCTGCTCTTATCGATCTGGGATTTTCTTGTGCTTAATAGTGAGAATCTACATGCCTATGGCTTTTTATAATTTGTGAACTACTCCAGGAGAAGTATGCATGAAACATGCCTCTGACCTGGGACCTTCGAATAAGCATTTCTCCCTTGAGCCAGCTTAGCCCATGGCCACCCAGCCTGTAGTGTTTAGACTGACAGACTGGTAGGTCTTACCATTCAGCCCTGTAAGTCCCATGGTGTGGTGAGGGTGGCAGGTCCTTGCTACTTGCCGTCTCCCCTATAGCCCTCTAATTACTACGCCCCGCCTCATCCAATGGCCACCCAGCCTGATGGGAGGTGGCGGATCTCAAACCATGTGATTACATTAGAGCCCTTTGCCAAGTCCCCACTCCCCAACACGCCACTCCCCGACACACCCCAGCCAGCCACTGCAGAGCCCATCATTAGTTTTACCGTCTCCACTAATTAAGCTTCTATTAATTATCTATCACAGCCACCCCTCTTTTGGTCGACCTGGCTGTCTCTGGACACATTAGAGAAGTTGGGGTGTGAAGGGCGAGAGGCTTCTTGTACTGAGACCTTAATTACCCAAAGAGTGCAGTCAAGGATGTCGGAGCCTTGTGAAAAAGCGATCTCTGCAGATCAAATACAAATTACCTTTAGCTCGTTGTTCTTGAAGCGGGTGAAATAAGTGTGGGATAATTTGTGTCCTATTAATCTGTTTATTTTTGTTTCTTTTGTAATTTCGGTAATACAAAAATTATAATCTGCGAATAATGAAAGTTAATTAGACAAGCCTTCTTACAAACTACATCAAGGCAGAGAACTCTGAAACTAAGTTTGCGGTTGGAAGGCCAAACTAATCTAGAAGTCTCCGCGGTGTAAGAGCCCGCTGACGATACAGACACCTACCGCCGGCCTGGCTTGCCCGCAGCTACTCACAATACCTGATAGCGGCATATTGTCCAAATTACAACCTAATGGGCAGGCTTAGAGGAGACACATACGGGCTTAATGTTCCTCAAGGAGCCATCGGAGTGGGTCTGGGCTGCTACTATGTTACTGAGACTGCAGTGCTTGGGGCGTGGTGGCTGGGGCTGGGGCTTCAGATATAATAATCACGGGGAGGCCAGAGAAACAGCTGAGGTCTGGGAAGTGGGAGTGGTGTCACTCGATTACAAATGTAAGTCAAGATCAATAACAAAAGTTTGACACTTTTATTAATGACTCTCTATAGATGCATCCTAAACCACTACAGAAAAAGATGCTATAATCAAACCTAATTTTCATGTTATCAAATGCAAAATAGGAAGTCAAAATGGAGAATCTTCGATCAGACCCAAATCTCGAGCCAATATCACTTCTTCCTAAATTTGATAAGAAAGACTTCTGGTTTGCACTTCTATGTTTCTTTTAGATTATTTCTATGTTGGAATCATTGTTAAACAACCAGTTGTCTTTATGTAATACAAGACGTTGATTATATTTCTGAATATATTTGTATTGATTGCCAAAAATAAAGTGTATGCTAAACAGGCCTATTTTTTTTGCAAACCACCCAATTAGACCTATATACTCAATTTAAATATCGCAAACGAGTTAAAGCCACAAGTGGCTTTGTACAAGCAGTCAAGTGCAAACCGAGCTTTAGCATGCCAGCAGCCTGGCTTCCCGGCTAGACGGGCTTGTCCGGGCGCCTGTCTCATTATTCTGGTGCCAGGGGACACTGGGGTGGGCCGGCCGAACAGAGGGGTGTGCAGGGGACAGGGGTAATAGATGACATAGTGGCTGCATCCCTCGTCTGCCCAGAACTGCCCAAGTCCATGATAAAGCCACTCCATCCTTCTCTGCCGCGACACGAGTCACAAGCGACACGACCGGGTGGCCCGAACAGTGCCTAGTCACTCTTATCGCTTCCCAATCCACTCCATTCCTGGCCCGATCTGTCTCCTGGTTCAAGTTAAACACCCATTAAATTGGATTCGATTGTTTTCTTTCTGACGGATGGTACATTATGATTCTTAGACCTCCTGACAATTGTCCACTGATGGCATGATAGGTCAATGTGTTGGGCGTGTTACTATGTTAGTTTGAAGATGAGAATTGAGGTTTAAGGCACGCCCAACGAACACTTATTTTGGACTTGATATGTACAAAGTAATATGATCAAATCTATGAGGATAAGAATGTCAGCAGAGAAAGGTAGTGCAACAGATAGTCAATGGAATCAAACCTAGGCCTTCTGAACATCAAGTCCCACATGCTAATCGCTGGAAGACGCTCTCCCTACGTTATTTGATGGCTATTACCATTTGACATCTATTGAAAGGGGTGACATTATTAGGGTCTAATTTATGTTTTAGGAAACTAATCTTGTCGCGACATTTCAAAAATTTAAAAGACAGTTATGATAAGGTCGTAACATTTGAAGCAAAGAAAGTACCACTTTGTAAATGCCTAATGCTAAAGGTTAACTTCAAAAGCAAAAGCTTTTAATCATCCAAAATATTTTAATTGGAAAACTTATTTGATTGAGCTTGTGACATTAGAGTATATAAATCCATCATAGATTTGTTCAAATTAAATATTTCTTGCATGATATCGTTCAGAACTGCTAACAGCGAGCTTCGATTCAAACATATGACATTTAAACTTAATGTACAAAGTTTAGATAAAATATCTGAAAACCAGCAGTTGCCCCATGTGGATGTCCCACGAAACTTCCGCGGAAAGATGAAAGACAACTTATCTGTAGAGGGAAGTCTACTCTCCATGGACGCCTACTTCCCTTGAGCACACACAAAATGTTTTCTCTTACCTGGAAAGACAAAAAAGAAAAGAGATTATTAGGTGAGTGAAGACTACCATACGTATAAGAAAAGCAGATTTTATTATTCAACCAGCTGTATTGGTTAAACACTGAAGATCAAGATCATGCACAATTACACAGTATGAATAATGGAAATAATTTAACAAAAATAATTATTTAAGCACGTGCAACACAATGTTGCTACCTTTCAAAGTTAACCAAAGAACTTTGAAATAGTTGAGGTACCCCCAGACATCCATTAATTAGAGCAGCACTCCCACCGAGGTCGTCCTAAATGGGCCCACAGACAGAAGTATAAACCAACTAATCAGTCCTCGTATAAATCTGTTAGGGCCAGTGGACCTCCCCACTCCATCCCAATCAGTGTGGGAGGTGGGGGCGAGGGCCCGCTGTGATAATAATTCCACCAATCTTCCCAATGTTATCCATCACTTTCCGCTCGTTTTCCCATGACGATGTATATTAACGAGTCCCAAGGGACACATTTGTTTTCATGTTTTCAAACAAAGGGAGCGAACTGGAGTGGGCATGCATCCAATCAGGGCGGCGGTCGGTCCGATTCCCCGCCTTGTCCTCAGATGATAAAGCCTCACAGTGAGTGTGGCTTTACCGCTTTTATACTCACAGACAGACTACATGGCAATGCGAACAGAATCGAAGTTAACCGAATCTGTAATTATGACCGAGAAAGACAGGCACCAGTACGTATAGTCTAAATGGATTCATTTGTGGGCTAACTAGGCGCATTTGTAGATTAATCTAAAGCATTTGTTAACAAAAAATGCCTATATATATTGATGCGCATTCCAGAATTCAAGTCGCCATTCTAATACCCTTTACAGACTAGCCCCCAAAATGAGGTTATAATGTCAGTTTAAAGAAGGCACGATGCACATTTCTTTGGTTTTAGCCCTTACAGACCAGCTCCAGAATGCACATTATGCATGCACTGAACTGTCACTATGAGCGCATTTTGAGGCCAGTCTGTAAAGAGTATTAGTCTGTCGCTGCATGAATCGTGCATTTGTAGCCTAACTAGCTGCCTTTGTAACCTGTCCTTACTGGGTAGATTCCGGGCCTTACTTGTTGCATTCGTAAACCAAATAGTTTAATTCATAGCCTAAAATCTTGCATCCTGATGCACATGCTAGAATGTGGTTCATTGCAATCACAACCGAGGTATTGAGGTGGTACACTTCTATAATTCGTGTCGAGTTGATTCTGACACAGAATTTTTTGTTCAACCTATTTTAATCTATTAAACCATTCAGACTGGATCAGATATCAGATATGAGCCCGACTCTGACACAAAATTAATCTGCAGCCCATTTGTCAAAAGTTGAATAGTGTAGAATTCCCCCTTGGATGTTGATAACAGTGGCTTAGTCTGGTCATTTACCATTAGGTCATCGACCTCTCAAAGGATCAACAAATATAGGAACGTTACATTTGATACTATTTCCATGACAGTTTTCACCTTTTCCATAGTCATCTCGACATTCTACGTTACATAAACTGCCATTTTAATCTATGGGTAATCGTTTTCTGAAACATCAAAATTGTGCTAAGGGATTATATTTTTTTTGTTTTTATTTAAAGACTAGCATGGATGGAAACTCCCCCTGAAAAGCATTAGCCGTACGATAGTTCTCTTCTTCTAAACGGAATAGGAGGGTCCCGGTTCAGCCTATCAGGAGGACCGGAATTAGATTGTTTTTGACGGAACAATATGGGAAGCCAATCTGTTATTTTGATAAATGTTATAGATAGAGAACAGTGATTTTATGAGAGAATAATCAAATAGTTGTCTTTTAGACAACATATCTGAATTGATAAAATTAGTTATGTTTCTCAAATAACTAAATACAAATAACAAAACTGGCGGAAACCACATAGGCAGTATACCCACCCACCACCAGCCTAATCTGCAGGGTTTCTGGGCCCTGGAGTGCTAGTAAAAAGGTGCCAGTCTACACCACTGCATTAGGGCGGGCGTGGGGGCCGACTTAGCGCCGGCCGGGGCTGGATGGGGGACCAGTGTGGGCCGGGGTGGCAGTGATCTATAAGGCTGCACACACTGTAAACAGACGACTTATTGGTCTCAGCGCCCCCCGCCCGCCACCCCTACCTCTGTCACTACCTTCCGCCAGGCCCCAGGATGGATCGCCCCGCCCCCCGAACCCACCCGCTTCCTGGGACACTGGTCCACTGATTTAGTGCGGCCTTTCTTGTGCTGTATCATTTCTGTCTCGTTTTCTCTCTATTTGTTCTGTTTCAGTGGGTAAACTCGGTACCGGTAGAGGGTGAGTACAGCTAATGCGATGGACGTCTAGGGTTGGGTCAAATTTCAAGACAGCTTGGTGTTGGTTACATATATGTAGTATTACTGCTGTATCCCCATAGTCATTCCCATAGCCCAATATATGTAGTATTACTGGAGGTATTCCATGTGCTTTGTATAGATGTATCAATGCCCTGAATATTACTTGTATAGACCAATAGAATAATGTCAAGGAATCGTGAATGATGCTTATAATTTAAGTGACTAAATTTCCATATTTCACCCAACATTTATATGAATTCAGTACGAGATCCCATCCTTATTCTTATTTCTTTTTTTTTATTTAACCACATTCATTACAATAATGTTCTTTTGTTTTGATTTCCCCTTCCGCCAATCGTAATAGATGTGTTTTCAGCAAATGAAGTTAGTTTTCAAACTCCAAACACACATAGGGCCTCTGGGTAAAGATCAATTGATTCTTACTTCATTCGGAAGTATATATACTTAGTTGCAAAATGCGCGACCAACCTGGCTAATAAAACTACACTTAATTACCTATTACCTTCTCCCATTTTCACGATCAAATTATATAATTGTCATAAAAGTGTCTTTCCCCGAAAACCTCATTGCCCCACTAGCCACCTCCTGAATCCCCCGTCCTTAAGGCAAAGTGCCCACTCTTCATTTCTACGGTCTATTAGCACCTTTTTAAGGCCGACCTCCCACCGACATGGACATGCTGTAAAGTCCCCCACCCATTCCTACAATCAATGTGGATCCCGGGTCAGGGTAAAGCGGACCCCAGCACTCTCTAAACGATCGGGGGTAGTGGGGGCGGATTGATTTATAGCGGCTATCTCTCAGCGAAGGGCCTAGGAGGGCACACGGTGTGGCTTATACAGCTTTTGTCTCCACGGTGCCATACATCAACCTTCAGTATATACCTAGTGCCTCCGGCTTACGGCAGGGGCTGCTATAATGCCCCCTACGCCCTGATACTGAGAGCCCTGGACCCATAAAGACAGCCAGGGATGGGGGTGAACATATGGCAGGGGTAAATGTATAGTTGGGTTGGAAAATTTGGAAAATGAATTCAAAAAGCATTTTATGTACGTAAATTACCAAAAAATTTTATGTACGTGAATTACCAAAAAAAAAAAAAAAAAAAAGGTTACCAAGACAGCTGGAGCAGGTCATGTTACTCATCAACATCTGCTGACTTTCTATTTATTTTCTGACATTTTCTGGGGCAACTATTGACGGTTGAAGCTTTTCTTGATCCACACATCATTGGAACTGGTCTTTGTCAATTTAAATATTAATTATGACATCAATCTAACGCAAACCTCATGTTTTCCCGCTCCCTTTCACAGTTCAGTAGGTGAAATTACACTTTTTACTCGTGTTGAGCTGTTGCCCACGCATTCGTTTAACCTACAATTTGTTTTCCCACTGCCTTCTTAGTTTTTTTTAAGCCGAGAAAAACATCTTCAATAATTCAGACGTTCTCGTCCCTCCCCTTTTTCCTGTTTTCCCCTCCACAGAGACTTGCCTATGCTGTAGGTGTAGGCACCCAAGACAAAGGAATCTTTAAACACCCAACCCCTGCAACTGGGATTTTACAACCTCTTACCCCTACTTAAGAGCCATTCCATTCCACCATTTCCAATTGTCTACACTACCGAAAGCGGACAAAAAACATCCCCTTCTTTTCCCAAATCCCCAAGGACTCCGCATACCGGATGATCATTCCGGGCCGGACAGCCCGCGGGCTCGTAATCCGGATCGAAGCCGGACCGAGACCGAAGACCAACCCGTGCAGGTCCCAGGAATCCGCTGCCATCCATTAGTTCCGAGCCCCCTATCAGGGACGCGGCCTGTCGGCGTCCACTTCCGGTTGCTGACTTCCGGGCGCCCCCTGTCGGAGGTTATCTGCACTCCCCAGAGACTTGTGGGGACACACAGAGACCCCTAGTGGGGGGTAGGGGAACCAGCAGTCACGTGGGGGCTTTATCTCCCAGACAGGGAGTCTTACTACAAAGCCATCAATAAAAACAATAGTCAACCCGCTAACTTTTCCCCTTTGAGCGGGACCAGGCGGTGGAAGGGTATTGGGCAAACATGTTCACTCGAGCGTGGTTTTGATGTTTCAGCAATCCATTTCAATGAGACTGTCAATTGAACTTTTTAATTGTGATGCTAATAAAACTGCTGTTTTTCCACATTTACACTATCTTTGCTATCTTTTTAAAAAATAAAGTATGAATTTGGCAATTATTTAGACAGAAGTATATTTTTTGCTGAGTCACGCGGCTCCTGAAGGTATAGAAACCCACATAAGTGGCAGAACTTATGATTATTTTCAGAACATCTTACATAACGAAGGACAGAATTGTGAAAAATTTCTAGTGATATATAGGATTTCTTTCTAGTTTTATCCTTGAATGCCACTTTCATTTTTTTCAAAGCCCCAGGAAAATCGGCATGTGTAATATTATATAGGCTGAGGGGTTATGACGGTGGAACTTTTTCCTGAATCATCCCTGGTGATGGGCTTTGTCAATTTAGATGATAATTATGACACATGATGTGGAAATAGAAACGTCCACTACAAGTCAGAACCAGACGCGGCGCTCGGTCACCAAAGGCGAGCCTTTTCTCCAATTTGAAATTAACATTTCCGGAAAAGCACTCTCGTGTTATTTTGTTGTACGAAAGTAAAATTATAATCAGCATACATGCTATGAGAATTCATAAATGGTGATGACACTGGAGAAACTGGTATTTCTGTTCTTTGATAGTAGGAGTATTGGAGCATTTCCTCACCGTGCAGGGACACTTGTTTATTTCAGAAGGAAGCAAACTGATTCTCTCTGGCCACAAGCCTTTCGTGAATATAATGAAATACTAGTACTATACTTTTTCTTTTGTTCTTTAAGCTGAAGTGAGTTTGAGAAATTTCAGTAAGATACTAACCACTCTAGATACTGTTGCCGACATACATGGACCTGGAACACCCGGCTCCATAGGCCTTTAGTACTCCCTGTTAAGGTTGTACCAAAAACAGGCGTTTTATGGGAATCTCTGGTCACTGCGACAGGTCCCCATCCCCATAGGCCAGCAACCTGCATCCCCCTACCTTCAGGGGAGGCACTGGAGTTCGAGGGATAAGGCTCAGTCACATAGAGAGACTCAACTCAACAGTTGAGTTGAGTTGGGTGTCTAAGAGTCTTGATATGTGACTTGGGGTTAAAAGTGTAGTTTGGGTTTTGTTAAGACTGAATTGTCTGGTTTGTAATCTTGAGAAAATGGATAGATTTGAGTGTCCATAATTTATGTGACTGGCTCGGTTTCCCTATATGTGACTTGCTTTTAAGACTCCGCAGTCTTCACAGTTCAGGCAGTGTGTGTGACATAGCTTAAGGCTCAACTCAACAACTCTCATTCGTTCATTTGCTTATCAGATGAAGGAATATAGGCCTAAACATCCCTTTTTTTCGTTTACCAGTGTCTCTCTCGACTGTGATGAGTCTCTAGATATGTGACAAGTGCTCGGTTCTTCCTTGAGACCGGTTACTTTGCAAGTTGCCAACCCCCAAAGTTGGGTTGAGTCTTTATATGTGACCAGACCTTTAGAGAGGTCTCTTGGAGCACAGCTAAGGAAGAGGCCACTTTGTCAGGGCTCTAGGGCCATGTAGCCCGACCCCCACTAACACAACGACAGCCCCCTATATGTCAGGGTTGGGTGACCCACCCACTCCCAGACCCTGAGGGGGCCTACCATTGACAGGCTGCATATACATGTCAGACTGAGAGATGTAGAGTGTGCTGCCTAGACACTGCATAGGGCAGGGGTGGAAGTCTGGGTTAATAAAAAAAAACTCAAAGAGTGGTAACAAAAATCTTGATTTGTAATATATGCTGTGAAAATGTGTTTAAAGTTGGACATTTTGGTAGTTATGATAATATGAATTAGAATAAAAGAAATTATGAAAGCAGACAAGAGTATGAGATTTACATTTTTATGGAAATGTAGGAGGAAAAATAAGGAAAAACATGTTGTAATTTAAAACATCAGATTTCTTATATATAGAAAAAAGGTCTTGAAAATAAGATTTAGAAGGAAAAGATGAATGATGATCCCCCTATTGCCTTGTTTGTTTAAGCATGTAATTATTCAGATTTACCTGTTACCTATATGGTTAATCTATATCCACCCAGGTTATTTTTGGCTGACGAGAGAATAACAACTAAACAAAGACCGGTGTGGCCCTTTATCACTTTACAACACAAGAAGCACCATTTATATGATAAACGCCAAGACGAATCACAATCACTTTATATGTTTGAGGTAGTCATCTTTGCACAGAAAGAAGGTAATTACCGTTTACCCACATCTATAGGTTCTACTAGTACTAGGCAGTTCCTTACAAATGTCTATGTGTTACAAAGGCTAATTTCGACTCGGCAATAACAAATAGTTGTACTGGCAAGCTGCCATACTTCTAGCAGGTGGCATAAGCTAAGCGAGATAGAAATTGGCATCCCTTAGAAACAAAAGACACCTACAGACAAAGGAGACATTTCGGAATAAGCAACACGTACATGTCTCAAAGGTAAAAAGAGTCCTACACAGTGTTACACAATGAAAACAAAAACGATAGAAGAAGTAACGACAGACTGGGGAACAAAGGTATGTCAGACATTCTTCTTATGTTTGCTAAGACAACAGCGCTTTTCTACCTGTACTGGCATTATTAGCATTCCTAATCCCAACACACAAAACGTCCCCTACCCCCTACCCCCACGCCCCACAATACACATACGACTGTATATAACCTCACCCCATCCCTACCCAAATCCCCGTGCTCCACCTGCCACCATCCCCGCATGGAGTCCAATGCCTGCTCCAACCCAAAACCCCAAACCCCGACACTATACCCTCCGCCTCAACCCCCCACCTTTCCTAACCACCAACACAAAACCCTATGCCCCGTTCTCCGCAATGCTCTCCCAAACCCCAAACCTCATATAAAAACCTTATACTTCAACCCCCCTAATCCTAACACAAAAGACTATGCCCCCCCCCCCCCCTTGCACATCGACATACAAAACCCTATCCTTAATTCCTCCCATCCCAAACCCAAACCCCTATATAAAACCATATGCACCCAAACACCCTTAAAGCAAAAGACAAGATTCCCCTAACCATAAGCCAAAACCCCAACACAAAATCCTATGCCTCCCCCACCCCCAACCCAACCCCCTACACAAAAGTCTCCCCCCCCCCCTGCCCTCCCAAATCCCCTCACATAACCCCCTCCCACCACCCACCTAACTCTTTCCCTTGTCTGATACATTCATCTTCATTAAGCAAAGCTTCACGGCACATGAAAGACAGCGATGGCCACCGCCATAAAACCTGAATCGTGTTCGGTCGGGGCGGGCCCCTGTCCGGGCTGCCTGTAATTAAGCATGCCCGCTCCGACAGTTCCATAATTCATGCTATATTCCAAAGACCTCAGCGCTCTCAGAAACCCTCATCCTCACCCCCTCCTCAGCCCTTTCTCCTCAGAGATATCTACGGTGAGCCCCCTGTACATGAAGTAAATGTGCTCCCAACGACAAAATCAGGCAAAATCAGTCAATTTCTGGGGGGGGAAGTCCATGGCATTTTGTCCCGCTTTCAAATTCTTACAAGACAACTTTCACTTTTCCAAGTTTTCTAGTCTATGTGTTACCCTGGTAATAATTTTTGCTACCTGACACTTTTTGTAAAATAGATTAGATATGTTTAAATTGCAACACATGTCGTTGAAGGTTTTCGTTTAATCACCCAAGGTGGAATTTTCTTGCAAATATCACAAAATCTTAACATTATAAGTGTTGTCTGTTTTTATCATTAGAATCACCACTTAGGTGATGTATGCAGAAGACATCGTTCCACATGTTTACAGAACTAAATTGGTCATAGTGCGGCATTAGGCGTGTTCTCGACACATAGAACCCGCTTTTACACTTTCTCTTTCCTCAATACATGGGGCCCTCACCGGGGTAGCTTGACGTGACCAGTTTTGTTTGTTTGTTTGTTTGTTTGTTTGTTTGTTTTTTGTTTGTTTGTTTGTGTTTTTTGTGTGTGTGCGTGTTTTTTTGTTTTTTTGTTGTTTTTTTTTTTGGGGGGGGGCAATGCAATATATCTTTGTTACTTATTTACGTCCCATGTCGAATTTCGGATAAGCTTGTGTCCAACATCACTTTATTTTTCAAGCCGATGTCGTTGTCACTGAGACTGAATAAAATGCACTGGGAAAACAGTGTGTTATAAGTGCACAATCAGTATGAGCTTGCAGCAGCATTTTTCTAATTCAGTGCAAGTAAGTGGGAATCCAGTCGTCAGGCAGTGGTAAATCAGTATGTCAGAAATATTTCCAGAAGCAGTTCAGTGGCTCATTGGAAGATTTCAGGAAGTAACCATCCGGAACAAACGGAAGTGGGTACTTCCTGAATCAGTATGCCCGAAATATTTAGATGAGCTACTGAGATACTACTGATAGTACACTGATTTCTACTGACAGCTCATTTAGATATTTTGGATATACTGATTAACCACTGCTTAGACACTTTATTTCCACTGATTCAATACTGAAATACTACTCCAAGCTGACACTCATTCTCCACTCAGTATGTACTGTTTTCCCACTGCTTTTTGTTCCGGCACTGCCTTTTTTTAGTCTGGGATATATCAATAGTCACCCTGTCGAATTTCAAAAAGTGTCCCTGTCGCGGTGTTGATTTCAGGTGTCGCGGGCCCTGTACATGATGGGCGTGGTTTATGGTGTGGGAGGCGGGGTGACAGGCCTAAGACGGGCAGCTCGCCGACCGGCAGGGGCGCTGTCACCGCTAAGGGCGCCTGATGGGGATCTATGACCACCCATACTGGGGGGTGGATCTAGGGGCGGGGGTATGATGTACGTAGGTACGGATGACCTCCCCAGGGGAGCACCTCCTCCCCCCAAGGGGGATTCAAGAGGTCCTGACCCCCTTTTGATGGGGACTTAAACTAAGCAAAGAGGAAAAAAACGTCACGTATGTGAGCCCAATACTAAACGTCTTACTATTGTAATGCTGGGTAGGTTGTTCTCTTGGCGGGGTACAATATACCAACGGCAGGACGCGTAATGTATAGATGGCCTCCCGAGGGGGTGCTGACCTCTACTCCCTCAGAAGAGGATCCAAGGGTGGGGGGGGGGGGTCCAAAGAGGTCCTGACCCCCTTTTGGTAAGGATTTAAACTATACAAAGAGGAAAAAACGTTGCGCGTGCATGTGCAATGTGTGACGTTTTGATAGTACTTAGCTTCTGTGCTTAATCCCACTCCCTTTCCACAACCAGAGGGTGCTGAAAATCCGCCCCTCCCCCCGTTCAGGGGCGGATCCAGGGGGTCTTGACCCCCTTTTGGTATTGACTTAACCTACACAGAGGAAAGGAAATTGTTGTGTGTGTGCGGACAATATTCGACGTTTTACTAGCTAGTGCTTAGCTTCTGTGCCTCTGACCCGGGCCCCGCCCCCTTGCCCTCCAGGAAGTCCTGCCCCCCCCCCCCCCCCTCTTTTTTTTCTTTCCTTTTCTTTTTTTAGGTGACGATTCACGCTGGGTAAGTCCTGCTCTGGCAGAGGCGTAATGTACGTGGGATATGGTCAGGTCGAGAAAAAAAACACAAAGAGACAGATTGTCCCATATCAAATATACTAAGGTTAACATCAAAAGGCATCTTCTGATATCTCAAGAGAACAAAAGCCTCAAAACCTGAAAACTGACGATCCTGTAAGCCTCTATGGTGACTGCTTCCCATCTCTCTCCGAACCCCCCCCCCCCCCCCCCCCCCCCCCAGCGTAATGACAGGAGTCCGTGTCTCGCGGCCGTCAGGGCCCTACTTCCCGCCGCCCAGGTATTTTGTCTTACACGGCCGGGGCCTCTTTACCCGTCCTGTATTCCTACACACCGCTCTGTGTCCTGTCCCCTCCCCGGGCCCTACGGCTCCCCGGGGGGTACTGCTGGGGGCGGGAGAGGGCTTCTCTTAGGGTAGTGTACTAAGTCTTATGCTTTTTATAGACTAACCCCAAAAAACTCTAAACTATGGGGCTAAATTAAGTATCTCTTTTTGTTGGTTGCTACAATGAAGAAATAATTCATGTTTCAGGATTGTTCTCCTTCAATGTCTCCCAACAGGTATAATTCAGATGCCAAGGCTCGGCCTCATATCCCTCAGCTTTTCTGTTTTTCTTATCTACAAAATTAGGATAGGGCTAAACGAACCTCGGACAGAGCCAGCCAAAACTTACAAAAACAGAGAAAAGGACACAAACTAGACTAAACGAGTGGAACAGAGCTGGCTGAAACTTACAAATACAAAGGACAGGACAGGAGCTAGACTAAATGAGTGGAACAGAGCTGGCTGAAACTTACTACTACAAAGAAAAGGACGCGAGCTGCTCCTTGAGCTACTTAGAAGCGCTGACCTCATCACCTTTCTCATTCTTCCCCCTCCCCCTCTCCCACACACATACACCAGGCAGACAAAGGCAGGGTGGCAGCAGAGGAGTCTAGCGGGCCGAACAAAAGGGTCTGAGCGGGGAAGGGCCTCCTGATGTCAGGTCTAAACGAGCTGCTCGGCCCAGAAAGACGGGCCGACCCTGAGACGCTCCCTGTATGAATCAATACCTGGTAAAAGCCTGTCGGGCCAGCGTAATCTGCGGGCAGCTGGCCCGTGTCAGATAAAGGAAGACAAAGGTTTCCGCCCGACCTTTTGCATTAGACACACCACGTGACCGAGTGCCGGGACCCGGCGAGCTGCTCTATCTTCTATGTTCTAGTTGTGCCGGCCGGGTACCATCGTAAACGTCCCTTGCCTATGGGTGCCGCTGACAGAAATGCGTTTTTTTTTGTTTTTTTTTCCTCTCTATTTTTTTTTTTTTTTTTTTGCTGAAAAATCAATTCTTTATTGACGATGTTCTTTTCTTAAAGACTGGGATAGTAAAATAATACTGTTACTCACTCTCCGGTTGGTATTTGAATAAAGGTTTAGATGGTGATATTCACAAGAGACAGCTTTCCTTTGAGCTTGAGAGTTAACTACCTCAAACTCTCTGGGGGAATGCATGTATGGGCAAATATGGAAAGGATAATCTCAAGGAAAGAAATTGTAATAGGGCTGTCCTGTTGGCCGATTTTTTTTTAGATCTTGGGTCTCCCTCCCCTGTATACCAAGATTGTTGTAAATACTGGCAGTATAGGCATGGAATTATCTATGGGTTAAGATTCTGATCTTTCTTTGGGTAAACAATTTCCTGCCGTTTGTATTTTTCTTCTTAGAATATCTATCACATTCCCATACAAACAGTTTGCTTACATTGCTTACTGCAGATACTTGCAGTAGATGTGAACGGCAGTTAGTGCAAGTGGCACATAAAGTTTACTTGTAAATACATCATCCATGGAGCGCTCTATGCTGAATGTGTATGTATATATGGACGATGGTTAAGTAATATACCGACACAGCACCACCTGGTGGCTATATATTACACCAGGCTATATCAATATCATCACATTTCTAGGGATGCCTCTTTCCGTGTTTTTCCCTCTGGAAATTGAAGAATGGTAAGCGAACAGAGACGGGGATCTAACAATACGTTAGTAGGAGGAAGGCAACCGATGGGCTGTGTTTGGTAGATGCCTATCCTTATACTCCATTGCTGTAATATTCATCAGAAAAGACAAACAAATTCACAATTCATTTCCGGATTAAAACGAAGCATGGCCTCTACGTGGAATGATCAAGTATATTTTCATGCTGTACATACATTTGCAGATATTTTTTATAAGTGCAAAATAGGCGGGGGGGGGGGGGGGGGGGGAACACGCGAACATGAACAGTTACTGTCTAGTTGGAACACGACTGCCCTGTAAGTATAGATACGTCAAAAAGGAAAACGTTTTAAAATATCTGCTGATTCATCGCATCGCATGAGCACTTGAGCATGAGACAACGTCTGCGGCCGGATAGAGGCACTTTCTGAGAGGCTTCCTCCGACTGTGTAATGGGAGTTTGGGAGTTTCATATGACATGAGGAAGTCGTGTTTGTGACAGGGCGGGGGAGGGGGAGGGGGGGTTCCCACTATCTTGAGTTTCGTCATACATGTCTCTTCAAAAGTTTCTGGATGTGGAGGAACGTTGTTCTCCCTTTTGGCCATCAATTTGAACATTGATTTGAATTTTTCAAAGTCAAATTTATTTGTTATTCTTATCCGTTTTATGCCGTATTCACAAACTAGTTTTCGTCAATGCAGTTCCAATTTCACTGATTGGCTGAATTGGGACTCGTGAGATGTATAGACGTTACAGTCTGCGATAACAGACTTTTTTTTTTTAGGAGAATGAAAAGTATCTCCCTAAGAAAAATTTTTTGCTCTTAAGTGACATAGATCACCATCCCCCTATAGAAAAAAAAATCTCTTGCTTTCTTCTTGAATTTGGACTTTAAAAAGTATTAGAGAAAACACAGTATTCCAGACGCATGCACAACTCAAGCAGGTGTGGCAAGTCTGTAAGGGATAACCTTGTCAAACTAGCGAATCTGCTGGGTTCTGGCAGCCAGGTTGCCTGAACCTGGCGATAGTAATGTAGGCGTGTAGGAATATCATACCGTTAGTAGTGAGTAAATGACGAACCAAGCAAAACTGGTGACAACCGTGCGACCAGCTCAGAACTGGGACCCCATTCCGGCAGAGAAGGGTTGGGCTGATAGTGGTTTACCTGATCCGGCTCACACCTGACCTTAAACATACACAGAGGGGGACCTCATCCCCAGTAGTGGGCCACCCATGTTTACCCAGCTGGGGTCAAACCTCTGCGATCCAAGGTCAACCCCTCACCATGGTGACCAGGGGCCTCGGGGGACCAGGACAGTCCAGGGTCTGAGCTGGGGTACGAGTAGTATTGGTGGGTTTACTCGGATCCCCAGAAAACCCGCCAGGCAATAGATGGTAGGGAGTGTGCGTGTTTATGTGCATATGGGGATTGATTTGTAAAGGAACATACGCACATTTTCCAAAATTTCAGAACCCCAACTCATGCCCCTTGATGCGCGGGCCCTCAAATTAACAATATGTAAGAAACGTTCAATACGGTTAACTTCAGACGCTATATTGCTTGTATATGTAAAAGAAATTCGTGTGAAACTTATAAGATATATCAAAGATGCTTCGACAATGAAAAATTAAAAACATACTTTCGATGGTGTACTGCATAAATATGTTTCGAGTTCTATGAAGTGTATTGAGAATAGGGAATATCGAGAAACTAGTCAACAAAGTCATTGTGCTATTTTTTTGTAAAATTCCTGGTGTTTTCCTCCAGTAAAGGGGCTTTCTTTGTTATTTTCCCCGTTTTCCCTGTGCAGTGGCGACCGTGGCTTAGGTCAGGGCACTTTGACCTTTGACCTTTCCCCGCTAGGTCAACCCGGAGACACGGCTAGCGGACATAGTCTGCCCAGAGGGGACGGAGCAGGGGCATAGGGCACAGCGATGACCTTTAGCCAGTCAGGGGACATAGGTGACTTACAGACGCCACCCGCTCATAATATATCTATCATCCCTAACTCCTCCCATCCCGTCCGCCCTCAGGATCCCCACCTTACTGTTCTCCAACCACATACACTGATTCGCCCATTCAGGCTCCACCATTGCCGTAATACCCAGGAGCCTAGCCAGCCCTAAAGTCAAGGGGGGTTCCAGGTAAATATTAGGGGGTTCCGACTTAGATTTTTGGCAAGACTTCTTAATTTTACTTATATTTTGGGAAATTTACGGGGTTCCAGACATCCAGGAACCCCCCTGGCTACGCCACTGATACCCTCTTGGAACATATTTGATACAACTATGAAAACAATCCAAACAGGGACATAGATATCACCGTGCCATGAATTTTGTCCCCCCACCCAACCGCCCTCTACTCCACACGCTCCCCCTCCCACTCCATCCTACCGTTTACCCTACGCACACACGGATTTGCCAAAACATGATTTATCGTTGCCGCCCACCTATCTAGGAATACATCTGATACAAGCATGACAACAATCTAAACACTTCAAAACGATTTCAACATCCATGACTGACCACAACCTACGCGATATGCAGGTCATTAACTGTGAGCCCAGTGTTTGCTGCCCGCAGAAGGCCGGGGTGTGGCATACAGGAGTGGACTAACGCGCCTCCCCGACACTCCAAACGTCCGTCAGTGACAGTCTTAAGTGTACTTCTGGACCCTATCGGGCCCATTTGCCTGGGTATGATGCGCCCCGACCCTTAGTCATCCCGACCTACCATGACACACCCTATAGCCTCTATTCCACATGCCGATTTTGATGCTGACGGTTTTGTATATGTTTGATTTTCTCTGAGAATATGACATGAGACCTTTCATGTTATGTGTCATTCCAAAGAGAACTGCAAGACCTTTCTATTGATGCATGATAACCCTGATTTGACCATTTTTACTACTGCCGATTTTGCTCCAGATTTTAAAGTTCATAAGAATAAATACACGCTTATTACAGATATGTTATATATCATTAACAAGAAGCACGAGCCCGGCCATCTAATAGCCTAGCTACCCAATCGGCGATCCCTGTATCTAGGGTTTGGACTCAATTTTTTATCATAATTTTAAATCAATACAAAATTTTGAAAATTTTCCTGGGCAAACAAAAAGGATAGGTGATTTTTTTGTTTGGTAGTTCTTACTGACCTCAAGGTCTAACACTTTGCATATTTACAAGATCACAGATTAATTCTTTTGTGGATCAATTCATGTAACTTTAGAATAACTCTATTTAATTTTCCTGGGTTACCAATTAAAGTTAGGGGATTTAAAAAATTGTGATAATTTTCTGGGTGCTTGGGCTTATGAAAAAGTAGAAACAAACCAACAAATTTCACATGTCAAAACCATGCAAAGTAGTTAGATAAGTAAACTGTATTGGTTGATTTGGTTGTTTCATCTAAGTTATTTTCAGTATACATGTTTACCAAAAGACCATTCACTAGGGTCATTGTTTGTATAAGATAAACAGTGTAAGCATCAGTAAAACACCCATGCCCAGAGGGCAACATGTGCTAGATTCACTAGGGTAATTGTTTGTATAAGATAAACAGTGTAAGCATCAGTAAAACACCCATGCCCCAGGGGCAACATGTGCCAGATCAATTGCCCCCAAGGGCATCATGTGCTAGATCAATTAACACACATGCCTTCCTAATTGTTGATAAACAGTCTGGGCCTTTGATCTACTGAAACCTGGAAATGCTAACATAAAAGCAGCAAGAACATTTAAATTCACTAACAAAAAAGGCTCATTTATCATGCTTTGAGAAAATAGTTTGTTTCAGTATGCCCAAGTTCAAACGTTGAAGTGTTTTCCAATAGTGCTTTTATGTTTTCAATAAAATTGTACAGTAAACTTTACCTCCGAATTTGGTGACAAAATGACATTACAGACAGCCAATACTATAGGAAAACCACTGTCCAAAAAGGTCTTTTGTGACATCACAACTGTTGCAAGTGACTTAAGGCCCAGTAAAAGGCTCCCGGAGGATCGCCTTTTAAAAAGGATTTTGAATTATCGTTCAAATGGTGCGTAACATGTGGGGATTTTTTTTGCAATATTTCTAATGAACATTTAGAAGTTACAAATGATCAGTAGTCAGAATCGCCCAGTGGAATACAGGCTTAACAAGGGCGCCCAACCCTCGACCCCCCCCCCCCCCCCCGAAACAAACCCGCCCCAAACCGCGCCCTAGGGCCCGGAGAGACGCGCCGGTGGTCGACGTTTATTTCCGGTTCCGCCGGGTGATCGTCGATGGGACGCCCGCTGGGCTGGGCGGGCGGCGGGTGGTGTGTCGGTCCAGTCTGATCGCCCCGATAGTGTCATGTCGCCCTTACAATCCCCATTCTAGTACGGGGCCAGGAGGCAGGGGGTGAAGTAGGGGGGAGGATCAGGGGGGCGGGGGCGGGGCAGGAGGTAGGTCGAACTGGCCCCAAATGGCCTCTCCAGCAAAGAATAGCCGCTTGACGCGCGCCCACAATGACTCCCCGGACTGCCATCAACTCCCTGATTGGTCCGCACCCGGTCACATGGTATAACCCGGAACGAAACTCAGAAGAAATACAGTGTGTTAGGAGTGTAGAATCAGTGTCATCTTTCAGTAGCATTTCAGTGTCAAATCAGTGGAAATCAGTGGGAAAACAGTGGTTGAGCAGTGGTAAATCAGTATGTCCGAAATATTTAGATGTGTTGCCAGTAACAAGTCAGTGTAAAATCAGTAGCATTTCAGTTACTCATTTGAAATTTTTCGGACATTCTGATTCCGGAAGTATGGTGTACATTGCTGTTTGGTCCGGGAAAAGGCTTCTCCCTGATTGGTCCACGCCGGGTCACATGGTACAGAGGCTGCTCCCTGATTGGCTCACACCCGTCATGCAGTACAAGGTGCCCAGCGTCTCGCGCCTTGATTGCTAACGATTTCTGGGCGATGAATGGGCGATTTGCTGAGCAAACAGCCTCCGCGAAATGAGCAGGGAAGTCAGCGGGGAGCGGTGTAAGTAGTCGGGCAAGCCCACAGGTAGGGTGGGGTACGGGGGCGGGGGCCCGGGGACTGGGGTTATGAGGCCCTGGGGCTTACTTTATATAACACTCTGAGGATTGCCGCTAGCAATTTCCTTTATGTTCCCAAACACTCTGCCGAATACTTTGTTGCTTTTTTGGGGGGTTGACGTGTCCGTAAGGGGAATACCAGTGCAATAAGACATGGAAATGTTTTTTTATGACGTGGATACCTAATAAAACGATATGGCAATGCATACTACTACAGTGATTGTTAATGAAATTCCATCTAATATAGGTGAAGATTTTACTGAAGTTTGAGTTATTTATCTTATCAACTGGCGCACATCACACTTTGTGCAACAGTGATATTCATGCTTAATCAAAGACTTTGGTTATACCCCATCTGATTTTCAAAGCTCAACAACCTTGCAAATGATTATGGTCACCTCTTAAATGCACCAATGGCTCTTTAATGGCAAAACAAGAAAAAAAACAACTACCCTCTGGTCACTTGGTGCCCGCACTTTGCCATGTCAGCCTGAGACTCGGTGACATTCCCACCTCGGCCACCCCCCACTGTTCCCCATGACAGGGAAAATATGAGCTTTTCGTGACGGAATGCGTGTTGTCACAGTGTACACGGGGTGGAATGTTATAATGGCCCATAGGCCACAGGCAAGCATTGCGGCAGATAAAAGAACTCGCAGGAGTCATGCGTTAGTGCGGTCTTGTGATATGTTGGCGAATACTGAAATCGGCAGTCTCCATGCAGCCACTGTTTGCGTGTGTATCCATGTGGACGCGTGTCGGTTTCACGATTTACATTAAGCACTGGAAACATGAGATGACAGGCCTGCATGTGGTATCAATGACAAGCCATGCTCATTTCACAATTTACATATTTGACTTTGGCTGGTTGCGCCTAGCTGTCTGCTGAAATGAACATCACCCTGTAAACTGAAGGAAGCTGAGCATTTAAGAGGGAATTGAAACAAGTTTTTGTTGCATACTAAGATAATTCACTTTAGCTGTCACCAGAATGTCTCATCTTATACAATTACTAGATGCTTTGATATTAAGTAGTTGAAATTTGATTAATCCTTAAAGGCGCCAAGTTCTTAGATTGTTGTTGATTTCATTTCAATTATAATCCAAAGTATCAGCCCTAAAGCTTCTAAGGACACACACAACCACTGGGTTTAACAGAAAAGAAAATATCTAAATTGTAAGTTCTTTCAGAATTGGGTGGCCATTATCAAACCACATGCCTACAAACATTTTCCCTTAGCAGAACAAGACGGGAATAGTTGATTAGGAAAGAGGACTACCAGATCTGACCCGGAGAAAATTGACAAGACCCACTTGGGCGCAAAGCGGCTGTACAGCGTCAATGTGTCCAGACAGGACATGTCGACCGCTCTTGTATCTAGTTTTTACCTGCCCTCTCTACAGCGCTAAGTGCGTCTGCACATGCCTGCAGCTCTCAAAGCAATCAAACGTGCCGGGTCGCCACCAATAGAAAGGTCAATGTGGACCGGGGGAAGCTTGTAGGAAGGGCTTATAACGGGATGTGTGGTCCATTCGTGGGACTGTGTTTGGGATTGGGCCAGTTGGTGTGTGCGGGGTCTACGCACCACCATAGGTTGTATAAGAACCATTCGGTAGATGGGCATATTGACGGGTAGCCTGGAGGTCGCCTGTTCTCATAGACTCTGCCCCATCCCACCCCTATATACCTCCAGCCTCATACACATCCAACAGTCTAGTAAGCAGACACATGGTCAATACGACATCACGCCTCCTGGATGTCGCGCAGTCTCACTTAAAGCCGTCCCCCCAATCAGACAGCCCTCATAACCAACTGCAAGGCAATTACAGAGCTTACTTCACATGTCCAACATAAACACATCATATCACCCGCGGCGGCCACGGTGGGCAAAGTTAAAATTACAAAGTACAAATTCCCATATATAAAGCCCACTGATGGTCGCCCGCGGCAAACCGTCATTTCTCTACTACTCACACGTCCCGAGCTACGGTTGCCTGAGGATGGGGGCACTCTCTTTTTCATATAGACTGTAATATGAAATTGTTTTATCAACGCTTTCTACGAATTCTACGCATTCAAAAGAAGTTTTGTTCCAGTATCCCTGGCATAAAGACTGTTATATAAAATTAATTAAGCAACGCATTCTATGAATTCTACGTTTACAAAGAAAATCTAATTAGGGTGTATCTAAATTTATATCAATCTTCCGCTTGCATGTCATCCTTTAACTTAGCTTTGTTTTTTATCAGACTATAATTCAACAAGTTCGCTCTGCCTCTTCTCTCAACACAAACTGTAAAAGTTTTACAATCACATTTCTCAATACGTATTAGCTGTATTATATAAGTTTAGCAGGGCGTGAGAGAGCAGAACCAGAAAAAAGGTGTCATACATCCAGATCCGTGCAGTTAGTTGTCCGGTGGACACCTACATTTTCAGAATATGTTCGACAATATCATATTCAACTGCTCATTGCTTGTATACAATTTGGACATCTATCTAATTCTGGGCATTTTAAATGTTACATTTGTTACATACAAAGTTCCATGGCTGCTATGAATTAGACCCAGGCGACTAAGTAAAGATATATGGTTGCCCAATGAACAGCCATTTTCTAAACAAGCCCCGGGTAGGTAAAGAAACTGCACTTGATTGTACTAAATGTGGCTATATTTGTCGCAGTGCCCCCTGCCGTCCGTTTGCCTAGGTACCCAGGAGGCTTCTTATTAACCCCCGAGCCTGGTGGGACTCCGATAACGTCAGCGGCCCGCCCGTTAGCCCTGGTCCTTATCAGTGTCCGGCTGCTGCTATCACCCCCACATCGACGAGACCAGCCTATTACAGAGTTAACGGGCCCACCCCTGATTAATGAGCCCTGATGAGCGCTTATAACTCCCTAAATCAAGACTTTTTTTTATCATTATTACTTTCTTATTATTTCTGTTTTTTGGCATTGGGACTTGTAATTAGTGATAGCTATTTTCATCAAATGCGTATTTTGTATCGAAAAAAATTCCCTTATATTTAAGCTTCTTATGTCTTATCATCTATCTTCTTTGGGCCTTTGGACTTGCTATTACTGATAAGATAGCTTTACTAAATGTGTATTTTGTATCATAAAGTCCACTTACAAAGTACCTTTTTTTGTCTTATTATCTATCTTTTTTAGGCATTTGGACTTTTACTTATTACTGATAAGTCATCTTTACTACATGTGTATTTTCCATCGAAAAAGCCAACTTACATTAAAGCTTTTCATGTCGTATTTTTAAACGTTTGTTTAACTGTGTTTCAAGGTTACCCTAGGTTTCATCAAGATTGTCATCAATCACCGGGAAATATAATTTTGCTTTAATGATTTTCCCATCTGCCGATTATGTTATTTGGATGAAATGATCATGAAAGCTACTACCGGTTTCTTGTTAAGTTTTCTTTCCTTCTTCAGGTGGGTGTCTGATTTCCGTTCTTCTAATTCTGATTACTGTGCAAATTGTAAAACGAGTAAAAATTCCAAGACTCCTGAAATGATTCCATGCCTTTTCCATGAACATTTTCAATTTCCATGTCTTGTGGGAAAGGAACCCTGCTATTTCAATAGTGAATGAAAATAAACTAATCCTTATTCGTTCATCTTTCCCTCTATACTTATTTCCCGGACTTGAAGGCTTTCCTTGCTAACTAAACATGTCATACAGATTTTCGTATTATCCATACAAGGTGGATACACTAAACTGTCCCTCTTATATGGCTGATGTGAGGACAACCACCCCTCCTCATCAACTCTACTTATTCAAGTATGTGCTTAACTTTCATATGTGCAAATCTGGGACCGCCAGCGCAGTCATTTTTTCCTCCTCCTTCGAGTCGAGGATTAGACTACATTAACGTACCCCAAGTTGTGACTGTGGCTCGTTTACTTGTTCCCACTGTTATCCATCATACTGAGGTCAGTGTGACTCTGACAGTGACAGCCCCACATGAGATCAATCTTCCAAAGTCCCCCTATTAACAACAGAAACAAGGCCGAGCTCTATAATGAAACTGAAGACACTTAAACCGCAGAGCTGACATTTCCATTTGCACCTTAATGAAGCTTGCATGTTCTTGGAACTGTTGGAGAAAATGTTGATGACAAAGTGACTTTGATGCTGTATTAAAAGGGAATGTCGTAGACGTAACTGTCGATGACGGATGTTACATGACAAGGAAACGTAAGGGGATGCCTGACATGTTTTTTGTTCATAGTGATGTAAAATAAACAGCGCACAAGCCGTTCTAAAAAGTATTTGTTTCATTGATGTAACAAATCGGACTTAACGAACATATCGTGAGTCTATAATGGACGTTCTTGTTAAGGGGCTTCTCACAAAAGAGACGTGGCACGGGAATGTTTTTAAATGGCAAATAGCTGCATCTATATCAAGACTGATAGATTTACTTCTGTTACAATCTAAGATTGTTTACACAGGGTTAAGTCTTTATTGGACAACATATTGGACAACGACATCACACATGCCAGTAACTGAAAGGGAATTCCAGGCGATATCAAACACGCGCGATCTTATATCTATGGCTGTATAATGTGATGGACATTATAAAGGTTTCTGCGTTTTTGATCAAGAATGGGGAAAGCCTGGTTTTTCATTAGGTAAAGAGCCCCTTTTCTATGCCCAAATGACTAAAGGAATTACAGGTAAGTTAGGGTTATGAGCCTTTGTTTACCCCGGTAATGGGAGGTGAGAGATGCTATATTGTCAAGGTGCAGGCAGAAGGTGGCGAGTTGATGTAGGGACATTAACCTGAGAGGGTTAGGAGAAACACATACTGCACATAACAAAGTGACGACCTGGGGGCACGGCTAACTGCTTCACATCGACTGTATCTCAGCTAGAAGCACCTGTCCCGGGAACGAGATGTGCCGTCACTTGACCCCTGGGACGAGTATTAAGTGACATTTCCATGACTGACTAAACCATGGCACTAGTCTCCTTGCTCATGCTAACCCTTTCCTACCTATCATCCACCCGTCTAGTGCGTGTCCCTTGTAATTACTCACAAATTAAGTCAATTTTTCAGCTAAAACTTTTTGCTCATTGGGAACCAGGCTGGACACTAGTTCGTTGACTCACAGTTTTTAAGGACCAAGGTTACAGAAACACAGCCGAGTAACGACTTGGGGCATAACCAAGCACTCTATATCGTCTGTATCTCGGCTACAAACACCTGCCTATATGACATGATGTGCCGTCTTCTGACCCCTAGGGCAAGTATTACAGCATGTGCTAAATCAAAGTACCATTGTATCCACTGCACGATTGTGTCCCTTCTTATTGCTGGATTATTTGATACCCATAGCAACCACTTTGATATAATTAAATATCACTAACAACTTATACTAGGGGACACATTATTTTCATGTCATATTTCAGTTTTCATCACATTTCCTCATCCTTCAGTAATTTGGATATTCACCTTAATCATCATAAAGTATCTCCCAAAATCGCTAAATGCCAGAGAATCAAGTGGCAATAATCTTCATTATGATATAAAATCTGTCTTTGCAGGGACGTTGGCACCAACCAATTAAGTAAATACTCTTTTAGTAGATGGATATATACATGTCCTGTTAGAAGTGGAATGTCACTCGAAAGTAGGCCTCTTAAACCTTTCTTTCAAATTCTAAATCATTTGATTAAATCGTAAAGGGTAAACCAAACGCAACAGGGCTGGGGGCCATCATGTTACAGAACAATCAACATTCACCCAGGTAGAATCCCAGACACGGAATACGACCATTTAGTCATGTGAAGAGTCCATGACCAAACAGGGAAAAGTGCAATCTAACTTGAGCAGGGAAGTTTTGAGAAGAAGTAAGAAGGCTGAGAATACACGGTTCTCGTGTGGCCGGGCCAGGTGACACTGACGGAGGAAACAGGAGACAGACGCTGGGAGGGTCGGTTACTATGGTTACACAGTCTATGTCGTGGTCGCATGCAACTACTTGAAGGAAATATAGAATTGGAACCAAAAGGACGACACGGGCGGATTGAGTGAGTCAGGTTTGGTGGGGAGCATGGGTCCAGACCCCCTTCCACTTCAGAAGATGGGGAAAATGACATTTGCAAATACTCAGAATTTTATGTCCAATTCTAAATGCCCCACCGAAACTTTTACCTGGTCTAGGCAGGCAGGCAATGCTTTATGTCGAGCCCAGGGTAAGACTTTTAAATTACGGGTATGTTATGCACATCCTTGGCCAAGACATCTGGGGAGATAAAAACAAACTAGATCAAAAGTGCCATTGATTTAATTGATCAAGTTAAGTGCTGTAGGCACATATGGGCCGGTGTATTCCATGATTCAATGGAGGTAGGTCTGAAAAAATGACACTATAGTGACAATTTCACAAATAATTTAATCTTTCAATCATTTAAATCTTAAATCTGTGTTTGACACTGACACTGACAGCACCGGAGAACTTATTGACAGTGTGACGCCTATGTTTTAACATTGAATGGAAATGATTCAGACACTGACAGTGACTTAGGCCTAGATATCTATTATTTTTTTGATAAGATATTTTGATGGTAGGTCTGAAAAAATGACACTATAGTGACAATTTCACAAATAAACTGACAGCACCGGAGAACTTGTTGACAGTGTGACACCTATGTTTTAACATTGACTGAGAATGATTCAGACACTGACAGTGACTTAGGCCTAGACATATCAGAACTCAGATTTAATATTTCGATGGTAGGTAAGAAAAAATGACACTATAGTGACAATTTCACAAATCTTTTAATGTTTGGATCATAAATAATTGCTTTCGGAGCCGCCATAATACATTGACAGTGTCGGAGGGGGCTTAGGCCTATCTGAGTCCAGTCATTTTTTCATACCATCTGTAAAATATTCTTGCAAGCCTTTCTAGGCCTAAAAAGATCAAACTATATGACAAATAGGACCCTGAGATATATGAGAACATAGATATATACATGGATTTCATTTTGATAGGCCTAATAAGGTCTAAATAATTATTTTTCAAACTGCCAGTGTGCTCCTCCTGCCCGATCGATCCAATGTGCCAATGAGTCCAGCAGCTTGTCTAGGCCTATCATTTGAACTGCTGGAAAAGATATATGTACCTACCTGTACAGCCTGAGTCCTCAATGCGTTTCAATGCGTATATCCTCCACAATTGATGCGTTTAATGTCATCCTGGCTTCGATGCAGGCGTGATGGGGAGAGAACCCGGCGAAGCCGAAGGGTTGACGGCGCCATGTTAGGTCTGACAGTGACAGTGCCTCCACGTGTCCGATTGATCCAATGTTTTGCCTTCGATACGAACGCATGAATCACGCATGAATTGTCAATGCGTTGTATGCGTTTAAGGGAGTCCAGACGTCCAAAATATATATATTGAAAGCATCAGATACCGCCGTAATCCAGGCGCAGAAAGAGGAGCCTCCCGCCAACACGTCCGACCGGCACACTTGCACCGGCCGGTGTGAGGTCTGACCCGGATTGTTCACCGGCTCGACGCGACGGAATACCAAGAAAATAGTGCGATGCATTTACGCGTTTAGACGCGTTATTTCGCAATCTTTGGTTTTCTAGACTTTGACATGATCATCTATGTATCCAAATGTACCTCTGTATAATATTTGACCCGTAAGAACGACCGATTTCATGGTGAAATAGGCATGCAAATTTGTTGAATATTCATAGATTGACCCAGATCCCTTCTTCTCCGATTGAAAGCGGGTCACGGAGAATGCCGAAGATACCCGACTACCGCCGATCTAACCGGATTTTATTTCGCGCTAATATATCTAATTTGACCAATTTGGGACAAATATCTCCATTCCTGCTTGTTCTATAGATCACAATTGATATTAATATCAGCCCAAATAAGCCCAAATGCTTGGATTTAAGCCCAGAATTGATAGGTAATCATCCCTCACAAATGGCTCGCGGCATTTCAACATCTCGACCACAAGTGGAACCCATGAAAGTCTATGCCTTAGTAGGCCGGTGGCGCGAGATTTGAATGATCAAATCTGATAGACTGGCTGAAAGGCTCACCGGCCCACAACAAATGGGCCTAAGTCATACAACCAGCAAGAAATGAGAATATAGTGCCAAGCCATAGCTATATGACAGCCACAAATCTTAGTACTTAAACTATGCTGACGACACCCCCCCCCCCTTTCCTTTCTGAAATCATGGATCTACCCCTGTGACAAGTGAAATCCATTATTAAATCACTAAGAAAGCTCATCATAACCTCTGTCAAGGAAAAGACATTAAATGCAAATTAATCAAAACCCCTGACATTACTAAGAATATCAAATGATTCGCTAATTATTGGTTTGTTTTAAATCTATACGCTTTGGGCATTATCATTACAATAAAATCTGATGTTTATCAGATGCATATTAGATTAATCACTAATTATCAGGCAATGTTCATCTCCTCCCAAATCCCAGACTTTCAGCGTCTACCACAATTTGTTTGTTCGGTTCTCTCGCAAACTGAATCGGCCTAATTAATTTACAGCGCTTCTCCTAATCCCCACTGTCTCCAGTTGAATCAGGCCTCAGTAATTCTGTCTGTAACATTAGACCGTAGACAGGGCCGATACAACCAGGCGGATTGGGGGAGGCGGATCAGGCCGGGGTGTTTGCCTCATTCAACAACATGTCACAAAAACCACCCCATTGCCTGCGCTCCATCATGAACTGTCATTTCAAAGGTGTTCGGGTTTTTGGGACGCGGAAGCCGGGCCCTGTAATCCCCCTCCCCTTCATCTTAATCACTGATTCCGCCGCCTCCAGTTAACTGAAATCCATACCCTGTGTTTTTAGAGTTAACCTACTAAATCAGGCATTAAAATGGCGTTCATAAACAAGCACCTTATGATGCCAGCAAATCCAGGCGAATAAACATCCCAAAGCGCTTGGGGGTAGACTAAAACAAAGGAGGTAAAGAATTGATATTGATGGGGCGAGTATAATTGATATTTGACTGCGAACGGGGTGGTTGGGGAAAGGGGGAGGAGGAAAGATCCGCTCCTCGTTTTGATGGGTCGATCCTTGACTATTATGGGCTGGCTGCGGCCCAAGTCGTCATGTCGACTCGTGCTCGCTGGTTACTGCGTGATGGTGCATAATTGATGAGTGCTGTCGCGGCACCAGCGGCTGTTAGACTGGTCGCTATCACGTCTGAACAGTGGCTGTCATATCGCAATGGCTTGGCACTACATTCTCATTTCTTGCTGGTTATGTGACATGGGTCCATTTGTTCCTTTTTCTCCTCCCAGATGGTGCGGCAAATGATGCACAAAACATATCTGTAATTTAAATGTGTAACCCAGGGCTCCCCATTAAGCATTGCCTGTCTGCCTGTGGCAGGTAAAACTTAGTTGGGGCAGGTACAATTTGTCAAATACTAACACCTTTAATGTTGAGCCCTGTTTCCCATTTATTTCCCCTCAAAAGAACTCATTAAGTTTATTCTTTTAATGTACATTATACATATTTATTTTTTGTTTTGGCAGATTTGGCTTATTTTATGTTTTGCCAGATTTGGTTTGTGCCAAAGTCTAGACATTTCTAACATTTAAAGCACAAATACTCACTACTGCCATTTGACTCCCCAGTCAGCATACTCTGCAGAACTAAGTACTAAGTGCTAATCGTTTACAGATAGTACTAGCCCTGCGACTCGGACCCCATTGAACAACGCACTAAAAGCGCGATGAAATTCAAATAAATTCTCCTACTTTCAAGTGTTGTTATCAGTAAAAACAAGGGTCTGGAAAAGCCAGCCTGGCCTTAACAACCCAGCGTACTCTGCCCAGGAATGTGGCTGTTTGCCTTTCCACCAAGCTGCGTAGTTTCACACTGGTGTTCACGAGGTGTAACCGAAACCACCGCTGGCGGAGCAGAGGGTGTATTATCTCACACTCCCGGAATCAAAACAAACCCTTTCCGACCCATCATTTTCTATTTCAGTTTTTCTGAATCAAATACTTTATATTATTATTCCGCCAAGAACTTTGATAAGCAAATCCAATTCATACCTGAAAACATAATATGTCAGTCATTTTCTAATTTTGAAACTTGCGTTTCTCCTCCAGGCATGTGAGACAACATAACCAGCGATACCACTTAAAATAAGTGGACAGTCTGGAAAAGTAGGCACGAAATTTCCGGATTTTCAGTCTAGACACTAATAAGCTGGAAACATTTAACAGAAAACATAAATCTATATTTTAGCTGGCTTATAAAGGATATAGAAATAATTTGAAAGGCAAACTTTGTGAAATCGGTGAAACAAAAATCTTAGTTTCATTTCTACTCTGAACGGGCAAAAATTCGAAAATCCGGAAGAGGAGGCAAAATGTCATTTCTGAATACTCTCTGCTCCCCCAGCGGTGCTTTTGGTCCTACGACATGGTGTTTATTTGCCTCACGTCTGTGGGCAGACTCCCCCCCCCCCCCCCACGCCCCCAGCTGAGCCGTCCGACAACCCCCCCCCCCCCCTCCTGGGTTCCCCCTGTCTGGGCCCACTGTCTGAGCGCTCCTTTCTCCCCCACACCTTTTCTCAGCTGGTTCACACCACTGACTCCAGACCGTTCTTCAGGCTACGCTTCTACCCGGGAGATCTTTCAGTAAAAGGCACCGCGGGGGGTTTGGGTTTGGTGGTAGTGTGGGGGTGTGTGGAAGGAGGGGAGGAGCGGTGGCGAAGGCAGGGTTGGCACAAACAAATAGCCAACGTGTGAGTATTGAGAAAAGAGGCTTTATTTTTCTTTTTGATTTTACACCTTCTTTAATCTAAACGTATAGGGATTCACTATTATATATTGTACTGTATAGCCAAAGATCGATTTTGTGGGGGATTTTGACTTTTCACATACAAATACTTTTTGATTAAACCGATATTTTGTTTTCTATACTATGGGTATTGAATACTTGATTTGAACCACACAGGGTTCTTTCCAGACTGGGAATACTTTAATCCGAACGTAAGAGATATTGACATGGTTGTACTGCCGCTTATGTGTTTACCTCACAGGTTTACGTCCAAAACATACCCGGCTGTTTCCCCTTGCGCTAAGCTTAAATTCCCTTAGTTTGGGAAGGGTTACGTGTACGTATACAATGTCAGGGCTTACTCTCTATGCCTCATGACCTTACCATACCACCCTATCGCCCCCGGCAGATTAGACAAGTACGCCATTGGTTTACAACCAAAACATGTCCGTTTGTTTCCCCTTGCACTAAGCTTAAGTTCCCTTAGTTTGGGAAGGGTTACAAAGACAAGACAACTACAATTTCAGGGCTTACTCTCTATGCCTCGTACCCTACCATACCACTCCACAGCCAAAAAGACACAAACACCACAGGTTATTGACCAAAAATACAGCTGTTTGTTTCCCCGTGCACTTAGCTTAAGTTCCCTTAGTTTGGGAACGGTTACGTAGACAAGACATATACAATTTCATGGCTTTCTGTGAGCTTCATTCCCTACCATACCACCCTGTTGCCCCCGGCCATTTAGACATGTACGTCAAAGATTTACAACCAAAACATGTCCGTTTGTTTCCCCTTGCACTATGCGTAAGTTCCCTTAGTTTGTGAGGGGTCCGACACAATGCTTCCGACATAACACATAAACGCCAGAGCCAGGTGCTTTACCCTCCAATAAACAAAGGTTTAGTGCCAGGAATATGACCAGCATTTGGAGAAAAAAGAAACATACGCCCACGACTGGAATGTGGCTAAAGGGTAGTCATAACCTTCTTTTATATCTATGGTTGTATGGTTTTATGTAGGGAAGAAACAAAATTGGTCGACCAAGAAGGGTAAGTATGGGTAAAATCAGTTGTTTGAATTTTCCTAGCAAGCTACAGAATGTTCTCCAAGTTGTCTACCCTTCCTTATATTTGATGTCATTATCCTAATATTTTCTGGTTTATCTGATAAATCTTCATAATTATTAACTCCTTTTCAAGGACTTATAATTTGTTCTAATACAAGGTCGTTCTACAACTATGGAAAAGTAAAACATAAAGCTTTTCAGAAACAGCATGAATACTTAAAAGGAAATTGTCAATCAGTCAATAAAAGGAAATCTTACTTGAATGAAGAAAATATCAATAAATTAACAGTTCAAGCTTATCACAATCAATGAATTGCTTTCGTTCTAGTGAGCCAACCAACAGCTCATTCAATGATTAGTCTAAGTACATAGGCTTTGTGTCTGAAAGTATGAGCCATTGATGGAGGCACCGCATATTGACAATGACAATTTACTTACCAATACACTCATTAATTATGACTGAACAGGCCGCCCGTAAGTCCCAAAGGTAGTGGTTTTATGATGTCAAAGCACCACGGTAATGCCTCTCTTCAGATCTTATTGCATCAAAGGCATTTCCCAGATTCAAACATTCATTTAATTTAATACTCTTTATATACTCTTTTCTGGCTCTTTCAAATCAAACAATTGTCGGATTTTCATTGTTAGAATAAACAGAACCACTGGCGTAAAATTTCGCCCTTTGGCAATAAACAGTTTGCATTGATTGAATACAATCTGCTGAGTTGTCTGTAGGTCTGTGCAGTGTTTCATGACTAAAGACTAGGCTTGTTTTGACAGAGAATGATCTGTTGAGACATCTTTAAAAGGCCTCAGCCGCATTTCATTACCAAAGGCACAGCTTGTTTTGATGGAAAAAATCTGCTGAGATGTCTAAAAAAAAGTTTCTGTTGTGTTTCCTGACTAACAATACAGTTTATTTTGACCAAAACTGAAGAGGGATTTTCAAAGATGTCTTAGGAAAGTCTCTACAGTGTTTCATGAATAAAGCCACAGCTTGTTTTGGTAGAAAACAATCTGCCGAGATGTATACGAAAGGTCAATGTACTACACAGTGTTCTCTGTCAAAGAGCAAGTGACCATAACAAATTTACCTACCATCTTCAGAGTAGAGTCTGATTCAATATAAAGGCGCGATAGCTATTATACTAGCAGACTTTTACTTGTGATTTCTAAAATCCCCAACTCAGTTCTCCTGTGGAGAACCAGGACCCACTGGATGTCTCTGTTTTGGATCTGAATCCTGAGGACGTATCTTATAATGTTTGGCCTTATAGACCTACAGACTAAATTGCCCCTATCAGTATCAACTGTGTGGTTCTACTAGGAAAAAGAGAGTGGGCAGATAACAACTTTCCTTACATCATGATATTATCTTATGATCGGATGCACTATGTTGACTCTTTATGCTAATTTACTTTTCGACCAACTTTGTTTATTATGTGAGGAATGCTAATTCAAGGAAGTTTCTCAGAATGAGATAACTCCTTATGACCGTGGATTTAGGAGAAAACCGATGCTGGAATATTCATCCTAGACTACTTTTTCTTTATTAATTTCTCCACATAATTTCTTTTAAGTTTGAGCATGGTATATTCAAATCTTAACTTTAATTAAATCAAAGTCAGAAACTTTTCTATTTTGCATGCGACATATGAGGATCTTCTAATTAGAAATTGGAGCCATGTAAGATTTCTACTTTGCTCAACATGAGAATCTCACAATATTGCGAAGAGCATCCCAGTTCTGCAGACTTATCTTTGATGTCAGAGTCAGACACAGCTCATTTTCTCTTTAATCATCAGCGGCTGAGACGAAATTGGAAGGGCAAATGAAGCATGCCCAGAGCTTGTATATGAGACTGGTTGCAATAACAGGCTAAGCTATCTTTCATAGCACTTCACTAGTACATTTTTTTGAAGGAAAGAATTTGTTGTGTCAATGCAAAGATTAAAGGAAATAAGATGGATAATGATCAAGTCAAAGATCCTTGTAGTTGTCAATATGGTTATCCAATGGTGTGCAATTATTTTTTCAGTCCATGACCAAGGTTTATCTTATAATCCATTTGATACCAGCTTCTCTCTCAAGATGGCATACTGGTTCTGTCAGACTCATTGTATTCAAGAACGACACTGGAGCAAAATAGGCGGTGCTTTGGTAGGGAATTTTTGAATGTTTGTTTTTTGTTGGTTCGACCAAACTCAGTAGTTCTGGAGCACAGGATGTTTCACCTAGCTCCTGGATGACTGAATCTCCGAGAAGGTATAAACCCTGCCCCTACTCTTTTTCTCAGGCACACATTCTTTTATATGCAATATCTAATAGGCAGGACGCAATGGTAGAGACAGAAAGCAATCCAATTGAAGTAAGGGTAGGATAAAACGGTGTGCTGACTTACCTCAGGTATAGGTTGGTTCATGGAGGCCTGCTGATAGGAGGCCGACCCCTCCTCCATCAGGTCCATACTCTCTGTCTGAAACACACAAAAATACACAACTGGTTAGACACAGGGAAGGTATGCTACAGGCTGACATACATCTGATCAGACCAGTCATGCGGGAAATGGTGAACTTGATCACGCTTTCTCAAATCTGAAGAAATAGGTACTAATGCTATAAAGTGATTGAGAGCCAGGAATGAGCTGGGTTTTTTTTAGCTAATGATCAAGATTATCAGAAACTGCAGGAATGTATGCACATATTAAGCTTCATGTGGATGATGAGAGATGAACTAAAACCATGCATCCATATCCCAGTATAATGTCCTTGTAACAAGGACAGTAGTCTGTACGAGTTATTACCACAGTGAATAACAGTTCTGTAGTCCCAAAAAATAAAATTTAAAAAGCACTATTGTTTCGGCTTCAAAGAACAATAACATATTTTACCCCATTTCAACATAACATTAAACACCCTGCAAGGCTTGCATTGTTTATCTTGTGGCACATTTGCAAGTGCAGCCTCTTGTAAAAAGACAAAGCGGAACCACAGAGGACCCCCAGGAGGCAACCCGGACACTTCAAAGATGGCCCGAAGCTCATCACGACCGGAGAGTGGAGCGGGAATCGGGGAATTGGCTCCATCAAATAGAACCGATGAGGGCAATACGAAATTAAAGAAGACATGTTCAGGGTTATGGATTATCATGATCATCTGATCATGGGAGGAGGGGGCGGGGGGGGGGGGGGAGGAGGAGGGCAGGGTTGTACAACTTAGATGAAGGGAACCAGCCTCTAGATCTAAAGTAAAACATGTACCAGGATGGCAAAGGAGCGCATGGGGATGGGGGAAAGCGTGGCTCTGTGTCAGGGGTTTAAGAACAGGCAATTTGTTGTGTTACGCACGTCTTTCTCAGAATGTTTACTGCAAGAGATACAACTCTCGACCAATGAAACAGAAGGGAAAGTAGGGAACTCTTTTCCTACTTTCTTTTTCTAGAAGTAACTACTGTACTGGTAAAAATCGGTTGCTCAATGCAAAATCACTTAAAAGTAGGAAATCCCAAGGGGAAAAAAGTAGGAAAACAGCCTTTTGTACTGTCTCTGTGTCCATAAGAAGATTCCTCCCCCACCCATCTACTTCACCAAGTATGTTCTCTGTAATAACGAACTTCTTACAAATATTTTGTGGGGAAAAAAGTGTTGCCCTTTACAATCATTCTCCGTCTATGAACAGATACAATAAAAAAATATCCATCTAAAGAATACAGCTCCGATCAACTTATTTGAGAACAAAAGTGTTAGCCCAGGAAAGGCATTGTATACACCTGACCTAGCCAAAAGGATTAAAGCCGTGAATTAGACCTCTCGATTCCCCTGCTTATCGAGCCAAAGGCAATGTCTATCCTATCTTTATCCCTGAGGGATTTTCAAGTGTGACCTCTCAGGGCAGAAGTTTGCAGTAAAACTCTAAGCACCTTTTAATACCATCTTTACCCCCCATTTTGACCTCCCCCGACCCCTAGCGGTCTCAGCACACACTGAAAGCGCGCCATCTATCGGGAGGAGCGCGGGCAGGTCACTTCCGGTGGGCGGGGTCACTGAGTGCTTTATGACGACGATAAAGGGCCATGATGGCGGCCGTCGGCCCTCATCATTGAAGGGGCTTTACACCACGTCGGGGCCTTTCATGGGGGAGGGTAGGGCCGGCCGGAAGGGACGATCAAACAGGGTCGGCAGCGTCTCTGTTAGCAGACGGGCTCTTTCACTTTCACTTTTATAAATATAAGAATTCCCGAAATTGTGGTTGATAACCTATCATTTTAATGTGCATGAGTGAAAACCCTTTTTTTTCTTTATCGATTGTGTAAATCACTTACATATCAGGATGTATCATGACACTTTTGTTAGAAAATACACTTCTGAAAGTTTGATTACCGGCTATCATATTTACAAAGCAAAAGAATGTCTTTGTTTTCAACACTAAAAGTCTATGTGGCTGCCCGGCCGGTAGATACCCTACTTGCATGGTTTTGTTAGAAAATACACTTCTGAAAGTTTGATTACCGGCTATCATATTTACAAAGCAAAAGAATATCTTTTTAGTTTTTACAACATTTTTTGTTTTTCCTGTGCTGTGGTTAACCTGCCAAAACGTCTGCCAAATAACTATTTTCTAATCGTTGCAACTCTCATGCTCTGACAGATTCTCATCCAGAACAATGATACACTGCAATGGCACGTGCACTTTTAGCTCACATTTCTCAGTCTCCTCAAATGACGTACTCGATCTGCGCAGATGGTTGGATCGATCTATCCACTGAATACAAAATTCCTGCCACCCTATTCCTCCAAACCACAATACACACGTACACAAATTTTGGGTACAGCAACCCTGCATGGATCCATTTAATATCAATCCCTTGTATGAGCGTATGTCAATTACACCCAAACTTATAGAAAACTTGATTTGTATATAAATGTAGTAGATTAGTCTTAACTGAACTGTAGGACCGTCGCTATTGGGAACCAAATGGATACATTAGGCTACTGGTAGATGGGCGGAAATATTAGTATTAGTCCCACTGCTTAGGTATTGTCCAGTAATAATTAATTATGTTTTTTTTGTGGGTTCATTTTTATTCAAATCCTACCTCCCAACTTTGTACTCCATTCGCCCTGACGTGCGCATTAACGGGGTTTCATTTCAGAAAGTCAACATCAGGGTAAGCCCTGTTCTTCCAAATAAAGTTTGTGGTACTTTTTTCAAAATAAAAATTTGCTATAAACCTGACCCCCCCCCCCACCTCTTGATGCCTACATAATTACCCGAAGCCCCTTTGGCAGACCCATGACAGAACGAACAGACTGACTACAAGTGGCGCAGACCCATCTATAGTGCGCATGCCCGCAGAGTTTGGCAGCGCCCCCTGGCAGCCCATATGTCAAAGTCAGCAGCCTATAGCATCTGAAATCCCCCAACTTATACGCTGAAGCCGTCTCATTGTCCACGACTGATTGCCTCCCTCCTGCCACCCTTCGTTTCAATTAAAAGCCCCGGTCGCAATAAGCGCCCCCGTTGCGCAAGAAAGTGGGAGGATTTGTTTTCAACACTAAAAGTCTATGTGGCTGCCCGGCCGGTAGATCCCCTACTTGCATGGTGAGGTGATTTATAACAGGGGGCTGGAAATTGCCATAAGCCTGGATGGTCGGCCCCCTTAAATAAGCGCGTTACAAACCTGCTCAAGATGGAAGGAGGGTTTGAGAAGTTAGGGAGAGATTGTAAGAGATGGGGGTGGAAGGTGGGAGGAGTGTGTGGGAGATGAAGGGGAAGTGTAAAAGTTTGGGGGCAGTGTTTAAAGGTGGGGGAAAGGGGAGTTTGAGATGGGGTGGGAGAACGTGAGAGGTTGGGGAGAGTGTGAGGCATGGAAAGCACATATGAAAGATGGGGGGAGACAGGTAGGGAAAGTGCGAAAAATTGGGGCAGATTATGAGAAATGAGTGAGTGAGTAATGGATGCTTTACGCCATTTCGGCAACTAAGGTCATATTCATGGCAAAAACTGGTTGGGACGAATTTTGTCTTTGGTGATCAAATCTATGAGATGAAGGTGACAGGGTAGGCAAACAGCAGGGGATCAAAACCTGGAAATCATTTTTGCTGTACTTTATCCCTTAGTGAACCCAGCACCAACCCTGAATTGAACCCAAAGAACCATTTGGTTAGTGCTGGGTCCCCCTATCATCTTCTTATACAATCAGCAGGGGCTACCGGGGGACTATTGAGTATTCTTCCCTGGAACCCCCACGGATGGGGGGAGAGTGAGATGGGGGAGAGTGAGATGGGGGAGAGTCTAAGATGTAAGATGGTGTGAGAGTTATAGGGAGAGTGTGAGAGATGGAGGGAGAGTGTGAGAGGGGTGGCTCTGTCATTTACAGTTGACACAGGAGGCTTACCTCCCGCCGCACGTGCCCAGATTGATGCCTTTCCCGGCACCAAATCGAGAAACTTTCCGCTAAGAAATCTTCTACTCAGCGGAGAGGTTGTTTGGGCTAGAGGGTGGAAGACTGGAGACCAGGCACGTAATTAAAGCTGGGCGGAGGGAGAACTGCTCGAACCAGCTCGCCGAGTGAAGGGGAGCAGTTCTGTCAACGCGATCCACATTTCATTTAGGGTGACTTCTTATCTCGGGGCCGGCCGTAATGATGGTGGGCGGTGTGGTCATGTCACCGTCACCGCCCACTGTGTCAGCGGCTGGCGACTGAAGTTAGAGCAGTTTAAACTGTCAGGGTAGGATGGGGAGTGGAGCATCAGGCGACTACAGTTAGATCAGTTTAAACTATTTTGGTGGAGCAGGCAATGGGGGGCCGGGCGGCTGAAATTAGAGCAGTTTAAACTCCTGGGGTGGGGCAGGGAATGGAGGGCTGGGTGGCTGGAGTTAGAGCAGTTTAAACAGTTGGGGTGGGGCAAGGAATGGAGGGCCGGACTTCTGGAGTAAGAGCAGTTTATACTCTTAGGGTGGGGTGGGGAATGGAGGGCCTGGTGTCTGGAGTTAGAGCGGCTTAAACTGTTGGGGTGGGGCAGGAAAAGGAGGGCCATGCAGCTGGAGTTAGAGCAGCTTATACTGTCAGGGTGGGGTGGGGAATGGAGGGCCTGGTGTCTGGAGTTACAGCAGTTTACACTCTTGGTTGGGGCAGGAAAGGGAGGCCCGGGCGACTGAAGTTACAGGCATGTAAGTTATGGAAGGTCAATTCCACGGCAAAATGATAAAATTGCTCAGAAACAGATATAACCCTAATTTTTAAGGACGGAAACCAAGGTATTACATATTTACTTAGGCAAAATATCATAATAAATATTTAAAAAGCAGAAAACATAAATCTACATTTTTTTGCATAACAATTATTGAGGTACCCCCCACCCCCTATAGAAAAAATATTTTCTCCTCAAATTTGGACGAATCTCAAAAATGATCCAAAAGAAAATAAAAATGCGGAATTCCGCATTTCCGCGGAAATCTTACATGCCTGAGTTAGAGCAGTTTGAACTGTCAGGGTGGGGTGGGGAATGGAGGGCCGGGCGGCTGGAGTTAAAGCAGTTTAAACTGTCAGGGTGGGGTGGAGAATGGAGGGCGGTGCGTCTTGAGTTAAAGCAGTTTAAACTCTTGGGGTGGGGCAGGAAAAGGAGGGCCACGTGTCCGGAGTTAGATCAGTTTAAACTTTTGGGGTGGGATGGGGAATGGAGGTTTGGGTGGCTCAAGTTAGAGCAGTTTAAACTGACAGGGTGGGGTGGGGAATGGAGCGCCGGGCCGCTGAAGTTTCTTGAACAACAACTTAATTGCTTTCAGTATTTATAATACATGTATTAGAATATATTTTGGAGTGGCTTCACGAAACAGTTCTGGTCATAAAGTATGTAGCTCCCGGCCTTCTGATTCGGTGTATTAGGACCCTCCTATGCGGTAATGGAGCTGCACACTTGCACATGTAATAGTGCGACTTCTGCATGGCATTTTTTGTCATAAAACGTGTTAAGGGCCGGCCACACTGCCCGACTGACTTCAACTCGATCGTCGTAGACCTCACGGCACCACTTAGCCCCGACTGACTAGTCTTAGGCAAAAAGGTGCACCATGCCACAGGGTGAGACCCGACTGTCGTAGCTACAGGCTATGTGGGATATAACCTTATCTACTGTACACCCCCCTAAGACCCGACGATCCAGTCTTACATCTTCAACATCTCAAGATCTAAGATCCGACGATCCAGTCTTAGGGAAATGCTAAGACTCCAGTCTTAACTTATGCCACACCCCAGGACTAAGCCCAACTCAACTCAACTCGACAGTTGAGTTGAGTTGAGTCGTGCAGTGTGGCCGGGGCTTTACTTTAGCACGGTGCTTAGCTAAACTATGAGCACTCGGCGACTATGCGTTACAGCTAGACATGAGCAGCAATGAACCTCTACCCCCGCCACATACATTGGGCTAGATTCCTACCCTCACCCTTGATGCGTATGTAATTAATTTATACAGGTGGAAGTAACAGAAACAGTTCAAACTCGAATGAAAAACGTCACGCAAATACTACACACCCATAACTTTTATGGTTAATTTACGGGAAAAAAAGTGTGTCTGTATCATGCATAGTCATTTAAAACATTTTGTTCCTTTACCCTAAAATAGGACTTGACAGATTACAGATGCGGTGACGTGCAGTAAAGAGGGGGTTTTATTCATGAGCAGGCTCACTGAACAGTAGTTGAGTGCACACACTCAGATCAAAATATATAGACATTTTATACACCTTTTTCACGAGTCTGCGCAGTGAACTCTCCCCCAGACACTTTGATCCAAACTCTTTTAGTCTGGGTCATGGAAATCAATACCCAAACTCATTGGTTCATGTTAAAGCTAGCAGGGCGCAACGCTAATGGAAACGGTCAACATACACCATTTTCAATAGTGTGGCGCCCTGCTAGTATAGGACTGTACCTCTATTTTTGGATACGGAGTCCAATGGGCCAAGGATAAAAGTGTTGGGATCAAGGCCTCTATATAGGGGAGGGTTCAGTGTGCAAGCTCGTCAAACATCTTTTTCAACAGTGGGACGCCCTGCTAACGTTCTAGATCTATACCTTTTTTGGAATATGAAGTTCAATGGGCCCAGACTGAAAAGTGTTGCGAACAATGCCTCTATGAGAGTATTCACTGCGCAGAATCGTGCAAAAGGTGTATACGCCTCCCTAGTCAGAGGCGATCATTCTGTGATCTGACACACGGAGTCTCCTAAACATACGCCCACTGACACTAACTCTCTTTATCCACAGTCTCGCAACACTACCCCCGCCAATTCTCCTTTGTTCCTTTTTTTTCCTCAGAATTCCTAATTATCTGCAGCTCTTCAGTTTCACTTGGCTCATTTCGGATGCGACGTCGCTTAATGTTTTGCTTTTAACTCATTTGATATCGCATTAAGCTGAGCCAGGCAGTATTGCCGGGAATTATGCTCCGGTTAATATTTATGTCAACGGGAGCCGCTAAAGACCTCGCTTTGTGAATTTAGACTAATTTGTCTGTATACACATACCTATGTTTAGTCAATTAAGCAGGACAAAGCGAGAAGCTCAGCCAATTTGGGTTTAATCATGGATGCCTTTCTATACAAATAAGTAAATCTAGTCCAATTCGTTCCTGTAGTTAGTGCTATGTTTGCCCGTAAATGTCATCTCATTTGGACTGAATTATTTAGAAGGCGGGTCTGAACAATGAGATATTGAGCTGTAAAGTTTGGCGTAGAGTCGTAACTAACCGAGGCCGAAGGATATATCTACAGATAAACTTGAAGGTCAAACTCATTAAGCTTGTTTATTTGTTTCTGTTACATGTGTAAATTGTATCTGTGTGCGCATCAACACGAGATGAGTTGTACATTCTTAGAGAGACTTCAACAACTCCAAAAGATGAACTGTAAAACTTACTGAGTTTGATTATATCCAGCCTAATACCCTTTACAGACTAGCCTCAAAATGCTCTCTTAATGGTACTTCAAATTGGGCAGAATGTGAATTCTAGGGGTAGTCTGTAGGGGGTTTTAGACGTAGACCCATTTCAGACTATATCGGCCTCAGAATGCTCATTGATCTGTAATTAACAGTCACAGGATGGCCTATGCTCATTCTGTAACAAGATTGTAACGCGTACTATTACAATGTGCCTGTATCCAACTCTGAACATTGGCACATTCTATATATGGTACATATGTATGCCTCTTTGATTTATGCCTGTTAATGTCTGTATTAAAATCTCAACCTGTGTAATTTAATTTGTAATCTGTAAAGTGTAAAGCCTAATCAGAGAATAAGTGCATTTGCTAGTTTTAAATGGCAATGTAATTTAATATCCTCCTCAGACTCCCTGTACCGGTCGTTGCACCCCTCTCCTCCCCCCAACATCAGCATTCTGGATCTAGTCATTAAAGGAGAGGCGGTGTATGTTAACGAGTGTCATGTCTGACCAGATAAGGGGATAACACAGACCGGGGCCGTTAACCTTACAGTGCGCAGAGATAACCGTCTGATAACATCATGTAATGGCCACCCCCGCACCGACCCACATCAGTCAGGGCAGGTACAGCCCTGTTTTGAAATCTCAACCTGTTTAATTTAATTTGGAGTCTGTAAAGTGTAAAGCCTAATCGGAGAACAAGTGTATTTGCTAGTTTTAAATGGCAATGTAATTTAATATCCTTCTCGGACTCACTGTACTGGTCGTTGCACCCCTCTCCTCCCCCGTATCAGCATTCTCGATCCAGTCATTAAACTGGAGGCCGAGTATGTTAACAAGCGTCATGTCGGACAAGAGATAAGAGGATAACACGGACCGGGGCCGTTAACCTTACAGTGCGCCGAGATAACCATATGATAAAATCATGTAATGGCCACCCCTGCACCGACCTCCATCATTCCGGGCAGGTACAGCTTTGATAGGGCAGACTCTACACAGTCCTAAACAAGGTAACACGTTCTGCAACGAGATCACTCTTCAACGAATCAGCTTACGTGGCAAAAAATGATAGTCTGTGAGAACTGACTCTGCCATGTAGGTCCTATGCTATATACCGGCATTAAGATTACTACATTAAAATATTGCTTTTTGGCTTGTCATACACAGTTGCCCTGAGCCGGGCCAGGTGGGGGCTACAGTGTAGAGATAGCTCTCGGAAGAGGTGTTGAAGTGGGAGAGTGCAATGAGATTTCTAAAGACACTACGAGATCTTTAAAAGAAAACAAACGCAGTGATAATACAGTGTGTAATGAGCGCAAAATCAATGGTATTTTCAGAGTTGAATCATTGGAGATGAGTAGGAATCCACTGATTAAATCAGTGGTAAAACAGTAAGTCTTAAGTTCTTAAATGAGCTAAGCTGTGCAAGCGAAAGAATTTTAGTTTACACTGATAAGTTCACTTCTTCTTGTTCTAGGCTATTTCCGTACCGACCAATGAGGCCATGAGAACAGACTCTGTTATTAAGATAGAAAATCTGCAAAGCTGGGATAAGATTACTACGCCCTGTGGCTCAACAGTAGTCTGGCGGTTTTCACTGATGCGGTCCAGGCTGTTGGAGCCCGACCATGTGGCAGCTACAATGCAGAGATTATTCTCGGGTGAGTTCGGCCAAGTTGCAGAGTGCACGGGGGCGCCACCAAACTACCAGTTAAAGTGGGAGTACTTTTAGCAAAAACAAACCAGGATGGTGTTTGTGGAGGAAAACGTTTAAACCCATTTGTTGGTCAAGAGATCAACTGACTTGAAAGTCAGAACTACTTGACCACGAGGAAAAACCTCAAAACCTGTTTGGGGTCAAGTGATTTGCAAAATAATTACAACTTGATCAAGAGGAAAAACGTTTAAATTCGTTTGGGGGTTAAGTGAATTGAAAAATAAATGTCGCATGACCAAGTGGAAAAACGTTTAAACCCGTTTTGTTGGTCAAGAGAAATTATGATAGTCGGCGAACAGCCGGGTGTCCTTTATACTTATATCACAATGACTAGCATTTGTCCCCTGGTATTTGGACAGTATTGGGGAATATAGATCTAGGGGAAATAGTCACACTCGTAAACTGAGAGACAAGGGGTCTTGTATTGCATGAATGCATGCTGGAGCCAGATAATCATGTACATACCTTGTAGATTTCTAAACAAAAAAACACATCCATTTTGAAATAGTTTAGATAATCAGATATTCAAAAGAAAACGTAAATGTATGGTTTAAATTGTTTTAAAATTATGCAGCAAAAATTGGAAAAGCAAAATTGGTGAAATAGGAAAAGAGGAATGTGAATTTTATATTTGGACTGGACTGGCGAAAATCCTTTAATCCAGAAAAAAAAACCAGGGAAAATGGCATCTCTAGAACTCCTCTCTGGATCCTCCCAAAAGGCTCTTTGGCTGAGTACGCGGGCCCACGGACTTTATCGACCTAGTCTACACTCACCCCGTGTGGGGGTAGTAATACGATCTGTGTGCATGTTTATAGCCCAGGTCAGTCTGAACATATATATACGACGGTTGGAGTTCATGCATACGCCAGGCCAACAGTGTATAGTAGAATAATTCATGCACCTTCCTGCCTACCGTATAATATATCAGCACGTTTCCAGTATCTATTGCTGCGACGCTCTCTATTAAATCATTTGACTTGTGTGATAAGCATGATCGGGAGTCCGCATTAAATTTCCCTGCTAAATCAAAAAAGGCTTCTTTATATGAAACTGGTTTTTTAAACGTTCGGTTTGAGCCTTTAATTAAAGATTTAAATTCACTCTTTCAGACTGGTTAACTGTCATATTAACTTCGAAATACCTCAGATTGTACGGGAATGGCCCTGAATTGTACAAGTACAGACAAATGGAGAAGTGGGGCTTCCTGCAGAGTTGTGGTTATCTGAAAATCATCCTTGTCTGACAATAGAACTGACAGAAATTCAGAAAATCTCATTGCAAAGCTGCTTTAATCCAGAATACTTAAACGAGAAAATCTACGGCACCGCCTCCAACACACACTAAATTGATAGATGAAATTTGATTAGTTACTTAAGGTTCGAATAGGCCTATTTCGTTATAACAAGGTCATTGTCTTATTACCTCTTTGGCGACCGAATATATATTACATTTTGTGTGTGAGCAATTATTAAAGTTTGTCCAATACGAACCTATGTTAATTGACAAATGGAATGAGAAAGGCACAATACATAGCAGATGGGAAGTTCTCTTTGTTATTTGCAAGGATTTTAAAAGGTGACATATAAAGACGGTAAGAATCTAATCGAGCTGACGCAAAGTAAATCCAACATATTGTGCTTTCCACAAATCTGTTTTATTCAAACGACTAATGTGCGTTTCTTAGAATGCAGTTCTATCAAAGCAGACAGTATAGGCAGTGATTTGAGGTGCTTTAATGTGCTTTGTGAATTTCACAAGAAAGAGGTTTTCTTCGAATACAATATACATAATGCACATTAATCAATTATAAAGGATGACGAGTTTTACAACGCTCCATTTTGACATACATGTATATGATTTCTTTTGTGAATTAGCCTTGAAAGACTGTGGAATGCCACATAAATCAAATATATTCGAAAAAGACATTTATTTGTGACAAAATCTGTTCTCCCTGAGGTAATTTAATTGAACCAAACCTGCTTTTTCTATTCTCTCTGCTCTTCTCTCCTACATTCCTGAAAACCCCAAGGGAACTTCTTCTCTTCTTGATTTTGTCATAAGTTTTGTCGTCAAGTCAGCAGTCCTCACATTCGAAAAAAGGAAAAAATATACAAAAACAATATTGACCACCTTGAAAAAGTGTGTTAAAAGTGTGTGGCCTTGGACCAGAAGTCAGCCGGGCTTGTGTTTAACAGGGGACGCATTTATTCATTTATCTCATCAGGCCGGAGGGCAGTCCCCCTTTTGTGGCTAATGCCCACGAAGACGGACGACAAGAGGCCAACCCCGCCCTTAATGGAGGAAACACGCACCTTAAAACACCCCGTGTTAAGTTTACCACCTTGTTTTAGTTGGAGATGGGATTATTTTGGGACAAGATGAAGTCAACAGCCATGAAACAATGATGTTCTTTCTTTGCGGTGACCTTTTCTTCTTTACAACACCTAATGGCCATGGTTTGTGTGTCCCACCACTTTGTCGACGAAATACATGGCTTAAGAATAACAGATAAGGAGAGAGATAATTGGCTGCCGTCCATCGCGGGGGAAATGGAGTATTTAAACTGGTCTTGTAGAAAGCTTTTCACATTTTCTTTAAAATTTGAATGTGTTGTTTGAGTAAAGTGCTGCTTGCTCTTCACTTTTACGAGTTGCCGTTTTGTAACATTATTTTCCATAATGTTACATTATTTGTTCATTTGTGGAGTCTTTCTTTGTGTTAATAGAAGGAATTTTCTCTCTCCGTCACTGCTTGCACGCAGTTGCAAGATGAAAATAACGTGAGAAATTCAATATCATTCAATGAATGTATTTTCAATAGTGCACTCTAAACATTTAACCTCTTGGGATTGTTATTCATTTTCTGCTGTAACGTACTCCACAAAAGTGTAAAACCTCTTTGGGTTTTTATAAATGTGTTTTCTGTATTTGCTTTCACTGAGAAACTTTACATCTCTTGAGGTTTTCATGCGTGTATTTTACACAGTAGCTTACACAGCCAATTTTCAGGTTTTTCTGGGTTTTCATGAATGTATTTTCTGTTGATGCTTATAGCACTAAAGACTAGACCATTCTTTTTTCTTATATTCTCTGAAATACCTCTCTTATACTGCTAAATCTCCGATTTCTTGGGGTTTCCATGATTATAGTTCCCCAGTAGATTACACTGAAAAATGCTGGGCCTCTTGGGGTTTTCATAAATGTGTTTTCTGCAGTAGCTAAGATCACTGTATTTAAGAAAATAAAACTTCTTGGGGTTTTCATAAAGGTATTTCCCCATAATTATAGCAAACACTGCTAAACATCTAAGGTTTTTATGAAGGGATATTATGCTTTAGATTTCACCGAGTGGCACTCTACTTCTTCGGTTTTTATCAAAGTCTTTTCTCAAATTCTGCAAAAGCTTTCCCAGTGGAAGGTAAGACCTCTTGGGGCTTTCATATATGTATTTTCAGCAGAAGCTTACACTGCTAAACACTAAGCCTAGGTGGGACTTTCATGAATGCTACTAATTTACATTGTTTACCATTATAACTCTTGAGGCCTTGGACTTCGTTCTCAATTCAAGCCAACATTTTTCTGGTACAACCAGCGATCCAGCCCATATATGCAAAAGATCTGTGGTGTGCCCATTTTATCAGAAAAAAAAAACAAGAAAGAAAGAGAAAGAACAAAAAACTGCACCCCCCCCCCCCCCGCCACCTTTCCCTGATTTAAAAGCTAGATGGCAGGGAGGCAGATGAGTGTCTTTGTAGACGGCCGGTGGTGGCGCTGCGACAGGCGAAGGTCCCAGGCCCTGCTGAGGGCCTTCAGACTGCCCCCACACTCCCGTATGACCCCCCAGGGGGCGCTCACACCGCCCCCTGGCGGCAGGGCGGGCAGGCGCCTTCCGTCCCGCTGGTGTCGGCCTGCACTCAGTGTCTGGGTGTGTACACATCGGGAACAAGCGGATTCCCGTCAGAAGACCTACAGCGACTAATTAACGCTTTTTGCCGTTTCTTCTCAGCGAAACTTCAAAAGAGTTCAAATAAACGTATGATTGGGATTTTATGCAGCGCGGCCATGATTTGTAAATGGAGCCGGTGGATGTAAGCTCATTTGAAATGGGAAAAACTTTGCCTTTTTCTCCAGAATTTTTAAAACAGGACTTTGACGCTTGCGTCTTCGCTGAAAGTTTTACACGCAGGTTTTATCTGAGCTCATTCAGAGTGAAGTGCAAGGGGTGGGCGCCAAGGAATTATTTATTGAGGTGTCATATTGACAATAATGATAAGTTGAAGAAAGACAGGCGTAGAACATGCCCGGGAAGAAATTATATTAAAAGAATAATCCTCCAGCAAGAAAAATGAGAACAAGATGAAACGACAAAAAGGGGACGAACTAATACAACAGATGACAGTGATTGTAGGAATCCCCCGTCCCCCTACCCGCCTTTACAAGTCGTCGCCTAAACCTTTCAGATGTCGGGGACTAGTGTGGGCAAAAAGACGATGAGAACTACCTTTCACTGAAGACATGGTCTGCACACAGACGAGTTCTTAACCAGGACCAATCAAATAGTGCACGAATTGGGCACATGTCAGAATCGTGTTCCCTTATCCCCACCTCAAACTCCCACCCCCTCCCCGCCCGTCTTTCTTCGTTTTTTTCCTGGCCATTTTTCTTAGTATTTTTCATGTTGAAAAGCTAGATGGTTTCTTGAGTGCGTAGTTAAGGAAGCGGACCGGGTTTCATCCCCGGCGGCGGGGCTGGTTTAATAAGAACACGGCCCTGTGGAGTGTGCCCGTGTTTACACGAAACACCCAGGGGCATGGCTCTCCATATTTCCCCGTCTGCTTCGTTAAATTCCCCGTCTCAGACTCAACCACCCCGGAGGGACAAACTTTCAGAAATATAATTGAATCTCCGCAGCCGAGCACTAGGCGACTTCTCTGCATGATCTGGCCAGCGATCCTCTTTCATATCTTGACTGTAGTTCTATGCAATTCCGCTAGTCGTTCAAACTAGGATTGCAGTTAATGCGCAGCCATTTTAGGTGAAAATTAGTCTGCCCTGTATCTCAGTATGCTTTGGGGCTGTTGATTTATGGCAGGTAGGGCCATGGACAAGTTGTCATTCCAACAACCAGCAAAGGGGTTACCCATCCTGGGTTACCCGTGCTAATAATAGAGGACCAATTAAATTATTCTAAACCGATTTGAGTGACTGACCTAGCCGGCTAGTCACATCAATGGATGCTCTATGGATGTTAGTACCTAATATGCAAGAAACAACTAGGTTATGGAAGGACTAAACTTGCCCTAGGGGGCCTTCCATTAAGTATGTTCGCATCAAGGAGGGGAGGGGGGTCCGAGATTTTTGAAAATGTGCGTACATTTGAGTACATATCCAATGCATATTTTTGGACAAGGGGGGATGGGGGGGGGGTGAGATTTTTGAAAATGTACTAAATGGAAGGCCCCTAGCCTTCCTCATGGTGTTGTGGGGGAGAATGATCCAGGAGGTGGAGTCAATCTCCTACAGATATCGCTGACTGGGTGTCGGCCCCAGGCCGCAGTCGGCCATCTTTAAAACATTGGACCACTGCCCATCAGGGAGTTTAATGTCACTTACGGCGGCGAGTTTTTTAAAGGGTCTGGTCAAGACTGATCCTTCTAATGTAGCCTCTTGTACCACACTATGGGGTCTGGTAAGGGCCCCAAATTAGGGTAGGGGGTGGACCAGCAGGTACAGGGTCTCGAATCAAAATTTGTGATAAAATGTGTGTTTTCTCTGAGTTTTGCTTATGCTGATTTGATCTGACCCCAAGGTGTTCAAGTTCAAACAGGTCATTAAAGATGTATGATGTGTCCTGAAAAAAATGAAATGTCATTCTCAGTAAAGTGAAATCTCCTGAATCTTAGCTTACAAATAGGGAAAATCGTAAGGTGGGTGAAACAGAATCCCCTGTGTTTTGGTCAAATTTCAAAATTGCCTGTTTTCCCCGACAGGGATTTCTTCTCTTTTTTCCATTTCCCTGTGTTCCCTGTGCAATGGGAACCCTGCAGGTAGCATGTGGGATTTCTGCTTGGGAGGCCCGGTTTCAATTCCCTGTGGTGTCTGTTGGATCACATTTCCTTGCCATCGTTTCCATCTCCCTAGATTCAGTAATCAGTATGTTGTACAAAGCAAGCTGGTCCTGATATAGATAAAATCCTGCTGAACATATTGTGTTTTGAATTAAATGAACGCTTCTGTGGCATGTCCTTGCCGTTTATGTTGCATGTCATAGTTATTATTTCCCTTCCTTCTCGAGTCGATACAACCCTTTGTCGCATGTCCAATTAAAGGGATGTCTGTGTTTCCATGTTGATTTCAGAGCCCGAACCCTTATTTGGTTTCAAAGATTTTCTGCAGAGGGGAATACCCCCCCCCCTCAAACCCGCTGATCTACCCCCTACGTAAGCTCTACAACTAACATACACAAAGCATACAACGAAGGGAGGCAACACGAATAATGGATGGAAACAAATGCACTTTTTCTTAACATCACGTGGGAGACTAACACTAATCATTTAGAATTTATAATCTTAAGATTTATTTCAGACCCACGTGTTTGGTGATCACCCAACAGTGATCACGTGGTCATATTCACCATATGGTGATCACCAAACAGTGATCAAGTAATCATAATCATCATTATGGCAATCACCAAACAGTGATCACGTGGTCGTAATCACCATTATGGTGATCATCAAACAGTGATCACATGGTCATAATCACCTTCACGGTGATCACCCAAGTAGTGATCACGTGATCACGTCTGCACTTGGTCTACAGGTCATCAAGTGCTGTTGCATCCATTGCATCACGAGACAACTTTAAGGATTCATTCCTGCGTCCACAATGATTAAGTTATATTGTGGTGCCCACAACTTAAACATAAAGTTGTCCTCACTGTATTGCATGCTTAGTACTAACAGTACACGCGAGCCCCCATTTACCCACTCACCACTCCACATCAAAGACTTTCCACGAAGATCCAAACTGGATTCCGGTAGGCACGACCCAGCCCCTGCCCGCGTTATCCCATCTTATAAAACAGATTTACATTTTTATTTTTCCTGCAGGCCCCAGGATTAATCGCATGCGCATGCGCGGAGATGCCGCGGAGCGACAGCGGCCAGCTCTCGTTAGCATACCTAACTGGGTTCCTTTTGTCTTATTACCGCCCTATTCGGTGATAATAGAATGAAATGCCGACAAATTCGGACTGCATATTATGCTGGCGGTGCCTAATGTGATTGTAGGCACACGGACTGGGTGGGGGAGGGGTGGTGGGAGGGAGGTGGGAGGGGGAGGGTCAGGAAGGGCTGAGGGTCGGTGAATAAGTCATGTACGTGGGATGGGAGGTTGAGGGCTGGCCTTTGTTATAACAGTTTTGCTCCAATGTGTCTAACCAAATTTGGGAAATCCAAAAGTCTTTAAGTAAGGCAAAATCATGCCCATGTCGTGCTGTAGATTTTAAGGATCTTGCCTCATTGTTTTACTAATACTTTTTTTTATGTTTAATTGCATGATGTCTATCATTGCTATCACCCTCTGGGAGTACTGGGATGGGGCTTCTGCTCCTGGGAAAAATACAGGCCCCCGGTAGCCCCTGCTGATCATAAAGGCGGCGATAGGGGAGGACCCAGCACTGACCAAGTGGTTCATTGGGTTCAATTCCCGGTTGGTGTCTAGGTTCAATAAGGGATGAGGTACGGAAAAAATAATTTCTAGGTTTTGGTCCCCGGTGTTTGCCCGCCCTGTCACCCTCATCTCATAGATACGATCAACAAAGACAGACCAAGTCAAAACACTTGTCTGAAAAGTCAGAATTCATCCCAACTTGTTTTTGCCATGAAAATGACCCTGGCTGTCGGTACAGCATAAAACATCCATCACTCACTCACTATCATTGCTATGATTGACTACTGAAGAAAAAAAACACTGATGGGAAAAAATAGCTTTTGAAAACTGTAAGTCTAGCCTGTAGCAGTGTGAAGTGACACCCCGTCATTTCGATGCCTCCCGGTGTCATTATCAGGGACAGATTGAGGATCACAGGCCGACTAAATGGGTGATCCTCACATATGGGCCTCCCCGCTGAATCAGATCACCCTCACAAAAACACCCCCTGCCAACCGCGCAATGAAATCACCCCGCGAGATGTGATCACTTGGGGAAACAGGGTGGGGGTTGTACAGGGGGAACAGGAGTGTATGATTACATGCCTAGCTCTGTTCATTGCCTGCCCAAATCACATCTGGACTGGAATACAAACTTTAAGTACTCTGGCTCATGTGGATGCATGGGCTAGATTCCACTATTGCCTTTGGAGACTAGTCACAGAATATGCATATGAGTGAGTAGCTATTAGGATATGTGTTCAGTGCCTTCAAATTACAAATGATTTTTTTAATTATTCCAAATGCCTTTTAAAGACTAGTCCCAGAATGTGAATATGTTGAAAACTGAATAATGAACATTTTGGGGCTAGTCTGTACAGTGTATAAAACCCTTTGCAGACAACTGTCCACTAACCATTATGGCAGCTGGCTGTTCAAAGAAGTGTCCATATCTTGGTAACAAAGGTTTATGGTATCCCAGCAGCCTGGTACTCGTCACTTGCAATGGACACTACAATGATAACCTTTCAAACTAGGCTCAAAAAGGCGCTTTTCATGACTAATTGATTTTCAGTTCAATCAGGATGTACTCTGGTTTTTACACCTCTAAGTACAAGTAGAGGGAAGAAGTCAGAGACGTTGTCCTAGCCATGAAGCCACCGCCATATTGGACAATTGCAACTCATTTCCTATTGCTACCAATGGGGAAATGGGACGGTGGTTATAGTGCTGTAAAAGCAAACACACGTAGGTGCTCACTAAGGAAATCAGGAGTGCATTCAGTTGTATTAGTAGTGTAAGGAGTGCGGGGAGAGATGTTGGCTGTGAGAGGAGGTAGCCATACAGATCTTACGCGGTATTATGTCTCTTTGTAATGACAACTGAAATGCACCTATGTTTATTGGGGATATGAGGGGTGCTGTAGGGACGGTGTGGAAAGGCAATGGTTGGGCAGAGATAGAGGAAATGTGGTAAGGACAACAACATTATAGCTACACTAAGATATGTAACTGACCCTACATGATTTTTGTGAAGTCGTCGATGGTGGAGCCCCCTATGAGAATCCGTGCAAACCACTACAAATGACACAACAGTCTGTCTCTTTCACCCTTTTCCGTAACAGCTACAAAACCCATTATGATGTTTTCAAAACAGCAAAAGTCGTAGTTATTTGCACGGACTCTCATAGCTGGCGCCACCAACACTACGTTCACAGTAAAACGTCATGAATCGGGACTCTTATCTTGGAGCCTCGTTGGTAAGGAGGTAGGAGAGGCAGATGAATAGGGCTGAGGAGGCAGCGCGCCTTCCCAGCCCAATGGGTGTGGTTTAGGTGGACCGTGCCAGCCCGCGGAGGGACTGAGTAGGGGAAATGAAGACGGATAGACGGCTTATAATCCGGTGGATCTCTTTACATACTGGCCTAATGACGAAGCTCTCCTTCGTCATCACCGGTTCAGGTAGCCTGCGATGTGCACTCCATCCACTTAGTGACAACCGGCACGAGCCGCTCCGCGCAATCTGTATAATATCATCATTTATACATGTACAAATTATTTCCCTTTCCCAGTTCTGAGGCACAAGCCACGTTTTTCATTACTATTGCATTATCTCCGTGATTGTATTGGGGTTTTTCCTTCTGTTCTATCCATTGTCAATTGTAACGTCTGAATGGGTTCGCACTAAGTACATTTCTTTTTAGCTCACCGTATTGACGAATCCATAATGATTTGGGTTAGCCAACTGTCATACTGATTAGTCAATCTTTATGATCATATACAAGTGTAAAATTTTCTCATCCATGATATTCGTTTCCAACTTAAACTTTTGAGTATGGAATTTTTTTCTGTTTTTTTCTCACAACATTTTCAGTGGCATACTTCCCTGATTAAATTCCCCAATTGAAAGTCGACAGATTTCTCTTTGGGTTCGCCATTGGCGATTTGGCAAATTGTTTCCTTGCACGTTTATTAGACTTTTTTCTGTTATTGTGACTATGTGAACATATAATAAGTTGCTGCACTTGTTTTATTTTTCATGCCTGATTTCATACACAGCTATACTAGTATTAATAAATACTTCTTTTTGTTACTTGGCTATCTTACTTTCTTTCGCCATCAAACTTTTCCCATACAAATAGAAATACCTAGGTCAGTCGCAGTTAATCATTGCAGATATCATTTCCCAATAAGCTCAGTTTCATCATGTTTTTCCCCACTTTTTAATATCTAGGAGTCTTATTGTTCTGCCCTATGTCAAACATCGGAACTGAAAAGGGACATTTCTAATCAGGAAACAGATACTCTCTCAGATTATTCATTTCCTATTTCTCCATGGCGAGTTCAGTTTTCAGACCTGTATGGAGATGTTGAGTGCCATAAACTTCGTATTGGGTTTCCTATTTTTGGGGACCCCGTCTTATTTCTCTGGTTTCTGGTAATGTTAACCGGATCCGAAAGCTGGAACGCGACCAGCCTACAGCGAGCAACATGAGCCAAAGCGTGCAGAGAGGATGGCACCATACACTACCTTCACACTATTCGATTTTTTGGGGGTTATTTAATCTAAATATCTCTTGCCAATAAAGATATTGATGGTTTCTTATTTATGACCTGTGTCAAAATGAGGACAAAAATGGCTAATATTACTGAAACCTGATTTTCCTTTATCCAAATGAGCCATAAGCAACAGATTAGATGGGTCAGTATTTGATTCTCAATTGTTCATATTAACAGTTTTGGTCCCATAATAGAAAAAAAATAAAAAACGTCAGGAAATACACAAATGAAACAAAAACAAATAACCCCAGGAAAAAAACAATAACTCAGGTCCTTGCAAAAACAACAGCAGAAAAATACAAAACAAGTTAAACAGACAAATAAACCCAGGAAGAATCACACAATGTGAACTGCGCCCTGGGAGTTAGTTGGGACAGAACCAGTATAAAATGTTTCATTGAAGGATGCATACCTTCTAGATCTGACCAATCAGAGAGTTGGTAATGGCGCGTCAGGTCAGGCGACGGGCTAATTTGTGATGTGAGCCCGAGTCAAACGGGGTTGGAGACAGTAACTAGCCCATGTCAAATGGTCAACGGCCGGGCTGGGCCAATTAGTGGGCACAGCTAAGGGTAAGTGGGGTCACAGAGAGTAAATGGCCAATGGGAGAGATCTCTGAGGAGATCTTATATATGGTTCGAGTTCGCCTGAGACTCTGAAAATTGGCAAGGCAAAAGGGGCATTTCTTAGTTCACCACAGAGACATAGGACATAGCAAGCTGACAGGAGAAACTACAGTTACAGTTACATGGACATGAACAATTGATGTGTGGCAGAGAGTGGAAGAGACATGCTTTTTTTTTTTTCATGCAACTCAGGGACGCCCTTATCCAGAACACTTACTATTCCTCTCTTGTGCGGCAAGGAAAGTGCATCTAAAGTCAAAAAGACTTGAAGCCATGGAAAAGTGTATTTACTTCTTCGAGATAATGTCATAACGGAAGTATAACCCACAAAAAAAACCACTCAATTTTAAGATGAACTTTTTACTGATATCAGTACTGAGTCTCATTTTGATTCTCCTATGATGGCGCTGTTTCATCTGAGCTTCAGATATCTCTATTTCACTAATATAAGGGCCGACATAACGTGTTTGAAATACCTCGGTTTCAGTCAAAAGTTTACTTATTTCAGTAGAAAATTGTGCCTACTAAACCGACAGGTGTCAATGCAGGATCAGTAAGATGAAAATCAAGTACATGTATTCATGTTCCCACAAGTCTAAAATTCCTCATAAATGGCACAGAAAAACATATCACCTAGGGACTTTTCAAGTCAATTCATTTGCTCCTGAATTATAGAAGTAAGCGGGTGGAAAAGTAAGCGCGAGCGGGTTGTCGTTGAGCAGGACAAACTCAGCGAGCCGCAATAACTCAATGGTTTGGTGGCTGTCAGGGCGGATGTATTATAAATGGTGGGGTGAGCAGCTTGGGAGGCTAATGCATTGAGAGCACTGAGCACTGCTTCCACTCCTTACAGACTCACAGGTTGGGGATCAGGATGTGAGGTGTTGAGTGACAGGAATGGCATAGGAGAGGCAACCAAAAGCCGAAGTCCAAAGCCCCGTACCTAATTTTTACACAGTTGGCGATGGAATCGGCGCCAAGAAATCAGTGCTAAAATCGACCAATTCTTATGACCATCCGTCTATATACTGTATTGAAACGTGCATACCTCAGTGCTAAAGTATGCTGATTATTTGAGTGTATTCCCTGATTTTACACATTTTTAGCACCGATCAGTTGGCTGACTTGGCTGGTTCCTTATTGGCCGACATGGAACCATGCCAAGAAATCATTGAAAGTACAGCCCTACATTAATTCACCTGTATCATGTTCACTCAGTTTTCTCATGCAAGAACATAAGCCATATTTCATTTACTACATATTCGTTTAGGTTGATGAGATGAAATCCAGATCGTGCATATTTGAGCGTGAAACGCAATCTCTGTCGCGATACCACATTTGAAAGGCAAGATTGGATCAATTTGTTAGGAGATGGTGCAATGAGATTGGCCTAGTTCTGAATAGTCCGACCATTAAAGCACTAATTAGATGGAGGGAAATTACGCATATAAAGGGACACACTGCCGACACAAGGCGAAAACCGATACAGGAACGACAGAAACCTGATAGCAGAGAAGGCGTTTGGGGGTGAGCGCCACGATTGATGCGAGACGATCATGTTGGTTATTTGAGTATTCAATCAGGATTATTACAAGATGACTGGTCCATATAAAGGTGGCTGGCCAAGACCTAAATCAGATGAACTCATACAGTGTATGGCATTGCAGCTGGGTGGAGGACCGAGGAAAATGTGCAATATTATCCTTAAGGTCCATGATATTATCCTGAAATGTCAAGTGCTGCATATAACTATATTTTGACCTATCCGGAAGATCATTCATTGTGTATGAGTATCGTTTAATGAAGAAAAAAAGAAAAAACACTAAGTAGGTGGAGATGGGTGGATCACTGGATGGTGGAAACCTTTTAAATGTGTCCAATAGTAGGTTTGTTTGTTTGCTGGGGCAGTTTAACGGCTGACCATGTATTTATGTGATATTGGCAATCAAAAAGATCACGTTTTTCAAAAGTGCATGCATAAACTAGTGAGACATTGACTCTTATTAAATTCAACACGGTAACATGAACACTTTATTAAGTAGATCTATGAAATGGCGACATATGCCTTACTGCCAAAACCGTAATTGTGGCCTGTGGTGACTTCAGGTGACTCGTACTTATGAGCGGCTGTAACCCTATTTTAAAACCCAAAGAATGATTTCCATGTCTGATAGGCTATAACTAGTATCAGTTTTAAGGATAAGTACCTAAAGAATACTCTAAACATTCCGTAAGCACCCAAAACTCACCCTTTGGCTTGTGCACACAGCCTTCCCATTAATAAATCCATCAAGTCCAAAACTTTGTTATAATCTAGATCACAAGAAACGGCATGTTTTTGTTACCGTTAGAAAACAATCCAAGTTTCATCTTCCATCTGATCCTCCTTTTTAATGTCACCTTTTTCCAGTGGCGTTCAGGTTACAAAGTGTTTCAAAACAAAACGGAAAAGAAAGTAGGACCGGTAATGTAAAAAGGCCTACGTTTACCCAATGCTTTCAGCACGGCCTGCTCCCCAAGTCGGGCACGAGTTAACACTGATCTCTGAAGACAGAGCGGATTCCTCTTTCAAAGGATCCAACAAAGCCATTACGAGCGTCAAAGCGGGCGGATAGATGTTTCACAAAGTGGGCCAACAGCCAGGCAAAGTGCAGCCTAATCCTGGGATTATCCTTTTCTAGAAAAAGAACCCATCTAATATGAGGTAATTATGAGCCTGGCCCATTACGTTAAAAATGGGTAAAATACACAAGAAACCCGTTCGATTCGCAGAGACCAATCTCAAGGTTTTTCGAATTACGACCCGCTTATTCATTTCGGCATCGACCCCGCAAAGTAATTAGAAAGCGACCCGGACTTGTTGTTTATACCAACCCTTGCCGCCTTCCTGCAGGAATGACTGCCTCCGGGGGGGTTGCAGTCTACATTATGGATTAACTGTGAGTCCCTATTGAGCAACACTGAAAGAGGAGGGAGCAACTCAATGGTAAGCGAGCGAAAGCGGCTGCGAGCCGATACGCCATCTGGCACAGGGAATCACTCACATCCTTCAGGCGACACCGTATACAGGACGCCTACTACTGGGAAACGCCTTCAACCACTCTACAGCTCTAGCACATTTGATGGGCGCAGAACAAAATCTTTAGGAAACTGTCCTTTGACTGAAGGGCCCTCTCGGTGCAGAGGGAACATGGCGTGAGATGGGGCTGAGATGTAGCGGTGAGTTAAGACGGCGAGCCTATATATCGATCCGAACCGCACCAACTTCGGGTTCATATTCTCCTATATTGAGTAGGCCCTAAAGCAATGCTATTGACCAAAGCCCTCTTGGTTCCTTTCTCTGCCTCAGGCCTAGTTATTGCATACTCGAGCTGGAGATTGCCCTAAGCCTGGCCCATGGGTAAATGCACAGGTCTGCGTTTTAGCTGAGGGATGCTTGAGGCAACCTTTACGTCTTAGTGCAGCCCTGAGACAGTACTGCGCCCATGGGGTGTTACTGCTGAAAGGGCACTTCATAGCACAGTATAACTGAGAGGGCAGCCACGGCAACGTATAACAGAAACAGGGTTCTTCCTAGAAAAAAAAATTCAAGTATCAAAAGCCCCATTTTCCTTATCCTTAGGGGGGCATTTTTTTTATATCCTGTGTTAATTTCTATCTTTAACCAGTGTTCCAAATTAAGGGTGCGCCCGGTGCCCGGCACGCACAATTCCACTGACGGGCGCACAATTTTCGGCATTGTGTGCCCGGTGTGTGCACGTTTTTTCAGCAAAATCTAGATGTATATGTACTGGTGTGCACATCTTTAAATCGCCGTGTGCGTCGTTTCAAAATTTATGCACCCGACAGGTGCACAAAATAAAACATTAAGTTCGAACACTGTTAACACATTTCTGTAATTTTAATGTGGGAATGGCCCCGTCCAAGTCATCCTAGTGCGGGAATTAAATTCCTCGTGCGGGAATCCCGCATCCCGCATGCCTAGGGAGAACCCTGCAGAAAGGGCACTTCATAACAGAAAGGGCACTTCAAAGTACAGTATTACTGAAAGGACACTGCATAGGACAGTGTAACTGAAAGGGCACTTCATGGAATGGTGTAACTGAAAGGACATTCCATAGCACAGTACAACTTTAGGACACTTCATGGCATGGTATAACTGAAAGGGTATTTCATGGAACTTCATAACAGAAAGGACACTTAACAGTACAGTATACCTGAAAAGGACACTGCATAGAAGAGTATAACTTATCGTGGCACAGTATGGCTGAAAAAACACTGCATAGGACAGTGTAACTGACCATTGATGTTGAATTGACATTAAACCTCAATAACCAACCAGCCAACCTTCACCGTTCCCTACAGCTTCCCCTACATGCAGACACAGGTGACTGAGACTCAGAGGGTGGACATGGGTCAGAATGGCGGCGCCCATAAAAGGACTCCCTAACTCGGTTATTCCTCCAGTCCTCCCCCTTCCCCCCACCCCCCTTGTCGCGCAGCTGCTGACAGCGGGTTCTCCGGGCCGGCAGCTGACAGCGTTTTGCTCTCTAACCCACTCCCATTTGACGGCAGCGTCAATAGAGGGTCCCTCCCTGTATGAAAACCATGGGTGAGCAACTCACGACGGGCAGCTCAGGTTGGAGAGGAACAGGGATGTAAGTCAGGGTTAATGAAAAAAAACACCTGAAACATCATTACGAAGGAAATCTCAAATTATGAAATTATCATAAAACGTAGCGAAAAAATATAAAATCAGGCCAAAAAGATCTGAAGATTTACGTCCCCGGATGTGAAGTTCGGAAGGGGGTGGGGGAGCAAAGGCAAGAATATCTAGAAGCAACACAAAACATATTAGCCCCGAGTTGTCACAGCCACTTAGGTTTATTGGAGTTGAGAATCAGCGGCCAGCTACAAACCTGCTGAAATCTATCTGGCAATAAGTACGTAACAGAAAGAAACTGGTATCTTAGGGAAACCATACAATAGTTTAGCCTTTGTGTTTCACTGATCAATCTCGCTGTGAAGTAACTTCATATAGTGGAAGAAAACAACGTGCACCTCACAGGAACAAAAGGGATTCCTATACAAAAGGTACGACAAGAGGTCAAGGCATATTAATATCAACAATTTTCCTTTTTTGTTAACCAATTTATATACAGTATTGACTCACACAAGTTTACCAGTACAATGTAGGCGCCCAGTATAGTAACCTTCAAAGGGGTGGCAGGTGAAGGATTTCTTTGATCATATTGGGAGGTGACAGGTGCATAACTGTCTGAAGTGCATACAGGGGAAGGTCGGGAGGTACAGCTCTGACCAGATCGGTATGAACAGCAAGTATTTCTTGCTCACAATATAAAATCTAATTTTGATTTAAAACCATTAAAGCCTTTTTAAACGTTCCACTTCTTCACCCCAGTATTGAACACTGAGCCTCAGCCTTTGCTAAAAAAAAAAAAAATATCTATTCTCCTATTAGTTGCTGGACTGGCAGACCAATGTGGTATACCATGAAGTGAGCTCAGTCAGGTCTGATGAGGAGACTAACCGATTATCCTTCACATGATGAGTGATTCACTCCAAGAAACTTACAAAGTAACTTAGACTCTTCGCAAGAGAGCGATTCCCCGGGCCTCGGTGAAATATGATTCTGTCACACTGCTCTGTCGTAATTCACAGCTTGTCAGATGCAATTCTCTCAATGGAGCTTGCATCGCTTTTGCTGCTTAAGGAAATCAATCTTCTACTGCGTGGCCGGTCGGGTGACTTACGACTAAATATTGGCTCAGGAAAGTGGCTCGAGATAAGAGAGCTCAGACCATGGATACATAAGCCAGTGCTTTTTCTCCGAATTAAGGGTCAGACTGGTTGACGGAGAGCTTGACACATTCCTATTGACAAGGGAATGGCAAGCTGGCAGGATGGGGGAGGCCGGTGGACAGGTAAATAAGTGGCAGGCCCTTCATCTTGCTGGGGTTTCTATGCTAGACATTGGTGCCTGGGCCTGTTCCCTGGGTCCCCCGGGCTAATTTATCACAGAGGGCAGCTGATGGCTCCGCGCCCCGCGGATTGCATTACCCATCGCCAACGTCAAACCGTATACACAGCCCGTAATGCATCACTCGGATGCAATAACACTCCGGATCAGTCGCGCTGGTATTGTAAGTGAAAACATCCACAGATTGTCTAACTAATGATTGAATCAACTCGTTGTCTTGACACTAATGATGCATCAATGCGTGTTCATATCGGGGCCCGGTCTCGGTTCAAACCCAACCTTATCCACTCCGGTATGACACAAGTCTGATGAATTGCTGATAAATTCAGACAGTCGTCTGGGCCATTATCAAGGTCACATGATCACAGATGTGTCACGTGATGGTGCTGATGTCCCAGGTTGACGACAGGGGGCGCCCTGCTGGCGGCGGTCTGTGGTGGAGATGGTGTCTAGGGAGGTTAGAGGCTCAAATGGGTGGCTTTTAACTGGAGGGGAGTGTCCCCATGTTGAATGCCAGAAATCTAAACTTACTAAATTCAGGCCCTTGTCGTTTGTTAATGGCAATGTTGAATGGAGATTTTTTTGTTAAAGCCATTGTTGTTGGTCACTATGCTATTATGTTCATGCCTTTTCACTGAGTGGCTATGTCACCATGCTGAATTAGAGAAATGCCCGTGTCACTGTGTTTTAGGGTCTATAGGCCTATACCCATTGAGATACCACCCAACAAAGGGGTTAGGATGAGGAGATGTCTAAAAAAAAAAGCCCATCAAAAGTTATTGTTTAATAGGATAATCACACCATAACAGTCTTACCTACAGCAATACCATTAGGCACGTAACGATGTAAGGTAAGACATGATGGGCTCTGGATGTGGGTGGGAGGATGGGATGTGCCCTGTCAAATTTAAGAAATGCCCATATTGCATGGTATTGTCGTTTATCTAACCACCTATCACAAGTCAATTTTACAAAATGCCTTAGTCACTGAATCTTGTTTTTCCTTCTTATCATGTCAAATCTAAGAAATGCCAGTGTTTAAAGTCAGCGGTTTAGACCCATATGTAACTGGCCTAGATGTACGAGAATGAAGCATTTGGAAGCAAACTAGGCAGCCCAAGAAAATCCTGTTAGGGACCCGGGTTGGTCCATTACAGAGGCGACTCTAGCCTTTGAAAATATGATGCAATTATGCATGTTCTTGGCCTGCTCTGAGCCTGGCTAAAAACAACAGCCGAGGGCTACTACATCATACATGTATGACAAGAATACTCTCATGAGTCTCAAGAGTCATGAGGTGACATGCACATGTTTTGAGTGATATTAATTACAATTTCAAATTCTCTTCTCCATGACTGATTACCCAAGGGAGTTCATTCCCCTTTTTTTTCAATAGCAGTATTTCTTAAACTAAGGAAAAATTAGACCTGAATTGATGCTCTATCTCTAGTTAAAAGTCAAGATATGCAAAAGATAGATGGGAGAAGGATAATTTCTGGATAAGAAAAAAGTGCAATCTCTGACCATTCATAAAATTCCTTAAGATTATGCCTCGACATGTCTTTTATACGACCACTTTCAATTTCCAGTTTTTCTGTGATTTCCAATCTCTGGGAACCCAGGAGGCAGCTTACAATAGGTCAGACCTGAATTGATTCTCTAGCTTTAGTTAAAAGCCAAAAGATAGGTGGGACAAGAACAATTTCTGGAGAGAATAGAAAAAAGTGAAATTCCATGACACTTGACTAAATTTCTTTACTTTGTTTTCTGACTCCATGTCTTGTGGATGACCACTTTCCATTTCCACCTCCATGATTTCTTATCTCTGGGAACCCTGATGGCAGCTTGAAGCCACCTGACTAGCCCTTCAGAGTAGTAGGGAGGAAACACCCCACACGGCGACACTTTGTGAGTAATGGCCGTATACCTGCTCGGCCGGAGTGATAAATGGGTCGACTACCGCCCTGACGCCACTAATCCCACCCTGCATGTAAGGCAGCTCGCGCTAAGACAATGAGAAGCTGCGGGTATTACCATAAGGCCCGCTCCATATCCCAATGGCCTCCCTCCATCCTCACCCCTACCCGGCCGAGCCGTGTAAATCAGCCATTAATAGGCATCCTGCTATGCAAAACGTGTCATTGTGAGTGGAGCCCCCTTTCCCAACCAACCGGAAGTGATGCCTCCTCACTTCCGGTTATGCGCTGCCTCATTGGGAATATATTGCCAGCATACAATCCTGTGAACTTCCCATCACCAACCTCCCAACCCGTTACTATCCGTTCTTTTCTGGCTTACCCCAGCTCTCATTCCTCCTATCCTTTCACCCACCCACTTCAACCACTCAGCCACCAATCGAGCCAGCGGATACGGAATGGATCGTTGTCCGGAATAAATTCTGCCCGTTTCTTAAGGTATGCAAACTGAGTTAATGGTTTCGCTGCAAGCCACTCGCTGTCGCTGGCAGCGACTCATCAGCGTTCATATGGCTGGGGCTGAATATGGGGCGGGCGGGGAAAGTGAAGGAAGGAGGCGCTGCACAATGGTCCCTATGCAGCTTCCTGATTGCATTAGCTCATTCCCTCACATGCTTGGAATGTGAGTAGTTCTTGTTAGACCTTCGTGCGGTCTGAGTAGGTTGGGTCACACCCGGGGCCGCCCGGCCGTGCTTTTGTCGAAAAGGCCATTGCTGTATAGGGGCGAGGGCAATGGTAAGGAGTATTCAACATACCCCACATAAGGCTATTCTGCACGGAAACCTCTTCATATGAATCAATGGGAGTGAATCTCATAAACCATTCAGAGTGACTAAAGTCTGTGCAATGCGGCGCCAGTAACTGTGATTTAATACTGGAGTATTTTACCAATCATGCAAATAGTAGCCTGAGGGCGCTAAGGTCAGCCCAGGCCAGGTCGTGGGTAAGAGAACTTTAAAGCCTCAGTAGGAGCTACTGTTGTCCAAAGTTGCAGTGGACCACGTTGGTAAAACAGATGAATGTTGAGTGTCTCTCAGCCTCAGGACAACAAAGTGTGTTTTTTTTCATTATTACGCTATGATTAAATCTGTGAGCATAGATCCCATAGAACATATGAAAAACGGATTATTTATGAAAAAAGAATAGAAGGGAATACAAAATACATGTGATACCTTTTATACTATTCTACTTAATAGACTGAATTGAGTGCCCATAATTCATAAAAACAAACAGAATGAACCTGAAATTATCCACTGAAAAATAAAGAAGTCGTTTCTTCAATTTATACTGAGATAGAGAGCCCCCGGTAACATATCTGGACGAAAACCTAAAGATATGGAAAGCTGGTGAACTCAAGAGTTAATCGTTGGTGAAGCACACATTTTTCTGATTGCAGGTCAACTATCCACACACAATCATCCCAAGTCGTTAACCCCCAAGTCATCCCCCTGCTGACCATCATCCATTTCTGAATTAACCCCCTTAATTACATTACCTTCAATACTATCTGCCTCTCTGAGAGATGAAACACGAAAACCGTTTTGAGGGCTGGGTGCCAGCCAATACACTAAGTATTGCTGGGGTCAGGCGAAGACCACGCAATGTCCAAGGGTACACGCTATGTGAAGACCTACCGCGGGGAGATTGCAAAAGACATGGTCCCCACTCAAATTCCACGCTCAAATACCCTGTTTCCCCTAAGTTTACCCGTCTCATGGTAAATTTTGCAGGAAAAAAATTGAAATTTTACTCCCAGAAAAATGTGATCTTCTAAATCTTGAGAATGAAGAAAAAAATCCCGAAACTGGGCCAACATGATTGTCGGTGTTTTGGTAAAAGTTCTAAATTCCCTGCGTTTCCCTGCCAGGGCATTATTTTGCCATTTTCTCTGTTTCCCTTTGAAGTGGGGACCCTGGAAGAATCAACCTTCGTTAATCATATAACGTATACTTTCTCAGCAATGGCTTCAGTTGATGGGTATCTTGTCGCTTTTAATTTTCTACATGATCTCTAAATGTGTATCAAAACGGTGCGAAAGACAGGTAACCTTTTCTACAATTTTTATGGATTAAGATTTTTCTACTCTCATCATTACCAATGTAACTCGAATTGTGCAACTTTCTAGTGTAAAATTAAATTGTACTTTATGAGCTGTTCACTACGAACACTGAAAGAAATGAGACATCTGATCCGTTTGAAATATCATTTTTGGATATTAAAGAAACTATGCATACGTTACGACAGGGATATTAAAAAGACCTGGGCATCCAATCCATATTGGCTTGTATTCTTAAATCAATGAACTGTTAAACAACAGATTATATTTCACAATGAGAACAAACTCATGCTGTATCAATAAACGAAAGAAAAGCATGCTTTGTTTTTCTTATCTTTATCTTCCGAAAGTGTTAAAATGCTTGTACGGAAATGAAATTCTGTGTGGTGTAAATACAAGCTTAAAGACTTCCCCAGCCATTTCCTCTTCCCCCTCTCGCTCTCGCTCTCTCGTGCCTATTCATGATTCTTGCTATCGTTAAACTCTTTGAAGGTTTCCTCTCTAAGCCTGAGGCATCACACTTCATTCAGCTTGAAACATCTCAAACCGTGACGTGAACCGAGTCGCGACATTCGTAAAAGCTTCTAGTTCTTTTTGCACACACAGAATCTCTTCAGTTGCTGACAGTCAGATGTCAGAATCGCCATCAAGGAAATTGTTCCAACTCAGAAGAGTAAAATGTTCAAGTTACTATCTCTAGTTTGATGCACATGTTTTAAAGAACTTGGTTAATTCGTTTAATCTTATTAAAATTCAATGTTCATTAGAGCAGCAGACTGGCATGGAAAAAAGATATTCCTCAGAGAATACAGGATTCCGATACTGTTCCTTTAGCTGTCTCTTACTCAGGGCTGACACATCCCACTCGCCAAGTGGCGATTTGGCGATAAAATTGTTATATGGCGATGTTTCTTTGCAAGAGAATCTATCTGAAATGCATTGATTTCTATTCTTGTGTGTCATTAATCGCAGAATCTCTCTTAGAATATCTATTTCATCTAAAAAGAATCAGTCAAATCTAATATTTTAACATCATTTTCACAGATAATTATATCTAAATTGTCGTAATTTTCATATTTACGTCTAAAAAATTGAAGGCTCCTTTTCAGTAAATTTAGTGACAAAAAGCGGGATGTTGCAAGTTTCAAGGCAACAGAATTTAAATGCTTTGTGCGAGGCCTGCTGGCAACTGTTATTGAAAACATGGATACATCGTATGTTTTGATATAGAGCATGTTTTGAAATACAAAATGTTGCAAGTCCTCTGACCTGTGATTTATCGATGTGTTTCATATAAAAGTGGATCGTGTTACCATTTCAAATCAAATGTGGGCAGTACACTTTGTATTTAAATCTTCTTTGGATGAAACGCTGATGGTTTTTCCACTTTTGTTCATCCAAGAAAGGCTGATAAAATTTTCGGTTTTGTTTTATATTTTGAGGCAATACATCAGTTATTCACTGACATCAATACACTGATGGTATTTTAGAGCAATAATCTGGAAAAAAAAAGTTAAAGGTTTGTTCTTAAAACTGATATTCTAGGTTGTTCCTTTTATGTAAATCATATCGCAGCTGATTAAAAATAGAAAAATAAGAAACTAGCAGAGACGTAAGTCAGAAACAGCGAAAAAAAATCGGAAAAAGCATAAAGAGAATCTGAATATATCTTAAAATGGTGTAAATCATGTTCTGAACATCCAATTTTGCAATCGATCTTTGAGGGAAAAAAATTGGAAATCCGACAAAAATCTGAAAACTTACATCCCTGAACTAGGAGGAAACGACATTCGGGAATAGACTGAATTTGTACTTGAAGGGCTCGAAACTAATCACACTGGTTCTCTATTCCACCAAAAAGTTTCTCCCTGTAGTCCTTTTTCATTAGTGTGGCGTCCCACTAGTGGATAGGACTGAACCAAACAGTTGGGATATGGTCTACGATGGAACCGGGCCTGATGTGTTGGGAACAGGGCGTCTATGGAAGGGTTCACTGCGCAGACTCGTGAAATGGTGTATAGATGAAGTGCGGTACTCACCTGGGCCTCATCCTCTGTGCTCGGCACGGGGATATTCTCCAGGCTCACCTGAGGGACAAACAGAGAACAGTTAAAAAGCTGGTTTAAGAAAAATATTTTTAAGAAAATTAAAAAATTGGTACTGTTATGGAGTCAAAACACATCCAATTTAATTTGGACAAACTGGAAAACAAAACACAATGGCCAGAAAATGTATGCACAACTAGCAAATATACTGATGGAAATTTTGCGCCTCAAATCAAAACTGTGATACTCTACGCCCGGAGCACACTTAATTCTGAACATTTACGTTATGTATCCACTGTAATCCGGACAAGCAGGGATTGTTTAAAACCTTGTTATGAACAGTCAAAAGCACACACGCTGAAATAACTGCAATTCAAATCAGAAAGGCAAACAGATAATTGTGCACGATTTGATAAAGATTAGGACAAAGCTGTACAAGAAATGCCCAGTGGAAACTAATTTAAACACGGTTTCGTATCACTGAAATTTTAGTGGATGGCTCATATATCAATTTGCTGACGTCCCATGAATAGAAGAACAGCACCTTAAATGACTGAAATCGGAAATATCTACATGCTTAAATTGGCTTCGTAAGGTGTTTCATTTCAAGCTATCCTATTGAATGTGTTCAATTACGAAAAAAAATCTTTTTAACGAACTGTGGAAGTGTATCTGTTTTACTCTCAACTCTGTATTGCAATGCCTCCCTGGGTACTAGAGCCTTGGGCCCCTTAATTGTCTGTTAAGTTTAACGTGAGCTGCCCATTAGAGGAAAACAGGTACTATGAGCTGATGACATTTACATTCATATGTATTGAGCTGATATATGTTTTTTAACATTTCAATGTATTTCGATGAAACCTTTAACTGCTGGGACTGAGAAGCTTTTCCAGCAAGTCACCTAAAACCTTTAAAATGCTGACTTCAGGCTTCAAACTTTATAATGACAATGTATTTAGAGGACGAAAGTTGAACTGCATTGTGCTGTAAAGTTTATCTGGTAAGTTTGTTTGCCGAAGTAGAACATATGGCTGCCCCCCCCCCCCCCCCATACACACAGACAAAGCCTCACCCACACCCACCCACGCACACTTGAGATATACCCATAGAACTCAGTAATGTAAGGGAACCGCATCATACCTGCCAACGCTTACTAAATATCAAAGCAACCCAATTCCACACTAATTGCAGTGACCTATGTCAGATCCCTTAGCTCTGCGGTGAGTCTTTCGCAAAGAACCTGAGTCTGTATTGACTTGCTCGGCAATCGCTCGCGTGTAATTCAGCAGTCGCATAAAGCCAAAGACTTCCCCTGTCACCTGCCCCTAATTGGTAAGGCCTATGTAGTGCTTCGGCTTGCCCCCATGGCTGGGTCTGTACTTTTATCAATGAGACTCCGAGATAAGAGTCTCAATTTGTGATGTTTTGCGTGAACGTCCCAATGGTGGTGCCTTCTCTGAGAGTTCATGCAAACTGCTACTATGCCATCTCTTTTACACGATGTCAACAACCATGTTATGATGTCACAAAAACACCAAAAGAGATCACATTGTAACAGCTTGCATGGACTCTCATAGGGGGCACCACCATCGACGACATCACAAAAACACATAGACAATGGTCAGAGTTACACATCTTAGTGAAGCTATAAAGTATATCTTTTGCTTTTATTACCAGGACTCGCGGTGAGGTTTTCGCTCTCAGTATAAGGACTTTCCCTGATAGGGGCAGGAGAAGCTCACATTCACTCAGCCTGCTGCTACTAATGAGAGACGATAAATGGAGATATTTTTATTTTATTTATACATGTCACCAAGCATTACATATTCAGTCCATTGAGCTGGTCTCTCGTATTTTGTTTTGTGGTGGTGAACTACCATCTATTGTTTGTTGGGGGTTTGTTGGGGTAGTTTAACGTCCAGTCGGCCACACAAGGTTCTTTCCAGACTGCAAAAGGTAATGCTTTTCAGCTTATGGGTGATTGTATCTATGATATGGTTTAGGAGAAACCTGCCACCAGGTGCAATACCCTATTTGTTGCGAAGAGTGGCAAGGGGTCTTTCATGTGCAATGTCTCATAGAAAGGACACAACACACCCAGCCTTTGATGACCCTGTTGGGAGCACAGGGTCCATCTATCCTAGCAATGAAAGTAACAGTGGCAGATTTAAGGGGGTTACGCCAGACCCCCAATCCTACTTTTTTTTTTTCTTTTTTTTTTTTGTGTGCCAAGTTTAGATATATTTTGGAAAAGGGGGTGCGCCAACCCTTTTTTATAAGAGCGCCGCCACTTTTGCTAAAACCTGAGTCCTCTACTGAGAAAGTTGCAAGACACATGCATGGTTTGATATCATGATATCTGTAGCAAACTTGGCTAGGAACAGAACGTGTAACCTTTAGATTGGTTTTCCAGTGGGTCTACAACTTAAACAATGCTCCCCCTATAACCACAGGAAGTGAAATTTCATATTAGTTCTTAGTAAATTTCAAAATCCCCTAAGTTTCCTTTTTTGTTCCCTTAGAAATTGCCATAGTCACTTGAAATAAGTTCCTGAGCCATGTTAAGAAACAGGTTTCATGTAGCCGATTGTTTGTAACATCAGCCAGTTATTGTTGAATCATATTACTGAAAGTAATTCGGTAAATGCATATCAATCCCACGATCACGTCTGTTTAAGTAAAACTTTTCAATTTACTTGCACACTTTCAATTCTTCTTAGTGTTTAGGATCCTGAGATTTTCTCAAGATGTTGGGATCGCATACACCGTTTGATATAGGAGTCATCCTTATTACATCGTGACCCCGATGAAAACATCAGCTCATGAGAGGAAGGTAACACTGCCATCCCACGACACATTGCCATTTCCTCTGAAACAGAAAGCGGAAGTTCGTGCCCAAAAAGCATCATGAGCGGGATTTTGTCTTCGCCTGCCTCTTGGCCCTCAGCACATTGAGGCTCTTTGATAACTAACCCTTCTCATCTTGTAATAGCATATGGCCTGTACCTTAGAGAAGTCTTAGCCTGCGTATCAGGAGAAAATACAGAAAATCCCAGATTGAAAATACTCCTTTTAAGCCATTGTATTTCTTAAAAGCGGGAATAGAATTCACCCATTTACAAGAAGTGGACACTTCCTTTGAACAGTAAAACAATGCACAATATTTTTGTCAATTTTTTTTTCAAGATTTTCTTTTTTAAAGGAACAAGAAGGGGAGGGTGAGTGATGAGCAATGACAGATGAATCCCAAAGGGGGAACGAATTTTAGTCAAATGTCCAAATTATGTCTGTTTTTGCTAAAAGGACCTTCACTGCGCAATATATTCAATTTCGCTAAAAGCAGCAATACCACAACCTTAATGAAATCTAGGTACAAACCATAAAGTTCCTTATTTTACCAAGTTGACAGCAGAAATTTGATAATAACTTTTTGAATTTTGGCTGACTTTTCAAAATCATCTGTGATTTCACTAAAACTAGTAAAAGGGTCAGTCTGCTAGGTGCAGAAAGGGTGCGCTTGGTACGATTGGTTGTCGGGACGGAGCAGTCGGCTTTGTGACACTGATTCCGCATGATTTGCCTTAATGGGATGGAATGCTAACTGTATTACATCAGAAGCCCTGCAGTCGCTATTCTTAATGGACTCTCCTAAATACACCACATTGGTGCACTCCGATACAGTTCCACTTTAAATTTTCCCCAAAAAAAAGTCGCTCGCGGAGGGAAAGCAGCAAAGGCAGCTTTGGATTACCCCAACTGGAAACGATCCGAATCCCTTGCAATGCAAGCGTATTTGCTGGAAACTGCTGTCAATGTATTGAATTTATCGAAACTGGATCAGACTTGTTTTGTGAGCACTAGAGCACTATCAGTGTGATTTAGGGGGATTGTTATGCTGATTGCAGCCGAGCATAACCGTATTGATGGCCCTTTAACCGGAAAAGCTATGGGTCTTGATAAGAAAATAAAGGGAGTTTGGAAAGTTTAGATTATTGATGCAAAACACTGTTACCAGGAGCAGCAAACAGTGATCAACAAAATTTGAGAAACTTCCAACGCCTACATTTTTGTCGGTGAGAGGAGTTCTCGAAATGTCATCTGCCATTTATTCACGGACAAAATGTTCAGAATGTGCTTCGTATCTACAAAACTGAATGCCGAATCTAAATGAACATATCACTTTTCCACATGGCGTGTTGGAACTTGGACTGAATAACCATTACTGTATTACATTTCTAACTCAATGCTTGGTTAAGATAGATCTGAATAGAATTTTTTAAAGTAACCATAGAATGAATGCAGTATCTTAGAGTAGTTAGAGCAGTATCCGCTGATGACTGACCACGCGAACGACACATCATACTACCATCTATCCGCGATCACACCGAAAGTGACAAAAAACACTCCTTTCAGTCTAGCGTAAGAAAAACAGTTTATCACTGAATGATAAGCGCCAGGAGACCATGGTGTGCTTTCTTTCTTATCGATATCAATGAGACAGCAATGGGGAAGAGATATTCTCCTGTCTAAATCAAACAGTTCAAATGACAAGGCCGAAGTAAAAATCAGTTTACAGATTGGTCCCAGACTTCTCCCCTGCAAACATTAAATACACCATCAGGCCAGATTAACATCTATCAGTTAATGAAGGCGGCAAAGTTCCCAGATAATTAGGGAAGACTTAATTGAAAGAAACTCTGATTAAGTGCTGTGAATGGGATGGTGTTACTGTTTCCTGGTAGTTAGGGTAGAATGGCTGGACTTGGCCTTTAGTGTTATCTATGACAAAGCCTACTGTACATCAATTCTCCCCTTACTTACCCACCCCTACCCTATAAGCTATGCTGTTTGAATTAAACATCGAATGGCTAAGCCTCTTCAGGGATAAGCTACGTATCAGGGTGAGTTTGCCAAACTCCCAGTCAAAAGAAGGATTTATGTTGCCGAAGCAATAGGAGATTTTAAATTGCATGCCCTGCTATAATCTACCGCAGCCAATTTGAAATGCGATATTTAGCCGCGGCGTAAATACGCGGGACAAAAGCTTCGTAGGCAGAATAGCAATGTGCAGGGAGGGGAAAAAAGACACCCCGCCTCTCCTAATGACGCTAATGACGTCACGGCTAATGCACCAATGGCAGAGCTCTCTCACTGCCATTTGGAACAATGGTGTTTTTTTGGTATCAGAGGGATATCAGATACAGCGGAGTGACAGACAGTTAAATCCCCGCCGGCTCCACCAGCGGAACATTTCATACGGCTTATTTGAGTGTTTTATTACCAATTCAATATGTCTGCGACATACAATATGCTGCAGACTGTCTACCACAGCCAAACTCCAGCCATCTCTTGCATACAAATTTTATAGGATAAGTGAACGATAACTTCGTTGGGGATAATTTTGCAAATTGGCTAATTCAATGAGGCTAGATGCGCACTTCCATACATGCAGTGAAAAATAGTGCACTGGAACCGAAAATGACATGTTAATTGCTATAATGTTACCATGGACATTTAAGAAAATGGGGAAATACTGTGGAAATAAATCTCATTAAATTTCATGAGGAGTAGGCAGTTGTCTTGTCCCAAATCATAATGGCTGCTTCATACCAATCCCACACAGTAATGACAAAACCTCTGGCCTTTACACTTTTAAAACTCGGAGATAATATGCCCTATAGCAGCATATATGAAGGAAACTTCTCTTCAACGACTCTTTGCTACTTTTCAAATTACATAGTCTATGCCCATTGCCATTTTCAAACTGAGTAAGGCTCTCTCAGATCTCTTTCCATAAAAAATGTTATGCAAACTTTATCAGGAGAAGTAGAGCAACGCGTAGTTTGACAAGCAGTAGCCAGTGTCACACAGCACCTCCCTCCCCTTAGGGCAGTTTGATGGCAGAGGTCTGCCATCCCGGACCCCACCACCCCACCCCCACCTCATAGCAGCTAGGCCGCATCTAATTCCATTGCCAATGCATGCCACATCCAAGGGGTAATATTGATACCAGTGGACGGTAATTACTATCGATCCATGAGCCTTGTGTAAAACCCATCTCGGCTGAGTAATTGAAACCGTCAGATGCAATTAACAGATTGCCCACTGCCCCTTTTTTCTCCGGGCTCCAGCCAGGGGTAAATAGTTTATACGGGGGGATGTGGTCACACTGTGGTCGTAGTTTAGTGTTACATTATACCCTTTCCAGACTTTTCGTTTGTTGGGGTAGCTTAACGTCCAGTCAACCACACAAGGTTCTTTCCAGACTACACAAGGTAATGCTTTTCAGCTTACGGGTGATCGTATCTATGATATGCAGGGATGTAAGTTGGCGACAGTGAAAAAGTCGGAAATAGCAGTAAGAAAATCTGATTGTATCTTTAAACGTTGTGAAATACGTTCTAAAACATCAAATTTTGAAACTGATATTTGAGGGTCCTGGAGAGAAAAAATCGGAAATCCGACAAAAATCGGAAAAGTTACATCCCTGGATATGGTTTAGGAGAAACCCACCACCAAGTTCGATACCCTACTCGTTTTGAAGAGTGGCAATGGGTCTTTCATGTGCCATAGACAGGACACCACACACCCGGCCTTGATGACCCTGTCAGGAGCACAGGGTGGTTTCTTCTGCTTCATGCTTATTTGGAACTAGCTGTCAACACGATATGGCAAAGTCTGTAAACTATAGATTCACAATGCATATTTTGCCTGTTCTGAAATGTCACCATATGGCCAAGTCTGTAATTTACAGTGTATAGGACATGAAACCATTGACAGACTAGTTTGAAAAAGTGTTTTTGCCTGCTTTTAACTGTCAATAGTAGCCAAGCGTGTAAAGGGTTTAAGACAAGCAAATGCCTATGGTTAATACACTGCCATGAAAGTGGGCAGTGCTTTCTCTGAACAACAGAGTTCAGGATCCTTGATTTTAAGGAGACAGGGCATCTTTTCTGTCATTTTACAGCCCTTGGTTTCGCTCATGTTCAGCCTGTTTGTTGGTGGAAGTCTTTTTTTAAGGCGGGGGACCTTCAACAATGTAGACACAGCCATATTCCGTGCCTGTCTTATATCGTTCGGCACTGATTGCATGATACCTCTTGGCTTCAATTAACTAGTTTTTGCACCTTCCAAGATATTCAGTTAGCCGTTTTTGCAGAGAGCTCATATCGCCCTGTGCTTTAAAAACTGAACTTATTCCTTCCTATTAGGTCTTTATCTGAAAAAGAATGCCTGCTCTCCTGCTCGAAGCGAAGCTGGAACTACTCGTTTTAATGACACCTTGTTAAACAAATGTCACAATCTGTGTAGGCTGGAATGAGAATGGCAAAATAAATGACTTTCTTATTATTTGAGGAGTATGCCTCAATCTACTCGACTCGAGAACAAGATTATTTGGCTACAGCAACTGTGCCTTTAGGTCCTTTAATGGAGACAAATATTCCTATAGCCGTCTCAGAGGAAAACACTTTTGATTGGCAATTTGAAAAGATTATGCTCTGTGCACTTTGAAAGAGGCAAGGAAGGGTACCTAGGGTACTATATTTGTGGGAATACGGAACTATCCGTAAATGGACTGCTTCTACTTACAGTCTTATCACCAATCAAAACTGAACTTCCTTTCCATCCCCACTGCCAAGGTTGGGAAATAAATATACATATATTCTAGTAAATAACAAAGGCGAGTATGTTCTACATTCCGTCTGAGAAAAGGTACAAACAGTATAGACGTTGTGCACTTCTAACAAAGCGGAGAGGGTGCCATCTTAATGATCAATCTAAAATCATCACTATCCACTCTTCAAAATTAGAGAATACATATTTAACCTCTCTAATATAATCTCATGATATAGCAATTAAAAGTATTTACTGTTCAGAATTGATAAACTTAACTTTTCTTTTGATAGCCACATGGTTATGACCAACACAAGGTGATCACCAAAAAAAGGAAACGTGACCATATCTGCATAAGGTCTATACAGTATAGTAAAACGTGGAATGATACTGACACAATTAGTTTGGAGAGATGATGGAACCGCCAGGTCTGCAGACCGGAAAGCCATCACGGTTCTGCCCCCATGTGTGTCGGCCGGCGGAAAGTTATTAACAGTCTACATCATTCTGAAAGTCTGCCATCATGGTCTACTAGCATTAATACATGTGATATATGCTCCCCATAACTTGAGAAGCCCATAGAAATGGAAATAAGGCATTAAGTGTGGGACTATTTTCACGATCGGAGGAATTCAATCTTGATCTGGCCTGAACAAATTAAAAGGCAGTCATTTCTGTGACATGTTTGCCGCATGCCTGAGTACAGGGCTCGTTTCATGTAATTGTCTATTAATAAGTGTGCTTTGTCCATTTGTGTACAGTTTTTTATAATTGACTTCATCATAGTTTAAATTAGTTATGCAGTGTGTCACCTATGAAGGCCTACACTGAAGCATGACCCTCAAAGCAACTCAAAAACTTCTTTTATGGAGGTCAAAAGCTCTTTTTATGGAGTTTGTAACACAGTCACTTCTGAAGATGACCCATTCCACAGATGTGTTCACCAACATCAGATAAAAAACAAAACAATGGGCAAACCAAGTGTGGGCAATCAACCCCTCTTTGACATTTATCTGACTTCAATGACATGCACTTCATCATTGAGCTTGGAACACAGTTAATTGTGTAGGAATATCCATACAATGAAGGTGTCTAACAACATTATGTAAAAAGAAAACAATGGGTAGAAACCTCATTAAATCACTTTTTAAGACCCAGTTTGCACAGGTATGCCCTTGGCAACTGAGCTTGAAACACAGGTAACTCTGAAGGAATACCCATATTATGGACATTTTCAACAATGTTGGATTAGTAAAAAAAAAAGCAATGGGAGGAGACCTTATTTAATTACAGCCTCAGACCAAGTGTTGGCAATCAACCTCACTGACATTCGTCTGACTTTGACATGAACTTGATCAAATATTACGTGCACCCAGCATTCAGCAAAGACCCGGATGGCTGGTCACGTGACACTCAGTTTGGTTCCTCACACCCCAACTGCCAAGCTCCAAACTCAAATTGGTCCCCCCTAAAAAACAGCTCCCAAATCCACAAATTGGTTATTGAAAAAGAAAACCAATTTACGATCTTGTTATTCGAGATAATTGGGGTGTGCAGGGATACGTGAGAGCCTACTTTGCAACCCAACCACCAACCTACCTCTTTTACCTTTAGTTAAATTGTTGCAATATTCAAAGTGCTATTAAACCCCAATTCACACTAAATGATTGAAACCGCCAAAAACGCATGAAGACTGCATTAGACTTAACCACTGAAGCCCCTTGGCACCAATGTAGTGGCTGCCATCGCCTGTCACGAGTTTAAAAATAAATTAACATTTCTGCGGTTTTCATTTATTATTCATTCTGTCATGAGCTTGTATAGACAACTAGTTGCGGTTCCTAATCAAGAAATAAATCCTTGTGCATAGTTGAAAAGCAGTTAAGAAACTAATTGCTCGGGGTGAATAAACAAAAACAAACTAGTTACATTTCATCAATGACTGTATCACTGCTATTCGACTGTCGCTTAAAGTGAAAAAACAATCAGCGCCTTTCAAATATTGATGTAATGCGTATCACTGGCACCCGCATTCCTTTCGCAGGGACTCCCTCAACACCTTGTTTTTCCCTATTTTCCATTATAACTTTCTCGCACTTTGTTGACACTGCGCTCGTTACGGCGTCCGTGACGTCATGACAACCATGGTAACGTGTGACGTGCCCCCGTCTGTCTGTGTGTCGCAGGGAGGCGCACACTTCGTTAGACGCCGCCAGGGGTAATCTCCATACAAATGGCGACTTGTGGCTGGCGGTGGATGTTATCCGATGTGTAATGTTCATCTCTATGGTTTTAGTGCCTAGAACTCATTTAAAGCCCCTGTATGGGAACGATTTAGGACCCACAGAGTGGGCTGGGGTCAATCAGTTTAATCAGAAATGGGTATTCATGGATAATTCCACTCCCATCTTGTAGAAAATCCAGTACCCCCTCCCCAACCTATCCTATTGTTATTCCCACTTTACACATACATACCATATACAAACATATACATATACATTGTATATGTATATGTGTGTATATATATTATATATGCGTACATATATGTAGGCCTATATGTATGTTTATAGTGCGTATGTACATATGTGGGTATATATACACTGCTGGGACTGCCATACCAAGAGGCTTTACGTATGCCCTAATCATTGGCTTTAGATACATGACCAGGTGATACCACTACTGACAAGACGTCAGCCCAGTTCCCCTTCTCCAGCGAGTTGTCGCCGCGCGTCTCCACAGGGGGAGCCACCACAGACTCATTAGTGTCCCTGCCCGCCGCCAGGTGCGGCTCAACCCTGACCTGCTGATTCCCGGCAAATTGCCGTTTCCAAAGCCAAGGGATCAGCGGCGTTTCGCTGATCCCCCGAGCGCTACAAGATGTGGTTTGCCTGTAAGGCTGTGACCAGCGGCTGAAGGCACCGCACGTATTAAACATGGTTTTCCATTAGAGGCCAGAAGTTTGGCGGGCTTTGAGGCCCAACCACCGGTCAGATCGTGAGAGGCATTGGAAATTCAAACTGACTTTCAAAAACAAAACCTCAGAGCTAAGCACAATATTCTAAATGATCTTTAAAAAAAGGAATACACTAAATACCTGGGTTATATACGTCAAAACAACTTTGAATGATGTTGGTTCTATCTGATGAGTTGAGTTTTGCACTTTCTCTCCGCTAGGTGGCATGGAGCGGAAACTCGTCTATTGTTGGTGATCATGGCGGCGGCGAGGTGAGGCACTTAGTGGGAAATCATTTACCACGCTGCCTGCGAGGTATGGACGCCGCTGGAGCGTGGCAGCACGGAACGAGGTAAATCCTGACTAATTCTGTTCACATGCAAATAGTTAGTAGGGACAGTTCTTCCCACAAAACGACCCCCTGGGGGTTCATCCGACACCATGAAAGCCCACTCAGCACTTTATAAATCCCCCTAACCGGTCCGGCGGCGATTGAATCCGCTGGTGAGTGTCCCGGGTCGCCATTTATTTGGTCTAAGTGCTCCATCTCTAAGAATAGAGGCAGTTACTCCGGTTTCTACAAAGTCCCCCAGGCTGGCCTGATCTGCACATTTAGTGGTCAGGTTGTTTCAACAAGGACGTTAGGTCAAACCAGAGCTATTTGATAGAAGCTCCCATTGTTATTTTTCAAAGTGTGTCGCATTTATGGCTAGTTTCTCCTGATGATCCGCTGTTGGTTATTCAGATGATGCTGCTGCTGTGTTGCTGCCGTTCAGTAATTTTTCACGTTTTTGTCACCTCAGGGAATTAAAGTCCCCGATTAAAGTTCCACATGCTATCCACTATAAACAAGCCTAATCCAACTATATTCAGATATGAGAAATCCAGGAAGCAAACTGCAAACATAACCTATAGGTTACTGCGACAAACTAGAGTAAGTTGCAAAAATTAAAATCGCATAAATTAATATCTTTACATGACAATACAACTCTGGTAATTCCCACCTTAAATGGCATGTAACATAACCGGCGGCACCATTAATGAACCATTCACAAACTATCAGTCTGTGACTATTATCAATTTTCAACAATTTGGTAACGCAGCGCAAATGCTTCAGGCAATTCACCTAATATCAAAATGAACTGTAGAACCATAAATGCACTTCGTATAAGTTTTTAAGTTAAGCGACTATTGCCATACGGATAGAGCCAAATCGTTACCCAAGCACTTAGCACTTTTAATTAGGCTGCTGTATTTCTGGAATGTATGCGACAGGCAACCTTCCCGTTTCCATGGCAACAGTTTCCCCCCCCCCCCCCATCCCGGGAATCATGCTCGATCACGATAAGACACATCGACAATATGTTTCCAGGAACCTGTGAATGAATGCCGCAAAAAGGGCCATACATAAGACTCGCGAGATTTTCTTTCTCGCTAGCAATGCGTCTTTTTTCCCTCCTCGCCTCGTCCATTCTATACATGGACATGTGTGAATTATAAATTCAGATTGCCTCATTGGGAGACGGGTGAAATATTTCGATTATCTCCGCAAAACCAGTGTGAAATGATGAATTAAAACAGATTAGGGAAAGGTGTGACTAACATCCGCTAAATACATTCATTATATTATGTACCGTGTTTTTTGTTGTTGTTTTTCGGCCTGGTCTGAACAGATTGGGATTTCTTTCATCGTGGTACTGCTTGTACGGGCACGTGAATGTCTTGGTGGCATGTACAATGCTTAGTATGGGGGTATTACTCAAAGGAGGATACCCAGAACAACGATTCGAAAAGGTTTTTGTTTGTTGGGGAAGTTTTAGTCGTACTGTGCCCGTGCCTGCACCTGCACGAGAAACGGATAGGTCTATACATGTAAAAGGGAAAAACAATGAAGCCTATGTGCTATCATATATGCTAATTATTCAATATGCTTTAAAAGTGTATACCGGCATGTACAAACTTGCCTGGACGCAAGATTTGCTCAATATATTGTACAAGGATTGCGTTTGCCAGATTAATTTGTTTAGGACATCTGTGAAAATCATTTTTGCCTTTAGAATTGAATTGCTGTTTGTGGAAATACTAAAGCGAGACCATGATACACTAATCACCATTTTTTACACGGACGTCAAGCACCACGTTATACATCATCACGCCCTCGTATGCAGGGCCACAGACAGGAACAGCCTTATAGCAGGGTTTATTTACTTCTCCCCGCAATCAAAATTCACCCGGTTACCGAGTGAAATAGGGGCGGAATGAAGACCATAGTGAATAATACAACAAAGTAAGACCTAAACTTCCCCGAACACTGGCTACTTTACATAATTATGATAGAATATAGGCCTTTGGTATTTGGTATTTTGATAGAATTCATAAATGTGTATTGGCATCCACAAGCTTCCCTGAGCACAAAATTTGCTCAATATGTGGCACAGCGATTGCCACTGACACACATTTTAATTAAGCCAGTTCTTAGAAATCGGAAATCAGTGAGTTGGTGTTTACGGAAAAACAAAAGCAAGACCACAATACACTTATTACCATTTTTGACACGGACAACCAGCACGGTATTATACATCAGCACACCCTCGTATGCAGGGCCACAAACAGGGACAGCCTTATAGGAGGGTTTAATTACTTCTCCCCGCAATCAAAATTCACCCCGTTACCGAGTGAAATACAGGCGTAATGAAGCCCGGTGTGAATAATACAAGAAAGAAAGACCTAAACTTCCCTGAACACTGGCTACTCTATATAATTACGATAGAATATCGACCTTTGGTATTTGGTATTTCGATGGAATTCATAAATGTACATTGGCATCCACAAGCTTCCCTGAGCACAAAATCTGCTCAATATGTATGAAATCAATTGCCATTGACACACACATTTTGATTAAGCCAGTTGTTAGAAATCGAAAATCAGTGAGTTGGTGTTTACGGAAACACAAAAGCAAGAACACAATACACAAACAACCATTTTTGACACGGACGCCAAGCACAGCGTTGTACATCATCACACCCTTGTATGCAGGGCCACAGACAGGAACAGCCTTATAGCAGGGTTTAATTACTTCTGCCGGCAATCAAAATTCACCCCGTTACCGAGTGAAATACGGGCGTAATGAAGCCCATAGTGAATAATACAAGGCGAGCAGCTCACACCGCCCCAGCTGATCCACTATACGCTCACCCGCATCGACAACTAACCAACCTGATGGAAAACCCAGGGTTAAAAAACTACACCAGGATAACAATTGTCATTTACTCCCCACTCGCCTGGGGTTGAAACTATGTGGGAAAAACCAGCTGCATGGTTATAGAACGAAAACCATACGACGGCGGTGTTTTTCACCCTCTCCTTTCCCTCTTTTTTCTCTCTTTTTTTACTTTTGCTTCGCAGGCGTTGGGGCTTGGAGACTGGATGCCTAGTCACACACGGATGGAGCTCGGAGGTATTACAGGCCTGGGTATAAATAACAGAGGTATTTGTGGATAAAGTTAGAGCACTCTCACGGCCAGTTCTGGGGACGTAATAGGCTGGCAACATCATAAGTAAAGGCTCCCCGGACAGGAATATTGGGCATCAAGATGCTAAGGCAAGCTGCACCCTGCTTACACAGTCCAATGGTATGCCCGGCTCACTCAATTTTAACTTTCAAGGTGCAGAACAATCTTCTTTTAAATGCAATTATATGTATGTCTATCACTTTTTGAATTATGAGAATAGGGATGCTAATTGGGCATTGGATATCACCAACACAAAGACTGTGGACTGGTTTTATGACAATCAAGTTTGATGAAAAGAAAGTAAGAGAGCATGAGAACTCCTTGGCACTTTTGACGCATTAGAAACATTTTATGTAAAATGTTCTCTATGTCCATTTCATTCTTGTAAATCCCCCTTCTGGACTTAATGTTGGCGAGGGTAGAAATTGAAAATAGGGATGTGCGATAAACTATTTTTTATTATTATCACAATACTTGTGTCCTGAAATTAGAATCTAATAGGCATACGCATGGAGGACCAAGTCACCTTGAAAGCCGTATGGAAAAAAATTAAACAAACAATTTCATCTGATAAATTATTTCATGGGATAAACTTATTTTATCAGATAAATTATTCTATCAGATGAACTACGTCCTGTATTAGAGATGATCTCCCCGTTTATCGCCCATACCCGACTCATCAGGGGCCCCGGCTGCCATGAGAGGGTTACTTTAAGGAGAACCCAGACCGCCACCTGTAAATAATGGACTGGGGTGGCCGTAAAATAATGGCATTTATGGCGGATGCTCCGTGGGTACGGGGTGTTGGTGGATGGTTTGTGGGAGGTGGACAACAGGAGGTAACACAGGATTTCGGAGCGTGTGTGTTGGGGTGTGGAGGCGTGGGTCGGGCTCTGTAAATAGGCTATGTACTAACATTCAATGTTTTTTTTCTCTTAAGCGCCATACCCACAAGGCGATTTTGGCTGAATCGGCCGACTCATTGGCCCTAACATTGGCCGATTACATCTGGATAATCGGCCGATTTTTGCACCGTATCAAATCACCAACCAGTATGCTATATCAAAATGCTCATGTTTGATATTAATTGGTGATAAAATCGGGCTATTTTAGTGCTGATCAGACGGCCAACTTTGTCAGAATTGCCCAGCGGGTATGGGGCTTATGTCACGGCTAAGTGTCCACCAAAAGGTGAGGGGTGAAGAGGGTCAGGACCCCCTGGACCCAACCACACATCCGTCTCTTAACATGAAGAGAGAATATTGATAGTCTCTCCCCGCAACCATATGGCTAACCTGCTGCATTATATTTCTGTTTTTGACACTTGGCCCACCAAATGCAAAAGGAACGAAAAATCCAGACCTCCCCCACCCTTTCCTCGATGCGTACATACTTAATGGCAGACTCATTTCTCGTTTTTTGACCCTGTAGCTGACTCCCCCAGCCCCAGACCCACCCGTCATACGCCGGCCAATATCCGGCCCAAGTCGGCCCTTTTGTCGCTAGGAATGTCTCCACCGGTCCGCCCCATTTGTTTTCTATGGCCGCTGGCGGACGGGAAATCTGTGATACTATAGCATCCTTGGAGGTTTTTTTTTTCTTGGCATTCAGTTCTTAGCTTGTTGTAAGTCGGGAAAGCCCCTGGCGCGGTCTGATGGAGATGGGTGGGTACCGGCAAAGAACATGGTGAACCGGTATCTCGCTTTTCATAGCTGATTGATCATGTAAAATTCATCTTATGTTACTATACTTTAACAGTGTATCATTCATCTAATCTCTGGAAGATCATGTGTGACGTTTGAAGAAGTTAATAAAAAATTCCATTAAAAAGAAACACCTGGATCTACTTATAGCGCCCTTTCTAAAAAAAAATCATGAATGAACACTGCTCCGTTTTTTCAATGGTGAAAAAATTTGCTGTGTGAAATCCCGGATTTAGGTGGGTATAAATAGGCGGTATGTGGGGGGGAGGGGGGATACCAAAAATAATTCCCCAGAACACTAATGTCAAACGCTTAAATGAAAAGTGTATTTTGAACATAAACACATACATTATGTCTTCACACAGTTGCCCTTAGTAAGAGATGGCTGCTTTTTCGATTTAACCTCAAACTTTACTTTTTGATTCTAGAACTCTTACTCCCAAACGCCATCGCCGGCCACCTCCTAAATGACTATCTATCATAGATGTGACAAGTGTCATGCATATTCCATGTTTATAAATGTACTTTTTAACACCATCTATAAAAGTCTCTGAATGGCTGAACCGCGTATCGATGGTCTGGAATCTATTACAGACCTCAAAGTATAAAACATGACCTTTGGAATAATTCAGGTCTTGACGTTCTGCCACTGGACCCTCCGGGTATTCTGTAGGGGGGCGACCCGGGCGAATAAGTGAGAAAACCATCGGGGGTGGGAGATAGAGAGCTGTGCTGGTACTGTAGGGGTTCTCCAGGGGGCGCCCCGGTCGGACTGATGTCACAGGGACGCTGTAAAGACACGTCTAGACGCCACCACCAGGGGAACAAGACGCCGCGTTCTGAACACAGTTAGATTATATTCAAGCAAATTGTGCATTTTTTGCACATATTTTAGGTATGCTTTATGTTTGACTCGAACTTTTTTGGACTGTTGTCCAACATGGCCAGCTTGGCATTTGTATGCTGATGCCTTTTTCTCTTTTTAAATCCCATAAAGATAGTCTAGACACACTCCATGAAAGGCAAAATATGTTTCTCGTGCTGCATTCCTATACAACCGAAGTTAGATATGTCATATATCTTACATTGCAATTTCTGCACAACTTTAAGGCACGTTTCATATTCGTCCCAAAGTTTTTGGACTGTCGGCCAACAAGGCAGAATGGGTATTTGTAATGTTTAAAAAGATAAATATCTGACAGATTTGGTACGTCTGGAGTTTCCCTTTATCATTGGTCTGGTGTTTGGCAGTTTCCCTTTCTCATCGGACAGATTTCCGTCTTTTCGGGACGTTTAATAACAGGTTTACTAATTCATTTGCTGACAAATATTGTATATATATTTATTTATTTTTATTGAGCAAAACTATCTCGTTGTTACAACGCTTTTCAGATTATATAGCAGTTATGCAAATGCATTTGCTGACAAAAATGATAGCGGTGTTGTTACTGTTTTCCGTTAATACTCATCAAATTTAAAGCCTCAAATATATTCTATGATAAATACTCCAGTAATCTTCAGTGTGAGTTAACGTGCCTGATACAATGCGCCTTTTTGTTATACTACTCACACTGAATACCCGGGTCAGACCCTCATTGCCATATACTACTTAGATGAAGTCAAACCTGAGAATCCTCACGGTCAGAGTGATAGGGAGCGGGAGAAAGGCGTCTCAGTAACTAGCTGTCTGGTGCTAAATCAAGCTGGGAATTGGATTGGGCGAGAAGATACTTGAGGGAGGCGTCCTGCTATGGAGTAGGGGTATATCTAGACGGCGGGCCCGACAGTCGGGGGGTCGGGTAACCGATGACCACTGCCTTACGGAGCACCACCAATCGATGACTACTACCCACAAGCCGGGGGTTGGGGCAGTGGGGCATGGGCAGGGAGGTCTTATTTTTGTCTACTCCTAAAACTGGGAGTGGTCTACCTATATCCGAGACGGGAGGTCACCAACGAGGTGAGGCAGTCAAGGTTTAGGTATCCTTAGGGTTACCAACATCCCCCTCTTTTTTCATTTCATTTATTAGAAATAATTATCAATGTTTGTGTATCATCAAAGAATGGGGCCTTTAATTGAGTACGTATGCATCAGAAGGAGTTACGGGTCTCGCAGTTTTTTTAACGCACCTATATTCATGTGCAAATCCAAAGCGCATTTTAGCCCATGGAGGGGGGTTGGGTATCTTACAAATTTTAAAATGTGCATACATGTTTCATGGAAGGCTCCATACCTGCTACACCCAGGGTGCCCGCGCTTTTTCAAAAATCAATTTGAGACCTTTTTAAGACCTATTCAAGATCGAGGTTTAGAAAATATGAGACTTCAGAGTGGTTGATAACAATTTCTTTCAGATATAAACCCTGTTTAACACATTTCACAAGGCACTCGGTATCCCCGCTTTGTACAAAGTATGCCCTCGTCTACCACCTGGGTAGTTCTGGTCGTGCCTTAACCCATCCTGAGACCCTGAGACCACCCTGAGACCCTCGGACCCTGGAGGTTGGGGCGGTGTCCAGGGCCGACGCAGTGACCAGTGACCTTGGGGATGCTGGTGACAAGGTCATCAGGGGGGTCGGTGATGGAGGAGGGGCCTTCCTCTCCCTAAGGTCACTTTAAGGTCATCTCAAGGTCAGGGAGATGACAGAGGAGCCGACCGGAGATAGTCCAGTAACGGGGACTGGGGGGTCAGAGCTGCCCGGGGAGGGGTAAGGGCAGGTGATGGGCGAGGGGGTCAGGGGTAAATCGATAATAAAATGGGTGCTCGGGTCATTGTAGGGAGTTACATACTACAGGGTTCCCACGTATTTTCGAAAGGGGATCTAAGACCTTTTCAAAACCTATTTCAGATGAATGATGCGGGGGAAAACGTTTTTTAGCATATTATGACGATGGTGATTGTTGGAGCTTAATGCCAATTCATCAGTATTCCAGCTACAAGTGTGTTGACCAACTCACGGTTCGAGGTGGGAAGTGAAGACGATACCCATTCCCTTCCCTTTTTTTATATATATAATTTTGTACTCTTCGTATAGTAAAATGGGACATCTTTTTGATGAATACCCTTTTTCAGCTCATTTTCAATGTTCAGGGCAGTTACGGAACTCTACTCCAATTCAGTCCCTGAACTGAATTCTTTTTTTTTTGTCATGAGTGATACTATTTTCCGTCAGTGCCTTTATTCTACAGCCTGAATAATCCCCATTCCCCTATCCCGTTTCTAAGTCTCATCTCCAGTCCCCAGCCCACTTCTGAGTTCCTTCAAGTCTCCTCCACGTTGAGACGGCGCCGACCTCGGGTGGAGCAGCTGGTCCCTCGGAGGTGGGCGCCCTTCATCAGGGAGTGGGTTGATTGATCCCCGGGAACAAGCGGGATATGGTCAGCTGTACGGGGCGCCCCCTGTCCACGGATAGCCGAACCACCTGCCGGCCCACCTGCCCGTTAGTTGTACTCTACCGAGGGACCTGTTTTGTAGAAACCCAAGGGCAAGTTTCTATTGTTGATGTGTTGGTTAGCTCCCCATCCCACACCTCCACTCAAAGACGAAACAAAAGAGTGTTGTGTCCAGGTAACATAGGACGAAAACAAATCAGGGTAGTTAAGTAATTTGTTCTTCTTTTTAATTTTTTATTGTTTACCTTTCACAGACTCAAGCATTGTGGAATATCAAGATCTTTAAATATACATCCTATACAACTTTTTTCTCTTTTTTTTAGCAGTTCCTAGCATCGAAAGTCTGTTTCCTGTTTATTCTATTATTTTGGGGTAAAACCTCTTCATGGAGGGTTATTATTTTAAGTTACTTTAAAAATGAAAAGATTTTCGTCCAGAAGAATTTAGGGAAGGAACAGCGTTTTAGGCTAGTTCAGGTTACCTGCACAGAACCCCTTTCTTTTACTTGGCCTTAAGGGTTTCGAGCAGGTGGTCACTCGATCGTCTGGGGATGCATTCTTAGGTCCCTTGGGTGTGAACGGAGATGGACGAGTTGGGAGTTTCTTTCAGGCGATGACCGTGGATGGAAGTTTAAAAATAACTCTAAAGTTACTTATATCATTACTGTCATATTACTGAAAAACAGGGGAAACTTATGTATGTTTCCTAAGAAAAATTCTTTAAAAAAATAATACATCATGGCATGTCGTACCTTGTTTGGCAGTTCAAAACTTAAGTTTCAGAATTACTGAAAATTTTAAGGAATTATATAAGTACCAAAAATTCTGCATACCCTCTAGAATGTCGTACAGCTATTCGTTTCACTACTACAGTAGCAAAAGAGAAATATGGTGTTCCTGTTACGTGGCCACAATATCTACATGCTGCTGGACACTTTGTAAATAGTTTGAAATTCTATCCAAAACCGACCTGAAGGTTTGGTGCTCTTAAAGGTTGTATTGTTCATAAGTTACAAGCAGAATTGTTTCAGACTTTGTGACATTCGTCGGCTTTTATGGCACTTTTTAAGACTCATACAAAGGGTATGGAGTATTTAAGTGTTAGAAAATTAGGGATTTGCAAAGCCCTATCTTTTATGTTATTGATTTTCCTCTTCATGAAGAGGTTTTAACCCAAAATGCCCCAAATTTAATTATTACACCAACCAGAATATCAAGAATGTAATTCTTAAACACACTTGCAATTAAAAGTGCAGGGGAATTTTAAAACCCTTTCTCAATTGCAATTCAAAACCAATTCAACCAATGTAATTGGTTAACATTGAAAACAGCTCACTTGGAAAAGTTTTACGCGGATGGGGAAAAAGAGGGTTTAGAGACCAAAAAGGCTGGCTGATTCTATTAGTGATCACGTCTTTTGTAATCAAATGGCCAGTGGTGGCGCGGGAAGCCTTCAATTATGGCTTTAATTGGTGGTCGCCCAGAACACCTAACGATGGTCGAAAAAAAGGCCCACTTTGCCATGTAAATGCTCGGGGACTTGGCCGGCCGAGCTGGTCGTGTTGGCTGGGGATCGTACTAGGCAGGTACATGGGCCTATCTCCCCGCTACTGATAGGGTGATTTCTGGGGCTATTCCTGGGCTTTATATTGGATGAGATGGGGGCAGTTGCCATGGGCGAGGGCGTGAGTAACCTTAAGACTGAAATACACTAACAATTTCACTCAAGAAAAATCGACAGTCACAATAAGGATTAAATATAGACATATCACATATCAAAAGAAAGGATTTCAATTTCCCTTTCAAAAGGTATGTAGCATGCAATGGTTCCTTTCACATTTCTCATAACAATTTAGAAACTGACCAGAACACCTAACAATGGCTGGAAAAAAAGGCCCACTTTGCCATGTAAATGCTCTGGGACTTGCCTGGCCCTGTTGGTCGGGTTGGCTGGGGATCACTCAGGACAGGTACATAGGGCTATCTCCCGGCCTCTGATGGGGCGACTTCTGGGCTTTACATTGGACGGGACGGGGGCAGTTGCCATAGGTGAGGGTGTGAGGGTGGCAGTAAGGATTAGATATAGACATGTTAGATATCATTAGAAAGAATTTCAAATTCCCTTTCAAATGGTATGTAGCATGTATGGGTTCCTTTCATATTTCTAAAAACAATGTAAAATTGTTCAGAACACCTAATAATGTCAAATAAAAAGGCCCACTTTGCCATGCTCGGGGACGTGGCCGGCCCGGCTGGTCGGGTTGGCTGGGGATCACTCGGGACAGGTACATGGGGCTATCTCCCCGCCTCTGATAGGGCGCTTTCTGGGCTTTATATTGCCCGTCTTGTCCAATTTGGACGAGTCGGGGGCAGTTGCCAGGGGTGAGGGTCTGAGTAAAGGCATAAGATTTAAGAAAAGGTGGCAATAAGGATTGAATCTAGATATGTTGTATACCAATAGAAAGGATTTAAAATTCTTTCAAATGGTATGTAGCAAGTAAGGGTTCCTTTCACTTTTTAGGGTTCCTTTCGGATGAGACGAGTGCAGTTGCCATGGGTGAGAGCGTGAGTAACCTGAAGGCTGTATACCATTATTCGATTTTGCTCAAGATTTCATAAAGATCTCCTGTGGCAATAAGGATTAAATATAGACATGTTATATATCATTAGAAAGGATTTTAAATTCCCTTTCGAATGGTATGTAGCATGCAACAATTCCTTTTGTATTTCTTATAACAATTTCAAATTGACCATTGGCTTAAATTGGTGGTCGCCCAGAACACCTAACGATGGCCCAAAAAAAGGCCCACTCTGCCATGTAACTGCCCTGGGACTTGCCCGGCCCTGCTGGTCGGGTTGGCTGGGGATCACTTGGGGCAGGTAGGGCCGTCTCCCCGCTACTGATGGGGCGATTTCTGGGCTTTAAATTGGATGAGATGGGGGCAGTTGCCATGGGTGAGGGCATGAGTCTCCTAAAGGTGGACACAGACTACCCAACTCTTACGATCTAACGGTCACCGATCGCCTCGCAATTGTAACCATTTTCTTTTTGATTCCTTACAGTTTACTTTGTAGAATATGATAGTTTGAGTATTTAAACAAGATTTTCGTTTCCATAGCGCCTTGGGCTTCCAACGCGTTATTTTACAGTAGGTTTCTTTAACCATCTCCTTCAAAGAGCCTGCCTAAAGTTGCCTTGCTTCCCGAATCTAACTGGTCGCCAGTGTGGTTAGTAGGTGATGGGGCGAGCATTTAAATAGCCTCACGGAGTTGCTTAGATACTAGTATCGTTAAAGTTAAAACGGCAATTAATCTCTCCGATCGGTAGTTTTAAAACCCTTCGGTGGTTACTGAAAAGAAAAACGTTTGTGGTGGGGCACTAACTTCGAAAAAAGAATGCTGGGTACAGGCTACAAATAGTAAGGTAGCGACTCTCACTAGGTTTGCTCAGTTTCACCCCATTCTCGATCAATTCTTTTTTCCCAACGTGTTTCCTACTCCTACAGCTGTGTGCAGTCCTGCTCCACCATGTAAAAGTGCTCCAAATCAAATTTGATATCAATTTCCCCTAGTGTTTCTTGGAAAACAATTTACTCTTTAAAAAGTTTAATCTCTTGATTCTTATGAATTAGAAAATCCAGAAACTGGGCAAAAAGAATTCCCTAGTTTTTCCCTGTATTGAGGATGATGATGTGTTGGAAGTTTAAGGTCTACTCAGCAATTTTTCACCTATATCGAGACCAACTCTGGCTTTCGACTGCCAATTGGCTGACCAAATCTATGGCGATGGAAACGACGGCAAGGCAAGGTGGTGTAGCAGGCACTGCCCGGACTCAAACCCAGGTCCCCCACAAGCAAGGTGAGGACGTTAACCGCTACGCCACCCGGCCCCCTTTCCCTGTAGTGTGGCCTGTGTTTTTTATTACCATTATTTTGTTTTGCGATTTTCCCACGGGGACACTAGAGATGCCACTCCCGGCTGGTGAAAAAGTAGGAAAAGTAGGAAATAGTTTTCCTGCTTTTGGTTTTCCTTCAGCGATTGACAGAGAATTTGTATTTGAATAGCTTGAAACGACTCCAAAAAACAACACTAAAACAGATATGAAAGTGGTGTAGGAGAAATCGGTTGTGCAAACCAAAAACTTTTTGAAAATCCTACAAAAGTAGGAAAAATGGCACTTCTGGACATTGATGTAACCTTGACTAGTCCATACCTACCCCCCACCCCCTGCGCCGTCTCGGCTTCCCGGCGGGCCGTGTTGGAGGTGGTTGTTGGCCGTGTCGGGATTTGGCGGCTTTTCCCCGGCACTGACCACCGCCAGTGTCCCCACATCGATTGGTCAAGGCCTACCGCCGACGAGAGGGGCTTATTTCACAGCACTCTGCCCCCGCTGACTACGTCCCCTCGTCCTCTGCTCCTGCCCCCCCCCCCTCCCCCCGCCTGTCAGTGGTACCTGTCCACTGTCCTTGTTCCCTATCCTTCAATAAAAAAAACTCTTTATCAATCTAAAATACCTATAATACTCCCTATACTCTCTCCCTTCCTCTTTTTCTTCGCCAGGTTTACAACGCTATCTTGAAACCGATAACCTAACATCATGTCGCTTCTACAAAAAACCTATATTTTAGGACAATTTTAGTACTTTCAAACTTTAATTGGTAGCATCCTATGTATCTCTATGTTGATAGTGCGTAATCCCTTTTGCATGGGCGTCTGACCAGTCAAACATTATACAGCTGTCAAACATTATCATGTTTGTTTGTTTGTTTGTTTGTGGGATTAGTTTAACATCCGGCCAACCCTTCAGGGTTCTTTTACCAGACTGCACAAGGTAAAGCCTTTCAGCTCGTTTTACGCCACAGGGGCGGTGACCGAATCTATGAAATGAGGTGCCTATTTGTAGCAGTGGGACCTAATGCCCTCTTTATAGTGCTGTCACACTGAGATATCATGTCATAGGCCCACAAATTACCCCACCCAGTCACATTATACTGACACCAGGCTGACCAGTTATGTTTTGTGGTTCTTACTTTATACCGAGTGCCAGGCAAGCAGTGACCACTACCATTCTTAAAGTCTTTGGTGTGACTCAGCCAGGAATAAATCCCAAGACCTCCCAGACTCAGGGTGGGCACTCTACCAAAGAGCTACTGAGTCTGGTCCCCCCATTTGTCGCCTTCTGAACATTATCATGGTCTTTCTTGTAATACAGCCTACAGGGATATTGCTTTACAGGCGTTGGATAAGAATCAGCTGTTGTTTGACAATTTGCGTGTCCTTTCAGCACTTAAATCAAACATAGTTACCTTCAATATTTTGCTTAAATAGGTTTCCCACGAAACACATGTAAGGATCACTTTTTTACAGCTGTTAATCCAATAGACATAAATCATTCCTCTCCATCAGGTGTTGCTGTCACAGAAATTATGCAAACCCATCTTTAAATTGAGAAAATGGCTTCCCCTTAGGAAGGAACCCTAAACACGGGGTGAATTATTGATGATCCCAACTCTGGCTTCTGTTCAACAATCATTCACTATTTTAAAAAGTCGCATTATCATCTTCTATAGAAATAAAACAAAAGTGGGAAAAGGGAACCTTGAAAATGAAGTTTGAGAATAATGTTGACATCTTGATGTTTACCAGGTATGTAGGTCAGGGCTGGGAACCAACAAAATCTGAAACGGCCAATTAAGTGACACCATTCATTCACTTCCCGAAACCATGTCCGATATTCTGAGAAATCTGAACTTTGTGCAAAACACGGGATCTCCTTGTCAACAGTAATGGGGCTAATAATCAACTATGTAGCTTCTCCGCCACGCAGCCACCAACTGTTTGTTGGTCAGTTGTTTGTAACAGCCTGGTTGCGCAGCCTCAATTGAAATGTGACTGCTCTTCAGATGGACCCGTGCGTCCAGGCTAGTCAGCAAGTGGTAAGAGTGGAAGACACATGAGGGACGCGCCAGCAGACGCTTACAACTTAAAATTGAAGATTCAACTTAAAGAAGGATCGGGGCGACAGGAGGTGTGAAGTTTGAAACAGTAATAACTACAGATGCATTACAAGATGGGACTGTTGATCTGGGGAAAACAGAGGGCGGAGGGGCGGGCGGGTGTTGGAGTACAATTAATGCTGTAGCATTTGGATCCATTTGGAGCTGACAGGAAGACGTGAGAAATAAAAAAAAGAAAAAGAAAAAAGAAAAGAAAAAAAAAAGGGGGGGAGGGGTGGTGTGTTGATGGAAGACGGGCGTGACACTCATTAGATGCATATCTGATAGGACATCAGGGTAATTACAGGCTAAATAATGAAAGATCTCGTTAGCCCTACCCCCGCCACGCACAACAAAAAGCCGCCTCCCAAAGCGTTGTAATTGTTGAATAATTAAAGCCACATCTCCGGGGAAACCCGGCTTGAAAAGAACGCCGCGTACCACCAGGACACCTGGTGGCGATTTTTATAACTAACAATTTCTTCTCTGACTTTCCTTCAAATGCCGTCATTTTTGAGAAGTTAAGTTCCTTCGGGTGGCAGCTGAAGACAAAGCTTTGGGTGAAGTTTGACAGTTGAAATACCCAGATGGAAACTGGTATTTGGAAAAAAAAGTCTCCTTCATTGTTGGGATGGTCTGTGCTGGTAACATTACACAGGCGGAAAATCTGCCTTTTGTCGACAGGTGCCATTTCAATCAGATTAGGGCTAACAGCCAGTGAAAGAAATAACACATGATTGGAATTAAACCGAATTTACACTGACGGGAACATTCCGCTTACATCAGTCCAAGGTCATGGTGAGATATTTGCTTTGTACGGTTGTGGTTTTTTTAAAAGATAGAATAAGAAATTATGACAAACAAATAGGGGCTTACATGAATGTATAACAGTATATGTAAGTATTTGACAAAAGTGCAAACTTTCAAATTCCGTTTAGATAGATAGACAAGCAGTATTCCCGCTATATCGGTAAATATTTACTAATTCTCTTTGTATAGGAAAATTGGCATGCTGTATAAAACGCTGTCAACATATTTTATTTCAATCTACATGAACAAAAGTTTGGGTCAATAAAAACAATTCGGATAAAAAAAGTCAATCAAAATCACCATAAATTTACTGCATAAAAAACCCTTCAGGTTTCGATGACAAAACATTAGATCAGCAAGCAAGACCGAAAACATCCCTGTGTGTTTATGGGCTGGTTGTAGTATTCTATCATTGTTTATTTTTTGGCCGGCTTCAAACTTAAAAAATGAGGCTGGGTTTGGTGATGCCGAGCGGCCTTGACCCCAGGTGACCTTGGGTGAGGCCAGTGACCTTTGACCTGCCATCCATCAATGGTGGAGGTGAAGGACGGTGATAAAAGCGGGGAGAGAGGCACAAACAAACCAGGTCTGGTGGGACCTGAAAAAACAGGCCTTGGTCCATCAAAGCACCCCGCCACTACTCCTGGGTCCTCAGTGTAGTCCGGCTGTCAAGTCACCTAGCTTACACCAAAAATATCATAGCTACACTAAGATATGTAACTCCAACTGGCGCCTACACTTTTTTCGGGACGTGGCGCACCTTACAAGACTCCGTGCACACCGTTATAAATAATTCAATAATCCGTCTCTCTCTCGATCTTTTTCACTTAAACAAACCCTCAAATACCTCATGAAAAATAGAAAAACAGACCAGTATTGTTGCAGTTTGCACGGACTCTCATAGGGGGCGCTACCATCATCAACGTCCCGAATTTGATTTCTTATCTTAGACGCTCGTTTCTAAAAAACAGCCCTCAGCCCGTCAAAGCACCCCGCCTCTACTCCATGCAGGGACACGGGGTAGGCCGGGGTCGAACCCGGATCCCCCACGTCCAAGTCGAGCACGTCGACCACTACACCACCCATCCCCCCTCCACGAGACGATTTTACTCACCATTTCCAAAATTGCCAGTTAAAATAATGACTTATTTTGGAGGTGTTATATGTCAATAGAAAGTTTTTTTCTATTCTTTTTCAAATGCTGTGTAATTGGTATGGTTTCTTGTAATTTTCATAATGGACATTTATAAACAACCCAATTCTTAATTGTAAAAGTACAGGATTTACCCTCTTATACCAGTGGCGGATCCCACTTCTTGAAAAGGTGGGATCCCCAGTGCCCATTAAAAGGAAACCATTAAAGTTCGACACCAATACTGTTGAATCTAATCCCGGGATGACACCAAAGATGGCCCAACGTAAGGCCCAAATCGGCACTACCAGACCCCATGATGTAAGCCAGGGACTTGGGGTAAAGAAATCGGAAATAGCCAATAAGCTATCAAAATGCATTCACTTCTTAGTAATCTTTCCGATTTTCCTAGAAATCGAAGTTTATCAGGAAAATATCTTATTTGTTTAGGAAGAATTTTAGATTTGTTTAACCAATGTGTATGTACTGTTAGAGAACCAACCCATAATCACCAGCTATTAATTTAATGACATTTTGGAAAAGGAAGTGCGACGAAAATCTGGAGACTTCTATCCCTGAACTGTATAACCTGAGCGGTGAGCCAGGTCCCCTACTTTCACTAAACTATGATATGGTGGTCTGAGTCTGAACAGTGCTGCCGCCTGGTGAGAGAAGAGAACATTAAACGTGAGTACACGTTTACGACCTCTGGCGGATATCGGCATTATTGGAGGCCTCACCAGTTGCCACATCTACACTTGGCAATCTACTTTCAAAGTTCCACCCCATGACTTAGGGGTATTTCCTTTCTAAGTTTGAATTTAAACAAATATTTGCATATCAAGAAAATCATCTTCGACTTTTGCGACATACAGTTCGTCACAAGAAATGACCACCTGAAAAAGCAAATTACGTTCTAATCCGCAGAATCCAGACTGTACTTGTCAGTGATTTTCCACAATGGTGCACAAAGATAACACAATACCACTTTTGAACAATACACCTACCTATGCCATCTAATGTCTCTTGGCAATGTGGTGCATACGTTTTATGATCTATATCTTGTTCTTGAAGTTGATAAAAAGGCACACGAGGCAACGGGAACTAGATAAGTGTAGACCACTGATTTCGAATTCAAAGACTGCTTCCATGCAATGTGTATGACTCATACCCTCAATCAGCACGGGTGCACAGGATTAGGGTAAGGGACAGGTGAGAGAAGACTAACAGTGGTCAACAATCGCCCTTATATGGATCTGACCTGGTTCCTCTCTGGCTCTGCTAACTTCACATGATCACTGACTGAAAGCTTTCAGTGACCCCTGTCCAATGCCAATGTAGGTGTGTGTAGGTGTGCACAACAACTCACTTTTTAATCATCACTTTAAAGGGTTTCCCCAAATCCCCCACCACATTGCCTTCGCTCATTTTCCAGATGAATTTTGATATATCAATCGCCTATTTCCACACTCTTCTTGTGGCAGTAGTATTTATTTAACTATTGGAAAACTTTGGCTTTTAGAAATGGTGCCGTTTTTGTTAATTGTAGTCATAGGGATGCGTCTAAAAATCTGGGGACAATTATCAGTTCTTTTTTTAATTCCAATACTTATCCATGATTACTTCTATTTTCTAGGAGTTCGAGTCTCTGTGTGAAATACATGCAATCAGCCTAGTGATGTCATGAGTCGCAATTCAGAACGCAATTCTTGCCCCGCTATACACCTTTCCCACGAACATGCCCAGTCTACCCTACCACAGAGACCTTGTTCCCAACGATCTAAGCCTGGTCCTATAAGAACCCATACCCCAACCGTTTGGTTCAGGCCTATTCCGCTAGCAGGGCGCCACACTATTGAAAAAGGTGTATATTCACCCTTTTATACCTCGCGTATTTTGATCCAACAATTACGTTGAACAGTGACAACCATGTCGAGTCAACGTAGTTAAGCCTCATAACACAAGGGGGCACCACCTGCTAAGCCAACGTTTCAACCAGGGTCTCTTTCATGTTACATGTATTGTTTGTCTGCTGAAATAAGGAAATACAATCAAGTTTTGACTCGGTAAGTATATACACACAGTGTATATACCTATGGAGCCTCCCATTAACTACGTAAAAACATCTTCAAAAGATCAGATCCCCAACCCAGCCCCTTGGACAAAACTGCGCTTGGCTTTGCGCAGGAACGGGCTCACAGTTTTACAAATTTCATAATCAGCCCCCCACCCTACCCCCTTTGATGTGTACGTTAGAAAGGCCCCTATACAAAACATATATTTATATGAAACATGTATTTATGTATGCTTTTGATACACAATAGTATAGATGTTGCACAGTTACCACATGAATGATGCCACTTCCTGGTCATGAAGGGACCCTTGGGTTGATGGGTTGATGACATTTACAATGTTGTTTGGAAACTGTTAGGGGCCTTCCATTTAGTATGTAAGCACATTTTCAAAAATTTCAGACCCCATCCCCGACATGAGCAAAATACGCATTGGATTTGTACTAAAATGTACGCACGTTTTCAGAAATTTTGGACCCCCCCCCCCCCCCCCCATTGATGAGTATGTGCTTAATGGGAAGGCCCCTTATTGGTAATGTCCTATACACATACTTATTTGTCATATGAGAATCTTTCTAAACAGCAGGAACATAGGGCACATTTGTACACTGGAGTGCCCCCTCTGTCGGTATACATACTGTGTGGCCGTACCGCACTCAGCTAACTTTGTTGGCAAGGACTCACCTGGAAGTAGAGAAAAAAGACGACATTAAACGACTGAAGTACATGAGGCAAATGAGGTTCTGCTCGGATTATTATAGCACCACTTACACTGTATTACCAAATGACTACTGATATCGTATACCAAATGAAAGGGTGTTTATATGTACAATATTGCGTGATAATGTATTAAACATAATAGTTAATGAAGGTCTCGCTAGAACTACTGTTTGTACAAAGGAGAATATTTCCCGTATATAACAAATGTAAACTTAAGTATTTGTATTGAATCCCTGCACTGTTCACATTTGTTACCTCCGTCTTTCATTGCATTTATTTATCTTTTATGAAAGTGAGAACTAGATCGTTGAGTTTAACTATCAACCAACATGAAGAGTTAACTAAGTAAAAAGTTTTAAAGAGTTTTATTAACCGACATGTTTCGCCCTTTTGCAGGCTTCTTCAGGGTTGAGAATGTACAGATAAATACCTCGTAAGGTGCATGTTTCAAGGCCTAAAACTTTTATGACATTGTATTATTCTTCAAGCATCTTCCAGAGATTCTAAGGTTTGAGTTTACCTATCATATACACATCTTATATTTACAAATCAGATAATAGTGGAACTACTTTCTGTACTGCCCGCCAGGGTGATAACACTTCTGCCTACTACCCGGCACTGAAACTGTACCACCCCGGGGTATAATAATTACCACTAAGCACACACACTTACATAAAGGTGCATGCATGACTACTACATGTATGACACTGGCCGCAACTGACCATATCAATAAAGTGCTTCGGTAGGCTTCTTTCTTTTGTTTAATGTGTCAGGAAAATGCAGAGTCAGCACTTTTCAACAATACTGTACACGACATAAAACAATCCTCACCGCCCTGCGAGTGCGGGAAAACCTTCCTGATGGAGAGCACAGCGCACTACTGATATCCCTTTTCATCTATTGTTTCATTATTTATCAATTCTAATATCTATATCAAATTTATTGCCTGTCCAAGATCAACAGCGTGGTATTTTAATCTCAACCAGTACATAAATCTCGCATTCAATTGGTTAGTGTTGAGCCTTAATTACACTATGCGTCAGGTTTCTGTTCACTTCGGGTGACTGTTTCAAACGCGAATGATTCGCGTTAAGGCCATATTAAATTATGCGTCGGACCCAACGCGAAGTATATTTTACTAAGAGTTTTGGGGATGGTTCCCAATGCAAATCCAAACGCGAACCTGTTTTTATATATTACACTTCGCATTGGGCATCAAGAATGGCGTTTGCTATTCGCGTCGGCAAAACGCAAATGAAACAGCCCCAACGCAAGCCAGCCAACGCGTAGTGTAATAATGCCTTAAACTTCCGTGGTTGTATATGAAGTAGCTCAGACAGCTATTGTCGAGGTATACATCTGTATGCCTATTGGAAATATAAAAGAATGATAAAAGTCTGTTTGACTGACTCTGCCCGCATTGGTTCTACACCATCATGACGATGGGCTCAATAGCTCCATTGCCTGCTGTACCATTCTTTTTTGTCAATCATTTGGTTATACGTTTGCCTCTTTATATGCTTAATACGGATATTGATCCATTTGCCATCGCTCCTACAATGATTATGTTCAAATACTGATATTCAATAAGTGCACCTTTATTTACTAACAATTGCTATCCAATACACTAATGCAGTTCATGAGAATTTCTCCCTTGATCAGATTTTCACAATTTGATAAAGGCAAATTAATAACATATTGTACTGCCATAGCCCTTGCCTGAGCATTTATTTGTCCCCAATACAACACAAATTGCTTTATTCCACTGAATACTAAAGCCCCGGTCACATACAACAACTGCATAGTCGTTGATGCGGTCTACAACTGTTTAGCTTCAGGGAGTGTATCTTGATTGCAGATCATGTGTATTTTTAGCTCTTAATCCCGGGACACATAATTATTGAAACTGCCCACGTAAGAACTCAACCGTTGAGTTGAGTTTAGTCTATATGTGCGACTAAGCCTAAAGGGGAGACCCCAGTGAGCGATACAACTGAAATTCTGATTGTATTTCGTGACTGAAGCGATCAGGAATAGTGAAAAATCAGAACTCGTAAAATGAATAAAAAGAAAGAAAACAGAAATAGTCACAAAAACTGGTGTACCCATTGAGTGTTGCAGTAAGAAATATAAAGAAAATAAGTTGATTTGAAAATATCTCACAGAATATATTAGATATATCGCTCAATGGTCTAACAGAATGTCGTTCAATGGGTTCTGCCGGCCCTTTTTAACAGCCTCCAGTTTGTCAGACTTGGTGCTGTACACGTGTATACATCTCTCCCGTGCACAGAGGCCACCCCAGACACAATGTCCTGACAGCGGTTATTACTACTGTAGGCCCGGCCCACCAGACAGCCCCACACAAAAAACACATGTATGGAGATTCAATCTATGCCTACAGTCACTGTCCGCTGATTGTGGGCTTATAGAGAAGTAGTTCCGGCGGCGCAATCTCTACGCGACCTCTTCACCTCGTACAGTACGTATGGATGTATCCATCGGATCTGAGCAAGAGAGGCTTTTTTGTGACTCTACCCAGATAAAGGTTTTAGAGTGTGAGAAAAATAAATCGCATTGTCACGTTCTGATCAGAAAGGTAGTTTATAAAAATGGGGGTGTATTAGATGTATTAGGTCTTGGTGAGTTAAGGTCCGGCCACACTGCCCAACTCAACTTAACTCGATTGTCGTAGCTAACTATAGACCCCGTGCCAGTCACGCGTCCACCCTGATCAAACGCGCGGATTTGATAGCGAATTACGGAGTTCCGGCCCATAGGCGTAATGCTTAAGAATTGGTTTTTGTGTCCCTGTACCTCATGTATTGATTTCCTAGAAAAAATCTTGACAGTTTTGGCTAGCTAAGGCCTTCATCTATGAAATATTAGAAAATCAGAATTAATTAAGGAGAAATAGCCATGAAAATCAATGTTTTCTATCATCTCCAATGCTGTAGCATAGGGCGGATGTCAGGAAAAGCTCCGCAGCAAAAGGGAACTGGCACAGGGTCTATGGCACCAGAAGACTACGACTGTCTGGTCTTAGTGTTGGAAGCCTACCTGGCCACACTGTACGACTCAACAGTCGTAGTCTTATCAAAATTATTTAATAAGCAAAGACAAACAAGTCCAAACGTCTAGTAATACTGTATCAATTCGGCGGCATGTTTTAATGTTTTAATGTAATATATAGTAAAAAAGTAAATCTACAGTATCAAAGCTTCCAGCTTTGATACAGATAAGGCGGCGGTATTAATAATATTAATGATTCAGATATTTTGATGGTAGGTCGGAAAAAATGACACTATAGTGACAATTTCACAAATAATTTAATCTTTGAATCATTTAAATCTTACTGACAGCACCGGAGAACTTATTGACAGTGTGACGCCTATGTTTCAACATTGAATGGGAATGATTCTGACACTGACAGTGACTTAGGCCTAGACATATTTAAGTTCAGATTGAATATTTTGGTGGTAGGTCAGAAAAAAATGACACTATAGTGACAATTTCTCAAATCTTTTAATGTTTGCATCATAAATAATTGCTTTTGGAGACGCCATAATATATTGACAGTGTCGGAGGGGGCTTAGGCCAAGCCTATCTGAGTCTGAGTCCAGTCATTTTTTCATACCATCTGTAAAATATTATTGCAAGCGTTTCCAGGCCTAAAATGAACAAACTATATGGTAAATAGGACCATGAGATATAGGAAAACATAGATATATGCATGGATTTCATTTTGATAGGCCTAATAAGGTCTAAATAATTATTTTTCAGACTGCCAGTGTCCGACCATTGCGCGTTAGGCCTCTAGCCGAGTTTAGGCCTAGATTTCAACGGTATCATTTCAAATGCTGGACAAAATATATGAACCCACCTTTAAGGCCTGGATTCCTCAATGCGTTTCAATGCGTATATCCTCCATAATTGATGCGTTTAATGTCATCCTGGTTTCCTGAGTTCAAAGTATCGATGCAGGCGTGATGGGGAGAGAACCCGGCGAAGGGTTGACGGCGCCATGTTAGGTCTGACAGTGACAGTGCCTCCACGTGTCCGATCGATCCAATCTTTTCCCTTCGATACGAACGCATGTTTCCCGCATGAATTGTCAATGCGTTGTATGCGTTTAAAGACAATCGCGCTATTTGTTATTGCGCACCCACGGCGAGCAGCCTGCAGGTATGGGTGTGCAGTGGACCATGACGACCAGTGGCCTCAGTATAGGAGCCTCTGTGAGGGGGGAGGGGGCAGTGCAGTAATGGCTATAACTTTGTTAATATTCATCCAAACTTTATACAGTAAGCAGTGACAGAATCCTCATGATGTAGGGAACAATATAAGGATATAGTACTTCAGGATATTTTGTATTTAGATAGGTATAGGGACCATTAAAACAAATAGACCTGGTGGGTTAATTCCAGACTTGCAGGTACATAATCAATTTTTCTGGCTAAATTCATGCGGTGACCCCATGTTTTCTTTGTTGAAAATGAAAGCTAACAGTCCAACACACATTATGTCTCATTTTTATTGATTTTTCAACTTTGATTTTTTGTGTGTGGACTTTCTTGTCCGAAATTTATTTTTTTTAAGAAATTGATTTTCAAGGAAAATAGACTGAAATGCAGTGAAAAGAACACATTTTTTTCAAGGCCATGCTTAAAGTCTGTGAACATGTGTCTTAGCTTTAGATTTGAGTGGTAAGTTTGTTTAGTTGAGGATTAATACTATTAGTATTCACGAAAATTGTACCCATCAATATTGCTCTACAAAACCTTAGTTTTGAGGGAATTATGCACATATTATTCCTCCTGCAGATAAAAAGTTAGCATGGTGACCCCCTAATTTTTTTCCATTTTTTGACTCTAAACATACTTATCTAGCAATTCTCTGATTTTCAACAAAATCTCAACTTTAGATCTATAATGGCGCCATTGCCCTTAAGGGGGTCCAGACGTCAAAATATATATATTGAAAGCATCAGATACCGCCGTAATCCAGGTATTCATGCGGCGAAAGAGTAGCCTCCCGCCAACACGTCCGACCGCGGCGACTACACCCGGCCGAGTGACAGTGAAGCGGTCTGACCCAGCCTTGTCGCCGGGGAAAACAGCGCGATGCATTTACGCGTTTAGACGCGTTATTTCGCATTATTATCGATTCTTAGACAGTGGGATGCTTATCTATGGATCGAAATCTATCTATGTATACCAATAACTTAAGTTAGATCGACTGAGTTCATGGTGAAATAGGCATGCAAATTTGTTGAATATTCAGACTTTGACCCATATCCCTTCTTCTCCGATTGAAAGCGAGGCTGTAAGCAATGGCGCCCTGTGTTCGCGTAACAATATAACGGTTTGGATTCCGGGCTTGTATGTCCCAATTTGGCCCATTTTGACAATTTATTTGTATAATATATATCCAAATCTCAGCAATATAAGCCCAAATCAGCCAAAAAGTAGGTTATTCAAGCCATTTCGGGAGGGGTTTCAGAGTGTGACTTGGTTGCATTGTGCCCGATTGCAATGGCGGGCGCCCGGTGTTCCCGTAACGATATAACGGTTTTGATTCCAGGCTTGAATGTCTAATTTGTCCCAATTTGGCCCATTTTGACAATTTATTTGTATTCTATATATCCTAATCTCAGCAATATAAGCCAAAATAAGCCCAAGTATAGGTTATTTAAGCCGTTCCAGGAGATTGTGACAGGGTTACATTCGGGGGTGGGACATGGTAACGCGTTACACCGACCTAGTAGAGTGTGATCCTCCAATGAAGCGGCTGGGTTTAAACGTTTAAACGTATAAAGATAATAAAGTTTAAATTCTCCAGCCGCCTCATAATTACTGAGTCTAACCCTAACCAGTTGAGTTGAGTTGGGTCTTAAGGGATGCCACACCTACGATTAGACCCCCAAGACCCGACGATCGGGTCGTACATCTTCATCTTCTCAAGATGTACGACCCGACGGAATCGTCGTATGACTCTAGTCGTAACCCTATGCCACACTGAGGGACTTGGCCCAACTCAACTCAACTCGACCATCGAGTTGAGTTCAGTTGGGCAGTGTGGCCGGGCCTTTACGCTGAGGTATTTAGGTTGGCTCTTGGTGGCTACACTTTCTTTCTTTATTTTTCTTTTTCTTTTTTACATAAAAATGGTTTTGAACTCCAACATTTTCCTTAAAAATAAACAGACGAGAAGTGTCTTCAAAATTAAGTCAGCTCAGGATGAAACTGACCCAATGAAGAAATGTTATGAAGTTCCGGAACGTAAGTCATTATTACATTTACAGACAAATCAAGTTACATGTACTATATGAACTTCATCCAGTTGAGTGCCATCAGTATTCTCTATTGTTTCTTAGTTACTGGGTACAGTTTGTTGGCACCATACACTGACCGTGATAAGTAGGCCTAAATAGCCCACTGGCGTCCGGCCAGAGCTTTGTGGACTTGGCCTTGTTGGGGCTGGGACGGGGAAGGGGGAGGGTACAAGACAATGGGATACAGACAGAGGGAACTAGGATCTATACCGACCTTGTGAGATCCACCATTACGTATTCTTGTACCATTTTCAAACCACGTCTTTCCTTCTATTTACCCCTTAAAAGATATCCATACGAACCTTCATATTAGTATTATTGAAAATCAATCAAATTTCGGAAATCAAAAAGTGGTAACACATCGGAAAAATGAAACCTCGTTTCTAGCAACTCCCCATACGTACTTATTCTATCGTTTGTCAGGTCATCGTTTTACGTCATTCAAGTGGCATACCACAACAGCATGTTTTCAGTATCACACTTACACACTCCAATATATTTTTTCAGCACAGCACAAGATAGAAGTATCACGCCAACCGCTAGCCAAACCGATTACAATTCGCCTTTTGATACGCACCAAGTGTGGTTGGGGTAGTGGTATCTACATTTTTTTGAGAAAAAAAAATATGTTTAAGTTCCTCAACAAATTCAATGAATATCTTAACCCAAGGGGGGGGGGGGGGCCTAAAATTCTTGAAAATTTGCATACTTAATGGAAGGGCCCAAACCCTAAATATATTTGGCAACTGAATTTCTGCACAAAATCAAGAGTTTTGGCGAATTATTTTGTCCAACCTTCTCTCACAAACGACCCACATCGAGTGTTCTTCCCTGCCCTTCCGTACCTGTCACCTGGTGTTCGCCTCATTTATTTATACATTTACACAGGGTGCCAACGCCTCAATTGAATGAACTACCAACGCCTTGTCCACCTTAATCATTAGCAGCAAAGATGTGTTAATGCCTAGACTGCCTTTAGTCATTAACCTTAAGACAACGTCCCACCTGAGTTAGTCTTAAACACTGTTAGTCTTAAGCCCTAGAGCCATTGAGAGCTTGACTATGTCTTGCCTTTACGTAGCTATAGATAGCGTGACTTCACCTCATGTCATGTACCTTATAAAGTCATTAACAGTGTGATTGCCCTTTTTGTATCTGGTCATTAAAAGTGTGACTATGCCCCGTCTATCTGAAGTCATTAGGGAGGTTAAGCAACCACCATTCATCACGTAACGTAAACGTAACGTATCTCCTATCTCAGCTGTCCTCATGCAATTGTAAAAAATTTCATCATGAGGTTCATGTTATGGACTGGTAAACATAATATATCCATTCAAAATTCTGAAATACTTTATTTGTAATCTCACTGAAAGCATCAAAGATTAGAGATACGTTGACGTATCGAGATGCGTCGGTGTTGCTTAACCTCCCTAATGACAGTGAGACTACTTCCGTCTGTCTATTTATTCAGTGTGACTACACCTCATCTTTCTATAGCTATTAACAATGTGACACCGCCTTGTCTTTTTGTGGTCATTAACATTGTGCCTATACCCCGTCTGTTGTCATTTACAGAGTGACTACTCCCTCTCTGCCTGTAGTCAATAACAGTGTGACTATGCTCCATCTATCTGAGTCATTAACAGTGTGACTATGCCTTATATTTCTGTAGTCATTAACAGTGCCCCATCTTGCTGTAGTCATTATAACAGTGCCAACTCTTCGTCGGCCCGTAGTTATTAAAAGCGTGCCAACACCTCTTCTGTCTGCCCTCATTACCACCAGACTGATGCGTTTTCCGTGTGAGCAGACAGTTCCTCTCACTGGATCCATTTCCCCATATTCTTTGTAAATTTACCTGCCACCTGTGCACACGGCGACAACGCATTATCTGTCTAGGGCCATTGACACAAAGTCCATATGTATATAGCCTGTGGCTAGGAACGATTCTGAGCAATATGGCTCGTATTTGCAATTTCATTTTACTTTCTGTTTTTCCATTTCGCTTTCCAATCATTACTCTAGATAATCTCAATACTAAATCCTAAACATACAGTGTTCCAAATTCACGTCTTGTTTTGTGTGCCATTTAGGACAACATGTTCCGAAACTGAGGTAGGGTCATTTCTCATGTACCTCTTGATATTAAGGGACATGAAAATTGTTTCTAAAAAAAGGTGCACATTCTTAGTGCAAAGCTCAAGAAAATATGTGGCCAGTGAATCATGCACTGCAGGCACTCAATTTCGATGACTGTCATACATAAAATATACATAAACCGTTTCAAGTAAATGTACCTATAATTACCTTCTATTTTGAAATATCATACCGATGTTTTACCTATGCAACCATCATGCCTGCTGTTTCTGAAATGATTTCCAAAAGTTAGCTATTTGTTTGACCACTAAGGTGAAGTATAAATTTCTGTGTGGAGAAGATATATCAATAATACAAAGTGCGAAACACTTCACGACCTCTAGACGTGTTTCAGAATTAACTGCCCCAGACTAAATATCGCCACTTCCACTGTTTCCTATCTCCTTATGGCTCTATTTGACAGTCTGTTACACTCATCTCAACATGGCGGGGAGTGGTTCCTCTTTTTTGCTCCATGTTGCACGGTTGGAAAATTGTATGGATTTCACCTCTCTCCGTTTTTACTGACTTAGGTGGAGTCAAAGGGAAGGCTGTTGGCCTCGGTCGATTTTAGGATGAGGAGAGAATGTTCGATGACACAACCCAGGGACCAGGGTTTTTCCTTTTTTTTTTTTTTTTTTTTTTTTTTTGGGGGGGGGGGGGGGGTTTTGCAAAATAGATAAGGAAATACTATTTTAATTCCAGAAAGCTGGATATCGACCACAGTTGTAAGTATGAGTCAGGAACTTAACATTGTTCTACATTGATAACCTCTTTGAAAATGTGCGTTCGTTCCTGTACAAATCCTATGTGCACTACTACTTTATCCAAAGGGTCGTAGGGGCGTCTAGGGTTTGTTTTTTTATAAAAGTGCACACCCACTCAACGAAAGCTTCCTAAGAGTTTCAATCCTGGGTCACTCGGCTAGTGGTGTCGAACAAACCCTGTGTATGAGGCTGTTGATGATACCCCTCCCACACCGCCACCCGCCGAAACTCACCAGTCATAACCGCTACTTCCCCCTCCAAATGCACTATATATCTTTCCATGATTTGTGAGAAGCTACGAGCACCACAAAACATAAACAGAAAGTGTTTTCATTATGTGTACATGGATTTTTAGTAACTTGTGGTATGTTTTTTAGTGTAAATAGGTCATTGGTACATCAATCGTTGTCATTTTCCACCTTGTCCAATTACTGGGTATTCATTATTTCAGCTATATTCTTACCAAACTACTTAACCTTACTGGCGATCAAAAATCTATATGCACTCTAGAAAATTATGGGCTTCTGTAAAACGACACCTAAGATCATGATTCATCTAATTTTTTTGACTTGTCTAGAATTACAAACGTTTTCTCGTTATACTGAAAGATATCATCAGGAAGCATAGGTTATAAGGCAATGAGGGTGCCGACTCAACATATCAGAAGACTGGAACTTCATTGTTTATAAACAGAACTAGTTTGTGAAGCCACTCTAAAATAATTTCAAATTCTTACTGACAATTATTTCATTTCTACATTAAAAAATAAAGAGGAACATGTCAGCAGTCGGGATTTTTTTCTCTATTAAGAAAGTCATCAACGTAAAAGTACACCAAAACAATGGTGAAAACCGGTTGGTCCGTATACAAATCCCAGAGATCTTATTTATTCTTCGCCAAACAGTACTGTCATTCAAAGTCGACAGGTATACTCAGGCATTCTAAGTCGACAGGTATACTCATGATACAAAACATCAAGGACCTTTTTATCATTCCCCCAAAGCAAACTTTATCTCACTTTTTGACCTTGTCATTTTCTTTTTCCATCAGAGTGGTCCTAAAGTATACATGGTAACAGTCTAAAAAATGTAATACTTGTTACTAGGTTAGCAGCTCACAAGTTCATCGTTTTATTACCCTGTTGTTTAATGAGGGGCGTATTCGGAGGGTGGCATATTGCCAGGCCATAAGCATCGCCCGCGCCGCAAGGTTAAAAAGTATAAAAAGAAAATAGCGTCAAATACATGTACTGCTACAAAAGCTCAGGATGTACTTGCCAACTGAGGGCGTACTGCAGCTCTCGTATGCCCCACACAAGTCGTCTTATCACAGGAGACACTTCTAATTAAGATACGGGGATGACAGGGCTGGGCAGGGAGGAGTTACTTACTGCTATATTATTATTCTTATTATTCTCTTTATTACCTCAACAGTTGACAGTTCTTTCTTTTTGAAAGCCCTATATTCTCGACATTCAGGCTTTAGTGTCTGTCGCATAAGTGTCTGCTGCAGCCAGTTGATTGTTAAGGAAAAACAATCATTGATAAGTGTGATAAGATTACGAGTTTACATTCACATTTACATTGCGCAGAAACTAGAAAACCATTGTTGCAATGCCAAGATTTCAACATTGCTTCAGCCAAAATAGAACCCGTTACACTGGACCATTGACAATGTTTTGAAATAACGTTATTTTCACAACCTTGCAGCAAGGTACATTGACAATGTTTTAGCGACGATTTCTTTACAACGAGGCAGCAAAATTCGCATTCAGGTGGCACCACTGTTTCAAAAGTACCAAATTTCAAAAACGTCTTTTTATGTGAGCCCTTCCGCTCGGATCACCTACCTACTGGTATACAGCTGACCAGTTCCCATCAGGGGGCCATGTTACAGAGGGGGCGGCTGGCCTTTTAGCCGACATTTTACGTTTTTACAACCAAACAGTCTGTGCATGGAATACCCCTGGGTCCTGTACTTCTGTGCTACTAGTTGTACCGTTCCGTTTTCTACTCTAGACTTAGGGAATTTCCTTTTTTTTTTTAGTACGCACAAACATTTTAAAACATGCGGACCTCCCGACCCCCTTGGTCAATGAAGTACGCATTAAATTTGTCATTGATACCACTCCTGACTGGTGGAAAAGTAGTGAAAGTAGGAAACATTATTCCTACTTTTTCCCTAGAAGCAACTAGAGGGGGAGGGGGCAAAACCTAAAGGAATAAAGACTTGACATTGAATTTGTTTTCGAATAGCTTAAATCTGACATAAAAAGACAGATATTAAAGAGACGTAGGAATGTAAGGTTGTGCAATTCAAAATCATCAAAAAGTAGGAGATCCTACAAAAGAAGGAAAAATGGCATCTCTGATTTGTACAGGAACGTGCGCACATTTTCAGAATTTTCAGACCCCTACCTACCCTTCATTCCCCTTGATGCGAACGTACTTAAAGGAAGGCTCCTTAAGAAAACGTCTATACAAATTTGCCTCTAGGTGCGCACATGGATTTATTATTCACATTACTTAAATAATAGTCGTTTCACATGTCCGGTGAATACTAAACCTACAGTCTGGCTACTCTTTAGACGTTATGATTCAGGCTAAGGATCGTGCCTAGAATCTTAATGTGTGATCTGTTTGAGCACTGAAGTGTGACCGTTAGAAACGGTTACCAGTCAGAAGCTGTATGTGGGCATCCGTACCAAAACACTCTCAGCCCAGAAAACGACTGTTTTACATATTGCACGTGTTACAAACTTTTCCAGTTATAATACTTAATTATCATTGATCTCCCTTCATGATACATTTATTGATCATATGAGGGGCATGGAATGAAGTGGCTAATCAAATGTTTGCTTTTTGAGCAAAATGTAATTACAAATACACATGGATATTAACATTTGCTTTTTGAGCAAAATGTAATTACAAATACACATAGATATTAACATTTTGTTTAACTTGAATAAACACTGAAAATATCAGCCACTACGAGACATTAACACGTTTTACGGAACACTCTGTTACACCCAAATTACCCTTATGAATATAAGGCATTTACTCATTATATAATTGTATACTGCTACATAATAATCAAGATCATATCTATAATTGTATACTGCCACGTATCGAGCTCGTTCATTTCTAAGGGCGGCTTATTGGATGTCCTTGACCTTTCTCTCCGTCAAGGTCAGGGGTACCCTTTATAAGGTGAAGGCCGGGTATCCTTAGTTACCTGACCTTTGTCAGACTGGCCCAGGTCCAGGGCCCGGTACACCCTCATTACTCTGACCTGAGGGGGGGCCTACAGTACCGTATAACCTCTAATATTATATATGCCCTTTTACTTTTTTCTTCAGTAATAACAGTGCCCGAAACCAAGGTTTTTTTCATGCACATCTCTGGTGTACAGTCCAAAAAAGTGCGTATCCGGCCACAAAACCGTGTGCATCCCTTTTTGTGTAAGGTATGCAATGCGGCTAATGCCATAAACAAGCTGTTGTGCATGCACATCAGTTGTAAAGTTGTTACAGTTATATGCACGTTAAGATAAGAAAATACCATGCTGAATGCTCGGTTTTCACTATTGTACCCAATTCTTTTTTATTATATGAGAATGGCAGTGACATTTTAAAAGAACACATGGCCGAAAGCCATTTCCTTCTGTAACCCCTATCATAAGTTGCGGCTTGGTTTTTACGGTAGTGGTTACCTAAGAGGAGGGAACCCTGGTGTACTAGCCAAAGTTAGAGCAGGATGCAGTTAATGAACGGGAAGATAGACGCTGGCAAATACAACCAAAATATGCTGTTTTTTACAAACGCAACCGAAAATGCAACACATGTAATATCCTGACAGCAAGCAATTCTCTCAACACTGTGAACAGAATGTAAACTAATATGTTCCCAGGGTACAGGAAATTCCGGGAGGAAATTGCTACTGTTGCGTAATATGGATTGGTAAAATAGTTTTTTCTACAAGTTACAGCTCACCAAACTCACAGAGAATATGGCAAACAGTAGAGAATTTTTTTTTTAATGGATCAGTAAAATAGTTTCATTTTTATTATGTAGAACGATATGGACGTTTTTCAGAGAGGCAGCCGTGCACCTACTACTTTTAGAGGCTACCAGTCGATGTCTACTAGACAGTGATACGTATACGTGTAGTTAAGTGTAATGGCAGTCAGACAGGGTATTTAGGCGGAGGGATAAATCGTTAAGCATAATTGGTTGCATGTCAAACCGAGATTAGATGTTCTACGCACATCTCTATGTATATCTGTAATTTGATAGTGCACGTATAAATGTTTCGGGCATAGCTGTTAGATACTGCAAAAGAAGTGAAGACCAAACGAGCCAGTTATGGCGACATAGGCCGTCAAGGTTTATGTGTAACAGTAAGAAACTGCCATTAAAGTCGTAAACGACAGGGTGATTACAGGGATCAACGACTTCCAAATCTTTAAGTCTCTTTTCCACTATCTGATTTCCTTGCGAAAACGGCTTATTATAGACACGTTGTATATCATTAGAAAGGATTCTAAGTTCTCTTTTGAATGATATACATCATACATGGGTTTCCCATAATGACCTCAGAGCTCTGTATCATTAGAGTGTGACTTGAACACAAGTCTGTGCAAGTCTGGAGCATTTATTATACGATTTTGGATGGAAAAAAAATCTGAAATCAGACAATAATGTGAAGACTTACATATTAGCCCTTCAAAGGTCAAACTACTTCTAGCACTTTGAGAATCCACTTTACAGTTAGGTCCATACAAATGGCTGTAAACTATGGGCCCTTAGTGGAGTGATATAAAATATTTATCTCCCAATATGTTAACTCCAGTTGCATTATGTGACAATTCAAAACAATGGTAGTGACATTAAGCTTTTCTTTGATGTCTGATGATAAGAGCCTTGCATGTTGTTTGTCAAATCAACGTCGTTATTTTGCTGTCGTAGTGCTTTGTTTCAAAACTAAGCATGTCTTTTGATTAGAGACCCCTTAAAAAACTCCATACAATGTTATAAAAAATTAAATAGATAATTTATTCTAATCATAAGCGTAAAAAGACGGAATGGTAAGTTAAATTTAGAAAACGTACAGAATATATAATAATAATTTTAATTCTATAAGTGTGGAAAGATGGAAATGGTGAGATAAATCAAGAAAGCTGAACGTATTTTGCAATGATCTTTAAAAAATTCTATAAGCGTGGAGAGAAAAATATACTTGTTTCTTTGTTTTTACTGGCTAGGATGCCTCTATAAAACTAAATATAGGAAACCTTCTAAGTGAAAACAACCAAATATCTGGACAGAGGATATCAAATATTTTGAAAAAAAAAATCCAAGGCCTAATAATAAAAGACCTTTTTAAGACCTCTGATTGCAGAATAAGACCTTTCAATAAGCCTCAATATTGGCAAAATCAAATAAGTCCATATAAGACCGCCGTGGGCACCTGGCCGTAAGTCGTTGGATGTGGCGCGCCCACCATTGACTTTAGATGGGCGTGGTCTAAAGTGACACTCAAACGGTAACATTAACTGGGCCTTGCAACCTCCTGACTCAAACACATCCTCCCCTTTTGCTTTCTTCTAACAACAAACTGATGAGTGCTATGGGGCCTTCCATTTAGTACGTACGCACATTTTCAAAGATTTCAGATTCAGTCCCCACCCAACCCCATTGGGCGGAAATACGCTTTAGATTTGTACTGGGACGTAAACACAATTTCGAAAATTGCGGACCCATTCCCAAATGATGAGTACGGACGCCCATACGATGTTCGCATTAAATGTTTTTATCTTAGCAGTTTTGATAGATATGTATTGCAATATTTAATCAGTCTTTACCTTCACATTATGATAGAGAGGTACAGAGGTGGATCAATTAAAGGAGGGGGGAGATCCAGGGGGTCCTGTCCCCTTCCCCACCCCGCCCCCACTTTAGCTGGAAACCTAAACCAGTTCATATTTGAATTTGAAAAAAAAATTGATTGAAGGTCTTATTGAGACCTTCGGGGGTTCCCTTTACAATAATCCCCCCCCCCCCTCCTTTTTGTATTTAAAGTAACGTAGCCCTTCTACATGTGAAATAAACTGTAAGCCGATAAATTTTCCGATGACCTGGTTTTCTCTCTAATTTATTTATAAAACACTGCACTTTTGGGATCTATTAAATTACCAGGCAAACATGATAGATCGGAGGGTCGGGAGGATGGGGGGGAGGGGGAGGGGGTCAAACTCGCCAAACCCTACCCTTAAACACTCTCAGGGTGCCCACGCTTTTTGTTTGGGGGATTCCTTTTTGATACTTCCATAACACCTTGCTTTCAAAAAAGTAAGACCTTTTCAGCTTTGTTTTTTAAAAATAGATGTTCTGCGCTTTGCTTTAGGTTAAACAACAACGATGTGAATGTAATTCGCAAAGTATTTGAAATCCCCATGTGTCAAAGTGACCCTTAACATACAAGCTGAGGGGGGGGGGGGGGGGGGGTCGCATCGAAATCGCCAATCCCCAACCGTAAACTCTATCAGGATGCTCGCCCTTTTTGGGGTATACCTTTATAATAGCTTATACTACCTTGCTTTCCGAAAGTAAGCACTTTTTAATACGATTTTTTTTAGCTTTAATATTGTTTTCGGTTAGGCAACAAAGATGTAAACGTAATTTGAAAGTATATCAGATTCCTTATATGACCCTAAAATATCTATAATGCAATAAGTTTAATTAACCTAATGGCCAATCAACTAGCCCCGGCGTTGTATCTCTTACAGTTCTTAATATGATATAGGACCTTTATGCAGACTTTATGAATGGAAACCAATGTAAGACATTACAAGACCTTGTGCAACATGAAAAGACGGTGTATGACCTGCGTGGGCATATATCCTGTGTACTGGCCTGTATACAATATCATTCCCTTATAACATGTCGCAGCCATAGGCCATGAACATCAAGTGATAATGTGTAGCATCCAAAGATTTATCCTACCGTGAAATCCTACTTATAAGTCGACCCCTGATATAACCCTTACTCAGACTTTTAGATACCACTGAGTCATAACTTTGTGCAACAGAAACCTCCATTTTTAAGCCGAATCCTATCATATCGGAAATGTATTTAATACCAAAAACAAAACGACAAAAAATGGAGAAGCAATATAAGCCCACTTACAATCCTAAGCTAGCGAGTTTACGGTCGTAAAGGTGTTGCACAGGAGTCCGACACAGCCAGCCCATCACTGACTGAAGTAAACTAATACAAACCTCAGAATAAACACTATCATTTATTTAATTGAGTTATATTACTTTAACAAATTGGCTATGCAAAACTCTATTTACTTTGCAAATGACTCAAATTTAAGTTGGAAAGTGACAGAAATAAGAGTAAGGCTGGGGAAAATGCGATTCTTTTACATGACAGAAAATCCATTAAGGGAAAACGCCCCTCTTTGCGCAGATTAAGCTACACTTTTGAAAGAAGCTAACGCTTCAATCTTTTTAAAATGACCGGAGGGTCTTGGCCGTACTGAATAACTGGTAAAAGTCAAACTGCGCGGTTTAAAGACAATCCTTGCTTCTTTCAAAAGAAACTAGTGAAGTATTTTCAAGAATAACCTATGGCAAAATCGTTAAGGGTGAACTTAGGAGACAGACGTTTACATCGGAAGAGCGTCCACCAGCTCCATATTCTCCCCAACATATATAATTATGGCCAATGAGGGTCCCGATTCAGCCAATCAGCAACACCGGAAGTACATTGTTTCTGACCGGAACAAGTTGGTGAAGCCATTAGAATATTATCATTTTGATAGATACTAGAAAGAAATCGTGAACTGTTCAACTTTATCCGTTCAAGCCTGAAGGGGTAAAAACTGTCATTTATCATTATGCTTCGCCCTTCTGACAGGCTTCTTCGTGTTGTTTTCTACTATGTACGATATATCCCAACTTTCCTTTTCGCAAGACCGCTATTTTATAAAGAGTCTAGAGTAAGACTGTAGATGAGGAAGGCCTCTGAGATCCCGTTCTTCCTGATTCGGGGCTTTGGATTAAGTACATACGCAGCAAGGGGAGTTTGGGGTCTGGATTTTATTCATTTATTTTCTACATGATACTGTATAAATCTAACGTTTACTTTAGCCAGAGGGGTTGCCGTCTGAAAATTGTGAAAATGTGCGTACCTACTTAATGGAAGTTCTTTACTGCAGTGAGTTCTACATGAATCTAACAGAGTCTACTGGGAGGGTAAAAGCATGGTTCATGTTGCTCTTTGAGTGGGGCGACACCCTTTCTACACTCACCCCTCAAACGACATCAACCCACCAGCATCTCTCACCAGCCGCCTCTTAAGCCCCTCGTACATATACCGACGCGACTGGAAGTCGGGGACTGGGTCCACTAATCCTAGAATCTGGGACTAGCAGTTGTGCAGATGGGGACCTGGCGAATATATGGTTTTAATCTATATCTAATGGGATAACCATTGATATTAGGGGGTAGTTCAGTAGTAAACCAGTCTGAAATACTCCCGACTTAAGACTGGAGTCAGGAAATATTAAATAAGTTTAAACTTTCCCGACGTGACTGCCAGTCCCAGACTCCCGTCGGTAACCCTTGCACACCTACCGACGCGACGACGCAGACTCGGGTTAATTGCGTCTGCAACTGTCCCCTTGTACGAGGGGCTTTAAGCCTGTGGTCCACAAGGCGATTTTGACTACTGGCAATTTGCTAATTTTTATGTTTCTGTTAGAAATATCGCAAGAACCCCTACACATTACATACCATTTGCAAGTTAGTTCGGAATCCTTTCTAATGATATGTAATATGTCTATAATACATGCTTATTACATCTAGCGATTTTTTTTAATCGGGAGTAAAATCGGACAGTGGAATATGTCCTTCACCCGACCACTCTGCCGCTCCAACCACCTTGGTCCAAGAATGATCTCTGTACTGTGGTTGCCACCTGCTCCCGGCTGGCAGGGCGCGCAGATATGACAAGTGGAAAAAAAGGACTGTTTTTAGCCTGCTGGGCGTAGTAATCTTATAATGCTGGTATATAGTATAGGACCTACATAGAAGAGTGAGTTCTCAAAATCATTTCTGGCGCAGTAGGTGACCCAGTGCAGAGCACCACCGAAAGTGATCTCTATATTGTTGCTGCCACCTGCTCCCGGCTGCCAGGGCGGGGATGGAACCAGCAAAAAAACACTGGACTACTTTTGAGCCAAGTGCGTAGTAATCTTATAATGTCTGTATAGAGATAAAGGCATTCATAGTAGAGTCGGTTCATATGACAAGGCTCACAGAGTATCAAAATGGCTGGGTGTCCACAGGAGGCCAAGACTGGGACTCGTGGATGTCCTTCACATAAACTTGGGGATAAAATTGCCTCATAGGGTCTGATTTCTAGGTGTCCACATGACACCGAGAGGGTACTGTCAGGGTGTCCTGTGCCTTTAGGGGGGATGGACAGGACACTCTGGACGCTAGATTTGGTGAGGCCCGTATGGATTATTTTTCCAGGCTCTAACCCGTTGCAGAGTTCCCCCAGCCCCTTCTGTCGACATACTCCCTATCTGATAACATACACTACATGAACCCCGGGGCTCAGGGCCAAACTCTAACCATCCCCTCCTGTCCCTCCAGGCCCCTCTCCTGGTACACATACACTAACCACCTTGTCTTACCCTAGAGGAGGATTCACCCCAGAAGCTACCTGTCCGCGGCGTTGGCCCGGGGGCCCGAGGCCAGTAAAACTGACATCGGGCCAGTGGATTCAATTAACCCACTAGCCGAGTGGCCAGTGACTTACTTTAAAAATGTTAGATAAATTGCGTAACATGTCGGTTTTACTTCATTTATTTCGCTTGTGTTAAAACCAAATTACCCATCGTTTTCAGTATTGATAGTTAAACAATTATATATACCTTATATTTTCAAAATACATGAAGTACACTTTTTGGAAAATTTATTTAGAATGGTTGGAAAACTATTTAACAACCTATTTGAACGGATTTAAAGGAGCAAAAAAAAACCTCGCATGGATATGGAGCGTTAGATATCTCAAGTTTCTCCGTTCTGACACACTGATGTCAAGACTTGTATTAAGGAGTACGCATACAGTGAATTATTAACGTGTGTGTCACTCTCAGTGTGAGGCTTTCCTCTGCACCGTCACCTGCCCTGATCAGTTCCCTTACTAAATTTCTTGTGGTACACATGTCAGGGTACCAACTGAAAGTCCATTTTCAAATTCCCTGTGTTTTCCCTGAGATTTCCCTGTCCCTCGGCAATTTTTCCCTGTGTCATATCCAGCAAGTTTTTCAAATTTAAAAGCCTCTGCATGCAGAAAATTTTTGGACAACCCAACAACAAAATGTTAAATCCATAATATCTTGAGAATCAGGAATTTCAGGACCTGGCCAAATGAAATTCCCCGTGTTTTCCCTGTGTTTTGGCAAAATTTCCAAATTCCTTTTTTTTTGCCATTTTCCCTGTTTTCCCTGTGTGGTTGGTACCCTGACATGTTCAGGCATTGTTCCCCCTCCAAATAATACGTGGAATAGAACCTGTATTCGACAGTCTCATTTTCACGCTGCCGATTTTGCATTCGTTCGACTTTTCCTGAAAATATTGCCAGGAACCATAGATGCTATATAAGTTTAAACATTCGAAACAGAATTATAAAACCTTTTAAACAATGTATAACGCATCATTTTTTCCCCTGTCGATTTTTGGAATCTAAAAATCAACATGTGGCATGAGGCTTAAGACGAGAGTACCAAAATTAAATCTGTATGAAAAACGGATTGAACTTGAGAAGATGACATGGCGTGAAATGTATAAAGACCTGGGCCCATATCTTCGTAACTAATTTGGCTGATCAGGGAAATTTTGATCAAGGCCTCAAGCTCATCAATTTTGTCTTTTACCAAAATTGATGGTATTATTGCAAAATAATATCAAAGAGGGATACTCAAATGTAAAATTCATTCATGATAGACAAACTCTGTAATCATGAGACACTGATCAAGTTTTCCCTGATCAGCCAATTTAGTTACGAAGATATGGGCCCTGGCCACACTTACCAACTGAACTCAAAGGAGCTGAACTCAGTTGAGTTGGTTAGTGTGGCCAGGGCCACCCTTGTGATACCCAGTCAGCCCTTGTCTGTGGGTGGTTTGAGGGGGCACTGAGAGGGCAGTGTCTTCACCTCCAACACTGGGATCGGATTCCTTGTCGGCTCAGCATCGACACTGAATAACGCACCATTTGTTGAGCTTCTTCACTACCTCACGCAAAGTGATTTTGTGTTGAAAATAAGGCTCCTGATTAGATATGTACCGTTTGTTCGTTTGTTGGGGTAGTTAAACATCTGGCAAACCTCCAGGGTTCTTTCCAGACTGCACAAGGTAATGCTTTTCAGCTCTGGGTGATCGCATCTTATGATCTATGATATGATTTAGAAGAAGCCTGCTGCCGGTAGCCATAACCTACTGTTTACGAAGAGTGGCAAAAGGGTCTTTTGTGTGCAATGACCCATAGAAAGAGCACCACACAACCGGCCTTTGATGACCCCTGTTGGGGGCACAGGGTGAGTATGTACCGTAAAATCCCTAATCTCCCTAAGGCTGTATTTCACTACATGTTGGGTCTACGCTGACGTCGGATAAGTCAAGGGTACTGTATTACTTCTTAACTGCAGGGTTCACCTTTGTAAAATCAATATTCACAAGAGGATTTAAAATTTTATGGAATAAAGACTAATATTTCAATAGAACTTTCAAACTTTACCCATTATTTTTAGGAGTCATGCTGGCTCCTTAGGTAGAAAACAAACCGTCCTGATCCTCTTTTTACTTTAACCCGTGATGGTAAGGTCAAAACAAATTAAAAGGCTGACATTTCCTTTACAAGAAAGAAAATACTAACTCAAAAGAAACCGCATTCCTAACCATGTAGATCTACATAGATTTTATGTCGTTTCCAATAGCATTCATACAAAAATATACCATTTTTATTACGGAATTATATAGATTTCAAACCTATGCATGGTATGTTTCTGGTTCATAAGAGCAATGTTGATCGTGAAAGCCTACAAAAAAGACATGGTGTGCCCATAAAGACCACTACTGCGTTGACAAAACGCTGCTTGACAAAAACGGAGAAAGGGAAAATGAAGGAGAACAAGGCAAAAAGAGAAGCGAAGGAAAACCTGCTTCCCAATATCCCCTACTCACCTTACTGTATCTTTGATATGGACATGGAAGGAGGGGGGAGGTGGTCGGGAGGGAAGGCGGGGAGGGAGGCACTGCCTTATGATGGTACCGTAAAATCCCTATCATTATTCGGACAAGAATAAATCACGGTTAATAAAGACAATAATTGAATCTGAAACAGCGTAAAGGAAATCTGAAATGATCCTTAAATGCCATTAAACTTTACGGAAACAATTTTTTTAAACATCATTATTGGAGGTCAGGTGTTAACGAAATATGGAATCAAAATCTGAACACCTACATCTCTGAATGTACGTGGTACTTCGGCTATTTTTCACACTCAGTCCCTTTCCCTCGTCCTGTCAGTATTAATGTATATAACGTTTTTTTTCTGTTATGTGCTATCCATTGTTTTCCTTTTAAAATTACTTTTTGATATTTAAGAGGTTGATACACAATTACTGTCCAAACCAAAAGGAACAGTGGGGTTGGGAAAGGGTATTTAACTCGCCCTTTAAAGAGCTTCTTCAGGGTTTTTGATATTGAGTATCAGTTCTTTAATGCTCGGTATGTCGGTGTAAAGGCTAGGATTGGGCACAGTATTCACATTTTCTTCCCTATATGGCAACAACAGCTAATGCCTAATGTTCTGATAACTAGTCTTCCCAGTTTCGTGGCGTATTGTTTTTTAAAAATCCACAAGAAAGATTACACTCTTGGTTTTGGCAACGATTAGCTGTTATTTATTTTGATATTTTATTATTGATTATTGTATTGATTATTTGATTAAGGTCTCGACAGTTGTTAGAGAATTTACGATTCTGCAGCCAACTTCACTGCAGCCGCCACACTCCCCAACACCATCCTCAGACACTTCAGGGTTGATGTAGAACAGGTTGTGCAGCCACCTCCTCAACTTACGACAGCTATTGGCACCATTAAAAAAAGTGAGAAATTTCGATGTCATCAGTGGCACAGCTGAGGCTCCTAGTCATACCAGATACTACAGTCAGAAAATGTATTCAGCAGGGCCAAGTCAAAGTGAGGAAAACGGGTATTCATATTATACAGCCAGTGGGTTCTGAATATGCATTATTCAACAGCATGAATTTAATCAAATAGAAGAGAATATAAGGCCTGTGTTAGTATCTAACCTACTGATATTCACGTCTCACTGGAAATCAATGTTGGTCTTTTTTTTCAATTTCCTCCTTTTCTACAAGGTTGCGTGTATAATTCAAGGAGGAAAAAACTATTTCTCTTGTACAGTTCTAAGACCGTTGATTTTCACGCTGACATAATTATGCAGGAAGTTAAAAGAAACTATTTTTGTGAGGAGTTTAGTATAGTTGTAGATTTTAAAATTTCGGGATGCGTAGAAAGAATGTCTCGCAGTTTACATTCCAGTGATTTCTTTTGCAGACACCTTTATGTAACCAGCAGTGATACATTTCACCATTTTTCCTTATAAAATGCACTCAACTGTCCAAGGAATCAAAGTTGTAAGACGAGGTAATATGCTACACAGGCTGTACTGGGAAACCTCACTTGTTATTTTCTTTTCGGTCGCAGTGGCAACACCTGCGCAATGCATTAATCACAACAGTGTTATAATCCCTACTTGGTCAGAGCTCGATCCGTCTACATCTCACATCATAGTGTGTGTGTGTTATAAGCCTGACTTGGTAAGAGCTCGATCCCTCTACATTTCACATCATAGTTGATCATGAAGGAAGAATGCCTTAAATGGCCAATAAATGTTTGACATAAAATAAAGTTCAAATCTTCACTTAAGTCTTCACCCTTTGAGTTGGTTTTGGTAGTATACCACTTTGACTTCACTTCCAAAGCCTATGTATTACAATCCTGCATTGGAATTGTTAAAATTTAAGGGTACGCCCTGCACTAGTCCGCACGTTCTTGTAGGCAGGTGTGTGGATTCAAAAGCTACAGAGTCAACCATTTTTGTCAATCTCTCTACATCTCACATCATAGCGAGTGTGTTATAATCCTGGAATTGTTAAAAATCAAAGGCACACCATCTACTTAATTTGCACGTTCTTGAGGCAGGATGCATGGATTTAAAATCTGTTCATCTGGTAGGGGCACCATTTTTGTCAACTTGCGATGTATATTCACCTTAAGATATTAAAAGATAAAAGGCCTGGCTACATCTTTTTGACCCAAGGTACAAATCTAAACCTTAATTTCAAATATAATCCTGCCTCAGTCAAGGCTCTATCCATCTGAACCCCTAATCATAGTGTGTTATAATTCTGCCTTGGTCAGAGCTTGATCCGTATAGATCTCATATTATAGCGTGTCCCTGAAAAATGTGACATTAAAGTAGAAAACTGACTCCCATTTTATGGACACCCAACAGGTGGGGCGGTGGACGGTAAGTAACCAAATACACACAGGATCCCCCCACTCTGTTACATTATTCGCGTCGTGCATCACATAAATTCAGAAATCCCAGCCAGGAGTCTGCCTTTTGCGATGAGGGTTGCTTTACTGCACTGAGATCCAACACTTCGGACTACTATAGGCCTGCTGACCGAGATAGGACCAAAAAACTTAAAACTTAAAATGTGCTATGCCCTATAATAAAAGCTGATTGCAATGTCTTAAGATATTCCTGTGGATATTTAATCTGAATCTTAGAATTTTCAAACATATTTCCCCTGTGACAGTTTGTCCTCAAGCACTCATAGTATTATAATCAGATCCCTTTGATTCTTTATGAAATAAAGTTACATGAACAAAATCGGTCCTTTCTTAACCAGCAGACCTATAGCTGACCTTCATCAGGGATGACTTATTACAGGATTATACAGTCAGAGTCTGCTTCTGTCGGTCACCAACTGTGCTTAGCTTTGGCTGTATCAAGGGCCGGGTGTGTGTGCGAGTAGGGGGGGAGGTGGAGGGGCACTCAGATAGTTCTTGAGTATATATGATTTTGCAGCTGGGTGCATAATTTTTGAGGGTCTGAACCTGGATAGTGCATGATTTTTTTCATTAGCTTATTATAGAAATGTGCACCCGGTAAGCATACAAAAGATACCTTCATTTCTGACACTGAGTTTCGGGGCACGTTTTATAAATGGGGGAGGGTGCAAAACCCCGTTTTTTCCAACTAAGTTTCACATTTTAAAAAACATGAATTTGGCCAAAACAGACGGAGGGGGCGCCACCTCCTAAATCCGCCACAGGGGAGGGGGGGACTCCGATATTTTGAACAAATTTCAGATATAGTATTTGGTATGGACTATGGGCGTAGTCGACAGAAGCTGCAGTGGTGCACTTACACATGGGGAAGAGGGGATTCCCCCCATAGAAGCTTAAAAGAAAGGGTGACTAAACATCCTGTTTAAGATCCATGCATCGGGTTTTACACTGAGAGGTGGAATATAGTAACATTGGTTGCAAATTGAACACTTTTCAGTGTATGTGAACAACTTTTTGTAGTGCCAGACATTACGTTCGACACTCATGAGCTTATCATCGCACATCTTTCTTTGCATTTTTGGACATTTTGAACATATTTTATCATTATCTATGAGTAGCTTTGCCAGACACTGTGCCCAATGTCTTAGGCCAAAACGTCGGACATTCTAGTTTAAATGTCGGACATGTCCCGCAAAAACCGCTTTTTCAAAAACACCCATTTTTTGCTTGGTTTGTCTGGAGTCTGGACTTTGGAGCAGAATACCAAATGGCCGGTAATCAGGATGCAGAACTTATTTTTAGGAAAATAATTAGGGTAGGGGGGCTTCTATTAAGGTCTCGCAATCTATGAAAATCCTTATGAATATTATATAGGAAGAAAAATACCTTAGAGTAACCTTTTTTCACTTAAGAATCTATCTAAAATCTAGTATCAGCATCTCGAAAAAGTAGCATTATCCCGGCAAGAAATATTAATGCTATATAATATATATATATATATATATATATATATATATATATATATATATATATATATATATATATATATATATATGCACTAAATGACAAAAAGTGTGCGCCTCCGTCTTCAATTTCAAACACTGTTGATGAGGTCAATCTAAAAAAGAAATAGTATTCACTATTCTTCTCAATCCTCATTCATCTAGAATAATTTCCGACTGGCATTTTTCTTTTTTATCCTCACCTGCTTGACAATAATGTTTTTATGGCAGATTGGCAAAGCTTTATTCGGAATTTCTGATGCTACCTCTTTGGGTTAAAAAAAATGTCAATGTTTTTAGGCTGGCCTCACTTCACCTCGCAGATGAACACACACACTGTAACATGTATGTTCGAGTTGAACGTATGAACAGTCACGGAGGCAGCAATATCGTCCTTCACACCCACCTTCCCCGTTTTTGTTACTCATCATTTCAACTGTTTGTTCTGCTGAACACCAGTTTGTATAGTCAGCTGTGCTAGCTATGTAACATTTTACCTGGAGTTATTTTCAAGTGCAGAAGTAGGAACAGAGAGATGTGTCAGTTCATCTCCGTCCTGGTCAGAAAATCCCAACAGGGATAAGGTCTAACCATAAACATGTCACATACTACATCTAGGCAGCAAGCTGCATATTGGCAAATTTGATCCTCCTTTATATATGGAGTACGTGGCTTGTTCTCCCTGCTAAAAGAAAGAAGAAGAACAATTATCCTTCTTTATAATAGAAAGGATTTCTATTCTTTTTCAAGCGGTATGCAGCATGCATAGGTTGTTTGCATTTCGTAACCCAACTTTTCTCGAAACTGTCAAATTATTGGTAGCCAAAATAGCCTGGTAGAATATTTTTTGTGTCCAAAAGGCTGGTGAGATCAACCTTCCCAGGCCGTCGGCGAAAAAGGGGTCTGCTTTCAGTTTGGCCAGCACCCACTGCATTACTGTAGTCTTTCCCGATCCCTTACCATGTAGCGCTAGCCTTTTCAATGCCAGCCGTGATAAATTCGAGGGACCGCAATCAATAATTCAAATGGGTATCGGGGTGGGGAGGCAAGGTATGGGTTAATAGCCTTCATCTTATCATGACTCCAACCTGTGATGTGGGAACACGTTGAGGTGTTTGTCCTTAATTATTACTAATCGGGGTGCACACTCATATTTCATTTTAAATTCCCCTTTTTTTTCTATCCTGCAGCATATTTTTTTAGCTTGGCCATTTTCCATAATTTGTTCAAATGTAAAAGCGTCCGAGTGCTTATATACATATCTGCCTATATTTTTCTAATATTAGATTCTAATTTCTAGCACAAACAAGTGTGCCTTTCACCCTTGTGTCCACCAGCATCCTGGGTGTCCACGCCCCCCCCCCCCCCCTCCCCTAAAGACCAAGGACACCCTGACAGGACTCTCTGGGCGCCCTGTGCATATACCTAGAAGCCATACGCTTATTTAAATGTTGAAGCAATTGGACCCCAGAGTCTATGTGCAGGACACATGCGAGTCAATGCTAGACGTCCGCAGCCATTTAAAATGCCGTGAGCCCAACGTGCGGTTTTCCCAACATTACACGGGCGTGTCAGGGAGTTGACCCTCCTAGTGAAGTAGAGTCTGATAGCGAGTGTTCACAGAGAACGGGGTGCTAACAGCTCTGTTAGTGCTTATAGCTGTTAGTAGGCGGGGGGCGGGGGACACCACCTTTATTATAGGGAAGGGAAGAGAGAAGGTGGAGACAGTGGTTAGTTTGTGCGGCCTATTGCATAAACAAGGTGTGATACATGGGACCTGAGCGCACAAAAATCGGTGTTGTACTTGTAAATCCCCTCAACCAAATACGTGGAAACCCATCAGGGTTCTCAAGATTTATTGATTTATGTGTTTGGTTTTTTAAAAAACTCTTCACTTTTTGTTGGTACCAAATGTGCTTTTTTTCATTCAACGTTCTCTCAGATTTAATAAAAGCCAGTCGGGCGGTGGACAATAAACACTTTTCTAAGGATGGCCTTAACCGTTCGGATCAGTCCCAATGGGATAATGTCAGCTGATAAACGGAGGACCCTATATCCTGTATGGCGTGTTAATATAGGCCTCTGTGTACTTGACACTTGTGACTAACACCGATTTAGTACTTACCCTGGACAAACCAGGGGCCATAGTCATATCCCCATCACAAAATCTGTGGGTATCTGCAGTGCAAAGAGGGATCAGTGATTTGGGGAAAAAAGACCCTTCATCGCCAGTACTCCTCCCCTTCTTCCATCCTTCCTGAAAAAATATGGACTGGCTGTAAGGGTACTCTGGTTCATAGAATCCTAACAAAAGAAAACGCCTAAGCAATTTACACACGGCCTGTCCCTTCACCTACTATAGATTGCTGTGCAGAGCCATAAAATCCGAGGGGCGATTTTCAAATAGGGGTTAGAAGATGGTCAGCCCTTTTTCAACTATTTCGAGACCAATTCACGTTTTTCATTGCACAAAAATACTGATGTTCTAACAGACACCGCGATGAATAGAACCTTAGCCCACTGCACAGAAATGTTATGTTATATAATTATCCATTGGGTGTCCTGCCCATTCCCATAAAGCTCTAGGATACCCTGAAAGAACATTGTGGACCTGGAAATCATATCCCAATATCAAGGCTTATCCTATTGTGCCTTTATGTCCTAGACACACAGGAGTCATAGTCTGGGTGAACACAGGACACCCAGTCATATCAAATTTCGTTAAGCCACGCACTGATGAACAGATATCATCAGGGCTGGTGCCTCCAACAAGATCACGCATGTAGGTGAGATTGAGAACAATGGCAAGGAAAGGTGGTCCAATAGGCACCACAGGGAATCAAACCCTGGCCTACCGCACAGTAGTCCTATATGCAACCCACTGAATCACCCCTTCCCCTTCTATTTCTACAACATCGGACCATTGATGTAGACACAGATCAGGGATGGTAGCTCTAACCAGATCATACAAGTGAGAACAATGGCAAGGAAAGGTGGTCCAACAGGCACTATGGGGAATCAAACCCAGGCCCACCGCTCATCAGTCCCATATGCAACCCATTTGACCCCCCCCCCCCCCTCTCTCTTTCTACAGTGTCGGACCATTGATGTAGACAGAGATCAGGGCTGGTGCCTCCAACCAGATCCCCCAACACACTGACGGCCCCTTCACCTCCGCCCTCCGCCCCCCTCCCCCGGGCTTATCCTATTGGGCCTTTATGTGCCAGATACACAAGAGTCATAGTACACAGGACACCCATGGTCATTTCAAATTTCCGTGAGTCCTGCACTGATGCAAACACAGATCTCATCAGGGCTGGTAACAGTGACCTCCAACCAGATCATACATATAAGTGAGAACAATAGCAAGGAAAGGTGGTCCAACAGGCACTATGGGGAATCAAACCCATGCCCACCGCTCATCAGTCCCATATGCAACCCATTTGACCCCCCCCCCCCCTCTCTCTCTCTCTCTTTCTACAGTGTCGGACCATTGATGTAGACACCGATCAGGGCTGGTAGCTCCAACCAGATCCTCCCCCCCCCCCACACACACACACCCTGACGGCCCCTCACCTCCGCCTCCCGCCACCTCCCCCGGGCCGCCCTGACTGGGTACCACAGAATCCCCACCACACCTGTAGAGGGTAAACATTAATGGGTTTCCATGGCAACGGCCTTGTGGGAGGGAGAATGGGATCGACCAGCGGATACCCCCAGATGGGTGGCCGGCCGGCAGGGCTGGGCAGCCAAGGGAGGAGGGGGCGGCAAGGCAAACTACTTAAACGATCAATAAAACCATTTTCTGGGCTTTGCCCCATTAGGTCTAGCCCCCCCTAGACCAGCTTCGTCAAGCCTCTATAGTTTGTACATAATTGGCGCTAGGTATTTGTAAAAGGTATATTGCACAGAGACAAATCGTAGATCGCTAGACGACATGCAGTCTTTGTCAAAATATATGATTGCGTCAATCAATTAATAGATAGAGTGTTATCGCCTGGTTGGCCATAATGAGAACATCCAAACAAACAAACAGTCAGGTAGGCACCACTCTTGGGTATTACGAAACATTCCTGACTGATGCATAGCGGGGTGCACTGACTGGCGACAACGAGTGGCTGAGAAACTACCATTATTTTCAGAGGCCACTACAAACAGTTTAACTGATGGAGAAGTGGGAATGTTTGGCTTCTTTCACTTAAAACAAAACAAAAAGCAGTGGGAAAACAGTGTATGACGTGAAATTTGAGCAAGAATATTAATATTTGGATGCCGAAGTTGTGTAGCAGGGGTTTTCCTTAACTTTTTCCGCCACTAGCCCACCAGGCTAGTGCTTAGGATTTTACACTAGCCCATGAGAGATTTTACTAGCCCAGCCAAAAAACCTTTCAATTGAATTATTACAAGTTATAGGATCCTGTCTATAGTTTTGGAGATATTGTAACTTTACTAAACAGTCATGCATAACTTTATTGTTTAAAATATTATGTTTTCCACTAGCCCACCAGGCTAGCTGCACAAAATTTGCACTAGCCCGACCAGGTTTTCACTAGTATCCGGTACTATTAACTCTATATTAAGGTCAAACCCTGTGTAGGACAAATCTTTATTGTCCTAGAAAATCACCTAAACAAAAGTAGCAAAAATTGCAACTCTATATAATGCTGATAAGGACGTTGCTGTCCCCATTAATTGGCATTTTATTATTTTTTAAAATATGCATTTCCCTCGATGATCGAGCTGTACATGGTCATCTTGAACTTCTTGAGATCTACGCTCAGGCAGGGAAACTGCTTTCATTCACTTGCGTGTTTCAATAGATATGTACAAGATGCATGGTAATGCATAGGGCATTTTTACTTATTGACAACGCTTGTCTGACTGTCGCTATGGCAACCACCAGGCTGTGGTGGTGCACAACTGTTATGTAACTGCTGATAAAGATTTGTGAGCTTTTGACTCGCGAGAAACTTTAATAATTGAAAAAAAATTCTAGTGTAAGAGCATGAATGCACACAGATCATGCATCAGAAAAAAGATTATTTGCACTCTCTATCGTTGTATAGATAGACAAGATTCTGCAATCTTGACATAGGCTAAAAGAGGAAATTAGGCATAACCTTAAGCTAGTCCGATTTGCAGTTCCAGGGATAAGGTCCACACTAGGTGTGGTGGTCCTGCATCTCATTTATTCTGGCCTACCCTGAAAAGTTGAACTACCTACCTCGCCCTAGGTCCAGCATGGATACGTTATGTTATGGATGTTTTTCCCTGCATGATGCATCATTTACAGGAAGTTGTTCAAATTTAAAAGACTTTGTGTGGAAAAAAAATCTGGTCAACCCAACAACACGAAGTCAAATCCCTAATATTTTGAGAATCAGAAATGGCAGACCTGGCCAAATGAAATTCCGTGTTTTCCTATGTTTTGGTAAAATCTGCAAATTTCCTGTGGTTTCTCTATCAGGCCAGGGATTAGATCTATTTTGTTTTGCCATTGTCCCTGTTTTCCCTGTGTTGTGGGGACCCTGGTCCTTATCTCTAACCTGATCTATTCCCCTTTGGCCTTAACTACAGTCTTGCCTGAGACTGAGTGCCCCTGCATGATTTACTAAGGACTTTCCTGGCCCAGATAGGCACACACCTCTGACCTGTCTTCAACAGATCATCCTTGACTTGAACCAATAAATCTATAATAGATCTATATCTACTGATCTTTCTCTGTAGCCTGTACACAGGTTGTAGGGTAGACACTAGGAGTTTAAAGGGGGATGGGAGTCCTGAAGTTAGAACAGGCAACAATTCATACAAGCCCCGACCATCAGCTTGACCAGGTAATGTAGTAGTCCTAGACGTAAGCCTAGACCTAGCCTGGACCATGACAAGGACCAAGTCAAGTCAAGGCAAGGAACTGCCACTGACACTGGACGTCAAATACTTAAACACCACCCTGACTTTATCTAGCGATCTATAGTTCAAAGAAAAAAACATAGAACATCAACGAGAAAAAGGCATTTCACATGCCGATGTGTAAACCTTGACAGATGCCAAAATAGTGGACAGAAACGTACCTCAAACTCCCTAGTTTCGTTGAAACGGGCGAACCGCTCCGCCATCTTTGAAGGCAAGCTTGTCAGTGCAGGGTTTGTTTACCAGTGGTCCGTCAGCTGAGGACCGAGTTTTAGCTACAATCCGGGAGAACTGGAGCTCTTAGATAGTCACCATAGTCCTAGAGTTCTGCAAGAGAAAGTAGGGACGTTATAGAGGGTGCATAGGACGTTGAGTTACGTGAATGTATTTATTTTTTCCCTGTCTCTCACTCACCTGTCGCCATTTTAGCACGGCGGTGACGTCTCTGGCCGGAAGCGAGGCTCCCGTCCGGGGCGCCACCTGGTGAAGGACAAGGGAAGCAGCATTTCGCGGGTCTTTTTTTCTACACCCGTCATGGTCCAGTGATATGGCCCTAGACCCCTAAATTCGACACGGCGACACGGCCGTTTCTTAAATTCGACACGGCGACATGGCTATTTCTTAAATTCGACATGTGACATGGCAACCTTAGTGACATGTGACATCATCCTTTCCTTAAATTCGACATGCGACATGATGCTTAGTGACATGGAAAAATATTCAAAGACGTAGGCTCCCTATAGGCCTAAGACATTAACAGGCAGCGTGGTCACATCCATGCACGTCTACCTGCGGTCCTATCTCACACCACCGAGTATAGAGCGAAGAGCGGCGTATACATGTATATTATGGGGGCCTTTTGGGGGCGCCAGGTCCGAACGTAAGTTCGGACATGAAAGTGACCCGACCCAGCAGGGTCCCTGGTGCAGTCTGGCCCGTGGTCAGGGTGTGAATCAGATAAATGGGCCCTGATAAGGGTCGGCAGTCCCTCAGTTGATGGCCGGTTTGAGAGCTGCACCATCTCTTCAGTCTAATTAAAGAGTCTACAGGAGAAGGAGATAGTACTGGCGAGTGCGGCCATGTTCGGGGGAAGTCTTGATGGTTCACACCTCTGCATGGGGTAAGACAGTGGTTTGAGAGGGTACCGTCATCTGGAGCCACTCATATTACAAAGGGAGGAGGATAGGCCTAGTGATATAACAATGGGCTACTTGTATTTAAAGGCTAAGGGTTATCATTCAAAAACGTTTTCATTTTTAAAATATTGATCCGAAAATGGGAGTTATTTGTAAATTATATCAGTCCATGGCAGACACATTTCTCTCTTTATTGGTCCAAGTCATGTATGACCGCCATATCCTAATCATATCCTATGTCAGATTTACCTAAAGAAGATTCACTATAATTCTTTAATGATGTGTCAGGAACGGATACTTTTTCTTGAGATGACAAAGCTGCAAGGGTTAAAACCATAGGTACCTAAACATGTATGGCTATCATGGAGAAGTATCACAGTATTTACATTAATAATCTTTTATCTTATAATAATTGTTCATCTTATTCAAGGAAACTCTTGATATTAAAGGGGCCTCACCTAAATTAATCCTACCCTGTTTCCCAAAGTACATCAGGACATTGGTCCAGCCACTCTCCAGGGGGGGGGGGGGGGGGGTCATTAACAAGGTGGTCCTGGTAGAGCCATTCTATGATTAGGGGCCATTGGTCACACCAACGAGTATAGACAGAATCTGTCTATACTCGTTGGTCACACTGCTTAGAACAGATAAGTTGTACTGAATCCCGGGACTGAATCTGTCAGACATACCGCCCTCACGAGTTACACCTCCTTCTCCTGTAGTCTCCTTGGTCTAATAGAAATGTGGCTATAAATTAATCTATAGCTTATGTTCTTGTTCTCAGCCCCCTCCCCTGCAAATCTCACTGGTCACATACCCCCCCCCCCCCCCTACCCTCCCGTCGGCTCCCATCCCATCCCCTGCTACCTGCTACAAAATTCCCTGCAGTATTCCCATATCCTTTAGATTATTTCTATTGGGTTTTTCATTAAGAGTTATTCTTGTTTTTCAGCCTTTTAGTGTTTTTACGTTTATTGTTTAATAGTACGAGCTATTCAAAAATGCAATATTGTATTAGTCATTATACTACTAAGATTATTTGTGGATACCTATGAGAGGGGATTGTGGGAGCAATGCGTTTATGGCATTAAGGTGTATTGTGTTTAGTTCCTGGACCTTGTATGAGTATTTTTGATTTTAACGAAAATGGTTACATAATGTTTGTATTAGAGCATGAAATATTCCCTGGTGACCCCCTAAGTTCGTGGGCATTATAATTACACACACACACACACACACACACACACACACACACACACACATATATATATATATATAGGGCCTATATAAATAAACAACTGGGAGGAGGTATGAAGTATTAAAAATTAGACAATATCACTTATAAGTGACACTAGCGACATCACATTTCCTATAGTGACAGGGGACATGGCCATTTCTTAAATTCGACATGCGACGTGGGGACCCCCCCATCTAGGGCCCCAGTGATGCTATAAACAAATGAACCCAGGAAATCTCGGACATTGTGTGGAGGTTTTACAACAAATTTTGAATAAAAAATATGTTTCAAGAATGAAAAAGGGATAATGTTACGCTTTACAGGCATAATAAATATTTTATGCATGTGCATGTACCCAGCTCTAAAATCTAAGGGGGTCCCAGGTAATTGAGAGGTGGCTCCATACAAAACTAAGGGGGTTCTGACCAGTAAGTTATTTTGATAAAAAAAAATCGTATAATTTTTCTTTCATCATATAAATTTGGATAAATATGAGGGGATTCCAGGCATCCATCAAAAGTTGGAAAGAGTTAGATAGATTATAGAATGCTGATAGCATACCACGATCCCGGACCACGATGCATATAAGGCCTGATCCCCCCTGTACTAGGAGGCAACGAGAATAATGTAACGTTAGGTAACACGACGTGAATAATGAAAGAGAAGATGTGGTTGGCGAAACAGGTAGACCATAACCGGCCTTATTTAATACCAAAGGTAAAGGTAAAACTTTGTGTTGTCGGGAGTGTACTGTCTGTGTGGTGCAAATAAGTGAAAATGGCTGACGATGACCAGCCACCTCGGGCTCGGATGTCCAAGATGTCGCACCCTAGGGACGACATTAGGGACGCTCCCCCATGGCGAAGTGAGTGGGAGCTAACTGTGTATGGATCCAAGCCAATGTCAGAGGCTAAGGCCTTGAGCCTGGAGTTGAAATAGGAATAATCCAGAGGTGATAAACCCGTGGCGGACGGGCGCTGGATAAGGTAGTCAGACTCTCGGGGGTTATGAACCCGGACTAGTTCTGCTAGCCAAAATACAGGGCACAAGGGAGAGCCGGGGGAAGCATTGAGAACGATCCTGTGCTTCCCCGAGGCTAATTGATCAGTTTTAGAGGAGTTCACTCTTATAATGAGATGGGTCGGATAAAGGCTGACGTCCCGCCAGCGAAGGGTGTGCGACGATAAGGTGTAGTGGGACTTGCGCAGGAGCGATCTGAAGGCTACTGTCACCGCCGTCCAGAAAGCCAGGTCATCTGGGAGGATTGTGTTGACACCATCGTAGATTGATAACAGTTCTTGAACAGAAAGGGGGTGGCGACCCAGACGGGTAGAGGCACCCAATCGTTTGATCCCTCGAATAGTCTGAAGTAGTCGGTAGTCGTCCGAGGGGGGCGGGAAGCCCAAGCCCCTTAGTCGGGACCAGAGTGCCGATAAATAATTTGAAACAGAAGAAGGGGCCATCAGTTCACTCAGGAAGGCTGCATATAGCCTGGCCTGCTCTGGTGAGCAGGGGAACGGGGGAAGGGAGTGCGACTTGCAGAAATTAACATAGAACTTTATCTGGCAATTGCGCGACCTTTTGGTCGACACAGACAGGGCCGAATCTTCCAGGATCTTCTGGCGACGTCCTAGGTGGCGAAGGGATGCACCTGAAGGAAGAGGAACAACACATATTAGAGTTCTGTAGCAGGTTCAGGCACCTCATGCGCTGACCAGGGTATGGGAGACGCGACAGGGCATCAGCCAGATCGTTCTCAGCAGATTTGATGTATGAAGCCTTGATGTCCAGGTTGTGAAGGAAACAGAGCCAGAATATCTCACGTAGCCAGGTCATGCACGTTTTGTTCGCACTGCGACCGGTGGAGAGCATGGCCAGCACCTGCATGTTATCGGTGTAGATGTGCAGGAAAGAGTTTCTGAAGAAGGGAGCCCAGCGATGCAGTCCAGCTACCACGGGCCAGAGTTCACATTCATTGATGTTGCGATGGACCATGTTGAAAACCGGAGGGGCGACTAGGTGGGAGCAGCCTGCCAAGCTCGGATTGGGGATGTCTGTCTCATCCCAACAACCAAATAACCAGTCCAGTCCCAGCCAGGCGCCGAAGCCTGCGAAGGATGAGTCCGACACCAGGGGAACGGGGTGGAGATCACGTAGGATGCAGGCCTTGCCATTGAAGCAGTCGCAGAAACTGAGCCACCAGTTTAGGTCGGCCTTAATGGCATCATCTAAGGGAATGCTTTTGGACTTCCTTGTATAGGAGGCGGCTAGGTCAAATATACGCCTACTGAATGTACGGCCACCTCTAACCACGTAGGAGCAAAAGGAGACCATACCTCCAATGCTCTCGAGCTCCTTCTTTACTGCACAGTTCCTTTCTAACACAGCGTTGATCATCATTTTCAGTTTCACAATTTTTTCTGGGGGGAGGGACAGCTCGTACTTGAGGGAATCGATGGTGATTCCGAGGAAGGTAGCTATAGTGGATGGGTCCGTCACCTTCTTCCATGAAACCTTGAATCCGAGGGACTCAATCACGTCGATGACAACATCTCGGGCGGCAAGGCACTGCTCAAAAGAAGAACCCATGACCAAGAAGTCGTCCAAATAGTTCACTATTTTTGCGACTCCTCTACAACCACAGATGCGGACTATTAGGTTAGACAAAGAATCAAAAATGTTGGGAGCGCATCTTAGGCCAAAACAGAGCCTATTGTCGACCAACGTGACGGGGCCATCGCCAAAGTTCCACGACAGACCCTGGTAAGTCACCTGATCCGGGTGAACATTCACCGTCCTATAAGCCGAAGAGATATCAACTACCGCCATGAATTCAGAAGGGGCTAGCATCTGCACAGCCGAATCCACGGAGTTATAAGTAAATGTCCTAAAGGTTGAGGACATGAAGTTATTGATAGCTCTGGCGTCTGGGCGGGAACAATCTGTAATCGGGCGAAGGCGGCCGTCCGATTTAGTCACAGCTCCGAGTGAATGGACGCACTTGGGGACGTAGTCCACTTGGGACACTCGATGAGATGACAGTTCATCCTTGAGTAGGGTGGTCATCTCGTCCTTAAATTGGTCACTCAAAATGGAGTCATAATTATCACAGAAGTATTCGGCTGTACAGTCGTCATCCACTATTTTAAAGCCGTTCACCAGGCCCCTCCATAAGGAGACACGATCGGTCTCATCAGCAAACTGGAGAGCTTGAGGGCCAAAAAGGTACGGGGCGGCGCGGCAGGGTTGGAGATCTGCCGGCTCCCGACCTACAAAATGAATACAGTCACATAGACCCCTAACACAATCCTCATAAACAGGGATTGAAATAATGTCATCAAAACATGGGGTCTCCAAGACAATTTCCCCAGTAAAGGGGGTACCAGCATTGCTGGGAACTTCGTGAGTAATAGAAACGAACGTTGAAGCAACATCACTATTGGTTATAAACGGATCAAATTGACCATGAATACTGGGCGGATCATCACCACTAACACCCAGGTAACCGGTCTCTCCTTCCCAGTCGAAGGAATCCAATGGCAGATCGCCATGAGGATCGACTGAGAGAAAAGAGTTCGTCTCTGTAAGAGCGATGTTGTCTGGTTGCAATCATTTGTGGGATGATTGGCTTCCCCCTACTTTCTTAGCATGGGCGCAGTCAGGGCTGATGTGGCCCTGGATTCCACAGGCAGAGCAAATGTGGCGATAACCGCAGTCGCCCTTACATCCAGACGGTGTGTTGAATTTATAACAAGCGTAGAAATGCGAGCCTTTTTGTGGCTTTCTGGAGGACTCGGAGCGACGGGCCTTTTCCGCCACTGTGGTCCCGTCATAGGAGAGATGCTTCACTATTAGGGAAGGGTCCACCTTGCCGAAGGTCTTGAGACCAGACTCGTTTGCCATCTGCTTGACTGACTCGTCATAACGGCATAGGGCGTCACTGGTGAACACCTTCGTGTCTGCTTTCTCTGCAATGAGTATGATGTGATCCAGGAAACCAGTGATGTTTCTTCCTTTTTTGTACAAATCCTTGATCATTTTAGCATTAACTAAGGACAGCTTCTCGTAGGACGACAGCTTCTCCCCTTCCTTCATGAATCGGGACGAATCATACTTGCCTCGCTTTTTAGACGACTTTTTCCTGGATCGCTCAGGGGACTCATCATCGGAGCTCGAACTAGACGAGCTGGAAGTTTCGTCAGAGTTGTTAGCTGCTTTGGCACGCGGGACCGTAGGGGAACGTCTGGATCGGCGTGAGCGGTGACGGGAGGAGCTGCTAGGTTCAGCCGACAACACCGGGGCGGGAGGCGGCGGTGGTGGAGGTGTCGGGGCCGGAGGCGGAGTAGTAGAAACCAACGGGTCCTGTTTAGCTGCAGCAGTTACTGATGATAACATAGATAAAGTAGATCGCAAGGCCGACTCCATTTTCGACATGCGAGAATCTATGCGTTCCTCTAGGGTAGAACTTGAAGTTACTGTCGGAGGCGGAACGACGACGGGCTCCGGCGGCGAAGGAACCGCGGCCGGGAAGACAACATCTTTCTTAGATGCAGATCGAGTCACAACGGGAGTTGAGGGCCAAACCGTATACTTCGAGGTACTCGGGGCAGTTTGCTTCTTCTTCTTAGATCCTTTCTTCCTACCGCCAGGCATAATGAAGCCGAATTATCTCGAAAAACACACAAAGAGGAGACTCGTCCAAACTTTTGTGTTGTCGTTGCTGGGGTTGAAACGCGAGTGGTTCGAAGCGGATGCGCCGTGACGTCATCAACTGTCAATAGGGTGGCGCCCCCTCGCGGAGGTTGGAGGGTTTATCGGCGGGACAGGTGGTGTTCCCCATAAAATTCTCTTTTCTTTTCTAACCAAGATTGCTCTAATGGACTGTTTTTACATAACGTAGCTTGATATGCAATTTGTATTGTTTTTTCTTATTTTAGAATCAATGTGACATGAATAGTTTCCATTCCAACAGATTCCTTCATATCCATTGGAAGTATTTTGATATTTTGAGGTTCCTTCAACATCATAATTACTAAGACAACAATACGCAATTTCATCAGAGCAATAACATATTTTACATAACGTAGCTTGATATGCAATTTGTATTGTTTTTTCTTATTTTAGAATCAATGTGACATGAATAGTTTCCATTCCAACAGATTCCTTCATATCCATTGGAAGTATTTTGATATTTTGAGGTTCCTTCAACATCATAATTACTAAGACAACAATACGCAATTTCATCAGAGCAATAACATATTATTTCTTTAAATGATACTACTTAACCATATCCTGAAATTAATGCCTTATTATAATTGGAAAAAAATAAAGCCAGGCTTTGTGAGTACGATGTATTTTGTTATGTGGTATATATGTAACTGCCTAAGCGTGGCACCAAATTTGTGATGTGAGGAATGACGTTAACAAAACACGTCGCCAGCCACAACGTCACTAGGCCGGTGATCCACGACGCAACAGAAAATGGTAATTGGTTTTCTTCTTATGCATTTTTCATATATTTAGAAATATATTTTCGAGTAAACATCCCATTGTTATTAAAGAAATTGAGGAATTGTTGATAAGGAATAACATATCATAGAAGAAGAATCATTATTTCTCAAAACGATTTCTAAAATCGGCCCATAAGATTTCGGCCGAAAATCGCGTCGTGGATCATCAGCATAAGGGGCGGAACCCTAACGTTCGAAACACAAGGACGATACTGCGGCTTTAAACAATTAAATAGAGAAAACTACGAAAGAATTACTAAGTAGTTAGTATCGAAAAATAATTATGAATGATATTAAGTAAGGGGACTATCATTCAATCATAGAACTATCAAGACAATTTCTTTTTAAAATATTCCAGTGAACTGTTTGAGTTTCACGGAAAGACATGTTTTCCCTTTCAACTTTATGAACATAGATAAATACAAAAGTTACATTAAAATTGCAATGGTGGATTAAGAGGGGGTGGGGGCGTGGGCACGCGTCCCTCAACCTCTGTTTTTGTGGCCAGTTTTACCTTTTTTAAAAGGGATAACAAGACTGTTTTACAACAATTCTAAATCCACGTACTGTTCCCAAAAATGTGCCCCCTAGTGGGTAAATTTTAATGTCTTCAAATTTAAAAATTTCACATCATAAATTGATGACAGTTGACTTAGAATAGAAATGTAAGAAAATCTGAAAATTCTTAGAATAAATGCAAGGGTAATTGATCTAATAATGAATCAGCCACACATGCGCCCCCTAGTGACAATAATGAAATGCCTCAAGATGTTCTGTATATGTCTAACATAAAATTGTGGTTTTAGAAACTGTAATGGATTTAGAATTGCATGTTGTAAAATAGTCCGTTATCCCTTTAAAATAACCTCTGCATGGTTCTATCAGTTCATAGATTTATGTACCTCTATGGTTCCGTGTATCAACTTCTCAAAAATATTGGTCCACCATCTTAAGAAATCGTCTGTATTAAAGTACACGCTTACATCTAAATGACTTTCTAATGTGTTTTCTGGCTGACAACGCAAGCTTTCCACGGAAGCCATATTTACATGAAGGCGCGTAATAAGAGAATTGTTCCCGTGCGTGCACCTACAGGGATAATAAAACAATGGCATGAGACAATAATGGTGCACTCACTATTTCATTTCAATATGGTTTCTTTACTACAATGAGACATTCAATATACCTTTTTTCTCATTTAATGGTGCATGGTGCATCCCTAAAATAATTTTATAATAAGGCGATATTTTTTAATGTGTTATATGTCTTCCCACCCTCCCTGCCAATTGGCTTATTAATGGTTGTTAGAGAGTTGTTGTCACCTACAATGGAGGCCTGATAAGGGTTCCGGGCTTTTTAATGCCCAATACCTAACCAACCAATAGTAATCTCCCTCCGTCAGATGCCTAATGAACACTCCCGCATTGACGTATTACAAATGGTTGGTTCTCTTTGACATATATTTTTAGTTACAGTACATCTCATTTTAATTGGATTATCTTGATCGTTTCACATTTTCGTATTCTCTTTAGATTTGCAATAGAGAGTTAAAAGAGAAAGTTAATTTTAAATTGATATCAATACGTGTATTGTATTGTGTGTGGATAGGTAATACGTTGTACAAATTTATTTTAGAGATCCCTGAAGAAGGACAAACACACCCGAAATGTTGAATCCATAGAATCAATAAAGCCTATGTATTTACCAAAAATAGAATTATGGTTTTGATAAAAAAAAACAAAAAACGATGCGTCAACTTTAGAGTTTCAATAATTGATTAGATTAGTTCAAAATATTCCATTACCTCGTCTTTTTAAATTTGGGACGTTTTATCAAAATATAAAAAGAAAAAGATCCAACATTTTCTTTTTCTAAATAGACACACACACAATCAATTTGGTACCGGTTTTTACCCGATAAGGTAAAAAGCGGGTATATTGCACATTATATTTTTTTGATCAATACTTTTCTCTTCCATTTTTGCAATAACAACACCCTGATTATTTTAGCATTTTAGATGTCTATAAGGGGTATCTGCTGTTATAATGTTTGTCTCTATGCTTTTACCCTTTAGGAGTGCTAATAGAATGTTCTAATTTTAGGCCTAATACCACGTCAGTCTAATATATCGCGTGTAAATAAACTTATCATGCCTGATATCGCATTATCATATGGAAAATTAGACAAATAATTAAATTAAGGTAAACATGAAAATCTCCAAAAAAATGTTTTTGGATGTGAGCGCGGAGAGAAGGGCCACGTACATAATAATTAGTGTTTTCCCATTGAGACACTTCTCACTTTAGTCTTGGACCCCCCCCCCCCCCCCCCCAAAAAAAAAAAAAAAGTTGTGTTGAGGTACCCCAACCGACCCTATGTTTTTTGGCCCGACCCTAATATTTTTATGATTTTTTCCCCTAATGTTTTAATAAAATTAAATAAAAGTTACTCTATATGTAGAAAATTATAGGTTTTATGTCCGGAAATTGATTCAAGATGATAACAAGTATTGTAGAAGGCAAATGAAGCAACTGTTTGATGTTCAAAACCATATGTCAATAATTGGAGGAAAATAATGTTTGAAAAAGATATATAAAAATATATATAAAAAGATCGACCTACCTACCCTATTTCATGACCATGGAAACCTGAACATAAAATCTCAGAAAATACCAATTGAGTTATAATATATAAATATCAGAACGTTTCATAATGAATGTGAATGTCAGTCTTCTAAAAAAAAAAAAAGATAAAGGCATACGAAAAGCATGCAATTTTCCTATAAGATATTCATTTCCGGATTCCCTCATTTTCCAGAAGTTTGATGAGCACAGTGTAGTTAAAAATCAAGACAAATATAACATTAAGCAATATTTAAGCTAAAACAAATTATAGCACGGCCTATCTTTGTTACTTGAATGAAAGTTTGTCATTCTTTTTTTGAAAAGTTTCAATTAGATCTACGCATGTAAAAAGCACCAATTTTCCTGATTTTTCTCAAAAGATGATCACAATTTATATAAAATCTTGAAACGTTCTAGGCCACATTTGCTGATTTTACCGCAGGTTGACTTTTTTTTAAAAAAATCAATTGAGATTTAATGGCAATATATAGTCTATTTGAGATCATGAGCTTTCTAGTGATGCATATAAATTTTTAATGTTGCACTCTAACCCTTTGCTATTCCCTTGCTCATTTTTATAACTTTCTTATAAGACCTAAGAAAAAATGTGTTCAGGTTTCCCGACTGATCCTCAAATTTTTGCCCTACTTTATTTTATTTTTTTTCAAAATTTTACTGAAAAAAACAACAACAAAAAACAGAACTAATTTGCAGAAAATGACCTGCCTTATACCAGAAAACCCTTTCTATATTCAAACAACTATGGTAGAAGGTGTATGAAAGTAATTATTGATGTTCAAAATTTCATATAATGAATTTGAGTCTTTTAGTACCAAAAAAAAAAGGGAAAAAAAATCCGACCTATCCATCTTTTTTTTTTTTTTTTTGCCAAAGATAGACCTGAACACAGTTTTTTTCCCCTTTTTTCTCAGGTCTTATTTAGTGATTTTTTTTCTTTTCTCTTTTTCATCCTGAGCTCTATACACGCAGCAATTTTCATTAGGGCCTATTCAAATCTAAGCATGCTCATGTCAAAAAAGTGATTTTGATGACTGTGACAGGGAATAGTACATGTTGGCAATTTGTTGGCAAAGCTGAATAAGGGTTTCATCCTGAAAATATTTCAGTTTTTACATCTGTCATCACTGAATCTTAGGCCAGGTAGGGAAATCATCCAAGAAACGTGGAACAGCAAAGTGATAATTTCTTGTAGAATTTCCCCTCCAAGTTACAGATGTAAAAACTTAGATTGAAAAACGTCAAAATCCTGAAAGCATGTAGGGTCTTCACGTGGTCATGTCAACTTTGATATCCACTCACCAGGCCGATGTTAGCTTCACCCGTATTAGAATAATAGAGGCTTTCCCTACCTCTGCTTAGAGAGTGAATGTTGTTGTCGGGTCTGAGCATGTGTCTGACAGCTGACCAATCAGAGACGTCGTTACAAGTTCTCCAGGAAGTGACCCTACGTGAAAGTCCCTGCGTTCTCGAACTAAATTAAATTTTCGTTGTAAATAATCAGACGTTGCTCTTCGTTCAGGGTCTTGGGGAGTGAAATAATCTCTGTTTTATTTGAATCTCGGGTCTCTACGTCCCGAATGTTAGTTCTTAGTTTTGAGCGGCCTTTATCGGAACGAGCTGTCAAGGTTTTCGTCGGGGAGGAAGAGGGAAGAGCTCATTTGCATACAGACATACAGAAAGATGATCTCAAATGGCGCTCTCCTTACATCATGAGGCCGAGAAACAGGAGGAATTTACTGCCCCATTCATGAAGAATAGCAACAACAGACCTTACTTTGGACAGGTAAGCTCCCCAGACACATTACATGTAAGAATAATGCTGCTCAAAGTCATTGCAGACTGTCTACATGCAACAATATTTTCCTTGGTTTCCAAATGTTATGGTGTGTTTGATTTGCAGTCAAATGTGTGCATACCAAAACATCGCATTGAGAAATGTCATCTTTAAATTCACTTGATTTCCCGGTAGAAAGCAAATCAATGATTCAACTTACATTCAAGCCAAGATCTTTATTGGGGGGCCGTAGTTATGGCCAAAGACGTTTGGTCATGGATCAACATTGACATAATTTGGTGGCCTTATTTCCTCCGTCCTTGTCCTCTACTAATTTCTATTTTAGGCGCCCAGGTGAAAATGGCGCCTTCCCTTTAAATGTAGTATTCTATCGACCATTTAGGGGTTTTTCGTCTCATAAGCTGGTAATTCCCTTAATGAGGCATGTTGTGCTTTAATACGTTGACCATAAGGTTCTGTAAATGGCGTGTGACCTTGTGTTTGGTTGGAGAACCATGCGGGGAGACGGTCCGTCTGCCCGGCCTCCCCTCCGTCTGGGGCCGGACAGATTCTGACTTGTCGTTTGTTGTCGCCAGCAGGGGAAGCACCAACAAGTGGCAATTCCTTTACTGCGGGGGAAATTTTGTCTAACAGTAACATTACAGCATAAAGGTTATAGCAAAGGTTTTAAATGCAAGGCCATAAAGTCATTAACGTCGTATGGCCCTATGGGAAACCACTTTCAGCTATTCTGTAGAGTCTAGTGTGTTGGGGTCGTGTTTGGATCTTTTCATATTGAAAATGTGTGTGTATCACTCTGAACTTTTATTGACAACTGATGAACGATCTACAAGATCCATGCGTCACATGGACATATATGTCTATACTACAATCTGGTATAAAGAACTAAAACTATAGACCCTAGGTATGGCTCTTGACGCTAGGGTAGCCTACAGCCCTAAGGCTAAGCTAAGGCTAAAGACTAGACAGCACAAGGAAGAATTTTAGGATTTTGAATTAAGCTCTTAGCACCTTTCTAACACATCAAGAATATGGACAGTAACACCTTTCTAAAGCAACAAGAAGTGTTTCTAGCACCTGTTTACACTTACAGGTGTGTATGTATTCCGTATTACAGAGCATAAATTCATAGTCAAACAAATCAATAAGGGGATTTGTGTAATAACCATGCATATCACAGAAGTCAAAATTATATGCAAAGAAAACACGACACAGGGAACATGGATTCAGCCTGACGCTGAGGCTCAGATGTTTGATTTTTTATGAGATTGACAAATCCTTAGATTTTCTGATTTTTTTTTTAAATTTGGAAAAGGACCTACTGTGACTCCATGCAATATCCTAGAAATAGGGCTAGAATGCGCTGAATTACATAACGCATTTGGGCCTATTTCTACTTCTAAGACCCCCGTAGGGAAGAATAGAGGTCCTCACTCAGTAGCCCCTGCTGATCGCAAAAAAGGCAATGATAGGGGGACCTAGCACTGGCCAAGTGGTTCATTGGGTTTGATTCCCAGTTGGTGTCTTGAATTCACTAAAGGATGAGGTATGGTAAAAACGATTTCCAGGTTTTAATCACCTGCTGTTTGCTCGCCCTGTCACCTTCATCTCATAGATACGATCACCAAAGACTGACCAAGTCAAAACACGTGTCTGAAAAGACATAATTTGTCCCAACTTGTTTTCGCTGTGAAAAATGACCCTGGCTGTTGGTACATTGAAGACATCCATCACTCATTCACTCTACTTCTGAGTTCTAGGTCCTAATTCAAATGATTAATAACAATATTGAGAAGATGTGGCTAGATGATACTCTTCTCTTACCCTTCACAGCCCCAAAAAGAATTGAACAAATAATTTAAATTGTTAAATCTGGTTTTTAAATTTTCTGCCAGTTCTCTCGCAATAGAGTTAACAATTATCAATAATAGGATTTACATAGTCTAGTAACAAAATATGATATGTGATAATAAGTATCAGATTCAATATTACAGTAGGGACATTTGTTTCAGCCACAGTTTAAACTAATATTTACAAGGTCACTTAGGTTATAACAGTATGTATACAGTATACACAAATTATTCACATTAATACATAATATGATTCAAAGGCTGCTTTCCATCACGAGGTGCATTGGATTTGTTCAGCAACCTACACACATTTTAAACAATTTTACACTCCCCACCCACCTGTGAATCGTGAGAAGAGTCTTATGCCAAAACCAGATAAAAGTCAAATTGGTGAAACGTTGGAACCATTCAACTGTGAAGTTAATGCAGGAAGATGAGAATAGTATCTTCCAACGTCTGCAATAGAACAATATTAACTAGAAAATAAGTTATAAACTTTTTTCTCAAAGTATTTGTATTGAGGAAAACAATAGTGAAAAAGGAAAAAATGTACAGACTTTTTTAACCTACATTATTGTATGCAATTTCTGCAAGGTATCCGGTAATGTCCAAAATAGTGAGCTAATTGTGCAACAAAAGTATCGCCTTTAGTAGGGATGTAAGTTTTCAGATGTTTGATTTCAGATTTATTGATATCATCGCCTCAAATAATAACAGCGTTTGAGATTAATGCCTGCCTGTCGGCCAGTGGCCGAAAATATTGTATCAAGGCCGATAATTTTGTGAAAAATTGCATCAGAATTGGACCGGATGGCTGACAACCCGGCAGTTTCGTTTGCTGCATTTTCACATTTGCTGATGGGTTCAACATGAAACAAATTTATATTGATGTATGTTGACTTAATTGTTAATATTTTTGAGACACAATTCATTTAAAATATTCATTTTTTGGTACTTCTTATATTTATTGAACATCTAGATACATTTCTTAATTTATGGTGAAAATCCTTTTAATTAACAAATTCGGTTTGACACCCGAATATTAAACTTCAATTTGTATGCTGGACAGTTAGACATGACAGCCTGGGTTTCCAAATTTGGTGACCCTTGAATAGATCAATTTCAATAAACTTTCACTTTGAATTACAGGAGGAACGATATCATCTTGGGGGAAAGCCGTTCCCGTCCTGGAGCCATGGGCAGGAATCGAAGCACTACCAAAACATGGCAGATGTAACAAACCAATTCAACAGGCAACACCTCAATGCAGCGAGTGACAAGTACTTCTCAGGGTACAAGAATGGACAGGTGGGTGTTGGCTTTTGGTTTTGAGATGAACATTGTAATGTGATTGATGAATACAATTTAGTTTCACAGTTTTGATAACAACAGTTCTATCATGTGTCAGAGACACTATGTCACAAAAACGTACATTCAATAATCTTCATTACAGTACAAAAAGAGAAATCTTGATAATGCTTTTGTCTGTTTTTTTGCAGTCCAAATTTCCTTGTTTAACCAATGACCACAAAGAGGATGTCTCTAGGCCATACAGTTTTATTCATTCATACACTATATATCTCATTCACGTTTTATTCTGAATTGGTTTTCAGATGTATTCGGTAGAGCATGTTCAAGATGGCTTCGGTTCATACGGCTCCCCGCATCAGGAGGGGCCTAAGACCAGTGGGTGTGGTGGGGACGAACCCTCCTACTACTGCCCCTGGAACTTGGACGGACCGTTTGACAGCACAGTATCGCCCCCTTACGGAGGGCAGTCAAATGACACTGACCATGGCTTGGACCGGAGTATGGGAGGGAGTAACGACAAGTTTGGCCTGGGTTCAAGTACCACAAGTTCAGGGTTTGGTGCGCTGGATGACCTGGTGTCGAAGATTGTCGAAGATGACCAGTCGCTGTTTGGGAGTTTCAACGGAATGGTGGACGGTCGCAATGAGCAGCAAGACATGAATGGTTTTGACAGGTACATGGTGTTTCTACGTTCTCCTTAAACTCACACTCGTAACATTAAAGGAAGGGCTTCATAAATTTGGTGCCTAGACAACCAGAAAAATGTGTAACTAAACCAACAGTCCTAGTTGCCCACTCTCTGTCCAAAATGTTCTTAAATTTTTCACATTGAACTACCCTTTACTTGTACACGATTTTCACTTATATTTAATTCCAAATGTTCGAAATATTATATATCAAATAATATTGAAATGAAAAATCCTGGGTGTGGTTGCCCGGTGGACAACAATGAAATAATTTGTCAGGTCCTGGAAGGGGAACGCCTTCATAAACTGCAGCATCATGGTAGATAGAAAAGTAATTTCGAACTAACATTATTTTCTTTTTTCGCATTCTTCAGATGTTCCAACATGAACTTTAACAGCGTTTGGTCAACTTGTGGGGATGGGGCAACCAGTACACCAATGGGGAAGGGCAAGGCAGGGTACGACTGTGACAGCGGGATAGAGCGTACCCCGCGCCCAGCCGACTACCTCTGGGATACGTCAGGCAGTGCCTCTTCAGGAAGCTTCTTACAGGTATGGCACACCGTTTATATACATGTGTATTGGGAGAAAAACTGTTCTGGGTCCCTGGATAGCAGGCCAAGTTATCAGCATGACATAGTGGGAACCAATGGCAGAGAAAGTTTCAAGAACATAACCTGATACCCTATGGCTGGTATCTAGAAAAGAATTCAAATAACACTTTGCTTTGTCTGAGATTAAACACATTGTAATTGTATGTAAATTTGTTAATGATTTACCGTTGTTTGACTAAGAAGGAGTACAGATCACAATTAAGTAGCCGCACTGGAGATTCAGCAACAAGTCCACTGAACAACAAAATAATAATGCTCTAAAATAGAGGTGTGCATGGAAGAAGTCCTGGGCGCATGCTTTTGAATCCTGTGCGCCGAGATGGCACACAAAATAAATACTTAATTTCGAACACTAGTAAAATGCAACCACTGTGCCTGCTTGTAGGATGGCAGTTTCCTGGACAGCTTGTACAACACGCCGGGAGCCAGCAGCGGAGACCGCTCATCGAATAGCAGCCTTCAACAGCAGGCGGCGAAGGAACGACTGCACTACACCAAACACCTCTACACCAAGGGCGACAACATTCCACAACAGGTTAGACATGCATTCAAGTACTGTTTATAGCCAGGAATTTCTTTGTCAAGTGTTTTCTGGTTTCCCAGTCAGATTTGATATATCAGAACTTATGCCACTTGATTAATACTAAGCTTGTGTTCTAGATGTTTTGGCGTCAGTGCACAATTCTAGGAAACCTTTTTTCTCATTTTATGTACTTTGATTCAGGTGTTAGTTTTAAGATTTATTTTTTTTAGTTCGTCACTTCTTATGATAGTTTCATTACATTACCCTGTACTTTGCTGTTTGATTGAAAAAGTGATATGTTATGTGTTAGTATAAGAAAGTGAATTTCTTCTTCTTTGCAGAGAGACTTGGAGCAGAATGGTGCTGGTGATGGGAAACCAGGAATGGAGCGACACAGTGGTAGCCGGGGTGGTAACCCCTACTATGGGGACATGATGTGTGATATGATGAAGACAGGCCCGGACTCTGCCATGTCCCAGCTCCACAACCCTGTGGGTGGGTCAGCCGCCGCCCAACCAGATATACGAGTGTCACCGTTCGCTGGTTCCATGCCCCAGGGGAACTCAGGCCTCGATGCAGCCTGGGCTCTGGCAAATCTACCCGAAGTGCCAGGCCTGGATAAGCAGCTCCTGGCCCAAGCGCTCATGTCACAGGCCTCAACGGCTCTGTTTAACACAGAGATGGTAGCCAGTAAGGATAAGTTGATCGACTCGCTGATGAGGTTGTCGGAGAAAGTACAGCAGGAACGAGAAGGGGGAGCAAGTGGACCTGGTGGCAACCACAGCAATAATGGGAACGGGAACGGCAGCCTGGTTCAACCGATCAGGGTTATGACCCAGCAGAACAGCGGCAGCGGGTCTTACCACAGCGGTGGGGCGGCTTCGGTGAATACCTGGTCCAATCCGAGCACGCCCAACTCAGGCGCTGAGAGCAATGCACCTTCAGGGCCTGAACAGCAGCAGCAGCACGGAGGAAGCAGTATGCCCGTACCAGGCCATCACCGGCCGGGGGTCCATCACATGTTTCCTAACAAAGGCTTTCCCAACAAATTCTCCCCGCAGCAGTCCGTGCGCGGGGCAGGAGGCAGCACCCACTCCCCAATTCCAGCAGGCTTTGAGAAGCGTCCTGTGAGCAGCGGTGGCGGAGGTGGCAGCGGAGGGTTCCCCGGGGGACCCTCCCCACCCGGACCCGGGGGCTTCAGGGGAGGGCGCAGTATGCCCTTCCCATTCCCCCGGCAGCAGCGCCATGTGTGCGATCCGAGCGGGGACGCAAAGCCCAGCTCGGACCGCTTCCCATCAGGACCTTTCCCTCTGCCCGAACACCTGAGCATGCTGGAGCTAAGCATGCGCGAGCGTGGAGCCGGTCCCTTCCCCAAGGACTTCCCTGGTCTGCCTCACCACCACCGCTCTCACTTCATCGAAGACCTCTTCCCGCCTGAATACGGAGGCATGCCGCCGTTTCCATCCCACCTGAAGTACCCACACAACTTGCCGCCCCACCTGCCGCCAGAGGCCTACGAGTACTTCCCATACGACCCCTACTTCCAGGGCTGCCTTGCACCACCTTTCTTTGGCCCCAATGAGATGTTCTTTGATATGCTGCCACCTCATTTCTACGGACTTCCGCATTTCTTCCCAGGATTTAAACCACCAAGGTAAGGCTGATATTCGTATTGTACTGTAATTAATATTTTACCAAATGTCAACTTTAATCTGTAACAATGACAGGGTTGAGCCATGCACCCTAATCGCATTAAAATGGCACGATTATATTCTTATTTAATCAGTGTGTCCATTAAACATTCGAATTTCAAAAGACATCAAAATACACCCAAAATAGTGCATTTCACTGCGTATTTATGACACATCAATTTTAATGAGTTCGCCAGTGTCACATCCCCATCTTTTTTGATATGATTACTGTTAGATTAATACTGAAGTTACGTGATTCCTTTCTTAACCACAGAAATGTGATTTCACGTCTTTCCCCGTTTTTCATTGCTTATGGAAGAGAATATGCTACATGATGTACGAGATTGAGTTAAAAGAAAAGGGCGAAAAAACTGCCTTCTTTTGTTTTCACTTCTTTGTGAAATGACATGTTAATATTCCCTTAATACAGACGAACAGGACCCTCAAACGAACTCCACATCCGCCTTGAAGAATGCTATGACCAGTTCAAGAACCTTGAACGTGAAAGGAAAAAGGTAAATCCGTGGCATTATATCGCTGCTGTAGATCAGGGAACAATGTTTGTGTTATCCTTCAATTCTAACGATTAAGATCTTGACATAGGTAGCACATGGTCGTAATGAGCTAAATTTATTGATTTTGATAAAGTTGTGGAAAATACATCCAACTTGAGGACGGCTTGGTGTAGACTTGGTATTTATTAAGACATTAAAATCATGGTCGAATTAACATGTTTCGGATTGTTCATCCTTCCTCAGAATTGTTTACTACCATAAAATCAATTAATTTTGTATTTCTTTTTTATTAAACAAAAAGAAGAAGAAAAGAGTGAAACTTTGTTGGTTCTTTTAGACTGAGGCTGAGCTGGCCCGTCAGAACCCCGGCAAGAAAGTGTCCAGTGCCAACAACATCGTCATCCCCAGACTGCCCTCCAACCCTTCCCGCGTGGACCGCCTGGTCGTCGACTCGCTGCGTGAACATGCCAGGGTAAGTCACAAAGAATCACCAGAGTTATTTGATATAGACAGGAAAAGTAGAATGCTAAGGTGCCCTTAAGGACATGGTGCATTCAGAGATGCCACTTTTCCATCTAGATACGTATTTTTCGCTTTGACAACTAGTTTTAAAAAGTGCTAAAATTCCAGAAAGAAATAGTTTTGTATTCAATTTCAGGGGAAAAAATTAAAAATATATTACATGTGCATATGATTTGTTTCAGTATCAGAGGTTGAATACAGAAGAATAGACTACCTTAGTTGTTTCCGTATTAAAATACAGAGACGTGGTTCCGTATTTATCATTGTTATTGGTACTATTAAATTCCAATACAATATCTGTTTTAGGAGTCTCACAGTCACACACATCAAAAGTAAAACAAAAACAAAAACTTTTTATCCAGGTGCTGACCCTGATCCAGAAAATGGAGAAGCTGCGCGGGGAGGCGATGCACGCCAACATTCACAGCGCCAGCGACACGTGGATGGAGGGTATCCGTAAGGTGCAGGCCCGCCGTAAGGAGGAGATCATCAACGCCACCAACCGGCACCGCAACGGGGGGCCGCGCTACCAGGAGGAGAAAGGTGAGAAGGGTTTGAAGCTTGGGTCATGTCTTGAGCCCACATGCTCAAATTGTAAACCTAGTATAAGTAAGGATTTGGATTCGAATATGCATAACTCTAAAAGGTGAAGTATAAGCTATGTAAATGTGTTAGAATTGGTCGAAATAAATAAAAAAAAATATAAAAAATATAAAAAATACTAAGGGATATACTAAAGGATGCAAACTAAATCTAGCAATACATACAGATGTTTCTAAAAGAGTTTCATGTAATAAAAATGTTTCATTTACATCCAAAAACAAAAAAGTTAAAATTACTTTTACGTATTAATGGTACTGATATGATAGAATTTCTGCAGATAGACGTTATAAGACGTTATACCTAGATTCAAACTTGATCATCGGAGTGAAAAACATTACAGTGGTCTCCCTCCACAATGTTCGAAATTTCACGACACTGTGTAGAACAAAAAAACTTTATTTTTCTTTTGAAAAAATTGCAGATGTACTTGCCCTGGCAACCAGCATCAACGAGCTGACAAGCCACACCCGGCGGGCGCGCACTGCCATGTGGTGTGCTCTCCAGACATCGCTGAAGGACGTGCCCGCTTCGTCCCTACACCACCTGCGGCCCTCTGAGCTAGCTGCTCACGATGCAGCCAGTCACCAAAGTAACGCAACCCACATGAGCAACCCACCACAGCCGTCTAAGGACCTCACCCCGGCCAGCCCTGAGGATAACACTACCGGCCGGAGTGAAGGCGGCCCCGAAACCAAGTCCTCCGCAGTGGTGATCGCAGCTGGGAAAGGCGCTGACGACAACAACAACGCCCAGCCAGCAACACAAGGTCTGATTGTGGACGCGGGGAAACAAGATGCACCACTTCAAGTCAAGTAGATTCATTTCAGAGGGTTTAAGTTCTCTCAGAGAGTAGTGTTCTTCACACTATACAACATGTTCATTCCACAGAATGGCTGGTAACAAAACCATACACTACTGGGTTGTGAGATGGTATTTGCCTCTTTATACCTTTTTCCCCTTTGCTGTTTGGTATTTCCCTGACAAGCCAGTCGGAGGCAGCAGCAGGTAGGAGCCTCCTGAAATAGTTGAGATTATTTATCATTTGTGTCCCGGATTTCTCCGACTTGCCGTGATGTCGTGTAGATCTGCCAGTTGTCAAGCCGTGCGCCCAAGTCGCTGCGTGCACTTTTTTCTTTTCTCCGATGAATTTTTTAACAGATAATGTATTTTGATATCGTACCGTGTGATGCAAACTGACTTACTCATCATGTTTGCGCTTTTAGAAATTCAACTTTTGTCTCGTGAAGATAAACACAACAAACCATCAGGCAGTTTCCAGAGTTGGTGACACTTTTCAGTGCTATTTTGCATAAACCAAAAAAATACATTTGGGATGAGATTGCAGTTTCGTCTTAGTCAAGCTTAATGTGATAGTTACTTGATGTAGACAGATATATTGTAGTTGTAAATTTCGTTCTGCCATTTGTATGTTCAGTGGTAACTTTGACCGTAACCTTTGGCCTCTCGTCAGTATACGTAGGTTGGTCCTCTAGGTAGAACAGGTCTAGTTGAAAGTGTGATATGATTGCGACATAGCATTTGTTTTACCAGAGAACAGGTTTTATATAGGACGTACATTTTGAAATGGCAGTCATTTAACTCCTCAGATGTTTGCGAGCGTCTCATCAAATGTTGCAGACATTAGCATTGTTGCTCATGAACTTTGAAACAGGTTAGAAGTTCTTAACAAAATAGTGGTTGTACATTTCAATTATAACAAAGATAGCTCAAGGCTACATCAATTTCAGTCATCTTTTGAATGATCAAATTTATGCTCATTTCTTGTTTTCCCCCCCAGCCCCTTACAGTTACATACAGAATTCGTATTTGTAGTGATATTGCAGATCTGAATGGGTGTGGGTTGTAGTCATACTTATCGTAGGAGCTTATCGTGTGAGACTTTAGTTTTGAATAATTGCCAATAATTGGAAGTTGAATAGAATATTGCAATGGATTTGTTTCTCAGTGATTACCTAATGAATTGTTATTTAATAATGTGTCTCGGAGTACCATGTCATTTTACTACATATGACTTTGTGGTGTAAGATATTGTAAGACTAATGATATTTCCAATGTACCCTGTTAGTAACTTGTCGTCAGGGTAGCATTACTTAACGCCCATGTAATCAATTGACGGGTTCTGATTTTCCGAGAGCAGCAATGATGTCCTCTATATGACAATTCACACGACTAATACCACTCTTCGGACTTAGTGCCAACCCAGTGCTAAAGTGAATTGCTATACGTATTTACATTTATATACTCAAGAACTAATGCTTGCATAATTTATTGGTATAGTTTAGGTGGGTGGCGCAGGGGATGCACCGGGAGCGAGTGAGCACGAAGTAAGACGCGAGTGCGGTTTGATCAAAGAGGTCTCTGACTGTGTCTTTCGTTCAACCTCGTTGACAGATGTCCATGAATTGAGGGAAAAAATACGACTTATCTTCGGTGATGCAGAGGTTAAGATCCTTTGAATTTGGAGGTTGCTATTTCCAGTACTCAAAGTCACCTGACGTGCAATTAGATCGCCTTGACTTTGACTGGTTGACTGAAGAATGGGTGCATCCCAGTTGGATAAGGCGCTTATTAGGGCTGCTTGACGCTTTTAAAATGAAGCTAGTGGTAGACTATTGAGTTAACTTTACAAAGCGTATTGTTTTGTGTACAGTTAGTTCCAGAATACATATTATATATTCAACGTGAAGTTGTGCGGGCGTATCGTATGAGGTTTGATATCAAGAAACCATACCATTTTTGCATTTGCCCTTTTTTTATCTGTGGTAATTATATAGATCTTGAAACATGATGTAGTGAACATAAATAGATAGAATTAGTTGAAACGAACTGAGCAATAGACTTACTTGAAGGTAGGGAACACATGTTAGTCACTCCACTGGGATGAATTGATTCTTTTACGTAATTTTTAAATATAAGATAAGAAAATGCAAAAGAGATTTAAAGTATAAGGATGAAGTTCTCTGTTCTGTTTTTGTTCTGTTTAAATTTTGAGGGAACACCACATGTGATTTGATTGAATCAGAGTTTGGCTGAGGTAGTTTCTCTGTAGTTCTGGACAGTTCTTTTTGATAAGCCTTCTATACTCAGACTTACATATCATCCCGTAACGCTGACCGGCCAAAACAGTCGATCAGCACTCGGCAAAATCCAATACACTCACAGGCGAGAACCCATCGGTTTATGCTCCTCGCACTGACTAAGGTTATAGATCACTGCTTGCGGACAAGTCTAAATCAGACAACTTGTCTTGGGCCTAGTCAGGTTTGAAATCGTTTTCTATTATCTAGCGGGGTAGTGGGCTGTTTAGGGGCATCCAAATGAAACATTTCCTATTTAATTTGCCTGTTAGAATGACGATAGACTGTGTACCCCGTTCTTAGCCGTGTTGCCTTAATCTTTGATCTGCTTCCAGCCAATACCAATAGGTGGTCTATGGGGTCCACCGTCCTTCCATGTTGTGTGTTTTGAAGCAACTTTTGCAGCTCCAACGTATACCATTGCTACATTTTTTCAAATATAAGTCACTAGTGTGTGTGATAATACCATTTTTGCGATTGGCAAAAAGAAAATGCATGCTGCTCTCCCCTAGTCTTTGTATTTCCTAAGCTAGATTTTTGTGGTCAAAATGATAAAGACGTAGTAAGCTAAACATATCCTTGGTAATTTCTTACCAGTTTTTTTTAAAGAGAAGTCTATTCCTCTGGTTAGACTAAGTAGTTAGGTCTTCCGCTTTTAACAACTTGGTATTGGTACTCTTGTATGATAATGACAGGTCCTACTGACGGTGTGTTTTGTATGATATTGCACGGGGAAGTTTGCATTTAAACATTGATTCCCAGTTTTTATTAGTCAATTTCCAGTATATAGGCCGTAGTGGTATACAGAATAAGCTGTGGCTAGGCATAGTCGTTTCTCCACTTTAGGTGGCATCCTAGCAAGCCTCCTGTAGAGCGAGTCGGTCAGAAACAGGTATAGCTGAAGACACCGTTGAAATGACCAGTATTGTTGAAAGTTGCATATCTCTGCTACAGAACTACACTTGTACTACTTCATACATATCACTTTATGTGGACCCCGTGTGACCGCGCGTCTAGCGGTCGTTAAACCAGAAAACTGTGGTCAACAGGACGGCGCGCTTTGTTTTTAACCAATACTGCGTCCGCGGGCCTATTTGCTGGCCGTGGCTTAGAGCTTAAACCTAATTCGGGCTTATCTCTCCTAGCCCTGATATCTTAATACTTCGTATTTATACTAATCTAACCCCTGAATGTTGTGAAGATGTTCCTTAAACCTCCTTCCCTGGTGGTCTTAACGGTTCTCGGTAGGAGAGTGGGGAGGCGCTGTCCACAGTTTTAACATAGTCTTAGAGTATGTTTAGAGCCGGTCGATGATATCTAGTTCTAGCTATGATGAGAACTGAAGCGTAGAGTCAGGGCAGCTCAGTGACTGCTTCTCGCTGAAATAATGAAGATGATGGTGAATGTTGTGTGACCATAATGTTCACGCGTGGAGTTTATATTTAACGCACAGCTAACTGAATGACAAATGACCAAGAGTGTTAGCGGAGGATACCTCAAAGGGAGTTTGGTGCGCTAACCGCAGTCCTCGCTATACTGAAAAGTCATTGTGTCATGTCATGCACTGCATGTTATCTGAAGAGGTACCAGATTAAAACCGAAGGGCCGAAAGGCATCTGGTGGCCCAGTAATATAGGGCGCGTGTTAGAGCGCTGATCATTGTCAAGATTTTACCCCTTGATTTTGTGTGTAAGTGTCCATTGTTTGAGGCATTCCAGGCTAGCTGCAAGTCGTTCATAGTTCCTACTTAACTTGTCAGGTGTTGAAGTTGGATCCTAGAGTGTCCTATTGATATAGATCTTTGTTACATATTACATAGTGTTTTCTCTTGTTGGTGTTAATACAGTGTTTCTTCCAATCAGTCACGTTTGTTATGACGATAGCTTGTCCCGCAGGACTCAATTATACCTACATAGGCCCGCTGCCCCGGAGTGGGCGCGCAGAACGTCTTGGTGCATGGTAGAGACTTGACTCTTCAGCTGTCCATCCAGCTCTGTACGTAGGGCTAGTGTTACTCAGTTACCAGAGGTCAATGACCAAACCATGACGGATCTTTTTTTTTAACAGCTTCTTCTATGATTATATTATGGTGAGCTTGAGGGGATAATAGGCAAACTTTGTAAAGTATATATCCTCTGACGTTTTGAAAGAATCCAATGCAAAAGTATTGCCTTTGGCAGGCGGTCCCTCAAGGACTCCGCCTTTCGTATATAGCTACCTTATAATCTATCTTTATAATGCAATATTAACGTTTTTGTATGATTATGTTTTTATGTGTAATTTTCGTATAAAAATTAGCCAGGAAACATGTCCAGTGAAAGGTTGTGGACTAAACTTGGCTTGCTTCTTCTTTTTTTTCCAGTTATTTCTTTTCAGTTTTTTTTTTCAGTTTTTTCCAGTTATTTCTTTTCCTCCACTCTTGTGCTGTGTTAAATTGTCAGTTGCAATTTCCTAATCCATCTTATTATGGTGAAATCAAGAAAGTAGTAGTTTGCAGTAGTTAGATTATCCGGAAGCCTAGACTAAAGAGTATCCCGCTTATAGTAAAGATAAACATGAGGCCATGACATTTAAGGGAATCATTACATTCCTTCAGGGATTCCGCAACTCAAATTGACTGAAATTATTTTGGATAGAAGTGAATTGTTTTTTTTTCTGCACACTTTTGAATCTCAATGTGTTAATTTATATAAAGCGGTTCAGAACAAAAATTTAGAACTGATCTAGTTCTTTGAGGATTGATTCGGTTTACATCAGCTAGGATAGTATTATATACATACTATTAATACATAACCAAATCTGCTGAACACATTTAAAAGCTACCAGAGGATCTTGATCTTAGATCTCTATTTCACCGTAGATCAACGTCTTTAGTTAACTTTTATATCGCTCTTTGATTGTATTTATATGGCCTTAAGCTAACACGTATGCAGTACCAAGATATAGAATGTATAGGCTGCTCTAAGACTTTTAAATCAATTGCCTCCAAACCAAAAGTAACAGGGAATCGAGGCTGTAAATCTAACACAGCATATGTATGCACCAGAAGTTAATCTTTTATTATGTATATATTTATTTGATTTGATACTTTGAGTTTGATGAGCTGGTTATTATTTGTATCGTTTGGTTTCATTATTTGCACACACTAAGTCTAATCATGTTACGACTTTGAATTAAATCAGTCATGCACCAGTGAGTACTCCCAAAGCAGACGGGCAGTGTGATGCCGAAAGTCAATCCACTTAAATACGACCACATTTTGTCCCTATGCAAGTGTACTTTTTGATGTATGTAGGGTAACGTATGCTCCCGTTTTATGCGACTAGGGTTTTGTTACTGGATAATCGGTGTAGAGTATTTTATCTAGTATCCGCGGCCAGACTTGGTGTTTGATAGAGCTTTACCCATCGTAGGTGTTTATAGTAGTTGTCCCCGGGACAGGCAGTAGTGAGGCCGCTAGGTTATTATAAGATGTACACGCAGTTAGCGTACACCGTAGGGTATATTGTTACGTACCAAGGACCACTTTGGGTTAGATTGTATAACCTCCTAACTTATTATTTAAACCTAGAATTCACAGTGCTAAATGACGCTGTTAATTATAGTAATTATGAATGAAGTAATAACCATGGTAAACCAATGATGTAGCATTTGCCTATTATCGTTATTATCCTATTATTAAACTAGTGTGGGAGATATGGATTAATTAGAGCTCCCGGTGATGCGATATGTAGATCCATTTATAAAGCTTGAGTAGGTAATAATAATATGTAGTTTGACAACTCAGATTTTAGGGCTGAAAGCAAGAGGCTGACACTTTTTCTGTCGTGTTCAATGTCCGAGGGCCTGTAAGTTATTTGTACTCGATTCGTATATCGTATATATATACTCTCATGTTTCCTCCATGAAACACTGAATTCAGAGAAGCACGTTTGATAAGCTTGTATGACACAGAAGCAGCGCCGAGTTTTCTGCTTGAGACAGGACTGATTTGTGTTAGTTCGGTCGGTCGGGTGTCGAGGGAACCGTAGACCGGACGGTGTTCTGTGTGTTAGGTGTTGACGGAATCAGCTGCAGCAGCCGAGGGGAACCCGAATACTTAGTCATCAGTCTAGTGTTTTGTACTTTGTAAAAGCATGCAATCATATACCACGTGCCAAACTAGTGAACTCCAGGTTAAGCCATTCAGCAGAGCATTTTTGTAAGGTTGTTCGGAGGTAATTTGCGTTGTTAGATATTCAGGAAATAGTCCTTGTGAGAGTAGTCTCTTTACAAAGGGACCAGTGAAACCTAGACAGGAGTGCAACTCTATGGATGAAACAGTTATGTTTGCATACTATTTCAGAGTTAGTGATTATAAGTTGAGAAATGGCCAGTATTTTTGTGATATTTTCGCAGTTTTCTAAAGCACAGTAAGACACATTAGATATTCGGTTGGGAAGACCGCTCGACACATTTGATATTCTCTAACTCCTGTATTATCATAATGATTGTTATTCAGGGCTCAACTCGCCCAAAGTAAATGACTAGGTTTCACTGCGCTCCTTCAGTTAGACATATCGCTAGTGCAGTTTACTTTGATAAGGACATGTAGATTGTAGTCAGTGCTAAAAGAGCTAGAGGACCAAACAACGAAGTCCCACAGTGTTACTTGGTTTCCCAACAACGCCTCCTGCTTTGTAACTTTTTGATAAAAAAAGGCTTAACCAACTTTTCTGTACTTGCTGCGCTACAGACAGAAGAAGGCCCCCCTTATTGGTGCTTCAGTAGATTGCTCGATTTGTAGTATGCTCACTTTTATATGACGTTGTCACAAGAAGGAAAAGACAGAACGAAATAATGCTGTGTTATCCGCAGCTGCCCAAAGTATTTTCATACGTTTGTAAATGATCATCAAATTTTGCCAAAATGAGGAAATTACGAGGTTTTTTAATAAGGTTTTCTCAGAGATTGACCGCGGGGTCTGGGACACAAAGTCATGTTTAATACGCACATGTTTTTTATTGCCGTAAAAGGTTGGGCTCTCACACTGCTGGCACGCAGGTCACTTCTAGCCAAGCGGGTGACGCCAGTGTGACTTTAGTTCAGGTTTACACCCACCAGAGGTCCGGAGGCCTTCACAACCATGCACATATCATATCTGGTGGTAGCGCCTTGCATCAACTGCTGGATCAAAGTGTAGCTGCTTAACGAGGGTCTCTCTGGTTCTTGTCCCCAGTCTGAACATTGTGTGGGGGGCGGCGGGAGTCGCGTGTTCACTCTGAGTCTGCGGTCAGTCCGGTCGGTTGTACGTGTTCAAGTAGCAGACAGCCTCAGGCTACAAAACTTACACAAAACTACTATCGTTCAATTCCTTTTTCTTCCTGTGCCATATATAATCATATGCCTGTGTAAAGTTGTCGCGGGGCAAACCGAACTGACCTCCATCAGGTTACACCACCTTTTTTGTACGATTGTCATTTCTGCTGGGTTTCCTATCTTCACAGCCGCTAGTTCCTATATTAGTTATTTTGACGCGAGACCGAATGAACACCAGCCCACCTGTCGTCCCCCGACAGCAAGTTATTCCGCCCTGAAGTGTTATCGCAATGCTCGATGAATAGATGAGTTTTATCCACCTTTTAGTTCAATAATAGAAGGAACAGGTTACAGAAAACTACGTTCATTTATTGTCAAGGTTTGGAGATGGTTATCTAGGTTAGCCTGCTCTTGAAGAGATTTGAAGATGGCAAGTATTATTTCAGAGGATCTTAGATCCAAATGGATAGTTTTCAGTTCTTATTAGCGAACCTTTTTTCTGATTGTATTGCCAAACTCCCTATCCTTAGACTGAATGCTTATTTATGTCGGCTTCTTCTTTGACTTCTTAAACTTTGACTTTTGGTCTTAGTCGACTGCTGTAAGTTGTGAGGGCTGCGCGGTCTGCGTATCCGCCCCGCGCAGAGCGTATCCAGTTTTAACGACCTCAGCTAAGCAGCAAACGTAGCGTTTGAGTTTAGACTAGCACAAAGTCAATAATTAGTGTACACCTAGGTACAGGGTAGGTCCGTGCAAAATCTACTTAATTCCACATGCTTAATAATTGTGAATCTAACACAGTGTAGGTAATATATTACGCCTCTAGTTCATACATTTGAAAGACAAGATAACGAAAAACTAATGAAATACTCAACATAGTGTTCTTGAAGTTAAAGTCATGAAGATGCCCTTGATGGAATCTAGTCAGATTAATTACACAAATGAAACAAGGGGCCAATGTACGTGTCCAAGTCAATGTCTCAGTTCATTATCAGGGTTTAGCGTTTGACGTTGCACGGTGAGTGCATTCGCCTCCTTGTGTCTGTGTGTATATGGAGTTTAAACAAGTGGGATAAGTCGACCCACCGATGGGGGTGGAATACTGTGCAAATCTGACCATCTGAAACCATCCTTGAAATGTGATAAGAGGAATGAAGTCTTAGCTGTGAGTAAGATCTGAATCGGGTGTCTGATCTGTCTCGACTGCTTCAGCGCTGGAGCTTTCTTTTTCTTTTAATGTTGTAATTTAATTCGATCTAAGGGTTATGCTGTTATAAAGCCGAAAAAAGTCTATATCCTTTCTGTGCAAGACGTCATACTCTTTATGCTACAATTTTGTTATTTATTATGTCAGTGTATTAGTGACTATTGAAAACAGTATTCAAAGGCTAAACTCCTAACTTATTTAAGATGAAATCAGAATACAATGTAGTTTCCTATGCCATTTACCTTTAAGGGTTACCATGGTAACATTTGTACTAAAGGCTTTTATGGCGTCTTCTTCACTGTGTTTTATGTTAATGTAACTAATGCAAAAAAAAGAAAGGAGAGACAAGTTCCCGCCGTTGGGAAAATCAAATGTGCAAAATTGACTTTAACATTGAAGGTTTTTCTCTATTATTTAAATACATTATCAGAGGTATTGTTGCATTATTAAATGAAAAATAGCAATTTTTCTGTTATGTCTCATATTGTATTTGAATTTGATGTGTCTTCCGCTGTAAAACCGTATAATAACTTGTAGAATTCACAATGAAACAATTACTTATATAATCTGTGCCCGGTGTTCAGTTGAGAAACAGAACAATCAGTATTTATAGAGGTTTTATCAAATCACAGAATGGCATTGTTTTTTACTGGAATAACTATTGACAATTTTTGAAATATGACTAAAATGATACGAGTGATAAGTTCTCGTTTAGAACAAGGACCTTATCTTCAGGAACATTGCAAAATAAATGATCCAATTTCAGAAATTCTAAATGATGCAAAACTATGACACATTAATCAGCAGCATGAAAAAATTAACAAAAGTTTTTATTTGCCTTTGTTTCTTTTATCAGCCTCCCTGTGTCTTTGGACCACACAAACAAACTATAGAACGGAACATAAATCAATGTCCCACTCGTCACAATCAGTGTAATTCCAATCGTTTCATCCTACCTCAACTGAAATAATGTAAAATGTTTGGATTTATGAAATATAACTCTTTAGGTTACACATTGTTATCTATGTATATTGGTTGTTTAATCTACGTGCACAAATAGTTGTTTAAAGGTTACACAACATTCGGTAAAAGATTATAGATGTATGTTCAATGGTATTTGTGATATGATTTAAAATAATAATTGTGATGTCATGCTGGGGGGATTCTTGGATGGGTGCCAGTTTGAACATTTCCTTTGAACCTTTTCTGTCCTGTGCAGCAGTTGTTTCAGTTCACTCCGTGCAGTATAGAGATGGGTACTTCACAATCATTCCTCCAATGTTACACGGTTACAATACGTGTTTTTAGCACAAAAAAACAAAACCTCACAAGAGACATGCAAGTCGTAATTGATGCATAAAAACTCTCATATTAAATATAAAATGACTAGGTATGATTCCATAATGACGTGGGTAATAACCCATTTCCTAGGTGAAGTTTTGTGGAGAGTATGTGATTCATGATAATGTTCTTCGAGTTCAATATGATATGATGTGTTTCTTTGAGTGCTTCAAGTAATGATCTGATGTGTGTAATTGGTTGTAATTGTGCAAAACGTGAACAGACTGACTTACATTGACCTATGTGCATGCTTCTCAAAATGTCCAGTTGTCTTTGGGCGGCCCGCGAAGCCGTAGAATATGCCCGTCTCAGGCCTTGACGGTAGGAAGTAGTGTAATCGAGAAGTGACTAGGGCTAACACAGAATCGTGGTCAGGTTGCTGCACAACTCTTTGTACTGGATGCTACGAATGCTATATTTTTTACTCACAAGCAATAATCAGATTGAGTCTCGGCTTCTTGCTGTCAGCCAGGGATAGTCTACAGACGAGCTTTGTAAACAGAATTACTTAGGGCATGCATGTAGTGGGCACTTCCCCAGGTCATATCCCACATGTAATGCTATTGTTATTATCCTTATCATAATAATTACCCTTATTTTTTCTCCATTGTACGATTCGATATGCACTTTGATATGCAATATGTCATTTTGTGACTTGTGATAAAGAAAATTGGTATTATTAAATAAACCCTAGTATGAAAAGTATTTATAAAAATAATTCAGTGAGCCCAAACCTGACAAGTTGCTACTGCCCTGTGACCAGAGAAGTGAGAGTGCCCGGTCCTGTGTGCCGCGCGCGCACGGTGAGGAATCGGGGGGAGATACGCTAAAGCCTGAGTTTCCTTGAAAACTTGTGTGATGTTAGAGTGCAATTTGCATTTAAAAAGTACATTTATAGACAGATCTATTCCAATGGCTGTAGAATCACGGGTAAAAAAATATCAATGGCTACTTGTCATGTCACATAGAAAAACGAGAATGAATTTGAAGGAATCGCTTAGGAACAAATTAAATGGAGGGAAATTCTTCCAACCAAAAAAAAAGATGAAAAAAAGAATAGTCTAATCGATTTTTAAATTCCTTGCAACACCAAAGAGGGTTGGTGGCACTAGGTTATATAGTGTGTGTTTTTCCCAGTTTTTTCCAAGGTATTTTATTAGTGTGTAGTGACTGAGAAGCGTAGCGCGTGCTTAAGGGCTACCATGCCCAGTTAAGGTGGCACTAGGACGCTGTCTAACATAAAGTGCAGAACGCCGACAAGGTTTGCAATGGTTGACTGCCAAGGGGAGGGTCATGGGCCCGCGAAGGAAGAGCTTTGGTAAACCTGAGTGTTGATAAAACACTTTGCCATGACACATGACTACATCTGCTAGGGATGTAAAATTAGGAACATTTTTTCCATAAAAATTTTGATACGTGGTTATGTTCTACCTCCATGACAAGGGGATTTAGATGTCCAGACCTAACTTGTAGTTGGTTTCGGAGTCCGTTAGAAAACTAATTTTTACTTCAATAAATACCTCTGAACTATCTCAACAAGGCTAACACCTTTTAACGATAACTTGCCAAAGACTTGTAAAACAATAAAATGAAAGTATATATATGTAGCGCCTAACTTACCTTTCCTGATCAGGATTAGAACTGTGATATTTGATACAAAAGGGTATTTTCATTTGATGCATTTCATTTTGTGTTTCAAGATATGAAAAGCAAATGATTTATTACTGTTCCTCGGTTACAGATGTATATTTAGTAGAATTATTTCCAGTACCTATGTGAATCATGGTCATGGAGGGAAGGTTATTCGTGTTGGCTAGGGAAAGTTCGTGGATGCAAAAAAAAAGTGTGACCAGTTGAGAAATGACTTAGTTTGAAGAGAATGTGATCGTAGGAGAAGGACTCTTATACGAGTCTGGGTCAGTTTAAGATTGTGATCTGGGAAGGTTGAGGGAAGGAACATGAAAGGACCAGAAGAGAGGGAAAGTATACCGCGGTCAAGTGGTCCAGTGACAATGTAATTTGTATGACCCCCTTGGGACGAGCCTTAGAACCATTGTAAACCAGAGTCAAGAAGCAAACAGTCGAGTTAGACATTAATTATTTTTATGGGATCTTTCATGTTGGCTAATAAACAAGGCATGGTTGGTTTCAACCTTGTGCATTTGAAAAAGAATGTGTTGTGTTTTGATTTCTCACAAAATCGGGTTAACTGTGTTGTTTTTAATTAATTCGTACGTTTTTATGAATTGTCATGTTCATTCCGATTCCCAGAATATATAAGTCCTGGAAAATATGGTTCAATGGAAAAGTGATAGCAAATAAGAAGAAGTCCAGATTTTTCAGATCAAACAGAAAGTATTTTGGCTTAAGGATAGACCCCAGTGATGGGGGTGTGAATGGCGGGGCTTCCTTTAATCATAATAATCATATTTGCTTCTCAGAGTAATATTAAATGAAAAACACCATCAGGTAGTCAGTGAATAACATTTTCTATTAATATAATTTATATAAAAATACATAGAACAGTAGCTTTGTAAGTGTGATGCAAAACTGAAAATTGTGATATTCTCATTTATTTTTTGAACATGGATATCTCAGTTAATATTTAATTTAAAGCTACGAAACTTTTAGTATATCTTCTTGAGACATAGATGGAGGGAACCGTGTCTCAAAATTTTGATATATGCCCTACTTCCATTTTTATGAAATGTAGAAAATGGTATTACAAAAAAATCTGAAAATATTACCCGTTTTTGGCCGTTTTTGGTCATAAAATAAAATCTAGGGCCTTAACAAGAATTCCGAGACACGATTCCCTGCCTATGAATCTTCTGAGGATGTGTATAAAATTGTATAGGTATCAGGGTGATATTATGCAAGATATCGATGTTCAAAAAATAAAAGTTAAAAAATCTGTTTTTATTTGATAAAATCCGGAATTTCAGATGCATGATAACCTTGTATTTCTCAATAGATAGAGAAAAATCATAGCTTTCACATGATGTATAACACGTTATGATCAGAGCTTTAGTAAGAGAGTTATCAATGCTTTCGTGAATAGGCGACTCATCACTGGGGTCTATCCTTAAAATTCGGCAAAACACCGACATTGCAAAATTAGCATGGAGCTATGAATTGAAACACTTTGCAAATCCACCTAGGAAATTTCCCTAAAAGTTAGTCCTGTAAAGAAAACAATTCCAAATAGATATATACTAAACCTGCAGGACTTCCCATACGAATCCCTTCTGGTATCCCCATACGAATACTGGAAAACTCAGTCAGCAGGACTCGGGCCGCTGGAGAACTCGACTCCGTGACTATAATAGGGGGTAACTCGTTTTTGCACATGTTTAGAATAAGGCTTTGGTCATGACTGAAGTATCGAAACTTGGTTCAATACTTGTGTTATTATTCAAAGCAGATCTCACAAAGAAATGACTTACAGCTTGCTTAATTTAAAGATTTAGAATTCCAATAATTTGGTTTGCGAAGTATGGTTATGTTTTGGCATTACACGTATGTTCATTCCCTTCATCAACGACTGAAAATTGACATAATTTCACCAAGCCGTTTTGCAGTAATAAGCATTCAAAAATAAGCAAGTTTTGAGCTCAGTGACCTCTCCATTCTCTGTGATCACTGACCCATGACTTCCCCTTTGTGGGAGGGGCTTAGAGGGGAGTCCCCGTATCTAAGGCTAGATAGCAGTCCCGCACTTGCAGCCCGTCTGTGAGAATAGTTGAAAAAATTGCTCAAATGGACGTTAAACTCTAACAATCATCAACGACTATCAGCTTTGCAACAAAACATGAGAATCCCAATATACAAAACAAACACCAATATAATAAATATACTCTTTTTTATTCTGCATTTACGGTAGTTCGCACACATGCTAACAGAACCAGCGATATCATATTGGGCCACCATGCTGTGATTTTTGCAACTGCCTTTGAAAGGAATATGCATTATTATAAACGGCCATTCAAAACAAGATTTCATAACACTTTTTTAACAAACTGAGTAACATGTTACTGGCAATGTGTACTTTCAACGACACATAGTATAAGCTATAATATTTCCAGCAGATCATTACCATTCAATGATTCCGAAACCAAGATATCGTCACAGAAACACGAGAAACCCCACACATGTACACAATGAAATGTGTATTGCATCTTAGCAAATGTTCAATTATAGTTTACCATTTTTGATTATTAATTCAGTATAAAAAATCTCGTTTAGCAGCACACAGTGAACAGATAAATATACAAGCGTCAGTTATCTTAACATCAATTAAAGCGTTATTTCAACCATTTTTCTCTGAATAAATACATTTTGAAAAATGTATGTTCATGATCAATAATTTTTGTGATCCTAATGTTTCAAAATATGTATACGAGTAAGCTTTCAACAGCATGAATAATTTGATAATTTATATTCCATAGTGTTGTATCACGGGTTTGTTTTAAAATAAAGACCTTAATTTGATGATTTACTATCATCACCTTGTAAATACTTTTTTAAAATTCAAGATTAGAACTGTGCAAGTTTCAAACCATGCAGGTTATACGTAACGATAAGGCACTTCGATAAAATCACGGTTTGTTAACATGCCTAAGTCTATTTGAAAGAATAGGCGGATAGATATAGTGATGTTCAAAGAATATAGCATGCATTCAACGTGATACCTGAAAGTCAGCAGTGTTTGAACATTAATTTTCTTTTAAAAAATTATGGCTCCATACGAGTATAGCTATCTCAATCGCTAATAACAATGATTAAGTTTCTTAAGTTTACACTTCGTGTTTTGACAAACACTGTTTACAAGTACATAATTTACGTTACGTGTACATTGCAACGCATTTTTACAAGTATTTTACGATGTCAACACTGGAATGAAATGGCCATGTAAAGCGATGAAGCATTAATTATCTAACATTTCTAGCAAAGACATTGCGAGCGGAATCAAGAATGAAAACAAACAGCATTTCTACGACATATCATTCTCATAATCATGGAAATAGTAGTAGCCAAAGCAAAGCTATAAACCGTTTTCATGAGTCTGCGCGGTGAATCATCTTATAAATTGTCTTTACCCCAATACTCTATACTGGGGCAAGTGGAGTCCACATATATATCCCAATAAATTGGTTCTGGCCCATTACGCTATCAGTTACACACCAGTGGAAAAGGTTTATTGGCCAAGCCAAAAAGAAATAGTTGTGTCCAGGTATCCCCACCTACCATACATTTTCTCTTACCCTAATTTTTTGTATGAAAATATGGTCAAATATTATCAAATTTCAAGGAGGATAACCTAATGAACAGAAAATGTCACATCCTATATCAAAATACCTATCCCAGGTACATGTATTACAAATCGTTGCAGTAGGCTTAGGGAGGAAATGATATTCAGTAACTGAGTCCATCACAGATGTTGAAAATGCGACCTTCCTACTCTATTTCTCTTTGAACAATGATACCTGAACACAATAACCTTTTTTGATTTGACCAAATTTCTTAATTTTATGCGGTAATTTATAAATGAGGTTTCATGGGAAACTAGACAAGCAACCGTATAAATTACATGCACCCTAAACAATTAGGTACAAAGCTGTTTTGCAAGCATATATACAGGCAGCCACTCTCCAGTAAATATGTACTTGATCCATCGCAAAAAACTTTGTACCGTAACTAAATCTGAATCTATGCAGAGCCATTACAAGGTTGGACATAGGACGTTCATACATTTGTCTAGGAGGCTATATTCTCCATAGTAACAATTTATTTATCTACGCTTCACAATTTGCTTTCTTTTTTTGGTCAGTAAATTAGTCATTGGCTCGTATTGTGACTTCTTTCAAACTTCATAACTAGAAACTCGCGTCGGTATAAATAGAGGTGATAAAATGGTATGACATCCACACAAAATACGGACGAAAGTAACCCTACGATGCAGTATGTCTCGTCCCCCTGATGATACCGAGAAAAGGAACCGCTGATAGAGAGAGTATGATAGACTAATAACTATAATAAGAACTGTGGGGGGCATCTGAGGGTGGCTGTACGACCCATAGGAGATTGCTACGTACCAACGGCAAAGCCCAAGGTTTGTACAATCCCCATGGCTTGTGAAGCCACCCAAGGAAGACCCCCAAAGGTTCTTTTATATTTTATCACCCAAACAGTATTCAAACTATGTTAAAACAACTGAGAATGTCGAGAGGTACGTACAGCCTGGCAATACGCACTGCCAATAATACGCACCACTCACCAGCTGTGCGGGTGATAACATGAGTGATACACACGCTGACCAAAGCACCGGGATCAGATATGCATTTTAATCAAGTGAGAGGATAATCATCTCCCATGAAAAGGTGGGATATGGCAGTTGATCACGATATGCAAGAGTCATATTGACGTGAAACTGTATATGGCGGGGGGTTCCAACTAACGACCAGTAGACTAAGTGCCATGTACAAAAACTAGATTTGTGCAAAACTAATATCTGAAACAATCATGCTGTAGGAAATAACAGGTCAATGGTTCATCACAATGTTTTAAGCATTTTCCAAGTGAAGGTTCTGTTAATCATTTCATAAAAAAATTCTAGTGCATGTAACAAATAATCAAGTTATAACGTTGCCACTTACATACATTGGCCTAGATTTGGCCTAGTTTTATACAATAGGTCTACTTGGAGTATGACTATATTATAATATATATTCATACTCCAAGTATATATTGTATACATAGGGAGGTCCGGTTTTATAGAGTAAGTAATTGATATTATAGACATAGGCAGGCCAAATTTGATAAAGTACATCTGCATAGAGTAGGTAACTATATAGACACATATGCTGAGTTTTATTAAATACATCTGCACAGAGTAGTAGACTTTATAGACAAACAGACCGTGTTTTATAAAGCATATCTATACAGAGTAGATAACTATATAGAAACATAGACTGAGTTTTATGGAGTATGTCTATACAGAGTAGGTAACTATATAGAAATATATACCAAGTTATTCTCGGAGTACGTTGGCATAGACTTTGGTTTTGTGGAAAATCCCTGAGAGGAGAAAGTAGGATACCTGACTTGGACGCAGCCAAGCAATTGCAGTGTGCGTGAAAACCCTTCTGAACCCTTTATGCCCAATGCTCACGAGCTTATCATCGGATAATCTTCTATAAACTGTCGAACATTTTGAACATAATTTATCTGACGTTTTAGGGCATTGTGTTGGACACGCTGGTTATAACGTCGGACATGTTCGGCAAAAACGGGGTTTTCAAAAAGACTGCAATTGTAATGAGAACACAAGTTTGTAAGAGCATTTCCTGAAGGAAAGTAACACAGAAAAAAAACCCTGGACGCTACACGTATTGTCTGGCAAGGATGATGTCTGAAATTCTTTTTGTGATGACAAGATATAGTTACCCTGATACAAAAGGTGGAAACCAATCAACATCAACACATTCTGACTTGGACCTAGGTTCTCAACTCACTTGGGCCAAAAAGAAATTCACAAATAATTAACCTTATTGTTGGCTTCGTCTGGACGATACATTTTTTCTATATGATGTTAATTCACCATCGAAAACCCAAAGAATTTGATAACATTATCACAAGTTTGTACATACAGGCACACAATAAAATCATTTCACATTTAGTATTTTTGCAAATGTATGGCATCTATTCAGCATAATGTTGCTTCAAGTAGTTTACTGGTGGGTTAATCATCTTTTCATTTATCTTGCCCATATGAAATGTTTATCATAACAATTATAGAAAAATAACTAATCAAACCATAGCAGAGGCCACATGTAACGTCTACACTGACTGAGTTATCAATATCTCTAGAACTAAAATCTCAAACGAAGAAAAAGCACTCCTGTTTATATGATTCTTTGAGGGCACGCTTTTCAAAAACTAAAAGGCAAATTCAAAAATATTTCATGAATAATTTCACGATATAGAATTCAAAGTAACGCAAGCCATACAGACGATTGTGTACAGAATTTCGGTAAACGATTTTTGTGAATTTCAATTTCAAATTGTCATATACCTGTTGGTATTGCGTTGATTTAATTTAATGATATTCTCTCCGGCTACAAAATATCAGTCAGTATAAAAATATTCAAAAATAAGCAGGCTTGTCCTAAACCTATCACGGAAGAACAGTTTACAGACCTCCAAAGACCTTATTTACGATAGAATCGACTGTACTTGATATCAGACAAGTACCTACATATAAGTAGCAAAAATATACAACATTCTTTTCCTAGCCCTTGGTTTTGATAAAACTGGGGGCACAAATATGCGCCTGTGGAAGAAGCTGCACCAAAGACAGATTCCTTAGGGTTTACATTCATCTGTTTTATAGGTTTACGAAGCCTCTCGGATATATGGAAGACAGACACTCGCAAGCTTTGATATAAAGAATTGCATTGTAAGGCACTCACAACCTAAAGCTAACTAGTAACTGTCCTTCTATGGACCTATCGTACCGTTAATGCTAGTTTCTTTGTATCACGGAAACTAAAACTAAAGAAACCTTTGCTGCCTAGGCTAAGCAAACTGAAACCACTGCAAAAGAAAGTGGCCTAAGATTATAAGATTAAGTGGACTGACCTAACGCTCATTGTGCTTCTGTGGCCAATGCTGCCACTAGAGTATGCTGACGGCTACTGAGAGATGAGTGTAGGGTTTTCCCCAGGCCTTTATAGCCGGCTCTGCCGACTTGCTGTAATTCTAAGAAGGCTCTGAAATGCCAAAGCTAGTCAAAAATTGTCATTAAAAAAATACAGAAAAATGAGACGTTAATTTTGATTCTGGCTATCATAATTTTGATTCAAAATGCTGGCTATCATATTTTTTGTACAAAAAGAGCCGGCTATAGTTATATCCTTGGGAAAACCCTGGAGTGATAAAGCGGTAAAGCGCTACGCGCGCTGTACCCTTCATCGTGGGTGAGGTCAGAGGAATGCCTGAGAGCATCACAGCACACCGCCCGCCACCGGTGTTTACAAAGTATACTTCGTGATATAAGACCAAAAAAGAAAATCTTTGTTGTGTTCAGGGTTCATAACTCAAAGAAGAAACGTCGGTAGGTCGGATTTTTTAAAAATATTTCTTTAACTGTAATAATAGATTCAGGCTTTTTTAAAAATGAAGAACTTCTTTGATTCAACATCTGTAATACAGATTATGTATCAGTGATTAAATCTTTATTTGCTCATTTTAGTCTCATTTTAATGATTTTAAGAAAACTTTTTTGGAAAAAAAATTGTAGGGTCTGGTCAAAATAATTTTTTCTTTACTTTTCATTTCTTTATTTATACTGACAGAAGTTAGCACAAGCGCTAGTTTACATCTCCTGCCAGTAAATAATAGGGTCGGTTGGGAAACCTGAACACAACAATTTTTTTCTTTTGGCACTTTGGTCTAGCTCTGTTGCCACAATGATGAATGGTTCAGAGCGGTCACTCGGAAAGTGGATGAGAAAACAAGTTTACGCATCCCTCCTCGCTTCGGCCCCCTTTCGTTGTCTCAGCACCCCACCTGCTGCCTTAGCGTTGTTATTATTCTGTGCCTGGAGTGACTTGTGATACTGCTGCCGGGCCAGATTGTCCGCTGGCACGAAGCGGTAGATCTTAACGATGAAGAAGGCGAGGATGAACACATTGAAAATGAGCACGAGGACCACCAGAGTGAGGATGAAGTCTAGCGTGGGGAGGGAATCCCGCGCCAGGATGACGTCACGACGTGTCGTCATGTCCTGGAAGAGCGCGTTCATCTGGTCGTTGGTGCCCATGACGCTGCACAGGTGGAAGAGCTGGTGGCTGTGGCCCACGATGTCGAAGCGGCCCGGGTACAGCCTCTCGGGCATGTGGGTGCCGAACAGCACAGCCGAGATAAAAGCGAATGTGAAGTGGCGCTTCAGGTAGAAAAGCGCAGACCAGCTGCACTCGGGCGCCTCGCACAACAAAATACGACACATCAAAGGGAAACTGATGAAGAAGTATGGCACGGCGAACCCCAACATACGCATCACTTTCTTGCGGGGACCAGTCGGCTGGAAGCGTGACTCGCACGCCACCACCAGAGAGACCACCCCGAGTATAGAAGCCAAATACAGGTACACATCAGAAAACCACGTGTTCATGAAGAACTTGGGAAACATATAGGCCCGATACCCGATGCCGGACCCCAAGATGTACAGGCCTAGGGCCGCGTAGTCCATGAAGAAGCAGATGTGTCGCGACCGGTCGGACATGGTGTTGAAGATATGGGCGATGGCGCTCATGATGGGGAAGACGCAGATGGACACCATGAAGACCACCATGGGTAGGGCGTACTCCGGGTCGGTGTTCATCGCAGACCACGCCGACTGCATCTGCCACCAGAAGTAGATGGCTGGGAGGAAGTGCGTCCAGAAGTTGAGCGTCTCGTTGGTGGCGGCAAACACGCTGGCCAGGCACTGCCACGGGGAGCTGCGGGGCGACCGGTAACCCGATAAAATGTACACCTCTTTGAAGTTGTCCGGCACCTGAAATGAAGGGCAAGCATTAAACAGATTAGAGAGTTGGTTGGTACTGGATCGTGTATTACTGGAACAACAATTTCATTTGTATTTATTCTAAAATAGTGGCTCTGCATTGACTTTATTTAGTTTTGAGCACGTATGCGTCTCTGGTCATCCCCAAGATTGATCCCCATATGCTATTAACCCAAAGATACAAGCGACCCGTAGCATTCGTATTTTATTATCATTATTTCAAATTCTTTATGACCCTGGCTTGTCTCGGCATTCACCGGTTTTCGGAAAGTCCAGCATAAACAAATGCTACACATATATAAATTACATTCCCTCATATAGTATCGAGATACATAGTTAACTAAGGAGGACTATTTGACTCACTCTGTTTACTGTCTAGGTAATACAGGCTTTAAAGAGACCCATAAAGGCAATTTTGGTTTTTATATCATGTTGAATATCATGTATTTCTTGAAATACATCTACAGAAATAACTGCTACTATATCATAAATACGAGAGAAAGTTTAGGAATTATATTTTGTACAGTGGCTTCAACTAAGTGCATGTGACGTAATATGGGCTCTGTTGGAAAAGTATGGCAACCTGATTATCCAACACTGATAACGTTTTACCATGGGTGACTGCACAAGCATAACCCTATGACAGAACCTAGATGACATCACACACAGCCCTGTGAGACAAGATGTGAGAGTGTATTCACACCCCTAACAAAATCATATTTACTCTTTTGTATTATCCATATATGTTAATATAAGTCTGCTGTTTAACATATAAAACAACTAAGTGTTTTTTTACTCTATTTAGGATATTCGTTTTTTCCTTTGCATTTCACCTACACTTACCTGGTCTACCGTGTGCAGTGCAGGGTTGGCGAACAGCTGGCGGCAGATATGCGCGCACGCGGTCCACGCGGGGTGCCCGGCGTCAGAGGTCATGACGACAGCAGGACGGGGCACAAAGGGATGACTACAACACTAATGGAGGGGGTGAGGAGAGGGGGTGCCACCGTCGTCACCTCATCCGACTCGCTGAAGGCGCCCGGACCACTTCGGTACCTGTGGAAATAATCAGATACAGGCATTAGTAATATTTTCAGAGTTAAGGCCACGCTAAAAAAAAGACTCTCCTTTCGGTGGGCCGGGTGGGTATAAAAATAGACAGTGAGGCGGCCGCAATAAACTTTTCTTAATTTTTCTTTCCTTTTTGGTAGAAAGATAGATAGATTTTTTGGAAAAAAAAAAAGATTTTTTGTTAAAAAATGAAAAAAAAAATTCCCATCTGGTGAAAATACGGCCACCTGGCCTGTCCACTGAAAACAGATTATTTCTTTTTAGTGTCGCCTGGTAATAAAATACTAGTCTAAGGGATGAGAATTTTAGCTGCAGATACAGGATCTTGAAAATGAGGGGTCTGCATATATGCTGAGTACTACAATGCTGTGCATTCGCAAGCTCACACGAAAAAGTTTGTTCTCCATCTCAAGTATAAGTCCGCACCAAAGAGGGGGAGAGATCAGGATCCCCTGGATCCGTCTATAGATTTAACAATTTGTAAGAAAATCATTTATAGACTCTGGAGGCGTTGAACATGACAAATTTCCTCCATGCTCTCTGTACAAAGCTTGTTATCATCATTAAAATCATGACCTCCTATCCCTCAGGTCCTTTATATCTAATTTCTATTGAAAAAGAAGTTCGGGTTGAGTCAAAAGTTCTAGATAAGTCAGGTTACCTGAACGCTACCATTTTTGTAGGCCTAATACCAGAATCTGTAGGATTTGGCTCCAACGCGGAAAAAAAACCCGGACATTTATTTTGAGGTTGGCTCTTTATGTCATCGTGTACTCTCTAGTTGATGAGGTGTCTGTTTGGTAAGGCAGTAAATACACCGACCTAGAAAAGCTGAATGGGCCCGTATAAAAACAACAATCACCCACTTTGGCACTCTACTGTTTTACTTTGTATCAAGAGACATTTACAAATAGCTCATGTGAAAATCTGTAGGATGTATTTGAAGTACGTGGTGTGTGGACGAAATGGTACGTAAATCTAATGTGTTTGAAAATGTACATATTATCTCAAAATTTGCCTGGGTCCCAACGGAATTTGAAACAAATTTTCTAGCATTTTTTTTATGAGCTCACCAAAACCATCTTTGATTTTGTACGTTCATTTTGCAGTTTCGAAAAAACAAGATTCATACAATCTTGCCATTTGTCGTAGTTCCATATTTCTAGGAGTAATTTAAAGGGGTCTGTATCATCCCGGTAGTGTCCACTAGCGTCGATGTGCCCTAAGGCCCTGAAGAAACCCTCTGGGTCGTACGGCTACTCTCAGACCGATTCTTCTTGTATAATTTCTAATACATGTATAGGATCAAAAACTATGCAATGTGTGATACTAAAGTTAACATTAAATGACGACTTTTTAAAAAAAATTAAAGTAAAAATAGCCGGAAAACTGACGTTTCCCTAATACTGAAATGTATAGTATCAAGCCAGATAACTCAACGTCACAAGATATGGGAACCCAGAATGTGGTGTTTTTTACTGACCAGAGCTATACAGAATACAGAGAGATCCAGCCCTACCTACCTGTTGGTCGGACTGCCCTGTGACTGACCGTGGGCAAGGTGGGTTCGGACTGACCTCCCCTCCCCTCCCCCTCCACACAACAAACTAACCCCACCCCAGGGATCGGGAGGGGGGGCACTCACTCTCTGAGGGTAGTTTGGTCGGTTTCCTGGAATTTAACGTCGCAGCAAAATCTAATCTATCAGTACACTACACTCAGGCCACGAAAAGTCCTGAGAAGTACCCCCCGCCCTCACACCCACACCCTGCCCGGGCCTGGGTCCCCCGACTTATCGCTGAGTGTCCAACATGACGGCAAACACCGCTAATCCCACACCACCCTGACAAACTCATAACCTGAGGCCCCTCACAACAGCCCGACTCGGTGGTTTTCATTATCCTAAAGCCTGTTTTCCACGAGGCGATCTGACTATCTACTATGATTTTTTCTCATTTTTTTCTCAGTATTTGTTAGAAATATCACACGAACCCTCGCATGTTACATATCATTCGAAAAGTATTCCAAAACCCTTTTTATGATAATATACAACATGTCTTTGATTAGCATTTATTTCATCTTACGATTTTCGAAATCGTGAGTTACTTTGGATAGTAGATATAGCAAAGAAGGATATGCAAAGGTCGCAAAAATCCTCTTTACGAGCACCCTGAGTTTAACGGGCCAATAAAAGAGGAATAATAATCTAATAGTACGATATGCTGGACAAGTAATGTATCTAGGCAAATAGAAAATGCCTACTGCAACGTCGTGGCATATCCATAACAAATTCTGTAGCACGCCTATTTCTTTTTTAGAGAGGGGGATTACCCTGCACCATTTCTCTAAAACCAAAAATAATTAATTATCAAGTTGAAAAAGAACACAATTAAAAGGAACTACCCTACCCGTAAGTCCTATGTCTGGCCCATATAAATGTAGTCCTATATCACAAGATATGTATTTCCTCTTAATACATCTATAAGTTTTTGTATATTTATGCATAAACATCAGAGAACAGGGGCCATGTGCGCTGCCAATAGGACAGTGCCTTTCCTAAACAATCCCATGGTGCGGTAAATGTGTCTGCCACCACCACAACCTTTACATTAACTCTACATAATCAAACGTTTATTCATCAAACGACACGCATGAAGGCACATTATGCTTCGTGTAAGTTATTCCACGTGCAATATCTATTCACTATCCTAAGTATCAATGATCATGTGGAAAGATCCCATGGCGTATCTATGTATGCAATTAATCGATAGACAATTTACAAAAACATATCACTGAATTAGGAGGAAATGCATATATCATTTGTGGTAAAGGAAACGTCATAATTACATATAGGACAGTCAAAGTACACAAACCCGGAATAAGTCCAAATCACTGGGCGGCTGAAAATTTCCCACTTCCTGGACTGGAAACAGGACCCTGGTTTTATGTAGCCTTTGCCTGGTTCGTAATCAGCATAGTTTGTTGTCACAAACACAGTGTGGCGGGAGACCTAATCTGACCCTGGGTCCATACACTGAGCCAGGTGTGGAGAATCAAACATGGAATCCACTCAGACTCAACACTAGGAGGCAACATGGATCGGTGGATGTTTGGGGCCCGATTCGGGGGCAAACTTAGCTGAGAAACATATGATCTAAATCACATTTAAAGTATCGTCGAACATATTACCTACCATGGCACTCAGGGATTTTCCTTAACATAGAGTTAAATACCGGATACTAATAAAAATCCTCCCGGGCTAGTGGAATTTATCAACAACTAGCCCGGTGGGCCAGTGAAAATCTTTAGAATTACAATTAGTGCCTTCACATGGCAAGCGGAACTTTGAACAGGACTAGTGCAAAGACAGGTTTACTAGCCCGGTGGACCAGTAGACCAGTGGGCAAAATAGTTAAATAAAACCCCTGGTAATCTTTCGGTTGGTAAGGGAGAAGTTTATTTCTGAAAGTCAATTTTGGGTTATTATGTACGCCACCTTAAAACCAACAAATTGATTGAAGCCGATATGATAAAACTCTAAGATTAGAAAAAGATGTCCTTAAGGAAAATAGATATCCATAACTTGCAGCTATTGAAAATTGTTTGATGTTTTTTAATTGAATCTATGCTCGTGATATTAACTCAGTCTGTAAAGGGTATTAGCCGATCTGTGTTCTTGTTCTGAATTGTAATCAATAACAAATTCTGAGCCTAGTCTGTAAAGGGCCTATCTGCTGGCAGTCACATGAATAAACATGGCTAAAGGCCTGTTTGTTAGTTATGTAACCTAACCCAGCCCTATCTGCAAACATCAAACGAGGTGGTGTAGATGGGGGTTCCCTGTGTCCCAAGTCGAATTTGATATATCCTCATGTCCCTTGTCATTGGCGCCGCCGGAATGCTATATCCCATGTCGAATAAAAAAAAAGGTCATGTCGCCCTGATGATTTTAGGAAATGTCCGTATCACCTATCGCTGTTGCTATAGTCGTGATCATGTTGAGATTTGGTGAATGCCCATGTCGCCCTACGGATTTGATGGGTGTACATCCACCACCGACCACGCTATCAGGTAAATACCTGAGTAATATCACCGGGTTTGGGAATTAGCCCTTTCATCAGTTATCATTTGAAAAGAGAGTGTCGAAAATCCTGTCCGTATCGAAATGGCCAGACCAGAATTGACTGCACAACTGTGTCGTTGTCAATGCTAAATGACAAATTCGGAGGTATCACGCCGAAAACAGGAAATCATCAGAAGACGATGCAGAGTGTAATCTAACGATTAGGTTTTGTCAGTATCTGTTATCACGTCAGGTTAGACATACACCGATAAACAGTACCATAAAACCTTTTACAGTATCCCCACTCTTCCTTTTGAGTTTCAATCTGACAGTTTTCTCCAGCCTTAATCATCAAGAAAACCCATATTTAAACCCGCACTCTGACTTTGGGCATAATTGTTGGAGTAATTTTTGTAATATTATCTGTATCTCTCCCAATATGTCAAAACTGAAATTTCATTTTTGTTAGATACCAATAATATAAAAAATCTAGACCTCAATATTACAAGAGTATCGTCACATTACCATTATTTATATTTATATCGGAAAAGTAATGAAATCTCATGAAATCGTCAGAAATCCTTTTATGGAAGCCGCATCCGTTAGTCCTAGAGCTGGGTCAAAACAAAATAGGGACTAAAGGCCGGGGAGAACACATTCAGTCATTAAGTCACCCAACCGTGGAAGGGACAGGTTTTTCACAATGTAAGCATATAGCACTGCTACACCTGTTATGGCTCTAACCATGACACCTACAACATGTCTACTATTAGCAGGCATTGAGTATCTCATAAATACTCTTCAGTAAACGTTGAAAACGGTCACAAAATTCACAGATTAGAAATTTAGCAGTATTTGTGAGAAGCGTAGCGTGCCTACCTGTCGGCCGGTTGGTCGGAGCGGGTTCGCTCAGTGAGCGCGGGTGTCCTACCTGTCACGCCCACTGAGCACGGATGGCCTTAGTGACTGGGGTCACGGTTCCGTGAACAGATAGCTACATGGTTGTATGTATACACAACATGTTAGCAGTAACTATGGGACACGGCATACCCATAACGGCCTGGGCATATTGTCACTGAGGCCAGCCTAAAAAAGACATTGTTTTCTGTTAATCGCCTGGCTAGATATTATACTGCTGACTGGCAACATTTTTTCTCTACCTTTTCTCCCTCGAAAAAGTTTCCAAACTGTTAGTTACCCCTTACAAAATAAAAACAAAATAAAAACCTGATCGACCAAGCTGCCATTTTTCTGAACACCCGGTGCACTGGAAAATTATATTGTTAATGTTTGTTTTGTTGTGTTTTTTTTATATTGTTTAAGGGTGGCCTGATTGTAGTAGTAGTGTCTCGTAACAACTAGTTTGTATGTGCATTAAACATGTAGTGCTTAACTACTAACGCTACTCATTAATCATGGTCTAAACTAATTATCTATAGACGGCTCTTTCTGTATAGAATATACGACAGATAGTTGGCAATAACAAAAACGATTAGAGGGAGCCAAAACCAATATAATTGACCAAATTTTCAAAACTCAGATAAGTATAGAAATATGTTAGATGAGTCCAGTTAAGGTCAGTGGTAAAGTATTACCTGTGAAAACTAGCTCAAACTGAAGTAGAATGCCACAACAGATGGTAATATTTGCATTTGTTTGTAAAAAAAAAAAAAACACCTATTTTTGCAGATCCACACTAATTGATTTGAGCAAGAAAAACATGTTTTTAATTTTTTTTTTACCATGTTTCATGGATTAGATTTTAACAGGGGCCAAGAATAGGCTCAAGGAATGGATTTCCATGATTATTTGAGTTTGGAAAATTTCATCAAATTTATTGGTTTTGGCTCCCTTTAAACTGTTTTTCTATTTATCAACTATTGACCAACATCGCATTTCACAGCCGGTCGTTCAGCCTCACTGTAAGGGCACGGGGGGGGGGGGGGGGACATCTAAGGAGGTGATGGTCTTTGTTTGTGAACATTTACAAGTTTGTATCTTATATGTATACTAAACATGTTGTGGTTAAGTACGAGCACCAATAATTAACTACGGCTCAAACAAACAGTTTTAAGTATAGTGTTTATATTATATATGCATCCACTGCCAAATGCTATAAGGAGACATAGGCGGGGGGGGGGGGGGGGGACTGTCTGCGAGGAGCCACTGGTTACAAAATACATAACATGTAACCAAGGACGCTACTAATTAATCATGGCCAAGGCACACTATGATATGCATTACATGTGAACACGTGGTTTCAGAGCTGTGTATGCTTCATGCTAACAAGTGAACCTAAACTGAACGGGGTGACGTAGGCATAAATTGGGCGTGTCCAACCGCACCTCCCCTCCTAATCGAGTTCAGTGAAAATATGCCCCTTTCATGACCGGCTTTCTGATATATACTTGTTACCTGCCTTAGGATGTAGGTTGATTTCAGCATTTACTGTAGACTTAGAGGATTACTTCCTATTTACACATGCCTGGATAAAGTAGCCCGAGTAAGGTGAAGTTATATTCTATGTGTTTTTAATTGATAAATCGTGAAAAAAAGTTCATTGATATGAACACACACTAGGCCACTAGGTTAGGTACTTCAAAAACGCGCTGGCCCGACAACATTTGATCTAGTAAAAACCAATTATGTAAGCTGTGGCTAAAATTACAGATAACCTGTGATCCTTAACTTCCTTATATACAGGGGGTCTGCGTGTTACATGGTACTTGGAAACTTCTCAAACACTGGGTGAAGTGTGAACTGGGTTGTGACCAGTTTTGAAACACAGAGATGTAAGGTCACTCCGATATGATGAAAACTAGTCGGACAAGGCCAATCAGCTATCACCGTTCATTTGCTTCCTCCAACCCTTTCAGCTCACTGTTCAGTGTCATTTAACTGCTTACCTTACACCTTCTACAATACAATCTTAACCGTTGATGGCTTTGTCAATCATTAACTGTCACTTGACCGCAAAATAGTCACAGACATAAATCTGAAAACTTACATCCCTGTTTACAAGTTACTAGGGAATTAGACTGATAAATGTACCTGGTCGTGGACGTTCTGGGTCGACGACCAGGTGTGTCCAATCTTTGTAAGCGACCAGGCGTTTAGTTACTGGGATACCTTGGAAAGTACCCAATGAGGGTGAAAGATTTACTTTAAATGACTGGTCTATCATTATCTTACTTGTCCCGCTCATGCCTTCATGGTCACTCATGTGCAACTGCTGCTGGGTTCTCCCCCGACCCAGATAACGATATGACACACACCTGTCTTCGAGAATTGACGTTTCCCATATTTATTCTATTTTGGCTAGATTCTAGATATGTCATTAGATATCATTTCGAATCAACTGAAGTCATCTGATTTCTGGCGTTATGTTTTATAGTCTATGCTCACCGATATAGTATTTACTGTAATATCCATTATTTAAGCCGCACCCTTTTACGACCGGACCCTGACTTTTCAGTTTTCCTTTGGCCAATTTTACAGAACGTTTTTTCATAAATGGGATAGTATAAAAGGTTAGGAAAAAACGTAATTTAGGCCACACCCCTAAAGTTGAGGCCTGACTCTCACTTCAGAGACCTACCCTTGTCTAAGGTGTGGCTTAAACTAGGGGTTTAGAGGTAGGTGTTCACTATATGTGTGGAGCTTGGATGACTGACAAGTGTAAGTACCATCGTGATGCTAACGCCCCCGCCCCCTCCCTCTCCCCCGACCCTTTACCTACACAATGTAGGGTCACTCTTTATGCATAGAAATACAGTTTGTTGGATTTTCCCCAGTCATGAACAGAATAAAAGAAAAATCAAAGTAAGTACCGGGTTGATTTAGAAGGGACGTTGGTAAATCGATTTACTTTGAAGGAAGCCTTACTTTGACATTACACTAGTACATTAGTTCATAAAAAAAATGCCCATGAGATACATTTGATTGTATTTTAGTCTGACACAATGGTTTGTATTTTACAATTATATATATACGGCGCCATATATACTGTTTCCATCATTGGTATTGAGAAGTCTTTATATGGGCCACGTGAACTAATCTACAACATTCTTATCATAAATCTTATCGTGATGATTCACCTGGGGGTCAGATGATGACGAAATTTATCAGGTTTACTATCACTGAAAAAGATTAATGATAGAGTAGACTCAATGAAATCTAAAATAAGATACAGGGTTCGTCATTAAACATTGCCTGCGGCAGGTAAAACTTGAGGTGGGGCAGGTAAATTGAACCTGTAAAATAGAGGACAGTGGTCAGTTGAGGGGCATTCCATTAAGTATGTACGCATCGGGGGGGGGGGGGGGTATAAGATTTTTGAAAATGTGTGTACATTTCAGTACAAATCCAATGCATATTTTTACCCAGTGGGGTTGGGGGTTCTGAGATTTTTGAAAATGTGCGTACATACCAAATGGAAGGTCCCTATACTTTTAGTATTATATCAATCATTTTCAAGTATATCTTTAAGGTAGAATTGTTCAAAAGTGTTATTTTTTTCAACTGACAGACCTACAGGATCCAAGTGTCAGGTAGAGATAGAAAGACACATTAAAGTATTATGTTGTAGTACAGTTTTGGTACAGACCATACTTTGTGAGTATGGTATAAAGCATGTGACTGACTTCATACGTATGAAATACAAGGAGATGACATCAAACCTCTAAAATAAACAGACATAATTGTGTGACATCAAAAAGACAAAATTTAAAATACACAGGTCTAAATTAGGATACAGTATATCTAGAGTGTATACTGTGATTTAGGTCTTTAATGGAAAACCAAATTAAAGTTACTTGTTCTCTCCTCTTTTGGGATTTAGGTTTTGCTTGAAGGCCTATTTCAATATCAAGATGATTTGGCTGGGGCTCTAGACGGGGGGGGGGGTCCCGATGTCGCATGTCGAATTTTAAAAAAGGCAATGTACTATGTAGCATGTCTCTGACGCTTATTTTTCTCAATGTCAGATGTCGATTTTAAGAAAATTTAATGTCCATGTCGCATGTCACTAAGGTTTTTAGCCTGTCTGTCATGCTGTTAAGCCCCCATGTCGCATGTCGAATTTAAGAAAAGGCCATGTCTTCGTGTCAAATTTAGTGGTCAACCCCCATTTTTTAGAAGATCTAGGCCTAGATCTACACACACCATGAGGAGAGCCCTTCAGTGTGCATTGAAAGTTGTGCATCATAAGCTTCTCTGACAGTGACTGTATTTCAGGTGGGAGGATATGAATCCTTAACCAGGCTTCAGGGCTTGACAAATTATGTTGAAACCTACTTCCCAATTGGGCAACTAGACTTTGCCGATTTTTAGATGTGGTTGCCCAGTTATGAAATGTGGTTGCCAAGTTACATGTGAAGAGAATAAGGTATAAAAAATAATGATGACAAAAATTAAAATGACTGGCCTACTCAGGCCCTGATTTCAGTGGCCCAATACGACTCTTTGGAGGTCCTGGGACAGTGGATAACGTTAGAGGATCCAATTTGTCAAGCCCTGCAAAACTTTAGAACTTGCACTAAGTTGCAGTAAGTTGTACATGTTCTTGTTCCACAACCAGCGTTAATTTGCCTGTTTCTGCATGTACATAGATGGTACTGATTGTTTTTAGTGTCCATCTTTTGACGCATCTCCCATTGGCCTAATTTATCCAACAACAGACAGTAACAGATCCACATTGCAGACACTCCCCATCCTGGTCGGGGGCAGAATGTGTAACAGACGGCGACAGACAGGAGAGTGGGTGGGGGAGGGGAGGGGTGACACTGACAGGAATGTGACTCCCACACAGAACTGTACACAAGTTAAGGTAGTCGACTTTACTAAATCACTACACATTATTACATAAAAATACAATAATCCCATGACATAGGTCAGTATGTATCTGGAACAGAACGTGAAGTTGGGACAAGTCAGGGCAGAACTTCAGAAGTCTGTGGACGGGAACTTGTCATGCCTCGCCCAGGCCGGAATGTAAACAAGTCACAAACATGTCGTTACAGAGCTTAACTTACTTTGTTTCCAGTCCAAAACTCCAGAAAACGTCAGAACGACCAAACGTCAGCCCATGGTGGTGTGGGAATTTCCAAAATAGACGAAATAAACCAGAAACTGAACTTAAAGAAACTAAATCAAACTAAAAACCGTCCGTCCGCCGCCGCCGAGCACACTTCGTCTTCCACTTCCGGTGTTTTGACGTCGGAGTTTGACACCAGGAGGCGCGTTATCCGGTCACCAGGGGGCGCCAGCGACCAGGTGCGCGTTTTCCCGCCACGCCCTGGTGAGCAGTTCTTGCCGAGTTCTTGTCCGATTGTTTCACTTTATATCGGTCCCGCCACTCTGGCTCAAATATTAATGCAAGGAGGGCATGTAACATTGTTCTTCCAAATGAAAAGTTTTTTTTCTTACTTACTTTTTATTCCAAAATTATTCAAAGCATTTGCCTAGAAAAGGTAGGCCTCACCTTTCACATATCTTATTTACCAGCTACCTGACGGGAAGGGCTCCAGCATCAGATCTAGAGGTTGCGGAAGGGGGAGGAGGTGTGCAAGGGGCCGCCGGCCTCTGCCCCCCCCCCCCCCCCCCCCCTTCCACTTCTACATCTGTGCCCACAAACCAACCCCTTCTTATCCTGGATCCGCCCGTGCCCAGTATTCACTGAATCCGGGATGCCCGGATCTGTGTAGTTGCAACATGACATCGTTTTTCTTCCCTGTATACTTTAATCAGGAAACTGGGAAGCTGATCACTGGAGAGAAACGATTTAGTTTTCAGAGCTCTTACTTGCATTTATAACAAAAATACATATATTAGGACATGAGCGTTTTTTAGAGCAACTTAATGCGCACATTTGTACAAGATTAAAAGTGTGGAGTAGACACCAAACTCGACAAGGCAACACAAATGGATGGACGACTTGATAATATTTATTACTTTGGTAGACAGGTTGCACAATGATCAACATGTTTCGACTGTATGAAAGTCTTTGTCAGGTATTATCAAGTCGTCCATTCATTTGTGCTTGTCGAGTTTGGTGTCTACTCCACACTTTTAATTCTACAACTACCTTGGACACCTAGCATCCTTTGGATCCTCTACAACACATGACGTGAATTGGAGGGAAGTTTACACACTTTTTTCGGAACAATTTGTACAAGATATGCAAACGTTTTCGGGGCATCCAAGAACTGATGTTGAAAGTTTTTGTATAATCGTGTGTATGAGAAACTAGAAAGGTAAAATGCCTGAACGACTGGCCAAAAGTACATTATAAGACTGCTGAGAGAATGAATCAATAATTGTTTTATAATAGATGTGGAAGGTGCACGACAATTGTTTTGGTAAAAGAAATCGATTAAGGTGGATATCTTTTCTGTTGCGCAATCGTTAGAGTAGTAAACACGAAAAAAAAAACGTTCCTTTAATAAAACTCAGCTCGTTTTATATCAATATCAAATTGAACAGAAACGATTTATTGTTAACCTTCTTTTTATTAAGACCCTGATCTCAAGTAACAAGTTACAGTTCTTCAAATAGAGTAGTACATCAGGCCTCCATAAGAACGTCAGGCGTGACGTGCAGGGTGTTCTCAATACGCTCTCGTAGCAACACCGACAGTGGTTCTGTCCTCCCCGTCATCTGAAAAGGTAACGTTAAAACTGATACTTTTAGCCATTACACATGAAATAATTTTGGACATAACTGGTTTGATATTTGATTCTTGACATCGACAGTGGAGTCATCATACTGGATCTGCATCTGTATGTGACGGCGAAATAAAGGAACACGGTACTTTGCTAAACCAGTTCAATATCAGATATTTAATCTTGTCTAACGTTAAGTGATAGTGGTATCAACCTCCGTATTTTTTACAATATTCACTGTACCTGAATAACGTCATAAGTCCAAGAAAAACTACAACTTTTATATCAAAGTAATTTCAAAGTGTGACAACAAACCGGAAATCTGTTGAAATCATGGACCTTTGTCGCTCGATGTATTTTATTATTTTGATGAAAAGTACTTGAACAATCTGTGATGACGAACCTTGGAGATGTCGGCCATGATCTGCACGGCCTCCTGCACGTTGTGGCAGGGGATGACGCGGACCGCGCGGTTGAAGAACCTGCAAAGCGAACCATTTCCCTCATATAACATTTACAGGAAATATGGTAATTGTTTCTTATCAAACAGGGGAGTAGCTAGCCAGAGAACTGAGTGAACTTACTTCAGAAACTTGGGTCAGTAAATAGCTTTTGCCATGCAATTCAGGCAGACGCAGTTCCAAGTTTTCCTGTATTCATGCACCTGCAGGCTAATTTTGGCATATTTTGTAGACAAAAACATGGGAAAACCAATAGAAAAGGCTCATCGTATGGCGATATAAAAATATGTAATGAAAATATTTAAAAATTAACTTCAGAAACTGAAGTATATACAGTAACAAGAAGAAAAAGCACCCAATTCTATATTTTACAATCTCAAATAAAGGAAGATGTCATAGATGAAAAATTATGATATGCTAAAGGCCTTTAACAGGAAATGGACTTGTCAACATATTACCCACAATGCACCTTGATTTAGCCTGCAGGTTGACCATAATACAAAGAACCAGAGAACCACGACTGGGAGAATTAGAGGGAGACTTTGGAGTACGCACTTGTGTGTTTGTGTCATGGTAACTAGCCGCTCCCCCCCCCCAAAAAAAAAAAAAATACTGTATGATTGTACTTTGAATAACTAAACAAGGAACGGTTAGTGTGAGAACAGAGTTGAAAGGATCTAACGCTACTGACTCCAGAACAACCAATGCCGAAGTAAAGGACAGTGTGACTGTGAGAAGGGCCTATTTTTACATACTACTTACAGGGCAGTGATAATGATGATTTTGGTCATGGACATTTTAATGATTTAAAGGACAGTGTTGGAAGAGTCTATTGTTAATTTCTGATGGTCAGCTGAGCCACCCTCAAGTCATTCGACTTCAATCGATTTTTGTTTGTGCTTGGTTATCCACTTACCCAAAAAGGAAACAAAAAATTCCTTCCCTTAAAAAACAACAACTCCCAACTGCCTTTTTTTTTGGGCCACCCACTTTTTTTTAATGGTGGCCTTGGTCAAAGCCTTGTAGAGTGGGAAAGGGCCCGCTGTCACTTACTGTTGCTGCAGGGCGGAGAGAACGGTCAGTTGGTCCTCGCCGTGGAGGGAGGCCATCAGCAGCACGTAGAAGTGACCGTGCACCGTCATCATCTTCTCCACTCTGAGATATGTCAAGAGTTAGTTAGGGTCTTTCTCCAAATATTGATTATATTCTTGTATATGATCGTATTAATAATAATAATATATTTTATCGACAACTGAAAGTCTACAGAGGCTGTTGTCATTTCCATATCTATTTATAGGCATCTAAATTTATGTATACCGCTCAACGAAATTATGATATTGTTGTTCTGACAATCATACTCATATCTACTACAATCAAATGGCTAAACTGCCCTTGATCAGATCAAATATTAAATGATTTCTAAAATCTAACCCCGTTTTAAGCTTTGGAGTTGCATGCCAGATAAAGATAATTAAATACCTTTTTGATTTACTTTAATCAGAAATACATGTATCTTTAAATTCAGAAACTGGGATGTACAAAAACCCTCTATGCAAGCAAAAAGTTTCAGCCTTCGATGACTGTTTGATACCAAATAGCACAGATTTATGGTAGTTTTTTTTTTTTTTTTTTTTTTTTTAGGGATTTTTATACAGGCTGAGTTCACTTTATCAAATGTTCTTCCACTTAGTCCTGTGGATCATTTGGGCACAATTCCGTGCAGGGGTGATCCAAATGTCCTTATTTTGTTCTTTATGTTTCAAGATCTGTATTCTTAATTACCTATATATTGCATACAGATGATTACCTGATTATTAGTTGGTCGGCTAGTTTAACGTGGGGCCCCTGTGGTGGCCAGTGGTCAGAGGCTGAGCTAACAGGCTCCAACAAAAACGCCACTCCACTCTTTGGGAAAATGATACTGCGGGACACGGTGGAGTCTGTCACTAGAACAGAGACAACAGTTTAAGGTCATTGCGTTCTGCAGTGCAGGGAAAATATCATTAGAGATATATGAATTGTTTGTTATCTACTTTCAGTAATTCAATTTTGTGTCAATGAAAATGCACAGTTGAGTCAGTGCATATCCTATATTTTGAAAAGGGTTGATGATCCACTTGGAAGTACTTCTTATAATACAATATCAGGTTTAAAATTTAAAAAAAAAAGGAAAATCTGATAAGATATAATTATACCAGGCGCTAAAAAATTGTTTCTGATGGAACAACTGGCGTTTACAAAAGTCAGTCAGGTGGTCGGAAATTAAGGGATTTTTAGACGAGAAAAAAAAAGAAGAAATGTAAGACAGAGCTTCAAAATACAAATTTGTTATATTAAGAAATTTCTTCAAAAGGTTTTATTTCTGAGGAAAAATAGTATGTCGGATGCTTAAACACCCGGCATTGAAGCTACAGTTGCCAATAAAGCTCTAGAGCTCCACAGAAGAGTTGCCCACCTCTGACTTTGAACTGGTTGTTGAGCTGGAGGTGGCGGGTTACATCCTCTGACCCCAGAGACGAGTTGACGATGACAGGCTGTAGAGACCTGGAGGTGGTCTCCCCCTCAGTCATTGCTGAACTGGCCATGGTTTACGACTGTTTTTAGTCAAGGAGACCCAAGCAGATGTTTCAGTCATAAAAATTACCTACAGGGTTCCATGCACTTTTAATTTTTTTTTTAATTTTTGGACAAAAAAAAGTTTAAAGAACACTTTAAGATATAGGCAGGTGGGACAATTGTGAACAAAAAAATTCTCAACACATCTTTCGATATTAATTTGCAGTTATTGTACTAGCTTGAAAATCGCATTTAAAATATAACGATCTACTTTATCGTTAAGGCCAATAAAAAAAAAGTTGTGTTCAGGTAACATAGGTCGAAAAGGGTAGGATAGGTAGATCGAAATCTTTTTTTTCTACCTACCAAAGAGACACAGCCAGTTTTTTGAAAATAAAAAAACATTCCACATATCCCCTAAAACATGTTTAGCATCTAAAATACATGCCCTGAGCATCTATGTTGTTTTATTGTTTTTTTCCATGCATTTTTAGGTCAATTCTTTTGGTTTTTGAATTTTTTTTAAAACAAATTTCCTAGAAAAAAAGTTAGGGTAGGGCCAAAAAATTAGGATAGGTAGGGTTATCTGAACACAACAATTTTTTACTCTTGGTCTAATTAATTCTAGCAACAAAACTGTCAAATATCAGAACTTTTTGAGGCATTACTCCATTAGACTTGGAAAAGTTAAATCTTGTAAGGCCTGCGTGGGAACCCTAGGGCAACTTCCCCAATGAAAAAATAATTATATCTACAATAACATACGTAGACAATTAATAAAAGCATTCGTCTCTGTAGACATTCATAATATTATTGCCATTCCAGATCAGGGGAGAGGCTTGCGGCGCAGGCCAAGTTGATTTACCGTTTAACCACGGCTGGTAGGCCTACTGCCTTTGACGTTTGACTGGTCTAGCTAGGGATGTGTAAGGTCAATCCAACTAAGCTAATGAACGTTTACCCCATTAGGTTCGTGATAAATACTGTAGATACCCGGTACTTGACGTGTGGACGTACCTGTTATCCATCACTTCCGTAATTGAACTGATTCTAGCCTTTATTTCATAAAAGCAAACTTGAATTAGCCGGTAACCAGCTAAGGATGCTACTTAGCTGGTAATCGGCACGTTGTTAGATTTTTAACATACTGTCCGCGTGGTACCATCTCTAAGACTTCCTGTTTTACGATTCGCGCCATGCAGAGGAAACAAATCTTGGATCTCTTGGAACTAATTCCCTAATTAACTGTTTTTCCGAACTATATTTTGTTAACAATAAAGATGTACAGCTTACGAGAATTTCTGAATGTTGAAATATTACTGGTTAGGACTGAATGTTAAGATCAAGGTCTGTGAGAACTGACGGAACGAGGCCGAGGATCGCTTATCGCTGAAATTATTTTACCAATTTTCTTTAACTGTGACTTACATGGCTACTGATTGCTCTGAACTTCCAAACAAGTTTATTCCTGATTTAATTGAACTTTATACATCCGAGGCCCAGACTGCATTCAACATATCCAGCCGCACCCTCGTCGCCCCCCCCCCCCCCCCCCCCCAAAAAAAAAATTAAATTTAAAAAAAAAATGAAAAGAAAAAGAAGAAATATTTGATCCGGTAGGTGATTAGAAATTATTTGCTCCGATTAACCCAACAATACGGGAAATCACTAGGCTCTATACTTCGTTTCTTAATTATGGATTATAACGCACTAGTTCGATTCAGGGTTATATATAATACTTATAGAAGACGAGGGATTAAGCATTGGATTTATTATAGGCGATTCTTACATTAAGGCTAATTTACAAATACAAAGTGATGTTAAGGACTTGGATCCGTAGTGAGCTTTGGCAAAAATTGATATGGCCAGGGACTTTGGATTCTTTAGTAAATTAGAAGCGTGGGTCAAATCTTACATTAAATGATTGGTCTGTAATCAAGTTTTGCCAAACCTACCGTATTTAAATCAATGAAAACAAATTCGGGAAATATGTTTAACGTTTTCTTTTATTTTTCTATTATATTTTTTTCCAGCGTTTCTTTTCTCGTTATTTTTGTTGCAATATGCAATCTATCACTTTTTTTCTGTTTCTGTTGATTCTTTTTTTTTTGCGTTTTCTTTTCTTTGTTCTTTTCGTTCTCTTTTTTTTGTTTTCATTCTGTTGTTGCAGTTTGAGTCTTCCCATTTTTCACAAATTACAGTGAGCATATATCAAGCTGAAGGAACCTCGAAATTCTTCAGGTTTAGCACCATTGTATGCTTTCATTCTTTAGATGAAATGAATTTGAAATCCTTAAATTTACGATAAATTTCAGCTTAACAAGCCATAAATTTACAGCAACAAATTTCAGCCCAATAGGCCTAAAAAGTTTCCTATGAAGTTCGAGTTCTCTCGGCATCATCTCAGTTAAAACAGATAAGCGAAAGCACAGGTTACGTGGTAAACTATATTTCAATGTTTTTGGACTACCCTTTTCAGTTCAATTACTTTTCTTTTACATAACCTTTTGAGTAAAGGTTGGTGAGAATGCAAACCTAGTTTTATGAATTACCAACAAAGAATTAGGCCACGTACCATGCACCCTGCCCGCTTAGCTGGTTTGACTGAGACTTTACAATCTGGCTTTTGGTACACTTATTGGGTGGTTTAACCTTGTAAACCTTACCAAAGACGAAAGGGCATGCGAAAAATACACAAATTTACAGGAAGTCACAAAAACTTTAAAATTTTTCTAATACTGTGAGAAATTTTGCATTCCGCGTTCTAATGTAAATTTGAAGTTAACACAAAATCTTCCCAGATAGATGAATTTACCTTTTTCACTTAATTTCCGGGATACCAATTCTTTAATTCTAAAAATAAACACGATGCACCTTCACATATTTAAATCGAATTTAAAACTAACTTTATTTTCTTCCTGATCCCTGTAGTTTTCGCGCCGACCTTGCGTCTCCAATTACTTTAAAATTCATGTTAAAATTAATTAAGGCAAACTTTAAGAGACGGAGGTGGACTCCCTCTTGCACTGCCTTGTGATTGGGAATTGTCCCATCTGCTGAGCGTCGTCGTCCTTTTCTGGTCCGTAAATGGGTAGCGCCGGGGCCAATCTACAAAACACCTGCAAACTCCTACTGAAATCTAAGTTATCTTTACCAGCTTAAAAACATAGGTAATTAAGGATCAGCATCTTTTTTTTTAACTAGTAAAGCAGTCGTGGAATATTCGAAACTGGGTTGACTTGGCTTGGGCGTTTTAACATTTACTTAAAAGGGAGACTGTGAGGGTAGTAGGCCATGGCGTCCAAAGGGGGGAATGCGGAGAGCACATTCAGTAGGGGTTGGTTGGTTATTGGTTAATTTCTGCTTTCATGGAGTGGTATATGGTTCACGGATCGCCAAATATGGGAACTACAATACAAGTTAACCAATGATGACAAAGAAAGGTTTACTCTTAAACTACTCCCGTTGGGGGTATCTTACAAATTGGACGGGGTTAGGGGTAAAAAGCAGTACTTATTTTTGACTCAAATTCTCAAAAAGGGAAAGTAAGCTGGTCCCGAGAAAAACATCTCTTTCATATTAATTTTGTCCCCTCTCTATTCAAAGATAAATTTTGGATATAGTCCAATTTCCTTACATGTTGATTCGCAGGCTTGGCGGAGGTTGGTGACCGGCTTTACCCAAATACGAGACCTGGCTGGAAGATAGAAAACAAACTTCCACCTCTAGGGTGGGGGTGACCACAGCAGAAGCAATACATCGGCTTTCAAGTAGCCTACCACATCAGCACTCGACTGATTGTCATGCAGAATACTTTTATGGTGAACAGGGAAAACTGCATATCTATCTGTTATTGATTTCTAACGAGAAACAACAGATTGCGGATTTTCAATATGGGCGACTAAATCTACGTTGATATTCGAATATTTATTCTCATCCCTCGCATTTACTTACAATACCCACCCACTGTAGACTTCCATAACTACCTGTTCTTGCAGGTAACTCACTCCGTGAAACTTTCCGCTACCACCTGTTCTCACAGGGCTCACTCACTCAAACCTTCTGTTCCACCCGGTTCGCGTACCGCCCCGTTTAGCCCTTTACAGAAGACCTTAGCTGGAGGAGCCACGACTCGGCTTTGCGTGGTGACCGGCACAGGGACGCAACTCGTGTTCAAGCTATTAAAATGAAGAGGGAAACCCTTTTTGAGTTTCTTTGGTTCTTTGGTCATTTTTTTTTCCTGGAAAGTAAGTTTTTCTTTCTGGGACATAACGCATTATAAATAAAAGATTTTTCCTCAACTGCATTTCTATTTCGAATGTGCTAACATTCTTTTACAATTTTTGATTTTGATTTTTCTCTCTCGTCCAAACATTTACAGCTTTACAGGAACAATTTAATTATTCGATTATTTTGATGAAATTAATCGGGAGAAAAATAGTTTTTAAATTACAGAGCTGTGTATTCCTACATTATCAATGACAGGAGACGGAATACCGTCCTGCTTTTGATAAAATACAATTTTAGAAAAAATCCTGATCTTACATAAAAACGTTTTAGAACTCCCATTCTATGGGAGATACTTTACCTAAATGTAAAACAAATCTGGAGCATGGAGTGGGGCCCGTCTGCAGGAGAACCAAACGAAGTGCAAGGTTCTGGTGTCTCCGACTCAGCAACAATCTAACCTGTAAACAAGACTCGAAGCCAGATTAGTTTTGATATGTGCCACCAAAGGGATTCGTCAACAGATGCAACATGCAAACAACCTCTCGTAATAATTGACAAACTCGCAAACACCATCACATTTCTTTTACCCTTTTCACTTTTAATGACATGATTCGACAATTTCTTAACATTTTTTTTTTCATATAAAAATATCATGCTTATGTCTTTTCTTGTCAATTTTCCTGATGTGTTGGGGTCACATCAATGTAATGGTATTCTTCTGACACCAGTATTTGTTTTTCATAATCAATGTTATTAAAAGTACTGTCATACGTTATCTTTTATGTCTACACACCTTAGGATAGTTTTCGTATACTGAGAGCAAAATTTAGTTGTTGGAAATAATAGCAAGTTTCCTCAGTTTCACTGGCATCAAACTTGGAAGTTTGTCATTGTTTAACTCTCACTTTGTACCAAGTTCGGTTTTAGAAATCATATAAGTTATACTATTAAATTATTACTTCAACCAAACTTGGGTACGGTAAGTTTACTATTCTGCTGTTCAGTCTCACTGAAATCACCTCAAAACAAGTTAAGTCAGATTCCAAAATTGAAATTAACTTCTCCACTCCTCATCCCCTTTTCTGAGCCACATGCGCCCACTAACGTTAATAAATATTGACGGTGATTTCAATTCAACTTGTGCATGTGTGGATTTGAGTTTTCCTCCTATATAGAGATATCACACATGTATTATTGCCCCACACCGGTGGAAGGAATAAGACAAAAACCGCCTGGCACGACACAACCAGTCGGACTCGTACCCATACCGCAGAGTGCTCCGCAGAGTGCTCCGCCCCGTGCGATGACCTCACATGACCGCAAGGTAGATGGGCAGATTTGGGCAGTTGACCGGTGCGCTGTCACCAATACTGGCCGAAATATTAAACGACCAATACGGGCAGACTTGAGTACCTAGGTCTCGTGTGGTGACCACTTGTTTGATGTAGCAGCATATACTCCTTGTACACACTACTCATAGGACGTCGACACAAGTAGTTGTAGCCTTCTTTTTTTTGGTGGAACGCCTCTTTATAAAAAAGACGTTTTCCTTTTGTGAAGTAAAACTATTTACACACACACCTCGGATCGTCCCACAGGACTAACAGGACTAACAGGCCCAGCGGCCTGCACTGATCCTCACAGTCTTGGCTGTTTTTTTCCCTGGTCATTTTGCGTGCTAAGAAAGTCACACCTCTTCCAGGGCTCCACTCCCACAGCCTCCCTGGGCCATGGTGGAGCACTGGGAGCAGAACTCCATGGAGACAGTCTGGTTAGCAACATGCAGACACACCCCTCCTGACATGGGCGTGGCACTGGGCTTCCTCTTCTTCGAGTTTGAACCGACTCCGTAGTCGTGGTCCAGCTCGGAGGGGCTTCGCTTGCGACCGGTCTGGAAGCTGGTGGTGAAGCGCACTCCTTGGACATTTGGGATGTTCTGCAACATGCCGGCCAGAGCACTTTCATTGACGATGACACTCTTCAGGTAGGCCACCTCACGCTGGAGGGAATCCACTTCTTTCCTGCTCTTCGCGGTGTCCTTTCTCAGCTCCTCGTTTTCCTTGGACAGGTCCTGGACTTGGGTCTCCAGTCCTTCGATGTAGGCCTTCTTCTTCTGTCGGTTTATCCGGGCCTGGATGGCATTTTTCTGGTTCTTCTCAACTAGCTCCTCCTCTTCAGCCATTTCTGGCAGGGCAGGAAGGGCCTCAGTGACGGCCGTGAATGAGGGGCGTCTACGAGGGCGTCCCTTGGTTACCTTGGTTACTCGGGGGGCAGGGGTGGTCTTGGAGGGTTCAGGCCTCATCACCACTGACTTCCCTCCCCTTGTAGCTCTGACAGCTCGCCTTGGGCGACCTTCGGGCACAGCAGGTGCCTGGGCAACATTCTTCTCTACATTTTGCAGCAACTGACTCAAGTCGGCGTTGAAAACGTCATCAGTCAGAGAAAGAATCGCCCCTTCAGGCACCTGATTGTTCGTTCCACAGTCCATTTCTACCACCTCATTGACATTGTTATCCTTTGTTTTTCCACTTACAGAGTTCCCATTTTCGTCCTCGGTGCTCGTGAGGTAGTTTATGAGATCACTCTCTGCGCTGTCCTGTTCGACCAGGTCGGAGAAGGTGATCATTTCCGAATCACACTCGGATATTTCGCTGCGGGAAGGGCTGCCGAGGCCGAAGCCGGAGTCGACCGACTCGTGTCCCGGCGACGGCTTGGCCCTCACCCCGACCACCGCCTGGTCGTCGTACAACAGGATCTCTGCCAGCTCGTCAGCTACAGAGAAAAGATTCGCAGAGGACATCATAGGATCTTCCATCTTGTTATTAACAGTGTTTGTAAACTGAGTAATGTTTTTCGTGAGGAATGTGGCGCACTCAGGCGTTGCACAAGTTTTCTTGACTGTGGTGCAATACTTCGCCAATGACAATGTGTCAAAATGTCACTGACCTGGTTCTTTGTTTGTCAACACAGAATGTTCAATTTGGTGCAATTTCCTCCTCTTTACTGGCGTTCAAACTGTGTTTTTCAGTTACTTGGGGTTCTCAAGTACCCGTAGATATAGTAATCGCTCACCTTTAGCTTGATATTTCGGAGAAATTCCTTGTAAAATGTGGCAGTTCGTTTGACAGGCGTTTCTCCGACGTATTCCGTGAGCGTACTGACAACGTAGGTTTGCGCCGCGCGAGGTGACTCAAAAGTGGGAGTGGCTTCAACGAAATCCTCGCCTCTGATTGGCTAAGCGGTTAGAGTGATGGGTTTTTCTGGGCCGTGATTGGTTGGCTATTTATAGACCTGAGCTCACGGTAAGAAATCCCGAACGTCGTTCGGACGTTTTGACCTAACTACATCCATACAGTGGAACACCGCATGAGAATGTAGTTCTAAAGAAGACCTAGTTTAACAGGAGAAACTCTATGAAGTAACCCAAAACAACAATCATTAGATACTGCGCGTGATGTTTATGCCAACTGACAGTTTGTGTTCAGAAAAATCTCAGAAATTTAGTTGCAAAACAAGAAGAGGCGCGCATGAATTTCTAAAGTCCGAAACACCACTGCAGCCATGAAATAGTGCGAATTCATTGGAAGAAATTAAAAATTTGCACAAATTCTTCTGAAAAATGATTGATAAAATACAATAATAAAACCAAAACATTGACATAACAAGTGCGTTCAGATGCCTCACTTAAATAACTTGAATTCTAACGAATTATATTTTAATGTTTTGCTGCGGGGTACACAAATACAACAAACATGGCGGCTTCAGAACACGAAGAAGACTCTCTCTCACTTTTGGTGGACGAATTGGCCGCTCCCCCGGCAGCTCCACTATGGGATCCCATGCTAAGCAAAGACTGGGACAATGAGAAACCCAAACAACAATGTATTCTACGGATAAAAAGGTGTGTGCCCTCACACAATCGGCTGTCACTTGACTCCCCTACCGGAAGAGAGCCAAGTTACCAGAAAACGAGAAATCAAAAATCTGACATTTGACACTTGTTTTTGGACAGTTCAAAATAATTCATTGTATCAGATATCTTTTATACAGTTGAGAAATCTTCAATCATAGGATGGTATCTGTGATGTCTTACGATTGGTTTGAGATACATGTATTTCTATTTCTTTATAAGTTTATTGCATAATATTGTGGAAACAATACAATAAGCCCATCCCAGTTTTAGTGTAGTCTACATCAACCTGAATAATAATAGCTTTTATTGACAACTGCGAGGTCAGTCTTGACCCATGTGTCATACAGAGACATTGATAAGAAAAGTATATGTTGCTACTGACTAGGTCTAATGCTACTTACTATAGGCTAAGAATGACTAAAACAAATACAGTGACTAGGGACACACCATGAGGGTGAAGTATACTCTTCTACCCCTGATGGTATGTTTACAAAGACTAGTAACATTGGCCTATGCCTATGGGCCAGACAAATACAGTGAGGGATACATAACCTGCATGGATACAACAGTGCATAATATTATATATGTAAGACAAAAATATGACAAAAATATGTGGGCTATTGTTTTGTTACTTGTTACCTGCCAACCTATGTTGGAAGGCATCATGTACAAACTTAGCCAATGCTTTAATAACAATTTCGTTTGAACTTCCCATTATATGAATGAACTTGTCTTCTGCAGACATTGAGTGATAATCTGGAATAAATTTGCAAGTAATGCTCATAAGTCTATGTCTTATCATTGCATAAAATACAATTAAAATTGCCTCCCAGTTAATCCCTCAAAAGATATATAAGTGTAGCCGAGGCGGTGTTTGTCTCCCAGGTTCAAGATCGCCAATGACATTTATTCTTTAAAAGTTTAACCTTCCCCAAAACAAACAATGGGCTCTGTTGAAAAGTTCTCCCCAATGAGTAGCTCAGCCCCAAGGAGACCACTCACAGCCTCACAGATCTTTCAAGAAAATACGATAAAAGAATTATCATCACTATATCCCTCAAAAGATAATTGCAAAATATGAGATTAACCACAAACAATTTAGTTTACAGATTGCTCCTAGTCCTTAATTTGATACACACATAGATCTACGTCAGTGTTGACATCTTTATTTTTGTCAATTAAAGTTACTAGGTACTACCAGACAACTTGGTCAAAATGCAGCCTAATATAATAATAGCCTTTTCTCCATAGCAAGTGGCTTCGCCAAGCAGAAAAACACTGTCAGGGACAAAATCCCTTCAGGATTCAAACCCACAATACAGGGGTTTGGAGGCTTAAAGGGGCCATGACCTAAATTGCTGGTTCCCAAAGGTCCTTTAAAAAGTAGTTGAAGAAATCAGCAACCAAATGGTCTGGCTGGTAACAGCCTTTTTCACTGGTTCTTGGTATGATCTAAAGTAAGTTCAGTGTGTAGACTGCAACATGCGAAAGGACATCATTTTAGAAGTACATGTGTAATAGGGTAACAATTCTAAAGCCTGTCATCCCAACCTTTAAATCAAAGACACCATCCTTACGTTGTCACGTTGAAGCCACTCTATTGTTTGTGATATTGTGATGATTTAATCTGTTGTAACTATCAGATAAGCTCGCCAAATTTGTTATGTGACTAATCAAAATCTTAACTTCTCTAACTTTCAATGGTTTTAAATATATACAAGAAATGATAAGCAATATACACAAGGTGTCATACATTGATGAGGAAGACGGCTGTACCATCCCCATGGGTCGAACGGCCACTCAAAGACAACTCCAAAGGTTCTTCTATATTTGATCACACAAGCAATATTCAGAAGTTGTTGGGAAAAAAACGAAAACAAAAAGCGGTATGCACAGGCCACAGCCTATCAATGCACAACTGCCTCTATATTCACAGCACTTGGGCTCAGCCGCTGTGCAGGTGATAAAGTATTTGACATTCCAAAACTGATGATAAGTTTGAAAAGGAATTTGATATAGATGTGATCTTCCTCGAGTGATAGAATTTGATTCTGATTTACACCAGTACTTCCATCAGAGAGTAATTTACCAAATTTATATTTCCTGGCCAAAAAATGGCTACACTGAGAAAGGGTTAAGGGAAACCGGTCCATAAATGAATGGGTAAGATAAAAGAGCTCATTTTGTGTCCCTTAGTAGATGTTATACACCAGAAGTTTGAAAATCTGAAGTAGGCTGTTTGTTTTCCACTTTCAGAGACATAATGAGTATCTACAAGGAGCCGCCCCCCGGGATGTGTATTGTGCCTGATAAGGACGACATCACCAAGGTCAGTCAAACGCAGCGTCTTCTTTTCTGTATCTAAACAACTGTTACAACTTTTAGCTTCCCCAACTTTTATATCAAGCGTCTGAAATTAAGGGTGCACCATGCACACCCTGCAGGTATGAAAACAATTCTTAATTTTCCGACACTGATATCATTGGATCATTGAAAGTGAGTTCCTGATTGAAACTAGAGGTTAAAATTCTTGATTTAATGTTCATTTTGGGGCGTGGCGTGAATAAGGGTATCGCTGATGCTAAGGCCAAAAGGAAAGTTGTATTACATGAAATAGAGTAGGTCAATTAGAATTTCTTTATCTCTTTGTAACGTTGTTCTTGAAATTTACTCTCATGATCCTCAGAATCTAATTGTAAACTACAAAAGTAGCGAAAGCAACAAGATAATTAGCTAGAGAGAACTCCCAAAAGTTTTATCCGTCTTAAAGTAGGATTCTATCTATATTAAAGGCTTCACAGTAATATTGGTAAAATATTTTCCTGAACTTCAGATCCATGCCCTGATCACCGGTCCATTTGATACGCCATACGAGGGCGGCTTCTTCTACTTCCTCATTCGCTGCCCTCCGGACTACCCCATCCGACCGCCCCGAGTACGGCTGATGACAACAGGAGGTGGCAGGGTGCGCTTCAACCCCAACCTCTACAAGAATGGCAAAGTCTGCCTCAGCATTCTTGGGTTAGTAATATTAATATTCGTTTTTTAGTCAAGTCTTGTACATAATCCTGTTAAGAAAGTGATCAAACACTACGACCAATCTCAATAACCCCAAAATACTTTATCCTATGGACTTCCACTCTGTTGGTGGATTCGATTTTTTCCTTCCCTCAAGAGAACTCAGAGTACTATAGTTAAACGGATTAGGCAGAGATTTTCTTGTTTTCTCCAAAGACATTTAAGGAATTCTGATATTCTATTCAATTAACCCAGTAGTATCCTATTTAAAAATTACTGGCAATAGATGAGAACGGGTCAGCTTAATCAACTTTAAAAAATCAAATCGTGTTTATTTCAGGACGTGGTCGGGCCCGGCCTGGAGTCCGGCGCAGAGTCTGTCGAGCGTCCTCATCTCGGTGCAGTCCCTGATGAACGAAAAACCCTACCACAACGAGCCGGGATTCGAACAGGTAAGACAATCCATTTTTTTTCGGGGTTTGAATAGTTTAATGCTTGTAAAAACTAGCCTACACATATTCTACAGCATTTTTAATTATTCTTAGGACCTTAGGTTATTGGGTAATGATTATGCAAAAGATAGTTGTGTTTGGGTATCCCAACCTGTCCTAAAAATTGTTCCAGCGGGCTTTTGGGTGGCATATTTAAGAAGTGACTTATGATTGCCTTTTGTAACATTTATCAAATGTGTGGATCCAGGAGCGCACTGCCGGTGATGCCAAAAGGTACAACGACATCATCCGACATGAGACGCTGCGAATTGCTGTTTGCGACATGTTAGAGGGACGCTGTGAGTGCCCTAGTACGCTTAGGTCAGTATTAAATCATTTATAATAGCTTACAATTTACAGCACTTATTACTTCATCATATCGTCATATATCTACAATAAACTTATAGTCTATAAAGTAGTCGTGGAGTTGATGCATTTATCACCAATATGATATCACTATGCTGTATCGCAATGAATAAAAAGTGTATGAACTTCATTTTGATCGTAAAATTATACTTAGATTTGAACATATTACAATGCCATCAAATAAAAAATGTTTTGTTAGCTCTGAAATACCAATACATATACATGTTTATTAACTCCATGGAATATCGTTAGTTTTATAACGATTGTTAAGATTCTTATGTAGCCTTTACAAGATTACTTACCATGAGATATGACGTATTTTGATGTTAAAGTTGCAAGTTATCTTCTTTTCCCGGTAGAGAGGTGATGGAGAAGTCTTTCCCGGACTACTACGACTACTACGTCAGCACGTGTAAAGCCAACAGCCACCAGAACGGGCAGAGTATGCAGGTAAGGGGCCTTACTGTAGTCATCATATAAAGTGTGCCAGATTCTGTATACAGGCAAAGCTGCTTAATCAGGGTGCACAGGGAAAATAAGGGGGAAATCTGTAATCTAAGGCATCCATCATGCCAAGGGATTGTGGTTGAAGGGTTTTTAAAACCAGTGAAAAGTGCATGCGGCTTTGATGTAAAATAAAAGCCCTTTTTTGGGGTCAGTGTATCTGGTATGGCGTGTTGACCACCAAGCGTGTTTTCTTTGACCAGGACCCGTTCGGTGAGAAGCGGGGCAACTTTGACTACGATCAGGTGATGAAGCGACTCAAAGAGGTGAAGGGGAAACTTCTGATGGCCGAGGAGGGAACCTCCGATCTGGACGAACTCTCCGACTCGGAACAAGAAAACGACACATCGGGTAAAAGCTGATGGCACGCGCGGAGCGGACCGTATTGTTGTTTCTGACGCTGGATGTGAGTGATCATTGAGGTGTACGAGGGATCTTTCTACGCGAAGCAGTTGTGAGCTGCGACTTTGAAAAACAAATTATATTCTAGGATAGGGCTGACATCACAGAATAACCAGTAAAACAGCCTAAGCGCACTGCTTACGAGAACTGATAAGGGGGAAAGGGACACTTTTCCCCTCCATCTGTGCCTGCAAGCTCTGTGCTTAGTGTACATCGCTGGTTATGGCATTCAACTTCGCCCATTTGCGAGAATAACTAAAGGCTGACGGTGCTTCTGACAAGATTATATTGTTGTTTCACGAACCATTTCACAAAGAGGAGTTGATGAGGAGTGTGGGGGGATCTCTCTATGCCGAAAGATTGAGAGTTGTGGCTGTGAACTGAAATGAAAGTCTTTGGGACAAGGTCCCTCTTTGTTGCACTCTTCGCGTGCCTTGGTGTTTTTAGGGTCTTGTTTCATAGGCATGTGTGACTGTGTTCAGGAATGGGTGCGAAAGGCGAAACAACACGTGCCTAGAAATTACCTTAGAAAGTAGGAACTTATTAATGTATGACTTCCCTTGAGAGAAAGATTGAACGGAAGACAACTTTAAACTTGTGAATATAAAACTTTAACTACCTTGTAATAACTGAATTTGTATAATCAGTTATCGTATCCTGCTGAACAGGGAGGTTAATATGCTAGCTTAGAAACTCATTAACATTAGCTATAGTGCATATTTCCACATTGTTGATTCTGTTACCCCTTCCAGGCATATGTACGAAGTAAGTAATAACAGTGGCATCTGGAACGGATTATATTCCCTTTCATGGTCGGGAATAGTGAGTAGTGTATGAAGATTGTGCCCCACAATGAATGTTATCCGCAATATCTCTGACGTTGTGCTTAACCATGGCATTTACTTGTGACTGCTGGGGTCAGGATTAGGCAAAAAATGAAAGGTACTCCTTTCATGTTTTTCAAGAATCTGAGGGGACATCTGCCAAAATCAGAGCAACAGGCATGCTATTTCTGCAAATGTCGATTTGAGAATTCTTCCTTCTTGGTATATTTTCCCTCTTGTCCGATATCGCCCGATCGTTAACCTTCATGATGACGTTTAGAATACCGGGTAAAATATATGAAACCAAGAAAATGAACTGCCTGAGGTGCCACTATGAAATTATGATGCCTCCTGAAAATGTTTATTAAAAAAAAGTTGATAACTTGATAACGTGGGTGAAACAAGCAGGTGTATGGTACGGAGAGCGACCACTTGCACACGAACCTTTATCACTATTTAATCGCCCATGAGAAATGCATAATATAAGTTTAAACGCTATCAGAAAAGGGTATCTTAAGACCACATGGATGTTTTACATGTTCTTTTCGGGAGGTAGATTTTCCGTGTTTTGGGGAAGCGGGGTTGTATCGCCTGTACTTGTTATGAAAGCACCTTATGAAAGACTAAAGTTCGTCCTCATTTTCCGATTTTGTAGAATCACGGTCAATTGAACAATTGACAGCTGATTTTTTGTCAGTCAGCCATGACAAAGAGAAATCACTAATTGATAGAATTTGGCCTTTCAACGAGCCGAAAGGAAAGCCATCATAAAAGCTCCCCCCCCCCCCCCCCCCCCACAGTTATGGTGCTTGCAAATTTTCACACGTAAATGTTTGATGAACTGGGGACATTTCAGTTGTATATTTTATCTTAAATTTCAAACCACCACAAGGGGAATTATTGTTGACTCCCATTTGACAAGTACAACCCTTCTCTGTACTCTGAGTATGAGGTGCTGTAAAACAGTCGATATGCCGTAAGCCTGGAGCCCGCTATCTTCTCTATCTTTATTCACTCAAGAAACCCAATCATATTTTGAATTGGTGATATTGTCCAACCAGGTCCCTAACCTCTGACAATGAGAACAGCCAATATATAAGGCCAAGGGGGAAAAATGCTACGTTCCAGTGCCATCAGGCTAAAAAGAATATAGTGAACATGGGTCGGGATTTTTTTGAAGATATTTTTTCAATGTCTTTTAGTGGAAAGAATATCCCAACTTATGACACATTTTACAAAATTCTAATACTTTTGACTATAAAGTCTTTAAAAACATTTGGGTAGCAGGGGCTAAAGCTTTTACAGATTTCGTGTAAAGAATAAAAATAACCCATTTATCATGGCAAGTAATTGTTCCATCTCATGAATTACAGTAAAGAATTCACAAACAAATAAAATAAAACTAAGGGTAGGTCGAGTTTGTGGAACGCAACAGTTTTTGTCCTTGGCCTAAGGTTGTCACGAGGCGAGTTTTGCTTTTGACCCATCTGTTGTCCTCGACTGATAAGGAAATGAGATAGCCTGACTTGGAGCATAAAAACAATGCCTGATCGATATCATGATAACATGTTGTATTTCATTCAATGTCTATTGTGACTGGTACATCTGACAGTGTGGGTACATGTGTACCTTGTATCCGGTACTGCTGGAAACCGTCTAACGTCACCTAAATTTGGACAGGACCTGATCCTGGACAATCTAAGGTGTCCTGAAAAATGTCCCCCTTGTGTTTTACCTTTATTATTTGTTCCCAATTTATTTATCCTTGACGCATCGCGAAATCAACATTGTTCTCTGACTGCCCAGTTGACTTGTGTCTTTTCATATGTTTTTTAAAGGCAGATTGCAGAATTCACATTATTTTGGTTAAAGAAGTGTCAAGTATTACAATGTTATTGTTGGTTTAAAACTTTTGGGCTCTTTATTTAGCCTAGCCTAAACCTTTATAGTTTCAGTGTAAGGCTACTTTTCGAAGTATGATCCATTCTGGTGGAGTCTGACATTATATCACCGTTTCATGCATTCATTTATTGTCAAACTTTAAAGTGGAACTGCTAGCAAAGTTGCCTGGGGAAGGTGAATCTTGTTCTTATAAAAGTGCAATCTTGGTTCAACTCTATTGTCCCATATAATATAATATCGGTAAAATTGGTTGGTTGGCTATTGGTTGCTTTACGCCCTTTGTTTACTAGTCTGAAGAGGTTTTCACTGAAAAGTACAAGTTTGCAGTGGTGGGACTAGGGAAAAGTATCTTGAATGTTGAACTCTGCTCTAAATCTAACCAAACCAGGGCATTTTCTCATCAAGGTACCCCCCCCCCCCCCTCTAACCCCCAATTCGCTGAACTATGGCACGTGTGTTTGTACGCTGTAAGTCATAAATTGAGATTGAGATGTGGTTCTTTGCAGTTGAACATGTTTCCTTAACCCAAACGTCATCTTTTGTTTTATAATCCTTCAAATTGAGACTGCCTGACGACGTTGTTCTTTTAATGGGAACTGAAACAGAGATTCAAATAATCTCACAACGCCCATAACGTGTTGTCCAAGGTTTTCACGAAACAGCTAATAAGGTTATGAATGACTTTGGACCTTTGGATATCAGGTTAATTATTTCGGTCGAAAGTTGATACATACACGGTAAAGACCAACACAAAAATGCATGGTTAAAAAATGTTTTGAGGTAGATTTCATTAATAACTAGTTAAGTTTGAAGCAACTCCAATGCATCTGGATACGTCAACTTATCTCTAAACTTTCACTGGCAGTACGGTTAAAGAAATTATACAAATTGAATTGATATTTTTTATATTTCAAATTGATAGTATTTAATATGCAGTTTCAAAATGATGAGTGAGATAAAAGGTACATTACGTTTGCGTTACGTGATGCATTGGGGTTGCTAAACCTCCTTAAAAACACATACTACGGCGTCTATATTTCCCCCAGGAGGTTTTATAGGAAAATAAAGATGTGGTAAATGCTCCTCTCAGCCATTTACCTCATCAGTTACGTCTAAACATTGGGTGGCGCCTGTGGGGTGTAGCTTTGGTGCTTATACATATATTTCATGTTTGTAACTCAATATGAAGTCCTCTAAAGCTAGATGGGATTTCCCTCAGCAGAAACAAATCCAAGACAAGGCATGAAGTCCTGCATTTTTCACCTTAGATTACTTAGAATTTAGTGTCCCTTAATGTTGCTATTACATATTTCAATTTTGTATTTTCCTGATTCGTTCGTTCAACAACAGTGAAGAGATTGTAGAAAAGAGTAAGATAATGCGTTGTAAATATTATTGTATTTGTGATAATGCAGGTTCAAGAAGCCACTGCAGTCATTCAATTTATTGTCACTTTGAGGATATTTCTGGAATGTTTACGATCGAAGTCATCTCGTCAATTCTCCCCACCACGGATGTCTTATTTCTTTTGATTTATATGCACCATAAATCAAAATGCATGCTGGGAATATGTCGACAAGTCACAATACTTAAGCATGTACATTTTCATTATTTGTCGTTTAACATGGTGGACAACTAGCTTTGAGAATTTGTGTCAATTTGTATAAGTTCTTTAGGTTGGTTTGTATGTTTATGTTTAATGTATTCATTACAGAAAGATATATAATAAATATTGGTAGATTTCTTTCGTTTTCCATGTGATTTTGCTGACAAATTTAGTCCAAATTTACCCGCCAGTGCTGAAGATTCTGTAAATCACCTATCTGTGGTAGAGAGAATTCCGATATTTGTTGTATCATAGCAGAACTGCTGCTCTTACACTGAGATATAAGAACTGTATATGTTAACGTGTGCATCAATTACAGGGTTATAAAAAATCTCATGCCATATTGAATACCGATTTGAACCAGAGATTTTCCTGTATAGAAAAAACTTGCCTTCAATATGAGAAAATTATTTCAGCTATACCAATGGATCTGATTGACTGTATCCTATTCATCATTTTCTCCAGAATGCCGGGTACAGTGTTAGTTCTTACTGGCCATACAAATGCCACCATCTTCGTTGTAAGGAAAATCGTGGTTTGAAACATACTTGACAAATTTATATATGTTGTTAGAAACAAAGGATTTTGTTTTTGTAATAAAAATTGATAAAAAAAAAAAAGAAGAAAAAAGTACAGAATTGTTTTTTTCCTGATTACCGGTACTATAGTTGATTGTGTTTTTCGTAATTGTTAATAAAATGTGAATGGTCAGTTCGCGCCAAACCGAGATATAAGCTATGCTTAACTATCATTAATGTGTAGTATATAAACTTTTATTTACCTTTACTGTTACTTCTACACATATTTACAATGATATTCAACAATGTATTACATCTGAAAACCAAGGTCAACTTTGATGATTATTCCTTGATAACAAAACAACAACATTTGCAAACAAAACACGAATGTCTGAACTAATTTAATTGATTATAGAATCTTTTATTATGAATCACGAATATATTTCAATTATCTTCAGTACATATTTCTCAAACATATTCATTGTATTGGAAACCCCATTAATATTGTCTCCTCATCCTTCTCTGTTCTTGAAGTCGATATGGGGACTCACCCCTCAAGAGCCCCACCAATACTGTAGTTTACAGAAGACCGACAGCACCACCTTCGGGGGATTGTGGTACTAAGGTGTGGGGGGGGGGGGGGGGGCAACAAGGAGTATTGCTGTTTGTTTTCTATAATTATGTAGCAGTTAAACTGGGTTAAACTGGGTACTTATATACCAAATGTAGGTAGGCTAAGTGCCTTCCAACCAGTTTCCTTAATGTGAAACCCATGCAGAATCCTTTGCACCCAATATCACAACTTAAGGCCTCAAAGTGGGACCTTTAAAACCTTGTTTTTGCCTATAGGACCTTTAAAACCTTTGTTTTCCTCTCAGTGCTCTTAAAAAAACTTTTTTCCCATTTCAAGTGACAAATAGGAGAAAATTAAGTAAAAAAGACAAAGAAATTCATGAATCTAGACTGAACACAGGAAATTGTAATGTATCTGTGAGAAATTATGTATTTCATAGCTAATATGGCTCATTTAAATCAATGCCATTAATGCATACCAACAAATTTTCAGACCTAATCATTGGAGATAGCAATCTTGAACAAAATAAGTGGAGTTTCTGAGAAATAGAGGTTTTGAAATAAGGGATTATTGTTGATCTGGTTCTAAAACAAAAGAGAGGTCCTGTTTATAATTCAATATGCAAGGTGCTGTTCAAACCCATCAAAGAGTTATTAGACAACCATATTGACCCACCCCAACTTACAGCCTTTGACCGAATGTCACTAATTTCAATCAAAAATGTAAAATTAGCATTGAATCCCATGAATATAGTAGCACCAAAGCATGAAGCAACTATAAAGCATATGGTATTTGTCTTATTTAATCATGAAATTAGCTAAAACTTTTATTTTCAAATGGCCATATTTTTCCCTATCCGCCCTTTATTTTTTTAATTACGACCCATTAAAAGGACAGTTTCCCATGATCATCTCTTTGAGGTCTGCACATTACACTAATCCATAACTCTACTGACAGTATACGTGACATTTCTTGAATGCCTTTGTTACTGTCTTTTTCGGATGATGACTAACACTAGTTACTGGGACTGAGTCCCCCTGTAGAAACGCGCCTTTACTCGATTCTCAGCTATTGAAATAAATATTTTCTGCGCGCGACATGGCAGTTTTCCGCACCTGGTGATTCGATAACACACACTTTTTACTCGAAATATGGAATCCTCTTTCCTTTATCATACTTCCAACTGATTCTTTCATGTCACTTGTCTTATGCTTTTGACTCACAAAGTTGCAAAGTTGAACTATCTAAATTATTTGACTGGCGATGGATTCAATATTATTATACAACTGGGAAAATGATTGTGAAGAAAAAATTATCACAAACTCCAATTTTATCAAGACACAAAGCGAATTAAGGGGGATCTTTGTTTTCTTAGACTCGGTTCGTTTCATGTTGTTCGATAAAATCTAATAGGACACTCCTTGATTTGTCTAGTCAGGGTTCCCACAGACATTATTTCAATTACTATTCCATTACCATTCAATTTTACAGGTACATTTTTCGATTATTTCAATACCTAGCTCCATGCACATCTTGCGTTAATGGTATTTGGGGGAATTTATCTGAAAAATGCGGCCTTTCTGAATTGATGCATGAATTTTCAAATTTAGAGGAAAGCAAACATACTTAATCAATTTCTTACATGACTTTGTACGAAGCGCCATGACTTTTTGTCACTTTTTCAAATTCCATGTTCTGTCCAAGACTTTTCCCATGACCACATTTTCCAGTCTGTGGGAACCCTGCTAGAGGAGTGAGTTGACCCGTGGACTCTTACAGCTTACTGTGTATTGCCGACAGCTGGGAAAGTAACGGGTGCTCAGTCCTGTGGGGGAAGAGAAAAAAAACTCCTAACAGGGTGTGTACCAAGAGGGATCACGTATAAATCGGGAATGTAAGTCAGGGTTATTAAGGTCCAGTTTTTATAAAGGGTTCAAGTCGATTAATACAGTTCATCCACAGTTGATCAAATCCCTAATTAAGGATCAAGCTAATTTGTTACGAAAAACCATAAAGTAGATCTACATAACTGAAAACTTACATCCCTGGATTAAATAACTCAAACTAAATAACTATTATAAAATCAATCTTTTTTAAGGAGATGAGAAAGGAGGTGTACTTTAAGTATGAACAAAGCATATAAACAAAGAATTTGAAACCGGTTCCCATTTTTATTTGGCCAAATAGCTTACATTATATTTAAAATCCATTAACGAACCATTGCAGAACATGTCAGGCTCGTTACATCCTTATTCAAACAGTTTAATTCTAAGATAAACCAGTTTTTAAAACATTTAAAGACAGTTCTCATGTCTAGAACCTATCACATCAATGATGCTCGATTGTTTTATACCGCAGTTTACAACAGAAGTTGCCCAAAGCTTTCCGTTGGGCTTCCCAAGTTTACCTTAAAACCCAATCGGGGGATTCTTATGTGTTTGTACACATCTTACTTAGCCTGACAAGACTCAACACTGAGGGCTCCCGGCTGCCTGGGGTGGGTAAATTTTAAGGACCACCTGCCCGACTGGACAGGTAAGAGTTTGTTCAAACCAAATCAGAATCGGACATGGTATATCTGTATATTTCAGTAAAGTAAAGAATTTTCAGGCAGGTAGATTTTTCCCATCGGGCAGATTTGAGATGTCAGAGTAATCTTGAAGCTCTTAATGTTGAGTCCTGTCAGTCTGTCAGAATACTGGGTTGTGGCGTGTAAGGGACAGCGTCTCTTACACCGCTAGAAGTCAACTCTCAGTTACAAGCTTTGTTTGTCCTACATACAACACATTAAAAAGTAAAATCGCGAATCCCCTGATCTCACTACTCAGTCTTAACGTGAAGTGTGCGTCATCAAAAGTAAATTTGGTCTTGCATAGGAGAGGCAGGTTTCGAATTGAGCTTTTTTTACTTAGGCTTTTCATCCATTTTACAAAACTAGGGTTAGGAGTACCACGGGTTTTTGACCAGCGACGTCATCATTTCTACGTACACTAGGGCTCGGTTTGTTCATATTGTTCATATTTAGGTTCACATAGCATCATAATCGAAGTAGTGGGCCTACACCTTCCTTTGAATACCATTCATTCTAGACTAATTCACATATCTATCTCAGGTGAAATACATTCCCATCACAGACAATGGACAAAATGAATGGGTGAAAGTACAGAATTAAATACACGACCTTTATTATGCATTCTACTCAATACTGAATATATAACAGCAGCAATTCTTAGTTAAATGAGGAAACTACACGCAGTACTACACGTACACCACTTGTTCATACAAATTTATCTTATGTTTTGTTCTTGTTCAATGTGAGGCAGATTGAGGAAATAAAATAACAATCAAATCATCCACAACGTCTCCAGTTCATTCAGTCAACGCCATTGTGAGATCGAATCTTGTTCTCCTGAATTCGGATAATTTAATATTTCACACTGACTGCAGTCTACCCGTGTAAAATGCGTAAAGATGTATATCAAGCAACTGTTTTTTTGTTTAGCATTCACAACTTGTTAATTGTTCACGAGATGCAATCCCTTTCTTTGGATTATCTTTGTAGGTAAGATGACCGATACATTTGCTGAATACGGAGAAATGTAATTCTTTTTTTTTTTTCGATTGAAAAAGAAAACGTAACCAGACTGATAATAGTTTTCATTCAACTCGCTTTCAAGTGAACATTGCATTTCAAAATAAGATAAAAAATATCTTTTAAAAAAACACAAAATAAAAAAAACACACACACAACGACAGTACACGTGAAATTCTTAGTTTCCAGAGAGCAAAGTAAATTATGCTGGGTTATTAGATAAATACATTTTTCTCTCTCTCGGCAATGTACCAAGTATGAGGAAAATATGCTGGGTTAGTTTATAACATTATACTGGCCATTCAGGTTTGACAAGCACCTCAGGAGTACACATTGTGTTACAGACGAGCACATTCAGTTCTATTTCAACGACTTTTGAAACACTCTCCCTGTAACACGCTATGTACAGCATCTATACTATACAAACAACTCAGGAGGTAAGAAATGAAAACATGCTGCAATGAGAAAAAATATTTACTTCAATTGATTCAATGACAATGGTAGTTCGTGTTTTCATTTTATTGTAAAGTTTTGGTAGGTGGTGTGCTAAGTACAGTAAGTGACTAACAGGTTCTGTGACCATTATAATTCCATTATGACTGGTCTAAAAACAAAAACCTCTCTTAAAAATTGCGTCGATAGAGAGACTATAATAGCGTTACTCTGACTAGAGATTTTCACTCTAAGGATAGTCTTCCCTCTAAATTTAAACTAACCCAATTCCCTTTTGGCACAGACGTCCTGAAAAAGTGCGTAATCTTTATCTGATAGCATGTTGGTACACCTTATGGCATTTTTTTTGTAAACATACTAGCTTTAACAGGGTGCCCACGCCTTTTCAGAAATCAAAATAAGACCTAATAAGACCTTTATAATACCTTGTCGGGTACGAAAATAAGACCTGTTCAAGATTTTTTTAAGAAGATTTTCTGAACTATTTAAATTTGTATAGTCTACCAAAAATAAGTAAACATTGAAATGACAGGAGGAAAAATTATATCTTGTAATAAATTGAGATTGAACAAAAATAAGACCTTTCTAAGACCTCTGGACCAAAAATAAGACCTTTCTAATAGCCTTATAAATGGCAAAACCAAAATAAGACCTTTCAAGACCTTATAATACCTGCGTGGGCACCCTGTTTAAGACAAACAAACATGCTAACTCTCCTAGATTGCGGTGAACTTTAGAATATTTCAAGAAGTTCCAGAAACACATTTGAACAAAGGTAAAAGAATTTAACAAAAATCACGCATAAAGGAAAGGTTAATCTAAAATTAGTGATAAAACAAGACAAAATGGTCTATCATGGGTATATCGTGCATTTGATTAACTAGAATCTAACCTAATAGACGCTTATACTATGAATTTCTTTACAATAAATTATGTGCGTTTATCCCATGTTACTAGTAATTCAATTTGAATGATTAGAGTTAAAACTACGACAAGTTTTCAATCCATTGTCACTTTTTGCAACGGCGATAAGATACAAAATATACATGTAAAACTCCAATTCATGTCATGTATGTTATGATTCTATACCCTAGATTAGTTACATTTTGCTATTTACTATCAGTATTTCTTCACATCAGAAAAAACACTAGTTTTTGTTAGTATTATCAATCGTTCTTTGGACACAGTATATCCGATCTTTTCAACATTACCAGCATGAATCAACTATTTACTGTCTACTCGTAAAGACATCTTGGCTGACAGATGCCTCAAATCTTTTATGGGCAATGTATATGCAGCTCTACACCTATGACACAATCAGCATATATAGAGGTAGAGGACCAGGGCGGTTTACTGGCAATATTTCACAATTTATTGTCGATCTGCCTTCCATAGGTCCGTGGAAAATAAACCTTAATTACAGGTTATGGGTTTAGAGTACGAAGGGAATGGTTACTTTCACATCAAGTGATCAAACATATTAACGAGGAATTAACAAAATATAGACGTCACTCAAACTCCTGAGACCGAGTCTCGACAGAATTCAACATTAGGTTTGGGATTTACCTCAGATCGCCGCTCAACTATCTGGGAGGTGGAAATAGAGGGAGGAACACGATTAGGAAGTATTGAGAACCTTCGGCTAGGTACCAATATGCATTTTAATGTTAAAGGGTACCAAAAGCAGTATACAGTCAACATTTTTCTACCTCAAATATCTACGTGAATACATTCCATGAGCTTAACTCAGGCCTATGGCCAATACTTTACCAGTGACCATAGCTAGACTTGTGTACCATATTTCTATCTGGGTTTCCAATATTTTGTCAATCATGTATATATTTGGTTCTGGGTCCTTTTCAGGAATCTAGAACATATTGTTGAGATCTACATCTATATCTCAAGTGTAACTTTCTTAGGTCTTTTTTCTTTTTCACTGACTCTAAATGTATATTACTTTCTTCTTCTGACAATAGGTCGTCAATCTGTGTATATAATTACGAGGCTCTTTGGTTACATTTGTATGAGATTTACTCTGTCAGCTGAATTTGTTATAATTACGCACTAGTATGTAAGTTTTGTCATAGGGACCATCCACAAATCATATCATATTCTCTCCATAGATGGGCTGTTACAACATCCATACATTCTAGGTGCAAATACAAAGAATTGTCTCAATAATTTTCTTACCGTTGGTTTTAAGCTAATTGCATATTGTTTAATTAATCTTATTAACTAAATTGATAATAAAATAAATGGTATCACTATTACTAGTATTAGGGTTGCAAAATTATGGTGTCTTCGACGACCAGAAAATCGGGGGATGGGGGCCAGTAAAACTTGCTAGACTACTAGATTTCCATTAAAGTACTTTATATATACAATAACACCTTCTCCAGGTTTCTATATTCTAGCTACATATACTTTCTTCATATCTAGTCCAAAATCCCAAGCTTTTAATCCATCTCCTCCGACTACAAAGTTTTAGGCCAAACTTTGCAACTCTGATAAAAGTTTTTAATTTGCAGATTTTGTTCCTGTTTCTTTTTCTCTTATACAATACAGTTTTATCCAAATTAAACGAACAGCGTTTGTCATTGTAGAGTTTTACTTCTTCTTGGCTTGCTTCTTATGATGGACACATTCATTCCGACGCTTTCTCTCTTACTCTTTCTCATGCAGAACCCGTAGTTAAGTAGGCATGTGACCAAAGGGGAAAAGTAACTCCAAACAACAAGGCACTTGGTATAGGGTCGCTACCTACCACAAACTAAAACCTAATGCGCTTTTAGCAAATCATACAAGCTAAAACAAACAAGTCTCATAAAACAGCCAAAAGAGATTATGCTAAAAATGTTTGTTTTACAAAATGAACAGCGATTTATTTTTTTAAAAATTCCCCCGGTCTAAACCTTAGCATTAATGTAAAACACAACTTAAAGGTTTTTATAGCAACATACAGCGACTTTTAGGTCACGTCATACTGCTCCGTCACCTGGTGGCCAGAACAGACACTAAGAGGCAACCAAATCGATGAATCGGTTAGTCGACTCACATGTGTTCGGGGTGATTACGCAAACAGTCGATGAACGTTGAGGGCTCAGCCTGTTTGGAACAAATCTTGTGAATGGCCGTGAACATCGGGAACCTGAAAGAGAGATAAAAATCATTTTTTATTATTTATGTAAAGTGTAAATGAAGTTAATCTGTGTTTTCTGCTGAATTTTTTGTCAGTTAAAGTATCAAAACTGTTCTAATAAAGTTTAAGATACATATTTATATGGAGATTAATGATGAAGAATAAATAGTGAAGCATTAAGTTTGGCTTGTTTAATATTTGATTATTACACTAGAAAAAAAGAACCCAAATTAAAAACAGAGTAAAGGTCGCGGGATTATTTTACGGAGGTTAAAGGTCATTAATACGTTTGCATAATCAAAAAGAGATGCCACTCTTCATACAGGAAAAACGTGGAAAGCTGTGAAACTACATTTTCGTTTTATATATATATATATATATATATATATATATATATATATATATATATATGGTCTATTCTCACGAAAAGTGTCCAACTCCAGTTTCTGGGGGCTCTCATGGGTTAAAAATTTAAAATGCAGTTATACCAAATCAGTGCATTTGGGCTTATAAGTAACATGTATGAGGTAAAGTCCCCAAAATTGGGAACACTAACTATCATAACTTTCTCAGATATCACACTTTAAAGTTATAAACCCCAAAAAATGCGTGACCGTACATATTTAGCCAGTGTACATTATTAATTTCATATTTTGTGAGTGTACAATGTTGGTATCATTCTAATTTGATTTTGCAACATAGAATATATGTATTTATTAACAAAATGAATAATAAAGCAACACTTTTTATGGATTCTTATGTATTGGAGCAGTAAATAACTATTTTAGCTCATTTTTCCCATATTGATCCATCCTAACATTACTAGCAAATATACTATAAAACTTCAAAATAATAATGTTATTTATAGTTTTATCAATTGTATCTGAAGCCAAAGGATGTAATGTTTCTGTTGATACCTCGTTTGTATATGTAAGGCTGTTATTTCCATTACAATAGCCATTAAGAGATGAATATGTACGGTCACGTAATTACCCGTTTTTATGTGAAAAGTCATGTATGTCATTATATATGTGATATGTATAGCCCATTTTCAATGAAGCGTTCTCTGAATGTCTCTTTGGGTTTTCCTTACTTACAAAAGGTGTATCTCATTATATATATCGTTATAAAGTCTTATCTGTACAAAAAAGTTCAATTTTATGTATCATGGATTGGGTTTCATTGACATGTTTCAACATAAAACTTAATGAATTTTATTGAAAAAGACGTTATTAATTTCAAATTTTAGCAAAAAATAATTATTTTGTCTGCATGAGTTGGAATAGAATAGAAACAAATTGTACAATTTGCCTTGATTATTCTACGAATTGAGTGATAACAAAATATGTACGGTCACAATATAAATATGTATGGTCACGCATTTTTCACCATTATCTCTACTGCTGTATTCACCTCAGGTATGGCCCGCAATAGTTATGAAACTCTTATAATAGAATGCCCAGCACATTATGTATTCATTGAACAATAATAATTTAAAGAATTTTGTGGGAAATAACATCATAACATGTATACCAATATATTTTTAGAGAAAACCTTTTTTCATTGAATAACAAAACATGCTTATTCAGTATTTATAATCAAGGGAATTCATGGTAATGTGACACTTTAGATATGAAACCTATAACACAAACAAACAAAAACCCCAACTATACACACTTGAATGGGCCAAAGGTCGCCATAGACACCACTATGTATGGTCACCATCTAAATATGTACGGTCACGCAATTTGCCCCAAGGCTGCTCTTACACTACAGTCCCCACAAAAACCTGTCACTTCACATCCCAGCAGCAGGAAAACTTCAGGGCTTGCTCCCCACTATGTACAGGCTTGGCCAAACTTGAAAAAGCCATTACTTAACATTAATTTCCTGGTGAAAGTCAAACTACATTAGAATTTCACAAAATCACCCCTCTGTGCAACCCCAAAGACTCCTCGTGCAGTAAACAAATCCCACTTTTAATGGCCCCTTTGGTTTTCAATGAATGGAATTACACCAACACTTGATGAAAAACATTAAAAAAAACACCCTTAGATGCCTGGATGGATGAAAGTTCGCCATAGACACCACTATGTATGGTCACTGTCTAAATATGTACGGTCACACAATTTAGCGACCAGGCTGCTCTTACACTACAACCCTGACAAAAACCCACCAGTTCACATCCCAGCAGCAGGAAAACTTCATGGCTTGCTCCCCACTATGTACAGGCTTGACAAAACTTAAAAAAGTCCGTAAAAATAGCCCTCTGCCCAACCCCAAGGACCCCTTGTATGATACACAAATCCCACTTTTATTGGCCCCTCTGGCTTTCAACCAATGGAATTACACCAACACTCAATGAAAAGCATCCAAAAACCCCACCTGTACATGCTTTGATTGACCAAAGTTCGCCATAGACACCAGTATGTACGGTCACTGTCTAAATATGTACGGTCACGCAATATGTGACTAGGCTGCTCTTACACTACAGTCCCCCAAAAAACCTACCACTTCACATCCCAGCAGCAGGAAAACTTCAGGGCCTGCTCCCCGCTATGTACAGGCTTGGCCAAACTTGAAAAAGGCCATTACTTAACATTAATTTCCTGGTGAAAGTCAAACTACATTAGAATTTCGCAAAATCACCCCTCTGTCCAACCCCAAAGACTCCTCGTGCAGTAAACAAATCCCACTTTTAATGGCCCCTTTGGTTTTCAACGAATGGAATTACACCAACACTTGATGAAAAACATTTAAAAAAAACACCCTGAGATGCCTGGATGGACGAAAGGTCGACATAGACACCACTATGTATGGTAACTGTCTAAATATGTACGGTCACGCAATTTAAGACAACATTTAAGATAACTAGCATTTGCTATTCATGACATTCTCTTGTCTGAACCTGGAAGCATTATTATGTATGTATGGATATGTATTACAGTAGAAACTCTGTAATGCGACCACCCAAGGGCCTGAGGCAAAAGTTGTCTTTAGGTGAGGTGGTTGTCTAATTGAAGGGGTTTGGTGAGGGTATGAGGTACTCACTGTTTCTTGAATAGAAAATATTCTAAGGGGGAAGGGATAGGGGAGTAGATGAGTTTAATATCATGGACTAGTAATCGGAAGATATCAATTCAAAATTCAGAAATTGAGTTATACTTGAAAACCCCACAGTCGGGGGAGGGGTAAAGTGCTCACTAGGCAATATTTTGTCTTGCCTTACTCAGCTCCCCCTCCCCCTAACCTCCTCAGAAGTCTGGGTTGCATAGGCACTCCTCAGCAGTCATAATGTCTCACCTAAATTGCCCCCTCCCCTCCCCTACTCCATCGGAAGCTCAGCATGGCATAGGCTCTCACCAGGTGTTTTCATGTCTCACCCCCTCCCCTAACCTACCCCCTCAGAAGCTCAGGCCAGCCTAGGGACTCACCAGGTGTCATAATGTCTCATCTAACAGGCCTCAACATTAAGCATTGCCCGCCTGCCCAGGGCAGGTAAAACTTGAGGTGGGGCAGGTAGATTTTGACACTCACCTGCCCAGAGGCCAGGTAACATTTTTACCATGTAATGATCACACAATTAAGACAGGCAGATGAACTTAAGAGCCGGGCAGGTAAAAAATCACCTATACCTGCCCAATGGGCAGCCAAGTCAAAAATGTTGATTCTCTGGGCTCGCTGTCACATCCAGTCATTTTCAAAATCAATCAAATCGAAGCTCGTTCGGAAGTATTGGGCTGTTTTTTTTAGGCTGAAAACGCCATTGACAGATATCGGAACAAGCAGAAACAAGATCACAATTTTGGACCTTCTTCCGGTCGTAATACATCTCTATGGCAAGTGTATAGTGAAGAGTGACGCCATTTCAAGAGATGAATGCCCTTGGAGCTCGACGACAAAAGTATGTTAATGATGGTGAAGACGTCAAGTATGATGGGCACCGGACTAGGATCGGAAAATGGGTCGGGGTTGTAAGCCTATTTTGTCCATTTCCAGCGCGTTCCAGTCGATTTAAACCACCGTATAGGTTCATGTCGATCTTTTATTGATGATGCCGATGTGTTGTAAGGCTAAGAATCGATATAATCCCAGAAAATCACATTTCTTTCCGGACTATTTTTAATGCGCAATTCCTTCCGGGATGAAGCACATCTCGTGCATTCAGACACTGTCAAACCACAGCGCTATTGCATCAGATGCCAAGATGGTGGACTCTGGCCCGGGACATGTGTAGCTGTCCTCTGCGATTGAACGCATTGTCTGCATCAAATCAGCATCGTCAAGCAATATGGAGTACATATTATGGATTACTAATATCAGGAGCTCCTCCAGGTTGATATAAGATGCAAAACTATGTAAAAAATCGGCATTAAAATCGGCATTAAAATTGGCATTGAAGACAAGGTTAGTGTTCTCCGCATGTAGGTGAACAATAATGGAGGAGGATGGCGGGGTCTCCCTGGCATGTGCATCTTTTTGTTTAATTCAGTTGATAATTTGCTTGATAGTTCATTTTCCTAGCCAAATATTCCATCAAGCTATTCACGTTCATATATAGAAAAAGAAGATGTATAACCAGGAGTTTTTCAGTTTTCAAACTGATTCTGGATCTCATAAATTCACCTGGGGCCTTGTGTTTAGCCCTGCCCAGGTTGTCTCTCCCCTCTGCTACTTCAGAATGCCAAAGTGACATAAGCCCTCAGTAGGAGTGAGTGAGTGTTGGGTGTTTTATGCCGTACCGACAGCCAGGGTCATTTTCACGGCGAAAACCAGTTGGGACGAATTCTGTCTTTGGTGATCAAATCTATGAGATGAAGGTGACAGGGCGGGCAAACAGCAGGGGATCAAAACCTAGCAATCATTTTTGCTGTACCTCATCCCTTAGTGAACCAAGCACTAACCGGGAATTGAACCCAAAGAACCACTTCGTCAGTGCAGGGACCCCCTATCATCGCCTGGTATGATCAGCAGGGGCTACTGAGGGCTAATTCTTACCCGGACCCCCACGGGGGCCCTCAGTAGGTGTCACTTTGTCTTACCTTGGCCTCACTCAGCCCTGTCTTTCAGGGAACAGCACAGGAGTGAGGCTGAGCCTTAGGTGAGACAACATGACACCTTGTTATACACTTTGAAGCATTGGGCTACAAGGGGTTAACAGATATAGTTTAAGGTGGTCTCTTAGTGAGGCCCTCTGATTAGTGAAGCAAAATCTGACCAAAAAGTGGTCTTTAAGAGGGGTGGTCTCCTTAGTGAAGTAGTAAATGAGTAATTAGTAAATTACACTTTGACTTCAGTGCACTACAACCCCCAACAAAAACCTACTGTACTGACGTGGGTGGCCAGTCCATGTTTGGGTAGCAAGGCGTGAGCTTTAGAAGCGCATGTGTAAGCCATGTTTCACTTTGACAGTAGTGAAATGGGGGAGGAGTCACGGTGTGATGTACCACCTTATAATAATGTGTTCCGCTCTTAGCCAGCCAGAGTAGCTGTAAACGTTGTGTGAGTAACATCCAGGGAAGGCTGGACCTTTAACCTGCAGTCTTGGTTCTGGATTGAGGCATAGAAATTGTGTTAGAGCGCGGAGCGTTGACTGAATGTGTTTGAGGGGACTCTTACCTCGGGACTGATCATGGTCAATCGAGTTCTTGTCATAGAATGACTAGACATTGGATAATAAACAAACAAATCCTTTCACACGAGTGTTCAAGTCTTACATGATGTGGGAACTATAATTATGTATTGGACGACTGCAGTCGACGAGGAGGAGACTGCGAATGGAGCTAGCTATTATCTATAAAATTAAAGACGACTTACGCACCCTATCATTAACGGATAATTAACCTCTTATAGTTCACTACCACTTTACATCCCAGTGGCAGGAAAGCTTCATGGCTCGCTCCCCACTATGTACAGGCTTGGCCAAACTTGAAAATGGCCATAAATCAGCCCTCCATCCAACCCCAAAGACCCCTTGTACCATACAGAAATCCCACTTTTAACAGCCCCTCTGCCTTTCAATGAATGGGTTACACCAACATTCAATGAAAAACATCCAAAAACCCCACCTGTACATGCCTGGATGGACCAAAGTTCACCATAGACACCACCATGCATGGTCACTGTCTAAATATGTACGGTCACGCATTATTATTTACACCACTAAAGAAGGAAACTCGTATATTTTTGGAAAAAATACTTATATTGCTTGGCAATGTCATCTGCCTGAAGGTCCAGAATGCCATCTGTTACTTCTGGTTGTTTTTCAATGGTTTTTGTAACATGACACCAAATGTACAGGCCATTATCCAGAATATTCGTCAGAATATGTACGGTCACGCATTAATATGTACGGTGATTTTAGAGCTTCAGTGGGTTATTTCACAGGGGCAAATGACTTAATTAATAGTAAAATACCTTTACTATATACATATTATGCCTAAGAATGCTAGACATAAATACTTTTTACTAACAAGTGCAACTGTATAATCTCGTTTAAAAATTAATCGTTATTAAAATCACGAGATTCTTCGCCTGTTAATGAAAAAAAAACTACTCAAGTTTGAATTAGATAATTGTAAATCAATCTTATATTTGTATAAAGAAGTGATTGTTATTGGCAAAGAGGAACTCGTAAGGAAAAAAAGGATATCCTACATAGATACTGTATTAGAGTGAGAATGCACTTGGCGCATCATAAAAACATGGTCGCCATGCTGATAAACATGTCTGAAATCCTTGTTTGCAACTTAGAAGTGAAAAGAAATTTCCTGAAAATCTAAAATTTTGAAGTTGTTTTTATGCACTTGGCACATCATAAAAACATTTTACCTTGTTTAAAACTAAGAAATAAAAAGAAATTTCCTGAAAATTGAAAATTTTGAAGTCATCTTTACGCACTTGGCGCATTATAAAAACATGGTCGCCATGCTGATAAACATGTCTGATGACCTTGTCTAAAACTTCAAATGAAAAGAAATTTCCTTAAAATTGGGCACTTGGTGCATCATAAAAATATGGCTGCCATGGTGATGACCTTGTCTAAAACTTGTCTTTAACTTGGAAGTAAAAAGAAAATTCCCGAAAATCAAAAATACTGAAGTCGTTTTTATGTACTTGGCGCATCATAAAAACATGGCTGCCATGCTGAAAAAACATGTCTGATGACCTTGTCTAAAACTTGTCTAAAACGTGGAAGTAAAAAGAAATTTCATGAAAATAAAAAAACTTTGAAGTTGTTTTTGTGCACTTGGCGCATCATAAAAACATGGCTGCCATGCTGAAAAAACATGTCTGATGACCTTGTCTAAAACTTGTCTTAAACTTGGAAGTAAAAAGAAATTTCATGAAAATAAAAAAAATTGAAGTTTTTTTTTCGCACTTGGCACATCATAAAAACATGGCCGCCATGCTGAAAAAACATGTCTGATGACCTTGTCTAAAACTTGTCTTTAACTTGGAAGTAAAAAGAAATTTCATGAAAATAAAAAAAATTGAATTAGTTTTTGTGCACTTGGCACATCAGTAAAACATGGCCGCCATGCTGAAAAACATGTCTGATGACCTTGTCTAAAACTTGTCTTTAATTTGGAAGTAAAAAAAAATTTCATGAAAAGAAGAAATTAATGTTTGAAGTTGTTTTTGAGCACTTGGCACATCATAAAAACATGGCCGCCATGCTGACAAACATGTCTGATGACCTTGTCTAAAACTTGGAAGTGATAAGAAAAGTCCTGAAAATGAAAAATGTTGAAGTTGTTTTTGCGCACTTGGCATATCATAAAAACATGGCCGCCATGCTGACAAACATGTCTGATGACCTTGTCTAAAACTTGGAAGTGAAAAGAAATTTCTTGGAAATTTAAAATTTTGAAGTCATTTTTGGGCACTTTGCATATCATAAAAACATGGCCGCCATGCTGACAAACATGTCTGATGAACTTCTGTAAATGTTGGAATTGAGAAAAAATGTTATACAAATTTGAAATTGTGAACTTGTTTTTTTCTAATTTGGCACACCATAACAACAGAATGTAAGGACTTGACACTTCTGTTCCAGTCTGACCCACAGCTAATAACATGAGAGGCAATTGACTTTCACCTGGGTTCCACTCTACCCACTACAGTTGTCCAAAACTCAAAGTTGTTTACTTGACACTTCTGTTCCAGTCTGTTCCGGTCTGCCGCACAGCTAATAACATGAGAGGCAATTGACTTTCACCTGGGCTTCACTCTCCCACTAGAGTTGCCCAAAACTCAAAGTTGTTTATTATTGTTTTAACTATCCTGAAACTTGTAAATTTTGATCAAATAACATGAAAACAAGCAAAATACATATAAACTTATAAGAGAATTATGTAAAATACATTTAAGGTATTTTTTTAAAGAATTGTTACAACACAAAAACCTTTCTAATGTAAAAATTGTCAAAGGCCATAGGACACATCTACACGTAACTAAATGTAACTAAAGTCTCCCCTCACAAGAAAACCCATGCATCCACTCTCCAAGCATAGGACAGGAACCAGGAGATTAAATGTGTGATAATAGGGTGAACTGGCTCTTTCACTTAGTCAAAGAAAAAGCCATCCTATACTTCGCCTATCAAACTTTATACCATTGGTGAAACTTAATACAACGCGAAGAATGATATCGGATTTCATTTTTGTCATGAAATAAGTCAAATATGTACGGTCACGCAATTTCTACACCAACCCTAAACAGATTTTTTCTGATGATCATGGCCGTTTGTCATATATGCAATGGCCCATTATGCTGGGTTCTCAACAGACCCAGCACATGAGAGGGTCTAATGCATGCATTCTTATATATTAAACTCTAATATAACATTAATATATCAGAGGTCGATTTCTGAATATGTACGGTCACGTAAATAATACACAATATTAGTTTTGCTGATAAGACTCTAGAAAATGGTACAATTCACTTGAAATTAAAAGCTAATACAGTCTGAGGGTATAGTTGTTTATATCTATGAAGTTTATTTCAAGACATATTTAAAAAAGAAGAGAATTAAAATTCAGAGTTAAATCAAATGTGTTTTTAAGGTTAAAATGGCAAAAAAATGCATGTTTTTTGGCTCAAGAAGCCAAAATATACATCGCAGATACATAAAAGTAGGGTACCCCACGTAGCTCTCACCAAGGTGCATAAGATGAACAAATAATATTATGAAAATATGTTTATGCTGTTGTTATGTATGTACTGTAAGGCATATTTGGGCAGTTGGACACTTTTCGTGAGAATAGACCATATATATATATCCCCGGGCGTTGCCCCAAGGAGTCGGGTATTACTACAGATTAAGGCACTCACTTGTCCTCCATCTTCTTGTCCCTGAGCATGACGTTGACCTCGGCGGCAGTGGGCGGACCCTGCAGACTCTGCCCGTTCAGCATCTCCTTCTCCAGCTCAGCAATCGACTACGGAAAACAGAAAACTGCTATCAACAGACGTTGGTTTGCTGGGGTAGTTTAACGTCCGGCCAACCCTTCAGGACTTTTTCTAGACCACACAAAGTAATGCCTTTTAGCTTCTGGCGATTTTCAATTATATGATTTAGGAGAAACAGTGACTGGGATCACGATCATACTCTTTTCAAAATGTTGTCGTTACGTCGTTGATGGTAGCGTCCCCTATAAGAGTCCGTGCTGCACAGTTTGCACGGACTCTCATAGGGGGCAATGCCAAACCTATTGAGGAGGAGAACTACTTTTCTCGGCATTTGGATACCAGCCTTAGATTATCAGTATACCGCGATTTTTACTACTGGTTCCTGGTAAAATGCATTGCTAGCCTATGGCTGATACCCAGTGGCCCAGAAAGGTTTTTTTTTTTTTTTTTTTTTTTTTTGGACTAGCCACGTTCACAGCAAGATCAAATATAATGATTAGGGACCCCTCACCTTCCCAGTCCTGACGAAGGCCTCGGCACACTTCCTGTTACGGCCGCTGTAGCAGGTGGTGACCAGGTCGGCCACGCCGCAGCTCTCCATGTACGTCTCAATCTTGGAGTCTGTGGCAAAGTTCACACTTAGGAGGTGATGATGGGTTGGAGATTAAGGTCTACTCAGCAATTTTAGAGCTATATCGAGAACAACTCCGGTTTTTGACTACCAATTGGCTGACCGAATTGATGGGGGTGAGAACGATGGCAAGGCAAGGTGGCACAGCCGGCAGGACCCAGACTTGAACCCGGATCTCCCACGTCCAAGTCGAGCACCCTACCAACTGTGCCATCCCGCCCCCCTCACTTAGGAGGCTGACCACACCAAATTTTGCAGTAAAATCTTCAGACATGAAAAAAAACCCGGAACACTTTGAAAAGTACATTCCGTATTTTAGAAAGGAAACAATTGAGATAGTCTACACTTAAGTATTAAAGCTGAACCGAAAAGTCGATCCAGAATAAAGTTACTGAAAAAAACATAAGTACATGCATATGAATGATTTGTCACCCGAAATCAGTACAATAATCATATTAATTTGAAAATGGTCTTTGAAAATACGGAAATCCGTATTTAAAAGGAAAAGTGGCATCTCTGTTAATCCCTTTAGTTTTCTGTGTGCCTTTTCTTTAAATGTTTGGAATAGAAACATGTCAAAAGAGATACATGAAGTTTGGCATAGAAAAATTGACTATTCCAGAGAGAGCAAGGTTCTGGATTTTTGGCTCTAGGAAAATTGGAAGATGAAAATGGATGTGGTATTTCTGGGGACCCAGCATATGGTTCCTACGTACCAGGGTTGAGAATCTGCACAAAGCGGACCATCTCCATGAGTCCCAGCCGGATGACGGCAGCCTTCGTGTTGTTCCCCATCCCGAGACCGTCCACGAAGCCCGCTCCTGTCGCCACAATGTTCTGAAACAAAAAGTTTATTCTAAACCTCTTTTCCATGATCAGTACTTCCATGTGGTGGCAAAATTTCATTGTTTTTGTCTGCCGAGAATGTTATCTTATTTAGGTTGACTTTTTTGTTCTGATGAATTATTGGTTGAAATAGATTATTTGAAAAATAAACATACATAGAATTATCTAATAGGTTCATTCATTACAGATTTATAAATAGAAAATATGTGTAGATTCTCCTTAGTTTTCCCTGTATATTCAGTGATGTAAGTTGGGGAGAGTGAAAAAGTCGGAAATAACAGTAAGAAAATCTGATTGTATGTTTAAATGATGTTAAATTTGTTCCTTTCATTTGATTTTTATCTCCTAATCTTTGCAATTTAAGACCGTTTTAAGACATCATTAACCTATGAGAAAAATGTGTAATTTAAGACCTTTTTAAGACCTTAAATTTGAGAAAAACTTTTAATTTGTTTACGACTTGCGTGGCCACCCTATAACCAGGGAAAAGATGGAGATGTTACCTTAAGAGCCCCGCACAGCTCGACGGTCTGCTCGTCGGCGACGACCACGATCCTGAAGTAGGGTGTCTGCATGATCTCCTTGAGGCACTGGCCGATCTCAGGGTTCTTACAGCCTGGAAAATGTCAATACAAAAGAGGGTTTAGATTGTGTATGGTTGACTTGATTTCGGGAACTAATGGATCACTCGGGATCTTCTGGGGGGGGGGGGGGGGGGGGGGGGCACCCTCAGAATAGATCTTTTTCTGGATCTCAGTTGACTGAGTATCTCAGGGCTGACGGGAAAAGTCTTTTTTTCCCTCTTATGAGTTGTTCTTTTTTTAATCAAAAGTTTCAGTAATACCCTAGCTAACAAACTTTACAAGAGAAAATATATTTTTCAGTCCTCTGGACTGAAAAACCTTGCTTTGGTGGCGAAAAATAATCATCTAAAAACTACAGTGGATGGGGTCAGAAAGGGTGAAGCCCACGGGCCAAATCCAGCGGGCAGGGAGGGAGGGAGTGTCTGCCAATAGCAGTCAAAAATAGCTCCAGCCGGCCACCAAATTATAGGGGTCCAAGTGGTGGTCACTGGTGACACGCCTGAATACACAGATCAAAGGTCTACCTGACGGTGCACAGACAAGTGGCCCAGTTGACTGTCCGTGCCAGGGGGTGTCTACAGGGGTGATTGACAGGCCAGGGGGACCAATGAGATCACCACCCCTCCACTCCCTGCCCAGTACACACAGGGGGAGGGGAAGGGGAGGGGGGGGGGGGAGGTGAAGGATCCAATTAGTACAAATTTCACGCTCCTTGGTTCTACACAATGGAAAAACATCCGACAGTAAGGCTTTGTGGGCGTACTTCACCAGTAACCACTAGATGGCGCCCCCAAAGCAATAATGAAAGAGATAACTCGACTTGCAGTCTTTCCTTTTTGCTGGTTACTTGTAAAATGGAGACAATATTTTCAACTATCGTACACAATTGGTGGTATTTGCTCAAGGGTGGTTTGCAGAGTATTATGCCTTAAATCAGGAAGAATTGACACTCAGTTAATCAATAGGCACGACATCAGCCAAAAAGGTTTGTTTCTAGAGGACGCCGGACTGAGGGTTTTGGTACCAATTCGGAAATTGTGTTTCATGGTAATACTCAATGATTTTTTAAATTGTCATGAAAAATCTCAATTATCTGTCTACCAAAACATGAAGAATTTGAAAGGAAATACATTTTCATCATCGAATTGGAGTCTTTTTTGGGGGCTACTTGGTACAGCGGAAACAACATTCCTAAAGGCTGGCCTGGTAGCTAGATGTACCTAAGTCCTTGATATTTATACAGGACATGACATGTCAGTGATTAATTAATTAAGAGTGATGTATATTGGAAAAAATACAGTGGGGGTTGTAAAAATAAAGTTGATTCGTGCATGCGATCTTTAGTCCTGCACAATCATCTCACACTCAGTGTATCTCCAACCACCTTTGGTTATCACCTAGTATGAAGGTTATCGGTTTCCCTATCAGCATCAGACGCTCAGGGCCGACAAGGTGTGGGGTTATCTATGAGAGGTCCTAATAAAAACAGTCACCTCAGACATACGGCTACCGGTACACTGTCTACCGAGTCCTCAGCTGAGTCTAAACTGCACTGTCAAATGGCGTGATTGGGAGCTTGAAAATTCATCCACTACCGGGTATTATGTATGTCTTTGTATGGAGAGACAAAAGCATGAGCATAATCTGAGAGACCCCCTAAAACCGTCTTTTCCCCCCTCATAACCCCCCCCCCCCCTTAAAAAAAAGAAAAAAAAAAGTTTTTGAACAACTCAGGATAATCGGGTGAATTATTCCCCAAACGTATATTTCAATTTTATAAGACTTACAACAGATCGGACCTTCCTTGAAAAAAATGAGATCATTGAGTTATAGGCTGATAAAAACTAAGGTCACTAATAAAACCTTACATTTTAGGTGGAATGAATCGAGTTGCAGGGGATAAAGCTTTAAAGTAAACACGCAAAGCCGTTTTTGACCCAAAATATGTCCATACTTTACCTATCTATTCATCTAAGTCTAAAGGACGTCTTATTTTACTTTGATTATTTGAATGTACTGGAATGAAAATGGAGTATTTCGATGGGCATTGTGAGCAGGCATGCCTCCATGTACAGGGTATGCCTGTGACGTCACGGGAGGCAATGGTATAACACAAAATCGGTCTATGGAAAAGCAGGTTAAGTATAACTCACCAATGGTGGCCTCACAGAAGTCCTCCTTGGCCACTTCGGGCGCGATGTTGGCTCCCATGAGTACGGCGCACTCGATCGACAACATCTTACGGATCACGTTGGACACGAGGTCCAGGCCCTTGTCGCTAATGTCCAGTCCCTACAAAACAAAATGCACAGTTTAACCCTCCATCTCACACTGAAGTCCGGGTCATACATAAGCAGGTAGCATGCAAAATGGTATGCAATCTAGTATAGTGTGTAAAATTGAGTTTTTCTCTCTAAACAGCTTCATCATGAGATGTGTTCTGTATTTCTCAACATTTATTAGAATTTGTTTAAAATCTTTTCTTTATAAAATGATCGCGTCCCCCAGGGCATGCGCCATTATAACTGTTTTCTGCCTCTGAGATAATCCTAAAAGAGTGAAGAAGTCTAGACAATATAAACATACGTAATTGTGAAAAAGTTCTTTAACCAAATATTCCACAGATAGTGCACACAACGCGTATAAAGGACATAAGAGCGTACACAGTATCGGGTTACAAAATATTGTAAAACAATGAAAATTATTTCAAAATACTGGACAAAAATGTTCGAAATAAAAAAGGCAAAAAAAGATGGATTAGATGCACACCTCTCTTCCTATTATCGTAGGAGCAAAAACTGAAGGTTGATTCAAGTTGTAACAACTACCGTCTATTGACAACTTGGACTAGTTTCTGTACAAAACCTGTGTGAGAAATCCTATTTGTTATTTGTGTTCACTACTTTACCATCATGTTAGTTGTGTGTGTTTTTATACGCTTTAGTGGATAAACTTGGGGTTGTTTAAACACTGCAAAGACCACACGTACACATCACCAGTACGCCTACAATACATTTTCTTTAAATATCTAAATAATAATTCTCATTTCCAAAGTTATCAAGTTTTTTAAGGTTCCGATACTTCAGAGTAACTTATAGCGATAGAAAATGAGCTACGTGTATCTGAAGTCCAATGAATGCAGATTAGGGTAAAGGTAAAACATCCCTTGTTACACAATTCTATTTTCGATAACTATTCTATTTTCAATAACTGACATGATTCTAGTGCGTTCATTATCTTTTTACAGCTTTTTAACATTAATGAAACACGATCAGGCTTATCGTTGCTTATGTGCCTAGTTCCATGCTCAGCGTACTTAGGCACTAAATCTACCTAGTGCCTGATCAGCGATAGTTACAGCTTCAGAGTCCCCCTGTGTTTTCCCTGTCCTTTGGAAATGTTCTGTCGTGGTTTCAATTTTTTTTTAGAATTTCAAAGTTATCAAATGTCATCAAAGATGTCTGAAGTTCCTATGAACAAGAAAATAAAAAAAGGAAGAAAGTGCAATCTCCTGGATCCTGAAAAATAGAAAATCAAGAAACGGAGCAAACAGAATTCCTTGTGTTTTTTGGCCAGATTTCTAAATTCCCTGTGTTTTCCCTGATAGGGGATTTCTTATGGCATTTTCTCTGTGCAGTGGGGAATCTGAAGCAGTTTGTTAGTCAACTCTACAGCCAGTGTTCATGCACAAAACCAGTGCATGTCGGGCATATATCATCATTTATGTACACAAGACGGAATCTTTAACGGGGATTACTTATCCACATGTGGTAAGTATTCATCATTAAGTACAAGGTAATATTATGGCCTGCTGAGAATAAAATCCGCAAGGCTAAAGCCAAGGAGATATGTTTCAAAATGACCGATAAATTACCAAGCACGACATGAAAGATTAGTCACAACCAATTGCATATTATTAACCAGATTCTCTGCACAAGTAATATATCCTCATCAGCGGTCCGTACTGGGTGTACGGCCCCCTTATTACGTACCGCTGGTAACCCTATTCTACCACGTACAACTTTTATTGAACTAATGGTTCAATAAAACATTCACACAGATAAAAACATAACAAATCCCAGCAATTATCGTTTATCCCATGTGATAACCCATCTAATAATACCATTTCGACACGTCAGAATATAAAGGTCAAGTAGACTTCTACAATAGCCTTATGTAAGCTCCTACTCGTTGCGGATCTAGGATTTTGAAAATGGGGAAATATATGATTTTTGAAAATGTAAATTTACTTTCGGGAAAAGGTTCTAATAACAAAGAAGTTTTGAAGGAAAGACGTAAAGGGTAAATCCGCTTCTCTCCAGTGTTCGAGACTAACGCCTGCCCGTCGGCCAATGGCCGACGATTTTGAATCAGGGCCGACAAAAAATAAGGAAATCATAGTTAAATTGGCCCGGATGGCCGACGCTTTTTTGGCCGCCATTTGGCCATGTTTTCGGCCGTCATTTGGCCATGTTTTCAGCCGTCATTTGGCCACGTTTTCGGCCGTCATTTGGCCGTGTTTTCGGCCGTCATTTGACCATGTTGTCAGTTGTATTTTCCACATCTTTTTGACCATCATTTCTACAATTGCAGGGTTCAAAATTAATGTCAGCCCGTCAGCCCCAGGCTGATGGTTTTGAATCAGGGCTAACATTTTTTCGAGAAAATTACATCAAAATTAGCCCGGATATTTATTACTTGCAATAGGTTGTACTACATCTGGGCTGACAGCTTGAAAAGTTAATTTCGAATCCTGCAATAATTGTTGTCTGGGCCAACTGAAAGCTATCAGGGCCGACATTTTTTTGACCGTGTCGGCCCTGATGGCCGAGGGCCGAAAATGTTAGTCTCGAACACTGCTCTCTTCAGTAAACCAAAAACATGCAGCCCCTTAAGAGTTATCACGGTCCCCAGGCAGTGCTTGAGTATTGCCCACTATAAAGTGCACATAGACAAGTCACAATCAAAGGAAATATAGATCGGATGAAAAGCTAGAGGCTGCAAGGTGAAGTAGTTACAAGAAGGCTGCTGACTGGACGGATTACAACTACATCAGCCACAGCATCTAAGCCTAAGAACAGATATAGTAAGTTTAATAATTACACAAACACAACAGTCAAAATATCATTGATTCACATCTTTGATCTTGAGTAAGTTATTATACAGGCCTCACCAAAATTCAGCATCCTGGGTGTCCTGTCCATCCCCCTAGAACAGAACACCTTGGCAGGACCCTCTTGGTGTCCTGTGGACACTCAATATTAATTATGAGGCAATAAGATCCCAAAGATTACGTGCAGGACACCCAGTTATTTCAAAATTCCGTGAGCCCTGTCAGTTATAGCAACAGTTCTATGTTGTGAACACTGCCAAATAAAACGGCCCTATGTTTGGCGGAGTGAGATGGCATAGAGAGAGGTACGTACCGCGCAGTCCTCTGGCATGGTACCCTGGGGTCGGAATAGTCAAACCCAAAACGGTCAGACACACAACAACAGGCGCCTTTCTATTAAAAATTAGGTTGACTTGATGTTACTTTGACACAGTCTGGTTAGAAGATACGCCACTTACAAATTAAATTGTAATCGAATAATACAGTTTTCAATCTACATACTTGATAAAAGGGACATCAAAGTCCAAAACATGACGGTTGATATTCAATAAATTTCATCAACTATTGAACTTTATCAAAATCTGTATGTTGGTTTTGGTAAGTTACATCCAACCTTGAACGATACGCTACGTACGTGAGATATTGATGAAATGAATACAATTTCATCGGAAATACTTTTAGTGTTTGTTTTCAGAACAGAAAGACAACGAAAAATAACTTCTTTTTTTTTTTTAAATAAAACATATAATTTCTACAAAACCACGATGTAATTATCAGCAACATTTAGAACCTGCTGTCAAAATTATTCGCCATAGACTGAAGGAAAGTCAAGGAAGGTGTGAAATGAAATGAATATTCATTTCATGCAACACTTGGATATCTAGCGACCCTGTGTGAATGTCGTAAACCATATCGGATAAACATATTTAAAGGTAACTAATTTGTCAACTAACAGGTCAACCACATGTGTACATGATAGGAGAAGGAACGCCCAATTCCTTCCATTAGAACCAGGATAAAATAACCTTTTTTTTTGTACCAACGGTTGATAAAATACGAGTGATATTTTGATAGAAATGCGTTGTTTCGGCCGAGTTCACGATGTCTACGATGCTAACTGTCTACCATTCATCTATCGTAAATCACCTATATAAGTCGACCCCAATTATAAGATACATCCCGATTTTTGTCATAATTTCTTACAGCTAATTTCCCCCCCAAGGAAAACAATCTATAATTATTTTTCTATAAATCTTTTTATAGATGTATCCCCAATTTTGAACTTAGCCTTTCTATTTGTTTGGTATAGAGTTTCTCAGCATTAAACATATTTTTCCACTCCCTGTTCATCAATAACAATTTTCTTTACAAAAAAATCCAGGTATATCAAGATGCAAGTGTATTCTGCATACAACTTTTCAACAAATTCGTACAGCAGCATGTCAACTATATTGAGTTCAACGCAAAGTAATGATAACTGAATCTATTGGGCAAGGAAAAGGTGGTCAAACAAACACCCGAGGAAATGGAACCGTGTCTACGCCTGCGACACAGACAGAGCTATTAAGACAGCACATCCAACCTCGAATCGTTTTTCTAAGGAAATCCCCAGTTATAAGGTGCTCCCCATCCCGCTATTTTGCTTAGAATATCAAAATTCAGATAAAAAAATAATATAAAAAGTTAACTTTCATGATTGAGAAATAAAGAAAAGAAATGTTAATAGATCTAACCAGTAAATGGTAGTGTGAAGTACGCTAAAGGCCGGTTGGTGCAGTTAGATGGGTCTGCGGCTTCAGTTAGACGGGGTCTGCGGTTTTGGGTTTCGGGTTTGTGGGGGGAAGCATGCGGGTTATGGCTCGATGCAAGAAATGCTTTACCATCAAACACACGACTTTTCCTAAGCAATAGCAATCTGAAACAGAATTAGCAGTTCTCCAATAGGCTACAAACGAGTTTTGACGAAAAAGTCAAATTTCATGAACTTCTTGGGCCCTGCTCTGGAAGAGAACCTTTATTAAGTCGGCATCGTGCCAAAAGATAACCATTTATGAACCCGTATCCGCCTGTGCGTTTGGTTTAGCCGCCCTGCATCTCTGCAGTTCATCTTACGTTACTACTCGTTTGCACACTATTGAGAACACGAGGAGGACACTTTTTTCGGCACAAACGTTTTCTCCCAGTAAAATGTTGTTGCTTCAAGCCTCAACTATTCAGCTTTACCAGTTAAATGACGTATATAGGCGTCTGTGGGAGACCATATTGCCTGCTCTTGACGTATGTAGACGTTGGTGGGGAGCACATCAGGGTTCCTACGGACTTTAGTAATTTTTCTTCTCCATTACTTTTCCATGAGTAATTTTCAATGTTAGTTTTTTGGGATTCCCAATCGCTAGCTCCACACAACTGACGAGTATATCGTTAGCAGTATTTTACGAATTCAAACTCGTAGGAAATACAGACTTTCTGGGATGATGGAACTTTTTTTTTCAATTTTAGAAGAAAACAGCCCAAATTGGCAATTTGTGAGGAAATATCAAAATTCCTGAAAATGTCCATGACTTTATGGCACTTTAACATTTTCCATGACTTCTCGATTTTCATGTTCCAGGTTTCCAGGTCCTGTGGGAACCCTGCTGTATAATTATTTTTCGTTGTAACGGGGATGGGTGTTTGTAAATATCACAGTGAGGTATCGAACAAATCAAAACAAAGAGACAGATAGACACAACATGCATGCACTTGACGTAGAGATGTTTAATAATAAGTACCAAGGAAAATTATATATGGAAAGTATGGAAAGGTAGAGATAGAAATATGAATGTTTTAAAATAAGAATATACGTCAGGACCGCAGCTTCCAACTAAATGCTAGAACTTAGGTTGAAACGAATTGTCGGAGGGTGCCACATGGGTATGATAGTTCAATTTTTGGGCATTAGTTCCGTTTTTGCGAGATAAAGTTCTGAATAGCTTGGATGGCTTCAGATACCCCCTTACTAGACCACTGTTTGCCAAAACATTGATTGTGCGATTATGTGAATGTCAGCACATAAAAGAAAAGGTTTCCATTACTAACTTAAACAGAACGGAACTTCAAAATATTTTTTTCTTCTGGGTCGTGGGAAAAAGCTGTTCGCCACTTTTAATACGACTCTAAAGACTGTGTTCTACTAGCCAAATATGAGCGTTAGAAACTTTGCTATTCATGATCGTTCACTTGGGATCTGAAATGCGGCTACGTTTGATTTAAACGGAATTTTCTTGTAATATTAATAAAAAATAATGTTTATATTGCCCCGTTTCTCTGGAAGAAATCGGAAAGTAGAATACAGCATTAACTCTTAAATTCATATGATGTTCATAGGCAAATGCCTTCTTTCTTGAGCATCTAATTTGCAGCTAAGGTTTTTGACTCATAAAGACTAAAGTATTTCTATCTTAAAACATTTTGGTTGGACCTACCTTGATGAGAGATATGCCAACAGCATCCTTCTTGATCTTGCCAGCGAGCGTCTTGCAGATTCCGCGGATAAACTGGTGGGGGAGAACGAAGACCAGGATGTCGGCCCCATCCGCTGCCTCCACTACGTCAGCTATGGCCACCTGCAAAATGTCACAACAGTGACACAGTTTTAAACCTTCTCAGAAATGTATTTAAGACATTTTTAGGTTCTATTTAAAACTCAGATTTTGGAAATTTAATATTTCTCAGCCAATAGTAGATGAGAAGTAGTTTAAGACATATAATTGACAACCTTTTAAAGACCACTTATTAAGGCCTAAATTCTATCAAAATGATGTTAACCCTTTCAAGACTTCTTATGGGCACCCCGTTTTTATAATGAAGTAAAATGTATTTAATCAAACTGATGTGATTCAATTGTCGAATGTCTTTATTTCAAACACAGTTGTCCATATACCAGTAATTGAAAAGCCAGTATCTGTAAACTGCGTACATACCACATTTTCTGGCAACTTGTGCTTTGGGAGGTACTTGACATTTTCATGTGTTTCATTGATGATTTCTGTCAGTTTCTTCCCCTCAATCATCTCTTCGTACACATACATCGTCACCCGCTCATCAAACTTGGCGCTGCCCTTAACATTGTTACCAACGATTTTCGCAATAACTGAGCCCCTGAAAACAAAATAGACAATCTGTGATTAAAAGAGATTTATGTAAATCAGTGTTTACGATTAACACTGGCCCGTAGGCCAATGGCCGACTATTTGAGAAAAGGGCCGACAATTTTCACCAAAATTAGGGCCGAATAGGCCCTGATGGCAGACAGGGAATTTTTGCTGTTTTAATTTTGTAAAATGGAGACTGATGTATTTGGGAGCCTATCCTATGGAGTAAAAATCAGGGCCGACAGAAAACTATCGGGGCCGACAATATATTGGCATAGTCGGCCCTGTTGGCTGACAGGCCAAAAAGTTTGTCGCCAACACTGTGTAAAGAGAAAAATATCGAAAACATTCTGACAAAGGCTTATAAACCATTTGACTAATTGCTAATGTAACATCGAACATCGAAATTGCTAATGTAACAATCGAAACTGATTCTGAGTTTATTTCTAGACAAAATTACCCAATTGAAAAAGAATTAACCAAATACCATCAAATATCAACATCAATTCATTCGAGTACCGAAGTGTGTACGGTTTAAGCCAACCACATTTCACAATTAGATTTGAGGCCTCGACAAATCCAGAGTTCTGGGTGTCCGGTCTACCCACCTGAGGCCCAGGACACCCTGACAGAAGGACTGAGCTATGACCTATCATTCTATATATTTCTATCATAAAATAGTTTTCCTGTGGCAGTGGAGTGTAGTGCTAAATCCATTCCTATCTTGGCCATATTGTTTATTCATACCTTGGTTTGCTCAGACTCCAAGATTTCGAATCCTGCTTATACCCCGTTCAGGCATTGTCTTACTTAATGGATAAACCCCTAAAACAACAATCACACCTACTTACAAGTTACAGATTATACATTGTGTGCACAACCTATTTAGGGGTCCCTCAGAAGCCCTTCAAGGGACAGGGGTAAATTTTACCTACCAGTGTTTGAAATTAAGGTTGCACCCAGGGTCCCTGCACCCAATGTGCATGGTTTTGCTGCCAGGAGGCACTGTTTTGTAGGTGTGCACATACTTAACACTTTTCAATGATGTGCACCAGATGAGTGCACAATTTTCAAGCTTAATTTCGAACACTGCCTACCTATAGGCTATAACCTCCTTTTTAGTCAGTTTTGTAATAAAATTGTAAAAATTTAAATGGAATAAGGTTTATCACTAGGCCTACAGCAGTTTTTTAGATATGGTTGGCCTGCAGCAGTGAAATGAAGGTAGTGTGTTTTGATAGCTTTTGAGTGGGATAGGGGTCTAGCTTGCAGGGGTGGACATAAGTCTAAAAATCCAGGGGCCAGTCGGGCCCCCAGCTTTCCAAATGAAGGGGCCCGCACCAAAATCTAGGGGCCCTCACATATCAGTGTTCGAAATTAAGGATTTTTTTCATGCACATGCCGGGTGCAAAGCCTTCCAAAATCATGCACCCTGATTTTTGTCCGTGAGTACACCACTATATAAAGTTATTTAGACTATACAAAATTAATGCACCCACCAGGTGCATAGCTCCAAAATAGTGTGCACCCTGCTGCCAAATTGTGCACACCGGGTGCAGGGTGCGCCCTTAATTTCGAACACTGCATATATATAATCAGATTGTCTTTGAAAACATTATGTTTCATTGTAAAATATATAGAAATCTGTAATTGTTATCCAAGATTTTCTAGGGGCCAGTCGGGCCCCTTGGCCAGAAAATCTAGGGGCCCAACCTGTTTTTAAAGGCCTCGGGCCCCCGGGCCCGTGGTTCAGTCCACCCTGCTGCTTGTCCCCTAAGTAGTCTGAACTGGGGAAACAATATAGCTGCCCCCATGTTACAACTTATTACAGGCCTATACAACAGTTATCTTTTTAGATATGATTGTCCTGCAGCAGTGAAATGAAGGTAGTGTGTTTTTGGTAGCTTATCGGTTGTGTAGGGGTCTAGCTTGTCCCCTAAATAGTCTGAGCTGGGGAACAATATACTCCAGGGCTCACCAAATCCAGCGTCCTGGGTGCCCTGTCCACCCCCCTAAAGGTACAGGACACCCTGATAGGACCCTCTGGGTGTCCTGTGGACACCCTAGAAATCATACCTTAAGATCAAGTTAGAGGCAATAGGACCCCCAGATTTATGGAGCAGGACACCCACAATGCCGGTCAGGGTGTCCGCAGGACACCTAGCCATTTTTAAAATTCTGTGAGCCCTGTACTCCGTATGCAGGTTCAACTCTGCTGGGCAGGAAGCACTGGAAGTTGGTAACGGATTCTGTCTGGCTCACTCACCAAAGACGTTTCGTTGCTTTCGCGCGGAGAATAGCACCAGCTCCGGCGCAGGAGAGTTGAACCCACCTGCCCCATATAGTTGCCCCCATGTTACAACTTACTACAGGCCCATACAGCAGTTATCTTTTTTAGATATGGTCGTCCTGCAGTAGTGACATGAAGGTAGTGTGTTTTTGGTCGCTTATAGGGGTAGACCGGTCTAGCTTGTCCCCTAAGTCGAAGAACTGGGGAACAATAGCTGCCCCATGTTACAACTTAGTAGTAGTACAGGCGACCAAAATCTAGGGGCCCGTACCAAAATCTAGGGGCCCTCACATATAATGATATATATAGTTAGATTGTCTTTATAAACACGATGTTCGGGCCCCTAGCCCAGAAAATGTAGGGGCCCAACCTGCTTTTTAAGGGTCTCGGGCCCCCGGGCCCGTGCCGTGGTGATGTCCACCCCTACGGCCCGATAATAGGCCCACAAGGTGGGGGTATAGATCTATATATTATTGGCTAATGCTGCCTTGTGGGCAGGGTCAAATGGCTTCATTTGTAAGGAGGAAGTTCATTTAAACTTCATATAATTAGATTAATTGAATAAAAGTATTACGTCCAGTCATTTCTTGTATGTCGTATCTGTATATATTCCACATTTGAAAAAAGTTTGTCACAGTTTAATCTGAAAAAAAAGTGGTGTCTTTACAAACATTCAGTTTATTAGATGCAGGCTTCTGTACAGGCTCTTCTATTGTATACGACCAACCTGTCTTTCTTTATATTCTGTAGATGTTATATACCATAGATCTATGTATGATGTAAATGACCTGTGCGTCAAACAATGTTTCTCAATGGTCAATAAATTATAAAAGCATTATTTTTAAATAAAAACAGGAAGGGTGGGCCAAAGTCCAAGATCACCAGCACCACGCCTTGGACCAAGGTACAGTGCACTGTGAGGCGAGTTCGCTAAGGACACCGTTCACCAGTGGATCGAATTCACCAGTATTCAGTGGGATACGAACTAATTTCCTGACTGGCCGGGTTCCAACACTGCAACACTGCCAACAACAGCTACAAGCCCGTATCCAGGGGGGGTGACGTGGGGTATGCGTCACCCCCCCTTGGCTGGGCTAGGTCCACATTTTGGGAAAAGATTTTCATTACATTGAGTCAAATTTCAGAAATGGTCATGTTGCCTATATATCTCTATAGCCTATCGTTAATTTTCGTGTCAGTTTTGAAGATCTTCCATGTCACATGTCAAATTTAATAGCTATTGTCATGTCACTTATATTTTTCTTTGTCATTGAGCCTCATGTAACATATCATTAAGAAAAGGTCATTTCAACCCATCAATCTTAAGGGTCTATACCCATCCACCTGGCTCTTTGTTTCCCCTCCCGGCCATGTCCTTCCCCTCCTCGCCATTTATTCCCCCTCCTGACCATTTCCTTCCTCTCCTGGCTCTTTTCTTCCTTGCTGGTCATTTGTTACCCCTCCCGACCCTTTGCTTCCCCTTCGGACCCTTTGTTTTCCCTCCTGGTCCTTTGCTTCCCCGAAACAAATAGCAGTAGAAATACAGTGTGTACTACGTGCAGAATCAGTGTGTACTTGCAGTAGTATTTTAGTGGAAAATCAGTGGAAATACAGTGATTGAGTAGTGGTAAATCAGTATGTCCGAAATATTTAAACGAGATGGAGTGTAAATACAGTACCATTTCAGTAGCTCATTTAAATATTTCGGACATACTGATTAAGAGAGTATCCACTGCCGTTTGGTCTTGGTAACCTTTCCTTGCCATTTGCTTCCCCTCCAGGCATTTTGCTTCCCTTCCTGGCCTTTGTTTCCCCTCCCGATCCTGTTCTTCCTGTCCCAGCCATTTGCTTTCCCTTGTAGCCCTGTCCCAGCAAACACAAGACATTGAATCAGCGTTTATTCAACATTGAATCAGTGGAATTCCACAACAGAAGTCCATTCAATTTACAAAATAGACGTTGCAGAAGCCAGGCCTGGATTGAGAAGGGGGGCATGTCAAGTACACCCCCCCTCCCCTATTTTGGCCCAAATATTATTTTTTTTATGTCAAATGTGTGGGCCTGGAGGGCCCAGGAAAAAAGATTAGCTATAGCATGCCCCCCTCTCCTTTTGAAGATTGATTTCTGCCCCTGCCAGCATAGGATCAATGTTGATTGGTTGTATCAAGGTTGATTCAACTTGAAAATTCATCTGAAAACCAACATTGATTCAATGTAGGTGTTCACTTGGGGCCTCCTCTCTCAACCATGGGCCACTTTGTCCTGGCCCTGTGCCTCCTCTCCCAACCCTGTGCTATTCCTCCTGGCCCAGTGTCTCCTTTCATAGTCTTATGCCTCTTCTCCCGGGCCTGGGCCTCCTGCATGAATAAGGTTATGCTTTCAATTTTGTTTTTTGGGCTGGCCCCCATACCCCTCTCAATGAGAAGGGGAATCCTTCCCATACCTTTCTCTGCCACATACACTTCCTAGAAGAATGGATATGCAAATTGAGAATAATAGAAAAAAATCTATTATCCCTTAAGGTTGTTTATGTACCTCTGAATGCCCCAGATTGCATGAATGAGAGGTTAACCATTCAAAATTGTTCTGGGGGTGGCTCCCCATACCCCCCTATACCCAAACCCTCCCTCTGGATGGCTATGCTGTCCATGAATTAAGTACTCACAAACTATCACTTTTTCCATATCTTGCCCCACCCCCTTCAAAAAAGAGATTCCTGGATCCATCCCTGCATTATCTGCTTACCTTTAGACCTGTCCTTACACCTTCCTAGCTCTTTATTTGTCTCATCATCTTTCAAGTACCCCTTTCTTTAGATGTTAAAACATGCTGTTACCTATCAGTTTGCAACAATTAAGTGAAACAGCTATTCTATCAAAAGATATATTTATTGTATTTGTTATACTTTGAAACTTACTTTTTCTTGTCTGAATGAGGTTCAACTCTTATGCCACGTCCCAACTTGGATGACTAACGACGGCGACTAACGTTAGTTGTCCGATGATTAGAGAATTTAGTACGTTGTCAGGTGACCAACTAATCGTGGGGCTACTAAGCAACTAATCGCCACATTGGGACGCTCTTGTTAATCGCCGGGCGACTAGAGGAGACTTTAGTACGTCGCCCGGCAACCAACAAATCGCCTGTGGCTATGGGGAAATATTAAACATGTCAAATATTTTGCTAGAAAACCAGGACGACTAGTGGATTAATCGCCAGACATAACGGCGCCAGTGTATAGTTGGTCGCCGGACGACTAACGATGTTAGTCGCTGCGGATTTTTGAAATCTAATCGCTTTGATGGGGACCAGGCTTAAGTGTAATATCTACAGAACAAATCAGGACAAAACTTATTGTGGCATATTCATTGTGTTAGAAAAGCCTAAAATCTTCTTCCTACACTTTCAATTCTTTCATTGAAAAAGGTCCACTTTTTTATATGGTCACCCACCCACAAAAATTCCTGTATACGGGCCTGAGCTAAATAAGGGCCGGGGGCGGGGTTGATATGATCCGTGTTTGACTTGTAATGTGTGGACACAGCCACAGGATAGGGTAAATAAAGGCGAGATGGGTATGGATGCACATGCACAACGATATCTCAGAAAAGTATAAAACTCTGCTAATTCTTCTGGGTTAAAATAAAGCCTATCGCAGGCGAAGCTACTCTAAACTTTCCAACCACCGCGACTACACTGAAGCTTGTACAGTGTTACACAGCTCCACTCGAACCGACCCACTGCGAACCCTCACAACGACCCGCCCAACACCCACATCAACACAAGCAAAACTCACCAGTTTCCAGAGCCTACAATGCAGATCTTCTTTTTGTCGGCCATTCTGAAGCAATCGAGTTTTTCGCAAGGGTAGCGTGTCCTCTACAGGTGGTGATAGGGAGCGTTAGGAGGCTGGGTTAGAGACGAGATGTACGAGTCTGTGTCCAAATCTGGCGCACGGGGAGAAAGGTCAAGGTGGGCGTCCTTCACCTCTGACACGATTTTCGTGATCTCGCACCTGCGAGATTTTAATCGAAACTGATTTTTTTTCCTTTTAAAGTCATAACTCGATATTATTCATTACGTAAAATGATAATACGTATATAATTATGAAATTAAGTCGCTTTATTGATATTAAAAAGAAAAACGCTGGTTATGGTACACTCCTGATGTCGTTTTGTGAAGCCTGCGGGAACCAGCGTTGTATTTTGATGACGTCATAGACCAAAATATTGCACCTTCATGTCCGAGGTTGGGTGTGTTTTCACATTCGTCATCAACTTAACGTGTACTTATCACGGTCACGGGGCAGTTTAGACGACTGTCAGCGCTTTATAAGTAATCTCAGGAAACATAACTACTAAGAAACATAGAGCACATATCAAGGTAAGCTTTTATGGTTTCAATAGGAGCGAAAAGAAAAGTGTAAATATTGGTGTCACTGTCATGACGGATCAATCAATGATCATGTCAGCAACTGAGCAATTTTAACAAACAGAAGCCCTTCTTGATTCACCTTTTCCAATTAACCTACTGATTAGATTTGGAAGAATAACAAATAAATGAATTTTTTAGTTCATGGTTGTGTATAAATTGCCCTGGTAGATACAGATTGTATAACTATGAATTATAAGGCTGTGTCTGTGTCTTTAGCCTTCACTCACTCAGTTCAAGGCTTCATGTCATTGTCTAATGAATAATTATTATTAAAATATATATTTTATCTCTCATAGGTTAGATTACATCATTATTGCCAACTGTTAATAAGGTAAAATTACGCAAGATGTCTATTTACATCTAATGCTTTCCTATAAATTACTACGATACAGTGATGACTTGATAACAAAAGAAACTGTAACAACTAAGTGGCCTTGATGCCGGCGTCATGGTGAACGCCCTTTAGTAAAGATTTTTTATTGCCCAATATAGTTGGCAAACAGGTACAAACCAAATCACAGCATCAGTCATAGCAGGACCTGTCTGGCTGGTGGTTGAAGGCAAACTGAGAAAACAGAGGCTAACCTCCTGAAAACCCACCAGGGGAGAAACCTCATACAACAACCACCAGGGGGTGACACCCATACCAGCAGTCACCACCCTACAAGAAACAAGCCAGACAGGTCTCCATATTTTATACACTTATCTATGCAAACAGAGAACATATATAAATTACTACGATACAGTGATGACTTGATAACAAAAGAAACTGTAACAACTAAGTGGCCTTGATGCCGGCGTCATGGTGAACGCCAAACACCCAATCAAAACATAGATAAAGTAGAGGCCACATAGTTCTGAATGTCCATTTTCCGATCTGAAGTTGTTGACAAATATGAAAGTACTGCAAGGGATTTCCAATCCCCCGCACACATTATATCCTCCAAGGGAACATTAATGCGGTGCAAAAAAGCTGCTCCCGATCTCCGCAATGAGTGACAGCCAAACTGTGCTGGGTCTAAACCAATACGCTCGGCCAGCTTCTTTATGAAACGCAGTAACTTAGAGTAGATAATAGGGACAACCAGCTTTCCATGAGTCTTCAAAAATAAAGGACTGTCTGACGACGCAGGAAAACACTCAACATGTCGTTTGACCAAAGTAACTGCACATAAGGCCGGACAACTAACAGTCTTCACCGGAATCTCTAACACATACTCCTTGTGCCTCAGCGTCTTTGAAGACTTGACTCGTACCGTCATACCCCAGTTTGTAAATATCACATCACTTCTGCGTAAAGAATTAGGGAGACGGGTTTGCGTATCCGGCACCAAGTTAGATTTCCGCAATAATGTACGGAATGAAAGGATCATCACCGCCCATAAGGTAAGTTCATAGTCACAGGTGAAATCCAAAGTCTTATGCATAAGTATCAATTGTTCAGGAGAGAAAGGAACCATCTGCTTCACTTTGTTACCTAAAATATTTTTTAGTCCTTTCATAACAAGCTTGATTAAATAGTTTCCTCTGAAGTCCGCTTCATAACCATAAAACTTATGTAGGGTGACAATTGCTGACAGGTAATTATTTACCATCGAATATTTGCAACGTTGGGACTGCCAAACTAGGAACCGAGCCACCGTATTAGGTGATGCTGGCAGTGGCTGGAGACCTGCATCTTGACAAAAAGCCAGGTACTTTTTCCATTGCGCATTACGAGTAGTCAAAGTGCTGTCCGCCCAGGCCGCTCCTATAGTGTCCGACACCTTCCGATCCAGACCCGCCAAGTCCACTACAACACAACGAAGTTTCACAAATAACATGCAGTGAATTACCATTAGAAATACGAGATAACAGGTCAGGCAAAAAATTGTAACAGCCCGGGATGTGCCTAGCAGAAATATAAAAATTATGCTTAACACACACCCAAAAAATGTCTCTCAGCAGCGCCATACAATTAGCATTATCACTTTTTATCTACCCGGGAACAAATAAGTGATGCATGAATTGGCGTTAACAGCTGACACTGAGTTTATTAATGCTCCCTATACATGAATACAATATTAAACAAGAAGCTAACAGCAATAGTTAACAAGTTACCACAAGTAACAGTACATAACAAGCTAAAAATTTTACAGAGACGTGTCCCGGGTGGCGGTCAAGCGCAAGTGGACGCCGGTCAGTTGGCCGGCCGAATTATATAGTGACATGACTCTTTGCCATGGTTACCGTTCCACTTGGCCTAGATACCCCTAGCGACATGCGTGCATGTCGCTAAGCCATATCTACCCGGGAACAAATAAGTGATGCATGAATTGGCGTCTGAGTTTATTAATGCTCCAAACCCAAACAACCTAAACTCTGGCTGCAACTACCCGGTCAGTTGAAACTTTTTTGGACAACGGGTGCTTAATATATCTAAACACACAATCTGAACTCCAACCCCCTCTGGCCTTAATCTGAGTTACATCGCAACCGAGCATAGACATAAAGGTTGCACCCCCTTTCCTTAAAGAATGAGAAGCGAAATCCCCATTGATACCTGAGGCACAAACAAGCCTCTTAAACACCTTAGCAAACACACTATAAGACAAAGCCGCAATTTCCCCTGACGAAAAAAGTGGGGCACTAGAAGGGGCCGGAAACTTAGTAAACAAGAGTCGCATGTGTCTCACTGCACAAATACGCTTATCCCCGCCCTCAGCTACCGGTAGAAACTCTACACCCTTCCCACACGACTTGGTTTTAGATGATCTCACCGCCACCAGCAGCCCTCTGCTGTTAAACTTCACGTCGGACCTTAACAAGGTATGAGTTGACTTAACAATGTGCGAGACCCTTAGCAATGTTCTAAACATGAACAGCATTGCAGTAAACACCAGAAATTCCACATCAACATCAAATTTAACGAATTTCCTTATAACAACTAAGTGCTCAGGCAGCATAGCATCCTTCCCCACCTTGTAGTTACCCTTAGAACGTTCAATCCCGGCTAGGGTGGCCTTCAAAATGGGGTTGGACGTACGCACTGGTTCTAAACCTGCACACACATGTACAAAAATAACAGCCTGGTAATACGCAACAATGGAAGTGTACTCCAACCTACTAGCTAAGTGAGTGACATAGAGACAAGCCTGATTCACCCCACATGGCATGGGCACCCAACCGAACCTGCTACAGGCAGCTAAATAGCTCCTCCACTGCATATCCCTCGATTTCCTCGTACTAGCGGCTATGGAGTTAGCGCGGTACTGGACTGACTTCCGTCCCAGTTCCCTCAAGGTAGGCTCTGTGTGAATCAAATAATACAGGCAAACAGCATAAATCACTACCCGTCAAATCGCGTTCGAGTTCAACACTGGAGCGTACATACAGAATTTGTGATAAGGTATCGGCCACAAGATTACATTTAGTGTTAATGTAACGAGGTATTATCTCAATATTAAAAATCACACACAACCAGAAAATTTCTCTAATCCAAGACATGCAAAGGGCGTTGGTGCTGCTCCCGTTTTCCAGCATGTGCAGCACCTGAGTGTTGTCTGTGAACGTCAACACTGATTTGTCACGGAGAATCTCCCCCCAGCGCTTAAGGCCTAAAACTACAGGCCACAACTCTAACACATTAATGTTTCCTGCCTCACTGGGCTCGAAACCATACGCGGGGGGAGGACCAACATGAGCACACTCCGTATCCATATTAGGGAAATTGCCAACCACCCATGAACCAGCCACCCAATCACTACCCAAGTAAATGCCAAACCCCTTTAGAGAGGCGTCAGAAACCATGGGGAACTCGAACATAGAGTTATTTATACGGGAGGTCCCATTGAATACATTACAAAATTTACGCCACCATTTCAAATCACATTTAACTTCATCTGGCAACTTAATGAACCTCTTGTTCTGGCGAATCAAAACCTTGTATAAATTATATACTCTCCTGCAGAAGGTCTTACCCCCTCTAACTACATGTGAACAATGTGATAGGAGCCCACCTATACTTTCCAAATCATGCTTGGAAATCCTACTCCTAGAAACATAAGCATCCAATAGCGACACTAATTTTGACAATTTTCTCGTAGGCAACCTGAGCTCCATCTCCAAGGAGTCTATTTCCAAGCCCAGATACACAGTGCATGTAGAAGGGCTCGACACCTTTTCGTACGATACATGAAATCCTAAATAGCGCAACAAGCCTATTACTAAATTTTGGGCAGACAAACAGCTTTCGTACGAATCGGCTATAACAATAAAATCGTCCAAATAATTGACAATTTTAACATCAAAGGCGTCGTGCACCACATCATGAATTAATTCAGAAATGAGGTTAAAGTACATGGGACCCAGGCGCAGGCCAAAACACAACCTATTGTCCACAAACACACAATCTTTGCCCTCTACTTCCCATCTAAACCCCATGTACTTGCGGTGGTCCACCCTAATGGGGACGGCACGGTACGCAGACCTAATGTCAATAACTGACATGAAATCTCCGCAGCCCAACATACCCACTACATCGTCAACACTTTTATATGAAAAATCCTTTAGTAGGGATTCGCAAAAATTATTAACGGACAACCCTATCGGGCGGCTACAATCCGTGATTGGCCTAATACCACCGCCCGCTTTAGGAACCGCACCCAAAGAATGAATACACACGGGTTTACTCTCCACCTTGGAAATCATACCCTCCGATAATTCCTTCCTAATTATACTATCCATTTGGGCTTTATTAGTAGGCTCTAAAATTGAAGAGTAATTCCCACAGTCATACCCCGATAACGCGGCATCCACTATTGGAAACCCATCTGTTACATACCATAACAATTTAGAATAAGCCGGGACCCACTTTTCAACACCAGCAAAAATTATACTAGCAAATCTGCATGGCTTAAGCTGGCTAACGACACTCCCTAACTTATACTTGTAAGTGCAACGACCTCTAACACATTCTGGTGTTACAGAAACATCCACCCCCAATGGAGATGATACGCTAAATACGGGTACTAAGCCAACATTATTTCCCAGAGTCCAAGACCCTGATAACCAGCTACTAATATCCCTACCTAAAAACGAGGGTCCAACCCCATCGCAGCACAAATTGCTCTCGTCGACAAACCCGGCAGGCTCACCAAATAGGTCACTGACGCTACAGGAAATAGGCTCATAGCTAGCGGAAAAAATACAAGTACTCTCGGTCGAAAGGCACTCGATGACATTCTCGGAAGACACACACCCACCAACACACTCACCAGCCCCCGCACCACTAGGAGGACGCGTCTCTCCTGGCACATCAAAGGGGGACAGACCCACACCCTGCGGGGCATGAGCCTCAACTGTCAAAGTCTATTTGGCATCCTTCTTCTTGTAGGAATTACAACCTTTCTTGCCATGGCCTTCGGCGTCACAGGCCACACAACGATGGGCGAAAAAGCAGTTTTTGTTGTTGCAACCACTGTCATTGAAACGTATACAGACTTTCTCACTTTTCTTTTTGTTGCCCTGGGTGGAAGTCTTGCTGGCAAACTTGCCCCTTTCCGCGTTATCGAAACTAAAGAAGCGTAACGCATCTTCTTGCACAACACTACCAAAGGCTGAAGGACCTGTCTCCCCCGCCCTCTCCCCCGCCCTCTCCCTAACACTCTCGTCATAACGGACGAATGCTTCCACTTTATAGACTTTTTTTGTGGCTTTCTCGGCCAACACCAGGCCGTGCTTCACCACACCAGACACATCCCTACGCATTTCCAACAGCTGGTGCATCGTCTTGAAAGTTACCAGCATCAATGATTCGAATGAGTCGATTGCCTCACCTTTCTTAACATACGCGGAATGGGAGAACGGATTCTTCTTCTTTTTGTCCTTCACTGCCTTCCACATCTCCCTGCCATGGTACTCCAACCACTCGCCATCTTCTCCCTCTGAGTCGCTGCCCGAAGAAGCTGTCTCCACAGACTCCGCCTTGGCGGGGGCCGCCACTGGAGCCGGAGCCGGGGCCGGGACCGGCCCAGGTGTAGGAGCTGCCTTCGGTGGATGGGTCGCTGGCTCCGAAGTTGCGTGGTTGACCGTACTAGGTGCGTTGGCAAGGTGAGCGAATCTCTCCATCGTAGCTTGGTAGACCCCTGTCATCTTACCGACCATGTTTTCCAGCCGACTGAGCCTGGCCGTCACCTCCGGCCACGGGACCTCCTGCCGCGGCTGTGGAGCAGGACCCCACGAACGCTGCTGCTGACCAAACTGGCCACGGTCGTACTCCGCAGCATACTCATGGGCCTGTGCTTGAAACTGGAAAGGTGGGGGCCTTGAAAAGTTCTCACCCGGCAGGTAATGGGTCGAGGAACGCCCACCGTTACGCGGCTCATCATGCCCCGGAAGTTGCGCGGACGTAGCTGGTTCCTCCCAGCCGCATCCCGCTGGTCCGCCGGACCTGCTGTGTGACGTCATCGGTCGGCCCGCCGCGCCCGGATAGAACGCGGCCGCTGATTCGTGCATTCCTCCCCGCCCCTCTCTGCTCTCTGCTGCATCATTAAAAGTCGCAGGCAAGTCTTTACACTTAAAATCCACCTCCACGGACTCTCTCCTATCTTCTGACGAAGTTTCAGCCTCCTCCTGGCCGCCAGAAATGTTCGGCTCACAGCAGGCGTCCGCCGCCGCTGCCGCACTCGACTCCTCCATTTCGTCGTTTAAAGCATCAAAAACACTATTTAACTTCTCACAACGACTCCCAGTCGGCGGCCCGTGCCTGGCGCCACACTTGGCGCAGTTTCTCAGCTTCCTTTTCGTCATACTTCTCGATTCCAGCCTAAAAATTTTACAGAGACGTGTCCCGGGTGGCGGTCAAGCGCAAGTGGACGCCGGTCAGTTGGCCGGCCGAATTATATAGTGACATGACTCTTTGCCATGGTTACCGTTCCACTTGGCCTAGATACCCCTAGCGACATGCGTGCATGTCGCTAAGCCAGCCATTATTAATCTGCGCTACTACTTGCGTATTATCCGTAAATAGGACTACATGTTTGTCAGACCAAGATCGGGCATATCGTTGAACTGCTAGACCAATGGGAACCAACTCCAAATAATTAATATTTGATTGATCAGGAACAGTAAAGTTGTTCCAATGTCCATGCTCAGGGTGTAGCTTATCCAATCCTTGGGGTACACGGTCCGAATTATAATATCCAGCTAACCAGTCCTCACCAAACACCAATCCATATCCCTGTAAGGACGAATCTGAACATAACCATATTTCGTCCTTCTCTTCTGCAGAAATAACGACTGCCTGGCCATTAAAGAATTCCGCAAAAGATGACCACCATTTTAAGTCCAGACGAAAAGAGTCTGTAAGTCTAATCCGAGGATTCCCATCTTTCAGGCCCTTCAACAATTCAATGATTCGATGCGAGAAGGTTCTGCCTCCACGAACCACTTTCACACAATGCGAAAGTACACCACAAAGTCGCTGAATCTGCCTTTTCGTAGCTTTACTCCTGTCACGGAAAAAATTCAGCTCGGAATGTAGCTTGTCCAATTTGTCTTTGGGCAGGGACATGGTCATATTTACAGAGTCAAAAACAATACCCAAGTATCGTGTTGAAGGTGAAGGAGAAGAGCATTTCTTCCAGGATACTACAAAACCTAGCGATCCCAAAAGTTCTATCAACGCTACTTGGGCTTGTTGACAGGACTCGAACGAGTCTCCGAATACGATAAAATCGTCTAAGTATCCCACGATGCTTTCAAAACCCAGTCTCTTCATCGTACGTACTACAAAGTTACTTATCTCTGTAAAGATGTAGGGGGCACACCTTAGGCCGAAACAAATACGTGTGTCACACAAGCATGTCTCTGAATTATCAATCGGCCATCTCAGACCTTGGAAAGACCACTGATCACGTCTGACTGACACTGACCTATATGCGGACGCAATGTCCACTGTCGCCATGTAACAATTACGAAACATCAAATTAGCAACATCGTCCACTGTGCTATAAGCAAAAGTAGAAAAGGTGGAGTCCATAAAGTTATTGATTGATAAACCTATGGGCCTTTTGCAGTCCGTAATAGGTCTAAACGAACCGTCTGACTTCGGGATTGCTCCAATAGCATGGATACAATTTGGTACAGTGTCCGATACTATGAATTTACCATCATGTAATTCCTGTACGATTAATTTGTCTAGATACTCGAAAGCTGTCGGCTGAAATACCGATCGGTAGTTAGCACAATCATAAATAGGAATATAATCACAGTCATCGACAATTGCAAAACCATGTTTTACACCATCCAACAAGAAAGCTCTCTTGTGCACGTCAGACTCAAACTGCAAATAATATTCCCATACCGACAGATTTAACTGGAAATCTAAACCACCTATGCTGTGTCTACCCTGCAACCGCTGGCTTAGGGGACAAGACTGTATAACATCATTTAAAACAATGTTTACATTCCGTACATCATCTACGACTGGATCCCACAATACACTAGTGTGAGCCCCTATATTAGAAGGGTAGTTGGAAGATATAGACATTAAACATGTTTTCACATCAGCAGAAACATCAAAACTTCCAGGCTCTACCCATCGGGGCCGCTGGCCTTTAGGGGAATGGATCAACAAATCAGACGACACAGGCAAGGAGCTATCATTCTCCAGTAAGCCGCTGGCTTCCACCGAAGAATCGGTATCATCGCACACAACCTGATCCAACACTGCACTATCCGCGTTAAGTCAGGTCTTCCTATCTGGACACTCCACTGCCCGGTGCTTCTTTTTACACAAGCGACATGCATGACTTTTGGAGCATTTTCCAGTACACTGCCTATAGTTGTAATTGTAGCAGACATCCTCCGGAAATCCTTCCAACGACGGCTGAACCTCTGAGTCGGAAGACTGAGTAGATCGCCGCCCCCAACGCCTTGGGCCGCGTCCACTCTTTTGTTGTGTTGACGGTTGACGCTGCACCATATTGCCGGCGTGGAAGTAGAGCGCCACTCCGATCAAGTCGCCCTCCACGAAATCACCTTTACATCCTGCCTTGACAAACTTATCCACGACATAACGATCGTATCCTACGAAGGCCGCATCCGAGAAGCAACTGTGTTGACCCTGCCGGGTAACGAAAGCATAGTGAGCGATATAAGATGCTACTTCTCCACCTGACTCTAACAGGTGAGTAAGCACTCGCCCCATGCCATACACTAGATCTCGATAACTCAGCTTAGAATGGTCCAGCTGTTTCAAAGAAATGCCCTGATCATGGTGTTGGACATAAAACTCAGGACGAAAAGGCCAACCTTTCTGTGATGCAGCTGGAGTTGGGTCGACCGCCCTCGAAAGCTGTTGTAGAGCCGTTGTCAAGGGCTCTGACAATGCACTGGCCGCGGCGTCTTCCAAGATGGCGGCCTTTCCCGCCACACGATCTTTGTTGCCGCCGATCGGATCCTTCGTTGCTGGAGGTTTAGGAGCAAACCCCGGAGGTTTCCCTGCCACTCCTTGTGACCCATCCTTGCCTTGAGCACCATCTTCACCCAATTTGCTTTTGAGTTCCAGACACTCAAGACGAGACAGCACATCACGTAGCAAGCTATTTTCCGTAGATTTCAGCTCCTCCTCTCGGCGCAGTTTAAGATTAGCTTCTTTCGTCTCCTGCTGAGCCAGGTACAATTCATCCTTCAAGAATTTGACATAAGAAGGATCATCCTTGCTTGGAACATTCTCTGCCGGCGAAAAATGCGGGGACCAAGGATTAGTCGACATACCCGGCGGGAGTTTTGAAATGGCGTTGAAGTGCGCAAAAAGTTCACAGTACTCCCCTACTGGTGGCAAATGTTCCAAACCACACAGCGTGCAGAAAATGAGTCTAACTTCCATGTCCCATAACGTGGTATCCACTGTTGCAAAACTTGCAAAAAAGACAAGTACAAACCAAATCACAGCATCAGTCATAGCAGGACCTGTCTGGCTGGTGGTTGAAGGCAAACTGAGAAAACAGAGGCTAACCTCCTGAAAACCCACCAGGGGAGAAACCTCATACAACAACCACCAGGGGGTGACACCCATACCAGCAGTCACCACCCTACAAGAAACAAGCCAGACAGGTCTCCATATTTTATACACTTATCTATGCAAACAGAGAACATATATAAGTACCCATGATCATGATCATTCATTCAATCATTGCTTATATCTACATGTAAATGTTTTAGTACACATGGTCATGGTGCTATGTTTCTGCCCCGACATCTGAATTTAGAAGGTTCGTTGTGTGGCTTGAGAGCAACCTGCAACTACAAGTGTTATGGACTAAATAAAATTATGTAGATAAATATTCTTGCAGTATCATATAATATTTTCTCTATTTTATATTTTCAATTTTCAAGTCAATACTTCAATAGCATAAATAAAAATATCATTTACTTTTTCTGGAGTTAATAAAAGTTTGATTTGATAGCTAAGAGTCTGTTTAGTTGATATGCAAAGTTTGTTATAGATATAATTTAAGGTTCTAAAGATATTGGAGAAACATTAAAGCCCTACCCAAACTGCTTGGTCACAAAACAGGGTATGTTTTTCAGTGGCTCCCCCTAGTGGAATGTAACACCTATCATAGACATATCATAGGACGAATAGGTCTACTTCAGTTTGGTATGTTACATCTACAATTTCAAACCTACTCTAAAAAAGTAGAGCAAATTGAAACTAACTAAGTCTGATGTGTACTAAAGAGTCTGGAGTATTATGCTTTTTGAAATGTGTCTCTATCTAAATTGTGTCAAAAGCGAGATTTACAGAGTTGTTTTAGATGTAGATCTATCAGAACTTGAATCTGGCAACTTAATTTAACCCTTACACTGCCAGAGGCCTCATATGGGGCCCTATAGTAAAATCCCATAGGAACATCATTGAAACAATACAAATTATGCTTTCATGCTTTCAGAATCTGAAAGAATTTTTCAGATATTCCAATAAGAACCGGAGATATAGGTATTTGAACATCGAACTATCAAGTCACCCAAAAATATTAGAATTGCGATTCAAGAAACCATAAACAATGAATTTACATTTGAATTTCCACACTAATTAAAAAATCATGAAAAACGGGTGAATTTATGTAAATAACATGTTTTTCAATTTGCTCTAACTTTTCTTCCATTTATGATAATCACAAACTGTCTTTTGCACAAGGAAGATAATGTTTTAATGCTACTTTTATAAAGATTGTGATAGTTATTTTATGAAGTATTGGTTACCATGGTAGTACGGACAATTACTCCTCGTGAGAAATTTGCCTTATTGGCACAATGCCAACATTTGGAACGTTTTTAGCAAAATTATTGAAAAACGCTTTTCATCTGAAGAATCTAAACTAAATTTGAGTTTTAGGGAATTTATGCACTAATTTTTGCATTTTGGCCAATATTTCAGTAAATATCAGTTATATTGTGATATATCAATATCTGGCAGTGAAAGGTTTTTAAAAAGGGTTAGGCCGAGCTTCTCAGCTTGAGGGTTGAGGGCAATTGGGATGTCATTGTGAATTGTAAACTCCCACTTCAATATCATCACTATATCTACAGATAGACTAGAGTGGTCTTATCATGGTGAACCTTCCTAGACCGATTCTCTACCATTCAAAAATCGTAAGTTTTACGGAAACAGAATGATTATTGGGAGGCGGGCCTTAGGCGGCTGACCTTCTCTAGACTCCTTCTACACCAGGTTGTGTCAATGCATTTCAATGGGGCTCAAAACAGTTGTTATAATTTTGTGACAAATTTTTCGTTCCACTTTTCTCAGTAATGCCAGCATTATAATCTTCAAACTATATGTATTTCTGTAGTTCTGTTTCTAGTATATGGTGGTTTGGTTCTAAAATTCTGAAATATTTGGTTGTTTTCTTGTAATTTGGGAGACAATCCATAAGTTTTTTGTTACAAAATTGAAATAGGAATTTCCTATAGTAAAGAAAGTAGGTCATCACTCTCCAGACACAGCAACTCTTTTTCCCATAAGGATGCATGGAGATTGACAAAGAAGGTTTCAGTGTCTAACTCCTCACACTCTCCAGGCACATGTTCAGTATTGAAATAGTTACTTGTTATAATTATCGGCAACCATCGAAATTTTAAACGGATGTTCTCGTCTGTGAGGCGGACCTATTCTGATGTGTTGTAACCCTCCTATGGCCGCGCCAATTTCGCGACGTGACCAATAATGTCTCCAGATTACGTTCCAAAAGTGAAAAACATGTCGCTAGACATACATCAGCGGATGTATCCCATTCAGGTCATGGACAAGAACGTCCCTTTAATTTTGCCCATTACTCGCCTCCTTCGGTACGGCAGTACCCGAAATCTAGTATATATATTCCACTTTATACCTTAACGTCGCTGAGGCATCAGTGTCACTCCTTGAGATTGGACTGGGCGGGGTTCGCATCTGAGAAGGCCAGGGGCCAAAGAACAGTTAGAGTTGGGATTCCCCCTGCACTTCAGTGCTTCAGTTGTCCAGCTGAATGTGAGTTGAAGACGAATCATGAAAACTGAACGCCTATGTGAAAATCAGACAAAAAAGAGAACAGATTCATCCTCAAACCAATTTTGCCTGAAAATAGGATCAACCCATAAAGTCGGTATTTCTAACAAATCCCGTGAAATACTGAATCTAATACAAAGTGGGCATGACCGAGCTATTTGAAAACCTGAGGCCACCATTAACAAAATGTTTTCCTGTCTCTAATATACATCAGACCTCACCATTTATGTGAGTGTCTTATTGATATTGTACCTCAGCCATTTTAGGGTGTGGTCAGTGAATGCCCCCTAACCTCAAAGTCAAACAGTTTCTGATTCAGTATATCCAACATTTTCATGAAAAAATGAATGTAGACAAATAATCAACGTGTGCCAAGGTGGGCAAAAGAATTTGGGACATACAGCTTATGGAGCTCTGTTTGAAAGAAATTGTTGCATATTGTTGTGAAATACCCTGAACAAATCAGTGGGTTCCCTATCTACAATGTACTACCCCTGCTGCAATATTTAGATTTAGATTGCTTAGAAAACCGAAGAATATTTATTTAGAAAGGAAAAACATTGATTCAGTATTCAATACAATAAGGTATTTTTCAGCTGTGCTTATTGGGCCACGATCTCTGTATATAGGTTGAATAAACACTATGACACCCATACAACCTACCCTCAGTCCAGGTACACTCTAAATTTACCATGATTCACTCCATCATTACACAATACCATGAGTATATAAAACGTAGCAAGAGCGTTCGAAATTAATATTTTATTTTCTGAGCCTCTTGGGCACATGGCAGGTCTCCAATTCACCGTTTATTTTGATGTCTAAATAGGCAATAACATGATTGATTCTCACTTAAACCGTATCAAGGTTGCAAAAACAATACCCAAGATGAAAACGCTACTTTGATAGTATAGGCCATATGTGATTCCATTTAAAGACAGTGTAAAAACAAAGGGCCCTTACTGGACCGTTAATCTTATGGGGTAAATGAGCAACCATGAGTCACTCAGGTCTGTACTTGTCCAGAGACTGGGTGAATTCTTACTCTATTAATACATATTCCACATAAATGCAAGGGGGTGGGGAGTAGCCTGGTCAGCTGTGGCAAATCAGAGAAGTATATTTGTATGTACAAGCTCTTAGATGCAGCATCCTAAGCTGCTTACACTAGTCCCCTGCAGCTGACTGTACACATCCGCACACGTGTAAATCTGTATAAATCTATTACTCAAATGAAATTACTTCCTCGGACCAATTCAAGGCCAGCGTTTTATAAATCTAAAACTTAAGACTATGTAAATCTGTATAACTGCATACTCAAATAAATACATTCTTTTCAGTTTCTAAGTTCGAAATAATTAATCAAAAAGTCATAACAATACATAAATATTTAACGTATAGAAAAGATTGTTAATACCTGTACGTAGAAACACAAATCATTATCGGACTGAGTGTTTGAACAGGCCTAATACATGTATAACTTAATACGTTAGAAACACTAAGAAAGACTTCAAGAACAATTAAAGTCTAATGTTTTACACGTTTTAGACTTAAAACTCAAAACGATTTGATGAAACATTGAAAAATAATACGAGCCAATAATATGAATGAAATGTATTTCTCAGATTCGGAAAGACTCCCCCAAACGAACCAACTTAAGACATTCTCAAAGCTCACGCGGAAGAAAATAACTCAATATTCGGATAGCCTGTTTTAAAAAACATAGCCATGAGCAACACTTAACCCAGTATTGTACTGATTCAGTACACTATACAATATAACTAGCCGTGATCCTGTGGTTGGATAGATCATAATGCGGTAATCTAGGCGTTGTGTGACCCTTTTTTGAGTGAATCTGACCAGGAAGTGGAAAGACAGCTCTTGAGGCTAACGCCCCTCGATATCCTCTACTATTCTAATAAGGGTTAGTCTCAGAAATTAGAACCAATAAGACCTCAACTTTAAGGGTGCGGCTTGAATTAGGGTTTTACACAACCTTGAATACAATGGTACCCCTAAAAATATATAAGGAAAACATGTCCAAAGAAAAACCCTAAAGTCAGGGTGCGGCTTAAATTAGGGTTCGGCTTAAATTAGGGGTTTTACGGTAGGTTCACTCTAGGAAGCCCAACCTCAGCAACATGATGAGCGGCAATAGGTAGGGCCCTTGATTGGGGATCCGATTGTTCCATTGTCTATATCAAATGTAAGATAAGGCATTGTCATCCTGTCGAAATTAAGGGAAAGGCATAACCCATATCACTATATAATCATTTTAAAATCTCATGTCACATGTCATTAAGGCAAATATTATATGGCCATGTCGAATTTAAGGGTCTTAAAGTAGGTCTTACTTTAAGAATGTGGGGAAGAAAATATGGTTCAAAAGGTTATAACAAGAAGGCCAAATGACCCATCCTAAAAGTCTAGTAGTATTCACATAGCAAATTTCCCCGCCTCACCCTTAGCGCGAGTATCCACGCCCCAGGTCCAAGCAGAAACTTTGTCACTGAATACAAGAAACCGCAGATCCCTGCTTGAAGAGTGATGTTCCTGCTCTCCCGGGACTGTTTTGATGACTCTATCCAGCTCACTCTATCGTGACTAGTCATCGGCTTGGAGAATGATTCACTACAGAAACCAGCTGGTCCTATTTATAGGTCAGGGACTTCCCAAGGCAGCTTGGTATTATGACACCAAAACTTCTTGGTTCAACTTGAATTACTTCTGTATAGTGGGAAACTGGTAGCGTAGTGTTTACCACCCAGTTTAATAAAGTCAGGACCAACAACCATCTGAGGCAAGAAGTTAGATTAGATGCTAACTTCTAAAGCACGAATACAGCTCTGGGGTTGAGGATTGGACTTGAGGATCTGTTGTTTCTACTATACGAAGACTCATCTGTAAATGATTGGGTGAATTGTTCTGACATTCTCACTGAAGCTTGGAACGGGAAGTAGGCAGGTAGATTAAATGTTTCTTTTTCAGTTTTGTTCTTATTGAACCATACTTTTTCATAATGAATGATCTTCCCTATCTATATAGGTGGTACACAAAGAATTAGCATCTTTAAATAGACGGGTACAACGTATTACAACAAACAAGTTACCATCTCATTCACATAACTGTTTCAATTATGATTGTTTCAAATTACCCATTTAGGCAGGCGGAAGTTCAATTGTTCTTTTACTGGATATGGGTGGAAAAGCTTGCAAACTTATGGCAAAGCAACTCTAGAAAAGCTTTATTATATGAAAATACAGTTTGATGAAAAAAAAATTCTATTTGGACACAGGGCTGGCTGATTGTAGTTCTCTATTATCTTTGTATACATCGGAAAATGCTTAACATGTAATGATATGATTGATTGATGAAAAATAAATTAGGATAACGTTAATATTTTCGCCTATACTTTCAAAAGCTGCAGTAAAAAACATTTGACTGGTTGGAGTGGAGGAATATGTCAACAATATACCATAACGTATAGGGGAAGGAAGAATGGATTACAACCGAGGTTGAGATCAATACAAAAAAATATCTCAGCTTAATGCTGTATGAAAAAGGATGCTTTTCAAAATCCTATATGAAAATCTCTTGGTATTCAATATCACTTTCTTTTTGTATTACAGTATGGCAGAGTCCGACTTCGAGCGGATCGACCTCGATCCGGCCATGGAAGAGGTGCGCTACGAGCAACAGAAACCAGACTTCGCGCAGGTCATCTTCCACAACATCGCTGAGATGTACCCGACAGACGCGCACATTGTATGTGACTACAAGATCACCGCTCCACTGGTGATCACTACGGCTGACTTTGTTGGGCTGTACCGGGTGGGTTGGGGGTCGTCTCGCGACTACGTCTGCTTCCTACCCTCACCCCTCCCCAGCATGTATCAGCCTGGACAGGAGACTAATAACAGGGTCGTCTTCCAAGGTAAGTTTGAAAAACTTGTATTTGACTAGTGTAACAGCTATTTCCAAACTTATCTTCTAAGCTAAAGGGAAACAATATCATAGGTTCTGGGAATATCAGTAAAAGTAAATCGGATAGGTAGATTTAACATTCTTTCTTCAATTATTTAAAAAAATTGTTCTCGCTGGGGGCAAGGAAATCAGTGTTATATAAATCCCTCCCTCGGTCTTAAGGAAATTTGTGATTGAATACGTGATAGGTAGTCCAAACTTTTTTCTTTCTTTATATATATATATATATATATATATAAACAAATAACTCTGAATCAGTGCCAACAGCAAACAATAATATAGACTCAAAACATTATTGGCAAATCCTAATTTTCAAACGAGAAAAGGGAGTGAAATACACACACGTGTCATCTGATGTTATTGCTTATCTGAAAGAAAATGATATCAAATTACTCAATGAGTTTTATCTTTGCAGCCCCTTACCTGCCAAAGGATGATGGTGAGTTCTACCAGTTCTGCTACGTGTCCGGTAAGGGATACGTGCGTGGGGCAAGTACGCCTTTCCAGTTTAAGAAGCCACACACTGACGACTACATCGAAGTGGAGGAGGATGATATGATGATGGTGAAACCCACAACGACCGTGCTCGTAGAGACACTGAATGCTGCCACCACTGAACGGGCAAGGCTAGAAAAGGTATATTTCTAATTTTATTTATATGTAACAAACGCCTTATCTCAGATATTAGTCTAATGTAATCTTATAGCAGGCTTGCCACAGGACCTTGAAAAAATGGAAATAAAAAGTGTCATGGAAAAAATGAATTTGAATAAAATGCAGATAAAACATGTAATTATTTTTAAGAGTCAGTTTTCCAATGATAATTCAAACCAACCATTGAAACTGGGAATTATTTTCGCATAACTAGAATTGTGGTGTTCCTTCCATACTTATTGAATGTGAAGCAAAACAAAATTTGTCCCACCAAAGTTTTCCCGTCTGAAAAAAATATTTATTTTCTCCTCCCTTAATCTTTCCAGCAACTCCGGGTGATAGAATCTGAGCGTGACAGTCTGCTGACAAAGATCGTAGAGTGTGAGAAGACAGTGAGCGCTGAGCGGCGTACCAACGAGGCGCTCGAGGACCAGCTGGCCCAGTCGCAGGACCGCGTGGCCGCTCTGGAGAAGGAGCGGGCCGGCCTGGCCAGTCTACACGACAGTCTGCGGGTCAAACTAGACGCAGTCACTCAGGTACGGCAGAAATGAATAAGGGATTAATTTTTCCATTTGATTATTGTTTGTTTTAACCAGCAAAAATATGTTAAATTCTTTCAAACAAAGCATTTGCAAGGGGGCTTTTTATTTCAATGGAGCAGAGTTAATTTCATTCAAAGTGTGTAAGATACATCGTGTAACTACTGCTTCACTGACACAATGTTTTCACAACTAATTGGCACAAGAAAAAACTTCAACAGAGCTTTTTAATGTAAACAAAAATCATAAGGTACACAAGACAGTAAGTTAGAAATCTATACGCACAATTTTTAATTCATCAAACTCTCATCTTTACTAAAATGGAGATATAAATCAGTATGTGAATCAGAATATTAAGATTTCTCGACATTTTGAGAAAAAATTATTAGTTTTTTTTGTTTTAAAACACCATCACAGTTAAATTGATTATCGTCTTTGTTGTAACTTTTAGGAGAAAAACGGCGTGGAGAAGAAACTAGAAGAAAAAGACGAATATATTTCGAGTCTTCAGGAGAAGATCAAGAACCTGATCAGCGAGAAGGACGCGCTGACGGGCAAAAACAAGAGTCTGGAACAGGAGAAGGAACTCTTCAAGGTCAGTAATGTTTGTTGTTTTTAAAAAAACACAATTTTTCTTTTCAGTTTTACCCTTTGTCAATTTTTCAGTTCCTAACAATTGGAACCGGTTGCATTTTCTCGGGGATATAGGTTTTCAGATTTCTGTTGTTAACAAAACGTTCTGATATTTTTGCCGAAACATTTCAGAATGATATGAAATACAAAAGGTTTAGAGCCGTAATATAATTATCTTGATATGTTTGTAAATCTATGTGTAGATTTATGTATACGTATATTGTTCATCTATATATCTACATATAAATTATGTTTATCTATACATATATATATATAGATATACGTAGATATCTGTATATACACATACATACGTAAATACTTGTACATGTATCAATACATTTGCATATACAAATTCCCATGTATTAAACCCATGTACACAAAATAAAGAACTTAATACGATGCTGTTGCTCCCTGACAGAACCACTTCACGTCTACGGAGAGCACGGTGCAGAAGTACCTGGTGACGATCGAGGAGCAGAAGGGGAAGCTGACGGAGCAGGACCAGATGGTGGAGGTGCTCACCGACGAGGTGCAGCACCTGCGGGACAGGCTCACCGAGGAGCACCAGAAGGCGGAGCTCGCCGCAGCCGCCGCCTCCTCAGACCTGGTCAGTGAAATGGTCTTGATGAGAGTCTTTTGTCATTTATTTAAATTTCCAGGGACATGCAAGAAATTCCTTGATAAATATTTAGAATATAATTTTCTAAAAATCTCTGGGCATTTTAAACATTTTGAATTGACAGAAAATTTCAGTGCACAAATGGCCCTTCTAAAGTTAATCCGATTCGGGAATAAAATTCTGATGCCGTCCCGCATGCCTACGAAATATCCCTGCACTTGCAGGTCTCTATAACTTGTTTTTGAATGTGGTTTTATACATATGCAAGACTCGATCATTTCCTTTTTGAAACCGTCTGTACATTGTTGCATGCTCTAAATCTGTTATCCTGACAATGTGTGTACTATGAAAGGTTTTATTCAAATCGCCGAGAATTTTAGTGACGAAACCTTGTGTACGACACAGCACTTGAATATAAGACACTATAATCAACCCCTATGTCCATCTTAGGAAATAAAGAGACGTGGGTCTGTGGTTAAGTTTGCCTTTGACCCCTGCGTTGACCCCTATTCCCGTTTTCCAGGCCCAGCTTGGGGAGATGGCCGAAGGACTGCGACACGCCGAAGACAAGCTCTCGGCCTCGGACGCCATGGTGTCCATGATGAAGAAGGAGACGCTGGCCCAGACGCAGGTCATTGAGAAGATGTCGGTCGATCTGGAGGTCAGTTTATCATGGGTTAAATCGTGGAATGACAGATAGATCATGTAAAAATAACTTACAAAGAAACACAAAAAACAAACCCGAAACATTAAAGAGTTATTGGGTACGTTCTTAGAAAAGAGGTTGTACAAGAATCTCATGGGTTAAATCGTGGAATGACAGATAGATTTATGTAAAAAATAACTTCCAAAGAAACACAAAAAACAAACCCGAAACATTAAATAGTTATTGGGTACGTTCTAAGAAAAGAGGTTGTACAAGAATCAATATTTCTTTTTATCCCTACAAGGGATTAATTTGATTTAATAACGTCCACAATCCTAGAATTTTTTTCTATAAACTCAACTTTGTAAACGCTGACAAATTATGCAAATACACATTTGTTGACGGGAGATTTTCAGCAGCCAACCACATCATGTCCACATGATTTTGTTGCCATCTACTTCTGTTTCATTTCTTTTGGACAAAAAAAATACAGGATCCACTAACCCACCGTTTTCTCTGTATATAAGTCTGGATCAAATTTGCACTAGCCATATGCTCTTATAGTTTATAACTTAAGATTTTCCCTGGCCGATCGAGCTAGCTGCTCATAAATTACTCTAGTTAGTAGGTTTTACACTAGTTCCCGGTACTGGTAACTCTATGTTAAGGTAAAACCCTGAAAATACTTTCATGTCAACAGGAGTCAAAGACTGAGGCCTTCAACCTGAAGGCGTCCATCTCGCGGGTGGAGAAGGATCACAAGTCGGAGAAGACCAAGTGGTTGGACGAGAAGGCCGATCTGCAGGCCACCATGAAGGCACACGAAAAGGTGAGAGGCGGATCAGGAACTAAACTTCTCCATAACGATTGGTGATGTCTGATGGCAGGGTGCCGACACAAGTATTAAAACTTAAATTGATTTTATCAAATTTAAGGCCTTCATATTTTAGAACTTTCTACGAGAGGTTTGATAAAGGTCTTAAATTGAATCTGACAACATTTATCGTCAGATATAAAACGTCGCATACAACCAAGTATTTGTAGGTTGAACTAAGTGTCTGAATATTTTTCTTTCCGAGTGGCAGGAAAATCTTAAATTTTTAAAATGTTGGTCTTAAATAGGTCTTACCAAAAAGGCGTGGATACCCTGTAAAAAGATTGTGTCACTGACCATTAATACTCTCCCCTTCCCTGGTTCAGGAGCTGGAGCACCTTTGGCAGAAGGTGGAGACGCTGTCGGAGCAGGCGCAGGTGGCCGAGCTGAGGTCCGAGACTGAGCAGGGTTCGCTTTACGCCCTACAGACCGCGCAGACCCACCTCAGGGAGCGCTTCGCCAAAATGAAGGCTGAGTACGCCGAGATGAAGAAGGCAAACGAAACACTCACCAAAAAACTGGTATTTAGACCAAGCCTTAAGTTTAGCAGAAGGAAAAACAAATCTATTTTATTTATTCTCAAACGTTAAACCTCCCCTTCAAAATCTAGAAGATGCATGTTCTCATGTTGTTAAATTGAAATTTTATTCTGTCGTATGAAGTTATTTCTAACACATGGTAAACATTAACAAGCAATGATTACTACTGGGTGAATTTTCTTGCTTCCCTAGCAAAAAATCATTGTTATATTTTGATAATATAATAAAATAGATGTAATATCATTCTAATGAGAAATACGGCCTCACCTAAAAATTAATAACCCAAATAATAAAGGAAATATTTTCCACACAAAATGTCTAATGTATGACCCTGGCAACATCCATAGGTGAAAAAAGACTATTGGAAATGGAATATCAATTGGAAATTCCAATATACATCTGTTTTGTGTTTTGTAGAAGCAGCACCAGCAGTCGGAGAGCGACCTGTGTCGCGAGGTGACCGACCTCAAGGACCGCCTGTCGATGGGTGCAGAGGAGTACAAGACCAAGTACCTGGAGGCCCGCAAGCTGGAGACGGAGATACGCAGACTCACCAAGCAACGTGAGTAGCATACACGTATATGCGCAAAGTTAACATAATTTAACCAAAATGATTATTATTAATAATAGTTATCTGGACATATCTGACATTAGTCAAAGAATGCCTGATATTATAGACATAAATATTGCATGTAAGTCCGAGGTCAGTTGCAGAATCTTGTCCGCCTTTGCAAGAAAATACATTGGGTCGTTACATAGGGATTCACCATATATTGAGAAATATGCAGTACAACAGGAAGGGGTATAAAAGTAAAATGAAAAAAAAGGTTTTCCAATGGTGGTATCAATACGGGCCCACAAGATTGATAAACCGTGTTCTAAGGGGTTTGAAGGCTTGAAAAATATGAAATCAAAACTGCGAAATTGAGAAAAAGTAAAAACAATATATTATCATACTAGTGTACGATTTAGAACTAAGAGTTTCTGATTACATGTGTTGTGATTTAGTCAGTGAGTACTTGAACGACCTTATCTTTCGAAAATATGATATAATTTTTCAATTCAGAATAGAACATCACAAGCAAAAATAAAGAAAAATTACCAGCCTTCTAAAATCTGGAAATATCTGAAATACGTGGCTTGGTGTTGAAAGGATTTTCAATGCTCCCGTTTAAAAGAATCGAAATCTTAAATGTCTTACAGTGAAGCGGTCAGTGTCCCTGAGTGTTGGACCTTCCGAGGAGAGTTCAACAGACACAGAGAAGGTCCAGTCGGCCAGCCCACCTCGACCGACTCCGGGTAGAGCACGCTCAGTAGACACAGGCACAGAGACTCCGGAGACTGTGTCGCCTTTCTCCTCCCCCCGCACACAGACCTCTGACGTTGGAACCATCTCACGCGTCAAGACGACCGATGTGGGCACGAATGCCAGACAGTCAATGTCAGATGCCGGAACTGTGACAAGATGGCCTGGTAAGGACTCGCACAAATAATTTCACAAAAATGTTAGATATGATGAGGTTTATATAATGAAATGAACAAATCAAAATCATCAAATAAATTGATTTGGTTGGAAAAGTGCGAAATAGGTTTACCAGTCAAAATTATAAAATAAATTGATTCGGTTGGAAAAGGCTTTTACACAAACACACAGCACCTACCCAATCTGCAAAACTGATCTCTGTTGGTTAAAGGATAAGCATCACCTGTTTTGGTTATTCTGGTGTGGTAAAGCAAATACAAAATTGTATTCTTCTTCTCCCAGGGGATTTAATTTGAAGGTTCGTGTAATTATTCCAAATAAGGGTAGACATCTTACGATGCCTTGATACTGTCGCGTGCCATTTCAGAATGTTCAGAAAGTGAAGACTCGTATGAGATCCCAGAGTACGAAGAGATAGAAGGTACAGCGAGATTTGTTACCCGAGTTGTTGCAATTAACCGTTATTTCCACAGATGGATTGATTAACAGGCTTTGCATTGTTGGATTTCTTCAAATTAAACTTTTCATTTTGCAGGGTTGTTCTTGAAGATTTTGTAACGAGAATAAAACATTCTGAGACTTTTAACATTGACTGTTACCCACTTTGATAGGTTGACCAATTCAAGATGGGAGGCAAATGCTATTTTAGATTTTAAAATATATTGGAAAAATGTATTCATAAAAGCATAGATTTACCACGCATGGATTTCAAATAGTAAAGTTCACCTGAGACTAAACCTTGAAACTTTGCAAGCATGTTTTTACCTATATTTTCAATAGTTCAGTTAAAATTTGATTTAGGTCAATCGACGTTTTATAACCTCATTTCCCTTAGCATTTTACCCAGTGTGTTAACACTTTTGAATAGAACTACAGATTGTATTGTTTTGTTCTGAATATTTTTCTAGGCAGAAATCTTGATAATGTCTCAATCACAAAAGTCATGCAACTTTACTCATTTGTTTACATGAAATTGATTGGTGGGTTTTCCTCTATAATTGAAATTCATTTATCAGTTCGAAAATTCTTCGTTTTCATACAAATCAGCAAAATACCCCACACAAAAAATTAGCATGGAGCTTGGTATAGGCAAATTGCTTATTATCCTGTTGTATTTGTCATGCAGGTCTGGCAGTTGCCATGCCGCCCACTCCGCCTGCGGAGACCGCCCCGGCCGGGCCCGACCTGGAGAAGGTGGTCGAAGAGCTCACCAAAGAAGTGACTTCACGCAAAGCGAAGCAGCAGAAGTACAAACAGCTGTACCACGACGAGAAGCAGAAGATCGCCTTCCTCCAGAAACATTACTACGGTAAGGCAGAATGTACATTCTATGGGGTATGGATTTAGTGTTGATTTGTTGGCCGACTTTGTAAAATTCCCCTATAGTGGGTGTGGGGCTATAGCCTTGTGTGGTCTTTCAATTTTGGGGAGCTAATGATATGTAATGATAATGATCTAATGATCTATATCTATATCGCAGGCCTATAGGAATAACTCTGGTTTCTTAAACATATTTTTAGATGTCGGTTATCCCACTGCATGCTGGGAAAGAAGAAATTCTTATCTCCTAATTAGGGACAAGAGCAAGACTTTGAACCACCTGGTGACTTAGTATTAGACACTACAAGCCAAAGAGAAACGCCATATTTCCTTCTTAATACGGATATCTTTATTTTGCCGTATAAAGGAAATATGTGATGTCACTTGAGGTAGAAATAAAGCATATACAGATATATGCTATGCTTCAATATTAGAGCTTTCTTGATCACTTCCTCCTCAAAATACGGAAATGTTTCAAACACTTATTAATAGAAAAAAAGTGTAATGAAAAAATAACCGTTTTTTGCAGGTGAACTGGAGAAGAAGGACGATGAGAACACGGACCTGAAGCGGCGCCACGAGGACAAGTGTAAGAGTCTGCAGGACCGGATCGTGTCGCTGCAGCAGATCATCGACCGACAGAAGACCCACATCGAGCAGCTGCGCACCGCCCAGCCACAGGTACCCGAACACGGGGAGGTGAGCCAAAATGGGCAGCGGGAAAAATAGATAGAAAAATAATGATATATATACAACAAACAAAATATTTTGAGAAGAGAGAGAATATATGAATAATAGGTTTTTTATTTACCCTGAATGATTTGGTCCAATGACATTGTCAATGAAAAAAGGTGCATCTCAAAATACGCAATAAAACTGTTTTTCTCGAGGTTTTCGTTACACTTGTCTTTAAATGTCGGGCATTAAACTTAAAAGCATAAGAAAATTATAGACAATGTCATTGGATCAAATCATGCAGGGTAAACAAAAAATTCAGAACTCAAATTTACGTATCTCCCTAAGCATCGTCGAGAAAGCAATGTCTTGGTTTTTCTCTTGTGATTTTACTGTTATTTCGACACAAGTATCCAAAAAGCTTTTTTGTGGAGTCTCCTTAACTTCTTTGACACTTCAAGTGTCAAATTCAACCCGCCGAATCATGGCACAGTTAGTTTTAATGTTTTTCAATGCGATTCGCAACGAAGGTTAAACATTGAATACTCTTGTATGAACTCCCTATTCAGCTTTTCAAAATAAGGATTAGGGGACTCTGTAACCATGTTTTTTATCGGAATATTTGGAAGTAATTGCTGTCCTTAGGTTCTTGTAGATTTGTATGTCTGGTGTGGAGTATACATTTATTGTTTGTAGTCGTAGATAATCAACACAGTTTGTCAGGTCCGTTAACAGACCCAGGTTGTGTGATTCTCGTTTGCTCCAAGTGGCCCCAATGTCTGACCCCACCCCTTCTGGTTGTCTGATTGCAGAATAGACAGGTGTCCGACCTGCCAACTGTGTCTCAGACCACGCCCCCTCCCCTGACCACGCCCCCTTCCCTTCCCCTGACCACGCCCCCTCCCTTGACCATGCCCCCTCACCTCCCCCTGACCACACCCCCTCCTATAGCTCCTCCCACCCAGTCATCATTTGGCCGTATGATGCTGACTCAGCCTGTTCCTTTTAGTCACACCCCCTTTGGCGCAGGGCCTGTCACTCAGAGCTTGCCCCTCCCCTCGTACCCCCATGCCCCGGCCCTGCCCGGACACATTGTCTACCCGCCCCAGACCCTGTCGCGACACCCCGACCCACCCTTTACGTCCTACCCCGCCCACTTCAACCCCTTCAGCCCCGCCTACTTGCCGGCCCCGCCCACAGTCATCCCGCCCCTTCGCTACGGCAACCCGTACGAGCGCCCATTTGCCTACCCACCACAACACGTTGTCCTAGAACTGCCCGACGATGACTTTGATTCAGTAGAATCCCTATGCGGCTCCTCTAATGACCCCAACGAGGAAGATGAAAATAACAATCAGTGCCCTAACAGCAGTACCCTGAGTGGTTCGGTAACTCCGCCCTCCCCCTCCTCCCTCCAGGTTGAGACGGGCGCTGCCGCCGCTGCTGCTGCTGTCGTACGTGACCTGGACCCGCTGGCGACCGACGAGGCCCCGCCCGCCCTGGAGACGCCTCTGAAGCCACTGCCCGCGCCCATTCAGCCCACCGTGTTGCCATCGGCCAAGGTCGCTGAGATCAAGTGCCTCAACAGTGGTAAGTAACTAACCTCATGGCGTTCTAGAGGCCAATAAAGTAAGGCGAATTCCTGTCATTTATTGTGGATCCTGATAGCAGGGGCGGATCAAACAGGGGGTGGGGGGGGGGGGTGAGAACCCCCTCGACCCGCCTCCCTTTTAATGGAGACTTATACTTTCTATATATTTTTGTTATAACTGTTTTTCCCTGGTATAAAGCATGTAACAAATCAGAGAGGTTTCACTAAAGTACATTAGAATATATGATTATTAAAAGAAAGAATTTTATGAATATTCAGTTCGAAGATATATCCAGTGACCTCTTGTAGCCCTTATGCATTAAAATAGATCTAGCTTTATAACCTCGCACATCAAACAGAACTGTTGATAAAGTCAATAAATGGTTTTGATCTTTCACTCAGGTCGTAACGAAGGTCTGAACATGCTGCTGAACGATGACTCGAGTGATGACGACGAAGGACCCCCTCCGCTGGAGACCGCTGAGCTGGAGGAGGAACGGTAAGGCTGCCTCTCTGGTTGATATTTACTTGCAGGAACAAATCAGGGATGCCATTTTTCCTGCTTTTTCCGGATTTCTGGATTTTTGGCTGTATCATGATTTTTACATTAGTCAAAAATGTTAAGAAAAAAAATTACATTCATATTCAAACAACAGATTGCACTTTCTAGGAGCTTTTCCTGCCTAAAATCCAGAAAGTCTATTTCACGAATTTCCGGATTTTTTAGGATCGTAGACTAAGAGTGGCATTTCTGACAAATACAATTACACACTAATTACATTTATACGCATATCTCAGAGATTAACACTTATATAAGGCCTCAACTTGGAGTTCAGCATAAATGAGGATTTCCTAACCCCTTTACACAAAGTATTTCTTCGAACAGGTTCTGAAATTCAAAAGGAGACCCAAATGGAAACTGAAAAGTCAGGGTGCAGCTTAAAGTAGCGTCGGGCTTAAATTCTCCCTACCACGAATAGCTGATTTTCTGTATTTTAATCACCTGCAGACTAAATTATACTGCTTTTGCAGAGTACATTCAGTTGCCTGTGTTCCCAGGTTCCACGATGCGGATGGTGAGCCACAGAAGTTGTGCCCCGCGTGTAACATGACCTTCCCGGCCGACTACCCGCAGCACGTGTTCGAGGACCACGTGGACGGGCACTACGGGCCCGTCTGCCCCATGTGCCACCAGCAGTTCGAGACCGACGTCTCGCAGGAGGACTTCGAGAACCACGTGCAGGCACATTTCAGACATGACGAAGACTAGAGCAAATTGGACCAATAGGAAACGACCGGACTGGTGACCTTGGAGTGATCTTTGAGTAACCTTGGATACAAAACAGGTCACTGGTCGACTAGGATAGAGGTCACAACAGTGGCAGTTGGAGATTCGATTGAAAAAAAACAACACAAATAGATTGATGGTTTATCCACAATATAAGTTGAATAGATTTCACATCAAGTTCATTTCTTAGAAAGTATAACTTTGACAACAATGACAATGTTGGTGAGAGTGTATAGATTTACAGTTACAGTTGCTGTTGCAAATTAGTGTAACAGCAGTGGTTGTTTAAAACAACTAATGTCAGTGAGAAATGGAGAGATTTTTTATGAGTTCGTAAGCAGATTGATGTTGCCTATTGCGGTAACAATTGTGTGTGGTCAAATTGTGACATAGGATGAGAGAAGGTCATCCCTTAGGGAGACGGTTGGGGGATCCCAAAGTTTTAGTATGTGTGTTTGGTGGTAATAAGCATTGAACGCGGTTGGGGAAAAACAATAATTGATTGTTGATGTGATTATTAAGCTTTCCTGTAAAAACCAAGATAATGTGTACTGTCAGTGTGGAAAAAAAGAGACAGCATTGTTTTGTTGAAGCTTTATTTCTCTGAAATTTAATTGAATCTGAAAGGGGGTTATTTTGCGGACCAATATCATATGTAGAGTGGCTTTTGACTGGATGAGAACGTTGCTGCTTTTGTACCGACATGCGGGTGTTTCACTGAGTCCACGTTGACCGTGGACCTCAGAAGTCAGTTTACTGAATGAACCGAGAAGGTTAGGATCAGACATTCCCAACAAGGGGCATGAACATTTTGTAAAGTATCAGTCTTATAGGATATCCTGAAGGATCGCGTGAGGCTTTTGGTGAATCCAAGATTTTGCGAATTAATGTAGTTTTCTTGTTGGTATTTACACTATACTAAGTCCAGTATGACAGAAGTAAGAGCATATTTCACTGTGTGTATGGTAGCATTTATGTTGGCTTCAAGTGCCAATGCAATTGGTTTGCGTTTCAGATACCAACATGTTGGTTTCTGCCAATACCAACAACTGATAGAAAATACATAGTAATGCGTTTGCGTTGCTACTTGCGTGGACCCAATGCAACTAGCATCGCAATTACTTTCTATAATCCACCAGCCTTGCTTGACCATTGAATATGTGTAAGTCTGAGCTAGTAAAAATGGCAACGCAAGCCAACAACGCACAGTGGAATATGACCTTAAGACTCCACCCCTTATCTTACGAATGAAGACGTGGCTTTGAAACTTGAGTATGATTTTTTTTTTTTGCATCATAGGTATTGGCAGTTGACTGAATGCTTTTTCCTCCGATGTTTTGTTTATTTCCTGCAGATTATTAATATATTGTGTATACGAGTATATGTATTTGTGTTCTTCAGTTGGCTTTTAGTTACTAGATTTACGTCGTTTTGATTTTGTATGTAATGCTCTCTGTACATTTCATGTAATCTAGATGTATCCATATGTGATAAAGTAATCCACCTAAGGGAATAGTTCCCACAGATTCCGACCTTAGATACTGTCAGCAGTTTAGAGATGTCACTCACCCTAAGTTTGAAAGATTTCCCTATATCACTCGGAAGTGAAGAACAGTGCTTCTGTTTTCTCTATATCAAGAGGCGATCATCGGGACGCCTCTTCTTAGGCAACACATATCCATCACCTTTGGCGTCACAGTCAGCTCCGCTGATTTATTTGGACCGCATTCAGGTTCTGATTCATTGAAATCAATGTCTACGCATTCAAAAGTAGTTTAGGCTGATACTAAAGGCCAACTTATACATGTATCTCTGACAATAGAAGCGTGGAGAAAAATAGAATTTGAAAGTGAGTTGGTCGTTTGATACACAAAACCACCAGTAGTGCTACATGTAGACGAAAATGAAAAATAAACCATTGTGAGTTTATTTGGGGTAGAGGAAGGCTTCGGCGCCCAGTTACAGTTATATTTCATGGTATGCCACAAATAGAGGCATCAGAAAAAAGTTGAACGCACTAGAGGCTCGCATAATTATGAAAAGTCAGTAATAAAATTATCAGTGCTGGGTTCCTGGAGGGTTCCGTAGCACCAATTATTGAATTAGAACAACTGGAACTACACTGTTTAAAACTAGAACAGGTTCGTAAAACCATGTTGATAAGATTATTCCCCATACTATATGATAGTAGCCATTGTAAAATGATGGCATAGTGGGGGTTGAATCTTATTGGCCACTTTTATTTCACATACAATATATTTGTACTTGGAAGTACGAGTGTACCCGCCGCAGATAAAGTGAGAAAAAGTTATAGAAAATAAATCCTCAGTTTTCTTAGACACAATATTATTTTTTCAACAATGTTTCTGAAGACAATATTTTATCGTAATAACATTATCGGTTGATATTATGTTATGACTTCGTATCAGTTGCAGAGAAAGACTGTTTTAGTTTATGTGTATCGAGATTCACAGTTGATAAAGCTGCCCATTGCTCTAGGTTAGTAACCAAAAGCAGTGCAATTGATCTAGGTTAGTGAGAAAAAGCTGAACTATCAATAATAATTCTTTGTGTGGTGAAATATACGAATTTGGCTATGTACAAAATGACACAATGGCATTATGTATCAGTAAAAATGGACAGCTGCCTGGTCCTCACATTTCGCTTCTAGAGGTATGTACTTTTGGTTATATAAGAGGCTCACTAACACAGGTAAGAAATATACACATGAATATCGCACTAAAATGGGAGACGGTTGATGTGATTTTGGGATATTGTGGAAATAATCTTTGCCAGGAAGGAATAATAATCGTGCTTATACAGATATCCTGTTTCAACTGCGCTTTCATCGTGTGTCTTGGGGCCGACAGGTTGAGGGTTTGCAAAAATACTATGTTAAAGGCTTATTGTTGAGTAGACAAAAACATTTGTCTAAACTGGCCTGGATGGTTTCTGATTCATTACCAATAGGACAAGCGTCGTGTAAAATTAACTTGGGGCTGCATTCCACCAGCCGATTTGTAATCGCGTTTTCAGAGAGTCTAGCTACAGAGACACGGAATTTAGATAAAATAACTATAGGATACTAAAGTTAATTATTCCCAATGAGTTTTTTTGGTAACCCAAAAAAAGAGGACCCAAGCACACTTACCTACACTTGCTTTTCACTAGATGCAGCTGAAGTGTTAGACAAACTATTGGCATTTGTGTCCCCTGCCATCCTGTAGTACCCCGACGTTATTTGGTGGAGGACGTATGGACGTTATGTGCCTAGATAGGCTGGGAAAGGAGTGGCACTGGCATGTACATATTTAACTGGTGTCACTGGCAACGTTTTTGGTGTGTACATAACTATGTATCATATCCGAGAGAATGTACCCATCACATCTTTATTTCAATAAAGAAGTCAACTTGAATATCTTCATTTCATGCTTATTCTTTAGTTGTGAAAAAAAAGAAGAAAAATAACCTATTTATATCAGGTGATAATGGCAAAATTATATATCTGATTGAGAGTGTATTAATGTAAAAGGTAATGCATACACCTAAGGCTGGCGCTCTCTTTGACCAGAAATATGAACCCTGGTGAGGGGAAAGCATAACAATTCAGTCTGCAACACTGAGTAATAAAATTGAGGCAGAGCCCAGTAAAACTTGGTGCCCACTTAAATGGTCAAGGGTCAGTACTTGTTAGTAATGTGTGGAATGTGTGTGTGACCTCCATAGCCCAGGACCCTTAATATAAACACCCAATCAAGCTGAGTTTCAAAACAATCCACATTGTTGACTGACTGCAATTAGCTTGTTTATATGGTTTACCTGCCTTCATAATAAAAGTCAGCTAAACCTGACAAATCCTTTCATATCAACAGTAGGCTCTCTGGGTTGAGTCATATACACCACCACTGTTCTGCTGTCACACACAGCTAGGGAGGGTGGAGGAAAGGGCTAATAGAGGTCTGTGCATGCACTGCAATGTCCCAGGCAGAGTGACCAATCACTCACCCCCGCACTCACCCACCTAGACCTGCCCACCTGCAGGTGCGTTGGTGGTCCTAATGTGAAAGGGTGAGGGAAATTTGGCTCAGGTAGTGGTTATGTAACCCACTTCTAGCTTCTCACACTGCCCGATTCACACAATCACAACATTGTGTAACCAGTCATTAAGAACAAAGAGAATTGAATGATTGTTTTGTTTGTTGGGGTAGTTTAACGTGCAGTCCACCACACACGGTTCTTTCCAGACTTCACAAGGTGATGCTTTTCATCTGTTGGGTGATCGTATTGAATGACTAAAGACGTGACTGATTGAGTGAGTCCCAACTGTATAGATATAACTAGGGACTCCCCCCCAAAAAAAAGAGAGAAAAAAAAAGAGAACAAAGGACAATCACATAAAGATACATTTCCTGACATTTTTTTATTTTCCAACAAAAGATATAAGATGACGTTCTTCTGAAATGCCAACGTAGTTTGCTACATATAACCATTCCGTATATACATGACACAGGTTACTTTGTACACGCATCATGGGCGTCGGCGAGGAGGTGTTAAATTAATTAACTCTCAGATCACTGTAAACTCTCACACTTAGGCCTATATTCCACATCCCGATTCTGCTGGCGATTTTAAAAATTGGAGATGGGAATTATGGTTAAGTATGGACATATTATATATCTTTAGAAAGGTTTTAAAATTCCCTTTTAAATGGTAAATAGGATGTATGGTTCCGTGCCATAGACTTTGTGGAAATTAATCAAACACAAGATCGCCAGCATTAAAATCGGTTTGTGGAATACAGGCTTTATGTGAACTTACTGTTTCACTTGTTGGTCCTCGGGACCACGTCAGTTTACCGTTTAGGGGCCTTCCATTAAGTATGTACGCATCAAGGGGGTGTCCGGATTTTTGAAAATGTACGTACCTTCCTGTACAAAACCAATGCGTACTTTAGCCCAAGCGGGGATTGGGGTCTGACAATTTTGAAAATGTGCGTACATACTAAATGAAGGGCCACTCAGAAGAAAATGCGATGTGGCAAAAAGATGTTCGCCAGATTTTGTTAAAGCTTGGGCTGAGGAAAGATTTTAAATTCTCCACATCTAATTTTAATTTTCTACATATCATTCTATATTTTACACTACTAATTTAAATAATTTCTCACACTAGTGAGCTCATGGTCAACGTTCTCATCAAATGACTAAAGAGAATGTCAAACCATGTCCGTTCAGGATGCAATTGTTGGAATACTGGTTTTCTTTTGGTTTGCCAAAGTAAGTAGTCAAAATGAGATACAGAACAAAATCTGTACTGAATAGAATACATCCTGCACATATATTATTAACCTGCAGGTACCTAAATTGCGGGAAGTCAGCTATTCATGTTTGGGTGAACTGCAAAAATATCTTATTTTCCCTTATTTTCTCTAAACCCTGCTATAATTATCTTCTGTTGCAATTCACAACTTGAAGCCTCTGTGGAGCTCATTTTTCCGATGTTAAGCCTCTATTCCACTAAGCGATTTTTACGACTGTGAATTTGGTAATTTTTGAATTCAGGAATATGACAGGAACCCATGCACACTACATACCATTTGAAAGAGAATTTAAAATCCATTCTAATGATATACAACATGTCTATGATAAGCCCTTATTCCGATTTCTGAAATCGCGTATAAAAATCTGAGTGTGGAATACAGCCTTCACAGGTACACCGACAGTCACATCTTAAAGGAGAAACGCAAAGGCAATTTTAATTTCTACATTATGTTGAATATGTGTTTCTTAAGACATACCTACAGATTAAACTGCAAATATACCAAAGATATGAGCAAAATTTATATTCAAAAACTATATTGTACAGTAGCTTCTATTGAGTGCATGTGACGTCATCTAGGCTCTGTTGGTTCAGTAGAACAGGCTGATAAGGCTCTTGCTATGGGTGACTGCACACACATACCCCTGTAGCTTATAGCCTAGATGACATCACAGCCTTGTGAGATAAGATGTGAGAGTGTATTCACACTCCTAGCAAAAGCTTATTCATACTTTTGTATTATCTATAGATGTTGATTTGAGTCAAGTTATGTTTAACATATATAACAACTATCTGGTTTTTACTATATTTGGGATTTTCTTTTTTTCCTTTGCGTTTCACCTTTAACACTCCCCCTCAAGGTCAACACATTACAGCAGATACCTAACTTTGTACACACTACCCTGATACATCATGCCACACATTGTTGTTACTGGAATATTTCTCGATATTCAATCATTTATATAATTTATGGCATACAGTGCTTAGATTGGTCAAATACAAAGAGAGAGGAAATGCTGTTTCTCACCAAGTTGATTGTCAATAAATGTTACTCATTTTTTTCTGTAAACAAATTTTGTCAGAAACAATTGCGAAACCAACCCTCTCGTCACATGTGCGGAAAATAAATTGACAAGTGGTACAAATCAGTAACTTGACTGAATCAGACATTTGCAAACAAATCCTTATTTCTAGGTGGGAAAGGAATATCAATTTTCTTGGACTTACAAGTTTCGAGATCGCATATTCAATATCGTTATTTATGGTTGGCAAAACACTTTTTAAACCCCTGTACCTGGAACACACTGAATGAGTAGGACCATTTCTAGTTGATATATAAACTAATAAATCCAAGCTTCAGTTAGGTTAATTTCAACATAACCTAAGCTTGGATATCCCATCACATATTATGACTTATATTAGTTTTGTAGCCTCTCTAACAAGTAACTCCGTATGCAGGTAACAAGTCGGACTAGGAGACATGCAGGAGATAGGATGAGCACAGGTGATGCCTTCTCAGATGGAAATAGTCGAATGTCAGCCGAGTATACTACGTTCAAATGGTAAATGTTAGATCTAGAGATTTCACTGGTTGGAAAGATGGCATTGTTTGTCAGAAGACTGTCACACTACTTCACACAAAACATTCACATTTTTATCTCACTCAGTTTCCACACTTTCATTCATAACAAAACCTCTCAATCTAATTAACTGCAATTCTAATATGATTTAAATAATACAAGACGTTTAAGAATCGGTGTAATTCAAATATCCCGAGTAAAAGTAATTTTGTTTTTGTGCTGGGTACTCGGGTGATTGACAGCTGGAGGCCACGCCCACCTTGTTAAAGTGATTTGTATGTAATAATTCCTGCTGTTTTCTTTTTTCAATTTGGGTACTTTTCTCAATGAATGACTATTTTGGTTCTTAAAAAAAACGTCACATAGATTTCGGATTTTTAAAAACCCTCTTGTGTAACAATCACCCCAAACATGTGCAACAGGAACCAGTCAAAATACGTCAACAATTTCACAGTAGTGTGCCTTTATAAATCTGTCGTCTACAAATTACGTGAAACACAACACAGAAACCAGTCACTTCTACCACCCACTTCCCGTCCCCAATAATATACTCCAAAGGCGGATCAAAAACAAGGACAGGGAGTTGGCAACATTCAGTAGGGAGGTTAGGCAACTCCAACGCATCTCGATACGTCAACGTATCTCCAAATTTTGAAGATTTTAGTGGGAGTAGAACTACATAATTTCTGAGAATTGACAACTAAATAATACGAATCCAGAACGTGGAGTTCGTGATGACACGTATTGTAAATACGTAAAAGAAGCTGATATAGGAGATGCGTTACCTTTACGTTAGGTGGTGCGTCAGGGCTGTGTAACCTCCCTTTTGTCAGTTAAAAGACGCAGAGAATCAACGAATTAAGCCCACCTACCCAAAGACCTGCCACTCCCCACCCTCACCTCAGATACTCAAGTGTTTCAACATATCAGGACGCCTCCCCACTCACTGACGACCACACCGCCCACAAGCTTGACGTTAAACTTATCATTCCTTGATTATATATATATTTGTATTATATACATCCCGTTATTTTTTTTATAATTTGTATTTAGTTATCTTTTTACAAAACCTAACAGGTTGTTTATTTCTTTAGAGGGATCTTCAGTGTGGGGTCATGACCCCTGGTGACCTCTGACCCCGTCTAGATTAGGGTGGGTTTACGGGGAGGGGTATATAACCTAAAGCCTCCGGCCGGCCTTCTTTCCATTACTGGTGCTCGCTTTGGGTCGTCGGCCTTTCACCACCTTAGGCTTGTCTTTGATAGAACCGCGCTTCCTTCGGCTTGTCTGAAAGACAAAATTAATATTACGGTAAAAATACTGATATTTGAATCAGAAGAACATACTTGATTGAGAGCAAAATGGAAATATAGCAACGTAACCGGCAACGTAAATTTGAATATTTTTTACATAACCTTTCATGATAAATTTCAGAAACTTTTAATGACAGCTATTCCATTTCTCTTAACAGTAAAGGATAAGTTTTGGAAAATTTTATCCGCTGCTCCGTACTAGAAATTTTCAGACACGGATCGACAGATAAACTCGGTTGTATTCCGCATTTTATAACCAGCAACAAGATAATCTTCATTTTTGAGTCAATTTTGGAAAACTTTTTATAACCTCTAGCAAGAAAACGATCAAGTCTAAAATATTCTTAAGGCATTAGATTTGATAAATCAACTGAATTTCTCTTGTTGTTTCAAGACTCGTGTGGACACAATGTAGGACAGTGTTACCACTATGTTACAACTTGTCCCTCTGTCGTCAAAGCGTACCTTTTTGGAGGTGACCTTCCTGATGGGCACCTTGTGCACGTTCTCCGACTTCTCGCGGTTGAAGAGGTCCTTGACTTTGTAGATGCGCACGAGCCAGTGCTCGGTGGTGTAGGCCTCCTCCAGGTAGGTCAGGTCGAAGTTCTTGTTCCCGATCTCCACGTTACGCGTGCGGTCAAAGCCGGGAGGCGTGCGGAAGTCCAGCTGGAGGGACACCGAATGGGAACGGTGAGAGAATGACAATTGGGTGAGTAAGGAGTGAGGGAGGGAGGGAGTAAGGGTCTCCCACTCAAATTACGCGATCCAATTCTCTGTGTTTTCCCTTAGTTTTACCTGCCTCATGGTAAATTTTTCGTTGTAGGCCGAAACCAACGGCATAGTGTAAACAAACTACTAGCAGGAACTAATGAGGGTGAAAAGGGGACACTTTCCCCTCCATCAAACATTGTAATGGTTTTGGCATATCACTTCTACCCGTCTCCAAGAATGGCACAAACTATAGCTTGCGGTTTTGTATGTTGAACTGAAATCAATTCCAATCATTTCTGCAAAGTTGCATTATGTTTCTGGTTTACAAATTATATGTAACGTTTACTAGCTATGATTATTTTGAATTCATAACGCGACTTTATGCGATAATGGTTGGTTATTGGGGTTTTACGCCGTATCAACATCTAAGGTTATATCACGGCGAGAACATGATTTTGACAATCCTGTCCTTGATGATCCTATCTATGGAATGATCGAATCTATGAGAAGATAGAGACCATACCCCTACACTTTTACCGAGACAGGTGTTCTTTAATGTGCAGGATCTCATAGGCAGGGCCCTACACACAACAGCCGGTGGTCTGCTAGAGACCTTTGATAACCCAGTTGTTGCCACTTGGAGACATGTAGAGGGGGGTAGCAGCCAGCTCACCCCAGCCCAGGATTGAACCCAGGCCGCCCGCACAACAGACGGACACTCTAACCACTACTCCACCCCACACGCCTATATGCGATAATGTTTTACCCCCGAGACCTACTACAGAAAGATAATTTCTCTTCGGATTTCAACGAGACAAAAAAATAACTAAAAATCTGGACAAATCTGTGATTCTTTGAGACAGGAGTGCCTCAGTAGCCTAAACAGGGATGTAATTAAGGATCAATGAAGTTGTCATCAAAAGTGTTGAAGACAAAAATTCTTAAATCAGACACGACTCTGAAAGCTTACATCCCTGAGTTTTAAAGTTTTCTGGCTCCTTACCTGTAGGTTGCCGAAGCGGTAGTAGCTGAGTTTGTACATGAGACAGTTGAGGAGAGTCTGTGAGCCGGCGGCGTCCACGCGGAACTCGCCCTGGGGGGTGAAGTAGTCTGTCTCCTGAAACATAGAAATAAAGTAAGTAAGCGGGGATGTTCCTAGGAATATATTTCATGTATCAAAGACCCATTAGACTAACTTCAATTGGACGTGTTTCTCTATTTTGGAGGATTTCATATTCTCTTTTGAATTTATTAATGCGGCAATGGCTCCTTCAATGTTAGTCCAGTGCAGGATTTAAATTCTTGATAGGAGAATGCCGCATTTGGAATGCCTAGGCATATTCCTTGGTAAAATGAAAGCGAGTGAGAACTGTTTGATTTACGCATTTTCGACACCTAAAGCCTGTATTACACTAAGTGATTGTGACTGCTGACAATTTAGTAATCATCATGACTTTTCTCCAATAAGATAACAAAAGACCATGCAGCCTACGTATCAGTCCAAAGAGTATTTAAAGACATTTTTAATGACATAATAACAGAGCTATCAATAGGTTTTGTTATCTCAAAAATGTTCAATATATATCCCGACCAATAAAAAACCTAAGGTGCCTTCCATTAAGTATGTGCGCACATTTTCATCTCCACCCCCTCCCCTTTGGTGCGTACTTACTAAATGGGAAGCCCCTTATGTAAGCCGCACCTACGATTTCAAATTGCTTGAGCTTCAAATTCCCTACCAGTAGGTCTACCCGTCACATTACCAATAACCTATTGTAAGGAACCGGACAAAATAAAAAATCCGCAGCATTTATTATAGGCTGTACTGTACTCACTTTGATGTCGCGGGGGTGCTCGCCCTCGGCGATGCGCACCATCCAGAGGAACTTGTTGATGTCGTCCCCGGAGTAGCCGATGACGCCTCCGAAGATGACCAACACGTAGTTCACGTCCAGGGATCGCATGATCTCATAGGCTGCCGACTCGTTGGATGACATGGCTTTTCCAACCTGTGAAAAAAAGTTTGAAATACTAGCAGTTTTCAGACTTTAATCATAGATTGAATTTATCTCTACTTTTGTGTTTCACTATGTTGTTATACAGCTAAACTTCTGGAATTAAGGATAGACACCAGTGATAAAGTGGTTAATGGCGCGACTTCCTTTAATTAGGAATAGCAATTTTGTTCCTTATTGCATTTCCATACATAACATATCATGTCCTTTAATATTTTATTGATATCAATAGAAAGAGAAAAATATGAGCATTTAAATGATGTTTGTATACCATGTTAGGAACAGAGCGTTAAGAAATTCATGGCTAGTTTCCTGAAAAGGCCGCCCACAACTGGTGTCTATCCTTAATAAAACAAGTCTATAATTCATACAAGCAGGACGTCCCCGGCATTTAGAGAGCTAAGCCCCCTAAATAGACAGGCGACCCGGTCAAGGCTTTCAGAATTAATATTTTGAGGGTAGGTCCCAACACCCCCTCCTGCAGGGTAACAGAGGTAGGGCCGTGATGCAAACCAGCTCTTCAAGCAGATTTCAAGCACCAGTGAATCACCTTATTCAGTCACCTCTCATCTGCTGGGAGAGTGTGACCCCAGTCGGCTGCCCAGAGCATGGGGCATCAGAAGGAAAATATGACACTGTTACTTCCCTTATTTCAAAATTCAGAGTTTTAATATATTCATCACTTATTTTATCAAATAATACTGGTATTACATGCAATGATTTATGTATGAATAAACCTCTTCATTGGTGACAAAATAAGCATAGACAATTATTTTTATATACTAGATGACCATTTTCTAAAATAAGTAGTGTCAACATATGATTTTACTCTTCATGAGCCTCATTACCAAGTGGTGGGAGGCCAGGGTCAACAACATGGGGCCTCAGAAGAATAATTTCAAACTGTCACTTTTCATTTTTTTTAAATACAGAGTAATAATAAATTTATCACTTATTTTGCCAAATAATACTGGTATTACATGCGATGATTAATATATGAATAAATCTCTTCACTGATGACAAAATGGGCATAGAAAATACTTATTATATGCTAGATGGCCTTTTTCTAAAATAAGTAATGTCCATATATAATTTTACTCTTCGGTAGCCTCATGACTGACAGCGTCCAGGGAGTTTGGCCAGGACTCCCTGGCAAAAATAGTTTTAGAAAGATGGTCATATCACATATTAATACTGCTATTTGAGTGTAGATACGCTAAACTTTTACCATTAAGGGGTTTTCACATGCATTAAGTGGATTTTTAAGGGAATAAGGATTGGGGAATGACCCTCGGAATTGGATGAAAAATGACCTTTCTCACAGGTCTTCACTATGGCTTATAACAGAGAAAAAAGGGGGATGCTGACGTCACAGGGTAGGTCTAAAGTGTTTAGCAGAGACAGGCGGCCGGCTGGCACGCCTGTCAATAGACAGGAAGACAGATAAATGATAAAATAACTCGTTTTTAAGCAATAAAAGCATAGGTCGATTAATAACCAACGATAACAGATATTGATCTATGCACCAGGGCAACATGATGAATAACCATCTAAAAATAAGTTATATGGAATAATGTATCAGCACAATGTGATTAACAACCAACAATAAATGAGTCATATGGAGGTACATACCAGCGCAATATGACTATTATTCCACGTATTATTGTCGACTAATGTTGTTCGATTTGCCATTCCGGCTATCTGGTAGCCGTAGTCCCACCAAGACATGACGCGTGCATGTTCGTCTGTGTTCTGTCGTAACCAGTAATAGGCCTCACGGAAATCGTCTAGAATATTTCTTGATCTGTCATAAAATAATAACATGCAATCAATGTTGGAAACATTTTCTTTTCAAGAAACTGCATGTACATTACTTCATTAGAAATCAAGTACATCTAATTCACTTACGATAACTCATAGCACATTATGACGTGAATAGATTTTGGCCAGTAATCCTAGCGATTCTGTTAAGAGTAATGTATTGAAAAAACACTCGAGTTTGCTTCTTTTTCAAACCAATTGTTAAGAAACATGAAGATATATATATGCCGATTGCCGTAAAGATATATTTGGCAACCATGTTACTTTTTGATACTTATCAATCAGAAAGCAGGCCCTGACCTCAGGTGACCATGAATAGACTTGAGATATTGGTATCAGTATGACTTGATACATAAATACTATTTGTAGTCGAAAATCAAACATACTGAAAAGCAGGGGACACCGGGTCCCAACAGCGCCGAAGAACGTCGCCGACCAACTTAAGTCAGTCACAACTCTTTCACCAAGGATGGAAAGGGTTATGAGCGACTAAGGTTGGCCAGCGGTATTCTAGGGCATAGTGAGGACCCAGCTTTAGTAAGAAAATATTAGTTGGCAGAGCTTGCTTACCCGTCTTGGCCGTAGGAGGCGAGGACGATGCTGGGGCTGGAGTAGGCATTAGACGTAACCCACGTACAGTGAACGGCGAACAACATGAGCATCATGAGTAGGACTACGCGCACGATGAGCTTCAGGTTCATCCCGATCCCCTCCTCACCCTTAGGCTTCTCTTCTTTCGCTTTCTTTGCTTTGCCAACCTAAAAAAGGTATAAAAAGGTACGGTGAAATTACTTTTTTTCATAATCTGGATGGCTGTTACACCTTCACCTCATATAAAAGAAAATTACAACAAAGAAGTAGTGTGAGGTGTTTCTTATAAGTAGTAGAGCTAACCCTTGGTTTTGGCTATTCAATTTACAAATGGTTTGCAATGCATATGAATATTAGTTTAATTAATTTTACATTCAATGCATCAAAATATATGATTAATTTATTGTGTTTTTTTGACGTTTTAACCATGATTAAGGGCCCAAACATTTAGTGATCTAAGCGGCTTGGCACTCTATTGGCCAACTCACTGAAAGGTCCATATCACATAAGGTGGAAAAATTGTAGCCACAACAAGAAATATGTACAGGGAGACCACTTAGATTTTACTTTCAAAATACCTCCGCATTTTCTGATAGTTTTCCCGTCACCTTTATTGTGCCTTTATATAGATATTAAAGTGTTCAAAAAACCAAAAAAAGGTGGCAACTGCTTCAGCAAAAGATTGACTACTAATCTTATAATCGGGAGGACCTGAGAAAAAGATTTCCTCCATTTTCCTTATATCTTTGGCCAATTTTCAAACTGACTGGGCTTCTTTGACCTTTTTCTTGTCATTTCTATATTTTTACTGTGTAGTGGTCATCCTGTGTGTAATGTAGAGTGCACAAAATGAAGCGAAAAAACGGAAGATATGTCCCAGGAATTGTTAGGGGCTGGAACTTGATGGCACAGCTGTTTTTGCAAGTCCGCGAAAAAATACCGAAGGGCAAATACTTGCAGTTGTGCTTCCTGTGGAAGGTTCTTAAACCATACTCGGAGTTTCAAGACGTAAGCAGCATAAATCGGACTGTATGTGCACAATTGTTCTGCATGCCAGACAGGGACTGTGCATTTAAAATCTAGATACAAAGAATCAATCAAACTAAAAGAGAAAAAATAATAAAGAGGTCCAGCTGAAGGCTTTGGCCCTCCCTCCTCCCTGCACCCTTGATAGAAAAAATATATGGCTTTATTCAAGATATATTTTAAAATGTGTCCATAATCACTTATTATTATTTTTTAGAATATTCTCCTTTAAGGTAGTCTTTTTGTTTGATTATCACTTGCCTTTAAATAATCAGTTGTTTTCTTAAAATTCAATAATCAATTTGAGGTAGTGTGGGATAAAATTCCTATACTTAATCTTAGAATAGAAATTTTCCTTTTCCTATTTTTTTCCCTTTAATTTCAAACATTTTCAAAAAGTTTAGCAGCCATGGCAAAGATTGTGTGCGACCGTCGTTACAGTGCAATGTACACCACTGGTCACGTGATCACCAAAGCCAAGTCACACCACACACGGCAGCCAATCAACTACCTCCACGTCGCGGGGTCGGCCGGTGACGTCAGAGTTGGTTGTGACGTCACAGATCTCGCGTGATTTGGACACAGGCCCGACTATTTTGGGCTCGACAGAGTTCTTTGCCTTTCGCAGTCTGCCTTTCGCACTCGCTGGTTTAGTGAGCGCATTGGATGTTTTTGCCTCATTGCTTCCCTTGCTGGGTGTCAACCGACCTACCATCTGAACCGTGTAAAGGTATCAATACTTAGATTACAAAAGATGTTAATTGTTTTTTATCATATTATGAATTGCATTATTTGTTAACTTTATGTTTAAAACCCATATAAGTGTAATATTCTGAAAACCAAGGGAGACCCTGATGTTAAAAAAAAAAGCTGGTGTGCAGCAAATATTAAGATGTCCACTATAAACGAATTCATCTTTGATCTCATCGACAACCTCCATTGATTAGTACCCTGCCCTGTTAAATTGGTTATTCGGCGTACCATGAAAGTGTTCCTCAGTAAAGTTTATGTTTTAATTATTTCTTTAGGTCTTTTTCAGACATTGAAAAAAAAGAGTTTGAAAAACTAAATATTTCTAGGGCACGCTGGCAACTAATAGAAAACGTTACATTAAGTTATCAACACAAGACGTTGTGGTATAACGGTTCGCTTATCATGCATGAGCTGCTTATCACCGGGTGACCACTACAATTTCTTATTTTTCAGTCTTTTGATTCACTTTCTCTACATAGAGCAGCCTTGATCAGATATACAAGAAACAACCAGAATACATGTTTCAGATAGTTTTTTGTTTCTATTGTCATTTTTTTATATTATCAATTTGAATATATACTGTCAAAAATGGGATAGATTGACGATATGCTTCTCTGCTACACGTCGTATTTATCAATTACCAACCAAAACAATATTTTATCTTATTACCTAATCAAAGAGAAACTAAAGTAGTTGTTTCTTGTTCATCAGATCTTAATTGAACTACTTATTCTGCACTATGTTAGTGGCGTGACATAGTTGTAAGTACAGTGTCCTCCCACTCATGCGGGTACTACTGGGGTGAAAGGGGGGGGGGCTAGTTGTAAATACAGTATTCCCCCACTCAATAATCAGAGATGCCACTCCCAACTAATGAAAATGTAGGAAAAGTAGGAAATACTTTTCATACTTATTTTCTAGGAGCAATTTACAGGGAAAGAACTTTTACGAACAGAGATCTGCCACTGAATTTGTACCTGAATAGCTTGGAAATATTATTAAAAAAATACCTCTAAAACAGATATTAAAGGGATGTAGGAAAAATTGGTTGTTGAATCGAGAATCAACAAAAAGCAGGAAATCCTGTAAAAGTAGGGAAAATGGCATCTCTGACTCATGCGACCACCACTGGAGAGGAGGGAGGAGGAATAGCTGCAAGTACAGTGTCCCCCCACTCATGCGGCTATCAGTGGGGGAAAGGGGTAGTTGTAAATACAGTGTCCCCGTACTCATGCAGCCAGTTACTTTTCCACCTTCAAGACCTTTTTATGGCCTGACATTCGGTTAAATCAATTTCGGACAATTTTAGACGTATATGGGTACTCGATGTTAGTCTAAAAGGCAGTTAATTAAATGAGCTAATAAACGATTATTTTTATTCTTAAACTGTGACCTCAGAGGATAGGCTGATCAAAAGGGAGAACAGTGTACCTTTCCAAGAGTGACTGCAGAAATATCAACTGATTCAAGTTCACAGATTAGATATCAAATGACCCTAGAGGACGGCTTTCCACAGAACCACCAAGTGCGGCCGATTAGACTTGACAAGTGTCAACCCCTTCCATTATCTCGATGTGGTTGGAAAGGTTTAATCTTGTTGGCCGGCCGACTAAACTGCCTTTTGCCATTCTGTAGAAACCTGCTTTCAGTGGGAACCTTGATATAAAATTACATAGGGTAGAGGCAACATAACCACTGGACTGATTGCAAAGTGCCAACTATTACAAATCCCAAGTGAACTCTTGGTCTTTACAATTTCATCCGTTCTAATTCATTTCTCTTTGGATTTTCCGTTAATTTCTGTAGTCACTCTTTATTATTTTGTCTTTGGGAATTGGGGTATTAATGAGTTTGAAAAGGGAGATCTATAGTTCCTTAAACCAACTAACACCACTACCTTCCTAACACAACGATGGGGTTCTACTCCAGACATAGTACAACGGGCCACTCCTGACTATGCTTTAATGAATTACGTTTTAAAAAATAAAATATATAGTTGTTTTTTTTCCATGGCCATCGTGACATTCTTAATATGAAAATAATTTAGAACGCTTTTATCTTATTGGTGTCGATAAATGTTGACTTACATTAAAACATTGATTTATATTTGTTTTTATCAAATAACTTTTTAGTCTTTTAAGCAGAAGAGGAGTGACCTGTTAGCATGCTGTAATGCATTAATAAATATTTATTTTGTCCATACCTCAGGCTGCAAAGACAAAATCAAAACTTTAAAACTCAACATCAAATCTCCAAACGGCAGAAATAGTGGTAAAAGTCAACAGCAGCAATAATATAATCAGCAATACAACTGGTTTGATTTCAAACGCGGCAAACTTTGAATCACCTTCCAAAGCATTAATAAGAACAATAATAATGAAATGACAACCTTAGGAGCAAATATTTCGGTATACAAATTTATCATTCTTAAAGAAATTACCATTCAGTGCAATGCATGATTTATGGCCTTATAATTAACTCAAGTGCCGGGCTATTCTCTTGACACAAGTTTTAAATTGGCATAAGTTTGGTGGAAAAGTTTCAACAAAGACTCAAATACAAAAATGAGTTAAACGTGCTCACTCTTACCTTATCATAATATTTGTCATTTTTCTCAGGCTCCTCCTCCACTGGCTTGGGCTTTTGGGAGTCGTCCTTTAGGTAAATGTCGAATGTTTTTGAGAAGGCGATGGCAGCGAGCACGCAGACAACCGGAGTGAGCGTGAGCATGAGACGCACCATCACACCGGCAAAGTACACTGCGCTGATCGCATACAGGATAACTGAAAAAGAGACATGAATATGGAAAGACTGAATCAAGTATCCCTAATTTATCTGTTTCTGTTATCTTAGTAGCAAAACAAGCATTGATCGCCTGTTGGGCTATTGGTTTTCTTAAAATAACCCATTCAGACTTAGAATAGTATGTATCTTAGTAATAACCGTTGCTGCTTCACAAAGATTATCTTCATATACCTCTTGCAGATGTAATTACGTGGTCAGATATATAGCTGTGCCAAGAAGGTGAGGTTTACTTTACCGTTTTGTTTTCGTGATTCACATTTACTTCAGTCAAATTTCAACAAACTGATATATATCAGATGGCATATTCAGGTTTAAATATTAAAACTAATGGCCAGATATTCCTAAGAAATAATCATGAATAGAACATTAGCCGCAAATAACATCAGAATAACGCGTTTATATCCTTAATAAATCACCAAATCTTCACAAATTTCTTAAGTGAACCATGCAGCAAAACCAAAATTAAATATACAATTCAGGATTATTATCACTTGCTAACTCAGATAAAAGAAAAAGAATTAGAGCACTAAAGTCAGACTTACTGAAGACGCGCTCATCGTTAATCTCCTTGATGACGAACCAGGCCCCGGCCGGGAAGACGCAGATGAGGATGTGCAGGTCGAAGAAGAAGGAGACCCAGGTGGTCGGCTGGTGCTCCGACACCGAGGCGATGATCGGGATGTGGATCTTGGCGTAACCCGTGTCCCACAGCGCGTAGAACCGCCCACTCCACGGAGCGATGTAGCCTGGGTGCGTATGACAAGGTACGTGTTTATGAGTGCTACATGTGCTTTTACACTTTCTCCTTGTAAGTTTTTAAGTATTGTTCTATTTATGAATGCAGAGTATTGTAGCTGCGATAGCGCCCATGACCCAACTATACACCAAACAACTCATGATATGTCTTAAAGAATATTTGAAATGTGTATTATAAGTCTCACAGAATCGCTTGGATATGTCCAGAAACACGTAAGTTTGAGTGATTTTCCTCTACATAGTTTCCCCTGCCCTCCTTCCCATTTCCCAACCAGGCAGTGCACCTATCTTAATTTGGGGGGATAAGATGCAGAGGTAACTTTGCAACTTAGTAGCTCTCAGAATCAGAATCTCTGGAATCAGATGTGCACCGCAGAAAAAACGAGTTTACATCACTTATTACGTCAAATCTAGTAAATCACTTGCCCTGGCTAGAATTTGCAATCAGCTTTCATAGGAACATCCTCCTATTGCTGAGCAATTTTTCTACACAGTAGTGCTCACTACATCTACCAGGAGTATTAGATTTGGCGCAGAGTGAAGAGCGGGTGCTTACCAGTGTAGGTGAGGCCGACCACGAAGACGAGGGCGAGTACGCCGGCCAGCGAGACGGCGGCCAGGAAGAAGGCTTTGAACTCAGACTTGGTGAGTATCGACTGCACGTACTTCAGGACCGCAAACGCGTGCATCAACCCAAACACACCTACAATGTAGAGAAACATTTAAGTTAAATTCTAAATATGTGAGAAAAGAAAACCCAAACAATGATATCTTTGACATAAAAACATGTTAGGAAAAAAAGAATTCTCCTGCTGATGAGTCCCAATTCAAGAAAATTAATGGATGAACTATAACTGGAAAGACTGATATTGACATCCTGCTGATATTTTTTTGTCTTTTCATCTGAGAATAAATAACTTCTTTTATAACAAAGTACTTAACATATCTTTCTTCTGATAGTTAGTAGGGTCCAAAACCATATAAACTGGTAAAAGAACCCTTTTATAAGCTTAAGTTTACAAAACTCCACACCCCCTACCCCCTGCAGTGAAGTCAACTATCTTACCCTTGAATTTTCGAAATGGCTTGAGATAGTAAACCCCCAGACTGGGTATTTCTTTTATAAACCATACAATCTTATACATCAGTGATCGTCGATTTAAAGGATTAAGAAGAGATCAATAGAAAATAGAAACAAAATGTAGACATACCTGCAGCTGCCATGTGTTCACTCGTGCGGAGCGGCTGGAAACCCACAAATGGAATCTGCATCGACAGGATTAAGCCGATGATATAGAATGTTGTGTATGCTGAAACGAGAATAAAACCGCTTATCAAACATTGGGACAAACAAGCATTGGGTTTTGTGATAAATTATGGCATTATAGCCATTGAAATACAATGAATAATTCAAGGCCGCTGTTCCCAGTTTTTACGTTTTATGTAATTGCTAAGGAGAACAGCATTGCATATAAGGCCGTGTTGAACTGTATACTAACAGATAGTTCACAGTGTAAACTGTTTGGTATTTGTATAATGCAAAGAATGAGTAAAGTTTTGCTTCTCTGTACCACTTTAATTACTAACTTGATAATAATAATTATTACATATTTGTTTGATATAGTTTGTTTTTTTAGGTACATATTATTTGCACACATTTTTGGGAGTGTACAAAGCATGCACAGTAAAGAAGTGCAGCGTGAAAAACTAATACATTTAGGGGCCGTCTTTTAATAATGTATGCACATTTCCATACATATTTCCATGCCTCTTTTGCATGTTAGTACTTATATGCATTGAAAATACACGAGGGCCTTGACACCCCTTCCCCCCGTTGATGCATAGATAACTAAAGCCCTTACTGTACTCCTAAGCATGCCTAACTTACCGACATAGAGTCTGCGGGAGAAGCGCCCCATGAGGAGAAGGACGAGGACGTGGAGCGGGATGAGATTAATGATGAAACTTACCGACATAGAGTCTGCGTGAGAAGCGCCCCATGAGGAGAAGGACGAGGACGTGGAGCGGGATGAGATTAATGATGAAACTTACCGACATAGAGTCTGCGTGAGAAGCGCCCCATGAGGAGAAGGACGAGGACGTGGAGCGGGATGAGATTAATGATGAAACTTACCGACATAGAGTCTGCGTGAGAAGCGCCCCATGAGGAGAAGGACGAGGACGTGGAGCGGGATGAGATTAATGATGAAACTTACCGACATAGAGTCTGCGTGAGAAGCGCCCCATGAGGAGAAGGACGAGGACGTGGAGCGGGATGAGATTAATGATGAAACTTACCGACATAGAGTCTGCGGGAGAAGCGCCCCATGAGGAGAAGGACGAGGACGTGGAGCGGGATGAGATTAATGATGAACACGTAGCCTCCCCACGCCGAGACCTGAAACAGGAGAAGTTCGTTTACATCGGGGGCGCATCAGGGATATTTAAATACAAATTCTGAAAAGTTATTATGCTCACTATATTACTGGCTACTTTAAATCTATATATTTTAGCGCCGGGAAATTTTCACACAACCAGTACTAACTGACATTCTTGGCGGTGTTATAATTTCGCGCATTTTCTTGATATTTCTACTTGATTCATAGATGTGTATTGTTGAAAATGAATACGTTACTAGTATCATGAATCAATGACTGCAAATATTAATGTTGTATCGGTAGCTTGATATTCATTGTTTTCAGAAAATAACTTTGCATTATTCTACTGATGTTCACTTAAGATGTCTTAAGAGTCAATGTCGTTTATTGTAAAATATTATTTCACACGTTGAGAATCCTTTGTTTAATTTCTTAAGTAAATAGATTATTATAGCTTTGAAATTATAAGGAAAACTTACCATATAAAAATAAGATAATGCTGTCAATGATCCCCAGAATATTGTTCCCGTTTTGACAGCTTTTATCTGAAACAAAGATGGTGCCATCATAAATCAGTGACTCGTGAGTTAATCCAGGGGATGTTGCTGTAAGAGTTTGAATTATACGGCAGAGTTCAGCTAATACATGGCAAAGCAGATGTTTTAAACCAATGAGATGTGTGGAAAAACCATCTCGACATAACACATAATTTTGCACATTATGAAATTGAAATAATTCCCATATCTAAGTTTACCTATCTATGATTTTCCCTTCTTCATGGCGTATATCATTACCCGGGTGTCACTCTTTTTCTTTCATTTTATGTTACATTGATCAAGACAAATTCATATAATTGTACAGGTTCCTCCAATCTTGGTGGTATTTATCTTAAAACTTAAATATGGCTTGCATTACTTACCCACATATAATAAGTAAACATAAGGGCAAAGATAGCGATGCCCTCGTTGTCGTAGCTGCCCGCTACCGACCGACTAATGTACCCGGGCACTGCAAGGGGAGAAAACGGGCATGAGAACACTCAGGGTAGACGCAATGTATAATCCCATAACTTTCACATTTACTACTAGTCTGTGTATAAAATTTGTTTGTGTTTATATTTTTAGAGACTGGAATCCAGTGAAAGACGGTCTAGCACCGAACTACATTTCCCATTGTACATTTCCAATACAAATGTAAGATTGAAAAAAAAAAAAAAAAAAGGGGGGGGGGGGGAAGTTCCAATCAGATATCACTACCAGGTATAAATTTAATGTAAACTTTAAATCTTTTATAAACTGGGATGGGCTTATCTGATATCGTTTTTCAAGCCCACCGGTAGCTCAAGCCTATATTCCAGCTACTACCGTAGTACCAACCTTTCCCGTACCATTCTATGTAAAGAAGTTTGTTGAGTTAAGACTACAAAAGCACTAAGAGGGCATTTTTTGAAAAAGTAGTTGTCCCATTCTCGATTTTATCGATTGGCAACTGGTTGTAAATCGATCGGACTATATCTGGCACCAATGCCATTCAATGCATCATCGTACTTTGTATTATACTGTAAATTGTTCTATACATATTTTTTTTCCCTCCTTTTTTTGACACCATTGATCTGATATACAAGGAAGTGGCAAAGGTCACTTCATATACATTCGTTGAACCTAGCACAGTTCAACAACAGGGATGTGAGTCAGGGTTTAACAGTATGTACAAAATCTGGCATGACCTTAAAATGTTACAAAACCTGATGCAAACAAATGTCTCAGACATTTTTATTAGAGATGTTGAACTGGAAAATCTGAACCAGAAAAAAATCTGAAAACTTAGAAGTCTCACAAATTATGAATCTCAAGGAAGTCTCTAGTATTGGGCTATTTGTGCGATTTTGTTTAGATGTTGCACGTGGACATTATCAGCCATCAGACTTGCCATGTGTTCGGCCTTGGGCACTTTGCCAAGCCCCACAGATATTGAGGAAGATAAGGTGATGTCATTTGACATAACGAACAAGGAAATGGGACACCTGCTTACACCCAGCTTCTACCCGGCGACATTGGGTGTGGACCATTGGAAGTTAAACTGCTATCAAAAGCACCAGTGTGTGCCAAAAAAGACCAGACACCTGGATATGTCCAACAATTTTTCCATCAATGTCTGACGTTTTCCCGTGAACTCTCATGCATTGCCTTTAAAAGATAACACTTTTGCTACTGTTACATTGATTAATCTCCATCATATCAATTTGTTTATATCATTTCTGGTATGGCGAGAAAATGTCTAATTATCCCCTTATATCTAGGACAATAATATTATGTTGCAGAAATTTTTTGGAAAACAATGAATTACATCAACAATTCATCCACATGCTTGATCGAGTGAAACAGTTCATAAACAGTTCTCAAATTCTTATACAAGGGCGCCCTCCCCCCCTTTTGGAAATGTCTGGATTCGTCCAGCTAATATGGTGACTTACCGATAGCGATGAAGCAGGCTGCAAAGAGCCCGGCTCCCGAGTTCCACAGCTCCTTGGTGAGGAAGTACGTGGAGAGTGAAGTCATACCGCTGAAAGCGAACACATGGCATATAAAGTCGGGTTTTATATTCATATTACTTAAGGTGATGTTCCTTTATCTATTGTGAACCTGGCGTTACTGCAGGAGAGATGACCAAAGAAGCTCAACTATGATTATTGTGGGTGTCCACGACAGTTTTGAAGGTATCTGATCGTGAAAATTATTATCAAAAAGTTTTATTCAACACACAAAAAAAACCACTTCATGTTCTTGTCACACACCAGGTATGAATACAGATTCTAATATAAATCGGACTTTGAAAAGTCTGGGGGTCTAGTAACCAAGTCTTGCATTTCCAGCAAAACATGTATTTACCTATTTAATGTGTTGGAATATAAAAAATAGTCAGAACACTACGTACCTGAACACTGGTGCTAAGAATACACAGATGTCGCGGATGTGGATTGGGATGTTGAGGAGGTGAAGTACCCAGTGAATGCCGCCTGATGTTACCATCAGCCCGGGGTATACCTATAACGACAAAACATAAGAGACATTAACTGGGAGTGTAATTTTAAATCAAAGGGTCAAAGAACCCAGTGGATGCTGCGTGATATTATCATCAGCCCAGGGTATACCTATGATGAGAAATCACTTTTTATATCAATATTTTGAGACATGGGTCCTTCCGTATATATATATGTATATATATATATATGTATATATATGTATATATATATGTATATATATGTATATATATGTATATATGTATATATATATGTGTGTATATATATATGTGTATATATATATATATATATATATATCTATATATATATAGATATATTTATCTATATATATGTATATATATGTATATATATATGTATATATATATATATGTATATATATCTATATATATATATAGATATATTTATCTATATATATAGATTATGAAGATTTACTAATGTTCAAACAAATAGTTTTAATTTTTTTATCTTTACGTTCGCCACCCCCTAAAATGCCATAGTTCTAGCTGTTTTTGTATAAGTCATAGCAATAGATGTGATTATTTGTTGGACGTTCAATGATTGTTTCTATTTATTGATTCTGAAAGAAATACATTTTGGGATTGTGATAAAAGGGAGCCGCGCCATTCAGGCTTCTATCACTGGTGTCTATACTTCAGTGATACTTGAATGAACGTTAAAGCCTGCTGTCTGGTTCATGGTAATAGAATAAACTTTAATAGTTAATAAGATTCGCAAAATGGTGCTCCTGGCTCCCTTTAATAATGCAAACATAATGTGATGGTTGCATAGGTGACTAGAAGCACCATCAGCCCCAGGCATTTGAATGATTTAATGAGAAGACTGCCCACCTATGGTATGGGTCTAAACAACTAAATTCGACAGCGCGACACAGCGTTTTCTTAAATTTCACTTGCCACACAGCCGTTTTAAGGGACAAAGACATGCAACACGTCTTTTCTTAAATTCTACAGCGTGACATGACCTTTCCTTAATTCAACACGTGATACAGGTTTTTTAAGCAACAACTACATGCGACACAACCTTTTCTTAAACTCAACAGTGAGCAAGGGCAATTTGATTACCGTACTAGATGAGCTTAGAGGGGGCCATTCCCATACCAAAATTAAGTGATGCCAGAAAGTGCACGATTTAAAAAAAAAAACGCCCACTAAGGATAAGCAACTTTTTTTTATACTTTAATAATTTTTCTAGGAAGATCCCTATGGCAGCGACGTAGCCATTTGTTCAACTCGATAAGAATAATTGGACGTCCCCACCCCCTGCATCCAGACCCCCGTGGTAGCACGAGGCAGTGAGTTTTCCCTATATATTAAATGCCTTACTGAAGACAAAATACATGATGTTGAGGCCGGGTGCGCAACTTTTTTAGGCGCTGCAACCGGTGTGTGCATCAAAATAATCCTTAATTTCGGACACTGCCATTTGTTCAACTCGATAAGGAAAATTGGACGACTCCTCCCCATCCAGACCCCTGTGGTAGGACAAGGCGGGCAGTGGGACGTGGGTCTGATTACCATGAAAGGGAATTAATTACGTCCCTTTAGGAGTCCCTTGGTGACGTGGAAGCCAGCATCAGATACGGAGCTCTGACATAGGATCTCCAAGATGAGGGTTTCTCAATATCATCTACTACTTTTAGTCAGCAGGAAATGATAATAGTATAGATCTTATGAATATATATAGTCTTTTTTTCCGACGGGGGCCTTCCATCTAGTACGTACCCACATTTTAAAAAAAACCTTGGTAAAAAATATGGAAAAGATTTGTACTAGAATGTATGCACATTTTCAAAGATCTGACCCCCTCTCCCCCCTTGATGCGTACATACTTAATGGAAGGCCCCATGATGCAAAATTGTGACAACATTTTTCAAACTTAGATAACTCTGAATATTCATCTAAATCTAAAAGTCTTTCTTAAGCAACAGGACAGGTTTGATATAAGTTTTCTTAACTTTTCATTGAAAATATATTTTTTATTAAATAGTATACTACTCAGAAAGTATAATATACGAGATGCAGAAGAAAACTGCGGTCAGGAACTGACTTAAGTGTAAACTAATGCAGCTCTGTCAACATATAGGCTGTGCTTGGATATTTTCCCTCCTTGAGACAGATGAACAAATACCTCGTCAAATAGTGAGAACAAACAAGAGAGTATTAGTGCAACTACGTTTTGTACACCGACTCAACAATATTGTTTGTTTACTTCACCTGTGTCACCTCTACCATACATTATGATAATATTCGCGTACTGTCTAACAACAAAATGCAGAAATAGTGAAATTGATTTGTTAAAATGTGTATTTTTCCCAAGAAATGTCCATACACTATCCATATTTCTTTAGCTATTGTTTTTGCTGAATAACATTGACTATTCTTCTGTTCATGATATGTCCAGTATAGCATGGAAATGTGCAATATAATCGCTAAAAATATCAAACAATATATCTGCCATGTCAGAAAGTTTTTGTCATTCTCATTGCATCGTCGACTTACAGGATGAGATACATCAAATTTTGAGGAAGATATAATAAATAAAATTAATAAATAGATGATAAATACAACTCAATAGATACAGATAGATATAGAACTGACAAGTAGGCCTTTCCCCATCGGCAGCTCCACCCTGACCAGAGTCAGGTAACAGGGGAGTCAGCATGGTAACCATAGCAACAGGCACCGGTAGTCCGACCCCCCTCCACTGTGGGCGACACCTGCCCAGGTAACTCAATGCCGCCATACCTGACCGCCGCCTATACCCGCAGGGGAGGGGACAGGGAAATGAGGGCCAGGGACAGGTTTTACCTTGTCGTATGGACAACTTTTATGCCTCTATTATTTACTTTTTTTCTTCTTTGTTTCTCTTTATTTAAAAGGGACTTTCTCGTCCCTGAGACGGACGTAATTTGCCCCGTTGTAACGCCCTTAGTGCTGGGCCAAATTCGCGACGTGACCAATGACGTTGCGTTATTACGTTCTGAAAGGGCAAAACACGACCCAGTAGCGTTGTTGTCAGGCTAACGTCGGCGGGTGTATCTCTAGAAACCCAAGGACGAGAACGTCCCTTTAATTCTCCCTACTACAGATTGCATACTGCAGAAGCCTAATTAAGATGCATTCTGGGAAATATATCGACAAACCACAAGGCTATAGACATTTTCACTTATTATGGCATTATTTGTACTTTGACATGATGGAAAACTATCGTTGACTACTTTTCATTTGGTACCTGCCTATCTTATTCCTTTTTTAAAATGGTTTGGAAACTCATTAATTAGAGGTAGATATATAGGATATTGATTTATACATTTTGTATAGGAATCCCTACCTTTTAGTCGACAAAATTTGTCCAAATTAACCTGCAGGTATATAAAATACTGTAAATCAGCTATCCGTGGTACGGTGAATTGTTCGTTTGCTTTCGAGGACAAAAGTGTGTATTGCTGCTGTTTATTACCGCAGGAATATTCCCTGGCATGGCATGCGCTACTGCCGCGTCAGGAATTCCTGTTCTGTGTTATGTTTGTGATGGCCGTTCCCGCACTGGTACTTTTCTAATACGTAAAATGTGTATAATCCCCACAGAATTCCAGAAAATGACCCCAAAGAAATATTTCCAGGGAGGCTTTTGACAATCTATACTTTTTCTAAGAAGATTCCTGTTATTGGTTAATGATTTCAACACGGCAAATTATCCCGCTTTAGTCGATCCCATACTTTGGCTTGTTCACAAAAGTGCATATTTTAATTTATGATTATGGGTTGAGAATTTATTATTTTATTATGGTTTCCAAAAAGAAAAAAGAAAAAAGAAAAAGAAAAAAAAGAACTCCTTGAAGCCCTGACGTGCTGGCATTAATTCCCAACCGTTCAAAACAATATAATTCATCTCTTCCTTTTCTTCGTGGGGTTTGTGTTCCGTTCCAATTTTACAGGGTTTTTTGAAATGCTACCTGAACCTCAGGCTTTACCTGCCCCATCCTCTGTTACTGTGAAAGTCATTATTATCCTGCCTTACACATGTTTGCTTAATACTCCTTTATTAGATTTCCGCGAAAATATGCACGGCGTAAAAATATCTTTCAAAATACCAACATAATTGGATTTACTTCTGATAACGCGAAATTAAATCATCTTTTAGAGCAAATAACCAAAAATGTATATGCGCGAAAGAACCTTTATTCAGTAATTTTCAGGGCTTAGGATGAAAGGAATTACTGATAGAGCTACTGACCGTTCCTCCGACGATGCGGCCCAGCGGGTACCAGGCGCGCTCGTCGAACCAGTTGAGGAAGTTGTAGAAGCCATTCTCCACCATGTGGTGCGTCGACCGGTAGTTGAACCTGTCAGGGACAAACAGAAAAATTCCATGAGTTTTTGCCTTAAAAAAAATATAAATAAATAAAAACAAAAAAAACAGCGATATTCCAGACGTGTGGGGTGGATTTTTTACACATCAGGAATTCAATTCCCGCACTGGGTTAAGTTTGGAGTGGCCACTTCCGCATTAATAGTTGTGTAATAGATAAGATAAGATGATGAGATAAGATAATGCCCAGAAATTTCAAGATAATGGCCTGATGAAAATTTGCCGAAGGAAGCTTTGGTACTTGAAATATGTTTCTAGGAAGAAGCCTGAAATAATCATTAAAAAAAATCATTAAACTAAAATGATATTTAAAAAAAAAATTAAGAAAAAGGGCTGTCTTGTTTTCTGACAAGTACTACTAATGATAGTTTACACGCCGGAACCTCTCATTGCTGCTATACCTGTTGGTTCATTGACAAAAAATAGTCTGTAGATATTTAATCCACCCTGACAATATAGACATAGGAAAAATCTATGGTGCCACCCAAAATTAACAACAAAAAAGTAGCAAATCCTACCAAAGTAGAACAAATTGCATCCCCTGACAATAAAAGGTTAGTATTGGACAACTCCTAGCGGTCCTTGACCGTCTCTGTTATTGCTCTAGGCCTTATATCTGGGTGTAGGATCAATATCTAGGTTAATAACATGTACATGGATTAATATTACCGGTAGTACACGTATATAGACAACTGATTCATATTCTATTCTGATCTGGCTCCTAGTCCTAATATACTACGATAAAACCAATAAAAAGGACCCAAAACATTCAATGAGTCTCTTTTCAACAATCATGTTAGTAGAGTTTAAAAGAATAAAATTGTTAAATGAAAATCGGGAAATCCTGATAGGAACTACAGGTGTTTGATTATTGATCTAACAATACTATTAATGACATTATCTTCTTTAGGATTTATGTTTTATCTTACAATATTATTAATGAAATTATCTTCTTTAGTATTTATGTTTTAATGTTTTTGCATGTTGTTTTCATTTTCTTTTAAATGCCCCAACAAATAGAATACCAGACCAGTGGATAAATATTACAAAAGTTTTCAGGCTACATTAGAATTCCATTTTGGACTATCAGTTCATTGATCAGATGAGTAAAGAATCGAGCTGCTATTTGTACATCTATGGCATTTCTTCATCAATAGTCTAATGCCAAAGGTGATGCACATCAATCATCAAAAGCTTATAAGTTATAGATCTAAAAGCATGCATTTCCTTATGTCACAAAACATTTGGCTTTTAGACTGAGGTCTGAGGAGGAACGTTCTCTGTAGATTCAGCATTGCATTATCCCTGCATTACCATAGAATGGATATTTGTCCACTGATATTGCATGCAATATTTTCTTATATCACCCAATATTCATATAGATCTATTGTCTCTAATTTATCATAATTTGAACTTATCCTAGACTAGAATGCTACTTGTTTAACTTCTGGTTCTAACGTTACTAGATAGACCTATCCCTTAGTCTAGACTCCCGTCTCTAGTCCAGACCAAGGAGAGGCCAACTAAATATTATCACTGAACAAGGACAACACGAGTAGACTGGTGAATGTTGGTGCAACATTTGCAGGCATAAAGACTGCCAGATGCTCCATAACCATCATAAATGTACACATCACTGACAGTGGGTTGACAGCTATCTCAGACGGTACAGACCAGTGAGTTGACAGCTATCTCAGACAGTCTAAACCTCATTGACAGGTGCGTTGTGACAGCCCCTAAACAGGGGAGGAGGAGGGGGACGGACGGCGTCAGTGCCGACAGGACCAAACTTTTACTCACCACGGATCGAACTCATGGATGATGCTCTCAAAACGGATCACGGCGAACAACCTGGAACTAAAGCCTGCAATCCAGGCGAGGGCGAGCACAAAAAACACGAGGAGACTCTTCCAGCCCCCTGGGTTGGCCAGAGCCGATCTGATGTCGCCTTTCCCACCGGCATCCGCCATGTTGGTTTACAGCTTTCAGCCACGTTTTCGGCGTGGACCAATCAGAGGCCGGGATACTGGGTCACCCTGACCCACTTTCTGACATTCAGCCTGGTACGCGGGTTTGACGATAGTTGGCGCGCTTACAAAGATATCGGACACATACGCCATCTAGGGGGTGAATTAGATTTCATAAAATCAGCAATTTGGCGCTTTGAACATTCTGTTGGGTAACTGTTGCGTTCAGGTAACATAGGTCTAAAAAAAGATAGGGAAGTTAGGTTCTTATTTATTTTATTTTTTGCTTAAAAAAGGGGGGAAAAAAAAGGGGGGGGGGGGGAAGGTATTGGCCCAGACAGTGCTGAAAAAAACGAGAGAAGAAATCCTAACTTCTTCTGAAACAATTTCTAGCATCTGAAATACATATCTTGAGAATAGGCTGATACGTATGATTATGCTTTTCCATGCTCTTTTGGTCAATTCTAACATTAACTATATATTTTAGTATTCTTTTTTGAAAAAATCCTTTAAAAAAAAAAAGTGAGGTCAGGGCCAAAACTTGTGGGTTACCTGAACACAGCCATTTTCCCTTTTTTTTTTTTTTTTTTTTTTAAATAGATCTAATGAACCTTTTGCCTACTGCCCCATGAAACATTAATCAGAATGTGATCGATGGTAAATAGTAACTGATAAGGTCTCGTTTTCTATAATTTTGCGATCAATTGCTCAATATTGAAATCAATCTTTATAATATCATTTGTTTTTCACTAATACTTGAGAACAAAATTGTATATAATAATTGCTGCATATTAAATAATCTAAGATGAGATAGGCCTAAGTTCTAGGTGGAAGTTTTTTTTTAAAGTGAATCTAGAATCTTGTATGTCGTTTTGTTCCAATAAGATATAACCGGCATTGTCAAATCGATCATTAGATTTAATGATTTGGGATTTATTTAACTGAAACCTTTTGAAATATTTTGTATGTTTTGTAGTATTCCCATAACATAGATCTACACAGAAATAACAGGCAAGTTTTGTTGTATTTGTGCAAGGTTTATTTCAGGTGACAAATATTAATGGTTAGATAGATATTAATATGATATGTTTGTCTTCCGCAAGTCATGTACAGGATGTAAACTAAAAAAAAATCCTTATTTGAAAAAAAAAAGTTTTTGGGTGAAAAATTGGTGAAATGTCCGTGAGTTAAAGACAGCAGACACATAAATCTCATGATAACATTCAAGTCGATTCTTTATTTCAAAATAACGTATCGTTAAACGTAAGATATAAAAAACAAATAAAGAAAACAATTCATGAAATTATTTTGCCGAAATTTAAAAGTGGTTATTTTTATTATAGGATCAGTTTGTGGATGTACATCAACATGTTTCAATTCTTTCGAGCCTTCATCAGGATTAACATTTATTTTATTTTGCCTAAATATTTTAATGGTTTCCTCAAGATTTTCCATTTTCCCATCTCAGACCTTTCACTGTTGAAAGAAACTGTCTTAAACACAAATAAAATAATAAGCATTTATAAACACTATCATTTTGGTGCCTCAATGCATCTGGCATCTTTTTGCTGGTGATGCCTCAATACATCTGGCAAATACACAGTGAAAGGGTTAATAAACGTCATGCCCCTACTTTTGTCACATAGCTTATTGGATACTATAGGATTATCTTGTATTAGTCGCAACCTATTAGTGGGGTCTGTTAACAACATTTTCGTTACGCGGCGGATAAAATCACCAAATTTTGCATGAGGCACCTCTGAGGCATATCTATTGAATCTAGGAGGGGAGCCATCTTGAAATACCAAAATGAAATTTTGACAAATTTTGTATGTTTTTAGCATTTGAAATTCAAGGTATTTAAGCAAAACTTTTGACTTGCTTCGATTAGACCTATTGTATAGATTCAAAAGGTAAATAATTGAATTTCCTGTCCTATAATCTACCAATTTGGACAATAGCAATGTGTTTCTAGGCATTTCAGAAGCTGAGATATAAGATTATTTCAATAAAAGTCGGTCATATTGGATTTTTGGCCCCTGTCCGGATTGTATTGATATTTCAAGGTGGCTCCCCTTTTGAATTCAATGGAGGGGTCCCAGGGGATCATCATACCAAATGAAATCAAGAAATCTTGTGGCAAAAGAGTAAAGTCTATATCCTTTCTTTTTGAATTATTTTGGAATCCAGTGGTCATTATCAAAGGTATCATACTAATGAATTCAGCTATTTTGAAATTTATTGTATTGTATTTGATGAATATCATATTTATTGAGCCCTCTAGGCTATTAACAACTGATATTGGAACCATTTCCCCTGGCCTTATGCCTTAGTAGCTAAAAATCATAATATTTCTCAAAATTGGTCAGCCATCTTGGATTTTGGATTTCCGCATTGACTTGAAACATAAATAATTGAATTCCCTGACCCATAATCCCTCAATTTTGACACCAACCATGTCTTTTTAGGCTTTTTAGAAGCAGAGATATAAGAATTTTTATAGTAAAAGTCGACCATATTGGTTTTTGGGCCCCCACATCCATCCTATTGATATTTCAACGTGGCTCCCCTTCCAGATTTGAGAGTTATGCCTCAGAGGTGCCTCATAGCAAATTTGGTGCTTTTATCCACCGCGTAACGATTTATCAAAAATAGGCCTTAACAGACCCCACTATATAGACCTTATGCAGACATAACCACATGATCACTTTTTGGTGATCACCATGTGGTGATCATGCCCACGTGGCTATGAAATAAATCTAAATTTTATAAATTTGGCAAACATGCAGTTATGGTTGATAATGATTCAGCCAGACTGTAATATGTAAATTGTCCTTGGAAATATATTCTAAATGCTTAAAATTGCCAATCATCATGGTTATGAATTGATCCCCAATATGACCTCATTTATGACGTCATCTGTACAACATCTATATTAGGGAAGTTCTGTTACATATCAAAAAGCAACAAGGCACACTTTAGATCACACTGATGTAAGAAATGGCAAATTGATAATTGCTCAATGTTCTTCAATTATGTCAGAAACATTTTTTTTCAGTGCAACATCAGTTAAAGGAAAAACAAAAAACAAACAAAAAACACATCAGTTACAAGATATCATATTTGAGATAAATAACTTTTATTTGCCAAATGGTATTCAGAATAATGGTTAATGTACATATGTCTTTTTATCAACAGTATTTTAATGTCAAAAGACAAATCAATGGTTAAAATGTGATCTTACACATTAAGACGGTTTGGTACCACTTTTCCTCCTTTGCATAGAAAGGATTTTAACATCAATAGGAATTTCAGAGGAATGAGTTGCATTTCATATTGAATTTAAAGTTTAGGTGCTTGGATGCCTCTTTTCTTCATATCCTTAGAGAATATATAGTAAACGCATGCCCCTTCCTCCTTAGACGGCTTAGAGGATGTAATGCATATTGGAGATTGGGGGTTAACATAATCATATTCATCATCCACAATGCACTAGAGAAAAATTCATCCAGGAGAAACGGCTTCAGCCTTTAATAATCTATTCATATATTAGATTTTTGGGCAGTACTTTGTGATCATACTCTCGTCCGTTTGCTCAGCCAAAACTTAGTGACGATATAATTATTGTAATGTGCTATATAGTTCGTTGTTTGATGATATTATGTTTTATATATATTCATACATGTACCGTGAAAATGTTATGGTCAGTCCATGCGCCCTGGGTCCATTAAAACACAAAATGGTGCAAAGTGTGAACTATGCACCAAAGGACATTAGGATTGTAATAGATATTGGAATGTACACAAATGGCACATGTGAATGTAAGTTTGTCTCTTATTCTTCAATGAGGATTGCTCCGTGTCACATGTAATTGTTTCCCGACATAATCAATGCATACATATATGCTCAGGGTCGGATGCAGATAGGGGGTACATATATTTAAGAAGCATATTTATGAATATAGATATGGTTCTCACATAGACATAATTATATGCTTAAAATACTACAAACACAGCTGAGACTGGAGTACTTTCAATCGTCTTTTTTTTCATTTACTGGTAGATCATGTATCTTTAATCTGTATGTATTCTTATTCTATTTATCAAATATTTCTGAATAGTTGTGCAGGCTGCCTAGGGCTTATGTAGAAAAACACTTCTGTCTATGTGCTTCTGTTCTGTATCTAATTATATCACAAGTTGTGCATTACTAGCCCAATTTCCAATTCATAAAAGGAATAGGATATTGCAAAGAAGATTATACATCTAACATTCAAGCTGAATCATAATGAGAAAGGGATGCCCAGACACATTCATTATTGTATGCAAATTGCTTCATGAGTATGAGGCTTAGTGGATAGTAGGGACATTATATTTTACACATCAATCACAGACACATATCAGAAGAACAGGTTTCCTCCATGAAATTTGAATACACAACAATATCACAAGCTAGGAGCTGTATAAGACCTGGGTGCTGCCATATATTCTGTTAATGCTAAGCAATACAGAAATCTAATTAGAGCCTCATGACATTGAGGGGTTTTCCACCCCCAGGAGGCTGCCCTTTTTTGGGGGGCAGTCTGGGGAGGGTGCTTCCTCTACAGGGAAGGGTACTATTTCTACAGTCTTTTGGAGGCTCACTGTGTGGCCTTGTGGAATAAGTCTTGGTACTGCCATCTGTAGGCCTCAATGAGTACTGGCCACTGCTGCCCCTTCTAGTCTTCAATGAGAACTGGCCAGTGCTGCCCCTATTAGGGCTCTGTGGGAGCTGCATAATAGTGGAAGGAGCCTTGCTGGTATCTTTGATAGAATAACTGGCTTTCCCATTTGGTGCTGAATAGAGAAGTTCATTCTGTATTTTGAGTTCAACTGGTAGGGCAGTTTTGCAGTATGCAGGAGTGTCCAGCATGGCTGGTGTCCTTTGAGCTATTGTCAGGGACTGTTTCTTAATGTTTGCACTCTTATTTAACACATACATGTCATTGGCAGCAGGTTGTGTACATTGCCACTGACGCACAGCGCACATCTTCAGCAGGAGGAGCAGGGTTGCAAAAGCTAGGAAGACAGTTCCGATATCAAAGTGCATGTTTCTCTCGTTAAAGTTCTTTATAAGCGACATGGTGAAAAGAACAGCTGAGAGGAAATATGGAGTTACAACCCAACCGGTGACAGGGTTAGTGAGAAAGACTTCAATGCTCCACCATAGGGCCAAAAAGGCCATGATGATTCCCACAGCAATATACTCAGCGATGTCGAGACTGACCACACCGTGCTGCTGCAGGAGACTGGCTAGGTTGTACATGGCCAGGGCATTGGTCCATGTAGCCATCAGAATAATGCCATTATATACAACCACCCTCACACCCCACACATGGCAATGTGACCTGTCCGGCTGCATCATTCTGTGATACCGCCCTCCAGCCCTCACACTTCCACCAATCGCGACACAAAACATGATGACCGATACAGCAATGGGTGCGATAGAATATGTACCAGCAGTTGGAAGTGTCCTCAGGAGGACCCAACCGAGGACACCACCGAGCCCTAAGATGAAGGCGATGAACACGTAGCAGGGAAGGATGGTTGGGAAGAGATGGGGGTTGAGTTTGGACTGAGTGGTCCACCAGCTGACAGCAACAAGAGCATACAACAGCCAAACTAACTGTAGAGCATATACCACAATGTTGATGTAGAAGATCCAATCTGTCTCCACGATATCAAAGTGGTACCATTCCCACACGGAGCCTGATGTATTCCCAAAATTAGCTGAAAAAAAAAAAAGTGTTATACATTGCAAGGGGCTTGTGTACTGAAAAATGCTGAACAGATATAGTAAGAAGTTCTATGATCTGAAATCTAGATATTTTTGTTTATGATCAGACATTTTAAAACCTAAATTAAATTCTAGTTCTTGAAATTGACATAAATGGCACTGGTGACACTTGAACAAAATTGATGCTATAAATGTTTTTTGTCTGATCTAACTATGTAAAAAATGATGAATAGAAAGAATGTCTACAGAGCATGTAGACCTGTCCTAAAAAATGTTATTTAGAATTAACCCATTAAAACACTTCTTTGGACAGTAATTGCTGATTAAAACATGCGTTTTGTATGAAAGGCAAGGACTCTATTTATGGGCAGGATAGCTATCAATTGTTATGCATGATGGGAAGTGGTGGGGACAAAATGGGGTGAGGGAGTAAAGTTCCCAGCCAAACATGTAATGTTATCATAATGTTGCAGCAATGTTCTCTATTGGTTTTTGTTATATTATTTTGATGGCTCCCAGTAAGGTTGCTGTAATGTACTGCTGTGACATTGCAATGGGATGTTATTTTAATGTTCTGGTTACATTCTTTAATCCTAACAGAATGTTCTTATCTCATTCTGTTTTGGTTTTGTTCTAGTCTTACCAAAAAATAATGTTATAATAACATTCTGATTTGGTGAGGTTTCAACCTCACCATCAATAACATAATCGTTACATGCCATCTTAGTGAGTAACAAACTGACTAAAATAGTATGGTTGCAAATTGTTTGTTACATCGCAAGTTGATTGGGTTTAGACCCATACTAGAAGGGTTTCACCCCTTGCACAAAAGGGAGGGGGCACACGCAGTTTTGAGAAGGTTTTGGAACCACCAATAACCAAGCTACACCCCTTTTAGAGAATTGGGGGCATGGGGAAGGGGAGCTGTAGACGAGAAGGGAGGAGAAGGGAGGAGGGGGTAGTTGTTGTAATTGTTACAAACGAGGGTATTCATAGCATTTCACATCCCATTAATTTTACACAATGAGAAAGTTATGATGGTAAAGCTTTGGGGGCACCTCTATACCACTAACAACTATAGGACACCCCCAAACCAAAAATGATGTGAGTTAGAGTAAAGGCAAAAACAGAGATTTACATATAGATATATGGATATTTCTATTTATGTTTTTTTTCATATGGATTGTATGCTTACTCCATGCCGTCCACTGCTGGTACCATGACAACAGATGTAGAACAGCTACCCCGCCTGCGGCAACCAGTGCCAGCAGTCCGAGCAGAACTCGTCCCACGTGACACCGCCGGGCCTCCGCCATGGTGATCAGCAGGCCTGCATGAAAGTTTGATCATTAGTGTATGAATATAATCTTTAATATATCATTGAGAATAATTTTTGACACATAGGTCAGTTGTACTCAAATTATAAGATGCACATATATATATCCAGACAGGATCCCCTATGCATGCAGATCCAGGATGGGAGTTTCCTTTGGGGCTCCCTGGGAAAGAATAGGTCTCTAGTATCCCCTGCTGATTGTAAAAGGTGACAATAGGGGTTGGGGTAGACAGGTTGTCTATGACCTCACAGGTTTTCACACTTGCCATAATTATGTCCTGTGAGTCCCCGGCTGTCAAGCCTAGTATATATGGTTTCCCTGAAGGTTTCTTCTTCATTACAGCAAAACCTGTACCTATTTACTTCCAAGGGTCCAAAATGGGTGGCAAAACCAAATTAGGGGTTCATTTCCCAGCTGCATAACTCTGTCATTCATCTTCTCAATTGATTTCAACATTTCAACTGTTCTTACCATGATTATGACCGCAGCTGTTTGAATGGCGTAAAGCGACCATTATTCATTCAGTCACTCCTGACAGGGTGATTTTTTCCCCCTTTAAATTTGATTTCATGTTTTTTGTAGAGCTATATTACAATGTAAGTCTTTTATAGACATATTTGATGATTAACAGCAATCAATACAAGAGAAACAACCGTTTTTTCATACACCTATGTACATAAGGTCTTATGACATCTCATGATTATATAATAAGATACCAATCAATTTGTATAGACAATACAAATTTTCGTGTGAAGCCATAACACTTGCCTGCACATCATTGTGACTGTCACTCAGTTATGGGAACTGGTGAACGTACCATATTTAAATTTGGTTAAATGAAACTTTCAGAAATAAGGTAAAACTATATCAGTTTTCTCTTAAATCTACTCTTTTAATTTGATATTTGGTTTTTGGCCGGAAGTCAATTCCATTAGGACATTCCTTTGGAACAAGGGCTTATCCTGGCTTAAAGGGAGCCAAAACCAATATAATTGATTTGAGCAAGAAAAATGTGTTTTTAACTATTTTTAGCATGTTTCATGGTTTAGATTTTAACGTATGCCAGGAATAGGCTCAAGGAAAGGATTTCCATGATTATTTGAGTTTGGAAAATTCCATTGAATTTATTGGTTTTGGCTCCCTTTAAGCTTTTGCAGTAAAATCATACTTTAACATTACCTTACTTTTTAAACGCAGCCCCTGGATAACATGAAAAAGAAGGAAGTATTTAGACAGGAGTGGGGAAATAAACATAAAGAACACTCGGCAGGGGTATATAGCAGAAGTTATAAATTTGGATAGGCAGATCAGGCCTTGTTAATATTTGCTGTTGACAGCACTTGGAAATCTGGTCTAGGTTGTGAAACAGCATACATACTCTACCTCTGAATAAAGGAACTGGTTGTGTGTCAAGTATATACATTGCAAATATTTCATGGCATGGAGGAATGTCCGTCTAGATTGATGAAAACTTGGTAATTATCCAAGACACGATTATGCTTTCTGTGTATTGTGGGCTAAGATTGAATAGATAAGAACTAGTGTTTCACTTATTAGGAGCAGATGCAGACTATCTTCAAAAAGGGGAAGGGCAATGTAATGGTCATATGCTGTTGTCCTGTGCACATCTTGAAGTCGTCGGGGTGGTTTAGTCACCTTAAGCTTTAGTGGACGCACTTTTATGAATCAGGGAATATGATATAAACAGGTGACATTAGAAGAAAATCTACAGCTTTTACCATTGTGTGAGAAATGTTATAATGAAGAAACATTGAATAAGACCATCTTAACATTTGTTTGTATCAATTTAGGTAGTTTTACTCCAATACAAAAAAAAATGTATGCACTCTATTTCCTAAAGTATCCAGATACCTATTATATCATTTAGGAAAAAACTTGTTAGTTCTTAATGTTCCTCCCAGGTGACGCCCTGACTCGTAGTGAGTACCTTTAAGCTTCCTCTAGATGATTTTGACTGCCGGGAATTGCATGGTCATGTAAGGTTTGATTTTAATGACTACCGGTACTAGTATCACTGGAACCCATCCATGCTGCATGTCATTTGAGAGAGAATTTAGGATCCTATCTAATGGCATAAGCGAGAGGCCTTCCATTAAGTTCGTATGAACATTTAAAAAAAACCTCAGACCTCCCACCTGCCGTAGGGAAAATTTTACATTGCATTTGTACAGGAATAATGGGCCCTAACATATATAAATGAGTAGCCTATATAATACTACTACTGACGATTTTCCCAAAGTGCGAGTAAAATTGAATAGCGGAATACAGACTTTAACTTCAGCCCACCACAGGACCAATATAGACCATGCAAACATGGACCATCTAAGTAGGAAGTCGGGAGTATTCTCAGAACACCCCACGCCCACCTCTACCCTCCCAGGCCAGGGGCCTGCCGTGAAAAACTGGAGTTGTTCCCCTATTAAAATGTAACACGTATATATCACCTCATATATACACTGAATTTTTGTCATCGGAAGAACAGGGGGTTACCCTGGTTGATGATAAATACAATAAACAAAAACAAATTTACATGGAGAAATAATTGGTATCACTTTGGCATCTCACGACTAGATCGTCTTCAATTTTGAGGTAATCAATTTAACTTAAGTGGTGGGTGCATTCGGAAATTATAATTGTGGTTAACTGCAACTGTCACCTTTGTTTGACAGGGTAGGCCATAACGAAACATGAGTAGCAGGGGCATTCAGAAAGTGTGATTGTGGTTAACCGCACCCTTGCGGTGGCTTGCTTTGGCGTTATTTTTGGTTTTCGATGCTCATGTTTTGCGTTTCTTCATAGACATGCATGTGTGTCTATGGATTCAGAGGCCATTTTGGTACCTGTCAACACAAGCTAAAAATACAGAGAAAATATAGCAATTTTCTTGTAGAGATTGACACCAATGTCAAACAATGTATGCAAATTCCTATAGGGTAGTCGGAAGTTTATGTTTGTGCATGCGTGGTCCTTTGGCGCCACTACCTGTCGGGGGTCAAGCACGACTTTTCAGCCAATCAGGACCCTCCCCTTTTCAATATGGCAGCGCCCAGGGAAAAACTCCCGTCAGGCCTATACCTCTTGCGGCGCTTACTTTCCTTGCAGTAGTGTCCAACTCGGCAAACAAATTGCTTATTACAAATAAAACAAGTACTTCTTGAAATATCGGCTTTAAGACCTATTCGCCATATGCGAGTAAATCCATGAGATTTCGATCTCAGAATCACATGCAGAAGAAATTGTTATTTTGATTTGAAAATGTCACAGTGGCGGATCCTGGGAGGGGAGTGCAAATGGAACAATTGCTCCCCTCTCCTAGAGCCAATGGACACAATTTGTGCATCTTAAAATTGAAAGGTCTGTGTAAATCTGGTATTCTCATTTTTCATTGTTATAAGGGAGGTCAGGGTTTGTCCCCCCTCCCGAGAGCACTAGCTCTGGATCCGCCCCTGAAATGTATCATATAAGTTGGTTGAGTATTGGTTGCTTTATACCCTAAATAATTATATATATATATATATATATATATATATATATATATATATATACAGGAACCCTTCACACAAACCATGGAGGCCTAAAGTTAATTCCCCCCCCCCCCGCTAAAAAAAAAGAGAAAAAAAAAGAAAAAAAGGAGAAAAATCCAGACCCCCCTTCCCCCTTGATGTGCACGTCCTTAATGGAAGGCCCCTCGGTGATTTATTCTTAGCAAAAACTTGCAGCTGTAGCTAGAGTCGTGACATGAAAGTCAGGTTTTTAACATATTTGACTCCAACGGTTTCCCCCTACGTGTATTTATGACATTCAATGGAGCATCCTTACTTGGACATTTTTTGTTGTTGGTTAAAGATTCCTCTTTTTATTGTTTTTAGGTGAGGGGAAGTAGACATCGGCTTAGCCCCTTCTCCGATTCCCTTACTTTTAATGCTATTTATATCTTCAGCATGCAGAATAAAATGGGACCTAGGATTTTATTTTCTGCAAGCGGCATTTCCGCTGGATTTTAATCGGTGTATACAAAGGTGCATGTGGACGCGCGTGCACGTCTTTGAAGAAAGGATGTATATTCTAGGATTCTTTATCCTCATATCAATACCGTGAAAATAGTTAAGGGTATAAAGTAAATTTAAGTTCTGCGCATATAATGGTAAAATAGGAAGCCAACATCCGTACACATAGTCCTTCCCCATATAAACGCAATATGAGGAAATAAGTCGATGTCTATGTTTCGGAAATTTTTAATGCTTTTGGTAAGTCGGCATGCACATTGATTTACATGTACATGTACTATAAACGCGAACCTTGGGTCGCGGACCTTGTGCATGTAACCACTCCTTATTGGGCTTGGCGGGTGTCAATTATTTTGATTCAATCAAAAATTGTATCTAAAAATACAGGATCCATTTAAAGAAAACGCCACCAGTTTTTTTTTCAAACTATTGTGGCCCTTGACCCCTGAAATCGACACGGCGACATTGCCATTTCTTTAAATTCTGTAAGACAACATGAACATGGGCTTTGGAAATAATTCCTAACATGGGACCGCAGCTTTTCTCGAATTCGACACATTGAGAGTAATTAGCAACAATTACATACGACTTTGCCATTTTTAAAAATCGACATGCGACATTAGGAACCCTTATCAAGGGGCTCTCCAGGAGTTCTCAGTTTGAGAATGTCTCAGATTCTAGTAAAATTGAACATTGGCCAAGTCACAAAAACATAGAAGAAAAACAAGAAAGTGATAGGCGAGGCAAATTCAAGTTCACATGTACATCGATCCATATTAATGGGTCTATACTCCCAAAGTCAACACACCGGCAGTCACATGGGCATTTCTTAGAGCTTCAAAATATTTCACTTCTGATTGAAGAGACTGAGCAGAATTCTCATTGTGTGAATAGACTTGTAAATTGCTTTCGACTTTAAGGATATCTTTTTTCGGTGTCCGAACTGTTTGTTAGGGGCTAAACTATCCAGCTCTCGTATGCAATGATGAATTGGGGTCTCAAGAGTCGTGATCGAAATAAAATGAAACTGCGGCAGGTGGCGAAACTCAAATAATCGATTTCCTAAAAATCCCCAAGATCCTTCCTCTAAGGAAGATTATTTGAGTTTGACACAGGGATTAAGAAACACAAGATATTGGGACATTTCCAATATCCTTGGGACTTCATAGTCAAAAACTGTAAGGGGGTAGTATACTACATTTGGACTGTGAAGGAGATCAACAAGGTACCCCTTAATTGGTGCAGTAAAAATAGTTAATCAGTGTAACAGTTATTTCCTGCTCTTCATGTTACCATGTTAAAGCTGTATTTCACTAGGTGACTTTGACAACTTGGAATTTGGAACTTTTTAAGTTTCTGTTATATAACAATAACCCCTGCATGTTACATACCATTTGAAAGATATTTTAAAATCCTTTCTAATGATATATAACATGTCATGATAAGCATTTTATTCCTTCTCACGATCTTTGAAATTACAAGAAAAATCGGATAGTGGAATATGACCTCCGTACTGCCGCGGTGCCCTGTGCGCCATTACCCCTTGTTCTCGTCTACCAGACACGACCTTGATCGCCCCCAATTTTCCGGTGATTACCTCTGAGAAACCGATATAATAGCAAAATAGGAAAATGAGACATAAGTAACAATTACATGAACAGACCGTAGATTGGGTCTCCCCACCTGCTGAAATCCGGTACCGGTTCTATTAACTACCTATAGAAAATTATAACATTTCAATATTTTGTGAGGATTTCGTTTTAGAAAATAATGCATTTCATAAATTCATGGCACAATTCCTGAGTTACATTTTCACCATTTTCAGATTTTCACAAAAGAATAGGCCTTTTTTTTAAACCTTTTGATAAGCTACCGTCAAATGATATGTGAATCCCTACTTGGCATTTGGTTTCTTTGTATCCCATATATTCTGAACAAACCCATGGTACTTGTTAAACTTGTGAATAAATCGCATTGATGTGTAGGATTCCCTTAATTTTCCATATCACGGGCTTGCAGGTAATTTGCCTTTTCTAGTTTATCGTAAGAGCCACCTTGAGAATGAACAATCACTCCTCTACATGCTGAACAGAACTAGGGTGGCATCAGATTTATATTGAAATTTGCTCTTTTTCTAGAATAGTTTATAAACACCTGAACAGAAGGTACCTCCTTTCATGTAAGTGAGAATGGTTAAATAACTTTAAGAAAAAAAAAGAAAAGAAAGGAAACTCCGGAACTGCCATGAGAATCCTGTTTTGAAACAAAGGCAATTTCCTGAACCAGAGATCCGTAATACCATCTGTGCTTGTGTATAAGCGTGGGATTGTAACATGTAATTACAGAGCAGTGTGGGACTGTAGGATTATAAATCTCACACATTCTTATAGGCATGATATGAAATTTGTTTGCCATACTAGTTTTCAGGGGAAAATGAGAAGATTTGTTTGTATAGTTTTCTGGTGGTATAAAAAAAACAAATCAGTAGGAATTTTGTGATACAGTTCACTTTATATAATGGTAAGGATTTTGAAACCTTTAACTATGAAAATATATAGTCCTATGTACAGCCTACGACCCTTAACTCAGTACACATATCAGGGCCATATACACGCAGTCCTACAGCCTATGACCCTTACCTCAGTGCAGGTATTACCACATCAGGGTCGTATACACGTAGTCCTACAGCCTATGACCCTTACCTCAGTGCTGATATTACCACATCAGGGCCATATACACGTAGTCCTACAGCCTACGACCCTTACCTCAGTGCAGATTTTACCACATCAGGGTCGTATACACGTAGTGCTACAGCCTACGACCCTTACCTCAGTGCAGGTAGTAGTATAGAGGGCCTTCACCCCCACTCCCTGGATTGTTGACATAATGACGTAATACCATTCAAGTGTTTGTGTAAACACTTGTTGTTTGTTTGTTTACATACTTAAGTGTTTGTGTAAACACTTGTTGTTTGTTTGTGTACATACTTGACCTACTTAGGTGTTTGTGTAAACACTTGTTATTTGTTTGTGTACATACTTGACGTATTTGTGTACATACTTAAACAATGAAAGGGTCAATTAGAATGAAATACAGATTAGAACAAGTTTGAACATGTTTGGCATGAGGGTATAATTATCATTGTATACAAGTACATGGAGATACTATCATTTAAGTTCATAGCCAACATTTGGATTTGTTGTAATATGGAGATACAACCAATTAAGTCTTCCATAGAGTGGAGTGAAGATGTTGCTAATATTCCATGGTGGTAAACATTACAATTTAAGCCACGTAGTAGTATCTTCATTAGTGGTACAACTGGTTGTGGTAAACCTGTTTTTAAACTTTTACAAGAATCAAAAAGAATGTTTATTTACATACAATTTTGTATTTGCTATGGGGTTTATCAAAGCGTTTTCAAGGATATGGAGAGAGATATTCTCCAAATCACATTTCTATTGTTGAAAGAAATCGTCATCGAAGGCCTCTCACAGGGCCTGGATAGTGCCAACTGTCATATCTACAAATGTTTGGTCATTATGGTAAACCAGTCATTATCAGAGATTTTACGTCTTACTTAATTTTTAGTATTATCATATAGATATATATTTCTGGAGAACATTGTATAGAATCATCTCATTAATATTCATGTATTTCCTTTAGTCACTGGACCTCAGTTTGTGCCAAGACAGTCTAAACCTGGTCGCCATCAGATTCTGACCTTCTCCTCCTCCTGTATTTTTATTTATTATTTATTATTAATTACTTATGTTCTTTTTCATTGTTAATAAAAGGGCCAAGTTAATTAAATATCTACACCTGAATCGGCAAGAGCATCATTTCTGCCTTTTTTTCCCCTTCATTCAAATATATGTCAACCATTAAGCTGAACATTGTGGATACAAGCATACATACTTTAGATTGAATTAACCTAAGTCAATGAAAACCTTTATTGTAACAATCTTTTCATTTCTTGTCACGGTGAATGTTTGAGACTGTCCAATCAAATCAAAAGGGTGTCTATTATAATGCCAAGTATCAAAAGTAGTACTACCACAGAATCTTATACAAGTACTCAATATTCAACAGACAGAATATAAATGTTTCTAATGTGATAATTTTGTTACTAAAATCAAATGTTGTATGGTTTTCATAGTTTATGCCTCTATTGATATTGTTAGTTTTACTGATATGTGTATTCGTATTTGGCATGGTGAAACATTTTAAAGATTTTAGAAAATCAATCACAACTGGCCCTATTTACTTACCAACTACTGCTATGGATTAGTGCTAGTCTAATGAGAAGCTTCAATCATGAACTTTACACTATCAAGCTTAACAAAACCAATCTATCACCATACAATGATAAAAGGTATATTCTTAATAATGGATGTGATACACCAGCTTATGGACATTACAAAACCCACAAATAGTGTAATCAAATGGTCATCTGTTCATTCTGCTTTGAGACACAGAAGAGACAACAAGATGTATAAGTGTAACCAGTGTTCTAAAAGCTACACAAGGCAGTATGATCTTCAAAGACACATTAAAGGAAAACATTTGGTAACGCCGCCGCCGCCGCCGCCGCCGCAAATAATGCCGCCGCCGCAAATAACGCCGCCATTGCAATTGGGGACACTTCCCCTAGTTTTGGGACGCTTCCCCTAGTGTTAAACCTGTAGGAAAAATGTTAACCACCTGTTACCAACTGGACTCCAAACCCACTTTCCCCAGAAGGCTGTGTCAGAGTTTGATCTAGTCAAATTGTATGGAGCCGTTAGTTGACAACGACGCTTGCCACGAGAAGGCCGCTCCAAATGAAGCATCATTTAAAATTTTGAATTTTAGAACGAAAGTTTGCCCTATTCTATTTCTGGGATCTATGAAGAGTGTACAGTTCTTGTTTTGCTAGCCAATATCTTATTTGATTTAAGTTGGAATGTTTACCCTCTACTTGTGTCACTTTACATAATTTGGATGGAGAGCTAAAAGTTGCAGCATGCTTAGGACCATAGTAAATGGAAATTAGATTTTCATCCATCGTCACCGATTTCTAACTGTGACATGATTATTAAGGATCTTAGAAGGAGCTTATAAATCCTCCGACTCCTCCGACTCCTCTTCAGAATCCAATTCTTCACTTTCAGAATCCAATTCAACACCTTCAGAATCCAATTCTTCACCTTCAGACTCCAATTCTTCATCTTCAGAATCCAATTCTTCATTTTCAGACTCCAATTCTTCTTCTTCAGAATCCATTTCGGAAACATTGCTCTCTCCCTCCTCAGCTTCACTATCACTTGACTCTAAATCATTCTCAAGTAGATCCTCAAACCTACACTTATATTTTTGTAAAGCTTTCTTTATAGCTTTAGATTCTTTCCATCCTTTTTTCATATAGGATTCTGCTTTGTTAAGAATATCACTGATAGTCTCATTACATCTGAGGTCTATGGCTTGTTGTAGAAATCTTTTAAGTATTTTGAAGAATTGCTTTCTCTCCTGTCCTTCTTCAGTATCATTACATGCCTCATCCCACATCCACTTAAAAGTTGGATTATCTGTGTCATTGTCATCATCTGATCCTTCATTCTCGCTATCACTCTCTAATTCCATTCTAGCTTTCTTGGCTGTAGGTTCAGAATCACACTTCCTAGTGTGCCTTTGCAGATCATACAGATTTCCATACACTAACCCACACTCAACACAACTATAGAACTTGGGTTCTTCTCTTGATATACTTGATGGAATATTGCAACGACCAGAATCCATTTTCTTGTCTCCTTGTACTACACTGACTTCACACATGTTAGCTACATGGATGTCTATGTCTGAATGAGTACCAGATGGTGGATTTACTTCTTTTATAGTTTCTTGTGAACGTGGATTGGATAATAATCTGTCTGTGGGAAGCATGTTTGGTTTGTTGATCACCACTAAATGTCCATAAGGAACAGAAACTGCTTCCTCATACTTATGTAACAGACAATTTCGTTTCCCTGGAAACATTTGTTGGGCAATGGTTTGGATTTCTTGTCTATCAGCAGGCATGTCAAATAACACCAAGTAATGTGAGTTGCGTCGTATCGTTTTTGTTCCAGGTCCAAAGAAGTTTTGCATTAAAGTTATGACTGAAAGGTTTCTATGGTGGCTGCCTCTGGTATACAAATGAGTAATGCTTTTATCTTTTCCTACTTCTGTCATTAAGTCATCCAAGACAAGTAGATTTCTAACACTTGGATCAAAATATTTGTCATCTTCCAGATCATAGGGTATGCCTTTAACAAACTCAACACCTTTAATAGAATCATATATGGGTTGCCACTGAGTATAGCACCATACAATTCTTTGAGGGCAAGGCTGAATCCAATTGGACAGATATTGAAGCATGTTATATGTCCAAGTAGTTTTCCCACTTTGTGTAGGTCCAGCAATAATCATTGTAAAGGGATGACCGAACATAACATGCGGGGGTGGTGGTGGCGGCGGCGGCGGCGGCGGCGGCGGCGGCGTTACCAAATGTTTTCCTTTAATGTGTCTTTGAAGATCATACTGCCTTGTGTAGCTTTTAGAACACTGGTTACACTTATACATCTTGTTGTCTCTTCTGTGTCTCAAGACAGAATGAACAGATGACCATTTGATTACACTATTTGTGGGTTTTGTAATGTCCATAAGCTGGTGTATCACATCCATTATTAAGAATATACCTTTTATCATTGTATGGTGATAGATTGGTTTTGTTAAGCTTGATAGTGTAAAGTTCATGATTGAAGCTTCTCATTAGACTAGCACTAATCCATAACAGTAGTTGGTAAGTAAATAGGGCCAGTTGTGATTGATTTTCTAAAATCTTTAAAATGTTTCACCATGCCAAATACGAATACACATATCAGTAAAACTAACAATATCAATAGAGGCATAAACTATGAAAACCATACAACATTTGATTTTAGTAACAAAATTATCACATTAGAAACATTTATATTCTGTCTGTTGAATATTGAGTACTTGTATAAGATTCTGTGGTAGTACTACTTTTGATACTTGGCATTATAATAGACACCCTTTTGATTTGATTGGACAGTCTCAAACATTCACCGTGACAAGAAATGAAAAGATTGTTACAATAAAGGTTTTCATTGACTTAGGTTAATTCAATCTAAAGTATGTATGCTTGTATCCACAATGTTCAGCTTAATGGTTGACATATATTTGAATGAAGGGGAAAAAAAGGCAGAAATGATGCTCTTGCCGATTCAGGTGTAGATATTTAATTAACTTGGCCCTTTTATTAACAATGAAAAAGAACATAAGTAATTAATAATAAATAATAAATAAAAATACAGGAGGAGGAGAAGGTCAGAATCTGATGGCGACCAGGTTTAGACTGTCTTGGCACAAACTGAGGTCCAGTGACTAAAGGAAATACATGAATATTAATGAGATGATTCTATACAATGTTCTCCAGAAATATATATCTATATGATAATACTAAAAATTAAGTAAGACGTAAAATCTCTGATAATGACTGGTTTACCATAATGACCAAACATTTGTAGATATGACAGTTGGCACTATCCAGGCCCTGTGAGAGGCCTTCGATGACGATTTCTTTCAACAATAGAAATGTGATGTGGAGAATATCTCTCTCCATATCCTTGAAAACGCTTTGATAAACCCCATAGCAAATACAAAATTGTATGTAAATAAACATTCTTTTTGATTCTTGTAAAAGTTTAAAAACAGGTTTACCACAACCAGTTGTACCACTAATGAAGATACTACTACGTGGCTTAAATTGTAATGTTTACCACCATGGAATATTAGCAACATCTTCACTCCACTCTATGGAAGACTTAATTGGTTGTATCTCCATATTACAACAAATCCAAATGTTGGCTATGAACTTAAATGATAGTATCTCCATGTACTTGTATACAATGATAATTATACCCTCATGCCAAACATGTTCAAACTTGTTCTAATCTGTATTTCATTCTAATTGACCCTTTCATTGTTTAAGTATGTACACAAATACGTCAAGTATGTACACAAACAAATAACAAGTGTTTACACAAACACCTAAGTAGGTCAAGTATGTACACAAACAAACAACAAGTGTTTACACAAACACTTAAGTATGTAAACAAACAAACAACAAGTGTTTACACAAACACTTGAATGGTATTACGTCATTATGTCAACAATCCAGGGAGTGGGGGTGAAGGCCCTCTATACTACTGCAGGTATTACCACATCAGGGTCGTATACACGTAGTCCTACAGCCTACGACCCTTACCTCAGTGCACATAATGATATTACCATAATAGTGATGTACACATATAGACCTACAGCCCATGCACCTTATCTTAGTGCAGGTGTTACATCAGGGCTCCCCTCTCAGGGCTGTCCCAGGTATCATCACGGGCAGATCCAGGATTTCTGAAAAGGGAGGGTGTCGGCATATATAGGGCAAGTATTACAACGGCATGTATATGTGCATATATGCACATGGAAATTTTCCCCGGGAAATTTTCACTATATATAAACCTATTCCTAGTTTAGGTGTCCACCAAAAGAGGGGGGAAGCGGGGTCAGGACCCCCTGGTCCTACCCCCTGGATCCACTTGTCTATATTATACATCAAATGTAGCCGTATGGCCTACGACCCTTACCTCAGTGCTGGTGTTACCACATCAGGGCCGCCTCTCAGAGTTATATATGTGCAGTCCCAAAGCCATGACAGTGGATGTGTTCCTAAGGTGTGTACACCTGTGACTCGCCAGGTGACTTCTGCCAGACGCGTCTGACGGGCGTCTGGGAGCGGGGGTGGAGAGGAGCTTTGAGGGGGCCCTGGATGGAAGGGAGGCGGGGGTTACTGCTTGCTATTCAAATTTAGTAATTTGGTCAGGTTTTTGAGTTTGCATCAATTGGGAGAGATATATCCGTTACTTCGCATTGCATTGACAAATTAGAGGATTATTTCCCCTTTTTTACATGGCGATATTGTTAAATTGGCATGCTAAAACATAAAAGCATGGTATCTTAATTGTTATAGCTTATACGAGTGAGGATATCATCATGTACGTATCCCAAAATAACAGAAAAAGTAGTATATCTTCCAATTGCTGCAAATTCAAAACCCTTATGCAAATGCCTCTGTCGCATGTCCTTGTCCTTCAATTTTGCAAATGTCGCCTGTTAATTTTCAGAAATGACTCATTTGGATTGTCTCTACAATTTTCCACCCAATGCCGCATGTCCCTGCCCCTCATATTTTCAAATGTTGTGTGTTGAATTTAAGAAATGCCTCTGTTGAACTCTCGATTTCAACGGTCTAGACCCTTTCTTGGGGGAGGGGGTATAGCGGGACAAGAGGGATTCCCCCTTTTTCCTGAAGTCATTCGCTTACAACAGTGAGAGATATGGGTCCCTATAACTCTCTCCTGGTGCTCCTGTCCCCAACCCCCATCCATTCATGTCCCTTCTCCCAATTCTGTATGCATACACACATCCCCTCCACACTCTAAGCCCTACCAAATCTTGCTTTCACTTACCTTTGCCTAACACGTTTTCTGCGAGCGCATTCAGAAAAAAAACATGCCTGTGGTTCATTCTTTCTCGGTGTACGGGAGCGGAAAGCTGACGCCTCGCAGATCAAGAAAAAAAGATGAAAAACGGGTAATATAAATAGGATAGTTGGCTTTGCTTCTCGTGCCAATTTGTATTTTTATCTCATCAATCCTCAGCGTTGTCCCATTTCAGAGGGAGAAAGCATATTCTACCGGGCACTACTGTATTAAAGTGTATCATTTGTAAACGAATTTTACTGTTAAAATATAATGTTAGAAAATACATAATAATTATATAGAATGCCTGAATTTATGTCCGTGTCTGTGAACATCGATTCAATGTCTCAACGGCAACAACTGTAATATTTTCGAGGGTAACCGGAGAACTCGGCCCAGCCAGGAGTAGTATATGATTGTATATTTAATGGGAAGGGTGTCAGTGAGGGAAATGCTGTCTAGTTTAGCCTGCTACACTGACCACCGACCTTGAAGCAGAATAAAGTGACAATTGGTGCTCACTCAGGTGGTCAAGGGTCTGTTATTATTAGTAGTAGTGTGTGGAACGTATATATGTGAAAGGGGAGCGAGAGAAAGGGTAATTGAGGTTGTGGTGACTGAGAACCAAAACAATCCCTCTTGGTAAATGCCAGTAATTAACTTGTTTTTAGAGTTGATCTCCTTCCAAGTGAAAGTCAAGCTAGGCTGAAAGATTTGTTAATGTATCTAACGTACATCTTTTATCATGAAAGTAGGTTACTTGTAGCATAGAAAATTTGTTTTTGCATGTTAATATGGGTGCTAAAAATGAAAAATTTGCTTTTTGTTAGTGTATTGAAGGGATTAAGACAAAAAGATCAAAATGCTCCCTATGTTAGCCTCTATGGAATGCACTGACCCAAGGTGGTGGTCCCCCTCCCCTGGGCCTGCTGGTCAGAATGTTGGTTGGTTGGTTATTGGTTGCTTTACACCCTAATTAACTGCCAGGGTCATATCAAGGGTGGTGATGGTGATCGAATCTATGAGAAGGTAGAGACCATACCCCTACACTTTTACCGAGGCAGGTGTTCTTTAATGTGCAGGGTCCCACAGGCAGGGCCCTACACACAACAGCCGGTGGCCCTCAAGGAGCCTTTGATAACCCAGTTGTTGCCACTGGGAGACATGCAGAGGGGAGCAGTAGCCAGCTCAGCCGAGAATTGAACCCCGGCCGCCCGCACAGCAGGCGGACACCTGGTCAGAATGTCTGCACTGCGTAGGGTCATTTAAAAGGTGTGTTGAAAGGTTATTAAGTTCCAGTTTTGAAGGTGACTTACTTATTTTACCTTTTATGGGGGAATTGTACTAAAACAGTGTGGGGAATTTCCCCTTCATAAGAAGCCAAGTGCAATTATAATGGACTAATATGCTACATCCCAGATGTCTAGAAATTTTCATAAACCTACGATTTACAAAAACAGGTATTTAATTACAGATTCTTAGTAACTGTTTTAAAATGCCAGGGCAGTTTTATTGTAAATAAACATGTTTGTGGATTTCCACGTAGTTCACGGGGGGGGGGGGAACTTTGGGAAAATATGCATTTATGTATTTTAATATTTCAATGCGCATGTTTGCCAAAGGTGATTGGGGAGGTGGTGTGTCAGCAAAAAAAAAAAAAAATCAGCAATATATGTGTGGGTAGTTATAACTGAAAACAAAATTCAAATGAAACTGCCATCAGGTTCTGTTGAATGAGGCCATCTGTAGTGTTGTCTTCTTTTTTGAACTCACTGTGTATGCATAAATTTATGGACCAGGTGGATTCCGCCTTACTCTAAACAGTGTCTAGGGCCCTGCCTATGGGAGCCTGCTCATTATAGAACACCTGCCTCGGTAAAAGTGTAGGGATATGGTTTCTACCTTCTCATACATTCAATCACCACCCTTGATATGACCCTGGTAGTTAATTAGGGTGTAAAGCAACCAATAACCAACCAACTTTCCTCTTCACTTCTGACTTTAGGTGCAACATTAGACTTTCAAGTAACCCAATACAGTTAGGAAGAGCATTAGTAAAATGACAGCCCAGTGTTTAAAAACACTTTCCACCCTTATGTGAAATTCTATTTGTACTTTGGTCTACTAGCAGAATAAATAAGATATAGGCCAAGTTCCTAAAATGACCCAGACAGTAGATTGCTACTGGTACCCCTGGGGTGCTCTTGTTTTGACGAATAAATCTAAACGGACAATCTATTTGTATTTTTTTTTATAAAAGCAACTTGATAAAGTAGGGCATATGTTTCAATGCTTACATAATTATGATATTCAGACCTGGAAACATCTTTTTGAGATTAGTATCTACAAAATAATTGTTTTTAAAACTGTTTCACCAACTATTTCTAGTCAAGAAAAGAGTTGTTGAAGAATGGATACAAATCTTGATAGCCCAGTTGTTGCCATTGGGGACAAACTAATGTAAATGAAGCACAAGCCAACTCGCGAGTTACGTTTGATTCTCAGTGAGGAAGCCTCTTTACTGACACATCACAAATTGCAAATGGTACATTCATACTTGCCCCGTTTTCCAGGGGGCGCCTCTGTAATCATAATTCACAGTCAAGCTACCAGGACTCACAGTGATAGTAAGCTAGAGTCGCTGTGAGCGGCAGGCGCTGACCGAGCGGGGCGCTTACCGAACGGGGCGCTCGGAGCTCACTGCAAGCTAATCCGGCTTTATTTCGTTATTGTCAAATAATTACAAAAAGACATCAAGTTATACAGAACTCAAGCTTTGACTGATACAAACCTCTTAGGGTGTAGCACTGGGAGGTCTACTCAACATGACAACCTTTGGCATTTATCATTTCTGTCATTAATCATTATAAATAACAAAATGAAGCAAATATGTATATATGTAACAAGTGCGACTGAAAAAAGTCCCTACATGGCATGATGACATTGAATAAAATTATGATAATTCTGTACAGTTGACTGGCAGTAATAGACTATCATTGTAAACGTATTTAATTTCACACTGTCCATATTAATTGGCGCACAACTTGTGGAAATTCAAACGAAATATCCACAAATATATTTCACAAAATGTCCATACTGTATCGTAAAATGGTACCGATATCTAGAATGAATACACGTGTATTCACGAAAATGTTGATTTCGCGTTTCTCACGAAAAGTGTTTATTACACCCAAAAATAGGTTTACATTGTGTGGTACATAGAGTGCAGAAGCGACGTAATTCTAAATCTGGACACTAGGTGCCGCCACTTACCTATGTAATAAATGCCCAGCAGGGGGCACCACTCTATACAAAGTGTCTAACATTGTACACGGACGCCACTCGGGCGTCCCACACAGCTACTACACGGACATCAATATACACAGCTGAGAAGAAATGCATTGCTTGGTTTCAGTAGTAATAATAGGGATGCCGTAACTTTTGTACAGAATATTCACAAATATACAACCCCAGATATGACGGGTATACACACATCCCGCGGCCTCTGGCGGGGAATTCTGTATTTACAACTCTTTTCTGAATGAACAAGCATTATGAAAAACCCCAAATCTTGGCAGAACAATCTTGACTCGTATAATGGGGGTAGGGATACACCAGGGTTGGATCCAGAATTTCTAAATCAAACAAAGTCTGTGGAGCGGTGAAATACATGTTGTAATCTGGGTCCACATTAGAAACTCTGTCTTGGGGTTCTGCCCTTTTGACCCCCAGCCCCTGGGTCTATAATCCACTGTTTGAGAATGCGATGCCATGTGTAAATGAGTATTGACGATCTGTTTTAATCAGTGAACAGCCCAAACCAGCCTTCTTATCAGTTAATGTATCAACCTGTGTGTTTTACATTATTTCTAAGCATCATTCTGCAAACTGCTAATAATATGTGAAAACATGACACCATAAAAGTTTATAATGCCAAAATGGGTACTGATGTTGAATATGCGAACATTTAGTAGTGCGAAATACGTATGTTCACACTTTCGCGATAACCCGATGTTTCAGCAAGGATGGTATCTGAGCTGTTTGAGGGTGTAAGCAACTGGGACCCTATTTAACTCCATTGATTTGCAGGTTTCTGTGATCCAATTGTCTTTGAATTGTTGGCAGCATAACTAAAAAACTACTGCTGTTTGAAAAATCACTCACTGTTACCATGTTTGATGTTTTAAAAATTGCTAACATGTTTGATATTTCAAAAGTTGCTAACATGTTAGATATTTGAGATATTGCTAACATGTTTGATATTGGCACCGTCGCTGTCGAGTAGAGCTAAAGCTGCAATGGTACCACAAACACTCCGCTTGCAGTGCATTACTTTGAATAACAAACCATCTAAATCAAAGTATTTAATTCACCAGAATCACTATCTAGGATCTCTGCTTTATGAAAAGATGTCTAATTTTGATTTTTACAGTGGCACAAATAATAATCCCCAAACCGCTGGTAACACAGTGAAATACGCCCCCATCACAATTCAAGTGGCAAGTTTTGACTAAATTTACAAAACATAAATTAAAAAGAACAACTAAAAATAAACCATGCAATCATACCTGTGAACATTTTCATCTCTTACGGTTAAATCTGATAGTATTTTGAGGGATTCAGGACAAAAATCTAAAGATGTAACATTAGTTCGAGCATTGTTTTGTTAAGTAGAGAGTGAACATTCAAGTCAATATTTCTACACGTTGGGGTCGGGGCTCTCTTTTGATTATTACAATCTTGGCACATCAGAATGGTTCAATATCTAAGTACTCTGAGTTAAGACGTATTGTACACAATCGTTCTCCATATAGTCCTTCACTACTCAATACAGGATGACACCCCTATAACATCATCACCTCAGATAGTCCTCCTGTTGCTTAGCAACTCATTTTAATAAGTATTCAATCACCCTGAAAGACTTTAAAATTGCTCTTTTAAGGACTAAGAACAATTCGCCTCCTCTTCTCTCAAATTCGCTAATAACACATGAACATTCTCCTAAATAAATAAAACTTACCTTCATAAACTCTTATCTGTGTATCTTGGGGCCTAAGACGTCAGGTGCGACACCAGAAAGGTCACTGTCATGGGGTTACCATGGTTACCACAGAAACAGGCCCCCTAAACTCTATACACCAACGTATGTACAACGTGCAAGAGGAGTATTCTGCCGAACTGTCCACCACCTCTGCCGAACTGCCAATTTAGTCGACCATATAAAACCCATAGAAATAGGTTCGACGGCACATCGCTTAACGCATAGTATAGAGTCATGACAGTCGGGAGGGTTGGGGGCTAAGAGGGGAGAGAGAGGAATTGCTTATGGCAACCACTGGAAGGATGCTTTTCCCCTACAAATAAAACCAGCACAGATCTCCTAGACAGAAGTAGGTACTTCTGGGTACTAGTGGGGCCTGCAACAGTGGTCTTTAAGGGAAACGGTTTTTCTAAATCAACGGAGGCTGGCAACAGTGTTTCAAGGTCAAAGAGGACCAACTTCTACTGGATTTTCTAAACTCCATGGTGTCTGTGTTTTTTTATATCTAAACATTTTCTTCTAGTCCTGTAAAGATTTTCTTTATAAGCACTGTCTTTGTAATCATCAACTTCATTTTGTCTTCTAAAACATGTTAACTACCCCTGCGACCCCCTCCTCCTTTCCAAAGTAAGCCCTAACACTGTCAGTTTCACTGTTTTCCCTCCATTATTGAAAAGCTAACGTCTATTTTTCCATTCAAACCTAGCTTGACTAATCCCATGTCAATTTCAAAGCCAACAAGGGGAATTCTCCTATAATAATCCAGTGTTAAAAACACAAAAAACAGCCCATCCCATCTTTCGGCGGGCCGACCCCCTACAAAGCGGTCTCCTCTCGTACCCGCTCTGGGGTCGGGGCGGCCGGGGTCTGGTCCGAGGTGGGCACGATGTCGGGGATGTCAGCGGGCGGTGGGGGGCGGTCGCCCAGATCGGGCAGGGAGGTGAAGGTGGCCGCTTGCTGCTCCAGCCTGGCCTGCTCCCGACACTCCTCCTTGACGCGGACTAGCAGGCGGCGCAGCTCGCGGTTGTTGGGCGCCAGCTTCAGCGCCTCCATCAGGTCCGAGAGCGCTGTGCTGTACTGCCTGGAAAATATATCGAAAGTATTGTTGAAAAAAATATATTGGAAATCTTGCAGTGCTGCCTGACAATGCACCGAAAATATTATTTTGATGCCTGAGAATACAAGAAAATATCAGTACACGGGCTGTAAACGTGTTTAAAATGCCACTGTACTGCCACAAAAATATTTTGAAAATATCACTGCACTACATGAAAATACATGGAAAATATGAGGATGCTGCCTGAGAATACATAGAAAACATCACTGTACTAAATCAATCACTGTAGAAAATAGTGATGTATAGCCTGAAAAATACATTGAAAGAAATCACTGGACTGCATGAAAATACATGGAGAATACTACTGCACTGCATGAAATACACGGAAAATATTGCTATACTACTTGAAAATACAGAGGAAAATATTGCTCTACCTGAAATTATACATGTAAAATCCAAGCCACAGCTGCTAGGGATAGTTGTGTAAAACCAGTATTTACCTGTCGTCGCGCTTGGCGCGGGCCCTGGCATAATAGGCTTCAAATGACTGGGGTTTGATCTCAAGCGCCTTAGTTGCCAGGTCCACGGCTGACGGAGTGTCCTGAAAGCACACAGGGAGGGAACATTTTGAATATACTCTTGTCTCAATATATGCTTTTGTAGTTTTATTACAGAAACATTTTTTCTGGTTAAAATTACGATATTTATTGCCCAAGGACCGCAATATTCGGTTGATAACACAATTTAATTCTGTATCTAATTTCTCGGCCGTCCTTACTCTAAGATTGTTTGACAATTGCAAAATTCGAATCTCCGAGAGTCGACCCAGGTTCATACGTAAACGTAGGATACATTAGAGATCTCTTTTTTTCTTGGCCGCCTCACTTCCTATGCCCTCTCTATTTTTCTTGGCCGCCTGTTTCATTTTGACTACTATATATATGCTTGTATAGATATATCAAATAAAGATTGCCCCCTTGTTTTGTAAGAAGAAATCACTTACGTTCATTTTTCGCCTGCAGCGGGAGAGGTTGAGCAGCAGGTTGACCTTCAGCTCGCGGAAGGTGCGCACGTCCTCCCCGAAACCCTCCTTCGGGAACTTCTTCAGCGCATACTGGTAACGGTGCGCAGCGTCCTTTATACGGTTTTTCTACAAGTTTGAAAATACATAAACCTTGATTAAAGACAGCATGATCATTGGTGGGTATTTTCTAGATTCTTTATCCATGAAAACAAATTTCTTCTCATTTATCTTTAAAAATGTCTGTTTTCCCCCCCCTATTTTTTTCTACAACACGTCCGAGAAAATATATGGAACATGGTATAGGGCCTTCCATTAAGTATCTACTCATCAAGGGGGGTCTGAGATTTTTGAAAATGTGTTCATGGTCTAGTACAAATCCAATGCGTACTTTTGCCCGAGGGGTCTGGGGGGTCTGAGATTTTATTAAAATATGTGTACTGTATGTATCAAATTAAAGGCCCATATCTAAAGTTTTGATTATTTGGTCAGTTTTCATGCAATGAAATCAAGTGTTACATTTCATTGTCTGCAACAGAAATTAATCAAATTTTATATGATTTTGCCAATAAATCAGGGTATAAAATTGAAAGATTATGTTACACCAACAACCCTGATTACTGAAGCTTTCCCCTTGCCCCTCACCTTGTAGAGAATGTTGCCGTCCTCCATGAGTTTGTTCAGCAGCAGTACCATAATGTCAGGTTTGCCCGTAGCCATGGCCCATGTTGCGGGCCCCAGCTTTGCGCCCTTTCGTAGGAAACATACCACGACCGCTGTGTTCCGGCATCCGATAGCCCGGTCCAGCGGTCGCATGCCACTGTTGTCCACGTGCTCGATGGCCGCCCCGCGGTCCATGAGATATTGCACCACCTGGAACCAGGAAACACAGAGAATGTTATTTGAGAGGCTAAAGCTTGTATTCCACATACCGAAAGTGTATTACCAAATGCTGCCGATATACTTTTGCTAGAGGTGATATGGAATCAGTGGAATTGCCAGCACGTTTGTGAATATTTCCTGCGGATTATATATTGGCAGCTGATTTTACAGTGAACTTCTGGCACTGAAGATGCACTGGAATCGGGTGACACCAATACAGAACATTGCCTTGGGGACGGTCAATATTGGCGGAATATATTTTAAGTGTATGGAATACGGCCTTAAGAGAGGTAATGTAATTGGTACGGTACTTTACCTCACATGGATGAATAACGGGAAATATTGTGCTTGGTTCAAGTATTGTACGTACAGCATCCAGTATCATAAATATACAGGGCATCTTGGAATTGAATTTCTATTGATATACAGGCTTGTTGGTTTGGCACTAAATATTTATTTTTGCAGATCATCTTAATGCTTCTTGATTATGAAAACAAACATATCTAAGCCTGGGGAAGATATGTTTCAGCAATGTTGTAGCCGACTATAACCAACATTATCTTACATTTTAGCTAGGATAGTGATTTTACAGACCTCAGCATCCCCGTAGAATGCGGCGAGGTCGAGCGGAGTGCGGCCATTCTTGTCCTGGTGGTCGATGGAGGATCCTCGCTCAGTTAGAGCCTGTACGCAGTGAAGATGGCCCTTCAGACAGGCCCAGCACAGGGGCGTTAAACCTTCTCTGTCCTCTGTGGTCAGGTCCACCCCTGTAACACAACGCAGAGATAAGTATAGGTCCACCCTTATGACAAAAAACAGAGCCAACTACAGATATAGTGTAGGCAGGTGATGAGAGACATCAGGATCGCCCAGATAACAAACTAACTATATGGCAACTCACAAAGATGATGATTGTTGGAGTTTAATTCCCCTAAGCAATTTTTCAGCTAAATGATGACCAACTCACGGTTTATTGGGATTTATGATGTAATATGACCGTATCTATGGGGGTGGAAAGGATGGCAAGGTAAGGTGGTGTAACAGGCACATCCCAGGCTTGAACCCGGGACCCCTGCTTGCAAGTCAAGCACGCTGACCACTACACCCCCCCCCCCTCCCCCCCCCCTGCGACTCACAAAGTGAACATAGCCTTTTAGACCTTGTGCGTCAGGCCCTAAAAGTTTTACCTACCAAGGTCCATGCCTATGAAATAACATACGGAAATAGCTATAGGGACGTGATTACATAGGTTTATGTGTTATTACATGCGAACTAAAACTGATTCTAAAGGCTGTTTTCCACTAGCCCCTTTTTACTCCCGGTACCAAAAATTGGCAGGGAGAACGTTGGTGAATCATATACATGTTACATACCATTAGAACAGTCTTTAAATTCTCTTTCAAATGATATTGAGGATGTGTGGTCTTATGCATTCAGAATCGCCTAGTGGAACTCAGGCTTTAGTTATTTTATGTATATTTAACCAAAACCCACCTTTTGCGAGGAGCATGTCGACAACCCCGAGGTGTCCCTCGGCCGCAGCCACCATGACCGCAGTCCGCCCGTGTTTGTCCTTCTGCTCCAGTGGCGCCCCCTGCTGTAACAAAAGGTCCACCAGCTGCCAGTGGCCCGCCTTGGCTGCACACAGCAGGGCGGGCATTCCCCGGTTGTTGGTGCCCTCCAGAGATGCCCCTCGCTGGAGCAGCATGGCGGCCGAGTCCTCATGGCCCGCGAGGCAGGCGGCGGTGAGCGTCGTCTCCCCGCAGAGCGTGTCTGTCATGTCGATGCCGAAACCAGACCCTGCCACCTGGTGCAGTTCCAGCAGGAACTCGCAGATCTGAAGTGTGAAAAATCATATCATAAATTAAATGTTGACTATTGCAGGAATCTTCCTAGAAGAAAAATCTCGAGTATCAAAGCCCTATCTGGTTAATGATTAGGGGGCCATTTTTCGGAAAACATGGGCCTTTTTGATGTCATTTGATTTTTTTCTATGCGATATTAATGAGGGAAATGGCGACTTCAAAATAAACAAAGATATAACCCTGTCATTGCGTAGCTGTATCATAAAAGTCTAAATGCCCATCTGTCTCACTTGTAGGTTCTTAGGTAGTTTTTGGAAGCATTACAAAATAACCTTGTCATACAGCAAATGACATTGATAGGTTTACATGTACTTATCTTAGTGACCTTGTATTGTACACCTTTACACCTCTCACTGTATTACAAAGTTAAATTTCAATCTTTGACGAACCTCGACAAATCCCCTTATTTGAATACATACAATTGTCCCTGCGTTATATTGATATCGACATGTCCCTTTATTAATATATACGATTGTGCCTGTAGCGTACCGACCTTGACATGTCCTGTTACTTATATGCTCAATTGTCCTTGTTATGTAATAACCTTGACATGTTTCCTTATAAATATGTACAATTGTCCCTGTGTTGTACCGACATTGGCAAGGCCCCTTATTAATATGCAGTTGTTCTTGTGGCTTAGTAACCTTGGCATGATCCCTTATAAATATATACAACTTTCCCTGTGTCCTACTGACCTTGACATGTCCCCTTGAAGCTGCTGCCACCAATGCCTGTTGAAGCGCCTCGTTCCTGGTTGGTCGATGATCAGTGCACGTCGACCAATCACACTGCAGTAAAACATTCACCGCGTCCAGCTGCCCGTGGAGAGCCCCGTGCACCAGCGGGGACTGGCCGCTGTTGTCGATGTGGTTCAGCTGAGGTAATGAGATGAGCAGAAGTTATCAACAATGCAAAACTACACTAGTAGGGGTGTAGATGGGTCCCCGTGTCGCCCTATCAAATTTAAGAAATCCTTGCTCCCTTCTGTCGAATTTAAGAAATACTTATCCGTCCTGATGAGTTTCAGAAATCATAATCATGACATCCCCTGTCGTTATCTCTTAAAATCCCGTGTTGCATATCACGAGGGCCAAAAAACCCATGACGCCCTGTCTATTATAGGGGTCTACATCCATACTAATTAACAAAAAATCCGAAATTTACACCCTAAAGGACTAGAATATTCTTACTAAGAATTAAACAATGTTGTAAAGCCATCGCCTAGATATCTAAAATTGACTGTGAGCCTTTACTCTTGGTCAACCATTTATATAAAAGGTTACTCTTGAAATATGAAACAAAGAGTTTCATTCGTTAATACAGAACTTTAGATGAAAAGAACGAGTGCCAAGTATTTCAATAGTTTAAAACTTTCACATTCTCAGTCTCCCCAGTACTAACACCTACCCGTGCTCTCCTGGAGACGAGATGGCGTATGACCTCTATGTGACCTCTCTGGGCGGCGTAGCAGAGCGGTGATACGCCATCGTCCCCGGTCAGGTCGACGACCGCGTTAAACTCGAGCAGCAGCGTGACCATGTCGAGGAAGCCTTCGAGGGCGGAGACGCAGATGACAGGCGCGTTGTTGAGGAAGGCGGTGCGCACGTTGGGATTGGCGCCAGACAGCAGGATCAGCCGGCTCACCTGAGGAAGGGTAGAGCAACAACGTGAAACTAGGGTTTTCTCAAAGAAAAAATATAACCCTTTATTTCATATACCCCTAATTTCATAATTGGTTGGAAATTTATTTCTCTCTGAATATTTCACTATTTCCATATAATTTTGAATGGTTTTGTGGTTTTATAACTTGTAATTCGGAATTTAAAGCTGGTCAGCATAGCTTCCAAAAGGGGTCTGGAGAAAACTCTGAAGACTATTTATATGTGCGTACATAAATATGTGTAAATCTATATTCACGTGTGCTATCAGTTTATATGTGTATCAGGGTTCCAACAGACTTCGAGAGCATTCTTTACATCACAATTACAATTTTCTAGGTAAACTTTTGAATTTTTACAATACCTATCTCCGTGCAAATTTTGTCTTGGCGATGTTTTGAGGAATTTGATTTCGTGAATGATGCATAACATTTCAATTATAAAGGAAAACAGACAAGATTTTAAATTATCCATGACCCTTCAAGTTTTCAGCTCAAGTATCCGTAAGAACCCTTATCTACATGTACATATGTTCACTAGTATAGATGGAGATGGCACAATATCCGTAACACTCACTTTGACATTGGGGGAGAATAGGTTGTGTTGTGAAGCGAGCGCTCCGCTGAGACTCTGTGCGCTGAGGGCCATCCAGTAGGCCTGCATGTCGCGGGACGAGTACCCGCGCTGCTTGCTGACCGTCTTGTAGATGTGGGCCTTCAGTATGTGGTGGCCCAGCTCGATCGTCTTATCTGAGGGCAGCGGCGCATCGACCCGGCTCAATTTGAACGCCAGCAAGGCGTGCCCATTCCTGCAACAGGGGCAGGAAAAATTATATTATTGTAAGTGAGGATTTTTCAGAATGCATTTGGAGAGGGTACAAATAGGAAAAAATAATTAGAAATTTGTTATTTTGTAAAAATAATTTCCTGTCTGACCAAAATGATTACCGTAAAACCAGTTATCTAAACTGAATCCGAGCCTTTAGATTCGCTTTTCTAAACTTTAGCCTAAGCTGCTTCTAGAGTTTCAGCCTTTGATAACCAAGTATCGAATTTGATGAAAACGAAAAAGGAGGACATGTTTAGTATCTCTTCTTACTTTGTAAAAACAAAAAAGTTAAATTCTGACCGATTCCGAAAAACAGGGGTAGGGAGGTACCCTACTTAACCCCCCCCCCTTCACCCTCCCCTAAACAGCACCTGGTATTGCATGTCTCATAAGGGAGGTGGCTCGTTATCTATATAATCACTCCTCTCGAATGGTCCCTAAAAATGATAATTACTGCTCAAGACATTTTTCTCAAAATGTATGTGTTCAGAAGTCCCTTTAATACAAAATTTTACCTAAGAAATGACGCATGTCTATTGCTATTTTCGATATAAGAATTTCACTAATTAGTACAAACAATAGGGCCCTTAAATTCCAGTCAAGGCTCTAAAGTGAGGCGTATTACGACTGGCAAAACGTCAGTATGTTACTTTGACCCATGGACAAAGCAATAAGGGCCTTTGGAAGTGTCATATTTCAGCACTTCAAACATTGAAACGGAGTTTTAACGGAGAAAACAAAAATGGTATCATAAAAGCATACTTTAGACTGATAATAAATATCCATAACTTCAGTAGGGAACCAGGCACAAAATTGATCTGGCGACCATAGAAAACAGGGGGCCAGAGCTTTACCATTCAGTTTTTTGGGTCTAATATTGTCCAAACTGTTTTACATTTGCTCCCTGTCCGTACACAGTGGGGTGCGTCGTGCTGTGTGCAGTGTGCAAAGGCGGTGCGGTACGTGGGAACATAGACCACAGAGAAAACTACATTAGCTCACCCTCACGCAAAAATGGCCTCTTGATTTAAGTTCTGATACAAATATTTTAATTCTAACACGAAATTAAAAAAGAATCAAAGAATATTCATTTGCGATTATTGTTACGTTTTCATCTCGTACAGATACAAGGTCATATTTTGTATGAGTTATTTATATCACTAACATTTAATGCATTTGAGATTCAAGGTATGAAATATTTTTCAAATATACTCTTTTTGTACTTTCTAGAGTAGCATAATCCGTTTCTCTTTTAATTAATTATTAAAGCAACATCAATTGTCACGTCCAACATAGATTTAAGCCATTTTTGCATGGGGCTACCGATATCATAGCCAACCCTGATTATGCTAACACTTTATCGGCATACTGTGAGCCTGACAGGACCTTCTGAATCTGATATCAACATGGAATTTCCCTTCCTAAAATATGGTTTACGTTTTCTCAAGTTTAAAGACTACTCCAATTGTTTCTACCTCTTCAGGATCTTGACATTTCCCTTTAACTAGAAGGCCAGGAGATTATCTTTTCCCCGTTTTCTGGTCTTCGCCATTTTGACATTTCCTTTATGATTATTTTAGTGCAAACATAGCGCATGAGTCTCTGAATACCGAGGTCTACCCTGCATGGACCTCGGCCTAAGGGCTTTCAGGTTTGATAACATACAATGCATACACATACGTGGTGTAAGAATCTAGCTTTAGACACATACATACTTGTACAACACACAGGACAACTACGTAACGTTCACATTACTTGACATTCAACATACACTTAAGTACAAACACACAGACAACACATACAGACAACACACTAACGTTCTCAGCCTAAGTTGAAAAATAAACAATCTATGGATGCGAAATTGATTCATTTAAAAGAATTAAAAAATAGGAATTTCAGAGTAAAACGGAGGAATCTACTGACGCACGATCTACCATCGAAGCCTTACCGATAGTCACACCCCGCTTCGCTGCAGAAGACAAGGACAAACGCGCACGCTCGTTAAATGTTCAAGGTCACTCTGATTGAGAAAAACTACTTTTCTGGGCCTTTGGGTACCAGCAGTAGGATATTAATGTAGCACGCCAGGAACTTTCTCTGCCGCTGGTTTCCGGCGAAGTGCACCAATAGCCTATGGCTTATAGCCAGTGGCCCAGAAAAGTCTTTCTCCTCCTCATTAGTTTTAGAGGTCAAAGCCTTTTACAAGGTCAATGCAAGGTCAAGTTAAAACTTGCAGAAGCACTCCCAAACAGAATGAAATAACACAGAAACTAGGTTAAGAATAGGGGTGAAACTAGGTTGAATTAATAATTCAACCTGTTATATGGTTTAGTAGTTGTGACAAAAAATAATGCAATTAAAGTAACTTTAATTATTTTTAAAAGGGGACTTGCAACTGAAATATACATCTACTCCGGAAGCAAATGAGTTGTTAAGGAGGGCCAAGGCAGAACACGACCTATATTTCTGAGATCTGTGAGAAAAAGTACACCCAAGAAATTACAACTTCAGCTCGGGAATGTCTATATTATACGTCTTGATACATGTACTTCCTTTTCTAACTTCACTTTAAAGAGCACACAGACAATGACTGAAGTTTGAAAAGAACAGAAACACTAGAATTTCCGACGCAGAAACATGACAAACTTGGACTTATAGTGTAGTGTATGTGGGATTCGTCACAAATACTGAGGTGTCCCTTGGAGAGATGGGTGTGGACCCACATAAGTGTTTCTAAACGTTCTCATAGTTTTTTTTAAACCGAAAAATAACAAATAAGGAAGAATAGAATACTAAAACGTGGGGAGGGGGGGGGGGATTTTATTTCGATGAAATCAGGGGTGGATCCACTGGGGACGGTCAGGAGGCCCTGACCCACCCCGCTTTTGGTGCACACCTAAACCCCAAACTAGACGAAGAGGGAAAAATGTCACTCGTGAGTGCCGAATGCGCGGCGTTTTAGAACTTATATCTTTAGGACGGGCCCCCTATTTTCCAAAATTCCTTATCCACCCCTCCACAGACTGTGAGTTTCTATCTTTTTTTAAACAATTTTAAGACCTTTTTAAGACCTCTCTCGACTCTCAATGAGAACGGTTTTTCAGAAATACAGTTTGACATACAGATGGGGCAATTTTTTTGGTACCAACATCAATTTAAGACCTTTTAAGGCCTGCGTGGGAAGTCTGAATAAAACTTGAACTTACAAAAAAGAAAAGAACAAGAACCCAAAATGTCCCAAAAGCAGCGCCTCTCACCTGAGGTCGCAGAGGAACTTGGTGTTGTCGCCCTCGTCCCTTCTGATGAGCCACTCCCTGAAGGCGGGGTGGAAGAACATGAAGGTGCCGTCGTTACGCTGCACCAGAAACTCGGCTAACACCTCCATCCGCCGCGAGAACTCCTCCCAGTGGATGTAGTCATGAAGGTACCTGAAACATGCACACATGTTGGTTTATTACACACTTGCACGACAGGGGATGTATGAGGGGTTCCCCGCAAAAAGGAGGGGTTTCCAACTAATTATTTTGATAAAATTCCATTTAATTGTAGTTTTATTATATACAATTTTGAGAAAACTGAGGGGGTCCAGATACCCTGGGAACCACCCAGGGTATGTCACTGCACAACGACGGGTAAATTTTATTTGGACAGGTAATTGCCAAGCCACTCACATTATTAGTATGATATTATTTCTTTAACATTATCATATAACAAGGGTAATACTATTAAGAGGACCCTCCGGGTCGCCCTCAAGGTGCTGTACGACTTGCTGACTTACCGATTAGTCAAATTGGATGATACATACTATAACTTATCTTATGTGGTTATAAGGTTACAATTTATAATTGTAACCTACTTTAATTAAATGGAGGGAATTAGTACTGCAGTGGCTTGAAGGTCATTCCCATTCACAATGTAACGGAGCCATACTTGTAGTACAATCAGAGAAGAGCAAATAAAGCAGTTGGTCACCCTTTACTGTAGGCGCTACTTGGTGTTGTAGGCCTTAACTACAGTCTAGGTTTCTGGTACATACCCTGAGTTGATGGCCTCGAAGATCTCCATCTTTGTAAGCGGGTAGAGGGACGCTAGGCACACGCTGAGAATGGGTGACGCTTTCTCGAAGGATCGGATGCTGGGAAACTTGAGGTTGAATCGCAGAAGGAAGACCTCACAAAGGTTCACCGGTAGGATCTTGTAGTTTGTGCTCTTTAACACTAGATGTCTCTGTTCTATTAGGTCCAGAAGCAGCTTGCAGTAGAGAAAGCAGCCTCGTGACAAGGTCTGCACGTGGCCGCAGAACTTGTTCTGCGTGGACACGTCAAGGCGCGTGTTCATGGCAATATTGTTACGAATCTCCTGCGTGCTGTTCACTCGGTGGTGAATGTACTCCAAAAGGTCCCTATGGATTTGGTCATTGGCTGCCACTTTATCCAAACTGACTCGGTGGAAGGGTAAAAACTTGCCCAAGTCCTGCAGCACTGTCCGCACTGTGACCACCAATTTGAGCCAAGGTGGGAACTTGGCGATGTGCTTGGTTATAAAAGAGGCGATGGTGTCGCCATAGTCCGGCCGGTGAAACTCGGCCTCGTTAAGCGAGTCTATGAGTATGATACACATGTTGGCCGGGATCTTACCCGTCCGCTTCAACATGCTGAGCGGCTCGAGCACGGCCTGTACGAGGGACTTAGACGGGTTCTGGACGCACTCGCGTAGCGTTAGTTGGTTCTGTAGATGGGGCTCCTGCAGCAGCAGCTCCTTATAGGCCACCAGCTGTGGGGCGGTAGTCAACATGGCGGCCAGGCTGTACACAAACTCTGCCACCATGCACGTGACGTTGTTGTCGGCCTGGCATATGTGATACGCGACAACATGGGACGCGAGTGACTTGAGCGACTCGTAGGTGACCGATGGGGCGAGGCTCATCAGGGACGCTGTGATCTGGTGCCGGCTGCTGGAGAGGCTAAGGGTGGAGCTTCGGGTGGCGCTGTGGGCCCCGGACCCACCATTGAGGGACGGACGGCTTGTGGCCAGCGTACCATTCTGCACCGGCCGGTCCTTCCCGTTCACTTCACTCAGTTCTGGGGGGAAAGAAAACATGATTAGACTCTTTAATGCAATAAGCCAATGGAGGGAACATATCAAATCATAAATTTTAAATCAACAGTAGTTACACGACCAATGTGTTTTATCTTACTGATAGAATTTTTTCCCCAAAATATTAAGCCAGGGCTAAAACGTAGAAAAACTTATTGGCGTCAGCTCGCATGGTAGATATTTTTTCTTTATAAAATTAGAAACATTAACCCAGGAAACGATAGCCCGAATGGCAGATAATCAATGAAACCATCGTAAGGACACATATTCTTATATTTTCATTATTATACTGTTATCATCAACTAATCATATTTTTCCGAAATATCTTATCCTCAGAATTCCTAATGCTTTTCCTTAGTTTATTTTTACCCATTAACTCTCACACACAGTCCTTAGTTCCGAATGCTAACTGAACTTCACTTTGCAAAACAAAGCACCTCAAGTAGGAAAACTGGCATCTCGGCTACATACACCCATACAAAAGATCGTTTACATCTGAAAAGAGCATGATTAGATAAACACTAAGGTCCCCCAAAAGCCTCACCTCTCTCTACGAGTCCCCCTTGGCCTTTGCCGTAACAGCTGTACTCTATCAGCAGCTCGATGATGGCCGTCTTGCCGAAGCCCACGCCACCCGTGATCACCGCCCCGCGGTTCTGGGCCGTGTTGTCCGACGTCAACTCCTGAGGGGGACAATACAGTAAATGGGTGAGAATATATTCCTAATGTATGTTTTCATGAAATTAACCAACATTATAATTGTTAAGGGAAGTCCAACATTGGGCTGTGTTGTTCGACGACAGCATTCTAGACCTAAGAGAGGCAATCGTGGATTTGTTCACTGGTAATATAGACATCTTAATTTGTGAAGTGAACATACAAGATAAGAATTATATATAAGATGGTAAATGTTACGCATGAAAAGAGGAGGTCGCCACAACTACCATTTTGAGAGGGGGGGGGGGGGGGTTAGTTATAAAAATTGGGAAAATATGCGCTCGTTTCCGTAGAAATACAATGCATACATTACTAGGCCTAGAGAAAGAGGGGAATAACATCCAATGAAATATGTCTAGAAAATATTTAGAATGTCTCAAACAGAAATGTACGATGCACAATTAATAGGTTTTCACATACATTTATATGAAGCTTTGCGTAATGCACTATGCTTCCATTAATCAATGACCGCATTACAAGTCTCCACTTCGATTCTTACCAACCTAAGCAATACGTACCCCTTCTCCCCCTACTTACAATAATAACCCCATTGTACACGGATGCGCCTTACCTGTTCGATCTCCTTGAAGACCCACTCTCGCCCAATGAAGATGGGGCACTGCTCCTGGTGGGGAACCTCGAAACTAATCGGGTTCAGGTAAATCTGGGGCGGCCGGATCGGGGCGAACCGAACTGAAACCGAAGAAAACAAATCATTAATATACTTAAATAGCTTTCAATATATACAATATTTCTATAGGGTATATACTACAGACAATACAATACAACAAATTGGAAAAGCTAAGGTAATAAGCAGCTTATTTAACTATTGCTTCTATTAAACTGGACTGAAGGCGAAATATATATATTTAATCAGGGTAATAGCGTTATTTCAACGGCCAGACACTCGTGATCACACGTGGAAGAACACAACAAAGTGCTGAAAACACATACTCTTCAACGATAAAACAGAATTAATATTCACTTCAAGTTCCAATTCTCTCTTTACAACTTCTTCACATAGTTGGAAGCAAACCATTACAGTTAAGGATTCACACATATTTCCACAAAGTCGAACACAATTTATAGCCAAACTGAATGAACACATTCTTCATGACTTTTTCTTTATTGTCAAAATAAGTGGTACAGAAAAAAATGCAAAAACAATCATCATGGTGACAACTATCTACGTACTTTTACATTTGCCATAAGTTCTATTAAGCTAAATATAAACAACGCTGGCTACAGCTATTGCATGCAGATGTCCCCAAGCTGGCAGGTCCAGCAGGACCGGGCAGTGGCGCCACCTGGATAACGGTGACACACAATGCCCCCTAGTGTCTTATTAGCAAACTAAACACCAAATAACTGCTAAGTGGCAAACGCTCAGCAAAAATGTTTTTAAAATAAAGTAAATGATATGATGACATAAACAATTTTTTCCGCGTCTAAATTGGAATTGATAACACCCAAAACATGTAAAAAAAACTATCATCATTTTGAAAAATAATAAGGAAAACATCCTGAACATCAAATAATCTCTTCTTTGTGAACAAAAATATTATTGCGGCAACTGACAAAAGCGACTGTACTAATATAGGAAGACCGTCGGGGGTGATTAGGGGTGATTGAGCAGGTCAAGTGAAGGTCAGATGTTTGTGAGGGTTGGGTGTATAGGCAGGTGAGGTGGGGGTCAACCTGATGGCAAGGTCAAGGTGATTCAAGTGACGGCAGATTGAGGTCAAAGTGACTCAAATGTGGTCAAATAAAGGTCAAATTTGGTCAATGTGAAGTCAAAATAAGATCGCGTTGCGGTAACTGTAAAGTCCAGATGAAGTCAATTTGAGATCAATGTCGGTGTCAGAATTATGATTTTTTTTCAATTTCACGAGTTTTGTTTACTGTCTAGCTCGACAAAAAAGGTATCGGAACGTCAGAAAACAAGAGTAAACGTGGAGGTCCTCTCGATCAGGACTTTTCGCCGTGGTAACTGTCATTAGGTGGTAAAACCTCCCGTTCTTCTTTGGTTTGACTCAACCGACACCGCCGGGTAGACAGAAAATCTTTTCACACAAAAGATGACCCTCATTTTATCACATATATTACCCAATATAACACCATTGACCAAGACAAACTCATGGGTGAGATTCTCCTTCAAAGGTGGCAGCGATTGGGAGGTCAAGGTCAATGTGGGGTCAGGATAATACAGTTAAAGTGAAGGCTAGATTAGGTCAAGGTTGAGTCAGGTCAGGTTGAGGGTTGAGCTCAATGGGGTTAAAGGGTCAGGATATGGTTAAGGTAAAGGCCAAGTCAGGTCAAAGGGGGCCAAGTTGAATTTCAGATAAGATCAATAGACGTCATCTTTGGGCAAAGGTCGGAGCTGACCAAAAGAGGTCGGGTTTGGGTAGAGGTGAAGGTGGGATCAGGCCAATAGAGGTCCAAGTCATAAACTGTCTTCTGGTCAATGTCAAGTCAAGGTCAGGGGATACGTCCATATGTCTGAGTGGTGTGGTGTATGTGCGTGGCGTACACTCGGTGTTATATGGTGGGGTTAACTGAAACCAGAGACATTGTGTGTATATATTGAGATATATCGAGACTTGGAAGCTTCTCTGAGGGCCTATGTGATAGTTTCCCTGGTGGCTGGTTGGAACACATACGCCCAACTTTGACCAGGGTCTGATCATTACTAATGTATTTTTGAAACAGGTGGTGTACTACACAGGCCATATTAACCATAGGCATAATGGTCAATCCAAACAACAGCCGAGGTGGTAGGCTGCAGTGCACACCAGGAGAACAACCGGAAAAAATTCGCGATAATTATTTTGAAAATAATTGCTAATATCAAAACATGTAATCGCCAAATTGACAAATACATTCCTTTTCAATTTTTTTTAATCAAAATCTATTTATACAGGTGTATACCTTGAGCACATACAATGTTTTTAATACCTTAATCTCTGTGAAAATTTTTTTTTTTATTATCATCAAAATATCATAGCAACATTATCGTGACTTCGTGGTAGGTTTTTGATTGAGTGTCGCGAAAGAATTTATGGGTTTCAACCGTTTGGATTGCAACAAGTATCACGACACATTTCTGGTGTCATCCCTGGTTTCCCCTGGCTTTCCAGTCTCAATATATCTACACACATACACATACAAGGCCTCTGGTGAAAGGCTACAACAGAGCGGGTGACAAGCGACAGCGGTAGAAGGAGTACCTGGGGCCTCGGTTACGTCCGGCCGAGACGAGGACCGTTTGTAGCTGGGTTTGCCTAGAAACAACGGGCAAAGACTTATATAGTCCTCTCACACCTTTCACAGACTACAGAGAAATGATAAAACAGACTGTACACTTCCTCCTTGGGTCTAAGTGATTGGTCCCCCTGGTGGCCAGTATGGAGAACACCAGCCAGAAACTGGCAATTACTTCTATAGTATGTTAGGAATATTGCGACACATTTCAGGCCCATATACACCTTCCGACGTGGGGAGAGGGGTGGTAGCAAAGTTCCTTTAGTTGAACTTTTGTATATAATTTCAATAATTTAAAGTTAAAAAAGGGGTGTCAAGCAGTATCAAGTGGAATTTTTCAATATCTTCTTACAGTTTTTAGACGTTTTTACAATCCATTTTGGAGAAAAAAAAGGAAGGAAACATTCCTTAAGGGTGGGGTGGGGGGATGGAGGGGTTTCCCATCCCACCATGCCCCCTGTATACGGGCCTGCAACCGTCACAATTATTAAGATTACTAATGGTCAGTCCAAAATGACTTATACCAGTGGCCAGTCGGAGCAATTTAAGCCCATATGCATTACAGGAAAACTCATGAGTTACCAGTCTGTATATGTAAATCTATAGTCTGTGACGCTATGCAATGAAACAGCCATCGTTCACTTGCCATAACTTGCATTGAAGCATAACAAGTCTTCATATTTCATAGGAATTGCCACTGTTAATCACAAATGGTGGTTAGAGGTTCGCACAGAGGAATGTTGTACTCGCAATTCTTGAGTATCTGTTTTGGGTACATATTGTCATAAATCTTGGATAATGTATTGCAAAGCATCAAACAATAGCAAACATTCTCCTTATTGCCATAACGAGTATAGACCATCACATAGTCATGTTAGCCAAATTAATATCCTTTCTTCGATTTTCCTATACCAAATGTTCAGGATTAGCAAATTGGTCGAACATACGCTTAACACTTCCCAGGTTGTTTCTCAAATGACTAGCTTTCCTAGCATGGTGGTTTACACTATCCATGCTGGTAACTTTCTGTGCCCCCTCTACCTGGATGGCACGCCAATAATGATCGGGGATTTTACTTCCAAAATCAGAGGGCGCCAAATGAAAACGTCATGTAGTGTCCGATTTGAATCGGACACATTTATTTTACCTTCATTTGTCCAACAGGGCTATTTAATATTCAGAAATCCAAACAAATGATGTCAGTGTGATTTAAGATATTTTCTTTTTTAATGATTTATTTGCCGACCAAAATTTCGACATGACCCAGGCAGTTTTAGTCTAGCCATGTACCATTTACCAATGTCCATACCCTACAGCGATAAGTTTACGCGACATTAAAACTGCTACAAACTTTCACACCATGTAAAAAGTATTCCCTTTTCGGAATTTCTGGGTTCTAGGATTCGACAAAGAGGTTCTATGCCAAAATGCAATATATCTTATTATTAACGTTTTACGACGGCAACTTCATTTAGGCTTAAATTTGCCTCTGGACGATTACAACTTTTTCAATCTTGATTTTATGCAATTTTAAAAAGCGGCAATCTATAAAATTCATGTGCACACACACACAAGGCTAACATTCCGAGTTGTCATGCCTTATCTTTTAATGGGGAAGTCTAGACACGAAAAACCTTTTGAAACCAGAAACCTCTTAAGAAATATCTTTTTCCTTTTTGAATCACGACAGCCAGTATTTTTACGTGTACAGAAACACTTATTAAACTAATATCGAGTATAGAGTCGTGAATAGTTCATACCAAAGTTACCGGTTAATATTTCCCCAGTATTTTTCCCCTACAATGGTCATTAGACTAGAATTAGTACGTTTACAGCCTAACAGCCCCTACCCCGCATTACCCCATCAGACCAGACCGCAGACAGTTCTCTTTGTGGGGGGCGGCCCCTGACTTTGTTGCCATGGTTACCTTTGGTATCTGTGTTCCGGCCGAGGGTTGCGCGAGCAGACCGCCGGATGGACGACCTCCGCTTGTCCCTGAACAACGACAACTCCTCGATCTGTCCTGGGGCCGTGGCTGCAAGGACAAGAGAAGGGACGATATAAGATAAGGGACAACTGGAGTATGAGCTGGAAATACTTCATAGAATTGAATAATGATATGTCAAGAAATAACTCTTCGAAATGTCCCGGGTCCGTGGCTGGAAGGACAAGAGAAGGGACTTCAGATAAGGGAAAACTGTAAGATAATGTATTAGTGCTTCACAGAATTAAATAATTAAAATGATAACATAATTTGTCCTGGGGCAGTGACTGTAAAGTGTAATGACAAGGGGAGAGACGTCAGATAAGCGTACAATGGAATATGAATTAATAATGCGTCCCAGGATTAAGTAATAATACATTAAATAATAACTCAATTTGTCCCGGGCCGTAGTTGCAATCACAAATAGGGGGATGATAGTAGATACGGGTTAAATTGACTATGATTTGATATTTTACAGAATAAGTTACTCAGTTATTAACACTTCCCTTGTAAGTTGCTTCATGGCACCTTATCTACCCATACATTACTAAAGCGAGAATCTAACTTTGGAAACCTATAGGGGCACTGGGGCTCTAACATACAACATGGTTCTGTTTGAATCTGAAGGTACAGCACTGACCGTCGCCAAGGCAACTGTCGCCAAAACGCCATGGAAATGAGTGAATATCTGACGGGATTCGGGCCAGATTAATTCTCTATGTGATATTCTTAGCCCTGATTTCCCGTCCTCCGGCATTAAGGGCAGGAGGCAATTCAATTAGCTAAGTGAGAGCCCCCTACCCCCTTTCACTCCCCCCCCCACACACACACACGTCAGTACTTCTATATTCACGCGTGGGTACGGGATTTCGGAGAGCGGGTCGGTCGACATCATAGATATCAACAGCCTCAGTGACTTCCCCTGTCCACATGAGATTGAGTACTAAAACTTCGCGCCCTTGCGTGGACTTTCTCGGAATCTCCCCCCTCTTGATGTAGTTAAGATGACCACCTAAAAAAGAGAGGACCCCGCCCCCTTTTCTTCTCTTGGATTCTTGTTTCCTAATCCATTATGCTGGTAAACGACACAACCACAAAGCCATACGATAATTCTAAATTCCTAAAGTAAAGGTAATATAAGTAAATATGCATGAATAATTACCATATGTGGTATATGGGCACGCCCATAGATAAATCTGTCTTTTTCGAAAACCAATTCGGCAGATTTGAAGATATCAAGAATTAGAACACATAAAGCTGAAGCAAACCAACCAGGGAGATCAGCACCCACTTGCAGAGAGAATTTAGGATAATTATTTTTCATGCCGATAATTATTTTCCCGTCAGAGAGAAATTCCGGATAATTATGATCCATCCACAGAATATTTCACGATAATTCAAAAATAATTATCGGCATCGAAAAAGTTATCCGCAGAAGTATCTGCTGCCGTTAGCAAAAGTTGCTAACCGCACCATAATAATTATCCGTAAATGATAAAAGTTATCCGCATATAATTGTTTGTGTTGTTTTACTTCTTATATGATTCACTTTTTACGTTAACTTTGGGCGCCATTTTCAAAAGTGACTACTCACTGAGCAGTGTGAGCACCTCGTCAAGGTCAGTTTACTTACCATACAATAATATATTTACTTTAGTGTATAGAAATTAGTTGAAATTTATTAATAAAGGTGTTGGGAGCATGTACATATTTATTATCTATCAGTCTAACCAGTCTAACCATCAAATATTTATTTTTTTCTCCCTTCAGAATGGCTCCTTCGAAAAGGCAGGCGGAAGCTGCCAGATGTGAGAAGCTCTCAACATGGTTACTGCCATCTGTTCTATTGAACAAACCCAGCCGCATAAGATACACTGGTCCAGGGAAGAAAATTTGCAAGTCAACCCGCATCTACAAACAGCGAATCGATCCTAGAATTGAGTATCCACGCATTAGAGACTTCCAGGAAAGGTATAGACTGCCCCCCGACATGGTAGAACACCTAGCAAAGGAATTTGCAGAAAGTCCCTTCTGCACAACAAAGAACGTTAGATTGAATCAAGAAAATGTGGGTAAGGGGCGACCCATTCCTATCTTCAATAAGGTAAGTTTCACATGTGACTTCATAAGTACTATATAATTAAGTACAGAAAAAGACTAAATGTACATTCCTTTACTGAATTAAACTGATGCATATATATTTCTTAATATTAAACTTTTATTAACTTTTATTACTACAAAAAAGATACAAAAAAAACAAAAATCTTGAGTCTATGTACATTTTCTATTGTATTTAAATCTGCATTCTATTTACAGGTATGCTATGCTCTGCGCTTCTTGGCCTCAGGGGCATCATACACGGTGATTAGGGACACACAAGGAGGGTGCCGCGAGTCCTCCATCTCACGGGCTGTCAATGCCTTCGTTATGTTCCTCGTCTGGAAATCGCGCACAGGCGTTATCAGATTCCCATCCGTGAGTTTTTTTTTTATTATTTTATTATTCTTTCGTTTCTTTTTTTTTTTTAATGTATTTTAAGAAAGAACACTTAGAAAGAACCAACTTAGTAATAGTACATAAAACTAAAAATCTCAATTGTTAAAAAAGAAGAAGAATAATTATTTCCCGATAAAAAAAAGTTAATATCTATACATTTGTTCTAAGATATGCTTCCTTTCCTTTGGAACAGCGTTACGAGCTGCACGAGCATGCCATACGTTTCAGTAGGAGGTTCAATATGGACCAATGCATCGGATGTCTGGATGGGACATATGTGCCTATTAAACGGCCGGTCACCAATGAAGTCTCATACGTGAACCGACATGGGTATCATTCCCTCAACTGTCTGGTTGGTTCATTTTCTTTTCAATATTATCCCCGATATTGCCCTTTTGAAATAAATAACTTGGGTATCATTCCCTCAACTGTCTGGTTGGTTCATTTTCTTTTCAATATTATCCCCGATATTGCCCTTTTGAAATAAATAATAATATACATTTATATATATGTAAATATAATGAGATTGTCTATAAAAGAACTCACACTCTTTCTAGTTAGCTCTAATTGAATTCTTCAGTAATAGTTATGATGCCCCTTCTTCAGGTCGTTACTGACAGCGAGGAGCGATTCACTTTTGTTGAAACGTCAGTGTCCGGTGCAAACCATGATATGCATGTATTAGAGACCAGTGATCTAGGGCCAAAGATACTGGGGACAGATCGTCTGGAAGACTACTTCCTTCTTGGTGACAGTGGGTATGTAATAAACGTGCTATGTCTTATGTATAAATTTTTTAAAAATTATTTAAGAAATTGTAATTTGCTTTTCATTTCTCCTGTATATAAGTGTTGACTTCATTTTTCATTCTATTATTCAACAATACTTTTCATGTTTGAATTATCTTCACATTTTAGGATAATTTTAATTATCGTCTGTGATTATCTTTTTCAGCTACGGCCTTTGCCCCCAGATAATGACACCGTTCAGGTACAAGGACTTGGACAGTATGCCCGAACATGATAAGAAATATCAAAAGGCCCATGTACACGCAAGGAACTCTGTAGAGAGGGCCATTGGCCAGTTGAAAATGAGATGGCGGTAAGTTGGAAGGATATAATTCTTTATAACCTTGTCCTAGAAAATATGTGTATTTCTTATTTAGTTAGACAGATAATACATACTTGTTTAATCTATCTTGAATTTTGATACTAACATGTTCATTTTGAAAATTGCTATCTATCGCATATTCCCTCATATAATCTTTCTGGGTTAATTGGTACTGAATATTTATAATTCTATTATTTTTTTTCAGTTGCCTCTCAAAGAACGCAGTGGGTGTACTTGACCTGGACCCGCTACATGCATCGTGGGTTGTAGAGGCATGCTGCGCATTGCACAATTTGTGCATTGCTTGGGGAGTGAGAGAGATGCAGCCAGGACAAAACAAAGATCCTGATATGGAGGAAGAGATTCAACAAGAGGCAAGGCGCCGTATATTCAGATCTGTACGACAGGCAGCCCGTCTACCAGCAACAAACCCTACAACTGCCCCTGTTAGGGAGAGGACCAAGAGCCAACTGTACCGTGCAGGATTTGTGAAACGAGCAAAATATATCTTCCATAATTATGGTGGGCCACGCCCAAATGTTCGTGACCGTCGTAACCGTCGCGCACGTAACCGATAGATTCACCATATCTTACGAGTTTGTCTGTGGAGGTAGAACCTAGACATGTTATATATGCATGTACCATATCTAACAGAAGTCTATCGAAGTATATTGGTACTTATACCTATGAGCAGTCATCTTCAAATTGTTAATTACTGTTCACTAGCGTTTACATTTTTACATATTTAGTTGAGTAAGGAGTAATCATAAATTAACTTGAAAGGCTATGAAATTTGTAATTCTCTAATCGTGTAATACTCAAAAAGTTATCCGGATAAAATTGTTTGCGTCATCAAAAAGTTAATTCTCTAATCATATTAGAAAAACGATTACAAATCAACTAGCAACTTGCTAAAAAAAATTACAAATCAACTTGCTACAATGTGTATGTTTATATTACAAATGAACTCTCTCAATATTCAATAAATTTCGGTATCACTAGTTCATTACTTGTACTCTTTACTTCTTAGTTCTATATTAACTTTCCCGATAATTCTGTATACATTAGGGCTTACTGTGCTTCGTTAGAATTATATGAACAGAACAGCAAAGTAAACTTGAAATTTTTATTAACTAGATAAAACCATACTTTCTATTTGGAACAAAACCTCGTACTACATGAATCTGCATGTGTTCTTTTGCAACTCTAGGAAGTACCTGACTGAAGCAGTAGCTTCTTAACGGTTTTACATTTCAATAGATGTTTATTCATAATGTAGTATATTTCTTTTGCGGAAATCTACATCCGAGTAATGGTCTTTTTTTAATAGCTAACTGCAAAAAACTTCAAAATATCTAACTTCTAAAATCTTTAACCATTAAAGTAACATTACAACAAACATTTATGAACTCGAGAAGTATGTCAATATCTTAAAATCCCACAATATCTAACATCACACGTTTCCCGTATACATGGAATACAGTCCACCATGCATACTACTTTTCCTCGAAGTCTCCATGTATTATCAGACTTCTATATTTCAATCCCGATATCTAAATGCGAATTATCCGCAGTAGGACACATCACACTTGACATGTATACAATGTACGAAAACATGTTAAAAGCATGCTAAAAACACTCTTCCTGAAAAAGTATCGATTCGTACGTCCACCTACACACCATAATTCAAGGGTACTGTCTTAATCTACCACAAAGGTAGAAATAGAACTTAGATTAAATATAACACATGTATTTCTGTTTAAGTACTCTCTTCAAACTAAATAAAAGCAATGTCTTGAATGTGAGTATTTCTCACTTAACTGTAGCTTTCATACGTTTCACATGATTATAAAAAGAGTACTTTACTCTTGTCAAAGTTAGTTAAAGTTGGAGCAGAAATTCTTTTGTCAGACCTCTAGGACAATAATTTCCGGGATTTCTTCTTCGTCCTTGTAGACCGTCTAGAGGAGGCTGCACTAGCCACGCTCCCATCACTGTCCGTTTCACCCGATGCTACCAGTTTTGTCGGAGGCTCGTAGAAGGTTACCGATGTACTACCAAGTTTAGCACTGCTTCCACTTGAAGATTTAGCTGTTGGACTCTGTGAGGTTGAGATACCTGCTGATGCATGTTGAGTAGAAGTTGGAATATCAGGCCATGGCAAACCCTCAGTGTTTTCAGTTTCTCCTTCATTGCTTTTATTGACACGGGCAGTTTGACGTTCCATCCTCTTCTCTGCGACTGCTTCTTTCAAAGCATCAGTGAAAGCTTTGTTGATGATTGCTGCTTGATCCATCACCACCTCCTCACCACTATAGTGGATCTGTGCCCCTTGAATTAAAGCTTGTTCTACCTCTTCCATGTTCATGTTTTCGGAACGCGGCAATGTACCTGTAGGCTCTGTTTTTTCTGAAGGTTGTTCACTTCCATGTACAGTCAGTACTTGTTTCTCAATGTTCTGCTCTTCATTTTCCTGTACCGGCTCCCTGCCATCCTCCACACTCTGTGAGGTTGGTACAATTAATATATGGTCACTGTGAGGGGTACGTGTATCTGTGAGCCGGTTCTGATTGTTGTCATCTTGTGTACGAGCCTGCACTGACTGGTTCTCACTCTCGGGAGCGTGTGTATCGGTTTCCATGGTGTCTTGGTGGTGTGTTTCATCAGTTTCCATTTCTTGTTCTCCTGTATCGGCATGTATCTGGTCTGGATTATTGGTGGGTATAACGACGGTCCCTATGTGTTGTAATTCACCTTCATCGGTGTCACTTTTGAAGGTTGGGGATACAAGTCCTCTGCTGCTGGCAATAGCGGTAAGAAGATCCTTTATTTCCACCAAGAGTGGCATCTTCTTGCGTATAGACTCCACCGCATTGTTGAGCCCAGCAACATCACCTCCCAACAAAGACATTCGGTTTTTCAGTTTTTTCATGTCAAGCTTTACGGTTCGGACATCTGCTTCCACTTCTTGAAGGTCATTTTTTATCAGACCCACGTCAGACTTCACACAATTCATGTCTGAGCACGAGGATGCTGCATCTACTTTTACATCTTGCACGTCCGATGATATCACCCCCATCTGTCCTTTTATAACATGTGAGTCCCCCTTAAGGGAATCAGTACTCTCACGTACACTTTGAATGTGCTTTCTGTTAGTTTTGACGTCTTGTTTCATACACATGACCGCGGAATGAACATTGTCATAATCACCTTTCAGTCCCCAGAACTGTTGCACAAGGTTCTTCACTTCTCCAGATATAGTGGCGGTCTCTGTATTCAGTCCATCTAAAGTTTTTGTGTCTGCCCTGACTCTTTTCAGGTCGTCTAACACAATGCTTATTCCGTCCTCCAAGGTGCCCTTGAATTCTTTCGCACACACTGTGCCTATAATGTTGGGATCTTTGCCAGTTTTTGTAGAAGTACTTGTGGGTTGGTAACCCTTATTTGGTTTCTCAGTGTGTGTGTCGGACTTCTCTGTTAAATCTATAGTGTCTGACTCTGTGTTCTCCTTTTTGATGTTGGTACCATTTTTCTTAGGACCCACTTTCTTCACATTCATGCGGTAGTCTGTTTTCACATCGTCGGCTGGTAGCTCTTTCAGTGGTGTACTTGAAGTCATACCATCTCCTCCAAGATCTGGAACATCAGGGAGTTCCTGCTCCTCCTCCGGCTCCTCGTCAGCTTCTGAGGAATATATGTATAAACCGATAGTTGAAGATAATTTGTAGAATATGTATAAAGTACTTTTGTAGTATAGTAGGATAAGTATTTGAAATACGGTTATCTTGGTATTGTTATTTGCAATATTTTACTCTACCATAAATTATTATTATCTCAGAAAATATTGTCTGAAAGAGAAGTTATAGTTTATTTCTGTATCTGGGTGCAATAATTTTTTCTTCACATTTCTGTAACCTATTTAGTAAAATATCTACACATAATAAATATGTCAAATCATTACCTACCTTCATCTTGGTTGTAATCTAGTTGTCGTTTCGGAGAGAAGACCTCGGACAATGTGGCTGTCATGGATCCGGATTTAGAATCGTTACCCCGTATTCTAGAACTCGAACGTGAGCCCTTTGAAGGTGGGGTGGGGCTTGCGGGCGATGCCTCTTCCTTGGCTTTGATACGTGGGGACCGTCTCTTTTCTCCAGTCGTTTGTGCATCACCTTCTAATGTGAACAACATTGTCTTAAAATATATTCGTCTGTATATATCAAGATAACAAAAAAATGATAGAACTTATCTGCACTTAGTAATACTATTCTTGTGACCCCGGTAGGTATTCAAAATTATTTTTTATTCAAGATATGTACAGTATATTTGTTCATCAGAAAAACATGACAAGTTAAGTGGTAATAGAGTTACAATGATTTTGTTTTTTATTTTTGGAAATTAGTAATTTCGTTTCAAAATGAATCCCTACCTATAACTATTGGACAAGATGCGTCACCTTTTCTTGCTTTGGTTTTTCTTGATCGTGTTGAGAGTTTGCTGCTTTTCTTTTTCTCAGGCTTATATTCCTCGTCGTCGTCGTCCTCATCCTCAAAGGTCTCCTTCTCACTTTCTTCTTTCTTAACTGGTGGTCCCTTCTTTTTAGTTTTCACGTCCATACCTTCAATAATATGTAAGTTCAAATACTATACAATACGATGAAATATGTTGGGAGGTAGGGGTGGGAATCATAGCCGGATACTTGTATTGTCTGTGTTGATTACTACCGATAATTATTGAGTTTTCATTCTATATTCAACAATACTTTTCATGTTTGAAATATCTGCACAAACAAAATAATTTGGGGTTTCATTCATTCATTTCACAACACAAACGTAGGTGGGGGCCTAAGGTCAAGTCATTCTGTGCATAGGCGCAAGCCGGGGACAGCCGGTTATGTATTTCGACAGCGCTTACGTCCACCTAAGACTGATCGAACTATACAAAGAGAGGTGCAAGCCGGGGACAGCCGGTTACGTATTTCGACAGCGCTTACGTCCACCCCAGACTGTTCGAACTCTACAAAGAGAGGCGCAAGCTGGGAACAGCCGGTTACGTATTTCGACAGCGCTTACGTCCACCCCAGACTGATCGAACTCTACAAAGAGAGGCGCAAGCCGGGAACAGCCGGTTACGTATTTCGACAGCGCTTACGTCCAGGCCTATAAATATTTTCCTGATATCGAACTCTACAAAGAGAGGCGCAAGCCGGGAACAGCCGGTTACGTATTTCGACAGCCCTTACGTCCAGGCCTATAAATATTTTCCTGATATCGAACTCTACAAAGAGAGGCGCAAGCCGGGAACAGCCGGTTACGTATTTCGACAGCGCTTTCGTCCAGATCGAACTCTACAAAGAGAGGAGCAAGCCGGGCACAAGCTTCAGCGAACGATCGGCGAACGTTCGCTGAATATTCTCTGAAATTATGACTTACAGATCATTCACACTACAAAAATAACTTATTTATATTATATTTATCCTAGAAATGTTATGTTTTCATGCGAAAAGTGAGTTTGGTGCTGCAGTAGTGGATAACTGCTTACATGTGAGGTTTAGACACCTTTCCTGTTGGGTGAAAGAGAGGCACTGGTATATATACTCAGAGATGGGAATCTACTTTCGGGTAGCTGGGTAGTGCATCCAATCAATTCATTACCTTGATTTGTACAGAGCACTCAATCAATTGGCCTTAGGCCCCTAGGTACCTGGGTGCTGTGAGATGAATGATAGAAACCCCACTCATCTCATAGCACTCTTAATTTTTATCCGGAAAATATTTATAGGCGCCGGGCGGGCACAAGCTTCAGCGAACGACCGGCGAACGTTCGGAGAATATTCTGTGAAATTATGACTTACAGAGCATACAGACTACAAAAACAACTTATTTATATTATATTTATCCAAGAAATGTTATCTGAGTGGTACATCCAACCTTAGACAATATAGTTTATAGTTTAGGCACCGAGGGCGGGGGAGGCCTATAAATGGGTTATATTATATAAATATATAAAATCTAGGTCCCACAATTCCTAACCCCAGCCAACATTTGACGTGTTCGTCACTTTAATTGTACAATTGTTGGTGAAAGGCACGAGGCCTAACTAGGCCATAATTTTACAGAATATATAAATGCTTACACTTACACAGAAAAGAAAATATTTATAGGCCTGCCACGCCGTACGCGTGAAGACAACAAGGCAGGGTTCGAAATTAACGTCAGCCCGTCAGCCCCAGGCTGATTGTTTTGAATCAGGGCTGACAAATTTTGAGAAAATAAGATTAAAATCAGCCCCGATTTTTCACAACTGTAATACATTGTAGTATGTCCGGGCTGACAGTCAGAAAAGTTAATTTCGACCCCTGCAAGGGGCGGTAAAACCGATCGAACTCTACAAAGAGAAGTCGCCGGGCGGGCACAAAATATTCCCGACACCGTATGGGGACATGAGAGGGATGATCGGCACCCCCTCCCCCCCATCAAGAGCCCCAACCTTCAGCGAACGACCGGCGAACGTTCGGAGAATATTCTGTGAAATGATGACTTACAGAGTATACACACTACAAAAATAACTTATTTATATTATATTTATCCTAGAAATGTTATCTTTTGATGCGAAAAGTGAGTTTGGTGCTGCAGTAGTGGATAACTGCTTACATGTGAGGTTTAGACACCTTCCCTGTTGGGTGAAAGAGAGGCACTGGTATATATACTCAGAGATGGGAATCTACTTTCGGGTAGCTGGGTAGTGCATCCAATCAATTCATTACCTTGATTTGTACAGAGCACTCAATCAATTGGCCTTAGGCCCCCAGCTACCTGGGTGCTGTGAGATGAATGTTAGAAACCCCACTCATCTCATGGCACTCTAAATTTTTTTATTTTTTTTGGACACTTTCACTTGTGGGGCCTAGCCTGTTTGGCATAGGGCTAGCGTGGGGCCTAGCTTTCGGTTTCAAATTTCAGTGAATTGTCGGCAGGCATTCGGGTATCCCCGGCTTTCGCCTCTCTTTGTGTAGTTCGATCGGTTTGGTATTATTTGGTTGGGGGGTGGGGGGGTGTCCCGATCTGTTGTAGAGTTCGAAATTATTATGCCAATATAAGGTAAACTGTGCAATCGTGTATAAGATTGTTTAGGCGCAGATGGCGGGCCAGGCCTATAAATATTTTCCGGATAAAAACAGAATTGTCCGCGGGGATTACTTTTTTTTTTAGCCTGTTAGGCCTAGCGCTTTTCGGATTGACTATATAATACATACCATACTCATCCTGCTGCTTTGTAACTTGTCGTTTGGTGTCATCCTTCGACGCATCTATTGACTGTTTTTGCTCTTCCTCCGCACGTTTCATACGCTTCAGGTAGTTTTTGGCAGACACACATGCCCGACGAGTTGGATCGGTGTCGAGTGGGCGCTTCCATGAACCAGGGATAACTGAATAGGAAGAACAAAATATATACTGTAATATTCTAAATTTGTTTTAACCACTTCATACTGAACAAGTTCACACTAGAGAAATTCACCGTCTAGAAAGTTAAAAAAGATTAATAATTATAAAGGATGTCAAAATTAAAAGCCCGCCTTAAAAATTATTGTATAATGATGTACATTCCTTCAAGAAGTAATCTAAATATAAAAGTTTACATACCTCCACAACACTCCGGTCCATAGAATTGGAGAACCATGACCTCCAAAGATGTCAGTTTGTCCTTCTCCGCAATTGCCGGGCCTCCAGACTGTTTTTGTAGCAGCTGTAGGTTCTTCGCCTGAATATAGGAAATAATAGGATTAATAAATGGGTGGGGAATTGAAGGAAGTGTCAATTATTTTGTCAAATATATTTAAGTGTACGTATAAAATTATCTTAATAATTATCTGTTATAATTATCTGTTATAATTATCTTGTAACTAATTAGTTTGCAGTTTATAAATATCTAAATCTCTAAATAGCTGGACACTACTAATAATAATGTTACTCTATTGTAATCTATTTTTCTAAGGAAAAGTGTGTAAATAAATCATATTAAAAGTAACTTACCTTAGACCGACAGTCGGATTTGTATGTGATCATCTTGTAATATATATCCTTCTTACGTCTCTTTTTGCCCCCTGCCGAATTTACCCGCTCCTTTATGACTTGGAAGGCCGTATTTTTCATTTTGTTCCTCTGTTGTGCGGTGGTGTTTGCTTTATCGAAGTTCCCCATAACTATGTCCCTGGATTAAAAAAAAAAGACACAAAAAACATGTCAATGAAGAAAGAAAGATGTATTTTTAATTATACGAAAATTATATGAGGAGAGAGTTATAGATTGCCAACAAATAAATTCCTTGACTCTTTATCATTATTGTTTTTACTTGCCTGCCTCCCACTATTTTATTTTCTTGAGAAATTCTTTGTTTAGGGAAAAATTCTAAAAAAGTTAATGATAATTATTTTTTTGCTCAAAACTTTACATGTATGTAATAGAGTTCTTATGATTAGCAGTTAAAATTATAACTTACTTGAAATCTTCAGCTGTAGTGTATATGGCTGCAAGTTCAGTGTCTGTCCACCACGTGTGGGATGTTGCGTCTTCATCCTCACTGCAGGAGGAACACCAACATAAGTCTTTCCTCTTACCAGCTGTTTGTTTTTTTCTTTTAGTAGAAGTCTTTTTCTTGATTTTTGAGGCAGGTGTATCGATAGTAGATTGGGACGCATGGGATGTATGGGAGGCCTCTGAAGTTTCATCCCCATCATTGTCTTCATCATCTTCTTCGGATTGTTCTGGTTCTTCTTGCTGTACTTCTGTGACTATAGTTTCACCTCTACGACCGATTTTTCGTCTTTTGCTCGGAGTTTTAAAGGGGGATTCGGTAGTGAAATCATCGTCAGAATTACGTTGAGGAACAATACTGCCTGGTACTACTGTTCTTCTAGAGTACAAGGATTCTGCTGCAGCAGCCTTGGCTATCCTCCGTATAGATTGATCGAAGGACGGTAGGGGAGAATCGTTGTCAACCTGCACGTAACTGTCATCTTTTGATGGTGTTGTAGTGTCTTCAGTTGGAGCAGTCTCAATAGAAGTGGAAGTGGTGGGTTTGTTTTTTAATAATTTTTTTTGGAGTTCCTCTATCTGTTTTTTTCGGTCCACTGCCAAAGCAGCCTCCAACAGTTCTTCAAGTTGTGTTTTTTCTACATCAGACTTTGTTTTCGCCAGTAAGACACGTATAGAACGTACGTCTGTACTCTCCTTGCTTCCATTTCCATTGCTCGCCATCTGAATTATAAAAAAAGGAAGAAATAGAATAAATGCATAACGGAATATGACAGGAATCGAGATATTTGGAAGTTGCATTAAAAATTCCTTTTTTGCTACATGTACTTTGGAATGTTTTTATGTAAAGATTAGAGAATTAAGAAGGGATGGAACCAGGGGGGGGGGGGTCTGGGGGAGTTGGCCAATGCTCCACAGTTAAATAATGTTTGTATTGCACCCCCTTCCCACCCCCACTAGAAATTTGCGGATCACATGGGTGGGTGGGGGGGGGGGGGGGGATGGTAATTATACCCTAACAATATAACATGGCTTACTTTCATTTTCAGTATACATTTGTAGTGTGAATGAGTTAATGTGTGCTTATAATGTCACCAGAAAGCTTAAAGATTTACGGACAGCGTGTTATTTTTTTGTAACCATCAGTAGATGAAACTACTTGCTTTTCAGGGAAAAAGACATGTGTCGAAAAGAAATAGCTTAGTACCACGAGTACCACAAAGTAACACAAGTTTATAATAAGTCAAATAATATATATTTACCGTTTGGAAATGAGGATGTACTGCGAAGTGTAGGCCTAGAACGAGAAGCGTGACAACAACGATACACGACATATGGCGGAGACGAAGAAGATGACGTAGTACCGGCAGATAACTATAAAACAGCGACGGGGTATCGGGAACAAGCGAATTTAGGATGGTACCCGGCGGTTATATTTGTTTAAAGGGAGAGTCACTGAGAACCAGCCGATTTGACCTCTACCGGATGTGACGTAAGAACCAATTTGGCGCGAAGTTATAGTGACCTTGACAAATTCTGCCGATAATTATTTTGCCGATAACTTTTTACGGATAATTATTTCAAAGTGCGGATACTGACCAAGATACGACACAAACCACTTTACGATAACTTCTCTGGAAGGACTAAACAAGAATTATCGTAAATTGGCCACTAAATAATTGTCGGATTATGGTATATCTTTATTTCTCTCTGCAAGACGCTGCAGAATTACATTGTGAATGACTGGCAAGAGTTTGTAAATATTATATTTCTTATCAACATATTTTCAAAGAATGTTCATTTGGATGTTTCTAAGTCTATGCAGTAGGATAGCAATGGAAATAACATGTCTTTTCTTCTATACATTTTGTTTAAACAAAATGTGAAAGAAGAAATTGGTGGACCCCACTTTGCTGGGTATACTCAGGCCTCTAAAGACTGATCACAGAAACCAGCTAATTATAGTGTTCATCTCCTGATGGCCTCAGACACAGGAACCCTGCCCCTTCATCTCCCTGGGCCCCTTCCCTGGAGCTTAATGACTTTGATTTGTTAGCAGCCAAAAAGTGTCGTTGATTGAATGGGGCGGGACTTTGCCGGTCGGCCGCTCGCAGTCGCTCGTCCTTCGGTGAGCGAATCCTTAACACGGTGGCGGATGCGCAACCACAGATACTTAATTAATTAGAGAGATGCCTCGGCTTTCAAATATGGCGAGAACAAGAGTTTTTTCTGTGTCAAATGGCATCCCTAAAATTGTTCATGGATTTGCATGGTTAATGTAATTTGTCTCTGGCACGGGGAGGTAAATCCTCTCTGGGAAAGCTGGTTACCTACCTATTGTTAACAGCGTGCACGCCGAAAACAAGTTACATGTGACCTAGATACCTATATGTACTACATCCAGCAGTAACTTTTTGGAGGCTCAGAAAAATTGGTATAATATATAATTTGGTATACACATTTTTATTTTGGTTTACAATTTTAAATCTTGTGAACCTTTACAACTCCAGGTGACGCCACTGTCGGTAGCAGATTGCAGTGATACTAGGGCCTATAAGAGGTGACGGGTTGGTTTGATCTACAAGGACCTTATATGAAAAAGGGCCTTAAACTTATCAGGATAGCTCATGGACAGCCTCTTCACAACAGCATTAAGTAACAATTTCTTAGTCACAACCTGATTTCAGAACATCACTATTTGTTTGAGAGCCATTAGATCTATAAAGGAAGTCAACTACATGTGACTTTTTATGACGATTGTTGGAGCTTAGGCCAATCGGCAGTTTTTCAGCTATATTAGGACCAACTCACGATTTTTGGGTTGTACAAAGTACTGGTGATTGAATCTATAGCAGTGAGAAGGACGGCAAGGTGCGGTGGTCTAACAGGGAGCACCCAGGATTGAACCCCTGCCGGCCGCGCGCAATGTCAGTACGCTAACCACTAGACCACCCCATCCCCCTAGTGACTTTTGATCTAGTATCAAATATAATCTATTATTGACAGCTCTCCTAATAAGTGGTTTGATCATTTTACAGCTCCCTTTTTGAGCCAAATTGATGATGAACATGCAGCTTCAGCCCCTTGAGGGTCGACCCTCAAGGGGCTGAAGATCCCACCACAGTTGGTACCTATTTCCAGACCAAGTATCCTCCCCTTCCCCTCTCTCGCACTCCGGGAAAAACATAACCATCTAGCGTTCCTGTAGTTTGGTTTAATGGAGTTCAACACTCTTAAATTTTGTAGGCGTTAATTATAGAAGCCCACGAAATAGGCACTTGTCCTATTTCGCTTTCCCCTCACGTACGGTCTTCAATATTAGATCACCTTTAACCAACCAGCGACTCTCCCAGCGTCTCTCCCTTCTATCTTCATTCGCCCAGCGACCGCCTCCCACCCTTTCTTATCAACCCTGTTAGTTTCCCTTAATAGAATCGATTATTCCTGATTTCTTAAAACCATTTCCACCTTATCCCATTTCCATGAGACATGTCCGTCCCAGTATCTAATAGGCTGGTTTCCAAGGTGCCTCAATCCTATTCAGATCGTCAAGGTGGCCCACGTGACCTTTGTCAACCAATCACAGCCCACGTTACTGACCCGTATGCTGATTGGCGGAGGAGGGTGCAGGCGGGAAGGGAGAACGCTCTCCAAGCAGATGTCCCTTTGTTACCCCCACATGCATTGTCTGTAGTAAATGCAAGGATTCTGGTTGGAGAGTGTGAAGGGGAAGTCTTCATTGTCTGTCTCCACAGTCCAGGTCTTAATCAATACAACCCTGGATTGCCATACCGTCAACAGGACCATTCTGCCCCTGCTCACTCGCCTTCTGTTACTACTGACCCCAACTTGGATTATGTGCTGTGGAGGGAATATGCACCAGGGGTTGGGCAGGACAAAGTTGTAGTCCATGCCTCAAAGGTTTCTACTGGAAGATTCAACCACGTCTTTTTCTACTTGTATCCCTTGTATAATCTCAGAAACTGCAAATTTAAGAACCAACGCTGTTTTCCAAATTTCCTTTTTGGATGACCAGTAATACCGACATCTCTATGGATATAGCTTCTTTGATAGCTCTTGGTCCACTAATATCATACAATATCAAACAGTCCTAACAGCAGACATGGCTCATGTTTGCAAGTTACACAAATAACAGATTGGCCAAATTTGTTCCCAACATTCAGACAGTACATGTATTCAGTATGAGTCTAGGAATCAGGTGATTTGATACCCATATTCCAGCAGTATTTAGAAAGAGCGACTGGCAGCCCAGTGATTTAGTATGAGCGACTAGAAGTCTTGTGAATGGTACCGGGGTGGGGCTGCTGCCCCTGGGAAGAATATAGGCCCTATAGTAGACCCTGCTGATCGTAAAAGGCGATGATAGAGGGACCCAGCACTGACCAAGTGGTTCTTTGGGTTCAATTCCCGGTTGGTGTCTGCATTCACTAAGGAACAAGGTACAGCAAAAACAATTTTCAGGCCTGCCCTGTCACCTTCATCTCATAGATACAATCACCAAAGACGGAATTTGTCCCAACTTGTTTTCGCAGTGAAAATGACCCTGGCTGTCAGAACAGTGTAAAACATTCATAACTCACTCACACACTCTTGTAAATAGTTACCTGTATTTGAGCAGTATTCAGTATGAGTGACTTTACCATTCTTGCGATTCGCTACCTGTATTCTAGCTGTTATTCAGTATGAATGAATGGCTTGGCAATTTGCTTCGCTTGTTCAGTATGAGCAATTGCTTTGGAGGCAATTTGGTCCGTTGTATGAGTAACTGGTAAATTGGTGATACAGCATGAGAGACTGACAGGAATTTGCTCCCCATATTCAGTCAGTATTCAATATGAATGATTGGGAGTCAGATGATTTGCCAACCATCCATAAGCAGCTTTCAGTATGAGTAACTGCAAGACAAGCAGTTTGCTCCATCATATGAGGGACTGATTAGCTCCCAATTATAAGGAGTATTCAGTATGAACGACTGGTAACCAACTGATTCAGCATGAGAGATTGGCAGCCAGGCAATTTGCTCACCATAATTATTCAGCCAGCAGGCCTATTCAATATGAGCTACTGGCAGCCAGATAATTTGTTGCCTGTACATAAGCTGTATTCAGTTTGAGTAATTGCAAGACAGTTAGTTTGCTCCGTATGAGCAACTGGTTTGATCCCAATTATAAGGATTATTCAGTATGAGAAACTGGCAGCCGGTGATTCCATATGAGCTATTGGCAGCCCGTCAATTTGCTTGCAGCATTCAAGCGGGATCAAGTATGAGTGAATGCATGGTAGCGGGGTAATATTCTTCCTGTGTTTTGAGTCTGTTTTCAGTATGATTAACTGATAGCCGAGCAATTTTCTCCACATATTTTTGCAATTCTATAGGCTACTGCAATAATAATTAACATATCAATGAACATTAACTATGATCTACATACATATCTGTGTGTCAAGGTGATTACAGATATATCAAAGAATCTGATGTCTTTTGGATCTCATAAATTCACTGTATCTTTAGGGAAAACCTCAAACAGACTATCTAGTTGCTCTAAGCAATGTATCCAACCATTAAGAAAGGAGGACCTGTATAAAACACGGGTTCTCTTGGATCTCCTGGGTCTGAGGGATGGGGGTCATGAAGCAGTGTGACTGGTGGCTATAGGCTGGGGACACCAACAAAGCCGTCCCATTTATTAAGCCGCGGTCGTGCTTTGGGACGTCGGGCGGGGATTTAAAGGTTAAGCCCCTGCCTCTTTCACAATACGCGACTGTCGCCTTGATTTCCTTCGCCATTTCCGATGTGCTGCCGCCATTCGGGCTGATGAATGTAGTGAATGATGATGGGGGTAAGCGTGCTGCAGCGCTGCTGGTCAGGGGCTGTTACTTTTTATGGTCTGTGTGCACACATCAGGGAATCCCTGAACGACCAGGTAGGGCCCTGGAGTGGGTTTTTAGGCTGGGAATAGATACAGAATCTTATGTGGATATGTGTTTTGGTGTGGGTGGGGTGGGAGTTAGTGGGGCTGAGGTTTGGTGGTAAAGGGGTAAAACATTATGTATTATGCAATGAATATTGGGTTGGATCAATCACTGCAGTAACCATACAGTGCTTTGTAGTGGCCGATTAAGGCTTGCCTTGCAGTGGCCAAGACTTGCCTTTATGACTCTCTTCTGATATGGAGTAGTAATGTCTTACCATGGTTATGGGCACTGCTTGCCTGGCAGATACTACTGAATGCTTTGCAGTGGTCTCAGCGTGCCAAGTAGTGGCAATTTCTTACAAAGCAATGGCCACTGCTTGTCTTGCAGTAGGCATTCCTACAGCTTGCCTTGCAATGACCACTGCTTGCCTTGCGATGGCCACTGCTTGCCTTTTGATAGCATCATCTTGCCATGGAGTGGTCATTTCTATAACCATGCAATGGTCACTGCTTGTCTTGTAGTAAAAGGCACTGCCTTCAGATGGCCACTGATTGCCTTGGCTAGAGCTTGGCACTATTTTGAGGCTTTGGGTGTTTTTCTTAGCACCCAGCTTCAGATTTCTCGACTAGATGGATTAAACATCAGTGTATGGTTCAGCATTCGAGGTTTGAAACCCCAACATGGAAGGGCCCTTCGCAGGTAATCCAGATCACTTGTCGCATTAAAGAGCTGAAAGAAAGGCACATATCAAATGACTTTAACAAATGGATCCACGCCACCCCATCTCCAAGCGCAGGTGTACCTTTTCGCAAAAGATGGCACCACCAAGGTCCTGAATGGAGAGTGATGCATTGAACTTGTTGCCGGCACCCAACGTTTGTCCCATCCGGGACCACTGGAACCAGTGGCGTCCCTGGATGGCCAGAGAGCCGGTGGCACTCCTGGTGGCCATTTGAGCAGTTCTACTTTATGTATGTACTCCCATTGGTTTGGGGGATGGGATACTTAGATGCGTTTCTTTTTTACTTTGGTTGGCCATCGATTTTCTGGATTTCTCATAATCTACAATGTTTGATATTTAGGTTAATACAAAAGTGAATTCAGAGATAGCTAGGCTACAGTAAGTGCTCCTACCCAGGTAGTTTTACAGTACAGCAAAGGGTTTTAACAATGAGCGTCTAAGATGAGAGTGCCAATTTAATTTGTGATGTTACTTTGTGAATGATGCGATAGTGGCACCCCCTATGAGAGTGTGCACACTGTCGCAAAAAATGCAGCAGTCCATATCTTTTGATCTTTTTCAAGGCCTAAGCAAACGCTCAGTGACCTCATGAAAACTGCGAACACCAGATGCTGGAACGACGTGCAGGGACTCTCATAGGGGGAGCCACCATCGACAACGTCATGAAAAACGTGTAGGCAATGTTCGCAGTTACATATCTCAGTGTAGCAATATCATCTTTGGTGTTAAACATGCAATGTCAAACGTAAGGGGTACTACAATCCTGACCCTTGATTCCCAGTAGAGGGACACAGACTAAAGGTTTAAAGAGACTTCATGCTGAGAGCCATCCTTCTGACTTATGGGTCCTACACACATTAATGGGGTCTCCTTCATTGCCTTCATTACTACTACCCCAGGGAAGTCCAACAACAGGGACCAGGGTGCTGTGTCTCACTCTGTCCCCATACCTGTCTTATCTCTTACAATGAGGAGCCCAATCCATGGGCAGATAAACTACTAGGCGTGGACGGCATTTCCCCCTCGTATTGTACTTAGGGGTCCCCCAAAGGGGAGAAGGGGAGGGGAGGGGGTCAGGATCTCCTGGACCCCTTTGGGATGATCTTCTCAGACACCTTTTCCACGAACCTGCGCAGTACCCCAGTCTGCCCACTTTTGGGGCTTCTGGTAACTAGGTCACTTCAATTAATATACTTTATCTATGGGAAAGCCCCAAAAAGGTGTTTCAATTTTAATCCACCAGGGGGCACCACCGTAATGAAAAAGATGTATGGATTTTTATATATTCATCCCATATATTCGGTTTTTAGATCGAATTTGTCTAAGAGTTTTTCATTGCTTTATCTGAGTTTCAAATCTAATTCTAAAACTTTTACTGTGGTTTAGGAGGTTGTAGCCATACAAGCCTCTATACAATCAATGCCACCACAGAGACCTTGCCATAATTATATGGTGCAATCTGTAAAATGGTCTATACCACCACACCCTATGTGGAGACTGAGGTGGTGCTGTTTGTAAAAAAAAAAGGTCTATTCCATAATGAATCCTTAGACGCCTCCCCCCAAAGATAATAGTTGTGTTCAGGAAACTCGACTTACCCTATTTTTCAAAAATCCTATCTTCCATTTTCTTTTTCAATGAAAATCTTTCTCACGATGTGCAAATTCAACTAAATGGCCGAATTGGCAGACAAGCTTATAGGGCATTCATTGGAAAGGAAACCTGATTCGAGCTGATAACTAATATCAAAGTCTTCTTTGTGACAGACATTATATGTGTCAATAAAAGATATCAAATACAGCAAAGAACATCCGACCTATATAGTTATACTGAATACAATCCTTTTTGGCAGCACACACTATACGCACCACTCACAGTCTTAAGGCTGTATTGTAATTTGCGGTAGCCAGAATCACCTAGTGGAATACAGGCTTAAGGCTAGCCCCCGCCGGCTCTCACTGCCGCTGCTCATTTTCCCACGATACAAAAGATAAACATGGCGTTTTTTCCCCCTCACATAAAGTCAAGATTGTGACAAAAAGTCTTGTCCCCTGGCAGGGTGGTGGTATTTACTGAAGGGATCTCTGTTAAGCAGGTGTCAGTCCGTAGGCTATTCTAACGCTCGATTCTTAGAAGGACTCTCAGATTACCCTTTTTTTTCTGTGTTTCTTTAATTGTATACAACGTCTTCTTTAATAAGTATTGGGCTATGATAAACACTTACAATTACAGTCAGATATAAATACACCAGTAAGTGTTCATTCCTGGAATGCGTGGTATAATATGGCCATCGAAATGCCACCTGTGGACACTGCAATTATGAGTTCATATCAGTATTATTTACTTTCAATTTTGAATGCCAAATTTATTTTTCATTAAAAGTATGGAGCACAATGTCCCTAGAGGAAGACTACTACGTTGCATCAATGGCTCTCATACAAAGCTTTGTCCAGAATGGAACCAAGAACCTTTGTATTAAAAGACCAGTGCTATGACATTGATCTAACGCCCCAATTATTAGAATTGAAAGGTTCACCAACAAAGACCACAATATTGCTGATAAATATTTTTCATTTAGAAATACATCACTTTCCCAGTTGAAATCCTGATAAAACTAAAACCCTGAAAATTACAGCCTCTGCAATTTTCAGAAAAATACGATCCCGATGTAGCTGTGGTTTCCTTTGTGTGTGCGGATATGGATAAGGAAGTTGGTGGATATGGATTACATGATTGAGACTGAACCAAACTTCTTTATTCAGCTTTCTGGTTGCCTTTGTAGTGGGGCCCTTGCCACTGTTCACTTCACTGCCACAGACCTTAAGGGTGGGGATGGGGTGTCGGGGTTTGTAATTACTGCTTCAAAGACTGAGAAATAGACCTGCCTCTATCACCTCTAGACTTGCCAAAGGCTCCAGTATATTCTGTCACTTCTAAACATTGAGCAGAAGCAGTGGTGGATCAGAGGGGAAGGAGAGGGGCAGAAGGGGCGATTGTACCTCCCCTCCCAGACCAAAGGGAGAGCATTTGGACATCTTAAAATTGGGGGATCTGAGGAAATCTAGTGTTTTTGATTTTAATTTTCACAGGGGGACTAATTGTGGCCATGGAAACGTCCCTGAGAACAGATCATAATAACAGTTCATAAAATATCATGACCCATCTGAAGATTATAAAGTGGAGTTGAAATAAGCATATGGCATGTCTTTATATCTAAAAATATATTTCGAATGACTTTAAGGTCGCGTCCTGTTGTGCCATACTATCAGAGGGGTGGGTGGATATTTTCTTAAGATTAAACATTCATTCTGGTAACTGGTTTGGAAAAAACGAAAGGGAAATAACCCACAGAATTAAGAAAATGATGCAATTCTTAAAGAATTTGTTCCTTATGCTTTACGAAAATATAGGAATGTGCACACCTAAAGTGCCAGTGCTTTCTTTCAACCAATCATGAATGAAAAATAATTTACCGCAGTTTTCTCAGAAGAGCATTCAAGCTGATCATCATGGCGTCGAGAGGTACAGCGGATATTCGACGGAAATGTCCGTACAAAGAAAACATAAATCCCCATGGTTAACCGTCAGTGGAGGGTATAACGGTAATTGTTAGGGAAATCATATAAATCCCGCGTCTAACAATATAAGTACACCCTGTAGCCTGGCAGGGGCACTGACTCCCCAGCTCCTGTTTGGTGAAAACCGCTCATTTTACGTACCTGACATTAGTCGCACGTCAAGGTTGGTTGTCCACCAATAGACCCCTTCAGAAGTAAACCCGCCCCCTGGTGAGGGAAACGGGCATACAATCGGGGGTCACATACCTGGGTTTGTAACGGAAGCCATAAGGAGAGGTGGGAGTTAGATAAGATTCTATTACTTTTTGTAGAGGAGTTGGAATTCTATCACTTTTTGAAGAGGGGTGGGAATTAGATAACATTGTATTACTTTTTGAAGAGTTGTGGGAATTATATAACATTGTATTACTTTTTGAAGAGGGGTGGGAATTAGGTAATATTGTATTACTTTTTGTAGATGGGGTTTCCTCCCCTGACATTACCTTCTGTTGTCCTCCTGAGCCTCGTCTCAAGGGACAATCACAGAAGAGAGGGATGGAATAACAACTGGTTAACCGCAATTGACGTTCAATTTCTTTCTCTCTCCGTTCCAGTACGGTTAGGGTTCTGTGCATTGGTTTACCACTTAAAGGGGCATTGAATCTGCGAGGGATTTCTGTAAAACTCAGGATTGAATGATCATATTATGTCAGAAGTTTGTAAACGGGTAAAACATTTAACAAACAAATAAGCTTTGGCATTATTACAATGTTCCGAAAACAATTCATTTTTGTTTTGAAGAAGGGAAGAACCTTTCGATTTCTCCGATTCAAAATTTACAAATTTAATAGTTTTCGAAGCCTCAGTTTAGTGGAAAACGATTTGAAATATTCTACGATTTGGTCAGCATCCTGTTGGTGATATGCATGCGTTCTATTTCAAAATTTTGATTTTTATACTTTTCAATATCTTTTTCAGATGCGTCATCGAAATACCACATCCATAACGTTTACAATGAAGCCTAATTGAGAAGAATTTGATTCTCTAGGTATGAAATAGGTGCGAAATACCTTTCAGATTATTCCGCAATATAGGTACATGTATAATTCATTACCCCCAACCCCAGTACACATGCACCCATTTTGGCGCCAAAATGAGAAGTATTCGCAAGGAATGTTTGCTGCAGACGACATTTATCCATCAATAATAGATTTCCCGCCTTTTTTCCCGCCGTGCTCATGCAGTATTCATCCCGCGGTGTCAGGTGGCCGTTCGTCATGGGAAAAACTGCAGGTTTTCTGAATCTTACTTTCCCTTTGCTGTGTCAGTTTCCTTTATGCTTCTGGAGGCCACACCTATATAGGGTGGATGGTCTTCAGGCTCCTATAGAAACTAACAGGCCAAGATCAGACAGTCATGTTACAGATCTCTGTGGCCAAAGTTGAGGATTTAAGGCGGGCAAGAGTTAGGTTAAAACAAGTAGGCCGTCCCGGCATTTAGAGAGCTTAGCCCCCAAAATTGACAGGCGACCCGGTCAGGGTATTCTTTTGATAGTAGGCCTATGTCTCCATAAATGACACTATTTATCTAAGTCACACAGTGTTTTGTGACATAAACCTTTGTGTGACTTAGTGTCATGACGCTGGCATTAAGTCACACAAAATAATATTTTGCGACTTAGTGGCTTTGTGTGACTTAAGGCCTAGACACATATACCAAGGAGTCTACAGGGGAAGGAGGTCTAACAGATCACTGCCATTTTCGGATCATATTTTAAATAATAAAAAAAACTTTTGGTTTCTAACCCTTAACCTAATAATACAAGCGGTCTATTGTTGATATCACTAGGCCTTTCCCCTGCTCTCTTTGTAATATGACTACCTCCAGATGACGGTCCCCTCCCAAACTACTGTCTTACCCCATGCAGAGGTGTGAACAATCAAGACATCCTCCAGACATAGCCCTCTCCCGAGTTCTATCTCCTTCCCCTGTAGACTCCTTGCATATACCAACCCGACGCAACAGTTGAGTTGAGTTGGTATCAGTTGGCATATGTGTCATGGCCTTACGACTGGATGGTCGGCAATTCTACCAACTCGACTGTCGAGTTGTACATCATGAAATGTTGAAGATTAACAACTCAACTGTCGGGTCTGTCAGGCTGTGCAATGTGTTTTTTTGGGGGGGATATAGGTTTTCTCCAAAATAAGTTTGAAATCTCGATGGGGCTTGGGATAAGCTTTACAATGTTATATTTTTCTCTATTCTATCATCATTAATTCCATAAAAACACAATACAATAATATAAAACAAAGTTTGCAGAAATTGCATTCCTTTGTATGTTCGCATATGAAACATTCCCAATAATTCAAGAAAATACTATTTTTATCTTAAGCTTTATTATAGATAATATTTTCATAGAAAGTTACTATGTAATTGCAGACTGTTTGGTTGGTGTATGTGGCACCCCCCAAGATATCTCTTACAACTAATGAGTCCCCGACGATCGGGTCTAAAGACTCCCGACGATCGAGTTGGTATATGTGTCCCGGCAAGTTTGCAGAAATTGCATTCCTTTGTATGTTCGCATATGAAACATTCCCAATAATTCAAGAAAATACTATTTTTATCTTAAGCTTTATTATAGATAATATTTTCATAGAAAGTTACTATGTAATTGCAGACTGTTTGGTTGGTGTATGTGGCACCCCCCAAGATATCTCTTACAACTAATGAGTCCCCGACGATCGGGTCTAAAGACTCCCGACGATCGAGTTGGTATATGTGTCCCGGCCTTTGTCTTAAACAGGTCTGCGCTGGGAGAATGTGGGGGGACCTGGAGGGGGGGGGGGAGGGGGGAGGGGGGAGGGGGGGGGGGGGGGGGGGGGAGGGACGCGGTGGACGGCAAGTAGGTCAGCCCCAGCCGGGAGACGGGAGTGGAAAGGGCTAAGGGCTAAGGGCTAAGGGGCGACCACAGGCCTTATCTGATGATCTCTGTGATATTAATACTAATATCTCAGCATAGGTACGCTAAACTAATACCATTCAAGGGTTTTCACATCTATTGGTGGCATTTTTGAGGAGATAAGGTCTTGGGATCAACTCTCACAATGGGATGAAACATGGCCTTTCTCACAGGTCTTCACTATGGTTACTAACAGAGAAAACTGGGGAGGCTGACGTCACAGGGTAGGTCTGAAGTGGTTAGCATAGACAGGCTGCCGGCTGGCACGCCTGTCAAAAACCCATAAAAACTGGCAACTTACTGTGGCAGTGATCACATTCCCCCCTTGGATTTCTATATGTCACAGAAACCTTTATCGGAGACTAGTCCCCCCCCCCCGCCACCTCACCACCCAAATACCAATTATCAGAGCATAAGATGAAGGGGTATGTATACATGTATACATTGCAGTCCAGGTGCACATCCGGGGGGTCTAGGGAGCCCCCCCCCCCCTCCCTCCCTTTGGGAGACTACAATCTCATAAATCTTAAAGTAGAATCTGCAAAATCCTAAAAATTGGGCAAACAGAATTCCCTTTGTTTCGGCCTTAATTCGAAATTCCCTGCGTTTTCCCTGACAGAGATTTTGTCTGTGCAAAGGGGCCCTGCTCTGTAGACCCAGAGGTAGAGAAGGACAGCTGAATCTACGACAAACAGGGCGGGAAAACAACCCGTCTACGTGAGCCCAAACGCCAAAGACACTTGTGCCGGAGAAAACCCGATAATTAGGGCGCAGGGAAAACAGGTAGTATTTGGAGGGTAAAAAGGCGCTGCAATTAGAGCCACACCCCGAGCCCCTTCACTACGCCGTCTGCAGGCGCGGCAGGAAGTAGTTCCCGCCATTTTGTCAGAAATTGTCGTCTGCGCCGTTCTCAAGAGGCCATGAGGACTTCAGGCAAACGATCCATCAGTGTAAGCCCGCCAACAAATTGCTTTCTCAAGGCACTTTTATATGGGGGCGCAAAAAAGTAATTGTAAACTAATTCAACAATGAGCGTCAAACCTCCCAGGCTGCGTCGTTTTTTTATATTTTCACATTTTCTCCCTAAACTGATCTCATTCATTTCATTGTTCCGTTCATCTCCGTGTGTTTTATCTATGACAGACAATTCAGTTTGTTTTGGAATTGCACATTTCTGGAGGGGGCATTTTATTATAGGCGCCGCACCTCTACTTAACTGAATTGTTTATGGACCCTAAAGGTGAACTGCAGATAAAGTGTTGTCCTAAGGGGACAATCACATTTAGTCTCTGTAAAATTGAGGCCCATAACCCGGAGATATACCTGGCTGTAAACCAACACTGACAGTTCCCTGTTTGCATGGAAACCGCCTGTACAATTGTAGGATGAGTGTGTTCGTAAACCTGCATATTGGGTGACCTAGGTCACCAGATGTAGCTGGGGATTCACCGTGTGTCAACAGGTTGGTTTTTGTATCTAATTGTCACCAGAAAAAAGTCTCATGTAGCATTGCAAAGGACATCACAAAGTCATGTGTGCAATATGATCTGTGGGGTCATCTGTCAAGGCCCCATATACAATATGCAGGGTTACCTGAATAGGTCACATGTACGCTCTGTAAGGTCGGCTGACAAGGTCATATGTTCACTCTTTAAGGTCACATATATAATCTGTAAGGTCACCTATACACTCTGCTGGGGTGAGCTGGCTGCTACTCCCCTCTACATGTCTCCCAGTGGCAACAACTGGGTTAACAAAGGCTCCTAGAGGGCCAGCGGCTGTTGTGTGTAGGGCCTTGCCTATGGGACCCTGCACATTAAAGAACACCTGCCTCGGTAAAAGTGTAGGGGTATGGTCTCTACCTTCTCATAGATACGATCATTTCATAGATGCGATCATCAAACAGACAGAAATGTCAAAAACCTTGTTCTTACCGTGATATGACCATAGATGTCGATACGGTGTAAAACCCCAATAACCAACCAACCTATACACTCTACAAGGTATTCTGACAAGGTTACATCTACACTCTGTAAGGTCATCTGAGAAGGTCATATGTACACGCATTTTTAAGGTCATTTTACATGGTTACCCATATGATCACTTATGAGGTCACAGGAAATGGTCTAAAAAGTTTGCCAAGGGTTTCAGCGGTTATATATGACATACCTGATGGGAGAAGTGCCAAACCACAGACACCATGAACCCTATGTGACAAAAATGTCCCTGGTCCCACCTATGTATATATACTACATAGCCTTTGAGTTATAGTGCATGCCTGTTTCCGTTCACTATAGCAACCCTGAAGATGGTATATAGGAGGGGGAGTTAAAGGTCCAGAGTAAAGTTAAGTTGAAATAGACATAATAAATCTATAAATATGTTTGAGAATTTGAATTAATTTTGAAGTTTTTGTGCATCTAATCGCACACATTTAGAAAAAATCATCTATTTCATATACTTCATCTATCACGTCTTTCAAATACATAATATTTCATTTGCAGGTGGATTTGGGCCCAATCTAAGTCCTTCTTGGAAACCAAGAAAGAAACACGCGATGTAATAATCAACAAGAACATTTTTTAAATGTCACCCAAACCAGACTTAAAGAAATGAATGAATTCACTAAGATTAAACACAGTGGCAAAAAATAAACCTTTTCATAAAATCACAGGAAAAAAATAAACCTTTTCATAAAATCACAGTGAGTCTGACCGCAGCGATCGGACCATCTGTCATGAAGCCCGGCCATCAATCGTCCCACGACAAACAAGTTTTCGCTTCATCAGGTTCAGCGACAGATGTGAGGGTATATAAGTGGCCCCAGGAGGGTGGAGTAAGGCCCAGGCCATTACTAATGTCACACCTGAGTGGTTAGGTACAAGACGGGGGGTGGGGCAGGCTGGGGTAAACACCTGGGGGGTACTCAGTCTTTGGAGTGAGTGAGTGTTGGGAGTTTTACACTGTGCCGACCAAGTCATTTTCACAACGAAAACCAGTTGGGACGAATTCTGTCTTTCGTGATTGTATCTATGAGATGAAGGTGACAGGGCGGGCAAACTGCAGGGGATCAAAACCTGGATTTTGTTTCTGCTGTACCTCATCCCTTGGTGAACCGAGCACCATACGGGAATTGAACCCAAAGAACCACTTGGTCAGTGCTGGGTCCCCCCTATTGTTGCCTTATACGATCAGCAGGGGCTACTGGGGGCCTATTCTTACCCAGAACCCCCACAGGGTCTCAGTCTTTGGATGTAGGTATAAACTGCAAAACTATGGCCCCTTTCTTTGAGGATATGACAGCCCTCCAGAAAACTCCCATTACTTTACAGCCCCACTTTTTCAGAATAGTTCATTGACAACCCTAAGAAATGAACATAAACACACACATTTCTTGTTTCCAATCTATTTTCAGAATATGATAACTGGTTTCAGAGGAATCATAGAGGCATTAAATTGCATTCTCTCCACTTATAATGTAGTACCAAATCTAATTTATCAATGACACCCCTCCTAAAAGATGCTTTAAACATTTGACATACCTGCCTTTTCTTTTTTAGCCAAGCTGGAGGGTCTGACAGTAGTTGGTACCCGTTTCTAGACCAAGTACCCCCCCCTCCACCCGCTCCTTTGGGGTAAACATATAGAGAGGCTGACCTGGGGAGAACAGATTTTGAAGGCCCTATTACACAATACGACTTTGAGCTGCGATATCAGCGCAAAATGATATTACAGAAAATTCACTTGCGGGAGTGGTATAATTGTTTGAAATTGGCAATTTGGAGAATCTTTCACATGTACTAACAAAGGATTTTGTCTGTATTACGTGTGATTTCTTTGTGACATTGTCATACCACAGCTCATGCCATGTTGGTTGTTTGGTAATCTAATGTCTGGCCAACCCTTCGGATTCTTTCCAGACTGCACAAGGTAATGCTTTTCAGGTAGTTTTACGCCAAATGGGCTATGACCGAATCTATTTGTAACAGTGGGACCCAATGCCCTCTTTAATGCTGCATCATTGAGATATGTCATAGGCCCACATGATATCCCACCCAGTCACATTATACGGACACAGGGCCAACCAGTTATGTTTCATGTTTCTTACTTCATATCAAGTGCTAGTAATCACTGCAATTGTTTAGTCTTTGGTGTGACTTGGCCACTATGTCATGTAGTGTAATACCACCTTCAGCAGGGGAATATCAGGGTTGATGTCAACAGGCTAAGAGGGTAACATTAACCCAAAACTGCCACCATTTTCATTTGCTTGATTCATTACATTTTCACTCAACAACTTCACATACAATGAGATAGCGTGTTCTACCTTCCAGTTGAGTACATTATGATGGAAATGGTTGTATACATATATTGTATTAAGGGCTCTTTCATAAAATATATACGCACATTTTTAAATTTCCAGGCCACACATCTCCCTTTTAACTAAACATATATTTCAAGTTATGTGTACTTATCTGTAATAGCTCCACTGCAGGCCAAAGGCTAAAAGTTTACTCACCTAAAAGGAAAAGAAACACACAATAAATAACATGACAAACGTTTTATATAGTCACAGTTTAATTCTAAGTACTTTTCGGTTATTGACGCTTGAACAATGGTTGTCCCGATTTCAAGTTTCTATCCCGATTTTCCGCATTTTTTCAATATATTTTCACAAACAAACTTAACTACGAATTGCAATCTATTCCCATGAAGTCATGAGTTTTCCTATGAATCTTAAAGACAAGTTGAGAATTATATCAAATAACAACTTTTTAAACCAAATTGGGGGCTGTCCCAATTTTCAGGCATTTGGATATGGCAGGTATGCGTCTAGATATTTTTTCTATAAATCCCCTCAACCCACATGTAACATGTCTGTACCTAAAGGAGGGACCCTAGTCCTAGTGGTGGTTGACAACACGACTCTGGCGTCAAAACATGTTGAGGCACGTCTGCCCCAGAAAGGAAAAGTGTCAACGTTTTTCTTTTTTCCCCCTTTTTTTTACTGTTTCCCCCCATTTTTTCCGTTGAGGTTAGGAATGTGTGGCATCTGCGGCCCCATCTCCTACCGCCCATTTAGTGGGTAAATGCCTCTCAATTCACCTGCCAAACGCACTTTTTATAGGTAAATCAACATGACAAATAATTCAGCTATTTACCTAGTCATTCACAGACAGCAGGGCAGCACAGGTAATAAAATGTGGTCGGCATGTGGGGTGGGGCGGGGGCGGGCACAGAGAGTTTTATTTGTATAGAGAGTGATCACTCCGTCTTTAAGGCCCTTGTATAGCAGAGACTTTCTTCTTGAAAAGAGCTAGAATGATAACTCAGTCTTTAAGGCCCTTGTCGGAGAGACTTTCTATTTGCATAGAGTGATCACTCCGTCTTTAAGGCCTTTATAGCAGAGACTTTCTATTTGTATAGAGTGATCACTCTGCCTTTAAAGGCCCCGTGGCAGAGACCTTCTACTTGTATAGAGAGTGATCACTTCGTATTTAAGGCCATTGTAGCAGAATTTCTTTCTTCTTGTATAGACAGTGATTACTCAGTCTTTAAGGCCCTTGTGGCAAAGACCTTCGATTTGTATAAGAGTGCTCACTCCGTCTTTAAGGCCCATTGTGGTAGGGACTTTCGTATTGTATAGAGTGATCACTCCCGTCTTTGAAGTTTGAGCCATTATGGCAGAGACCTTCTATTTGTATAGAATGACCACTCCGTCTTTAAAGCCCTTCCTTGTGACAGCGACCTCCTATTTGTATAGAGAGTTATCACTCTGTCTTTATGGCTATTATGGCAGAGACCTACTTGTATAAAGAGTGGTCACTCTGTTTTTCAGGTCCTTGTGGCAAAGACATTTTATTTGAATAGAGAGAATTATTTGTAGGTGGCTGGAGAGCCAGAAAAAAGAGTGTATAGAGAGTGATCACTCAGTCCTTAAAGCCCTTGTGGCAGAGACCTTTTATTTGTATTGCTGCAAAAGCTGAAAGAATAATTACTCTCTATATAAATAGAGGTCTTAGAAGCTAATTATTTCACTATGACTTTTTGTGACAGCTGGAGTTGCTTATCTGAGGCACGAATCAGGCTGATTAGACTAATGGGTTATGAAAATATGGGCCTAATTTGTTGTTTCCATTAATTAATACTTTAATAGCAATGTCAATAGTGCTAGACCGGTGTTTCAATCTATGCCAATTATGTATAGGCAGGTGCACTAAGCTCATTGACGTTGTAGTCAGGATAAAGTCATTATGCATTATATATAGTGGTATGGGGTTTACCAAATGGTTCTCCAAGCTTCACATAGTGTAAAGTTTTAGGATTTTGCACAGAGGGATACATGAATGTAGGGCTTTAATTGATTTAATTCTATTTAACACAAAGTAAAATGATTTAAGAATGACGAGAAAAGAAAAGCTGGACATTACTTTATTTATATACTGAATTTAGGGCGAATGGAGCCCCGCGTCTAGCCTACCTTTTCAACTTAATCCAACTTACTCTGGGACCATTTCATTGATTTATTTAGAGCATTTTGTTGGTGAAACATATTTCCAAAAATCTTAGACCCCCCGCCCCATCCCCCTATGATGCGTATGTACTCAATGGAAGGCCCCTAGTATGAATTGGATTCTGATGATCCTCTTTTTTTAATTGATTTTATTCTGGCCTATCAGGCTTGGCATCGCCGCTCTTCTTTTTCTAAGGACGGCCTACATACCTGGGGCAAATCATCAAAGGATTGGGATTACACTGTACTGCTTTCTATCCGAGTTTCTATCCTAGCATGCCTGATTTGTAGACACAGACAAATAATAAATGGTTGAACATTAATCCTACTTCCTTTGGGCTTCAGAGAGGATTAGCATCAACTCTATAAGATTTACGTCAGGGACAGCCGCGAGATCTCGTGGAATCTCGCGTGTTTTGACGTGAAACGAAAACTCGCGCGCATGCTCAAGACACTCTGTCTCATTCTGTGTCACGCAAAACAAGACCGAGTTGAATAGGCCGCACCCCGTCCCGTTTAACAGGGATTCAATTGGTTTAATACAAAAAGTCACATTAATATTTAAAAAGCCAGCGTCTGAATGGTATCACGTGACGGTTCTCCCTCGGGCCTGGAAACAGGAGCGGGGTGTAACAGTTGTCAAACAAGCTGATCTTTTTGACCACTGTTGGATGTAGTCTTGGGGACACGTAACTGTAGGAATAAAGCCCCATTCCAACTATACTAAGGACGACGAAGTACCAACAGGTCATTTTTGTGAAGAGTTGGCCGAAGAGAGTCGGTTTTCAGTGTCAAATTGTTAACTGTTTTAATGTCGTTTGAGCTAGATTTCACTCTCTATACTGTTCCAAAGACTTATACTATACCCCTACAATTTATTTCAATAGTTAATTGAACTTTCAATATTTTGTTACACTAAGAGGAAATATTGGTTGTGGGTTGCTTTGAATACATTGTATACTATACTTATTGTCTTTTCATTTGAGAATTCAATTATTTATTTCTGCATCTTTGATGGTGGAGTCCGCTAAATTCTGAGTTAGGAATACTACTGCACCCTTAGCTGGGTGGTAGGGAGGTGATGCATCCATCTTCGCTCTTGTCTATCCCTCAGAGTTTTAGCGTCATGGGAGCCGGGGAGGGACGGTAAGTTGCGGGGGGGGGGGGGGGATTGTTGGAAGCTTGCTATTGTCACAGGAAAGTCATTAGTCAAGACTGAGTGCCGGTGGGTGATTAAATTGTCTGGCTAGGCTGGTATCGTCATGGTTCTATAGAGCGATAACATGTCCCTGAAACCAGGTTAAGATTTTTTTAAAGAATAGTGCACCTGGTTGTTGCACACACATTTCTACCAAAAACTGAATCTCATATTCTCATATCGCTGGGAATGCCTGTATTTTGATTTCAAAGTCTGTAAACGACATATTTCAGTATAGTTACCATTTGAACATTTTGCTATTATTTCTCTAATTTGTATTTGATTCTTCTCGCTTTAATATCCTATTTTAGGGTAAGAACTAAATCAGTTCCTGTTACCCCAATACCGACCAGCATTCCGTCTACCCTGCCCCAAGTAGAAGTAAGGGAGCAACGATAGTACAATGTGTAGCTATAATATTTTTGAAGGGAGTCTCCGTACATTGGGTCTGTTTTTTAGGCACCCGGCGAATGACCATCACTCTCTTTTTTAAATGCCTACTGCAAGCAAAGCGACGTCATTTTAAACCTGTCTACAGGTTCTGTTTTTTTTTCGCGAACAGGAGTTAACTTTTACTACTTCACATAAGCTCAGCGTAAACATGATTAATATAATTCTTAATCGTGGGTCATTAAACATCATTGGGTAGCTGTAATATAGTACTGCCTGTCATTATAATTGTCAATAGCCTAATTAGGCTGTCGGACTATTCACTTTTTGTCTCCATTACTGTTGCCTTCCACATGTATACATTGTCATTGCACCTCTATGTGATACATTTTAACGGCTTGCTATTATGGTGTACGGAATTCAAAATATGAGGCATTGTTGTCAACAACATCCAATTAGAGAATTAGTGAATTATGAAACAAAATAATTTGTGGTAACAATGGCGATGAAATACCTTCATCAAATCAAGAGACAATATTTTTACGATGGTATTTAACATACTTTCTCAGTAGAAAGATCTTTTTCTTAATCTAGGAAAATCGGGTGGGGGGAGAGAGACAACCTGTTTCATAAATTTTAGTACGTGCAAAATTTGTAAAATTGGAAGCATTTGTGGTATGACAGGCTCTGGTCATCTGGACGTGCAGACCAGTGTTCAGGTGGGCAAATAATGGACTTAAAACTAGTTTTTCTGGACCTTCCTCACTAATTTTGAAATAACTTTCCATATAATGTGGCTACAATATTGAATGATATATCATTTTAAAGCTAAGAATTTACCTGTTTTAAGGGTGCAACAGATACCAAGCCTGAATGGAATGTTTTCATTCTATAGAACTAAATGGAACCTACAATTTTATAAAAAGTTGTTGAAAATGTTTGACATTAAATATTAAAGACTATAGAAATATTTTTTATTCTTTCAGATTCTTAGTACAACCTTTATTTTCAAAAAGGATATGGTGTATGGGTTATTTTGAAATGTCATATGCTTTTATAATCCAGATCAATCAAAAGTTATTCAGTTTTGAATGCTGAAAATAAAAGTTCCGAAAACCACCTTTTTTTGCCCAGTTTCCAGCTGTTTTATAACACAAGATTTCACTCCAAAATGCAAATGGGGTTCTTTTGCTCTCTATACATGCAGATAAACATGATATATGTGTATACTATTGTGCATATCAAATAATTAGGTTAACCAGATACACAAGAATGACTTATTTAGCTTGTAAATGTTGAAATAGAGAATTACAAAGTATCATTGTCAGTGAAACAATATTTATCAAATAAAATTTTGAAACTGTCTGAGGCTTACATGGCAGAGCCAGGCTCATTAGCATATATAGGTGTTTAGGATTTTATTTTGGAATTATTCAAAATTATCTATTTATAAAGGTTTGCAGATAAGATATTGACTGTAGAAGTATTAGACACTATTCTAGATGTAATTTTATGTAGTGTGTTAGATATAAAACCTAGTAAATTAAAGAACTTATCCAAATAATGATCAAAAACTGGCAAAAATTATAATTTCTAAGCAAAATGAGGCTAAAAATTCCCCCTACAAAACATATATGAGGTCTTTTTTTTAGCATGGGATACTTGTTTTTATATTTTTTTCTGAATATTTTAAAGGAAATTATAATTTTAGCACATCTTCTTTGTGAAATTGATATGTTATGACACCAATTTATCAATTTGATCAAGAGCAAGAAATTCAGAATTGGTAACTACTCAAGTCCCCTATTTGCCCACCTAACCTAGGCGGCTAACCTTAAAAAAAAGTTTCCTGTCCAGCGGGCAGTCAAAATTGCATCCACATGAGTAGTCAGGAATTTGTCTTTCTATTAAAAACAAATGTTGGTAAGGGTATAACTGAATCTTTTGATTAAAAACAGATCTCAAAGAGTGAAAAAAAATCCCAAAGAGTGAAAAAACATTTTTCAGTCTGTCCTAAAATATTAAGACGGGCGGTGCACAGGAAACAAACTTTTCTTAAAGGGAGGCCCACCCACTCAGCCACCTCTCCTTATTTGGTCTTATACCAGCCAGACACCACGCAGAGCCTCTCTCTGGGAGAGACGCCGGGTCGTAATGAGAACGAGGCTGCCCCCCCCCCCATTCTGTACCTGTCCGCGTGCCTCTCCCTTTCTGTGTTTGTTCTTCTGCTGATTCCCGCAGGTCTCTAGTTGACCCTACCCACAATCCCTCATGATCAGCGCCGGGAACGTTCGGAAACCCAGGTCGGATTACCTGGATTTCAACTCCGAATGAGTTACCACACAAACAACTTTTTTTTCCCACTGGTTTCTGTGCCACGGTGTAAATATTCCCTGTCATACTTTATTCCCTTTCTTGGACTAAGAAAATGAGAAAAAATAAATATCATAACATAGTCAATGTGCAGTTTGAACTATTTCCCTCTGGAGCAGTTTTACTGTTTCTAGCAGGTTTATGCAGGCATCAGGAAGTTAAGGCCAGCGTGTGAAGGCCCAATCACATGGCGTTTTACTAGGAGGAGAGAGTGAGTGTTGGGTGTTTTATACCGTACCGACAGCCAGGGTCATTTTCACAGCAAAAACAAGTTAGGACGAATTCAGACACGTGTTTTGACTTGGTCAGTCTGTGGTGATCGCAATAATGAGATGAGGGTGGCAGCTACTAGGGTAGCCAAAGAGCAGGGGATCAAAACCTGGAAATCATTTTTGCTGAACCTGATCCCTTAGTGGACCCATACACCAACTGGGAATCAAACCCAAAGAACCACTTGTTACTCCCTATCATCGCCTTATACGATCAGCAGGGGCTACTGGGGGCCTTCCCAGGAGCAGATAAGCCCCACCCCAGTACCACCACGGGGTTCACTGATACACCGACACCTACTTCAATTTTAACTAAAAGGGATGAAAGGAAAATATGCATTGTAAGGAAAATACAATGATCATATCAGTTGTTGAATTTATAAACTTAAAATGTAGAATAATGCATGCCAACATGAAATATTTTCCATTGCATTTGAAAATTTCCGGGCATTTCTTAAACACATTTACAATCCTTGTTTAATTTAGCTTCTGTAAGTAGAATGATGCTTACAGTCTGTTCGGGAAGTTCTTCACAAACACCGACTCAGACACAAAAACCTTAGTCAAGATGTGTTTTCTTATAAGTGACATAATTAAGATTTACGATTCTCTGTGGGGTCTGTGGAAGTAACCATTTAATCAATAACTTTTTCAGACTAATTATGATTTATGTTAATGCTAGTTGAAATGATTTGTCCCAACGCAAAATTATTTTAGTTGTTAGTGGCACATTCATAAATCACAAGCCAAACCCTAATTTCCATGCACTACTTACACAGTAGCACATTCGGAAATTCAAAAAAACAAGGGTTTTGTTTATAGTAAAGGGGAAATGGGCTCTTTCCGAACGCTCCCAGGGGCCACATCCAGTTTCCTGCTATTGGGGATTCGGTCCATCATCGTCAAGAAAGGGCTTGTGGCAAGGGCTGTTCTATTATTTTCCTTGTATTTCCTTTATTTTTATTAAAGAGGATGCAGCAGGAAGTGGAAGACCGATGAAGTCTTAATGCGAAGCAGGGGGCGCTCCGTCTTCAGAATCATGATCTATGCGGTCGGCCCGGTTATGGATCGAGCAGTTTGGGCTCCCGGGTTCATTTTATAGACTCAAAAGCCCTCGTTTATTTTCATTATTTTCTTACACCGTACGCTCGTAAAATTTGAATATTTTACACAAACTTCAAAAAGATTTAAAACAGTGTTGGGGCTCGTGCCTGGCTCATCCGTTAACCACAGCCGTTTTATCAGCAGACTAGAAATAGTTCTCACTGGGTACTCTATACAGATTGCGTAAGAAATAGCAATATGTTGCAGTATCCAATAACACTAACTTAACGCATTTTTGCTTTCATTTGAACTATAGTAGGCCCTTCTTATTCAAGCCCCAACCCCCACCCCGTGTATGAGCTCTCAGGTTGCAGACCCATTACATTATAGTGTATAAAGGGAATCAAAAAATACATCTATAAATGTGCCGAGCCAGCCATATTGGATGATCTACAGAACGTTAATGTTGAATGCTGGGTAATAAATGAAGTACAGTTACACTAGCAACCAAATAAAGATCCTAAATAATGTTCAGTAATATTTATGAAATCACGCAAATAACGAAGTCAAATAAAAAACTGGGAAATCCTGAACCGAGCTTAAGGAAATTCACGGGAATGGCAGAACAAATATTCTTAAGCCGTGCCTGTGCCAAGGATCAATTTATAATGAGGCGAACAAAACGGCTTTCTTCTCTGCAGTGTTCGGTGCCCGCAGACAATAGAGGGTCTAAAGGAGCGAGCCTGTCAACCCGCGGCCAAAGCCCGCCATCCAGTCTATCAATCAACTCCAGGCTAAACCAATCGCCCGCGGGCCGCTCTAAAAGGCTTATAATGACTCCGGCTGGCTCGAGAGAACAGGCCTGCAGATCAAACACTGTCGGAGGGATGAAGGGGTGCGGGGAATAATGGAGGAGAGCGGGGTGGAGAGAGGCCAGGGACTCGGGCTTATATGATGGAGGCAATGTTATATGCTGATTATTATTGGCAATATCAAATCTTCTCCACTCATTCATACTATCAGGGACCTTTTAGCTCACAGGGGCTTTGCGTTGTGACTACAGTGATCCACTCTACAACTAAAGGATAAAATTTGGTTTCTTAAGGGGGATTCCTCATACTGGCAGCACTGGGAAATCTGAATTTCTCACACTTTTTTGGATACCTTAGGTCATCTAATCCTACTTAGGGTCTCATTCATCTTACATTACCTTCACGCCCCTTTAACTTTGTTGTCTCAGAATAAGTCAGTTCACTGTTGGGTCTATCTATCTTCAAAATTCACCAATGACTTTTCTCTTTTGAATCATTTCAATTTACCGTTACCTTATCTTACATATTGCTAAAAGTATTTCTGTGCCCACTGTCTATTTGGTCCAGCTCCACTGCTCATCAAAACCTTGGGAATATTTGTTCATATCCAACTCTTGTTCAGTTATTTCCTCTACTACAAGTTCTGCTGTTCATCTACATTTAACTTTGGGCCAAGAATGGCTTACGACCTCCTGTCTACATTCTGTTGCCACCCATGCGTAATCTTTTCCAAGATAACCACATAATATTATATGTCCAGTACCACCTCACCTGCCCACTCATTCTGTCTATCTTTATATTACCATTCATCCATCACCCTTTATAATTATAAGTCCCATACATTCTGTTGTACCTTAAGCCCTGTCTATCCCTTGACCCTACCTTGCCTATCCCTGCATGCTCACTAATTGTGTTCCCATCTTAGTACCCTAGTCTTAAGCCTACCCTCCCCTTAAGACCTCGGCCTGTTTTGGTCCAAACCATTTCTTTTTATCACAGACCCAGCCTCCCTTATCACCCCATTAATCCCCGCTATTCCTGTGGCACCCGGCTACCATTGGCCCCATCTGTCCCTTAGCTACTGTCAGTGTCTTCCCTCCCTGTGCTATGTATCCCATCCATCCCTTTGTCATGACGCGTCCCGTCTTTGTATTCCTACTCGTCCCGCAGTCTCCCTCTCTTTTCATGGCCCTTCGTTCGGAGTAAGGTGGAGGCAGGTCACCTTGATATCCTGCCCCCTCCAACCCGTAATCCATCACTCCAAGACTGCCTCTCCTTTCTCTGCCCGGCTGCGATAAATCTTGAGCGTGGCCTGGCAGGAAAATGACACGGGAAAGGCGGGAGGAGGTGGGAGCGGGGCGGGGCCTGGGTGTGGTGGCCGTGGCCACAGGCTGGGTGGGAGATCTTACAGCGAGGTGTTGTATGGGTGTTGTATAGGGGCAGAGGTGCGGGCGAGCCGCCTCGTTTCCCCAAGGCTCGATGTCCTCTTTAAGCCTTTGTGTGTGTCCAACGACATCGCTCGTTTATGGTGAACGGGAAGGCAGGCACCATTACAGACACTGCATCTTTTTACTATACGGGATTTCCACTGCCTCGGAGAAACATTCATTCATTACCTTTGTGGCTTCCTTATCACCATAAAAAAGAAAAGAGAAATTGTCAATGCTAAGGTTCATGCGTACTTTCCATTTGAAATATTGTGTGAGAATTGCTCTGAAATTGGAATTTCTGAACTGAGACACAGTTTCTTGATTTCTGAGCTCAGCTGCTCGAGGTCGATTCAAAATTAATCAAAGTGCCCTCGATATGTATCTTTATGATATTATCTTCTTGAGCCTTAGTGGCACTTGTAAACTATGAGACCCATGCATAAAAAACTGATATATTTTACCTGAAAATCTTCCTCATAACAATAATCAGACCCTGATCAGGTGCTTCCCTATTTTTGGCCAAATATAATTTTTTTTTTATGTAAAAATGCACAAAATGTTTGTTATGGGTGCCCCCCCTTTTAAAAATCTCTGAATCAACCCCACCCCCTCCCCCGGGATATATGGCTGGTTACTTCAAGCCAGGCCAGAAAGTCACGATTTACGCTTACTACATACATGCCTTTAGTCCATCCGTTCAGATCAAAGCCTACAAGCCCACACCCCCACAGTTCATTACCAGGCCCGCCCTGTTCCGCGCCCACTTTACAACCGTGACAAGAGCACCTGCCAGTTCTGCCTTCCGCGCATGCGCAGTGCGCACCACGTGATTTAGCGCGCAGCCCTCAGTACATGACAGTGCCGCGTCGATTTACTATGGGCCCTAATGGTGGGGCAGGGTCGACCGTGAAATCGAATGCAGTGATAAATCTCGGCCAATACGCCATCTATTGGCAGATTAAGGAAGCAATCTGGCACGTGGTCACGTGATAAAATGCAAGAGACTGGCCGGTTGGGTCTTTAAAGGAATCCACAGAAAAAATGGCTGATTAAACAGTGCACATTATAGGCCTATGTGATTTGCTGATTGAAATTAAGACATTGTGCTCAAATATGATGAAGTCATTTATCTTACCCATGCCAGTCTCACTAAAGGTTTCTGATTGAATAGGACAGAAAAAACTGCATTCCTAGAACGGTTTTGTAATTGATACATTTGGGTGGATTTTATGGCACTGCTTTTACCCAGTTTATGATGATATTATCAAGGGCGAATGGATTTGTAAGACAATGCCTCCAGCATCGTTTTATTACCTTCATTAGGTTGAAACATTGATTAGATTCTTAAGAATAATGGTAGTGTATACTTTAACTCCTAGTTATCTGAACAACAGTATAATGGCCATAGAAAACCTGCCTCAAGGCTTAATGGTGTTCAGAACAAGACAATTTTAGTCGACAACAAAGAATCCGACAGTGAAAAGTTGGATTGATTCATATTGTTACATGAATAATACAAGTTATTCCGTAATTATTTTCTCGTTATTCAAAAAAAAAAGGTGATTGAATTTTCTTTAATTTGCAAAAAATTGATACCAATCAAAAGAGGATTTAATTGTTTTTCCAATCCTCTCACCTTGGTCTGCAGGCACCAAGGATAAAAGGGAAGCTCAGGAGGTATTGCACGATGTCTTAGAGGTACAATATAACGATGTTCCGGACAATCTGGACACATTAGTTGTGCCCTTTGAGTTTGACGTCAAAGAGCTAGGTCCTAACAGCTCTTATATCAAGCTAAATTGCTTTTTCTTCGCTCATATCTTGCATTCCTTCAACAAGTTATTAAATGTAACGATATACAAGACGATGTCTGTAGATCAGACAATAAGCAAAATCATAGGAGATTTAAGAAGGGAACGGTATGATCAATTTTCTTTACACTTTATCCGATTTCTGTGTTTGCGCTCAGACGACCAGCCTGTACAGTAAATAGGAGAGAACTGCACATCTCTGAGTGTCTGATTCATTATAAACTACTCAACGTTCCAGTAGGCCTACATCTAATACTTCCCCATAAACACTGCACACATAATGTTCATTAGGGGAAAGAAGAGTGTTTCCTATGAACCTGAAGTGTTTTGAATTCAATCACAAACGTTGCTCATTAAATAATTGGATGATTATATTTGTTTTTATCCCAAATCCTGAATGATTTACTGTGCCTTAATGCCTTAAGGTTACCCGACACTATGTTGATTCTTTGCAAATAATTGCCAGGAAACCGTCTTAACAGGAAAAAGTCCTTTCAATATTGTTGTCAAAAATTGATTTGATTTTTTTTATTGTTATGAAAATAATTGATTTTCAGCCATTTGGGTAAAACCTGGTGAAAGGAGTGCTGGTGGCGTGCTGTCTTGAGGTGAAGGTCGTCTGTATACCTGTCTCCATGGTGACCAGGGTCACGTGACCCCACGTGACACACTGTGGGCCCTCAGTACTCAGGTTACCACTCTACTCTGTATTACTCTAATCAGATTAAATGAGATTAAGAGGCCCATCATATTAAGGCTGTCCCATCACATGATTCGTTGAATATACAAGCTTTCTTCCTCTTTTTTTTCTATAAATGTGACAGAAGGTTCTGCGCTCACAACTTCGAATTTCAGTCAGTAATTTGACACTCTGAGGAAGCATTTTAAGATTAGCCCCATATATAAATATCAGCCTGCCTTAGGGTTCTGGGTCCCTCGAGCTTTGAAAACCCAATCTTGAAGGACCTTACCATTGTCACCCCCTACTTGCACTATAAACATCCCCAGATGAGCACAAGATAAGCTGTCTGACATTGAACCGCCTACAGGTTATCAAAGAAAGACAGAGTAAACAGACGTCAGAAAAGTGAGTGGGTGTTTAAGAAAAGTGAGTGGCAGAGATACCACTCCTGACTGATGGAAACATAGGAAAATTAGGAAATGCTTTTCCTATTTTTTCCCCAGAAGTAGCTAAGAGAAAAATAACCCAAAGGTATATAGCATCGACACTGAATTCGTATTTAAATGGCTTGAAACTAACATAAAAATGCTCTAAAATAGATATTTAGGTGATGTTGAAAAAAATGTATTGTACAATCCAAATTCACCAAAAAGTAGGAAATCCTTCAAAAGTAGTGGCATTTCTGGAGTGGGTGTATTATATTGACCTTTATATGTACAGGTATCACATACACTTCATAGAATGACTATACTATCGTGGTACATCGTTGAGAATTGCGATGTACTGAGGGGAGCTGCAGCAGCTTGGCCGGCTGACTCCCCCCACCCCCGACATCTCACATGTCAGTCTCGTTCTCAAATGAGTTTCAAGAGAAAATTAAATTGACAGTGAAATATGAGGGCGCTCAAGGATAGCGAAGAGAATTGTTAAAGTCTCTGAGCAGCCGGTGAATTCTGCAGGCCGATTTTAACGGTTGCCTTCTGCTGTCTGATATATATGTACAGGCGCTAATCAGTTTTGTATTTTATATCTAAGACCTTTCTAATGCAAATCAATACAGATAAGATCAAAGTTTTCCAATTTAAAACTTATCCTTAAGGTTATAATGTGAATCACTATCCAAATATGAAAAATTACAATGTTTTTGAGTTACTACCATAACTTGACAACGCGTTTCCTTTCAAGACCTCACTGATAAAGGTGCTCGAATGTAAGACATGTTTAAAGCCTTATATTCTGAAAAGAAAATCTTTTTAAGCCCATTAAAGACTACACCTCGTGCAGTTTGATCATAGTTGGACTTATCTGTAACTGGCCGTCGGCATCCTTAAACCAGCGTAAAGTACTCACCTGCAAAAACAGAAAAATAACAGTTAATAACAGTCAGTTAATATAACATGTGAAATGCCATTAAATTGTAACTTAGAAATACACGTTATTGCCCCCACATAAAGTTGGCTGTCAGAACGGTATCCTAACGAAAACAGAAATAAGAAATGGCAAAAACCTTGCAGCCTATATAGAAGGACCCATAGACCATCTTTGGCCTTTATGATATTATCAAGGACTATTGATTAAGATCTTGTACGTTTTCTTAAACACAGGACCCAACATTAAGGGTTTTACCTTTGCTGCCCGTCGAGCGGGTGAAAGTCAAATTCTACCTGCCTACCATAAAATCCCGGTCTTGATGGATCACTTACATGACAGGAATTTTACTTGCATTTTTAGCAGATGGACGTAAAGATGTACCTGCCCAACCTTAAGTTTTACCCGCCCCGGCCAGGCTTTCTAGATATTCCCCAGTATCTTTGTGTACCCCTAAATATTGTGTACACTTTCCGAAAGTCCCTAGGTCAATTTCAGGCATCTGAGAAAACAGTTTCCGAACATGCTCGGGAACACTTTAAGTGCCCCCAAGAGACGGTTTTCCGAACGAGCCCAGGATCAGACGGCTGTCAGCAGGTTGGACGTCACTCTCCAGTCAGAACCTGGGTCACCAACATTAAGGCTGTAAGGTATGAGACCAGGGCTGTGCTTGGTGATGAGGCTGTAAGCCTGTGAAGACAGAGGAAACATGGGGACAAAGGCTGGGGCCAGCCTCCCTAGATACTCCCTAGATACCCACGAGTTAAAAGGTTGATACAGGCAGAGAAAGGGGTAGTTAAGGCGGTATTACACTACACGACTTGAGCTACAGTATGACGATGTCGCAGAGAAGTTGCACATATTCGAGATAAAATTCACATGTGAGATACTCCAAATTGCCATTTTTTTAAAACATTTATATCACTCTTGTATGCAATTGTCTGTAACATCATCATATGGAAAATAAAATGTAATAGAGTAATGCCACCTGCACTGTGTCAAAACGGCACAAGAGAGAGGCCAGAATCCTTGAGCAATGGCCGACAAAGTCAGAGAAGGGCCAGTCAGTGTGTAAAGTGAAAACAACACATAGAAAGGGGTAGTTACTCCCTGTAAAGCAAGATATCCTATCTCCAATATCAAATCATCACCTACATATTTTTTGTTAGCATCTTAATTAAGATAATGTTAATTACAGTAATTTACTCCACCTGTGATGATAATGGTCTAAATAACTAGGTGATCTCCTAAAACCATAATTTGGCTAATTAGCGTGTGATAAATCACTGTTACTTCAACAGTTGTTCCTATTTCCATTTACCTAATTACACACCAGGTGGACAGTGATATCTCTTCTACACCCTCAATGGTAGTCAAGTAATGGTTGTTTTGGGCGGTTTCAACAACTAATTTTCATCACAAAAACAATATTTTGTCTTTTTTTGGGAAACCTGCATGGCTATTGAAGATTTAGTTGTTGGATGATGACGAGATGAATGACACTGTCCTGCAGCAGCGAACTGATCCCTTCAGATCCCAGGTTGTTGCTCCCGGACCCTTGGCCAGTGAACAAAGTGCAGCAGGGAATTGAATCCCCTAAAGAAAGGTTCTGCTGCAGTACAGGAGAAGAAGCCGTACTAAGCATAGGCAGCTGGGACAGAGGTTGCAAGCTACAGAACCCAAAATCCACAGAAAAACAGTGGGTCAAAATGTCCCTATTGTGAAGGCAAACTCCTGTAAGGCAACAGGCAACCTGCCAATACACCTAACATTAGATGATCCCTTCAGTTTAATTCCCCCTCTCCTTTCTATTTCCATCCTCTGTTGTGATTGCAAGCCTTCCTTCAAATATGCAAACCACCCGTCCGAGTTGTCGATGCTCGCAGTTTAGCATTCTTATTCCCATACCTAGAAATCTAAAATCTGTCTCCATGCTATCAGTTATTCAGCGACCTGTACCATATTTGACGACTGATAGGCCGACCAAGCAACCCATTTCCATTTCTAAAGCCCATTTCATAGACCGATTTTGCCTCTGCCAATACCCTTTACAGACTGTCCTAAAAATGCGCTCATAATGACAGTTCAATACAGGCAGAATGCGCATTCTGGGCCCAGTCTGAAAAGGGTATTATGTATTTGACGTCTTCTCGGCAAAAATAAATGAAACCATACATCCTATATACTATTCAAAAGGAACTTTCAAGCCTACTCTAAAATAATATATAGCGTGTGTATACTCTACTTATATTTAAAATCGGCAGCGAAATCGGCACATGAAACATAGCCTCAGTGTGATATTTTGTCTTTGCCAATTTGGAATGTGTTTATTTTCTCAGAGAATATCACATGAGACCATACTATTCAAAAGGAAATTTGAAACCCTTTCTAATTACATTTGAAATGTGTATACTTAACCATTAATTTCCACTGCAGCAATTATTTAAAAGCAAAAGCAAAATCGACCTGCGAAACAGACATAAACTCCTCAGTAAAGCCCCAGTGTACCCAAAGTCCCTCTGAACCCACGTTCAACACCAGAGGAGGAGGGAAGGCCATCCCCAACTCCCCCTCCCTGTTTCCCACCCTTCTGGCTCCTCCATAATAGAAGCCTCAGGGCACCAGGCTTCAAACAAATTGGCTCAAATGGATTTGGTGCCAGCCTAAACCTTTAGCATGGGGGGTCGAGTACATGTAGTTCATTGGCCCCTAATTTCATTTTCTGCCTTTGCGCGGTGCGTTCTGAATGTAACACGGCCATTCTGCAGATTACATGCAGCTGTGAATGCAGCATTTATGTCTAAAATCTGATTAATCAAAGGTTTTCTTATTTTCGGAGATGCCACTCAGTGATGAAAAATCTAGAAAAGTGGGAAGAACATTTCCGGATTTTCGGCTAAGATACTAAAAGGTAGAAAATATTTACCTGAAACCGTAAGAAAGAATATGAGAAAATGCCTAGAAAGGATTTGAGTGCAAAATTTGTGACTTTGGCAAAGAAAAAGTGTTGATGTCATTTGTATTCTGAATGGGCAAATCCGGATAAGAAGGGAAAAAAAGCATATCTGTATTTTTAATTTCATATAACACGAAGACTCAAATGTATAAATGTAGCCTATTAATTTCCCATCAGGCAACAAAAATAATCAGTCTGAAACTTGATCATTGGCTGATATTTACATTTCACTAACCTCACTCTCTGAAAGTTATTTCATTGTTTGGCGGAATTTAGTCATTAGGCCACTAGAAAGGAGCATGTTCTGCAAATAATCTTACACCAAGCTTTCCCAAAGTCCCAAATAGATAGGAGACATAACAGATTTGCGATAAAAGAAAGGAGAAAAATACCCCAGCAATCATGTAAATGATAATCTACTCCTAGACGTCAAGAGCTTCATTTGCATACGAGATCCATATGGGAAACGAGAGATGGCGAGAACAACACGACCAGACTGGTCCCTGGCGGGTGGGGAAGAAATATGCATGGGAAGTGTCTGCTTGTCAGGAACCAGCAAAGGCAATATGGCGGCCTGGCAACCGGATCAGTCTTAAGAGACTGAATTGACGTTTGCCCGTTGCGACGCGGGCTTCGGTCTCTGCCCACTACAACTTCATTACGCTCGCTCTTCAAATAAATGCGATCAGCGGGCGATACCGAAACTTCTGCGATTGTCCTTTGTGACCATGTGATCAGATAACTGAATGCACTTGTTCAAGACTTTTGCATCAAGAAAATACAGACATAAATGGATTTTCCTTTTGTCTTCAGACTCTCAGTGGACAGTTTGCCCTGGGGCCATATCTTCGTAACTGTTTTCTGTGATTAGGCTAATTAGGTGAAAATTGAATGTCTCATTCATATTTATTTTGGTTGTAAATCAAAGTAACTACATTTAACAATACTTTTTCAATGATATTTTCAAATGCCATCACTATTTTTGGTGACAAGACAGAATAAGGTATTATGAGACACTAATCAATTTTCACCTAATTAGCCTAATCACTAAAATCAGGTATGAAGATATGGGCCCTTGTAAGCAGGCTGGTATGGGTGAGGATGGGGTTAGGGGTAGGCGGTAGTGGGTAGGGAAGGGTCTCCATGTCATTTAATGACATATATCTATGTTTCCTAGGTACAGCTCATGGATTTCCGAAAGATGGGGTGGTATAAGATATAAGATAAGAGTAATTGAATGTCACGCATTTGTTTTATGCGTGACATTTCCCCTTCTTCGTGTGGTTTATCTGTACCTAAAGGGTGGGTGGGTGGAGTCAGCAGTCCCTGAACCCTTCTGTTCTAACCATATAATGTTATATCTATGAAGTGGCCATGCTGCACTGTAGCTGCATGTTGTATATTGTATCTATAAATTGAATATGTTACACTATAACTCCATGTTGTAGATGATAATATATGAATTGGCCATGTTGCACTGTAACTGTAGTCCTATGTATGCCTACTATAACTAGATGTCAATGAAAGGTTGTATCTTTGAGTTGGACATGTTGCACTGCAGCTGCATGTAGTATGTTGTATCTAAGAAGTTGTCATGTTGCAATGTAATTTCATGTTATACTTTGTATCTATTGAGTGGCCATGTTGCACTGTAACTGCATGTTGTATGTTATTTCTATGAATTGGTTACACTGCACTATAACTCCTCATTATATGTTGTATCTATAAAGTATACATGTTGCACTGTACGTGCATGTTGTAGATTATATCTATGAAGTTGCCATATTCCACTCTAACTGCATGTCGTATATATGTAGTATCTATGAAGTTGCCATGTTGCACTACTGAGACTGTGGCTCTAGATCCCCCTGTGGAAAGGTCCACTTCACGACGCGCTATGTCGTTCCTTAAAGGGGCAGTGTAAGGTGCCGGCTGCAGATAGGATTCACCAACAGGCAGCAATAAGCGTCGCAAGAGTGGCAACCAACAAAAAAAAGCCAAAATAGGATTTCCATGGCAAACGACAAGGTACTGGGTAAGGCCATTAATTATTCGTCCATAAACATACAGTCGCCATGGAAACAAATTAATTTCCACGCCTGTGGCCATGAGCCCATTTACCTAGTGAGGGTCAGGGCTGGAAAAGCTTTGGTCAAATAAACAATTACACACCCACATCAATCATAGCTTTATGGGAGAGTATGCAGCCAAGGTAGCCAAGAGTCTAGACCCCCTCATTACATTGCAACATGAACATTTTAGAAATCAACCATGAATCTTTAAAACAAACCAGAAATATCCCTTCAATGACGTATATCTTGAACATTTTCTAATATCATGGGATACAAATAATCTGGACTTAGTCAATGGTTTCTCTTCTGACAAGCAATATAAGGATCACTTTTTTCTCCCTTTCCGCCTTTTTAGATGTCGCGTAGATAGTACCCATACATCTGGAGCCCCTACTGGCAGCCGGTAAAGGGTCACCCAATGTCAATGTGTGGGAGCCAAAAGGTGCCCCACAATGACGTGATAAATACCAAAAGCCCGGGCTGTCGCCCTCTGAAAATTCAATAATCAATAACCCTCTCAGAAAAAAAGAGCGAAAGTAGCGCCCGCGAGAAGAAAACTGCCATTGGAGTGGGACCACACCTAGGGACCGGAATCTGGTTATTTCAAGAGCAGGTTTTTTTTTGGTGAGAGCTGCAGCAATGATTGGTGTGTGCTGGGAGGGCGGCAGGTGTAGTGGTGGTTCTTCCAACAGGTCCACCGAGCCTGCCAATCCACCGAGCTACCAGTCCACCGAGACCATCCAGCCTACGGGTCTGGACGTCGACCATCACATTCAGATTAATCAAAGAGGTGGCTTTTTTTATATTCATTCATTCATTTATTTTTTTTTATTTTTTTTTTTGGGTGGTGGGTGGGGGGTGGGGGAAGGGGTTCTGAGGGGCCCAGATTTTACAAGTCATGAGTCCACTATTAATTGCTAACCCTGTCAATGAACCTGTGGTGAAGCATTGCTGATAGTTTGCATAAGCTAAAAGACCTGGAGCGCCTTACATGAGTTGGAGTTAAACAAGGAAGAACTTCCTATGACATTACATCAGATAACAGGCTATTTCATATATACCAACTGATGGGTATATATATTATGTATGTATATATATATATATATGTATGTATTGGATATGTATGTATATATATATATATGTGTATATATATATGTATGTATATATATATGTGTGTATATATATATGTGTATATATATATATATATATATATATATATATATATATATATATATAATACAAGGCTTGGGGATATCAAACTACTCTATCAGCTTGTCATCAGGTAGTTGATACTACTTTGGGGTGTTTCTGACACTGTGTCTCAAGGCCGTAGTAGTAAACATGACGAGATAACGACAGACCTAAAGTGATCGTCTATTCTCGTTTTTCTCTGGAGCCCCCTCCTGAAGTGATCGTCTTCTGATACACAGTAATCCCACGCCAACTGATATGCCCCTCCCAGTACCCCAGTGACTTATTATGGACAACGACTGCATCAAATTTAAACGTGATAGTAAATTAAGTAGAGACAGCCCGGGGATAACAGTTAGGGGGTGTCCATTAGTAACGTACGCATTTGGTCATACTTTCCAGGCCCACCATACTTTAGGATGAACAAATGTTTTAGAAATGTACTAAAGCACTGTCCCTCCAGCCAGCAACACCCATCTCCTTTGAACATACGTAATTTATGGACGCCCCCCCCCCCCCAACAAAGTGCCACTTTTTGCGCTGCCGTCTGTTTAGTTTTCTTTTTCGTTTTTTTTCTTTAAATGATTTTCAACCTTATCTATCTAAATGATTTTCTAATGAATACTAGAAAGCAATGTGGTATTATAACATTTTCCTACAAAATCGGCTGTCTATGATTACGTTCGCAATGTTAAAAGATGTCTCCCACCTACCCCCTTTTAGCAGGTAATACATATTGGAAATATTTACTAAATCCCTTGCCCCCCTCCTTGTACGTCCGTAATTAATGTACGGCCCCAAAGTTTCTATACTTTAACCGATCGCCAATTGTTGTTGGCTCCGTCTCACGTGTATACTGCTGGAGGTTATTTTCTGCTGCTATGGTTTCTACAGGAGGATATCGATACACAATGACTCTGTTTGGCCTATGGCATATCCAGAGACATTCATTATTATGAAAGAGGCAACATATTTCTATCTTGTTATCGAAAGAGTTCTCTTTTATAACAAGGACCGTATTTCTATAAATGTTATATAAACAGCCATAGGCTAGTGGGCGGATCCGTTTCTCTGATACATTTAATGCTGTGGGATTACAGGTCAGATTGGCAATTTTCTTTTCTTCTGAATTTCAATCGGAGTCTTTTGAGTACATCTGCCCTTTGTATCTCCGTTTGACGCCCCCGCATTATACGCCTATGAAGGATGTGCCTTCTTTGAGTCAGTCAACCATTACTTTCCGACAGAAGATTCCGAATAAAAACATATTTTTCTATGACTTATGACACCCAATACAATATCATTCTTCACCCGACCATAAGGTATATCAAATCCTTTGAAATTACAACTTCATTTGACTTCCGTAATATTTAATTCCTCAGCCCATACAGTTTGGAGTAACTAGCGCACGAAGCTTAATTGAGGAGCAGAAACCATTATAATATCAACGGCAAGTGTAAGAAACTTTTGACTTGTACGTCTTTATTAGACCAAGAGGATCCCATATCAGCTAATCAAAGCTACAGGAATTACATCTATATTCAAAGGTTTTGTTGATTTTTTTTTCTCACGAATATATATACCATAACTTGAACGTATCCATAGTTTAAGATTAAAGAGTAAGTGTCACAAACTTAACTACTTTCATTATAACAGTCAGGGAAAAACACACAGAGAACCGTGACATCGGAACTAGCCTGAAGTGCTAACTCGAACGAGTGAAGGTCAGAAAATGGAGCTTGTCTAAAATGTGTCTAAAAGAGTCCAAAAGAAGAGCAGAACGAGTTGGGCCTTTTTGTTAGTTTCTGTTACAGTGTCGTGGGCGGGAATGAGGAGACAACTTTAAGTTGGGGGATGGGGGATGGGGGAAGGAGGAGGGGGGGGGGACATACAAGAGGTTCTTTCTGTGATCTGTTGCCATCAGCCAACGCCCACTAGTCGAGTCAGTTTACTGTGAAGAAAAGTTGGTCATCTAGAAACATTTTTATGTGTTATTCCTGTGGCTTGGGAGTATCTGGAGTTTTGGCTTGATACTTTACATTTCACCTAATATTAAGTGTGGTACACAGAATATCTATTGCCGATAGACTTTCCGTTTACAACTGCAGTTCCCTAACATGAGTAAACATTCAAAAAGGGTGAAGTCTGCCGAAGTGTAAGACAATCTTCAGGTTTTCGAGTGAATTGTTGTGCCACAGTTCTATTGTTACACTTGAGTGTTTTTGGACGACCCGGATAATTCATAACATTGCTTCCGAATCAGATCCAGAGGCAAAATCAGAGAATACATTTTAAAGATCTTTTACTATTCCGCTCACTGTTAGGCACGATTTGTGGAAAGTGACTATGAGTGATACGAGGTAACTTGGAGAAACTGTGATGCAACAAACAAAATAATTATATCAAACTTAAAACAAAGAGATATTGCTTTAACATGTTAAGGTGACGTGTTGAAAGAAAGACACTGACAAAGCTTAACAAAACTCCTCACGTTCATAGATTATATATGCGAATACACACTACTTACACCCAATGCAATTCAAGTAATATTGTTCAAGTTTTATTTGCTAACCCAACTTAAAATTGCGGAGCTACCACGCCTACATTTATTTATGCCCAGTGCTGGAGCATTCCTCCACCTTGTTGCACCTAGCCAGGGTCGCCACTCAAATTTCACCATCAAATAGGTTTTTTCCCTAAATTTACTGTGTCATTTTCCATCATTTGTTCATGTCTGAAAGCGTTCAAGTGCGGGAAAAATTAGCAAAATTCTTTGAGAAAAAGTCAAAGTATGGTACAATTTGAGAATCATGTATTCCTTAGCTTGATAAAAACAAAATTCTCTGTATTTTGACATGACCATTTCCTCTGTGTTTCTCCCTGACCGGGAATTTATTTCGCCGTTTTTCTCTGTTTTCCTTGTACAATGGCCACCCTGCTAGTAGTACATTAGGACATGCCCCCCTGGGTGCAACCACCTAAATAACACCTCCCTCTCTGGATCCCCTCCAAGGTAAGTGTTTTCCTACATTCCGGAGAGGTGAAAGAACTTAGAAAGCCCCTCTCATGGCTGGGGATGAGAGAGGGGAAACAAGGAAAAAGTCTGTAGCTGGGGGACCCCGCCCGTCCGGCCCTGGGTCCACCAACCACCCCCACGCTCGTGCTAGGTCACCTCTCAACTGGGTGGCCTCAGGCCTCGGGGAGGGAGGAGTTTTGCATGTTGTTGGTTTGAGCTACCTCGGGGTGCAAAATCTATGAAGCTTATAGACTTTATACACGGTCTGAAATTACGTGCTCAAAGTTTCAGAATATTCGTAATGCTACGAAAGTCCAAACATTGTTAGAATTGTAAAGGTATGTTGAGTATTTAAAGATATGGAAAAAGGACTTTCATGGAACTGTATGAAAAGATTTTTCCGTCTACAGTATTACGGTGGCACTAATTTACATGAATTTATATTCAATATATAATATCAAAATTCATCATTTGACTTGACTTGAGCCCCTGCTTCGCTTATTTCGATAGATATGCAGTTTAAAGAACGCATAGTAGAATATAGAAAACTAAATGCATTAGGGCAATGCAAGTACCGTAAAACCCCTAATTTAAGCCGCACCCTGACTTTAAAGTTTATGGTTGAACATTTTTTCTCCATATTTTTTCAGAGTTCCCATTGTATTCAAGGTTGTGTGAAACCCCAATTGAAGCCGCACCCTTAAAGTTGAGGCCTTATTGGATCTAATTTCTTGGACTAACCCTTATTTAAGCCGCGGCTTAAATTAGGGGTTTTACGGTAGCAATGCAGGCACCTTTCTGTTTTTTTCTATGGATTCTTGGGTTGGCTGATAACAACATGTTTGGATCTAAATGAGGAGGAAAACTACTTTTCTGTGCTTTTGGGTACCAGCAATAGGTTATCAGTGTAACACACCGGGAACTTCATTTACCACTGGTTCCTGGCAAGCTACACCAATAGCCTATGGCTGATACCCAGTGGCCCAGAAAAGTCGTTCTCCTCATTGCAAACCACTTGCCTTGTCACCTAAAGTCAACACACATTCTACATCCCACACAGTGGGATTTACCCTTTTTAGTGACTTTTGCCGATATATTGTCCGAGGAATCCCTAAACTCGATCTGGGTCTTCTGACAACAAACAGTGTAAAACCCCGACCCCCATCCCACATACCGGGGTAACCCGACACGGGGCGGGGGAGGATAAGGCCCAGGACCCCTTTTTATTGGACATTCTTGGGCTTCACTCTGCCACTTCACCGTTCTCGGTCCGAGAATCATATCTCTGCAACATTGAGCCCTGACGGTCCCGACTGCGCCAACGAAAAACTCTCTCTTTAAAAGTTTTGGCATAGACATGTTATGTATGTCTATGCTTTTGGGCTGCAACGTGTAGTAATCTTATAATGCCAGTATATATAGGTAGAGAGGTACGTATCAGAGGCAGTTATAATTGATATCTTACAATGTTGGCTTACAATGGCAGATTTAGAGGGAGGCGCGGGGATGCCCCCCCTCCTCTCTTTTGGAAACATTTAGGATTTTTTTTAATGTAAAATTCTAGAAAATAGGAGTTGCGGCCCCCCGCCCCTTTCTGTTAGCGCGTCCCCAGTGGACCACCTTTTCAAAATTTGGATCCGCCACTGGTTTAAACTCTGTTAGTGGGCTATATAACAGTCAGTTCTCATAGACTTTCAGCGGCGCAGAGGGCGATCTCGTTGCAGAATGGTATGTACTCGGTAGAATGGGGGCATACCCTAACCCAAGTTACAGAGGTCGGAAAGTCAGATCAAGGCGACTTTAAACGACAACAGGTGTGCTCTCCTCGGGTACACTATGGGTTTCTGACTTGCTTACATACCCAGCAGGAGTGACACCTCTAAATTTAGGGGTGGGCGTCCTTAAGTTTTTGGTGTCGAAGTTAAGGAATGACCTTGTCGCCTGTCATTGTCCCTAAGCGATGCCAATGTCGAATTAAAGAGATGGACGCGTCGCACTCTGTTATTTAACAAATAGCCCTGTTGCCTGTTATTGTCACTAAAAAGATGTCCATGTCGCGTGTCGAAGTGAAGAAACGGCCTTGTCACGCTGTTGAATTTAGGGGTCTAGACCTGGCCAAAAAGCCCAGGTTTCCCCACATGATGTACGGTTTACATCTGTTTTTATGAGACATTTACCAGTTAGTCCGACCCGAGGTTTTTGAAGATTTAATTACAAGGAGAATGGGGAATATCTCACTTTGACCCCCACAGGCAGGGGACACGTGGGGGGTGTGGGGCATCGTGAAGGTCAGGCTCAAGGGCATCCAGAGTCTTTGAAGGTCAAAGCCCCGGCTGAGAAGGTCAGCAGAGGTCAGTGGGGACGTGGGAACTAATGGGAAGGTCATGGGGGTCGGGAGGGGTCAAACTTGGCACTCAAGGTCAAGCTAAAGGACACCATTCTACATCTACCTACCAACAAACCAACCAAATTATTATTTCCCTCCTGCCGCTGTTCTAATCTATTTAAACCGGTATGGCAATACAGTAAACATAGGAATAATATCATACAGAAAAATTGTGGGGAGATGACATCTGGTAAGCATCTCAGATTCTGAATTGTAGCTGGTTCCTAAAGAACCATAGGACGAGGCCCATGGGCCTACACACACACATCCCAGGTCGTTTTTGCTGCTGTCAGGACCACTCTTAATCCCCTCTTCTCAATGAAAGCCAGATCACTCCTAAAAACGTGACGTCACAGGCGTATAATCCCACTCTGCGCATGTGCGGGTGACGTCGGGTGGCGTCCCTTCCGTTTTGTATGGAATCCCCGTTTATCGCCCGGTAACGCGATGCTTTCTGGGTAAAAAGCAGCTTTATACATATGAATACAGGATGATGGTAATGCCACCTGCCCGGGACGCCTATATAGGCGGGGTGTACCGGCCTCTGAATATTTCAACATGGCCCCTAAAGGGTTGGGGGACAGCGCTATATGTGTGTATGTGTGTTGGGACGGGGGTTACTATTTACTATATTCTCAGTTTCATCAAAAATCCCCTTTTCAGAACGAATTGAGGCCTAAGGCCTCTTTCAACCTATTTAAGAACAAGGTTTAGAGAACAAAATTTGAGAAATATGGTACATTCGAAGTACAGACACTTGAGCAGCTGTCAGGCCTAACAATATTCTGTACTGGTATCTCAAGATAAATGAATTTGTAACTTCAAATTAAATTCAACTGAAGCCCTTTTAATGCCTTCAAAAATGGAAACATGCAAATGTAAGACCTTTTTAAATCCTCAAATTTGATCATCCCCCTTCCTATCATTATTCCTGTGTGTGATGCATACTGTTATAAGAATACTCCATATCCTGCCCCCTGCCATCCTCAGCCAGCCTTGTATTGTCTTATTTCAAACAGGTAAACGGTTTTAACCCCCCCCCCCCCAAATACGTTGTTCTCTCACATTTGAACTATCTATCATTTCCTCCTCATTCTATACTCATTATCTGTACATCTGTCTCAAATACTGGAGTGGGGCGAATGGGGTCGATAGCAAGCATTGTCAGTCAAATTACCAAACATGCTAATAACGAATCAGTGCTCCTGGTGGTGCTCCCTTTGGCTGTCACTGACTGGACAATGTATGCCCAAATAAAGTCTGCCAATAGTTGTTTGTTTATTGGGGCAGTTTAAGGTCCGGCCAACCAAATAGGGTTCTTGCCAGACTGCATAAGGTAATGCTTTTCAGCTTTGGAGTGATTGTATCTCTGATCTGAATTAGGAGAAACTTGCCACTGGATTTGATACCCTACTCTTTTCAAAGCGTGGCAAGGGGTCTTTTATGTGCAGTGTCCCATGGAAAGGGCACCACACACCCTGCCTGGCTTTGATGACCCTGTTGGGGGCACCTCTTATGATCAGCAAGGGGGTGCTATAGGAACCTATTTTTCCCAGGGACTTCCCAGAGGAAGTCACCCTGGGTCCCCATGGGGTTGTCAGCCAATAAATCTGTGCAAAGATCCTAAAATCATTTTATTCCACCTATAAGTGCACCGATGTCTCAGCCATCTCTGTAACAGTCGGATGGCCCTAGACCCTTAAATTCGACATGCCGACATGGCCCTTTTTGAGGCTTAGTGACATGCAACAGGAGATTTTTGAAAGATAGTGATATGGGACATGGCTATTTCTTAAATTTAACATGGGACATTAGGACCCCCCATCAAGGGCCCCAGTCGGCATGTGGGTACGGGGCTTTATCTACGTTTAACATAGAGTGCCCCCCCTCCCCCTCCCCACCTTTACCGCCGTTTCCGCGCCTCCTCAGACGTACCTTGACACGCAAACCGCCCTGACACCTAGCGGACGCCCACCGCCAATTGTCACGTGACACGCCGTTTCCATGGTAACCAGGCCCGCAGCCATGGTGACACCCCCCCCCCCCCCCCTTTACCTTCCCACCCCCACCCACCCACCATCACCGGGCCCCCACAGCCTCATGATCACATGCAAATAGCCTCGACGCCAAGTTTCACCGATCAATCCTCCGCTTGTTCCCGCGCTCTCACATCCACTCGTGTTTTTTTCTCGGGTTACCAGGGGTTGGGCTCTATAATTCAGTCCGCCTCTCCCTTAGGTTTTCTGATACACCGTAACCAGGGTGAAAAATGCCCAATAAATCATTCCGTAACTAGCACAGTCCTGCGTGCCTCAATACATTGGGGGCCTGCGATTTGTCACTCTTTTTTCATGTTATAGTGGAAAAGGGATTCCGTTGTCGATTATGTTTTCAAATTACATTGACAAATAGAGTAGAAACATCCAGTTTCTTCTGTGTAAAATGATCATTTCGATCTGGATAGCTGATTCCTCATTTTGGGTTCTACAGTTACACGAGCCCCAGCTTGACAGGTTCGTCTGAACAGTGAACGGTTATTTCCCGCTACTGCTTTGTTAAAAAACTATTCTATGATTTTAGTGGGAACCTGCCAACAGGCTCACAGTCACCCTTCTCTTCCCAAGGGACATTGTACCGACAATACACACTATTATTATTCAGGGTTCCAACAGAGAAATACGAGATTGAATCCCCATGACTTTTCTATGACCAAGAGTATACCTTCAATAGGCCTATACTGAATTAATTTGAAATTTTACAATAGAACACTGAAAATATACAACCAAGGGACTTTTTGTGACAGAACTGTCATTGTTCAAATAAGCTATTCAAATGATGCCACTCCCAGAAGCAGAGACTTATATATAGATTTGATGTCAAAGCGAGAAACGACCGTTTTTCTTTTCTTGTGAGTTTGCGGTTTGGTTACATTTAGTATGAATCATTATTCATCATGAGAAAGCTTGTTTCTTCCTGCATTTTATATGCGCTTCTTAAGTCTGATTTTTGAAAATTGGAATGATATAGAGAAACAGCAGTCAAAATATGGAAAAAAAATCTTCATGCTTTTTGAGTGCTTCAGTGCCCACTGCATTAGCACATACATTTCTGCATTAAATTCGAGTTTGTTCTCGGGCCTCTCTTAAAGGGGTTGTGAAGCCTCGGACACTGAGGTGGATGCCTCCCTCCCTAAGCTGTCTACCCTTCCATACCGACCGATTAAGTAGGTCCCGCCATGTTGTTTTTCTATACTTTTATTCAAAATCAAATTTCTGAATTCACTGGGGTGTTATTTTTCACTCATAACCTAAAGTACCTAATAAAATATCACGATTTACTTCTTTAAATCTACGAAAATTACACTCTTTCTGGATCTACAACGATTTCACAAACTAGTTCCGGTCATGAACAATGTACTTCCGGTAACTCTGATTGGTTGAACTGGGACCCTCATAGATGCTATAGGGAGGGAAGCAGTGCACCAGGGACATGGGAGGGGCAACCTGTCCTACGTCAGCAGCACAGGAAGTGATGTTGGCAGTAGTCAATGCAACTGGAAGGGAGTGTTGGACAACATGAATGTATCTGTTCAACAAATAACAGACTCAACATGAAAGACCCAGTACAAATTCCTCAGATGCCACACCAGACCGATGGAAAACATAGAATATTTCCCTCATACTATTTTAGCAGCAGACGAACAAACATCTTTAAAAATAGAGCACTTGTCTAACTTAGATTGTATATATTTGCTAGTGGGTGCTGTATAGAATAACATCAACAAGTCATTTTGGACGTTAAATAAAATAACATGAAAGAGCTAGAACTAATTTCTGATATGCCACCTTTGAAAATAGAACACTTGTATAAGCCCGGAACAAATGGCAGTGGACACTTCTCAAATCAGCATGTCCGAAATATGTAAATCAGTTACTGAATTAGTACTGATTTTCCACCCAGCTCTTTAAATATTTCGGACGTACTGATTTTCTACTATTCAGCCACAGTATTTCCACTGATTTCCACTGATATTCCACTAAAATGCTACTGCAAGCTCACACTGATTTTGTACTCAGTACATAATGTATTTCCACTGCCTTTTGGTCCGGGAGTGTATATATTTGCTTGGGGCTGCTGTACAGAATCCTATCAAAAAGTCATTTTATCAGTTAAAAAACACTTCTGCTTTCCGTCTGAATCCTTCAAAGTAGCGCTAATTGAAGACATTGTCTTACTTATAAGGGGCTAGCAGTCTTTAATGTACCAAGCACATGGCTGAAGGTGGAACACATGTGTCACTCAAATACATTCAGCTTGTCTTATCACCAAAATGAAATATATGTGTTAATAATCATATGTGTAAATCTATATGTATATATGTGTGTCTATATATTAACTGAAAGACTATACAAGAATAAACCAAGGAGTCTTATATTATACATTGTATTATATATACAGATATGCCACTCTATAATATACAAAATTTAGAATTAACGCATGGATGCTTAACTATGGATATGATCACACGAAACTGACAGATTCCTCTGGCATTTACATCAGCTGCAATAGCTCTTCTGAAACTGAATAATTAAAGGGGATATGGGTGAATTTTTCATTTCCTAGATTAATAGTACTGGCGTGTAACTGCCCCTCCTGTACTGTACAGTGTTAACAGTTCCTTATCCTATCCAGTACGCCCTCAAACCACCCTAAGACCGACCCCGCCGGGGATGATGGCTTCTCAGGATGGTGTCAACTTGCCTATTTTGCGCAACTAAATGTTCGCATAGGCAGCTTTAATACTTATTTTGACTTCAGTATGTTCATGCCATTGCTGGATCCATGAAAGAAACATATAAACATACTTTTAATATTCACATTTTATTTCTGTGTAGTATTTGTGGTGTAAAATTTGTACCACACAAAATTTGGTACGTTCACTGATAAGAGCAGGAGGGGTTTGAGGTAGCATTGCATCCTGAAACCTACCCAATGCCCCCTCCCCCCCCCCCCCCACCCCCCCCACCCCCGAGGCGGCGACAATATTGGGCGTGATAGAGTGTATGATAAACTACCCCCAGTCGGCCATTCTCAGGGGAAACATTGCTGGTTCCTGGCCGGTGTGAGTTATGCCCTAATCAGCACCCCCATCACGTTACCAACCAGCGGTAATCAGCGCATACCTCACACACGGGGTACTAAAACTATGGCCGCCATGTTGGTTTATGTCTTTACACGTTTTCTTTGTTTTTAATCATCCAGGCACTGGTTGTTAGACTCTTCCTGTTGGTCTTTAATCTTGTGGTAAATGGTGTACAGCAACTTTGAGTGTACATGTTTTGTGCTGAATAGTGTTTTATGATTCTGAAAAGGAGAGGTGATTTCCTCTTGATTACTTTTCAGCCAAAATTACATTCAGGGTAAATTTCTTAGAACACAACTTGTGTGCTTATGCCTTTTGCTACTTGGTTTGTTTGCCCGTGTGGCGTAAAACTAGCTGAAAAGCATTACCTTGTGCAGTCTGGAAAGCCTGGAAAGAACCCTGATTCGAGTGAAAGCTCAATGGCTGGCGTTAATAACCCAACCAACCAACAACTTGGTTTGTTTATTGCCTTTCGATTGCTTCCCAATGACCAACCATAGTAAGATTTGAATTAGGTCTATAATATTCTTGCTTTAACTCTGACGAAGTTCTAAGAAATTGCATGTACTTGCATTATAACGGTTTCAGAATGTAGCCCCTCTTTGGCTTGGAGAGGGGTTACTCTGATAACCAGGGGAAATCTTGATTATTATTACAAATGAAAATCCTTTAAAAAGGCGAAAAAACTAAATTTTCCCAACCCCAAGAAAGGTCAATGTAACTGCACATTCCCACCTGGAGCCCCTAGCGGTGCAGCACGGTACTCCAGTCTCCCCTGACGTCTCATCCCTCCCCCCACACTGCCCCGCACCCCCTGCGGGCCCGCACACGTTCAGACAAGATAAACTCCCGCCAATTAGCCCGGCCACACTGTTTTACAGCGCTGAGCCGGGGGATAATGTTCTACACCGTGCACAAACTGCAGCACGAGCATTAAGGTGATGAACGATGGTACTTCAGGCAAAAAGGATTCTCTCTCAGTGCTTGAATACGTAATTGTGATATTTTCATTAGAAGTAGCGGATTTAGAGGGCGTGCATGGGGTTGGCATACATTCTAGACTTTACCACAAATTTTCCGTTGTTTTTTAATGTGTATTTTGGCCCCAAACCCATTTAGGACAATATTTTTCCTAAGCAACCCCCTTTTCCAAATCAGATCCGCCACACATACATCTGATAACAAGTTAAAGACTTGATATTCTACCTGGAGCAAAGCGTAGTGGGAATACAGTGTGTACTGAGTAAAGAAACCGAGCAAGTTTGCAGTAGAATTTCAGTGGAAAATCAGTGGAATTCAGTGGGAATAAAGTGGCAAATCAGTATGTCCGAAATATTCAAATGAACTAGAGTGTGAATTCAGAACCATTTCAGTAGCTCATATAAGTATTTCGGACATACCGATTTGGGAAGTAATATCCACTGCCATTTGTTCCAGGTACTGCATAGACTAAAAAGGGGATTTATGCTTATCCCAATATTTCAACATGATGTCATCAGAAATATTTGACACAGAAAATAAGGCAATAAGTCATTTCAGTCGTTTCTACCACCGTCAGAATGACATTTTTATCTTTAAATCGGCCTTTGTTACAATATGACAAGGCCTATTCTCAGGAGGGATCTGAATGTAGCTGGTTCAGTCCAGGTCCCATGACACAGGTAGCTTTGTATAGGAGGAAGCGGGGAGTGTGTATGTGAGGTGTTTTGTCATTTTCCTGTATAGTTGTGCAACACAGAGGTGTCACCCTACAAAGACACCCCCCCTTTCCTCACCCAACCCCCCCTCACACACACAAACACATACACCGACCCTGCCAACATTCCAAACCGTCTACTGCTATATATATATACATTATTAATATTATACATATTAAGATATGACACCTGAGGCTAATTCTGGTGATTAAATCAGCGTGAAGGTATTTGAGTGACACAGGTGTTCCACCTCCAGGCGTATGCTCGGTACATTAACGACTGTAAGGCCTATGTAAGCGAGACACTGTCTTCAATTAGCGCCACTTTCAAGGATTCAGACGGAAAGCAGAAGTGTTTTTTAACTGACTTAATTTTTCTTTAATGTGATTCTGTATGGTGCCCCCTAGCAAATATAAATTTGTACTTTACTGCCAAAATGATTTTTTGATGTGAATTCGGAAATTCTGAGTGCCGACCTATACTATAGCCTGTTAGAGTGGGCGATATAGTTGTTGCTTAGAGGGAACTTGTGTACAAGAATCAGAAATGAGAGTAAATATAATTAAAAATGTATTTGTGAGAATAAAGCACAGAATAATTACAATATCCATTGGAGGGGGGGGGGGGGGGAGGGGCGCGTCCCCCCTCCATTTTAATGTAAAATTTGTGTTTTTTAATGTAAAATTCGGCCAAACCACATTGATAAAAAAACAGCGCGCTTCCCCCTTTTAAAAATCTGCCACTGATATCATTCATGAGCGTTATCCAAAACCACACATTCAGGCACAAGTATGACTGGACAGGTACACTGATGTAAACGTGTCGCGGTGTATAGTGTTGTTTTAAACTCCCTTAAAAAGATGTCGAGGCCCGGCCCGCCAGACCTAACTTGATACAGACGTTACCAGGCCCAGGTACCTGTACACAACGTCTCCTGCAGCTAGGAGCACGTCTTTTTATTATACCTTAGGGTGATACAGGTTTAGTAGTTAAGAGTTTAACACAGGGTGATACAAACCTGGGTGATAACCAGCCTTGTATCACACTGCAGTGTGATACAGAAACCTTTTATTTTTCTAAAATTCATGAAAAAATGAAATCATTAAGGAATAAAGAATCTAATATATGCATTATCTGCACAACGTTCCTAGCTACATTTTACTGTTTACTGTTTGTGGATTTGATGGATATCAAACGAGTTATATGATAAAACATAAAAAAATGTGCAACATCACAGTCCCACCTTCACTGATTGCTGTGTATCCTTCCTTGGGAGCTCAAATCTAACAGAAAAGGTATAATAAATCCATAACCAACCTCGAAGGGAGTACTCGGGCTGTTATCACCCCTCGCCGAGACCCCGATATCAGCCCTCGGCCGGCCCTTGGGGCCCTGGCCTCGGGCTTATATCGGGGTCCCGGCTCGGGGTGATAACCACCCTCGTACTCCCTTCTCAGTTGGTTATATGTATTTATCCCTGATTACTCCCATCCCCTCACCCCAAGAGTAGCAATCCCAGGCTCCAGCCATACTGAATGTTGGAGGTGTGCAAAACACTCACCTCAACTTACAATATCATTGCTTCACGTGTTTTTTCTAAACTTGTGAAACTTGAGTACCTTTTCCGAGAGTGATGATTACACTGATAACCCTAAAACATAATTATAGTGACAAGGAACAGCCAAGACTCTTCTTAAAAAACAAGAGAAATAGCCTGACAAGGAAGAATGATATACGGCAGTGACATATCCAAAATTCTCCAAGCTGATAACCCCATCTCATCCAAAGCCCTATGTACAAGTACGTTACACAAAAACTTCTGAGGGAACGCACGCCCAGATACGTCTGTTATTACCTTTATAACACCATGCCACCCACACCCCCTGCTATCCTGCACCCATCGAAATTGAGCTGCTTCCAGAACCTTTTCTGCAGACTGAACCATTTTTCAAAGTATTTTCTGCAGGTTTTCCCAGGCACACACCATCATACCTCTCACTACCCTCCGGCTGTTAAAAACCAGTGTAATCAACTACTCGGGGAATCTGTCTGGGGATTTTTTCCATTTTTCTTTGTGTTTCTTTTTAGCAGACTATACTGGCAGTAAACGAGTCAGTTTGTACAGGTTTAGATGATGTATGTGAAGCTTATATTCCACTTGGCGATTCTGACTGCCGGTAATTTGGTTTTTATTGCTATATTCATTAATATGACAGACGACCACGCATCCTACATATAATTTGAAACAGAATCAAAACCCAGTTCTTATGATATGTAACATGCCTATCAATAATGTTTATTCCGACAAGCGATGTATGCAATCAGGAGTTGAAATCACCTAGTGGGATATACCCTTAGCACTGCAGGTCTTGTAGAGTAATGTAATGTTGTAATACTAGGATAAGCAGCAGTCAGTTACTGTCCAACGGTACAAGCTATGACCTCTAAACACTGACGAGTTTTTGAAAGGCCAGCCATCAAATAATACATTTTCATGACCTTTCCATGATTTTGAAGTTATGCATTTGATTTAGCGTGTGACTTGAAACCTCAAACATGTTGGAGCATTTCTTATAATTTCTATCTAAATTTCCAACGTGCAGTATAACATAATGAAAGTATGTGTGTTCTAAATAGGGACTTATCTGGTTTCTGTATACTGGACATTTTCAGGTTCTGTTCTACACGAGTTGATATCTTAAAAGCTGGCACAATACCCTAACTTTGAATTATTGCAATTACCAAACTGTAGTTCGGTAAAAATATCATAACTATAACACAGCAGGTACAAAATTCATGTTTTTTTCTGACCTGGGGCTAGATGACTAGCGCTCTGAATCAAGACAGCTACATCAGCTGTAATATTCAATAATAACTAAGTCAGGAGAAGAGTTCGATTCACAATCTGGGCCATCAGCTGCAGCTAGTCATGCACTGCCGCCCCTATCTTTTAACATTGATTTCCAATTCTGGCGGGCTCTAGTCGAACATCATCTTGAACTAGTGAGGTTCCTGTCTGTGGGAAACTGCGTTCAGTGATATAGGGTTCTTCTGGTGGGGTGGGATGTGAATAAGTTGATGTATATCTATAAGACGGAGCCAGAAGCTGATAGTAGCTGTTTTTAATGAGAAGTAGGCGCCAAACAGACTATATGGCATACAGCAGAAATTATATTATGACGATAAGTTTAATGAAACCAGAGTAGATTCAAGTGATCCTAATTAATCCTTTCATTGGTTTTACTTAGAACTGAGTACAATCATAGCTTGAAACTATGTGTTTAACTGAGCGAAGCCATTGAGTACAATTTGAGTTTGATACCAAAAAAAACACTACATGAAGCCACTGGTTAAAATCAGAGCTTGAGGTTGTGGGAAGCACTGGGCAAAGCCACTTAGTACATTTGTTTGGTGGTTTAGCTTAACATATGGCCAGACTGCACAAGGTAAATTTAGCTTTGCAGCTAGTTTTACACCACATGGGCGGTGACCAAATCTATGATACGAATTAGGAGAAACCTGCCACCAGGTTTGATACCCTACTCTTTTCAAAGAGTGACAAGGGGTCTTTTATGTGCAATATCCCATAGAAAGGACAACACACACCCAGCCTTTGATGACCCTGTTGGGGGCACTAGGCACAATCATAGCTTGAAACCATAGGTAAAACTGAGCGAAGCCATTGAGTACATTCAGAGCTTGAAGCCATGAGTAGCACTGTATGAAGCCATGTGGTACAATCTGAGCTGGAAGCCATGGGTAAAACTGATTGAAGCCACTGAGTACAATTTGAAACTGAAGCCATGATAGCACTAAATGAAGCCACTGGGCATAATCAGAGATTGAGACCATGGGTAAAACACTGAGTGAAGCCAGGTTCATGACATTATTGGTAGCATCATGCAAGCCAGGAAGTGAACTCAAAGGGGAAAGCAATTGAAGCCAAAGCTTCTGGAAGCCACTGAATTATGAAGCCAACCTATGAAGCAAGTTATGAAAGTCAGAATCAAATGAAAAATTATCGAAACACTAATGGTCAAATTTCAACTGGAAACCAGGAACAACAACGATGACTGATTTTAAGTAAATGCCTCAAAAAGAAATATCACACTGAAAAATGGAGGAGCATAAGGAGTTTGTGGCAGCAATAAATTCTGTTTTACTGCTTACGGTCCTTTCCCTACACCAGATATTTACACTCTACTTACTATGCACACATCCCTCGTACCTGGTCGTGTCGGCTTCGGCGTTGTAAATGAGGTGTGTGTAATAACAGCGCGCAGTGTCTGTGACTTTCATGAGGTGCTCAGGGAATGGGCTCAGCCGCGCATAACCCGCTCATTTCATGCCGGCACAGAAAGCCGCTCTCCCAGGGGGGAGCGCAGCCTTTGATAGAAGGTCTCTGTAGTAAGCAGCCCATATTTCACCCCCAGCCTACTTCTTGTTGAGTGCTCTTAAGGTTCACAGTTTTCGCTCTTTTTTAGTACAGCTGAATTGTCAACAGCCTGCTAGTATGTATTTGGATGTAATTTCTTTTCTGAGGTTTTAGATACGACCTAGGTTGAATGGGTGGCAGTGAGTTGTTTGACATACTACAATACATTATATGTTAGCATTTTTAAACAAATTGTGCCTGCAAGATGCATGCAATTATAGATTTTAGAGCTGGTTCATTTTGATGCATTTCTATATCAATGCAAGTACCTTCCCTGAGTCAAAGAATAATCTGAGAGCTGGCAGACTCAAAAAGAAACGAATTAGGTTGGCTATAAAAAGGCCTTCACATTCCCGCCATGTTGGCACTTCTAAGCTTCTGCCTTTCTGTATCCCAGCTCAGATGGCACCCTTTTTCAGACAGAAGCCACTCCCCAGCCCTGTCACAGCCTGCCCTTGCCAGGCTCCTCGTACATTTTTTATCGGGCGATATCTTTCATCCTTGTCCAAGCGCCATCATGGGTGAATGTGCCCGGCGTGTGTCCCATTAATACCTACTGCAGCTGGCTCGGGACCAGCGAAGCAATCTTTATTATCTACAGGCACTATAGACCCGTTATCTAATACATCGCCCGCGTATCCTTACAATCTAATAAATCTAATCCGGGCGTGGTCATTTAATTAGAGCACGCTGGGGAGCGGTCCGGCTATGGTAGAACAAAGGTGATTAATCTCAGGGGTGATATACCTTGTTTGATGGGCCCAAAGGGTGTCGATCCCAGCCTTGGCTGATCCCCCGCGATCCTTCCGCTTATCTCCTCCGAGTCACCCCTATTTAGATGCCGGCCAGGCCTTCTTTATTGGCGATATTCAAAGCAGGGGAGCCTCAGTCCCCAACACCAGCAGCAATCACCAGGGGAGAAAAAACCTGCATATATTGAAGTAAAGAAGAAAATGAAAAAGCGAAAAAAACTCATTATCGAAAGCCATTGCACTGTATAGCGCTGCCCGCTTTTGCTGTGAGGTATATCAATTTGATGTGGGAGATTAGAAAGTGAAAACTTTCTTACTTCAGATCATGTTTTTTTCGTGATGATGTTTTTCAAGCTACCTGTGATGGAAGAACCTCAGAATATGACAGGGAGGCTGTATAAGGGCAGAAATAGTGATGAATTCATTGTATAAATATTAGAGCCCAAGTAAATGATTCTGTCAAAAATAACCTTCCACCAAATTACTCATATGGCAGCCCCTCCCACAACTCTATAATTGTATCTGAATGCTGGCTTCATTGACCATGATCCCCTTCATCTATCAGTACCTGACAACCTGTATGACAATCTAATTTAAAAGGCACACTGGCTGTAACTCTGCCCTGGGAAGGTCCCTGTGCAGGGCATGCTGCAGTAGTATAAACCCCCTCTATGGTTGCCATAGCCTCGTAATGAGTCTCAGCCTGCCATCTGCCCGCTCGTCACTGGGGGGCAGCACCAGCGACTGGGGCCCGCTAACAAAGGAAGCCGGAGGAATTAAAGCGGGGAGAGTGACCACCATACATCATCCAGGCCTCTATTATTCAGCTGTGTGTGTACGGGGCGCGGCTAGGGGACCGACCGACATAAAAAAATACTGGCTAGAATCCACTAGCAGCTAGATTTCTACTGAAAATAGCAAGTGCAATGTGCAGGTTGTCTAGGCGATGCTAGTGGACTATTTTCTAAAATTTACTCATTCAGTCAAGAAAGATGTAAATAATGAAATTGGATTTCTCAGCTTCTGCCTGAAATCTAAACATCTCTTTCATTTCTCTATATTGGTTTGGTGATTAAAAACTAAACTTTAAAAAACCTAGTTATCTTAGTGGATGGCTTATACATTATCAAGGCCTCTATTATTCAGCTGTGTGTATACGGGGACTGACAGACATAGCTATAGATTCCTCTAGTAGCTAGATTTTTACTGAAAACAGCAAGTGCAATGTGAAGGTTCAACTGGTGATGCCAATGGACCATTTGCTCCAATTTGCTAATTCTGTCAAGTAAGATGTGGTTAATGTAACTTAAATCTACACATTTCTCTCGTTTCTCTCCTTTGATGCAATAATCAAAAATAAGAACTTTAATTTAAAAAGAACACAAAAAACTAGTTATCTAAGTGGAGGGTTCTTTGAGCCGGAGGAATTAAAGTGGGGAGAGTGACCACCATTTATCATCCCTCCCTCTATTATTCAGCTGCTGGGCTAGGGGACCGACAGACAAAAAATACTGGCTAAATTCCACTAGCAGCTAGATTTTTACTGGAAAAGGCAAGTGCAATGTTCAGGCTGTTTAGATGACGCCAGTGCACCATGAATACATTCCCTGAAATCGAAAATCCCTTTAAAAAAAACCTTTAAAGTGTAACAACTACCCTTGCCAGACGTATCTAAAATCTGATGGTTAACATCTAATTCTTTTATAAAGGAGAAAGTATTACTGAAAAGATTCCCAATATCAAGGATTAACCTGATTTAAATCTTAAAAATAAAGAACTAGGAAATCATCGTACTCTAATTGTCAGGCACGGTAACAACAAACACTCCGTTTAAAATAAGTCTATTATCTCCAGTTTCAGTCCCATTGAATCCGGTTGGAGCTGGGAATTAGCCGTTTTGTATTTACATGAGCATTTATCTTTTTCAAATGGCAGTAAGTACAGTTACCTGTGTGAAAGCCAGTAATCAATATGTTATTTGTCATTGGATTATCTGCTTGAGCTGGAACAAGATTCACAGACAGCCCTCAGTATCTAAGCGTGTTTTTACTACATTACCAGTTAATTTGAATTCTCTTTCCAGATTTCCTGAACAAAAATTCAAACTGTCAGCTTTTTGTCATTGTACTTCTACGGAGTTATTTGCTGATGCACTGTAAGAAGATCAGAGGAATTAAATTAAGGTTGTGATATTTGGTAATTATGTAGATATTCACATTTTCCGGTTGCATCACAACGATATAAACACAATTGGCCTTTAATAGCCATAGTGTTTACACACTGGACTCCCGAAAACCATTCCTTCTCCTTATCTGCTTTCGAATGACATTATCAAAGTAAGCTGCACCAAATCAGTAAGTGCCTATACTACTTACATTTCTTTATTCAAATGGAAATCTTTAAACATTCAATTGTGTATTGTGAATGGGAACTATTCAAAGTAACCTGGACCGACTTGAACAGTGTATGAGGGCCGGAGGCCCTCATGCTGGTGAATTTACTTGAAAGGAAAACATAATAAATATAAACTTACATATACACTCTAAGCTGTTACTATGTCATAAAAAGCCATACAACAAACAAAGCAGACGAGTCAACTTTGTCTATCAGCAGAGTCCCAAAGGAGTATCTGTTGATCTCAACCAATTTGGCGATAAGGACTGTCTGTTATACAGAGACACAGAATCCATCCATATTTAAGGGGCGGGGAGCCTCCTTCGGGCACTATCAGCTGCACACACGAGGCGATGACCTGATCTACCCCCATTATCGCCCTGTCAGCCACGTGTTTTATATGTTAAGTACCATACATTCTATATAAGCCCATTGTTCTGCCATCCATTAACCATGGTAACTCTATTCACCATGGCAACAGCTTGCTGAGTATCCTCCTTTTGTGGGAAACGGTTGTGTTTGTTCTATATAATATTATAATATAGTGAGAAGAGAAAATGTGGGAGGTATTGAAATGCCTTCAATAACAGACCACAATATCATTCTTCACAAATTAAACACTCATACTTGGATAAATATTCAATGGAAGTATAGCCTATAATGAGTGAAGAATCAGTATGAGCTCGCAGTAGCAATTTAGTGGTACAACAGCGGAAATAATTGGGAATCTAGGGGTTGAACAGTGGAACATCAGTATGTCCGAAATGTATAAATGAGCTATATGAGGGGTGTAATCAGTAGCATTTCAGTAGCTAATTAACACATTTCGGACGTACTGATGAAGGAAGTGTCTATTCTGCTGTTAAGTCTGGGAGGCGAGGTTTGTATTACTATATTTTCTAGAGCTGCAGGCAGTGAGTGGACCGCCACTGTACATGGTTGAGGGGGTGGGAGAGGGCAGGGGACTAGACTGACGATGTACCTTAATGCACATGGTTCATGCAATTCCGCAAGCGGGTGCACATTTCTGGATTGATGTGCATCGTGTGGCGAGTTTCTTCATGGTTTATAGGTTTTTGTTTCAATATATTCATGAGAAAATGTTCACGGTTATAAAGTGGTGGCATATCAGCTACACGGTTTATGATTCCATATATGAATCTGGATGTGTCCAATCTTCATGTAAAAAAGAGCCGGGAATGATCCCTAGAGATGTTGGCTACATTTTGATAATTAGATTAAAGTATCCCTGGATGGTATAGGAAACTAGATAGGTGGGAATTTAAAAGAAACGAAACGATTGGATGAATTGTTTGTTTGTTGGGGTAGTTTAACGTCCGGTCATCCACACAGACTTCTTTCCAGACTGCACAAGGTAATGCTTTTCAGCCTTTGAAACACTAACTGACACGGTAATGATTGCAGTCCTTGTCCCCCGCCTGTGGATGCTTCTCGACAGTCGGTACAGTGCACCCCCTCCCCAAGGCAGGCAAATTAGGCAGACTGCAGGGAGCGCTCCTAGAAGCTGGACCGCTGTATTTATTATTCACAGGGTGAAAGATAAATCACCGTCTTGGTCCACGTTCTACTACATCCCTCTTACGGTCAACGTTCACCTTTCCAGGATTTTGTTTCACATCCAGACCCTGGATGGGGGGTCCCGATGTCAATTGCTCTGTAGCATGCCATTATGTTTTTAAAAGTCCTGTCGTTTGTCATCAAAGGTTTTGTCGTCTGTTAAGAAAAGATCCTGTCACCATGTCGGATTTAAGAATTTGCCCTGTTGCATGTCACTTAGCCCCCCAAAAGCCGTCTCGCAGTATTAATTTTAGGGGTCTATAGACCTAGTCATCTAGTTGAGCACTCTTAAGGTTAAAGCTGGAACTAATGTTTTATAAACGGTATAAAGGAGAGGGTAACAGTTATATAAATAGTAAGGTTACAACTATTATGTAATTGTACAATTATAGTAGACACCAACTTCATGTTTCCAATATTCCTGGCTGCATGCAGTGCCTTACATTTAATCCATCAGCCTATTTCGATCCTATCAATTTTGTATTTGTTTTATTTCTTTCCAAAGCTATTACATAGAACCATACATCCTATACACTTAAAACAGAATTATAAGTCCTTTCTTTTGACATATAGTATAATATACTTAATTTACCCCCTAGGTATGTGGTAAATAGGATTTATTTTTATTCCAAACCGAAATCTGGGATCCCCCTATGCAAGAGGAGACGGTACTTCTACACAGTCAGAATCTCTGCCGGGCTACTAGCCTTACTGTCAGACATGGACATGTATTGGGATTCTGACCCATTTTTCTCTGTTCTTTCATACCGAATCCTGACAGCTGAGCCACAGTGTCCAAAGATGAGGACACATATTGGGCAGTGGGGGTGGAAAAAAGGTGTGATAGGAAGACTCGGCCGGACTGACAACACGATCTCTCCATACACCACCACCTCCCAACTCTAGGTACAACCACACTATCCAATCCTTTAAGATTTTCAAGTTTACCTGAATTGAAATGGGCGATTTCTTCCCTATGGATGGGTTATCACGTCCCGGAGCAAAAGGCAGTAGAAAAACAGAATACACTGAGTGGAGAATCAGTGTCAAGTTGCAGTAGTATTTCAGTGTTAAATCAGTGGAAATCAGTGGAAATACAGTGTATAAGCAGTGGTCGATCAGTATGTCCAACCCACATTGGCCACTGGTCAGGTTCAGTTGTATAGGGCAGTGTAGCAAGCCTGTCAGCCCAAAGCCCCCACCCCTGGCCTAGTCACACCATCACTACTCAACAGTGAGGTATAGATCTGGTCAGCAATTTAAGAAACAGCTCATTTTGTGTTCCTTTTATTGTGATATAGCAATAGTTAAGAATTCTGGCTAGATATTATAAATGTTATTTTATATGAAGTATTGTGCATTAACAGGACACATATTATCATTACACTTTGAATGTGCCATAAGAGTTGCATTTTGGTGAATTAACGAGAACATAGGAAAAGACGAACTAACAGGAGGTGACAGAAAATGTTCAGATTTTTTAGTTGTTTCTTTAGTCCTAGATCGATAGTTGTATCGGATAGTGAAGCCAGCCTGTCAGCAACTGCCACCCTCCTGTCCCCCGATGTTGTCGAACCCACATTGACCACTGGTCAAATCCAGTTGTATCAAGCAGTGTAGCCCCCCCCCTCTCACCCCAACCCACACCTCTCAGCCTTGGGCGGACAAGGGATATTTCAACACAGGATTCTGCTCTCTGAAAAAGAGGCCTGATTTCCCTCGAGGCCGGTAGGGGGAGGGATTGAGCGGGTCGTATTTGCCCCCGTCCTTCCCTCAACACCCAGCCCTGTGCCCCTATTCTGTACCTGTCACAGAGTCTATTGGCGCTCTGGGGAGGTGGGGGTGGGGATGCGGGTAGGGGTGGGGTGTAGAATCCTATAGAGGCAAGCCAGGGACTAGATGCTATGAATACGGGACAATGGTAAAAAGTATGAAAAAAAACGTTCATTGTTCCCTTATCATCGTTGCATGGGGGAACAACACTGCGGGAATGTTTCTTTTGAAAATACAATCACAGAATAAAACACAGTTATTAATCATTGTATTCCGAAATGCTACTGATAAAGTGCCTAGTTTGTTTGAATATTTCAGACGTACTGATTTACCACTGATTTAATCAATCTGTATTCCCACTACGCATTGTTCTCGAAAACATATTTACAGAATATTATGTGGAGAAAAATTCATTTAACCATCAACTGCAAGCTACATTAATAATCCTTCCATCTGTCCTAATATTACACAAGTCTTTCACTCTTTTGGGAGATTTACAACATGATCATAAACTATTTGTTGAGAGGAGGAAAATGTGGGGGCGATGCGGTAATGCTACAGATCGTATCGAACATTTGCACACTATTTAACACTTTACATTTGAGGAATTCAATGACTGACACCCGTTCTGGATTATGTGCCTATAATGTTGCAAGTCGGTGGGGAGAACACTTTCCACCTCTTGTTTTCACGTCCCCATTATCTTAACCCTTCATGCTATTAAACTCAGATCCTTACAAGCATAATTTCGGCTTGCATGACCACAAAATAATTTTGATGGTCACACGCTATATATACGTGCAGGAACAAGGAAACCAGGTGTGCTATATATAAACAGGGTCTCCGCTCAAAATAAGTGATCAAATTCCCCGTGTTTTCCCCGAGTTTTCCCTATCATGCTGTAAATTTTCCCTGTCATGGCTGTGACGATTTGTTCCTCTCAAGGTATTCAAGTTTAAAAATGTCAGGAAGGATATATGATTTGTCCAGAAAGAATTTAAATATCATTCTCAGAAAAGTGAAATCTCCTGAATCTTAGAAACAGGAAAATTCTGCAGTTGGTCAAACAGAATTCCCTTTGTTTTCCCTGTGTTTTGATCAAACTTTCCATATCCCTGTGTTTTCCCTGAAAGGGATTTTTGTGTCATTTTCTCTGTTTTCCCTGTGCAGTATAGGAACCCTGTATAAACCACACAAAATATACGTCAGAAGACGTCTAATGGTGTAAAACCTTGCTTATCCACTACCCGCATTATCCAATATAAGCCAGACTAATAGTTCCCTTAGTACAAAGGGGAGTAAATACGCGAATCAATAACCTTTGTCCTCCAATGGAGGACAAAATTGGACAAAAGATTCAAATCCATCAACTCACCCACCCCACCCCCCTGCGTACCTCTTCTACAGGCTGTAATCCACTAGCCGATTTTGACCACTAGCAATTTTGCAATTTATTACTTTTAACCAGTAACATGGCAAAAGACTACGCATCGTACACATCATTTGAAAGAGAAATGAAAATCCTTTCTAATGGTATATAGCATGCTGATCATTAATCAATTTCCCCCCTGCCAAATTCTGAAATCGGGATTACAATTTTTACCTTTAACCAATAATATGGCAAAAGACTTATACATCCTGCATGTCATTTGAAAGAGAATTAAGAACCCTTTCTAATGGTATATAGCATGTTTATGATTAATCAATTTTCCCAATGCCTATTTTTTATATCGGGAGTAAAATCGGCTAGTGGAATGCAGCCTTCACCCAGGTGCACATATTGGGGATCTCTCATGCACTGAATGCTCGGGTGGCTGCACGAATAATTCATTAAGTGTACATTATTGCGGAGAATAACAGGTAAAACCTTGGGGTCAATGGAGATTACTTTACAGTGCTCAGGTTTTCGGAACCAAACACCAAGCGAAGTTTGCAGACCATCTCGCTCGAATGGACAGATTCTACGCTTCCCTGACAATTATAATACTTCCACCTAACTAAATACATGTATAGATTTCCCTGAGAAAAGATATGTGAATACATGAATTAAATCACAATCTATTCTTCATTGCTGATTCAATGTGCCTTAAATAGATATTAGAATTGAATATTCAATGGTGAAACTGTAAATAATTTATCCCAATATCCTTTCTCCTTATATGATATATATATATGTGTATTTTGCTATATTGAGGGATGCCATTCAAATTGACGTTCATTTGTCTGAAAGCGTCAGAGTTTCGAAACGATAAAGAAAAATCCTTCCATACAATCTCAACTGTCTTATATTCTGTCATAACCAATGCTGTCATTTATATGAATTGGAACGAAGTAAAAAGGGGCCTTCCATTAAGTACGTACACAAATTTTCAAAACATTCAGACCCCCCCCACCCCCCTTGGACCAAAATATACATTGGCTTTATACAGGAACGTACGCAAATTTTCAAAAATCCCAGAACCCCCTCCCCCAATTGTTGCATACGTACTTTATGGAAGGCCCCAAACATTTTGCCCTATTTTTGAAAAGCTGAAAATAAACCTAAAATGTTTAATAGTTAACCGGTAAATAACGCTTGCTACAATCTTTTACCCTCATCTATCTATACATGTTTGGCTACGTCAGGACCCCTGGAACCCAGGTGGCCCTGGTGTAATATATGTATCCACTCACCGTACGCCTTACACAGTCGTATTGGGGAAAGGTACTCACCTGGAAAACAAGAAAACAGACAGGTGAATAACCGGGAAATACAGTTAACGTAGATCTTTTTGTCCAAATACACATTGTTCTTTTTTTGTAATCACGTTCAGATAAACACCTTCCGATTAATGTGTGCATCGGTAAACCTATTGTAATAAACAAGCAAATGGTGCAATAAAACAAGTTCATAGTGTGCATCCATAGTGTGAACATTGCCTCATTTCATCATCCATAAAACAAGTTCACAGGGAAGTGAAGACCAGTGGAAGAAATCTCTAGTTAAACAATACAATATGTTAAAAAAAGTCTCTTTCTTTTTAAAATCAATTAGTGCAATTAAGTGAAATGAATCTGAAATAAGGCAAAAGCATGAAGATCCCTGACGGTTAGTTTATATATCTACCCCTGAACTTCTCTGTCTCGTCACACTTTGGCTACTTCACTGCGCTAACACAGGCTCTAGCTAGTGGCTGCCAGAGGTGCCACTCCGGCGTGACGAACTATTAGAGAAATAGAATAGTTTTCCTTTCTTATATCTCAGAAGCTAGTAATGGAAAACAAACTAGGTTCTGAGGGATTAGCCTCGGTATCGATAATACACTTGAACGGCTCCTAACTAGACCACATACGCCCTAAAATGACTAATGGAAGGACTTCCTTACGAAGTGAAACCATTAAAATTAGGAAATCCCAAAAGGAAATAGGAAATGTGTATCCATTCTTTAATTACAGAAGACCAGCTTGAAACTCCCGAAACTGACTAAAAACATACATCAAAGAGTAACAGAATCAAAATTCTTTGTTTAAGTTTGAAGTGCCAGCTGGCGTTGCGTCCTGGGAAAACCCTGAATTTGCAACTCAGGTTCATTAGCAATATCTGGCACAGTAATAAATGGGTAATCTCTTACACATTCCTCAAGCATAGTGAATGACTACAGCCTTTGTATATATGGCACATTCTCCGTACGATCAATCTGCGATCTAGCTGGCCCCAAAACGCATGCTGACAAAAAAACAAAAGGGGGGCAATTCCAGACATACCAGGCATGTTTGTGACACCTGCCATACCAGACTGTTTGTATACCCGTACTACCCCTATGGGTCTGATTCTAGTGTCCAGGTGCACGGATGTACGTTCTCATTCTCCGCCTCGAATTCAGCTATCTAGATTTTTTCAGACTAAAGGGTTCAGGCAAGAAAAAATATATCTCAACAGTTTTCCCACTGTTCAGTGCCATTTAACTGCCGTATTTTACTTACATTTTAGTTTCCCTTTGATTATTATCACTATGTAGATCTCTAATCGTTAATGGCGTGGAGGTGTATGCGTGTAAGTTTCATTGAAGAATGTTGCCAAAATAAAGTGATGTCGACATGACTTGCATTTGTATACCTATTTGGTTATTTCATTCATGTCCATCAATGTGTTCATTTTGTACATACATGTATTATCTAGTCACATTCACCGGAAGAACTTTGTGTATACGAAGAGATATTCAATGATAATAAAAATAACAAAAGAAAATTCTGATATGTAGCATTTTCAAAAAGAGCACCTAAATCCTGTGTCTGGTTATAAGCTACAGACTACATGTACTTATAACGGTGAGATAGAAGACGTAGCGAACTGGGGCGAGTAAAGCCCCTTTGGGTACGGGTAATCGGCCGTACGGGGAACTGGAGGGGGATTAGAGGGGGTAGGAAGGGGGGGGGGTATAATAACGATAACATCTATTACACGGAGATCTAGAGACTGGAGGGGAACAGGGGAATTAGAGCATGCTCATCCTCGTCTCAGCCCCAACCCCACCCCCACCCCTAGCTCCCTCCTACCCAAATCCCCCCTCCCCTCCAAGCCCAACAAGGGCATGGCTAGCCCCACATTTGAGTGTACTCCATACGGCGAGAAAAAGAGTATATTGCCAAAATTTAGTACTGTAAGCACTCGCACTTTTTGCAATATTTAACTTTTTGTTGTTGTTGATATATTTTGATAAATTTATGAGTGTATGCAGTTGCGTTTTTACGTCATTGTAGCTATGACAATGCCCAATAGTCCTTCCATATCCCCTCCCTTATCCCAGCCCCTCTCCCACCCTGGCCCCCTCCAAGCCTCCTACCCTAATCCAACTCCCATACCTGTATTATCCCTGCCTCAAAAACAATATAGGTACCGCTACGCTACTCATTAAATCTCAGTCTTTGCCTGTCCCTCCCACATCGGTCCCCAAGTATGGACCCCCAGCAGCCTGCAGGATCAATGTTTGACATAAAAACCACCTGAGACTCACCATTCTCCGCCTCGTGTAGGTCTGACGGATTCTGCTCGTCCTGCAGGTTAGTCCAGCAGTAGTCGTACGCCAGGGGGCGCCCCGACGTCGTCGTGGTCGCCATGGTAACGGCGTCCGTGACGTCACCAGCGGTGCCCAGAGGTACATCCATGTGAAAGTGCCCGTCATGCTCATGATGCTTGGAACCAGTGTCCCCGACATTCCCGAGGCTGAGGCGGTTAGTCCTGTTGGCATGGTTACCGCCCTCACCGGTCCCAGCGGCGGGGTCACGTGACCCCCTCAGGTGGTAGCCCCGGATGTACTGGTCGGCCAGTCGCCGGTGCGCCTCCAGGGCGTCGCTCACTGACCTTGAGCCGAGCTTGGAGCGGTCGGCGCTGTGTGGCCTAGTCCGACCCCTCACTTCCGGTTCTCGCGGTAAGGACAGCGTCCGTGAGGGGATCCTGGGATACGGCGGGAGGTTCTCGTAGATGGCGGCGCTGTCGTCGAGGTCGGCCCAGCTGCGGTGTTTGACCTGGCTTCCGGCGGGGGGTGGCCCCGCCCCGGCCGGTCTCTGTGGGGGGTCCTGGGGTGACCAGGCGTCATGGGCCACCGGGGCCGAGCTCCAGCTCCAGTACTTACTCCCAGTACTGCCGTTCCCGGCACCCCCTCCGGCCGTGGAGGTGGACGACGCCGACGACGGCGGGGTGCGGACGTCCTCCTCGTTACCATAGAAACGGGCCTTCCGGTGCTGGCCCTGTGAGTCCAACGCCAGTGGAGAGCTGACCCCAGGACTCCGGCCACCATTTTTAGTGGTCCTACTCTGCAGCAGCAGCTCTGGCTGGAGCTCTGGAGCCAGAGACGTAGGTCCACACAGGGTTCCAATCGACCGCTGTGACCCCCAGGAGGAGGTGGCAGTGTTCTTGGAGAGCGGCGAGAAGTCTCCGCATGACTCTGACTCTGCATCAACACTCTTATGGCGCTCTGCATCATCGGATATGTCGAAGCTGTCAAAGCCATCATCCCCTTCCAGCATGTCGTCACTGATGACATCATCACTGGCATCGTCATCGCGATCCCTGAAGATGTCGACGACCCTGGCTGGGTCGGCGGGTTCGACCCACTTCCTGTAGCTCTGTTCATCCCCTTCGTCCCCAAGCAGACTTCCCGTCCGACTTCCATATGAACTCAACTTGTTCAGACTGGCCGTCGACCGATTCCGGAGGTCGGCTCGCTTCAGGCTGCCAATGCCGCTGTCCTGCTTCTCGTGCGAGATGCGGGGCAGGGTCGGGTGCAGCGGTTGACCCCGAGTGACCTTGTCTGGTTGTGGGGGAGGCAGAACTCCGGGAGGCAAGGACAACTCGGCTGTCCAGCTCTTGGCCTTCTCACGACGATTCATCCGGAACTGCTCCGCCTTGCGGCGATTCCGTAACAACACAGTTGCAAGCCCCCGGTTCTGGGCTGCATCGGCAGACCGTGGTCGGTCCTTGCCACTACTTCCGTTTCCGTTTTCTCCACTATTATCCTTATGTGTGCCTTGGGCAGCAGGCTGAGCCGGAGATCCGCTTAGCCCACTGCGGCCGCTGCTGTCGGAGGTGTATCCGTACTCCAAGAAGGGACTGAGGCCTCCCTTGGCCCTGCGTCCCCTCTCCTCCCCCTCCAGGGGCAGTCTGCTGCTAGCAGACACCACATGGGGGCTGGTAGCGGTGGAGGGGGGAGACGTGGTGGTGGTAACTGGGACCAGACCCAGCACCTCTACTCCTCCGACTGGGTCGTCTGGCCCTGGGCCAACCGGTGTGGGAGCAGGTGGGGCAGGAGGCGGGTTGTCATGGCGATGGGTGGTACCGTCATTGTTGTTGTCCTGGTGAGGTAGAGGAGGGGGCCTGTAGGTGCTATCTGTACTTTCACAGTAACCACTTTCCAGCGTGCTGCTGGCATAGTCCACAGTGCCCCCTGAAGGAGTGGAGGTTTCGGGGAAGAGGTTGTTTCCGTTGGGGCTGCTGCTGTCCTCATCCTCCTCCCCAGTCAGCAGGATCTCCTCTCCTTGCTCCTCCCCGCTGTCCTTCCTCCGCTCCTTTCGGGGACCCTCAATAGATTCCTTCTTTCCACCCCGTCTCTGCAACCTCTGCTCAAGCTGCTCCATCAAGTTTTTCTTGTTTTGTTGGATAACCTCATCCTCAACATCGCAATCACTAGGGTCCTCATTAGGATATTCATGATCTGCCTCCCGGTACCTAGGGTCTTCCTCTCGATAGCCATGGCTCACATCTTCGTACCTAGGATCTTCTTCCCTATAACCGTGGCTTACATCCCGATATCTAGGGTCTTCCTCTCTATATCCATGACCCACATCCCGATATCTAGGGTCTTCTTCCCGATAGCCGTGACTTACATCCCGATATCTAGGATCTTCTTCACGATAGCCATGACTAACATCACGATATCTGGGGTCTTCTTCTCGATAGCCATGACTTACATCATGATACCTTGGGTCATCCTCCCTATAACCATGACTCACATCACGATAATTGGGACTCCCTTCCCGATACTCCCGACTTTGTTCACGTAGACTTTCCTGTAGCAATCTCTGTCGCTGTTTCTCCAACAGCTCAAGTTGCTGCTGGTTTCTGGCAAGCTGGAAGTGCAATGCCTCAATGCTCCTTACTCCGAGCATCTCTTCACCACTGGTGGTTGGCAGGCTCCGGCCTAGCATGGCTGAGTTGATCAGCTTCAGGTTGGCGGGCCGTCCCCCCACAGCTGACCCCCCACTGACCAACCCCATTGGAGATAGGGATATGTAGGCAGGGGTAGAGGGGCGGTACTCCATCCGTCGCAGGGCCATTTTTGAATCTTCACCTTCTGTTTCGGACAAAGACCCCCCAGATCTATGTCGTGAACGACGCTCTGCTCTCTCAGAGCGACGTCTGAGGGGGTCTGATGGGGAGACCCGGCCCCCTAGTAGACCCTTGGGGTGTGGGGACCCTCTGGAGCTAAGGTATGGGTCATTGTTGTTATTGTTATTGGGGTGACTGCCTGGTATCAGGACATGTGGGGAGGCGATCGTCAACCTCGGCCTCCCGGAGTCAGTCCTCAGGATGGGAGACGACCGCCCGTACGACCCCCCACCTCCACTACTGCCCCAGGGAGACATCCCAGACAGAAACAGCGGGTTGGACGGCGATCTTGACCGGTGTCGTTCACTCTCCATGCGGTGAGGGCTGCTCGTGCGCAAACGGTCTGTCAGTCGGTTAGGGGAGGACCCGTCCCTACTCTGCCGGCCATGCTGCGGGTAGTATCCATGGTGGCCAAGGGTGTGACTGTGGCGGTGCGACAGTGTGGCACTTTTAGTTCGACTACTCGGGGTAACGGAGATATCATCCTGAGCATCCCTCGGTGTAGTGACCAGGTAGTGCCTGGGGAGGGTCATCCCATTCCCGTCTTGCACCTGTACCACCCCCATTTGCCCCCCTCCTCTCAGGTAGTGGTAGGTGCCACCAGAGGCTGGAGCATGGGAGCGCCGGTCAGTCCATTGTTGGGGGAGGGGGTGGTGGGAGGGTGGGTCGTACACAGGGTGGTGGCGGTGGTGGTGCCCCCTGTGTAGTGGTGGTGGCACCTGCTGGGGGTCAGAGGTCGCTGGGACGCTGCTGGTACCATCTCCATTACCCTCAGTACCTTTATTATCGCTCATGGTGTGACCTTTAAAGATCCACGTATCCTTGACGTGTTTTTCTCATATATTTTGCACTCCCACAAACTGCAACACATAAGTCATGTGATATACAACAGAGGGACACTGATGAGACGCCGACCAGACGCTGCTTCACTCTACATAAAGGGGTAGTAGTACAAAAAACACCCCGTTCATAACAGTAGTTATGGAGAAAATCACCTGTCCGTACCTCTATAATCACAACTTGCTGGCAGAAAACTATTTTTGTGAATTCCTATATCATTTCCACACAAATCCAACATATGTAATTTCCAGCCAATGATCACGTTCAAATCCGACTGGAAATGACAACTGTCAAAGTTTTCCCACGGGTATTGCACCATGCGAACATTCCAGGGGAAGCAAATTCCAAGTTTCTTTTTTATAAATGTTCAATGTTTTTAATACTGCAGGTCCCACTCATGGGGTCTGACGTATGCTGGCTGCTGGCTACAGGCCGCAGCGTGACCCGTATGTAAACACCGGCCTCTCATTACACACCTGGCGTCCCCTCACCTCCATTGTCGTCTGCTTTTGGCAAATTGTCGGCTGCTACTTTGCATTTCTTGTAACCACTAACTCTTTGTAGATCCTGACTCCAGTGACTTAGATTTATACGTATACCCTTAGTGTGGTATTCACAATGCGGGAAACACACTGAATATGTAGTTGAGTCTCCCCTTTGTTATTTAGGAAGATTAGAAAGAAGTATAGAAATGGCGAAGAGCACAGTGGTTTTCCGAAAGGGCCCGTGTTGGCGTGAGTGGTTTCAGACACAGTGACCTTTCTGACATCTCGTCCTCGTGTACTCTAAAGGTCGTCAGGCCCTTCTCAATGAAAGGTCATCGGAGCCGAGTAAGGTCACACGCTAGAGTAATGACCTACAAACCTTCCAAGGTCACAGCTGAGGGGAGACGCAGCCCACTTCAGCCTTTTACATGATCCGTCACATATGTCATGCTGCGGACGTTAGCAAACTCGCACAGTTTCCAGTTTTATTTTTAAATTTCACATTGGGTGGGTTTCCGAATGTACCCACAGACGACCTTATTTCGGCAGACCCTCCATGGGTCAGTGAGCCTGGAAAACACACCAAAATACCTCTCGCCTCTCTTCCAGAACTCCACAAACACAGTTCACAATAACTCCTCATCGGTTTACGAATGCCCCCACGTCATTTCTCGGCTGGGAGCGGCCATGCGCAGCGTCCCATGACGAGACATGCTAATTCATCCTAAACACAGAATGTTACGTCAAATACGGTCAGGCTATTTAAAATGCCTGGGTGGAAATTCCTAACATGGTTGCCCCCTTTCTCTCGCTGGTCCCAGTAGTCGTGGGCGGCGTCGTTCCCATGTGTTTTTGTTCCAGCCAAGTACCAGCGATTTGTTATTGTATTGGCAGACGACATTGGGATCCATAAATCCCGAGTTGTAAATTGCAGCAGGGCGCCCTCCCGCCCTGGAGGGGTGACTGAGATATATCCCGGTCTAGGGTATCCTGGGGTAGCTCACGTAAACCCTAGTTACCATTGAACCACAAAATGTCTTTGACATTAAAAAAAACTGACGGCGAATCTTTCAGTTTCAAAATTGCAACATGAGTATCCAACATTACATCACTTCCTTTTCCTTGAAACTGGAATTGTGGCGTTCCCTTTGAACAATCCGAAAATCAAAATTAACATGTCACAAAAAATGGTTTCAGCTGGGGGTCACCATGTCGAGGTATCCAAGGGACGAGAGGTCATCAAAGGTCAACCTGTCGTATTCCAAGTCACGTACCTATTCCCGACGTACAGTAGTATTGTGAATGACTGTCGCAAAATAGTTTCCTAATATCACACACTTGTTATGTATCACACGGTCCCTCCTTCAATGAAATCCGTCCGAAAAGTGTTCACAGAAATGTATGTGGCAGTCTTAACCGTCCCCTTGAGGTCACGCCCAAGGTCACGCCGCACACATTCCGCGGGGGACGGGACACACTGAGACTCCCCCTTTAGGGCCGGGGAGACTCCACCTTTAAGGCCGGGCTCCTTTTTACGACCACTGACTTCCTGTTTAATGGCCAAGTCATGGTTTGGGCCACTCTGCCGCCTCGCCTTTCTCACCAAGAGAGTAGACTCTTTTTTCCCGCGCGGAGGGAGAACTCGGTGCAGAATGGGTGTGGATAACCACAAATGTCGTCTGCTTAAGGTTACGCCGCAGACTCCGACAGGGGGCGCTGGGGGCGGCCTGCACTACCCACCTTTAGGACGTAGATCACCATGGAGACTGACCAGCGTCCACCCCGCGTCCTGGCCATGTGGTTATCACCATGGAAACTGACCCGTTAGCGGTAGCAGGTCCCCACCACCGACTGCTATCACTCTCCCAGCACAGTGATGGATGTTATTTGTGAGGATTGTCGTCTGCTATTTCTCCTGTCAACATTCCTGCACATTCCGATCCCCTGCCCGCGTCCTCCCGGCGTCCCACCTCTCGGCTTTCCCATGCAGCGTCTCACTGTCCCAGTTCGTGTCGTCCCGGCTGGGTATACTACCCTGACTGTGAATACCCCGTGCAGACAGCGACCCTTTAAGAAGCCCCGATATTCTATAACAACGGCCTACCCGCGCTGGGGGACGGCAGTATGGGACACACACACTGATACTCTTTGGGGTCTCAGTCACTGTTCCCGCATGTATAGTGATATTCTCCATGCAGGTAACCAATTGGTAAGATCCCGGTTATATCCACTAATATCTAACTAGGGACACACACACACTGATTATGTAGTAGCATTTCTCTCAGTCACTATTCCTGCACATATATTTAATATCCTCCTGGTAACCAGGTAGTAATATCCAGGTAATACCCACACTCACAAAATGAAAGTACGATGTATGATCACAAGTCTTTCTCCTTTCACCGAACCCAGTATAATCCAGTATAGCAGTTAACACTGTCTAGTCACGTCATGCCAATCTCCATCCTGTCCACGACCCCAGTCAGTATAATCCAATACAGCGGTTAACCATACACCCCATACACCTCGCGGTCATAGTAGTAGTGAGGATAGTAGTGTCTCTTCACACCCCAGTAGAGGTGTGCATGTCTCCCTGCTGCTGCTGCTGTAGTAGTGTGAATACTTATACTGGTGTGAATATGGTATGAATCAGTAGGCTACCCGCCGTCCGTGCCCTCCGGCTCCGACCGTTACTCTGACAGAATGACCTCCTAGCCTACTCCCCGACAGTCCCCCACCACGTGGTACAACATGCACGTGACCACTCCAGCGTCTCAGAGAGGGGACACCATCCGCTGAGACACCTCCGCCCATCCGGCGGTGTCACGTGAATAGTGGCGCCTCGTGTGTACACATAGAACAAGTGGCGCCCCCGGCGGTGGGAGTTGTCACTAGTAGTATCCCGAGGTGACTCGTGACGTCATGTGACGCTATGTGACGTCACGTGACCTGCCCCAGTCAGGTGTCACACGAGGGTCAGATTGAGGTCACTCAGACGCTATAGGGCGTATCCTGACTGCCCTGGCTTTTAAAGGCTTAGAGTCATCAAAAGAACATTGCTTTTGTAGACGTGTATATCCAATGGACAGCTTAAACTGATGTAACCTTATACATTTAATCACTTTAAATCCATTACTCCTGTTAAACCGCCTTGTAGTGGAATATCCCACTCGTCTGATGGTAGTCAATGACTGGGTTGTATGTCACATCATTGGGAATGGGCAATGGGCGCCAAATATCACCATAATAACATTAAACAATCAACGTCTCTTCAAAGTCTATCACTGACATGTTTTCGAAGTCATATATTCTAAAATTGAATCCCATCTATGCCTCTTCAATGTCTCTTCATCAGTCACTTGTTTTCAAAGTCTTTTACTTTTTAGACCAAAATCACACCTCAATCTAAAGGCAAGGCCCATTATCATTGTATAATCCAACGTACCACATTAGTCCAGTTTAACTTTTCAAACATGAGCACACCATCATATTTTCATTCACACTTACAGTGAAGTCCGCATTTTTGTAGGTGAAAATCGATGGGGCAAAACTATAACATATATGACAGAAATACTGAGTCTGGGGATGAGATACACAACTTAAGAAGCAGAGAAAACTAGGCCTCTCCCTCTAGGCCCCTACTTGTAGTTGATACACATTCTCCACGTTCGCTTTTTGTCCGAGTTTCATCCACTTTTTCCCCGCTCTAAGCACATTTAGCCCGGCCTTTTTCCCGGGGATGGTTTTCTCCACGTGTGGGAGGCCCCAGTAGCACTTACCCCCGGCACTCCCCGAGTCAAAACACGGCCGGATCAGCTGGGGCCGAGAAGTGCAACACGCGGGCACCAGCGGAGAGTGTATAGTACCCAACAGGGCCACCAGAGGTAGTGGCGGGTCTGGGGGCGGGGGGGGGGGGGGGGTATCCTTGGTGAAGTGTGGAAGGTGAGTGTAAGTAGAGGGAGGTAAAAATACGATGAAAACACACCAGGGATTTTTTTTCAGTTCATGTCGGTTACTTGTGGGGTGAGTACAGACGTTTCCAGGGTGGTATGAGTGGTACGTACGTACACGGGCTGTTGTATGTACTTGTGTGTTAACATACGTGTTTGTTAACGTACGTGTCCTTATAAGTACGTGTGTGTAAACGTACGTGTGTATACGTATGTAAGCGACCAGTTAATTCTAATCTATCCCCACTCTGCCACTTTGTCAATCTCACTGAGAAAATGATCTCTGCACTGTAGCTGCCACTTGGTCCATCTCAGCGGCCCTGAATGCACCAGCAAAAACCAGCAGAGCTGCAGGGCGTAGTAATCTCACAATGCTGGTATACAGTTAAATGCCTACACAGCAGAGTCTCTACTCATAAACTCTTTTTTCTGTGTGGAGAATGGTCTCGGTGCAGAGTGCCGTCCTCACGCTTTTTACTGTGTGGAGTGAGATCTTATTGCAGAGTGCCCTCCCCAGGCTTTTTTCTGTGTAGAGAGAGATCTCGGTGCAGAGTGCCCTCCCCAGGCTTATTTCTGTATGGAGAGTGGTCTCGGTGCAGAGTGCCTTCCCCAGGCTTTTCTGTGTGGAGGCAGATCTCGGTGCTGAGTGCCTCCTCTAGGCCTACAGGTACAGACTGGGCGTCTCTCTCTCAGACCTGGGTCAGTTTTTACACGGTCTTCCTCCTGGGCACCTCCTCCTGTCCAGGTGCAGTCTACATCAGTAAAAGTATGGATTATAATTTTGTGCTACAATGATATATCACTCTTGATTTATATCTCCACTTGTTGTTGCTGTAAAGCAGTCCAGGTGATGCTATATAAATAGGGTTACCACTATGCGATGGCTTTAAATCTTGATTTCGATGGCCTGAAAATTTAATATGTAAAAATAACATTATTTCTCTTTTAGTTGGGGGGCTTAATATTTATGTGCACTTTGCATTTTCAAGTTAAAACGATAGGTTTAAATGCTTTGAAATGTACGAAATATATGTGACGTTGAAACCGTTGATCGCATTGTGGGAACCCCTTTTGGGGTGAGCATTCCTTGGGCTATTATGGTACCGTCCTAGTAATACCACGGGCATATACATCAATTAAAGCACATAGATAATATATGTAACTCAAAGTATACCCCACCCAATATCGCAGTCCGTTGGTATCACATAACAAGATATATCAATCATTACGGTATACCACAAAGTCTATTATACGTATATAAACCACTTGACTAGCCTGCCCCCCCCCCTTCCCCCTTGACGTTCTGTGTGACTATATCCTTGACGTTCTGCACCTGTACATGCCCCATCTCACCCCCACCTTCTCTGAGAACAGCCTTGGCCACCACTTGGACACTCTGCCGCCTCGACCACCTCAGTCTACGAGTGATCTCTGCACTGTAGTGTAGCTGTCACTTGGTCGGCCCCAAATGGCCTAGACTGCACCAACGAAAAAAGCCGCGACTACTTTTGAGCTGCAGGATGTAGTAACCTTAACCCTCCGGTGGCTAGTTTTCTATCTACAGGGTTCCCACACTTCCGCAGAAATCAAAATAAGACCTTAATAAGACCTTTCTAATACATTTTTTGCGACGAAAGAAGACCTTTTCAAAACGTTTTAAGGATTTGTTAAGACCGCCAGTCCTAAAATGAAACCTAAAATAGCCTTATTAATAGCAAAACCAAAATAAGATATTTCAAGCTATTTTAATACCTAGGTGGGCACCCTCGACATGGCAGAGTCTACTCTCAGGAATATCGTTTTGGAGCGGAGCTAAATCTCGACGCAGAACGCGGATTGAATGAGGTGGTATATCGATTGGTTCACGTCTCACCTGTCCCCCTAGTCTACACGAGGTGTGAGGTGGGCGGGGTAAACTATAGGAGGTAAACATGGCACGAGTGGTATATGTATGTCCATCCGAAACCCTCCCCCATGCCTACCCTCTCCTCACATTCCCCTACCTTTGACCTCCTAAACCAGGAGGTTAACATGGCATGAGTGGCGTAAGTCACATGACTGGTCATATTATAGTAAACCGGGGGAATGTGGTGCCATGGCACGATCAACCTAAAACCCCCTATCCTTTACCTAGACTCTCCTCGCCTTCCCCTTCGTAATCCCGCCCCCTGCCCCGGTCTCCCAATGCCTAGTTTCCCCTTCCTCCTGCCTGCCTTCCTTATCATACATCTCCTCCCCTTGATACATTTCGCATTCCATAATTGCCCTACCTTCCCTACACCTGGTAGTCACCTCTTCCCCTGCATGTATGGCCTCTGCTCTCATCTACCATAACTCCCCAGATTCTACCCCTCCCCCTGCTTCCTCTCCCCTTGCCCAATTTCCCCTTCCCCTGCCTACACCCTGCTTAGCCTTCCTTCTCCCTGCTAAGTCCCCCCGTCCCCTGCCTGCAAGCCCCCTATCCGACTTCCCCTCCCCCAGCCCAGATCCACGATTGTGGGATTGTGGATCACACTGGCCGGAGTCACTGGCCTCTTATTGTCCCCCTACCACCCATTCACTGACCTCCAGGCTACAGTCAATGAATCTAGAAAGGGTTGGGAAGATGGGGAAGGGGGGTGAGGGTAAGGGGTAGGGAGGTAACGTACCCAGATCTGTTGGTGTTGGGGAAGGGCCGGGACATGGTCGGGGATCCGGGAAGGTGCAGGCAGTGGGCAGTGGGCAGGACGTAAGTAGTATACGGAGGTGGGGAATCGGGGCGGGCGACGGACACAGAGATTTATTACAGGGATGGGAGCTGGGGGCGGGAAATGTATGGTCAGGGTTGTGTAGGGCAGGGGACCAGCACAAGACTGAATGAGGCAGGGGTTGAGCAGGGCAGGGCAAGAGAAGGTAGGTTAAAATAAACCCTTAAATCCTAATCTGGCCACAGGCGCCCTAGGGTAGATGTATTTTCCCAAATCCGGCCACAGATACTCAGCAAAACGACTGACATCTTTTTCAAATCTTTCCAATGAAAATAGTAATAGTTAACCACTAAGGCATCAATTAAAACCTACTGCATTTCTCTGTATGATCCAAGAGAAGACATTCCTTTGTGACAATCTCATAAACACTGGAGTGGTAGACATTTCAATCAGGGCAGACATTCTTATCAATTAAAATATTTGGGATATTTTTTTTTTTAAATAAGTCCCATTTTCCCCAATTTTGTGGGGTCTTAGGGGTTAAGCAGGGGCTGAGCAGGGGTAGGGCATGACACGGCAGGGAAGGCCAGGGCAGGGCAGGATGGGACATGGTCGCAAGGATGGAATAGGGTCGGTGGAGGATGGGGCAGGGCAGTGTGGTGAAAAAAAGGGCTAACGGTGACAGGCCTGGATACCGATTTATTGGAGTAGTGGGGACTAGGACGGTAAAATATGTTCGGGCAGGGCGAGAAGGGGTCGAACACTGTAGGGCAGGGAAGGGTGGCGCTTGGTAGGCAAGACGTCACATGGTACTGAAGTGCTACTGATTGCACCCCATAGCTCATTTAAATATTCATGACATACTGATTTACCAATGTTCAACCACTAGATTCCCACACATTTCCACTCAGGCTGTCCAGGCCTTTTTATAAATCAAAATAAGACCTAAATAAGACCTTTATAATACCTTCTCGGGTGCCAAAATATTAAGACCGTTTCAATGTATTTCTAAGAACTTTTTTGTTGACCTTTTTAAATATTTCCACATTCTACCAAAAAGAGGTAGAAATATCAATAGCAGAAGGAAAATTATATCCTGTAATAAATTCAGATTGACCTAAAATAAGACATTTCTAAGACATCTGGACCCAAAATGATTTCCTTTCTAATAGCATTATAAATGGCAAAACCAAAATAAGACCTTACAGACCTTGTGATTTTTGGTGGTCACCACGTGGTTCCTGTAACCACGTGGAGATACAATAAAACTGAATTCATTAATTCTAAATAGTAATAATTGATTATTATGGCTCTGTGAATTTGGAGGAAGTAAATATTGCTTAAACTTTTGTTCGAGATGTTTGTTCTAGCAATTTCAAAATGGATCACCAATATGGCGTCCATCCCATTTACGGGGCTGTGACGTCATTTGACCTTATAATACCTGCGTGAGCACCCTGTCCACTGTTTTACCATTAATTGCTCATACTGATTCTGCTCACAAAACACACTGCACGACCACTGCATTTTATTCATGGGTAAAAAATAAAAAATCACCACATCCCGTCTGAAGGTCCCCCCTCTCGGCCGCCCCGCGCTCCCCACCACCACACGAGGCGGCCCACGTCCCAGCAGAGTGCCGGTACACAAATCACCCCCGGCCAACCTGTACCACAGCACGTCCCCCGCCCGGCCGGCCCACCATGGGGCCTGGGGACCGGTGCTGCCGGCAGTGTGCGAGCTACAGGTTGCCGCCGAGCAGGAGGGGAGCAGGTGGGGAGTAGGGGGGAGACCAGAGGGGGAAGGAGGGAGGAGGTTTGGAGCAAAAGGGGGGCAGGAGGGGAGAGAAGGGGTACCAGGAGCGGGACAGAAGGGGAGCAAGAGGGGTGGGGGAGGGAGCAGGAGGTGAGCAGGTGGTGAGCAGGGGGGGGACCAGAAGGAAGCAGAGGTGAGCAGGAGGTGAGCAGGAAAGGAGCAAAAGGCGCAGAGGAGGAGAGCAAGAGAAGAGAAGGTGGGAGGTCAGAGGGGAAGAGGAGGGGATCCAGAGGAGGAGTAGAGCCAGAGGGGAAGAGGATGGGAGCAAGAGGGGAGCAGGTGGGGAGCAGTGGGGAAGGGGAGGGGAGACCTGGGTGGGCAAAAAGGCGAGCGGGGGAGGGGGAGGGGTCCCAGTTGAAGAGGTGAGTAGTAGGGGAGAAGGAGGGGAGCAACAGGCGAGCAGGAGGTGAACAAGAAAGTTGACTGACCAGAACGTGACTACCTCCAAATCAGGCTAAGTAAACTTAACATTTTCATATATCTTACTCACGCCTACATCACATATATCCCAGATTCCTAGTTTATCATATTCAGTTAAGGACGCACATACTGATCTCTCATCCCCTATATTACAACAATATAGTGAATAAGCGTATGCCAAACATCCCAATTAATCCCATGAAGGAGGAGAAAAGAGTACAATATTTGAACCAGTACCAAAGACTGCTGGTCGCTGTTGACTATTGAGCAGATGGCGACCACTGAGAGGGCTGAGAGGGCTGGGGGAGGGGGAGTGGAGGGGGGGGGGGGGGTGTTGAGAGGAGGGAGCAGGACCCGCGGCCAGTGCCGAGAGCACTCCAGGGCCCGGGGAGGGCGCGGTCAGAGCCACACGACGGGGGGGACCCTGGTCAAAAGTGGAGTTTACGAAATGGTCAAGAGGTACGTATGCTTGGATCTATAAGTGTTTTGTCAATTTTAAATAGGATATAAATAGAATATATTGTCTATAATGCAGACATGCCTATCCTTTACTCTAAGGACAAAGATATTTTTAAGAAATGGTCACTCACAATGTCCCGCTCACATACCAACCGACTCCCCTCGGTAACCTGCTCATCCAGCTGCTCATACGACAACCGGCCCCTCCTATTGTAAGGCTCCCACACCTATCCACCCATCTCAGCAACCCGCTCACATACAAACCAACCCCTCTCAATGACCCACTAACATACCAACCGATCCATCCCATTGTCAGGCTTGCATACCTAGCAACCCCTTTCAGTTTCGGGCTCACATACCCACCGACCCCTCCTATTGCCAGGCTCACACACACACACACCGACCCCTCTCAGGAACCCACTCACATATCCACTGATCCCTCTCACTAACTCACGCACATACCCACCAACCCCTCCTATTGTCAGGCTAAAGTAAAAGACAACCCTTTTCAGAAATCAGCTCACACACCTACTGACCCCTCTCAGTGGACTGCCTGTCCCCTCTTGGTGACCCCTAAGAAAGACCCATTCATATAATAACTGACCAACATTATTGTCACATACCCACCGACCCCTCTCAGTAACCCGCTCACTAACTCATTGACTCCTCCTATTGTTGGGCTACCACACCTACCGACCCCTCTCAGTAACCAACTCACACACCTACCAACCCCTATGAAAGGCTCACTCTCACACCTACCGACCCCTCTTAGTAATCCGTTCACACACCTACCGACCCCTCCTATTGTTGGGCTAATCTACCGACCCCTCTCAGTAACCCATACACATACCCACCGACCCCTCCTGTTATCACTTGCATACCCAGGGACCCCTCTCAGTGACCCGCTCACACACCCACCAACCCTCTCAGTGGCCTGGCTGACCTCTCTTGGTAACCCACTCACACACCTACAAACCCCTATGAAAGACCCATTCAGATACCAACTGACCTATCCTATTATCACATACCAACGGACCCTCCTATCGTCAGGCTCACCCACCCACCGACCCCTCTCAGTAACCCACTCACACACCTACCAATCCCTATGAAAGGCTCGCTCACACATCCACCGACCCCTCTCAGTGAATGGTTCACACACTTGCTGACCCCCTTTTGGTAACCAACTCAGTCAGTCGGGCTGCGTACACTGCTGCCCCAATAACTGAACCAGGCCTGCCAAAGGGGGTCTACACAACATTTCTTGCGATTTGATAAATTATATTGCTCGATATTAAAGCTCGCCTTTATCTATCCGCAGACGACGTTCCTTATTCATATATTACACATCTGTTAAGAAATATTCCATGATTTCTTGCATTGTGCATTGTCGATTCAGATCAGTATGGTTCCATGTGGGAGTGTTGAATAATTTTTGACAGCACGTCCAGGCCTCTGCCACTGCCATCACTGGTTGTAAGGCCAGTAAATCAGGCCAAACACAGCATTCACTAAACAAGAGCCGTTGCCAATAACTTCACAATTTCAATGACATGTGCAGACACTACGGAGGGTATACGTAGAAACCCAGCCATCCGAACATCTGAGAACTAGAACCTGCGCATGTCGCGGGCTGGTGTCAGGGGTGGGGAGCCCCGGCGGTTGGCGGCTTGCCGGCAGCCTCTGTTGGATGCTGCTGCTGCCACTCCCCTCTCCATCACTGCTGCTGCTGTCTACCGCTCCTCCTGCCCCTCCCCCTCCTCTCTCTCCTGCAGGCGATCCATCCCCCACGCTGTACCGAGGTAGTGCAGGGAGGTAGGTCTAAATGAGTCTATAGCAACCGTCCGTCGACACCACCACCACCCACCTCCAGTGGATCGGCCTCCTCCTCTGCTGGCTGCTACCCCTGGACTCCTCCAGTGTCCTGAGGGGAGGGGGGTGGTTGTCTAGGTTACGGGGGTGTTTGCGTTCCCCCCTCTGGTGGCAGGTAAAGGTACAGGTGGGTGCTCCTCCAGGGTCGCCCTGTTGGTGTCCTGTCCGCTCCCCCGTGTGTTGTAGCGTCCACAGGTTCCCTCCTCCTCCTCCTGGGCTGGCTGGTCGTCGCCTCCCGCTCCACAGCCACCAGAACGCCGCGTCTACCAGCCGAACGCCGCGTCTCGCTGCCGCCCGCCTACCCGCGCCGCGTGCAACGCCCGCCGCCGCGCGCCGCGTGACGTCACAGCAACCACCGCCGCGCCCCAACGCGGGCCCTCGCGGAAGCTCTCCTTGTATATGAGTATGTGTATGATATCTGGTGATCTGGTGCAGATTGTGTATGTCAGCGCCTGCTATCTCATTGGCAGGCAATGACTACTTCCTATCCTGGCATGCAATGCTCTTATTAGGTGCTGGCGAACTGGCTTAAATAATCTGGTCCCAATTCTGTTTCATCCTGAGGGCTTTTGTTTGCAAGCAATGAAACTATAGTGTTTCTTACAAAATTCCCTCGTCCAATGAGAGCCGCGGACACAGTAGGGGGTAAACAGACCTGGGGAGGGGGTGCTGACCATTTTGTGACACACACATCTCCTTGATAACAAATGGGCTTTCTAACCACTGCTACCAGCATAAACAAACACGGGTATATATATTCTATACAAAAATAACCAAAATAAATTCGGAATATCACACCTTGGTAGAGTAGATATTCAGGTAAAAAAATATGCGGAAAAGAAGTAGAAAAATGTGAATTTCTGGTATATTTCCAGATGCATGTTCCGGATCACTCTGGATGCACGTTCCGGATCACTCGGGATGCACGTTCCGGATCACTCTGGATGCGCATTCTGGATCACTCTGGATGCGCGCTCTACGTGGGCAGCATATGCTTCTCTAGTCAGCATGTCCGAAATATTTAAATTAGCTACTGAAATACTACAGATTATATACAGATTTCTACTGACAGCTCATTCAAATATTTCGGACATGCTGATTGACTACATTTAATCTACCGGAATCGTACTTATTTCTACTGAATTACCACTGAATTTCTATTGCATTTTGTCGCGGGTTCGTACCCTTGTCTCGGCTCATCACCCCAATAGGTGACCGGGTAAAGGTATAACTGTTAACCGGGCAGACCGCCAGACCCCTTAAGGTTAGACTATGGTGATGACAAGCAAATTTACTAAAACAGCCATATCTCTGGGGCTATTAATGATATCTTAACATGTTATATACCATTTAAAAGCTCTTATTTCTCTCCATCTTACTTCATTTCTTGCTGCATTTATAGATCTACATTCGAGAAAATAATGATTAAAATTGTATTTTTTCACTTTTATTTTTTGAACCAAAATTTCTTACTTAATATCATAGTCATAGTTTTGAAACTTGGCAAAATCATCAATAACATTGGTATGAAGGAAACAGTGTCTCAGATTTCTTATTTATGCCCTGGTTTTTATTTTATGACAAAAATCGGGAAACTTTTTGCATTTTTTGACAATTTTTTACAACCTAATTTTCTAGATTTCATAAAATCAAAACTAGGGCCTAAATAGAAAATCTGAGACATGGTTCCCTCCATATGAGTATTGACTACGTATATACAAAATATTATGAGTTTGTCTTCATTATTGACCGAGATATGTCAGTTCAAAAATAATAAGTATAAAACATGATTTTCACATTTCCGATCAATTTCTATTTCTATTCTATAATCCATCAATATACAATTTATATCACAAGATAGTTAATTTCAACATGTATCTAATGATATATAATAAAACGTATGAAAGGTAGCAGCAAAATAATTGTTCTAAAGTTTTGGGAGACCAGCGAAATGGCCCCTCATCACAGCAGTCTAACCTTAAAGCTTAGCATGTCAGTAGCCTATTGAGCATCCCACCAGACGTTCACTTTGTTCAATTCATTTTTTTATGTACTCTTGTCAAGGGCCCAGTTGGTGGTCTTTAGGAAGAGAGTCTTTTTCTAGGTCAAATATGTTAGGTTGTTTCCGTGTTATAGAGCATTTAAGTTGGCATGTCTTGCCCACTAAAATCTTGAGATGATGTAGTTTAAGACATGAACTAGGCGCTTTTAAAATGTACTAAAATTGAAATCATTTTAAAATAATTACTGGTGTACAATGGCATTCTAGTCCAACTCTGAAGTGTAAATAGAAATGGTTTTAATATGAGAATAATGGGTAACAAAATGAATACGACTCTGATGAATATGATGCATTAATAGTTTCATAAATATGAACAATTCTATTAATCATGGGAAATACTATTATTCATATGGAAAACTCCAACAATTATGGGCGATTATATCACTCTATTGGGCAATCTAGCAATTCTAGTCAAGGACGCTCCGCTCAATTCGCTTGTCGGCCAGCGGAGCCAACCTTTCAGCAATTAACGTAAGCTCTCATCTCCTGACAAGAGATTTCAGTTTTTTCTTGAGACAAAAGAAACGGCTCCATACCTCAGGACAAAAGTTAACAACTATCCTCATGATGAGAGACAGCAAGTAATGTTACTCATAATCTGTTGATTATAGATACCCCAAGACGTCATTTATCCCCTTATGATGCGAAATCACACTCACTTTTCATCTAGGGACCTTCCATTAAGTACCAAGGGGGTGGGGGGTCTAAAATATTTGAAAATTTGCGTAAACACCTGTACAAATCAAATGCGTATTTTAGCCAAAGGGGGGTTGGGGTGGGGGGTTCTAGAATTTCAGAAATTTTGCGTACGTACTAAATGAAAGGCCCCCTAGAATCCAAATGAAACCAAATGAAGAGACACCACTTATCATGTTGGGACGACCAATTCAATACCCAAATGCCATCCAGTCATGACGTCAGTGACGTCAGTTTTAATATTCTCCATGACGACCATCTCTCAGTGACGTCACGTCTCGCGCCATGACGTAAATCCCGCAGCAGACGACTTTCAGCTGACGCTGGTATCAGCCTGAGAAGGGCTGAGTCTGGGGAGGAAAAACACCTGAAACCACCACCGACCGGGGACAAGCGCCGGCGTCTGTCATGTCACGTGGTACAGACGCTAATTGAGGCTGTTCTAATTCCCATCTGTCAAAGACCAAACTGTTTTCCAGGTTTCCTTGCTGTCAGAATCAATCTCGGCCAAACTGTGTGCGCCTTCCCTTCCGGCGGGACTAGATTACATTGAGGTTTGTACACGGGAAGGAAGTGTGTGTGTGTGTGTAGGGGGGGGGGGGGGGTGAGAGTATGTTGAGGAATGTCGTCTCACTACCATAGCAATTCCCAGAAGGATGAATTAAAGCCCAAGGCATCTCAGGGAATACCAGTCTGGCACGACAACTGGAATTTGTGTTTTCGAGCAAGAACTTGCTTTTTGGCGCGAAAAGGCAGAAGACATTTGTCCAGGGACGCTGGTTCTCGGCGTTTGCGTAAATAGGTCCCAGCTGAGGGCCCCTTACGTCCTTATAAACAAGTGCGCAGTCGTAGGTCCGCTCTAATGGTCTGAGCGCAATGTACCTCCACAAGCCTTCAGAAAAAATAGCGGAGCAGGGATGGTAATATTTTGTTTACATCAATTACGAGCCATTAACGTCCCGAAGGTGAACAAGAAATGTACTCCATTTGCTGGGGAAAAAAAACAGTCTTCATGTTGGTGGTATTTTATGGTTTTCATACATTTGGAAGAACAATGATACTATTACATGATTTAATCCTGTTGTTTTAGCTCTCTGTCGGTTGCATGAGAACACATCGGCCACAATCACACTTTAGGATCACTATCAAAACATCAATGGTCTTCCCCTGCAGCTCAGTTTGCCTAAAAGGGCCTCACATATTGGGAGGCAATTGAATGTATATCTCTCACTTCTAATATCTAGGATTCATCCCAAAAAGCCTATTCCACAGTTTGCGAGAAGGAAACTTAATATATCCCTCTCTTCTATTAGATCCCTAAAGCCCCATACCCACTAAGTGATTTTACCGGGGACTGGAAACAGGCAACTGACTAGAATCGGCCGATTCTTATGATCGGCTGTAAGTATAGTATATTGGAATGTGCATGTTTGGTATGAATCGCCGCTAAAATCGGCCGACTTTACTCGTAGAATCGGCCGATTTTATCGGCAATTAGTCTGCCGACTTGGTGAAAATCGCCTAGTGGGTATGGGGCTTTAGATTCCTTCATAAATGGCTAACTCATCCCTATCCCACCGTTTGTAATGGGAAGGAAACCAATAGCTCAAGAATGTAGTTGCTCATTCTCAACTTCGAGCCAAAGGATGCATGGGCTCATAAGTGTGAGGGTGGCAAGCAGGAAGCGTGAACCCACCATGCATTTGAAAGTATCCTTGGCTATAACCAAAGAAATGACTTCCCATCATTGAGGCGTGATGCCATTTACCGTCCCATGAAATCCCCCTCTGCAGGAGGGTAATGGTGATGGAGCGAGCATCAGTCAGACGCTTTGAACTTTTTTCACCCGTAACTTAAGAATGTAGTTGCTTCTTCTCAACTTCCATCTGGAGGATAGATGGAACAGCAAGTGTAAGGTTGTTGAGCAGTTAGCACGGACCACACATGCATGTTAAATCATTGTGGGCTATGATCAAAGAGACAACTTCCTGTCACTGCTGTACACCTTTTTCACCAGTTATCTAAATAATATAGCTGCTCTTCCAGAAAAAAGGATGTCTGGACTTGTAGGTGTGAGGGTGGCGAGCTACTATGGTGAACTCACCATGCATTTGAAAGTATCCTTGGCTATAACCAAAGAAATGACTTCCCGTCAACATGGTGTGACGCATTTTACCATCACATAAAAATCCCCCTTCTCAGGAGGGTAGAGGTTATGGTCATAAGGCTAGTAACAGATGCTTCACACTTTTTTCACCAATAAGTTAAGAATGCAGTTGCTTCTTAACTTTAAGCTAAAAGCTGCATGGGCTTATGAATGTGAGCAGCTAAGGGAACCCACCATGCACATGAAAGTGTATGTGGCTATGACTATAGTAATGACTCCCATGATAGCTACACACTTTTCTCATAAACAACAGAAAGAATATAGCTTCTTCGTAACGTCCAGAAAAATGGATGTGTGGACCTGTAAATGCTAGCAGCTAGCACGAACCCACCATGCGTTTGAAAGTATCCTTGGCTATAACCAAAGTATCCTTGGCTATAACCAAAGAAATGGCTTCCCATCATCGAGGCGTGATGCCATTTACCATCCCATGAAAACCCCGCTCTGCAGGAGGGTAATGGTCATAGGGCGAGCATCAGTCAGACGCCACGCACCTTTTAAAGCGCCATCGCCTCTCGTTAATGGTTGCGGGCTGCTCATTAAGAGCATTTCCCGGTGAGATGTCGCTTGCTCTTGGAGGGCGATAGATGCCTAACGCTCCCTCGGATTGGAACATTTTAATGAAGATCTGCTCCTAACCGGACCCCTGGGCCTTGGATTGATCGATGGCGCATACAGTTCCCCGTAAAAGTAGAGAAGCTGAAGTGGACCATGATGCGTTAGTGCTGGTGGTTTCATCATGAGTAATAATTGTGGAGCTTTTTTGTTGGACAAGGGGGAACTCTATAAAATCTACATGGTTGTGGTGCACCTACATAATACCAAGTGCACAGACTGCCCAATTTACAGACTGCCCAATACAGACTGCTCACTGGAACAATATAGGCCCCCAGTAGCCCCTTCTGATCGCAAATGGTGACGATAGTGGGGAGCCAGCACTGACCAAGTAGTTCATTGGGTTTGATTCCTGGTTGGTGTCTGGGTTCACTAAGGGACGAGGTACAGCAAAAATGATTTTCCAGTTTTCATCCCCTGCTGTTTGCCTGCCCTGTCACCGTTATCTCATTAGATATGATCACCAAAGACTGACCAAGTCAAAACATGTCTGAAAAGTCAGAATTCGTCCTACCTTATTTTTTGCAGTGAAAAATAACCCTGTCTGCCGGTATGGCATAAAACATCACTCACTCACTCACTCACTCACTCACTCACAGACTGCTCAATACACAGACTGCCCCATACAAAGACTGCCCAATATACATATTGCCCAATACATAGACTACACAATACTTCATATTCAGACCATTACTGCTTAATTGTAGACTTAAAAAAAAACAACCTGTCCAATACACAGACCCATCACTGCTTAATTCTGGACTCCCCCCCCCCCCACATCCAAAAAGCCCCTAGGTAATATAGAGACCGTCCATTATGCAGACCAACACAGCCCAATACCCAATACATAATGAAATGCCCAATACACAGATTGCCTAATTCAGAGATTGCACATTGAAATAATCTCAATTTTTTTCTATTGACCATAATAATTATGCCATAAAACCTGAAAAGAGGACACGCATTGATTTTCCCATCAGACAATAATTAAAGCGGTGAAGTATACAAAAAATCAAAAAAATTAATAGAAATCTGACGGACCCACTAGTGTGGTCTTCACTTTTGCTGGGTAGTGTGCTAGGACTGATGGTACCCCGAGTGTCTGGTGATGGCCAGGCCTGCGGTCACCGGAACCAGCGCGGGTCATGCTGGGTCTCGAAGGGCTGTCTGAGCCTGCTGAGTGCCCTCCATGACCCTCTGGTATCAACCAACACAAACTATGTACATAATGTCCCCTTTGCCAGTCTTTTTTGTTTTTATCTATGGCTACCCAGGTATGGTTGTATTTGGTTTGCTCATTCCTATACATGGCCACTTTAGACAGTCTACTGCTGCCCGTTGTTGAGAGCTTAGATTTGCCTTTTGTTTTTACATGTTGCACGCACTGGTTCATTTCACTGAAAAAAGGTGTTGATATTGTTTTGAGAGTATCATTTACATGCTTGAAGCAAAATGAAACTTACAAGAGGAATATCTGTTAATATGAATAGTTAGGCCTATTCCCTTTCTCTGCATATATGCATGTATATTTGAAATTTCTCTATCTATCTATTTGGATTGGAATGGTATTATCTATCTAGATTTGCATTTCCAAACACCCCTGTAACAATGATACCATCTAGTTAATTGCCATGGACTTCAATGGCTGGCCTGCCCTATTGAATATGAAGCTGGGGTCACTTTGCATAAGAGATACATCACACTTTGCACTAACAGGCTTTGACATACTGTGCACCAGTGATTGCTAATGCTGCAGGAAAGTCTGTAGGCCCATATTTACATGAAACTAATGTGAAACAAAGACTGGGATTAAACTGCAGACTTTGTGACCTGGACAAGAATAATTACTCCCAGATGTGCTGCTTTTTATCCATGAAACTTGTATTTTGTGAAAGAAACAAATTCATCCTGTCCTGTTCTTAACAATTTTCCCTGAGACACGCAAGTATTGCTGGACAATCCTGAGCTGTCTATTTTGCTTTAGAAGGATACATTCTGTTCCTCCATACGTATTTTATTTGAGACTGATCTTGTTCTTCACATATATAAGCATTTTGTTGGAGACTCACAGATCCTGGCAAATATACACATGTTTCATTTTTGAATCATAGTACCCTTCTTGCAATTGTTTTGGGGGGATATAGATCCTCTGTCATGATATTCCTTCATCTAAAAGCTGTCCTGTTTTAAGGCATTTCACTCAAGATAAGTGCAATTCTTCCTTCAACTGCTTTCATCCTCGAATCAGATACACCCCTGACACTTGGCCCTGGATAGCAGCAGTGCCTTTCTTTGCCTTTCCAGATAGCTCTGTCAGTGTCTCTTTCCCTCTTTACCCCCAGAAGAGGGACCCCGGGCCGAGCCCTCCCTCCGGAGCCATACATGTAGATACTGACCCAGCCTACCAATCTCTTCAAATCTCCCCAGAGAGCGAAAAGCGAACAAAAAGCTAAAGCACACTGTTTGCTTGGCAGGATCCTATTGCTGCTCGCTTGGACTGTTACTTTGTTGGACCAAAGCTTTTTTTTAGTGTTGAACTGTAAATACTGTATACTGGATGAACTGTATATATTCATATAGACTTTGTGCAGATGTGGTCACATGGTCACGTTTTGGTGACCACCATGTGGTGATCACTGCCTAAGTCAGGAATAAATCTGAAATTTTACATTCTAGATAATAAAAATTGTGGCTTATGATTTAGGGAGATTGTTTTAAGTGGGATTTGTATAAATATCTTTTCTAAGTGTTTCAGAGTTGTAAATGACAATAATTATAAATTTGCCTTACTGTCGTTTCCATCCCCATAGATTCGATCACAAGTACTTTGTATGAGCCAAAAACCATGAGTCGGTCCTGATATAGCTGAAAAATTGCTGAGTGGACATTAAACTCTATCATCACCTATATTGTCATTTGAAATCAGCACCTTCAACGAACTGTCATTATTAATTTAGTACTGCCTTGGCCACTGAATATTGCGACAGGATACTGTCACTGTTTTATATGAAATCCTGGCTTCCACGGCAAGATGTCACAAACAACAAAATCAGCGCATGTGACAGGCAAACGAAATGGAATTTTAAAGATTTATGATACAATTACCTTATACCAGAAAAAGGGCCATCAACTACATATAATTTGACACTTATTGTGTGGCCATTTTGAAATAAACTTTGATAAAAGATTTGTAAGAAAACCCTAACAAGCTTTGCTGGTACCAACTATGCTGGTTAAAATATGCAAATAATCGCCAGAAGAAAGCAAATAGCGTACAGAAGGTTGGCGGCCTCGATGCCTGCCTCCCCAATTACTAATGTCTTGGCCTCTAAATACTGCAACAGGATACTGTGGTTGTTGTTTCTGAGCATATGAAATCCTGGCTTTTGAGTCAACACCTTGTGAACAAATCAGCATGCACAACCAGCAAGCACCACACCATGGATAAAGGCCTTTAAGCCCTATACCCACATGGCAACTTTCAAAGAGTTAGTGGAGAAATTAGTGCTGAAATTGTTGGCCAACTCTGAATATCATCGGCAGACTCAATAATTTAGAGCCGATTTGTTTGTAGGTATGCCTTGTCGATCTGGTCAGAGTCACCCAATGAGAGCACTGACAGGTGCACCGATCCATATTAAGCATGTTTGATAATTTCACGCAAACCATTGACTGCCATCAGCCGACTCTTTACAAAAAACAGTCAGCTGTCGCTCCATTGTCCTAGTGGGTACGGGGCTTTACTCTGCTACCTGCATTGAGTGAGGAGAGGAATTCAGCTCCACTCAGCTGTCTGTTTTGAGTCTGTCATGGCCCCTTAATGGTTTTATGTGCAAGCAGCACTGGGCGCAAATTGAGAGGAAGTGGCCATGATGTTAGCTGAAGGCCCCCAGATGAGGCCGAGCGTGCTTCTTCCATGTTCCGGGCCCTCATCAGGGATCGATCCTTCGGGCTCCATGCATACATGGAGCAGGGGGCCTCTGGAAACTGAATAAGGAAGCACGCGACTGGGGAGAGGTGCAGTCTAGACCCACTGCTTCTCAATAGCACGTGAGGCGCATGGCTTGAGCGTCTTTACGTCAAGTGTGGTTAGAGCCTGTTCTGGGACTATACGGGCAGTACATCTAGCAGTACCTCACTCTGCCAGTAGGTGGCACCATTGTCCATAGTGTCCATTCAACTGACACTCAATATCCAATGGGTTGTGAGATTTTACTAACCAGGTTGAATGTAAAGCACACATTTTCTAGGACGGATCCAGGGGTCCTGAACACTGTTCCCTTTTGGGGGGCCTATAGATTACAATTAGAGCAAATAAAATGTTTCAGGTGTGCATACAAATGCCATAATGTTCAGTACTTAGCCTATATACTGACTCCCCCTTTCAGAAATCCTGTATCTGGTCCTGACTACCCACTGCGGTAAAATCAGCAATTATGAAACCTTTCAACTGATAATGTTCTTAAAGGAGCCATGAAATGAGACAGCAATTCTCGCGGACGAGATTCACAACCTCTGCTAGGCGAATGCATACAGCACTGTGAGCACTCATCTTGGGACCTCAAGTACCCAGAGAGTTCTGAGATTGCAGTGCCCTCTTTGGTATTTTGTGCAGAGTTGAATCAGTGACTCTCCACGTTAAGTAAATGAGTACAGACCGAACTATACTCCTTGTCCTATGCTAGACTGTACCTTAGGCTCTCATGAGGGGACCTAAAGTCCACAATTCTTCTGAGATTGCAATGCCCTCTTTGGTATTTCGTGCAGAGTTGAATCAGTGACTCTCCACGTTAAGTAAATGAGTACAGACCGAACTATACTGCTCGTCCTATGTTAGACTGTACCTTAAGGCCATATTCCACTTTGCGGTGGGGGGCCACTAGCGGTGCTCTTTTTTGCCACCGCAAGTAATTTGCTTTTCAGAAACCAACATGTTCGTTTCTGCCACCGCAAGCATTCAAAAGAAAAAAAGATAAAATCATTTTAAACTATAAATATAAAATCATAAAAAAATCATAGAAGTCATAACAAGAAGCAAATGACTATCAAAGTTCCGATCGTTGGAACGATCGATGTTCGCCCTTAACATAACAATGGACATATGGGCTATGAGTAGTGATCACCACCACCATTCCTGCTGTCACACACAACTCAGGGAGGGGCTTAGGAAAGGGGCACCTGCACCCATCCACTTAGACCTGCCCACCTGCAGTGGAGGTCCTAATGTGGAGTACTGGTTATGTAACCCACTTCTGGCTTCTCAAACTGCACCCTCCCCCACCCCCACTCCTTGAACTCAGTTCAAGGAGTGGGGGTGGGGGAGGGTGCAGGGGAGAGGCCTGCCCACTCAATTACACTTGATGCACACTAATTGTCCTTGCTTACAAATGCATACCAGTGGACAAAGGCCTGTAGCTACTTGTATGTAAGATTGTGTAACCGGGCAATCAGATCAAAGCCCAAATACCTACAAAAGACATGACTGATTGAGTGAGCCCTTCCCATAAGCTACAATACTAAAAACTATAGTTAAGGGCTCACAATAAAATCATAAAAAAGTTTAAAAAAATTTTTTTTAATCATATAAAACAATATCAAATCATTTTCGGTGGTACTTGCGGTGGCCCACCACAAGTACCACCGCAAGTACCACCCCAAGTAATGTCTATATTCCACCTTGCGGTGGCCAGATTTACTTGCGGTGGGTGCTATCACCGCTAGTAAAACGGCCAGCGCAAGCAAAACGCCGCAAGGTGGAATATGGCCTTTAGGCTCTCATGAGGGGACCTAAAGTCCACAATTCTTCTGAGATTGCAGTGCCCTCTTTGGTATTTCGTGCAGAGTTGAATCAGTGACTCTCCACGTTAAGTAAATGAGTACAGACCGAACTATACTGCTCGTCCTATGCTAGACTGTACCTTAGGCTCTCATGAGGGGACCTAAAGTCCACAATTCTTCTGAGATTGCAGTGCCCTCTTTGTTATTTTCGTGCAGAGTTGAATCAGTGACTCTCCACGTTAAGTAAATGAGTACAGACCGAACTATACTGCTCATCCTATGCTAGACTGTACCTTAGGCTCTCATGAGGGGACCTAAAGTCCACAATTCTTCTGAGATTGCAGTGCCCTCTTTGGTATTTCGTGCAGAGTTGAATCAGTGACTCTCCACATTAAGTAAATGAGTACACACCAAACTATACCGCTCGTCCTTATACAGACTGTACCTTAGGACCTCACCAAGGGACCTTAAGTCACCAGTCTTACTCTCAGAAGTTAGACCCCTTTACTGCCTGGGCGCATCCGCGTATTTCCCTCGTGTAACCAACTGTCTGCCCCAAGAGCCAGGGACATGGCTTCTGGGGCGTTCGGAAACTAAGAAAATGAATCTTTATCTATTCCTTTACTGTAGGTTGGTATCTTTAATATGGTGTAATCATAATAAGAAATACTTGTGATAGCTGAAAAGGTCTGGACTTTAAGGTCGGTTTAGTTTTGGTTTAAAAGGACAATACAATGCTAAGTGATTATGCTGGATATGCAAATGATATGTTCTGATAGTCGACGACAATCAGAAATCTTTTAGGCTTGGAGCCAGGTGAACAACCTCCATCTATGAAGAGGGAAGTAAGTCAGCATAGAAAAAAACTGAAAATGCATGAGGACTATTAATCTTTACCCTAAAATGTAAAAAGACCTCATATTATCACTCATTTACAAAAATTATAATCAGAGGTGTTGAAGTAAATAAAACAAAGAAACCAGACAAAAATCTGAAAACGTTCATGTCTGTATGAAACCTCACAGCTTCAGTGCATTCAGTGCCACCTAATAGGAAGGCTGAGGTACCACAGCGGGCATCCACTTTAAAAGATGTTACGAGCACAGAGTCTTTAAAGAGCGGCATATCCTTAGACAAGTGTTTAATGCGGCGGGTGCGGCGGGGATCGGGGGCGTTTGGAAACCGACAGGGGACAAGTGGGGAAGGTCTGGGTGTGGTGATAAGGCCTGGGGCACTGGGGGGACGGTACTAGCATCTGCCCAGCCTGAAGAGATAAGGGACAGTCTGAGGGGGGACGTCTGTGGGGAGGGGAGTAAGAGGGGAGGGGGGGACTAAAGAGGGGGTCTGGACACTTTAAATCACAACCGTCTTGATAGTGTTTCTCTGTGACCATGCACTCATATTTCATTTTCAAAGTCCCTGCATTTTCTTTTTTCTTTCCATTTGTTGCAGTACATTTCCCTAATACAATTTCCCTATGCTGTTTTATTTTTTCAAATCTCAGAGCAGCGTGTCACAGGTCTGGAAAATCCTTTGACAGAGAGTTAATGTCTTACATTTTTTGAATGAGGAATTCCAGGACTGGTGGAAATAAAATTTCCAGCTTTTTCAGTTTTGTTGTTGCTGTTCGGGTGAAATGTGTAAATTTCCTCCCTTTTTTTCTGACAGGAATTTTTACGGGTAACTTTCCCTATACAGTGGTCAGCGTATCACAAACATCTTGGTGATGCTTAAAACCTGAGTCTGTTAATATTCTTTGTGACATTTAAAAATTTGAGACATCTAGAGCCTCCCGTATCTAGAGCCCCACAAAACCGTTCAGAAACCGGAAGAAGAATACCCTTGAAGCAGGAATACTATATGTGACAGGTTCTGGGATTTCCAGCCTTATGGAAATGCCTATTCATGGCTCTAGAGCCTTTATTTAGCTTAGACATCATAAAAATAAGAAAAGTAATCTAATTTCATGCTATAAATGAAATTTTTCATAGTTTTCAATGATAGTGAAAAATTTTGGATTTTTTGGATTTTGTTGCCATGGTAACCGGAATGTTGATAGAACGTCCAAACCTGCAGATGCTACTGCCATGCAAATGATGGTTTCCATGGTAACCATGGAACAAAATAAATGTTTCTAAATTTGAAATTCTGAATTAATGAACTGCTGGGCTATATTTACCAAAAAACAGATTATGAATATCTTATATATATAGAAAGGAAATGGCAATATATTTCATGAAATCATGAATGGGATTTCAATTTTTGGCCTGATTATATATAAGTTATATCTTTATAAATACCAAAGACTGGTCTATTTTACCATATTTAGCATATCTGACCTTCATGTCTTCAAATTAAAATAACTTTGTCTCTAATCAGAATATTCACCTAATTCTTTCAGTATTAGATTCCCCAAGACACCCTCTCAATTCAATATTCCAGGCCATAAGACTGCTTTTCGCAGAGGATGTCACATATCTTTAAGTGCCTAGCTTATGGAGAAGGAGTAAAAATATTGGATGACGTACGGTCGAGACAAATTGATTTCATTTCTTTCCTTATAAAAAGATAAAAGTACTTTTTGGTATAGTTTTAGTGATTGATAAATTGCCTAGTGGTAGCACCAGGGTTTAGTCCATTAAGAAGAGCGATTTAGATAGTTAAGTGGTTTCAGAGTTCGCTATATATCTGAAGTTGGAATTCCAATCGTGAAAACTGCTGATGAGTTGATATCTAATGGTATTTTATATTTTGTGTAAACAATTCAATTGACCAGAATAACTGAATAAGAGGATATTGGAGAGATCGTAGTTAAATGTTATATCATAATGTATCATTGTTTTAAGCGAACATGTTAACTTTCTATAGTTGGTGGTCATATAATCGTGGACATCTTGGTGGTGAACATGGTGCTTTCTCCTTCCTACCAGTTCCCTACTGGCCATAGGCATATAAGATAGTAGAGCTGTAATTCCTTCACTGGCAAAGTGTTTCTAATAAAGAATACCTTTGTGAAAACATGTCTAGACCTATGTTAGTTGATTGAACCAATAGTTCCTACCAAAAGGCAGTATATCGCATACCGATAATGTTCATCTACAGACACTTTGCGATGGGATTGCTACACAAGCAGATCGCAATGCCTCATTTATGTATCACAACTGCAATATCAGCGGTAACTTCTTTATTTGCGCATATTCTGGAAGCACTTACCTCATAGTATGAAATATGGAAAAGGAAACATTGAACTCACCTACAAAAGAAGACAGAAACATAATGTTAGATACATGACAATAAATAACAGCATATACAGGTAGTTCATGATTGTTTATTATTTGGGGTAGTTCAACGTCCGGCCAACCCTTCTAGGTTCTTTCCAGACTGCACAAGTTAATGCTTTTCAGCTTTGGCTGATTGTATCTATGATATGATTTAGGATTAACCCACCACTGGGTCCAATATACCCTACTCTTTTCGAAGAGTGGCAATAGGTCTTTTATGTCCAGTGTCCTATAAAAAGGGCACCACACACCCAGCCTTTGATGAACTTGTTGGGGGCACAGGGTTCCCATTAGTCACCTCTAATGATCAGCAAGGGGGCACTAGGAATCTATTCTTCCCAGGGAGTTCCCAGAGGAACCCCCACCATGGGTCCCCATGGGGAAGTTCATGATTGGAATGAAGGATATTTAAGGGTGGGGCTTTTAAAAAGCGCATATTTGGGTGTACCATTGATGAAAAAAAAAAAATCTCTGATGCATTTTTCTATTACACTACCGCAAAGTTGACTATCTAACTCATCTAAAACTTTTTATTCCATCAAAATTAAATGTTTTCTGATATTTTTACAGAATCTAGAAGATGGCACTGCATTATCTCAGTTTTCAACAAATGAGGTACATTTGGGGACCAAATTACAAAGCATGGTAGATGTGAATTAAACTAATCAAGATGAACTTTTATGATGAACATTTTATTTTGAGTTTCTTCTTGTTTCTAAAAATCATGACTAAAAATCTTATTTGCAATAAAAAAAAAGATCTTGTTTTAAATGATTATTCAGAATAATTCGAAATTGTGTCTACGGTTACCATGGCAACCAAAATCCAAGAATAGTCAGGATGTAAATGGTGACTTATGCTATCTCGGTAAAATTTCTTACGTTTCCTCTTCTTTTTCCACCGTTTCTAATCCTTATGGTCAACATCACACTAGTACTCACACTGCTTATGGTATTTTACTTGAGCAGGGATATAAGATATTGACAAATAGACAAAAAGAAAATGTTTTGGTACACCCATATTCTTCAACCAGTCGGGTTAAACAGGCAATAGCTGGTTTCTTAGTTCAGGGCCACACTGTATCGTTTTCTATATAATTCTTATACTTTTTAGGAAACAAATTTAGTAGTCTATATAGTGGCTTATCAGACAATGAATGTAAGAGTATATTTCTTACTGTCTCATGGTTTAATTCTAAATATCATAGGGAGTGTCGTGATTGATGAGGAAAAGATATTGTCTATCCTTTAACCCTTTAGATCCCACAGATTATGATCATTTATTGCTAGAATCACCAAGAATTCCATGGATTTTCCTCTGGATTGCTTTTACTTCTGAAGAAGTATTAAGATTGGGGTCTAGAGGGTGCTATTTGAATATGCCTATTTTTCAAAATCCATCAGGAAAATGTGGTAAGGAAAAACTGCAATAGAAATGTATAAATGAACAAGCAATATTGAAAATTAAAAATTGAAACCTTTATTTATTTTCTTCACAGGATAAATGTAATCTGTGACATTTTTAGTAAAATGTAGTTGAAACTTGCCTACATGAAATTCCATATGTGCCAGTTTACAGTATTTTTCCTGGCGTCTTTTCAACAAGGTCAGAATCAATGCAAATAAGAAATAGTATTACATTAATTCTATGCAGCATTATGCACTTATATTCACTATAGATCAGAATTTGTGTAATGAACGTTTCTATGTTTTTAGGCAACATTTAAACAGAACACTTAATTGATGCCATTTAACACGAATTTAACATGTATGTGGGAGCACAGAATATTCATATGCTCATTTTACTGCAGCAAAGGTATGCAGTGCTTCACTGCCCTTGGTCACTCATAGTTATTTCCTGATGATTAAACTAGCTCAAAGGCATGCTTTATTTTGTCCAAGTCTTCTTTCGTGACAGAGAAAAATCTCTTTGAACGGCCTGTGGGTTTGGGCTCTGCAATCTTTGTCAGAATGTCTTCATAACATAATGACAAGACGTCAGGTTTGCGAGGAGGCCACTTGAAGGTGCCTTCCTTCCCAGGCCACATGAATGTGATCTCAACTTCTTCCTCGTTCTTCTCAAGGATGCATCCTATGTACCATGTGTTGTCATAGACAGATGCTACCCAATCATTGATCGCATAGTCTTGATGCTCATGGCTTGGTTGCTGTTTGTCACTGTTCTCTGGTTCTTCAAATAGTACATCTGTTTGCCAACCACTGCAAGATGGTTCATGGTTTCCTTCATGGAAGCAACACGATTCATAGCAAGCTGTTTCCCGTGTCATGAGGATTCCTGGTTTGGGGACTATAGCAGCATGGCACTTCATGATGTTCTTGATCTTTTGGTCAGTTGTCATATCTGCCATTTGGGCAAATGCTTCATCAACATCTTTGACGGAGTACTCAATGTATTCTATCAGGGACTTTGGTTCCTGACTATTTCCCCATGCAACGAACTCTGTGGCACTGGAAACTCTCTTCAGCTTCTTAACTGACAGGTCAGCATTTCTTTTTGCCGCAGCACCGATGCCATCACAGCTTCCTTTACCGTGGCCGGCTTCGAAATACAGCCAACTTGCGGGCATCCCAAATAGCTCTTCATGCTTTCCCAGGAGGGAAAAGATTTTCCGATTACGATATTGACTGCATGGGGAGTCTGATATGTAATGGACATGATCAATTGGGCTGTGGATGCGTTCCTTGATTGTAGGAACCAAGGTCTTCAAGATAGCAAATACAGCTTCAGCAGAATGCCTACGGTCATCCGATACAGCCACAAATGATTTGTGCTGAAGCATCTCTTCTTCTTCTTCCCTGTAGTGTACTATCAGTGGATGAACTGTGAGTTGTGGTGCACCAAAGAAGTGTGTCTGGATTTCTTTCTTGTGTTTGACGGTCCAGTTTTGGGCGAAGTCCATTTGGATGGTGATGTGCTGTTCTGGTAAAACTTGCTTGAGCTGTCGAACCTGCTTAAATTGTGTGGCCATGCGTCTATGATGTTCTCTGAAGTTCTTTACGTCTCTGAGAAATCCTTCTTTGAAATCTTCTGATGGCTCTGATACAGTGACAAGTTTGATTCTATCAGTGTAGCTGTCTTGGTATTGCACTGGAACATGCTTCCACGTATCATAGGACATCTCAGTGGCAGGTAAGTTTTGGAGACTCTCTTCGATTTCGTTGTCCTCATGTTCTTGCACAAATTTGTCAGGAGTTGTTGGCCAATTCACAATTGGTTTCAATGCAATGAGCTTCAGATTCAGGTTCTGATGCCTGCTGCAGAGACACACTTCACGATTGGCTAAGCCAACTGGTAAGACCCAACGTGGTCGTGCTTTCTTGAAGGTACTGAAAGCGAGCATTCTGTGTGGAAATTCTAGAATATACTTCTTCCACAGTACATACAGAAACTCTACCAAGACATACTTTTGGTACCTCTCTTTCTTGATCACAACTACATCCTTCACACCAGGAAGACAAAGGGCGTTGTCTTCCCTCATCAGAAACGTGGCCACATGATCATCTCTTTCTTTAGCTTTCTCTTTGCTCACAGTTACAACTGACCTTACTTTGAGTGTGCGAGGATCCAACCCAACACAGCTGGAGAGTGCAGTGAGGCAACGAGTTTGACGGATTTGCTTTCCTTTATTTACAATGGATCTCACAAGGGCTCTTCTTGTCTTGGGCTGAACCATCTTGATATCCTCCATAAACGCAACGTGTAAAGACAACTTTTTCACTGCAGAGGGACACTTTGAAGGGGAAATACCATCATCTCTCACAATTTCTGCAGCTTTGTCAGCAGGGGTAGGCGGAGAGGTTGGATCATCTATAACTGAACTACTGGTCTCCATGAAATGTGCATCACTATCTTTAGGTGAACTGCTTCTGCGCACCTGTTGCTTTAGCCGCCACACTGTTCGCTGAAGTTCCTGGTTGTGTTCTTTTTCTTTCTTCAAAGCATAGCGATACTGTTCCTTTTTTTTCTTTTCTTTCTCAGCCAATGTTGAATCACTTTTGCTTGGGCTGGCATCGTTTTCTACTGAGGAAGGAGTGCTACTGAAAAGCAACCATGAAGAGAAATTCAATATCAAAACTAGAACAATTTGCTGTTGCTGGATCTGCAAGGGTTCATGAAATAATGTTAGTCTTTTGCAGTCATGACTTACATAATCATACATTAATGTAGTGGTACAATACTCACATATGATTAGTTTGTGTTCACCACTTAACAAATTTGGCATTGATTCATGAGAGTAATATGTGTATGCATTACACCAGGGGTCACCCAGCATATTAGATTTAGTTGCCAATAACAGTCTGCGACATTAACCAGATCATGTAGATCTTTTAAAACCTGAACTTCAAATGACAAATAAGAAATTTCCCATGTCACGTCATTAAATTTTGTCCTTCCTGTTATTAGGCTTCATGTCAGATGTCATCAATTTTTGAAATATCCTTAGACCAAATGATTTTATCCTAAAATTCTAGAATTTTAGGATAAAATCATTTGGTCTGAAATGTAGCCCCGTGATAGAGGCTTCCTTACCAATATTTTCTTTTGTGGCAATTCTTGACACAAATTTCCAAAAGATTTTATATACCATTGTCAAATCAATTCATAAATAATTGTTAATGATTAGCCCTGCTTTAATATCCCCCAAAATTTCCCATTCAATCACTACCCTACCTGATCAGTGCCCTGCCCTAAACCCTGTCTAATGACAGGGTCCCTGAGAATGGCTGCAGGATCAGGAGCTATATAGTATTATACTTGAGAACACTCCATGCTTCTAAGATAATGTAAACACCATAACTAATTTCTGTCATTTTTGGGGGTGATTGTCCTATTTACTTGTTTAGGAATCGAACTATCTGTTACAGACCAGCATTTTCAATTTCACATATTTTTACCTTTATCAAAAACGTATTTTCATTTTAGGAACTGTATAGACTATAGGTGTAATCTTCTGCAATATAACGCAACATTTATGAATAAAATGTAACAATGAAGCTGCAAGTGAACGCAATGGAGAGAGAACATTTTAAGCTTTAAAATGATATACTGCATGTTAAGATCAGAGTATCCATCACAAAAATATTGACATTTTCATAAATCATTCATTAATGCTATGGGAGGTGGAGGGGGGTTTGGATATTGTAGAAGCGGTCCGTTCATATGAACTCGCTGAACCCTCACTGGCTATGGGCCTGAATTGAATTGAATCAATTACTGTTGCTTAATGCAAAAGTGGCAAGTGTGGACAACATTAAGGTGAAATATACTCACTTGGCGATTTTGTTTGTTCCTGTTCTTCTATCAGCGGCAGATTGACGATTGGTATCAGGCATTGTTGATGGCTGAAATCAACAATCTTTTATAATTAGAAGAGGAGACGAGGCAGCAACTCCCTGTTCAAATTTTTTTTTAGGGCCCCCACTCGGGTTTTAAATTAATTTGCTCCAATTTTTTATAATTATATGAACTTATGTGCTTCTCACTGGTTCTACTGACAGAGACTTTTGAAAATGAATTCTTTTATATATCAAGGTCAGTATATATCTATTTATGTAAATCTGTATGGTTTTAGACTTTTTATAATCCGTATTCTACGTTTTTTGTAATTAATTTTCAGCAACGAATTACAAAAAGAAATTTAGTATATAGATACAGTATACCTGTATCAAAGTATGATATGTATGGATCCATTAGGCCTTTATTGATTTTAATTTTACATACCAAAATGGTTGAGCGAGTATTGATGGTGTTAGTCACTGGGGCGTTCTTTTTCTCACGGAATTTCTTCACCCGATCATTGCTAAGGTCTTGCCTTCGCCTCTTTTCCGTCTTTGGCAAATTGATTTTATCATGGGCCCTTTCTTTCCTCTTTCTTGTGGCATCTGCGATCTTGTAGGCTTCCACATCTTCTGCTCGCTTTCGCCATCTGTACTCATTAGCAGAGTCACGATGAGATTTTGGTTCCTTTGAACACTTCGTCATCTGTAATATTTAAAAGCCAGAATGTATTAAAACGTTTTTATGCCTTTTAATTGATAGATCTGTACATCATCTGATAGAAAAAAAAACCTTGCGTGAGACATTTTTTAATTTGCATCACTATAAAATCCCTAGAACTGTCCAAAACGTATCAGATTTATTGCTTCTTCAATATCATAAACTTTAAGGATCATATCAAAATTTTATATTTTCTAAGCTACATGTAGATCTGGAGATATAATCCCTGGATCCCTCATTTCTAGGAATACCGAATAATCATTCTAGCCTCAGTAGGTAGGGTGCCATTCTCGTTTTGTCATATAACCAAATGGAAATGTCATTGAAAATATACATAATATGTTAATCTAATATCGTAAGCTTTCCAAAAATATGTAGGTTTAGAATTTATTTGCAGTCATATTATTGATACAAAACGTCTTTCAAAAACAACATTAGCTAAAATATTATGTATGAACGTTAAAAAATGGAAAGGCTTTATTTTTGTGAGTCAAAACTTATTCCAGTTTCCTGAATTAAATAGGGAAAAAACTATGCAGGGACGGATTTAAGGCCCCCCCCCTAATTTTTGACAAATTTAGATTTTTTTAATGTAAAATAGGCTAAAATTGGGGTATATTGCGCATCTTATTTGGCACTATCTCACTTTTCTCGTGCATTTGTCATCTTTTAAATTACGAACCACTGGTTTTGTTTTGAGCTGTACAGCCCCAAGAGGCGAATGTATGGATATGATTTTTTTGTCTCTAGCTTTAACCCTTACTGAGTAGGGAGAGATACTGTGGGATACCTATTTTAGGCTTTATATCACGCATATCAGCCTAATATTGCACATTTAGCAAGCCTAATATCGCGCATCACATTTAAAATGGAAATAAAATAAAGGGAAAATCGAAAAGTTGTATGTAGACTTAAAGTCCATATACGTCATAATTTACCTTAATTAATCTAAAATCATTTTTGTGCATAAATTGGCATATCTCCGGTATTATTTCATTTACAAAAATGGCAATTATATCATTCTAAAGCTTTATAAATGTCCTGTCGCATCAAATATATCACTATAAAGTCTGATATATCATAAAGTCTGATATATCATACTAACAGTTTTTTTCTTTTTTCAAAGAATGAATCGTGGTAGCATCACCCAGAGAAACTATATAGACTAACATATCATATATAGTCTAATTTATATATATATATATATATTATATACATATATATATCTGGATTCCCAAAACAAATAGAAAATAAATCTGCAACAGGCTGTGATATTTTGGGGGGGGAGAATCCTGCAATACAAGTGCATGGCACAAGGCACATTCCCCCCAATATACTGTTAGGATTTTCACAGCACATTAGCACAAGGACGCTGTAGTCTAGGGGTAACCTTCTCGCACAGTAATCCAGAGGACGTGGGTTCGAAACCTGCTAGAGGCTTTGAAAAACGTTTTTCGTTTTGGCTATTAAAACATTCATGCTGTAACATTTACAACCTTTAAATGCGTTTTGCTTTGTTAAATTTCATAATAATGATGTTTATAACGTTTTCAACTTGAGGTTTACTTATAATTTAGATTAGTGCTTTAAATACATGGTTAAGGGAACTTATTACCAGTGTAGACATTAAGTAGATCTAAGTCTAAGAGTAAAACTTCCCGCCTCCTCACAAAGCCTGCTAACAAACACAATTCATTGCCAAGTATGAAACAAATGTTGAGATAAACCTAATATTGAAACCCTTTGATATTTGACAATTCACTAATTTTAATTTCATTGATCATGTTCACTTTTATCCCATCTAATTAATTGAAATACAATTAGCCAAAATAAACTTACCTCTGATGACCAGAGTTCGTCTGCTCCCAGTAATAGTCTTCCAACTTCACACCAGGTGGTGCTAGTATACCTGTTCTTCTTTACACTAGATGGCAGTGCAAATCTTGAAACGTCCGAGATATCTCGGACGTTTCAGTAGAAGAGTTTTTGACTTTTTCTTCAATTTATCAAAGGCATTGATATTAGTATTTGCGTTTATATTGAAGAGGGGATTACATATAAGTATTTCATAAAGTATTGTCAATCTTTATCACCTACTGACAAAGATATAGATCTGAATAGAATGAAACGTCCGAGATGACAAAATAAGGAAAATGTGCCACAGAAATTTCCATTTATTGTAGATTATTTACTACTCACACTAGACTCACAAAATTTTGGGAATAAGTATATATATGTGTAACGTATTCAATAGGGTAGTAAAGCCTGGTGTACAACAAATAATACTGACCATACTGCCACCCTAAACCTTTTAATCTCGGACGTTTCACAAACTTTTATGAAAAAAGATTTTTTTTTTTTTTTATTTTGGTGACAAACAGATCTCGATTTTGGTTTTCAGAGTACTCTTCTGCATTGCATAAAGTAGAAGACAAATGTCTAAGAGTTATTCCTTATGTTATTTTTCGTACATAACCATTTCCATGATAGAATATCATAAAAGACATTAGAAAATTACGCAAAGTGAGCACAGAAACTGCATTATTTCTGTGAAAAATGCATGTAGGGGCATAATTTTTTTTTTAATACGTATGTTTAAGTCTTGTCCTTATTTGGAAAGGTTCCAATATACAATATAGCCTTCTACTATTTTTCTGTTTTAAAAAGACAAGATAAAACCCAAATATGCGCTTTTTTAAAGCCCCACCCTTAAACAGTCTGCACAGCATAGCTCCATATATAGGTGCTCTCTGTGTTAGAGAATGTTGGTTACTTTACCATGAGCCTTTCACCTCAAACCATCAGCAACTCCCAGAATTCCTTGTGTGTCCGTGGGAATTTCATAAGACCCTACTACATGTACTTGAAACTACTCTCAGAAACAACTGAACATTTTCTGGTGCAATACACTCATACCATTCAGTCACAACATACATCACCTGCAGCACACATCAAAAGCAATACCTCTCCACTTTAAAAAGCCTATCCATCTGACATGTTCCATAGTTCCCATCCTTATGTTTCCTTCATGGTTCGAAAAAGTCAAATGTGACAATAGACATCCATAATTATAAAACCCTGAGATAAACCTTTACAGGCAAACCTTGCTCATTAACATGCATGTATATTTTATTAATACAAAAGTAAAATGGGCGACAAATACATACTCACCAAGTTATTTGTCCTTTCTTGATTTGGATATACTCAGTGATACTAAAGGTAACCCTGCAGACACATCTAAAAGCCCACGTTTCAAATTCTCGTGCTTTTAAGGCATTTTCCTACATTTTAATTTCCAACATTTACCCAGTAGTTGCTATTTCTATTTGTTCAAGCATGTAAGATTTTTTCACTCAAATTATATTTTCTTGCATAAACTGCAGGGTGCGAACGAAGTGCATGAAAATATGAATTAACATTCACAATGTAAAAGGTACAGAGATTCAGTCACAGTAAATAACAACCAGAATCCTGGCATTCAGCCATCAACATCTTTGACACACCCAGCAACTTATCATATAATATCATACAATATCAAATGCAGCCACACTATAACCGACGTCACCCCAAATATGGCCACAGCCGTCTAGCTCTCTTCTGTAGTCTAACTGTACTCTCATCTAAGCAATATTTTAAAAATGCCATACTCAAAGTTGAGGGCTCTCTGAAGTTGTTTTCTATTATCCTCTGTATAACGCGAGCCTCCCTCAAAAGATCTCTTCCAGCTCGCCTGAGGCGGTTTCCCCTGCTCGAAATACAAACGCTTATTTTTGTGGATGGCATATGAAGATTTTCTTATAATATCGCTCAGAGGGAACCTTAAGTACATTTGCAGACAGATGCAAGCGGCTAATTAAATGTGCTAGATTCTGCCCAGAGGAAACCTGTTTCCTGTAATGTTTTCCCGAGTACTATCAGCTAATGAACAAGATGGTTTTATTTACCTAGATATTCACTAACTTCAGGTGCAGCAGCACTGTTAAGGCCTGGCCACACTGCTAAACTCAACTCAACAGTCAAGTTGAGTTGAGTTGGTTTAGTCCTAGAGTGGTAGCATAGGTTAAGACTAAAGTGTTGGCTATTTCTAAGACTATATTGAATTGGGTCTTAGATCTTGAGTAGGACTGCCCTTTGGGACTTCCTGGAAAGAATAAGTCTTTAATATCCACTGCTGACCATAACAGGCGACAATAGGTGTATTTCTGGGGGGTAGGCAGGTTGGCTTTGGCACCACAGGGGTTAACCTTTACCATACAACCGCAATTAGTATGACCTCTAGGGCATGGCCTCTTCTGCTGTACTGCAGCTAAACCGCTATTTGGGGTTTCACATTTATTTGAGGTTTGATTCCCTGCTGCACTTGCTGCACTTTCACTCCCCAAGGGTCCGGGCATTGCAAAGCTGGGATGTGTGGGGCTAAATTCCCTGCCCCAGGACTTTCTCATTCATTTCATTATCAATTCAATCACCCGAGGACAGAATTTTCAACAGTCATTTTTCCCAACAAAGAATCATCAAAATCCCTGTTTTCACTCTGAGCTGAAGGTATCCCAGCTGGGAGTGTCATCGTAAAGATAGGGGTTCAGTCTTATGCACAGAGAATAAGATTCACACATTTGCAGAATTTAGTATGTTGTGGGCTACTTTCGGTGGACAGTGAATGAAAACAAGATGGCTATTATATATCCATACTTGGGTTTTAAGGCCAGGTTCAGAAACAAGCTGGGAACCTTTGGAACAGCAGTAAATGCTCAAATGCTGAGGAAACTCAAATACACTAAAACAACTACGTTTCCTGTTGTAATGACTGTGCCAGCCCCTTAGAATATCTAAAGATAGGATCAGGTTGAAATGTTCTTAACGTGAAATCAAATTAAAAATTGAGCCTGAGCTGACTTAAATGCTTGCTCTGACACATTAAATAGGAAACTGCACCTGGGTCTCTGAAGGTAGGATTGAGTGTTGGTGGGTGGGGCGGGGGGGGAGGGGCTTACAATTTCGCATACCTTTCTGATCGCCCCTCAGTGTGGTAAACTATAATATGCATGTTTGATCAAATCGCCGGGCGACTTTCCAAGGGATTCAGACCTAAAGAACGATCAGAGGAAAACATAATCGCCGAGATCAAAATAGCCTAGTGGGTATGGGGATTAAGAAATGCAATTGTCGTAAGTCCTTGTCATGTATTTATCCCTATGTCGCATGTCGATTTCAAGAATGGCCTTGCTGTGTGTTGCTAACTTTCTTAGAAATCATATTATGTCAGCTTGTCAATGGACCCACCAATATTTCATTATAATAGATTAAAACAGTGTCCTCGAACATTATGCATCATTAAATCACACAAACAATACCACAGTCACACTGTCCATGGAGGAAGTTGGGAGTCTGGGTGGCCGGCGTCGCTGAGGCGTTCTTACCGTACCACTCGCTGGCATAGGCACTGGGTAGGTTTGAGTCCCCCCAGTGAACACATGGACATTTGAGGGGATGCTAGCCAAAATGTTGTGGAAAATCAATCTAGAATTAACCAAAATGATATAAAACGTGATATAAGTAATCAGTTTCGAAAGTTGTTCTTTTATGTGTTGACGTGAAAAAATCTGAAAGCACGGAAACATCTGTAGACTTACATCCCTGGAAACTTATATTCCAAGACTATTAAATGGGTAACGAAATTTTGCAATCATAAACAATATTCAGACCGATTTATCAAAGAATACAGGGAGAAATCTGATTCTTTTAAAAATTTCAAAAGATGAAATCTTAAACAAGATGCTGGCACCCGCCTGCCCTGCCTATCTGAAGACAAGTGCAGTACACACCAAAAACACATCCTCATTTAAATTTTGGAAAACAACCCAAAGTAACAAATCTTAAATTTCCACTGCAACAAAAAAGATGAAAGTGCGCAAATAACCAGAAGCCTTTCGGACATTCACTCATAAATGAAGCATAAAATCAAGTCCAAAACATGGATAAAGACGAACCACTTTTCATTTGTGTCAAGAAAATCCATTTTCAGAATCGCCAAAGAAGGGCGTAACGCGGTAGATGATGGAAGGGGACGATAAGAAAAAGAAACACAAATTGTTTCCATTTTCATCAAGGCGACTGCCGTGACACCCTGTCCCTTCATTGGCAACAGCTCGCGTGATCTTGAACCGAATCAAATTGGTATCATCATGCGGCCGGCGTGTTGGGTTTTTGTCTGGAGGACTTCTTTAGAGACGAGAAGTGGGCTGGAAGTTGACTACTGAAAGGATGCTGTTTGCAGCACGTTCTGACAGCGGTAACGACGTGAGGGGGTCCGGGAGGGGGTCTACAGGCAGGGATGCTGGGAGGTAATGCTTAATGAACTTACCAAGCATGGTTAGTGAACTTACGACCTATCAGCTATTTGATTTTATAAATCTATAACACGGACGAACGTCAGGGTATATAAAAGAAAATTTGAAAATAAGAAAATCTGCAAGCATCCTAGAATGTTATCAAATCTTATGTAAGTACTTACTTTTGAAAATAATCATTACAGGTGTTGAAGTAAAATCTGACAATTATTTCCCAAATTTTTCCTATAAATATTATTTTCCTAAATGTCAAATCTCCTTCCACCTACTAGGTGACTATGTAATTAATGGCCTCTTATTATCTAACTGAATGTCTACCTATCTTCTTTTACTGATCTTAACTTCTCCCGACATTTCGCTAAGTTACCGCATGTTGAATATATGAAAAGTCGCCTACCCAATTCTATGGGTCTAGGACCATGGAACATGTGGAGAAAACACAACAGGATTTGTGCTATCTACCGTCAACACCTCTTATTTGCTGCCTTTGGTTTTTACTCTTTTGCACGTCAACAAAGAGCAAGTTTTATCACCGTAAACATTGAAAACAAGAAATACGTCCGGTTCACACCTAACAAGGATCGACTTAATGACCTACAAACTTTTTATTTCAACTGTCAAAGTTGATATCACGACAACGCCTGTTACCCTGCTGTGGTCGGTTGGATTTTCGTAACAGGAAGATTGCATTAAAACTAAACTGTGACCATCTCAATGGACGCATTTACGGTCTATAAAGTGATGTACATAGGGGAAGTTGTTATCTATATATCCTAAAGAAATCTTTGCAAAAGAAAATCATTTGAAAATTTCATTTTTGGTGTTAAAAAATTCATATAACAAAGACGGTTTTCATGACCGTTATTTTATATCACACAGAACCATTTCCTCTGAACTTTCACACTTTTTTATGTGCACGTTTCTGTTATTTATTTCCCAACAATGTTTAACATGGGAGAATTTCAACCTCCGACTTACAGATTCTGAAGAAATTCCACCCATTTTCTGCTTTCTTCTCACTTATGAGTCTGAACCAAGCCAGCTTTAACGTATAGAATAGACCCAGAATGCACCGCTTCGTCCCACTATGTGTCGTTTCCAGACCCATTTGCCCCAATAACAAATGGCGGCCAACTTGTAAGAGCACCTAGCCACTAATAGAACGTGTTTTACTATCCCCATACCCCCCCCCCCCCCCCCATACCCCCTGCTCGTTACACGGCGCCAACTGTAGGCATCTTTGCTGAGGTCTAACAGCTTTCAAAAACCCTCTCCACCCACCCCCCACCCCCACCCCCGCCGCTTGGATAAAGTACACATTGAATTTGTACAGGAATGTACACACATTTTTTTAAAAAGAAAAAAGAAGAAAATCAGACCCCCCTTGATGCATACGTACTGAAAATGAAGCCATAACTACTTCAGAACCAAGTTTCCCCACAGTGAGAGTTGCACCTTACTTCGCATCCTCATAAACCTATGCAGACCTGAACTGCAAGGCTGGAATATAGAAGTATAATGAATATGAACACACTTGTCTTTGGCAATCTTTAATGATAAAAAGTATATTCCTAAATCCCCCACATGCAGGCGTTTAAAGACCAAAACCAGAGGCAGGTCTTTGCCTGAAAGTTTCATAAAAAACTCATCAAAAGTGAAATGAGCTTTTGGCATCACAAACTGTCTGTATAGAACTAGGCGCCCCATAGCCTGGTCAGGTAGGCCAGTTTCACCTGTAGGTCCCATATCGTCCCAATAAATCAATTAATCCCCACCTCCACCCCTTCATCTCACCAACTGTCTACGTGGCACTAGGCGGCCCATACACTTGGCAGGTACACAGGCCAGTTTCCCCTGTAGGTCCTATAATGTCCCGGTCAACCCTCCACTCCTACATCTAACCAACTGTCTGCGTGGCACTAGGCCCGCCATATCCTGGTCAGGTAGGCCAGTTTCACCTGTAGGTCCCATAACGTCCCCGTAAATCAATTACCCCTGCCCTCCGCCCCTACATCTCACCTGGTCGGTACGTGACGGGCCCTATAGTCACAGCATCGGGCACCTTTGATGGGAGCCGCCGTCCCCCGCGAACAGCCATGTTACGACCCTAGCAGACCTAGTCTATGCCTCTAAGAGAGGTTATGTTCTGTCTGACTGGCATAGTTACTTTTAAAATGTAATCCTCTGGCCTATTGTATAGCGATCACTGTTGGCTCTGAAAAATGTACGTGCCAACAATGTCCTTTTTTTTTTTTAAATAAATGTGCGAAATTTCTCGAAGCTAAATTGTGAATTTCCATTGCACAAAAAATGAAAGATTGCCATTCCTCCTTGTTTTGTCCAAATTTCACATTCTTGACATGCTGTTGGCTCTTTGTTGCATAGACCTTAAAGGTATATGCTGTTTTCGGAAACCTTTTTATCTTGTATTGTTTTGCCTTTAAAACGTAAATTGTTATATTAGAACAACGATCTGTGTGTGCTATTTTATACCTCGTTTATGTACGGTTACAAAATAGGAGGTTGAGATTATATGTCTGAAGATATCAAATAGTAATAATGTTCTTATAAGAAAAACAGCAAAACCTCCGCGTGTTTTACACTTTGCCACTTTATAGTACATATTCTCTCCTCGGTAAGGTTAGGAATTCAACTCAGGTTTTAGTAACATTGGCTGATCTTTAATGGATAAGGATCTCATTGAATATGGAGAGATTCCATTCCGGACTGACGAGAGAGATGAGAAAGGAGGACACACTTTCCTACTTTCACTTACTACAACTATGAGGCAGGAGGACAATAATCCCGCACTTGATCTAAACCTAAATGAAAATATTCAAATATGAATGAATGTATTGTACGATATTGAATGGTCCTCTGTTCAATGCGAAATAAGTAAAACCGAAGGAATTGTACAGAAATAGGCATCTCTGAACAAATGACTACAAAAAGAGTCAAAAGAAAGAGTCAAACGTAAGGATACAATATACAATGGGGGTTCAACTTATATAATTAATTTCAGGATTTTACCCTGGCCATGCATTGTGAGAGTACCAAAGGCTGATAACTATTTTTACTCGCCGCCCTAACAAAAGTCGCCAAGTCACCCTCACACTCTAGCGATACGATCACCAAACGGGCCGTGACAACAGGGACTACAATGTCCACCAAACCCCCACCCTTATCCTCAAACCTTGATTAGCTTAATTTGAGCCCTCCCCCAAAGCCAGCCCTCACACCTCCTACAGGAATAGGCCTTTTGGGACCAGCAAACAGGGGCGGTCGTGGCTCTCAGGGAGTCTAATGACAATGGTTGAAAGTCTAATTTAAGGCCTTTATTTAGAAATCTCACACTTTGTGAGTGTTGGTGCGCAGCTGATTTGAGGCGCAGCGAAGTGTTGTTTGGTACAGGTGTCTGTCGCTAGGTGGGGGTACTGAAAGGGGAGGGGGCACTTAAAAAACTTTTGAAACACTGGTAACTTTTACCATTCTCAACCTTTATGCCCTTAGATTAGGCTGATGTTGATTGGCCTCATGTATAACGGTTAACGCTGCATATGTTTCAGATTACTATAGGGGTTTCTTTTTTAAAAAAAGGAAAAAAATGGGATCAACCCACTAATTATTGAAATAGATATGTTTCAACCTTATGTAGTCACTTTTATCTTTTATAATTGTAGTATAAGTTAAGTGTCAGGTTAAAAGTGATCTTTAATATGGTGGCTCCATCAGGGTAATATGATATCATGATATTTAGACAAAAGTCAGATTACCGATTGAATATTGAAGTTTTACGGCACACTAATAATTAAACAAAAATCGCGTCGATCGACTTCTTAATCTGCGAAGAGATATACTCCATGTGCCATTGCATGAATATCGGTAGATCAGGAAATGTTTGGTATTGCTAAACTATAATCAAACTAACTATGAAGTATTCATCTTTTCTTTTATACATATATCTGTTCTTATATATGTCTAACAAGAGCCAATACATAGGGGAAAGACTTTCTGGAAAGTAACTCATAGGCTTTTACACAAGACCATTCCGGATGGCTGCATGGACGAACAAGCCTAGTGTTGTTTGTGATCCCCCGTAGCTGTTTCTTATTGTGTCTGGGCCTGGGGGGTAAGAGGCCGTCAATGGGGTAATGGGGTACCTAAGTACCAGTTACCTAACGGGCCGTTACTACCTAAGACCACTACCTGTACTCCTACCACCTGTTACCTGGACGACCAGGTGATGAGGGACACAGGTGAGAGGGTGGGAAAGTGGAAAAGTGTTGTCTTTTTTTCATTTTATTTTCTCCTTTAAATGTTTTGAAGACAACTTGGACCCCCTTCCTCCTCCCTGGAAACGCTCTTTGAAAAGGTCACGCGCAATTCTCGATACCACGAATAGCTGACTCAGTATGTAAGGTCAACCTAGACAACTTTGTTGACAAAACACTGGAAAACTAGATCAAAAGCGCCATTGATTTAATTGATCAAGTTAGAAGTGCTGTAGGCACATAGGGGCCGGTGTATCCCAAGATCTAATGGAGAGGGCTTAGGTCTAGATATTGAGATATTAATGATTTAGATATTTTGATGGTAGGTCTGGAAAAATGACACTATAGTGACAATTTCACAAATTATTTAATCTTTGAATCATTTAAATCTTAAATCTGTGTGACACTGACAGCACCGGGGAACTTATTGACAGTGTGACGCCTATGTTTTAACATTGAATGGGAATGATTCAGACACTGACAGTGACTTAGGCCTAGACATATTAAAGTTCAGATTGAATATTTTGATGGTAGGTAAGAAAAAATGACACTATAGTGACAATTCAACAATTAATTTAATCTTTTGATCATAAATAATTGCTTTCGGAGCCGCCATAATACATTGACAGTGTCGGAGGGGGCTTAGGCCTATCTGAGTCCAGTCATTTTTTCATACCATCTGGAAAAAGATATAAACTAACCGTTAAGGCCTATGCTGGAGTCCTCAATGCGTTTCAATGCGTATATCCTCCACAATTGATGCGTTTAATGTCATCCTGGTTTCCTGAGTTCAAAGTATCGATGCAGGCGTGATGGGAAGAGAACCCGGCGAAGGGTTGACGGCGCCATGTTAGGTCTGACAGTGACAGTGCCTCCACGTGTCCGATCGATCAAATGTTTCCCCTTCGATACGAACGCATAGTTCCCGCATGAGTTTTCAATGCGTTGTATGCGTTTAAAGGTATCCAGACATCCAAAATATATATATTGAAACCATCATATAGCGCGGTAATCCAGGCGGAGAAGGCGCAGCCCCCGGTAACAACCGACTGGCTGGGACGACTGCTCCCAGCCGTCTGAGGTTTGAGCCTTGTCACCGGGCGTAGACCGAAGGACTCAGAGAAAATAGCACGATGCATTTACGCGTTTAGACGCGTTATTTCGCAATCGTTTCATTTCTGGATCTTGACTTCATCATCTATGTATCCAAATCTACCTCTGTATATATATTTGACCCGTAACAATGACCGATTTCATGGTGAAATAGGCATGCAAATTTGTTGAATATTCATAGATTGACCCAGATCCCTTCCTCCCCGATTGAAAGCGGGTCACGGAGAATGCCGAAGATACCCGAGTACCGCCGATGTAACCGACTTTTATTTTGCGTTAATATGTCTAATTTGGCGCAATTTGGACGATTTTAACTATTCCTGCTTGTTCTAGAGATGCCAATTGATATTAATATAAGCCCAAATAAGCCCAAATGCTTGGATTTAAGCCCAGAATCGATCGCCAAAATATGGTAAGGAAAACGCTATGCGCTCCGGGGGGTCCTTTCAACAAAGTGACTCTAAGTACTCTTCACCCAAGTCTATGTCCTAAAGGGCGGTGACCCGCGAAATTCAAATGACCAGAACAGACTCAAACGTCTAACTGGCTCACCGGCCCTAAAAACTATAGAAAATGTACAAATATTTGCAATATATCCATCTGTATTTAATATCTTTTAGACCAATTCAGAAAAATATTGATACAATCCTAAGAATACTGAATGTTTGTTTTCCATCACTTTAAACCACAAATAATTCTATGATTAGTGGAAATTTATATGTTAAGCCTTGTGACTTGTCGACAAAATACCAAGCATGCATCTTGATCAAGGCCATCCTGCAGGCACTATGTAGGAAATTGACTATCCGTGGTAGCGAGAATTAGAATGCACACAGGGTGACTTCAAGCAGTGCTAGGAGAGAGAATGACGTCCTTTAATCACCCCAGCAGAGTGAGATAAGGAGTGGGGCAGTTAAAACCTCCACGGCCGATCCACGAGGACTGTCAGAATCAATAGGGGCTTTAATGAACAAGAAGTAAATCCTATATCACTTTGAAATATTGACGTCGGGGAGAAAAAACAACGGGTGGCCGTGGTTCATTTATAACTGGATAAAGCCCATTTCGCTGAAGTGATGAAACGATTCCAGGGTTTAAAAAACAAACCCACCCTCTTCTGTGATGGGGAGATGGGTGATGATGGTAGCCGGGAGGGAGGGGGTTTACCTAGAGAGGTTTGCCTTGGGGAGGGGTAGATAGGGGCCCTCAATAGAGAAGGGGGGTTCTCGATGTCGCATATCGAAATTAAGAAATGACTATGTAGTCTATGTCGCTTGCTTATCCCACTGACTGTCCAGTCAAATTTCAGAAATGCCCATGTCGCATGTCACTATATTTGAGAGCATCCTGTCGCGTCATAATGGCATACTTAAGAGGCCTTGTACATGTCATATTGTCAAATTGAAGAAATGGCCGTGTCGCAGTGTCGAATTTAGGGGGCTCAACCCATTATACAGTCGTTGATCTGAAGTTGGGAAGGGCTGGCGCGCTCGTGTGAACATTTTCTTATTCAAGCTTTTCTTTTTGATTCATTTATTTCTTGGATTATAAGCTTGCATGTATTGGTCATCTGGAATTTATTTAGAAAAGCTCAGATTTCAATAAAATCCAAGGCATCTAAATCGCCTTAAGTTCAAGGTCTATATAAAACATATCTGAAGAAAATCCAAGGTAATTCAAGCAGCCAATACCGGGGAGTAATTTCAAGTGAATCCCAGAACTGCTTAATCACCTCCCTACAGTTATTAGGAGAAAGCCCGGTCATCAAATTCCCTCATTATTTCCCCTATAACTGTCAGAAACACGTTTGTGTCTCTAATATTGGATTACCTTTATGGCAAAAAACTAACTTTAATACTCATTAAAAGCTTATTATTTTCCAGAGAAAGTAAATACGATGACCTTGAGAAAGACCTATATGAATCAGATGAGAGAACTTCAACTTGACGTGTAGTGTTCTCGCTTGATGAGACATTACTTTACAATGTGTCCAGGAACCTCAGAGTTAATGGGAAAAACTGAAACAGGATGACGGAAATCTGAAATTATTACTTTAGGTGTTGACGAGAACGAAATCTTAAATCAGACAAAAATCTTATCTGAAAACTTAAACCCCTGTATCACTGTTATTTTATAGTAGTACGACATTATAGTAGTTTCAGTATATAGATATAATACGCTTCAAAACGAGCTTTTCCTAATATTGACACCTCGTTGAAATTTACAATTACATGTCCCTGATTATTACATGTTAGCTTTTAAGTTTAATCTAAGTTCCACTATGATGAGTCTGACATTTAGCCCACTAATGAGCTTACAAACAAAGTTTTTGTTCCTTTTATTTGCAACAATGGGAGAATAAACAACTAAAATGCAGGCCTAACGCAGAATGAGCCTTTAGGCTTAGCCCTCCAAGTCTATTTTAATTTATTTCAGATATAGACATGGCCTGTGTTCACTGGGGAGTGGAACACCGGCCTAACAGCTGTAAAGAGATTCTCTTCAAGTAGTGAGAGAATCAGAGAGTGGAACTGGCCGAACAGCTTGAGTGATTCTCTCTGTATACACCCTTCTTAGTAAAGGTGGCACCCCCTCTTGGCAGAAATATGAACCCTGGTGAGGGGAGTGCAGTCCAATTCAGTCTGCAGCATTGGCATCTAGGCCTGGAGCAGAGTACAGTGGCAATTGATCTCCACTCAGGAGATCAAGGGTCTGTAATTATCAACAGTGTATAGAATGTATGTGTTGCAGAAAAAGGGGGAGGGGGTAATAGTTGTTGTTCACACCAGCTCAGTTCCACAGCCCAAGACCCCTAAACACCCACTCAAGGTGAGGAACAAAACAATTCCTGTTGGTGACTACCTGTAATTGACTTGTTTTTAGAGTTGACCTCCTTTCAAAATAATAGTCAGGATGGACTAAAAGTGTCCTTAATGTATCCAAACTACATCTTTTATCATGAAACTAAATGACTTGTTGCAAAGATCAAATGTTTTTGCATGCTAATATGAGTGCTAAAAATGGCAAGTTTGCTTTCTTATTAGTGTATTGGTAAGATATAGAAAAAATGTTCCAAATAGTCCCTCTGTAAGCCTATGTGGAGGGCAGTGGTCCAGTGAGGGGACTCCTGCCACCTTGGTCTGTGGAAGAGCAGGCCTGCACTGCGCAGGGTCGTGAGAAGGGTGAGAGGAACACAGACTTAACAGGTAAATACTACCTTCTCTGAGAGTGTGAATGAAACACATGCATTAAGCCACAACAGACTTTTCTTGATACAAGGGTGTGCGTGCGTGCATGCCCATACCTTTTTGAAAGTCAATTTAAGAACTTTTTAAGACCAACTGAATACCCAAATTCAGCAAATTTAAGACCAATTTGCTACATGTCAAGAAAGATATCCTTGACATAAGGTTTGATGTATCAACGCTCAGCAAAAAGTGGCATTTTTCTCCCCATATCATTGGATTTTCATTTTCAATATCCAATTTAAGACCATTTTAAAACCTTATGTAAGAAAATTAAATTTAAGCCCTTCTTAAAGCCTTAGATTTGAGAAAATCAGATAAAGACTCTTTAAGATTTGCGCGGATACCCTGATATTGTGATAGAGTCGTTGAATGGGACACTAGCCTATGAGCTAACAGCACCTTTGTCTGAATTGTGGGAGAGTCTTGGAGTGGAACGCATTACAGCCACAACGTACACGCCTCTCTCCTTGTACCGAGAGAATAGCACAGCTGCAATATCAATTATATCTCCGCGAGGCTCATCAAGGGTATAGAAAAAGACAATCGATCATCTGATTCCTACAATATATAGCCCTAACACAAGAGGAGCTATGTCCTGGCGGATAACTGATAAAGGCCTGCTTTATAAGGCTGAAAACGGGTTTTTGTCATTTCTCATTCCCAACAACCACTCCATCTTTGCTATTGTAAAGAGGCGAAGGGGTGCTATATACCCGGCCCATCCACCAGTAGTGGATCTGATATTGCTCAAAGTTGAGTGAAATATGGCGAGGATGTTTTTGCATGCTTAACAGAGGAGGCTCATATTATGAGAAAAAGAATTATATTCAGAATTCCGTATGCATCTATCTTCAAGGATCTTGAATATGAATGTTTAATACAGAACCAGTGTCTGAAATTAAGGTTGGCCCCTGCACCTTTGGCGCTGGATGCCTGATCTATTAAAGTGTGCATCTGGCAGATGCACATATTTTTTAAAGAATAAATAGCCCAAGATCAGCAAGGATGCATAAAAAGCCTCCCTTGTGCACATTATTTTACAGCCATGTGCACCTGGAGAGCGCACACATTTACACCTTAATTTTGGACATTTCAGAACTGAAAGCAGCCCTGTGTATGAAAACATACTGGAGAACAAACGTGCACACAGCAGCCACATAACTACCAGTAGGCTAAGCCGACGAATTCGATGCCCCAATGCTTGACACAATCACAAGTGGGCTGGGGCAACAGTGCCGTAACCAAGGGCTGTTCCGATGTTGTCTCAGATCCCCTCAGGTTTTGAGAAGTTGATGTAATATGACTTAGAAATAGCAAATTCGGCACGAATTGTCAGCTGGAATCCCTTCATTTTTACCTGGAACCCCCTCAGATTTTCCCGGAGCCCCCTACGATTTTGGGGCTGGGTAAGGGTGCAGCATTCGCAAGGTGGTACTTTTAGCTAATATATGTGCGACTTTCTAGCGGTATTTTTCGGTTAACAGGAGGGGAAAAGGAGCATATTGCTCTTTCTCAAAAGGTCACCTGGCCGCAAACCCTCTGGTGGCAGGGGTCACCACTTCAAGGTCACTCAAACTCAAAGGTCAAGTCCCTGGAGGATGGGTCATTAGGTGGCTCAGCTTTGTTTAGTAGGTGAAGATGACCACGTTCGAAGGGTAAGGGAAAAGGTTGTTTTGTGGGGAAACTCGGGAAACAAAAGTGACTGAAAGTAGATCAAACTTGGACATCAGAATTATGTGCGCACAAACAATGCCGCAAGGTTCACTTAATGGAACTCACCCACTAAAAGAGCGCGGTTTAGAAATAACAGAAACAGCCCTCACCAAATCCAGCGTCCTGGGTGTCCTGTCCACCCCCGTCCCCTCCCCCTAAAGTCACAGGATATCCTAACAGGATTCCCTGGGCTATTGACACCCTAGAATCATACCCCAATATCAAGGATGAGGCATTTGGACCCTCAAGTTGATGTGTATAACACCTGCGAGTCACACTTTAGGTGAGAAACACTAATCGTTATACTTATAGCCCTATAACACTTTCACAGCTGACATAAAACTGTCAAGCCATACATGATGACATGAAATGCCACATAGAATCCTCCCAATATGTTCTGAATTCCACTTCTGGATCACTATCCATCGCAAATCTTATCCCCATGAAGAAGAGTATGTGCAACACGTTAAATCGACGTTTTAGTGCTCGACAACTAGCTGAAGCCGTCTTCCAGACACTTAGATGTGTAGATTTTTATGCTTTGGCCAGGTGCAACTCCCACAATTCCAAGTACACAGATGGCGCTTACCAAACTTCCGGCGGCAGACCGGAACTAAGCCTGTCTGCACATGCGCAGACGGGATCAGAGGGTGGCAGTCACCAGGTGGCGCTACGAACACAGTGACGTCATGCTACATTTGGAGGGATTGACAGACAGGATAAGGGAAGAAAGGACGAGAGCAGAGAGACATGAAATTCCACTAAGTCGTTCCACTACCGCTGAGAAGAAGGAGGTTTAACGGTTGCCATGGTTCTGTTTGGTTGCTATGGTTCTGTTTACACTTTACTCAGAGTACAACCACCAACACTCATGTTTTGAACAAGCATTCTATTTTTTAGTGACTCAAGAGCAAATCAAAATGTTCTTACAAGGGGCGACCCATTCAAGATTTGTTTTTGTTAAAGTGCAATTAAATGAGCAATGCGCTAGAAAGTGTTTTTAAAAGGTAGGCCTACTACAAAGGCCGCCTCCAAAAATCCTTATCAATCTAAGGTTGGTCGTTGCTGTATGCCATAACTAAGAACTATCACATTATTATTATCACACAATTATTGTAAACTTTGTCCAAGAAAACTGTCTAAACAGGGATTTTCAAAAGTTATCAGCTCAATACACCGAGAATACATCACAGAGCCATAGCTGGTTCGGCATGCAGTCTCCACAGTTATTAAGAGTATGGCTCCTTAGCATTTCTTCATAAATCAAAAATAAACAACATATTGTTTACAGCCACTTCTGACGTTGGATTTGAAATGGCGGAATATTATAGTTTCAGAAATAGAACTAAGGCTGTCACTGTGGTGATTTTCTTGTTTAAGTAATGTGTGGACTTTCCAGGCTAATGCATGTATCATCAATTTAAGAGTAAAATCTAAACCTGTCAATTTATAGAGAAACCTGAGTTACATTCCATGACTCCTGAAAAAAAAAGCCATGACTTTTTAGCACTTTTTTCAAATTCCATGAATCATGCATGACCATTTTCGCTTTTCCAAGTCCTTGGCACCTTTACAAGCAGCTATTCCCACTACATGTCTGGAAAATATACCAAGTGAGCAACTCTGCATCTAGTGAATGACACACAAATTGACCAACACAGACAACACTGAGTGAGCGTCCCAATACCAGTTGAATGACATTGACAACACCGAGTGAGCAACACTTACCTCCATCATCTCCTTCGTCCTCTGAACAGACATAGAAAAAACACGACAGGGTTAGTCGGGGTTAGCAATGGTAGTAGCAAAGGTTTATTAGTGATTTTTAATACTTCCCAACAAGGCCTATCATTAACATCTTAACACTGTTTTAGTCAACCAGGACATATTAGATTGGTTATTTGGATGGAAGACATTACGTTTAGTAAAGATTATACAGCTTAGTGATACAGACTATTCCAAAACATGCAGAAACAACAAGTTGGCCGATTGAGAGGATTGAAGAGATTGATCATTTGATGAAATGAGAATTTCGCCCTATTGGAATTAACGTAGGATGCTAAGCCTAAGAAGAGATATTAAAATATTTTGATGGTAGGTCCGAAAAAATGACACTATAGTAACAATTCAGCAAAAAGAACTTATTGACAGTGTGACGCCTATGTTTCAACACTGAGAGGTAATGAGTCTGACAGTGACAGTGACTTAGGCCTAGATATCTATTATTTTTTAGATAAGATATTTTGATGGTAGGTAGGGGAAAATGACACTATAGTGACAAATTCACAAATAAACTGACAGCACCGGAGAAAAAATGACACTATAGTGACAATTTCTCAAATCTTTTAATCTTTGGATCATAAATAATTGCTTTAGGAGCCTCCATAATACATTGACAGTGTCGGAGGGGGCTTAGGCCTATCTGAGTCCAGTCATTTTTTCATACCATCTGTAAAATATTCTTGCAAGCGTTTCTAGGCCCAAAAAGATCAAACTATATGATAAATAGGACTCAGAGATATAGGAGAACATAGATATATACATGAATTTCATTTTGATAGGCCTAATAAGGTCTAAATAATTATTTTTCAGATTGTCAGTGTCCAACGTGTGCAGGCCCATGCGATGTAAGGGGGCCTAAGACTACCATTTGTAAAATATTCTTGCAAGCTTTTCCAGGCCTAAAATGCTAAAACTATATGATATATAGGACCCTCAGATATATGGGAACATAGATATCTACATCACTTTCATTTTGCTAGGCGTAATAAGGCCTAAAATAATTATTTTTGAGATTGTCAGTGTCGAACGCCTGAGAGGCTGAGTCAAGCAGCTTGTTTAGGCCTAGATCTATCATTTGAACTGCTGGAAAAGATATATGTACCTACCTGTATAACCTGAGTCCTGAATGCTTCCGAATACTTAAATCCTCCACAATTATCGGGTTTATCTGAGTTCAAAGTATCGATGCAGGCGTGATGGGGAGAGAACCCAGCGAAGGATTGACGGCGCCATGATAGGTCTAGTGACAGTGCCTCCTCGTGTCCGATCGATCCAATGTTTTCCCTTCGATACGAACGCATGATTCACGCATGAATTGTCAATGCGTTGTATGCGTTTAAGGGTGTCCATTCGTCCAAAATATATATATTGAAAGCATCAGATACCGCCGTAATCCAGGCGGAGAAGGCGCAAGCCCCGGTAACAACCAACCGTCCCCGCCGGCATTGCGGGGCGGTCTGGGCTCTGTCAACAGGGGAGGCGAAGCCGAAGGATTGCAAGAAAACATCGCGATGCATTTATGCGTTTAGACGCGTTATTTCGCATTATTTTCGATTCTGGGACAGTGGGAGGCTTAGCTATGGGTCGAAATCTATCTGTGGATACCAATAACTAAAGTTAGAATGACCGATTTCATACTCAAATAGGCCTGCAAATTTGATGAATATTCAGAGATTGACCCCTTCCTCCCCGATCGAAAGCGAGGCTGGTGGGCGTAACTTGACCCGGTTAACACGGCGTCGGGTGACGATCGGATTTCTGGTATTATTTGTTCAAATATCGATATAAATGATAAATTTATGGTGTTATGGGACCTCAATCATCATGTACGATCCATATGAGATAGGAAATCGATCAATTCTATTGGATTATATATGTTTTCTGAGGTGAGTACGGCCATCACCTGTCACGTGACGAGCGGGCCCGCAGGTTTTCGGCGGTTTTGCGAGGTTATGCAGTCGCATTTTGCCAATGGCGGGTCGCGCCACGACCGCTTTACCGGAAGAATCGGTAAACAAGGGATGGGTAGCTGGTTGCCGCAATCATAGAAGCATAGAGAAAATAGTATGGAAGGTAAGCAGGCACCAGTTATATGCTAAATTTCTGAATGTTCCCGGCGAGTGTGCTAAATCGTGTACATTCTAGTTTATTGCTTGTAGTCGTACGCGAAAGTCCGAGCGCTGTCCTTTAGAGAATTCCGCCTGATACGCTTTGATTTGCTTTCATACTCCTTTGATCGCTTTGGTTACCAATGGCGAAAAATAATAAAGTGTGTCTTTCCCTCAGCCCCCTCCCCCTCAACGCACATAGAGTAAATCATTGAGCATTTTCGACCGTTCAAAATGTCCAGACCAGTAACACTAGTAAATTCTTTAAAGTAGTTCCTACGATGGTTCACGTTGTAATACTTTGGCTTAAAAAGCATCAGTTTGCATCACCTTGTTTTTCAGAGATAAAATGCTAGAAATATATGTAACCGACGGCAGAATCATACACCTCGGATACAGGGAGTATTTTTTATTTCAGGCGATGAATAGCATTATCACAGTGTCTAGGGAGAGAGTTCCTTCTGGCCGTACCAAGTATGGTGTCACGCTACAGGACCACAGCAGTCACTCTGGACACAGGGGAGCCCCCTAGTGTCTGTGCCAGAAACTACTACCCAGAGTCTGGTATTCAATTTGTAAACTAGGTGGCAGCACTAGCCATGGCTGAAGACTATTTTCAAAAGTTGGTTCCACTTGGCTAAACTAATTCTTTGTCTGTAACTTTATATCTCACAACCTTGGATGGTATATAAGTTTTGGACAGCCATAAAAAGGTGGCAGTCAAAGGGCGAATCCCTTTGCAAGGAAACAGAAAAGCCCTCCCGCGAGCAACAATGTGTAGGTAGCTGAACAGAGTGTCTATCGACGGTAATGACAGATATACAAAGTGTCAAAATGTAATAAATGAAAGGTTTACCTCTCCCATAGTTACCCAGTATCTCTCTTTATATACTACTTACATTTTCACATTCTTGCCCCCCCCTCCAACCAATCCTGGACCTGCCCCTCCTTATTTTCATTTCATAACTCAACAAAACGTTTGAAAAGTCGAGAAACGGGATCATATCGACATTGGGTAATGAAGTTGTGCATGGCATGCACTTTTAGCCTCTAGCTCCATAATCAATTGGCTGAAATGGTGTACAAATCGACCAATAACAGGCAGAATAACTGGCCGTATGTTCCCGCTGATTCAGATCACCAATCATTATGCAAAATTAAAGCCAGTGTATCGGCCTTACGCTTCTAAGGTTAGGGACTCCACCCCTAAGCCTAACGATGTCGCAGCCGGCAACGTGTTTTGCGACATTAGAACATAATCCGGTGACATTACTGGTACGTCACGAATTTGGCGCGGGAGTGAGGGGGTTACAACTTAGCAAATTACGTCCATCTCACGGACAACACACTGGCTTTAAATGTTTGAAATGAATCGTTGCTCAAATTAGATGATTAATCTACTGGAATTGATCGATTTTACCGCTGATTGGTCAGCCGACTTGGTCGAAATCGCCTAGTGGGTATAGGGCTTTAGGCCTGTGGTAAGCTCCAGGGGTGGATACAAGATTTCTGAAAGGTGGGGTCAACATAAACGCTAAGTAGTTATAACTAGGGGGGGGGGGGGTCCAGACTACCTTGGACCCCCTTGGATCTGCCCCTGAGCTCCCTACTAACCCCTTCCCACAACGATAAGCAGGTTTCAGTAGTTAGTCTTACTTGTTATGGAGTGGGGGCGCTGTTGGACCGGCGTGCTCTGCGGACTGGCGCTGTTTCCGGTGCTGGAGCTCATCAGTGACGTCACACTCTCCGAGCTGGGGTCACGTGACGTGGGCGAGAAGGTCGGGTTGTACGTCATGCGCATGCCCGACGACTGGTTCCGGTCTCCCTCCGACGACGCCACTGCGAAGGGAAAGGAAACGACCGGGTTAGTGACGTCACATATAGTTGATGACAAGTAATGTATAAGGATCAGTGTTCTAAATTAAGATTTAAATGTACAAAGAGGCATATAGATTATAAGTTCCAGTAGTCTGCAAAAAGTGTGGGTGACCACAAGTGCACAGATGTAGATTACCAGTACCACGCACCGGGCGGCTGAATCTTCAAAAATGCGACAATGCTATAGATCTAGCTGGGACACACCCAAAAACCTGTCCAGTTCCTGTCACCTCTCGACATTACGTCTTTTCCTGCATTGTTGTTGTTTGAAAAACTCTTCATATAAAACGAAACGTATGAATATATATAATATCCTGTCAATTTCTTATAACCATGTCAATTTCTTATTTCCATGTCACAAGGAAAGAAACACAAACTGAGCTGTTTCTTTAGGATTCCAAGCCGTATTGCCCTGCTGCTATTCAGCAGATAGGTTATGTATGAACCACCAGGTGGCACCATAGTTCAGGGGTATCCTGAAGACCTCCCAGACCCATCGGGAGACGGCTAATACTTTAGGAGCTGGAAAGGAAACAGGAAAGGAAACAGGGCAACTTTTGGATATTTACAATACTTGGCAAGAATAAACCTTTTTTTCCCCCACGTTTCTGTCAATGTCAATTCCTACTTTGTCATGGAAATGCGGTGTCGTGACAACAATTGTCAGCTTCAAAATCAATGAGCTGTGGACAAACGGTTGGTTATTCCTAGAGTATTATCAGCTATTTTTTTTTGGGACCATAGAAACTTAAGTTGTCATCATCCCCTTCCCCCATCCCACTTTAAGTTCCGAGATAACGCCTCGGCAAGTCTAAGTGGACGACAAGCGGCAGTGTTTGTAGTACAGGTTGGACTAGATTTCCGACAAGACTGGGGGAGAGGGGTATTCTGGAGAATATACCAAAAGAATCAATGTGAACAATAGGACGGGTTTGGGGGTCTAAACTTGGGAAATGTGTACATAACTATTGCAAGGTTATACATAAGAATTTGGGTTTCAGAAAGATAGGAGTCGTATGATTTTCTCTCAAATCAAGAAAACCATGAATTTAAATTCCCTTCCTTGGATGAAGCTGAATGAAACATGCCTGGGCCCATGTTTTCGTAACTAATTAGGTTAATGAGGGGAATTTTGATTAGGGTCTCAAGATCAGCAATTCTGTCTTTTACCAAAATTAATGACACTATTGCAAAAAGGTCTCGAAGAGGGGTTATTATGCGTTAAATGTATTTCTGATGGACAGAATTTCTAATCATGAGATACTAATCAAAATTTCCCTGATTAGCCAAACTAGTTACGAAGATATGGACCCTGGTCATTATCTATGACACCGGTCAGAAATCAAGTTGTGTTTTGAACTGCTGACCCTGGGATCATCAGACCAGTGGTACACCACTGAGCCGACTCTCCATATTCCCATAACCAAATCTTAACGCCATCAATCCTCAGTGACATCTTTTAGACACTTTTAGTCCTGACAATGCCTTTGAAGTGATGTGATGGATGGCAATTACACTTTACTTTGCCCGTCCCCACGCCCGCCTTTGTATTTCTCTGAGTTATCGATCGCTGCTGCTCCTCTCGTTATCGAGTTATCGGACTAAATATGGCCGAATCAATCTCCAGACACATTCATAGGGACTGGGGATCCTATATATGGGGGGAGACAATGTGCAAATGAGAACTTCTTAACAGACTGTCACTTAAGGCCGTATTCCACTACAAGTTGTGTAGAAAAAAACACAAGTGCCAAAGATAGGGACCAAACGTAGTGAGGGTGTCAATTTCAGGTTTCAAAGATTGTGAGCAGAGCTCCAGATAGTTACGAACATGTTGGTAACAATTGGTAGGAAAACTCCCGATCTTTGACTCCCAATTTTTTATGGTCCCAAACATCGTGAGCTTTTCGGGTTATATTCTTTCTCCAGATGTTGGGCAGTAGGTCTTAAGATCGGGAATGAGTCCGAATCTCTGCCAAAAATGCCAAACATCGCCGCGAAAATTGCAATCTTGAGCTAGAGATCTTGTAGTGGAATACGACCTTCAAAGAAACAGGCCAGAAGAGGCAGAATAACACCATTGGTTGATTGGAGGATTTAACTCATTAGACTTCTCTCCATTTACACCCAAGCCTCTTAGTTGAAGTTAAACAGGGTTTTTCTCTCGCCTTTTGGTAATAGGAACCATCAATTGAATTTGAGATTACAAACACTTTTGGAAAATTTACCCCAGTTCAGATGTGTACAATTTTTTAAATTGCCTGTCTTGAAGGGAGGGGGCTTGATGGATATGCACCTCTTCCTGTGTTCTCAAAGAAGTTTTAAAAAGTTTTTCACAAACCAATTTTATGGGAGGAAAGTCTTGAATTCGTGCATCAGCGCAATGTTTCTTAATTCCTGTATCTGCAGGAGACAGCCTGAACTCCCTCACATGAGACAATGTCGTCCGGCTGTACTGTCAGCGCTCGATTTGTCGAGTCGAGATACATCGACATTGTTAAACTTCAGCATCCATCCACTTCCCTTAATCAATGTGTCTGTTACTACCTCAGGTCTGAGTCTGTCATCTAGCATTGATCATAAGGGGGTGCTTCCCCCAGCCCCCCACACCCTACACCCACCCTGATAACTGTCTGGTATTGAACAACACCCCAACTGTACGCCTGTAATTTGGTTCTAATCATCGTCTTCATTTAGAGAGATAAAGTGAAAGAGGCCGGATGAGCATTTGAATTTTGAATTGTATTGTTTAATATGCTGTTGTCTGCATTAATGCTCCTTGTACTGTTGTTGCATTACAATGGTTGGAACTGTTTTTTTCATTGTTGTTGATATAGAAGATATGGCTGTGCTAGCCTTATCAATTCTGATACTACCCCTTAATCATTGATGGTGATATTGTTGTTCGGAGCGCTTTTTACAATTTTATTTGTATTGTTGTTTGATTATTGCTTGTTTTCTAATACATATTACTGTAATATACTGACAATAGGCAACACTCCTGATTTCCAGTTTTATTTATGGAATAGGAATGTTATGCTTAGATGCAACTGCTGGTGTTTTTATTTCTGAGTTCTCCTATTTCTGTTCATGTTGCTATTGTCATTGCTGTTATTGTTGTTGTGTTTACAATTGTTCCTGACTTACACTTATTGATGGCACTTCCCTTCCCATGTTACAGACGACTAGTTAATCAATAAAAACCTTCTGTGTTGAAAAAGCTCAGGAAGTCTATTGTGATTGGAGAAAAAAGGTGAAAATAACTAGAAAGTCACCCTCATCATTAGCGTACCTCTTCAATATTAATCAGTTAATGTTAAGAAATCAATATATAAAATCTGACAGAGTATATAAAAATATACACAGAGATGGAGGCAAGGCTATGTAGACAGATGGGCGATAATACAGCAGGTAGCCATAGACAGGTGGTAGGAGGTAAAGATCACTCAGTGCTCTTTGCTCTGCTGGGTCTCTCTGGGTAGCAGAGTTCGGCACTCTCCCGGTAGCAGAGTTCGGCACTCCCACCTGATCCCTAGCGTCTCCTAATTCTGTTAGTAAAGACTAATACTATAAATATTGGTCAACTAGCTATGAATAACACATAATATTTATACAGCAAAGTACGCTAATTTTCACTTCTCTCCCCTTTTATGCATAATGGAGGGCCTCCTTTCTCAAAGAGTAACTTGCTAAGTTGAAAGTCAATTTCATCCGAGACAGGGAACACTATCAACTTAAGTTCTAATGGATACTGTTTTTTTTCTGTTTATTTTAAGAGGCTGGGGGTTGCTGCTATTTGTTTTCAGAAACTCTAGCTCCTTTTCTAGGAACAATTTGAGGCAGTCATCCATAAATTTCAGGGAAACTTTACACGAACTCAATTTGTTTCTACGTTCTCACTTATGTAAGCGATGTCTTTTCAGGATTTGAGTACTTGCTATGACATCAGAAAAACGACCCCAACAGTTTACAAGGTTAGGGTACTACAAATCAACTATTCTTTACAGAAATAATTCTATGTCAATAATCCCCGGTCAGAAACAACATATTCCCTGAGACTTGAAAACTAATACTGGACTCGTAAAAGTCTGATTAATCTTCTAAAGTAACACAACGAAAGGCCTCCCTGACAGGAATGATAGATGAATTATTATTGAGATTTGATGTAGATACTAATTTGATTGATTTTCATACAAAACTAGGCAGTAACCACGGCAACCGTCTCCCCTTCTCATTGTTTTCCTGCTGAGAGGGTTAAGGTGCTTCAGGCACTGTGTGCGAAGTGAAGTTCTCACTTCTTGAAAGTCAAACTTTTTACCATGCAACCTTCCATTGATTCTTCCTAGCTGATAGCTGTTTTCCTTTATTTTACGAACCTACAGGTTAATATTGACTCGTTTTGCTGACAAGACCTTGAGAGGAGCTATAGAACTGTTCCTGATAGTATGCTTTTATTACGTAGTGACTGAATATTTGAATAAACTTCTAAAACATTAAACTTATCATTCTGAAATAAAAACAGAACACTATACATTTGGATTTCATATTGCTTAACATTATTTAACTGCAAGAATTAAATCCTACCGCAGAAAATGGAATTGTATACACATTACCTAGGATGCACCTATAATATTTAACCTGCAGATACATTAAAATACGGGAATTCGTTATCCGTAGTAGGAAGAAATGCATCATAACGGCCTTGGCCTAATGCGCCCATTTGATACATTCAAAGACGTGTGGATTTTTCCAAATATTTACACCTCCTATGCCTGCTTTAAATGGATGTCCACAGTTTATTAGGCTTAAGTGCTGTTTTCACATTGGTTGATATTGTTTAACACCAGAATGTGTTCGTCCTAATTGTTCGCATGGCACTGTGTCACGAGTTAGAAACTGCGTGTTTCTACCGTTTGCATGGCACTACTTGACGATTCCGTAAGTGTAATTTTCACACTTTGTCAAAAGTTTAAATGCTTAGAATGTGCTCTTGCCGCTATAATGATAGCCCTTTTTAAAAGCTGCAGTCGGAGGAGATGTGTTCTTACTGAGGCTCTGGCACTCGTGATCTAGATCATCCCATTTTAAAGAACGGTAAGTGAGGGTGCGCTCCATAAACATTACAAAAGGGGAGCTATTAGGGTTGTAGAGGATGATGGGAAACCTCAAATTGCCAAATGCTTCACCACATGCAGAGCCTGTTAGGGCATCATGGTGCGCCATGGCCGCTTTATCACAATGTGAGGCACTGTGGGTGTAGACCCCTGGAAATCAACACGGCGACATGTCTATTTCGGCATGTTTGTTTGATAATTGGGTAAGTTTAACGTCCAGCCAACCCTTTTGTTTTTTTACCAGACTGCACAAGGTGATGCTTTTTTAGCTGTGGGTGATCATATCTAAGATATGATTTAGGAGAAACCCGCCACTGGGTGCGATACCCTACTTGTTTCGAGGAGGGGCAAGGGGTCTTTTATGCGCAATGCCCCATAGAAAGGACACCACACACCCAGCCTTTGATGACCCTGTTGGGAGCACATGATGGACAATGGACCCCAGACTCTTTGATCCATGTGACATAAGGGTTAGTGACATGAGAGAACAATCAAACGACATGGGACATTCCTAAATTTGGTTTGTGACTAAATTGAGGGTTTGGACTCCTAATTTCGACACAGACACTGTTCGATATAGTGACATTCGACATGACAATTTCTTAAATTTGCCAGGGTGACATGGGGGACCCCCATCTACACCCCACCTCATACCCTCAGACATGGAAATTAAATGTTACATGACTATGTCTAATTTGACATGCAACTCTAGGGATCCCCCATCTAGACCCCTCGCATTGCTTGAACACAAAAGCCCGAGACTAGACTTTTAGCTAATAACGTTTTGCATCTTCCACTCCAACCTTTCACCACCGATTGCAGATTACAGGGAGTGAAAACGAGGCTCAGTTCCCAAAGGGAGGCCTTCCCTTCATTAGTGAACTCATCTCAAGACTGAAACAAAAAACGCATTTTGCTCTCATTCTGATTTTCCAAACTCATCCAACAGAACATGAATACTGCATGAGCGTCAAACTTTTCCAGTCGGGCGGGCGCCGATCGCGAGTTGAGAATTTTCTATCAAATGTGGTATCACACGTACTACACAACATTAGCTGCAATTTGACGACGTTGCAGAGAAATCACATATGTTAGAGACAAAACTCTTTGTTAAACTTGTGTAAAATACCCCAAATTGCCAATTTCAAATAATTACATTACTCCTGTGTGCGCATTTTCTGTAATATCATGATATCACATGAATATCGGATCTCAAAGTCGTGTAGTGTAATATGGTTACAGTTAGATCTAGGAGGGTCTCCAGCCAGGCGTTAAAGTGTTAACCAAGGCCCTTTAACGTTATCCAGGGATGAGAACTACCGATCAGGAGAACTCCCACTCCATGTACCTGTACCCTAATAGGCTATGGGTGTAATTACCAGTATTTACTGTATATTAACGTATGAATCTTCCCGTGGTACGTATTAAAATTCAAGCAATGCCTGAAATCCGCTTAAATATGGGGCCTTCAGAAAGTATGCATCAAGGGGACAGGGGGGGGGGGGCGGGGTGAAAGGTTGGGAAATATGAGTATATATGGAAGGCTGGCCCATATTATGTGAATAAAAAAGGAATAGGTATCATTGAGCGAAAATAAGTACGTTTTCAGTAAATTCTACATTGAGCTTGAATTTCTATTGGTTATTCCTATTGACATGAACGTTTAGAACACTGCTGAAACTGTTATGAGGAAGCCTTCATCAATAATCAAGGAAAGGCAATTAACTGTGCGGCGCATTTCAGACTTCTCTATTCTCAGGTATTGTATGGACTAATTTTAGCGGGAATAACACATGGTAATGTGTAGCACAAAGTGCTCGAACTCAAACTATATAACTTCAAGACTCATAATTTGTTTCTTGTCCAGGGTTTATGTAGATGTACTGGAGGGTTCCTTTTTTTACCCTATATGATAATTCAAATAGTGATTAGATGGATCAAACCAGTCACCCATAACCACTTGTCTTTACTAGCGTATTTTTATAACTGTCTGGTGATAGAACATACATGTCATAATAGGTCGATACAACACCAATACCAAGCCTTAGTTTGATCGAAGGGTGAAATGGTGAACCTCAACCCTGTAACAGCGTTTGACTGGGGCCCTTAATCGAGGGGGGAGGGGTGATGTCGCATACTAAATATAAAACTGCCATTGACTAATTAAGTCGCATGCCTCTTTAGTTCCTCAGAGTGTCGAATATGTCGAATTACAGAAAGAGATCAGTGTTGCATGTAGTCACAACACAATAAATTTCTACAGGATTTCGTTCTGGGGGCCATTTGCACTGAGACCTCCAGGGCCCTTCCCTTAGGCCCCTGTCACCCCCTGCCCCAATCGTCCACTGCCCTAGTCCCAGTCGAGTGAGTTTGTTTGTTTGTAGGGTTAGTTTAATGTCCGGCCAACTATTCTGGGTTCTTTTACCAGACTGCACAAGGTCAAGCTTTCAAGCTAGTTTTACGCCTCATGGGCGGTGACCAAATCTATGATATGACCCGCCACTGGGTGCGATACCCTACTCTTTTCGAAGAGTGGCAAGGGGTCTTTTATGTGCAATGCCCCATAGAAAGGACAGAACCCATCTGGCCTTTGATGACCCCGTTGGGGGCACAGGGCTCCTTTTAGTGTTTCTTACGACAAGCAGGAGATACTGAGGAAACATTCTCCCTCCCCGGTCCCCCACAGGGGAGTGACAGGGAACAGGCAGTCGGTTGTAGGGGAGGGGCTCTTTGTTTTCTGGGAATACTCTAACATAATGAGTGCTAAGATAGGACAATGCGCGCTATATATAGACTACCCCCACGTGACAGGGAAAAAGGCGATCCGTTTAGGCCCGCTGCATTGTGGGGGCGGAGCGAGCTGACAAAGTTATCTTGGGGCCCTAGACCATTTAAATCGACAAAGCGACACCCGTTCTTACATTTTGACAAGGTTACGGGTCTTAACCGTTAAGATCAACACAGGCTTTCGGTTATATTCTGACAGGGAGAAATTAGTTTGAACCCTTAAGATTGACACAGCGATGGGGCCTTTTATTAAATTCTGTCAATGTTGTGGACCTAATTCTTTAACATAATATTGACACAGCTACACAGCCCTTTCTTAAATTCTGACAATGTTATGGGTCTAAACCTTTACAACTGTCAGTGACATAGCCCTTTCTTAAATTCTAATAAGGTTATGGATTTTAACCCTGAGTCAGAATCAACACAGCCTTTTCTTAAAATTTGACAGGTGACATGGCCAATTTTAGTGAAAACAACAGGCGTCAGGGGCCATTTCTAAAATTCTTAAAATCACTGCACGAGGCCGTTCTTTAACATCAACACCCAACATCTGGACACCTCCCCCCACCAATCCAGGGTCCAAATGTTTTCTTCTGTGCTTGAGGGAAACTAAATAAGTGACAATGTCTATGTTATGGTTAGAACTGGTTATTCTCCTGAAAGCCTCTATTCCAGCAATACAGCTTAGTAAGCGTAGGCCTGTGTATTTGGGAAGAGCGTCTGGCGTTTGAAACCATGAGTGAGGTGGGGAACTACTTTTCTGGGTCTTTGGGTACCAGCAATAGGTTATCAGTGTACCATACTTTCAATTTTCTTTGACACTTGTTCCCAGCATGGTATGCCAATAGCCTATGGCTGGTAACCAGTGGTCCATAAAAGTCGTTCTCCTCCTCATTAATTTTGAATGATATTGTATTGGGAACAAGAGGTCGGTACAATTCTATGTACCATCGTGAATAAAGTAGGACATTAAATTTTGTGCTTTTCTTTTTCGTTTTTGTCTCTTTTTTTCAGTAGTTAATGCTCCATGTACATAGTTTGAAAGGAAAAATTGGCACATTTTGCTATATGATTTTTTTTTAACATTAACCCCACACCGTCCAAGTTGCAAATGGATCACGTGACAAGGACCATGTCACGTGATCCAGACCCCGGCGTCTCCGAGTCAGTGGCTACAACTCGTTTCTCGTTTTTCTACCTCCCTTTCCCCTGACCCCTCCTCTCGGGGAGGTGTGGCTAACATTTCACAGAATTTCTTTCTCAGTGCTCCGTTTTACAATCGTATTTCCGGTTCCGTTATCGTGTTTAAGGTCTCACAATGGTGATCTTGAAGTGGTAAAAAAATACAGACACCCACCTTTCGAGTGCATCACCATGGCAACCGTGCAATGGGATAGGAGTGCAGCCAGTTTTTCTTCGTGTATAAGGATTCAAATAACATTGCAGAAAAGAAAGGACACGGTTTTTTTTTTTACAATTCTTTGAAAGAGAGAGGAACAATGGACAACTTTAAAATGAAGAAAAATACCGTTTTATGAGAATTTTAAGAGGTGTATGTTCATGAAAGTTCTGGTTGATAATCAAATAGTATTTTTTTCTTTGACTCTAAACCCCTAAAATCGGCAGTCACACACTGACAGGCGAATTTCATTGTCTGAAATCGGTCAGGGCCTAAGTGACAGACCCTTGAGCCTGTCACATCTTACTCAAGTCCCACACCCACTTGGCTGATTTTACCTCGCTGATAGTGTTTTTTGACAAGGGGATCATAGATGGAGTATTGAAACGTATATGTGACGTCTGATCTGAATCAGTACAAAAATCAGCTGATTGATTTCGTAAAGCCAACCGTTTGGCGTTTGATGCACTGATTCAGTCTTTTCAAATGCGATATGCCACAGTTATGGCCACATTGAAAATAATAAGCGGCAATAAAAAAAGCTGTATTGACCGTTTCTAAATTCAACATGCGACATAAGGAGGTCCCCCTGCACCTGTCCCTTATCCAAGGCCCCAAAACGAATATGTTCGGCTAATGGAGAAACAGATGGTCCAAATATATTCTTACAATATACTAGTCTACCACTGCAGAATCCAGGTGGGAGGGGAGGGGGTGCTAAGGGGGTCCTGCCCCCATCCCTCTATTGATGAACTTCCAATCTATAAAGAATTGTAATATTTATACACAAAAGTGCCCCCCCCCCCTTTTCAAACTCCTAGACCTGCTGCCTCTGTATCACAAACTACTAGGACAGAGTTACAGTCGATCCTAGCCAATGTGGTGTTTTAACGTGGGACAGAATGTCTTCTCCTCAGAGCCCAGCCTGACCCTGTCCTCCTTACGACACGACTCTCCCACCACCTCACCCCCCTACCCCGGGGGGAGGGGCGGGGGGCACTTGGACTTGAAAAGGTTACCCATTGACAGATGGACCTGCGATGTGGGTGCGGTGTATATCAAAACCGAGGGGTGGTCAACCACTTTTTAGGCAAAGAAAGGGTGGTGGTGAAGTACATCCACAGAACAATTTAGCGGCAATAACTCGAAAGTTAGCCTTATTGTTATTTTATTTCATAAAAAACAGCTAATGAAACTTTATCAGAAATTTTTCCTATGCAATTTTGGTATTAATTTCTGTACATTTTCTGGTATTTCCCAGAGGCAGACTTTACACTGTAGGCCCGGGCAGAGAGGTCACTCTGCAGTGGGGGATCCAGGATTTTGGAAACGGGGGGGGGGGGCTATGAGGGGCAGTCAACTAAAATTCAGAAGTAAAAAGCAGGGGCAGTGTGGCAGTGGGTACTAACCTCCAAAGATCAGTCCCCCCTTGGATCCCACTGCCTAGGGTGACCTGGTAGTTTTCTGAGTGCAAGGAGCGCATGTTTTGACTGTCTTGTAAGTATCCAGGTCGCTTTAAAATAGATGTGGCCTGTTTCATAAAAAGGGATATTTCATGTTCTCCACATGGGAACCTTACAAAAGTGGATAAATATTTGAAAAAAATGTTTCATAGGGAAACCTCCATAAGTGGCAGGGGTATATATCGTCAGCCCTTCAAATCAAATGGGTTCCAACTAAAACTGAGGCCTTTCCAGCTAAATTGATGTGGGTTCCATCTTTGAATTTTTGACAATATTTCTTTTATTTTACATGTATATTTCTGAAGATCAACGGGCTTTTTTTTTAGAAACCTAGGAACCCTTACTGGCTATGCCAATGTAGGGTATTTTCGACGATTTTTCATACTTGAAATGCTTGAAAATGGGTATCAAAAGAGTCTCCAACTGCTGAATTATTTACCAGACTCATATGAATTTCGTTTTGATAACAACACCTCAACGACTTACAAAATTGTCATGACACTTTGATCAAATTATCAGGTTTTCCCATAACCAAAATATCTTGGTGGCTATATCGGGTTGTGCCTCAAAGCCCCTTGTTGGGTAAAGATGGAAAGTGAGGGTGGGACTTAACTTCAGAGTGTCTTCATTGATTTCTGCCTTTTATGTCGGCCTTGTGACTCCCTTCACCTGATTAGTCTGAACGAGTCGACCGAACTTACACGCGCTCACTCAGCTTCACTCAGCGTGCATTCTGAATGAGTCGACCGAACCTACACGCGCTCACTCAGCTTCACTCAGCGTGCATTCTGAACGAGTCGACCGAACCTACACGCACTCCCTCAGTGCACACTCAGCCCTATCCCAGCATGAACTCTGATAAGTCGACTGACCCCCTGGGTACTTCCTTTATCAGTGTGTCTGAAATATTTAAATGAGCTACTGATATACCACTGATTTCCCTCTCTAGCTCATTTAAATATTTCGGACACACTGAAATACCACTGTTCAACTACTGGAATCATACTAATTTCCACTGATTCACGAATGAAACCCTAATGCAATCCCTCTGCTATTTCTTTACTGATTTCACACTGAATTTCAACTTTATTTTATTCTGGGCAGTAGCTAGGAATACACATGCAAATTCAGCGAACACTCAGAATGTATGCATTCTGAATAAGTCGACTGAACCTAGATGCACAAATTCAGTGCACACTCTGAATGAGTCGACCGAACCTACACACACAAACTCAGCACAAACTCAAAGTGCACTCTGAACAAGTTGACCAAACATACATGTTCGGTGAATGAGTCGACCAAACCTACACGTGCTCACTCAGCATGGAGGATGCGCTCAGTCACATTGCTCAAGCAGAACAGCAACTATGTATACATGAAAAATCCTGAATTCTATGAAACATCTTTTCCACATTCTAAATTAGAAAACGACTGAACAACTCATATTGCTAAGCAGATTTAAAGGGCTGTCCATTCTTAACATGCATACATAGGGTTGGGGGTGGGGGATGGGATCAATGGCTCTAGGAATTAAAATACATTTTCAATCCATATCCCAGGCTAAGTGAGAGTGTTTGTGTGTGAAACACCCAACCCCTAAGGCTTACAATTCAAGAATCTTGATAGCGGTAGCATGAACAGACAACTAACCAAGCTTTGATAGGAATTGCTCACAATAAAGTAAATTACTATTGGAAACGGACCCCTCCATCTAGACCCCCAGCCCTTATGGCTCGGGGTGCGAAGACGGGTATCTTCCACCCCGATGGGCACACGAGGCACAAAAAGTACTCCCCCCTCTGAGACTACTTCGTTAATTATTGAGACAAATGCCTCCATCCCGCACCCGTCAACCCTGGCGCCGGTATGAGGGGGGCAGATCAGAGTAGGGGCTAGATATAGGGAGTGATATTAGACAGAGCGGGTCCTTTTTTGTAAAAGAGAGCAGGGATTTGTTTAGTTTGTGAAGTGAGCAAGGCACAGATTATGAGAGGACGCCGTAGTCATGTTTGCCCTTACTTTAGTTCTCAGGCTTTTAAGTTGATTGTTAATACTAAATCTGTTTTTCTTATTTCATTGTTCATTACAAATATATTTTTTTAAAGGACTTTAGTTCGTAATAAATGTCGAGGTTTACCCTTGGCTTTCAGTAAAATAGAATTTAATTAATATCTGTTCTTTTGACTTGCCCGACTACCCCAATGGATCACTGGGGAATGGGGAGGGGTTGTAGCTAGGGTATAGAACCCAATACTTGGTACCGACAACCATATCACGTTGTAGTTCTATGGTACGGGAAAAGATTGCAACATCATATTCAGTGGTTTTCATCTGATCTATGATATAACAAACAAAAGAAGTATAATATCATGTCGATAATCCTGGCCACAAGCTCCCATACACCCTGAGCGTCCCGATTTAGCCAATCAGAGATTCCTTGGCAAGTATTTATTTGACCGGAAATTTACTGTAAAATTTACTTTCTTTTATAATCCTTGTTTTTTCCAAAGTGGCTACATCGCCTCGTTTTAGGATATTTTTTAAATAAATCATGTCAAGGAAATGCATGTATAATATCTTTCTTCAGACATAACATTTTCACATGTTTTCTAGTCCCCCTCCAACCATTTTTTGTCATTATCATGTAATACGTAAGAAATGTACTAAATCCATTGACCCTCCCCCCACCCCCACTCCCCCCACACACACACCCACCACCACTCCCTTTGTGCATACAGACTTAATGGCCGCCTCCCTAGTGTAATATTCGTAAATCGCAATCGTATCATACCACTTGCTTGGAGGAATCTACAGAGAATCCACAACGATAATTAACAAATATGGCGGGACTCGCTTAGGCGGTATTAACTTCACGACATCTACTGAGTCTACTGAGGAGCAGCCACTCGTAGTTTACTGCTCCATACCTCTACCCCCGCCTTAGATCAACCTCCCACACCCGTCCCGCTACTCCCACTAATTACTGAGACCCGCCCTAATGTGATTGGGGGCGGCTTTTTGGGGGCATCTAAGGGGCCATACCCACTAAGCGATTTTACTGTCGCCAGGCAATGGGCGAATGGGGGAATCGCCAGTAAATCACTGAGCAACTCAGAATCGCTGAGCAACTCCCTCAATGTATGGTGCGGATTCTGGGCGACTGGCAACAGATTCTGGGCGATAGACGTAGACGACTCGTGACCGGATCGGCAGTAAAATCGACAGAAAGATATCAAAATTACTTGATATGACAGTCGCTCGGCAACGACGACGGCAAATCCCCCAGTCACCCACCACCCGGCGACGGTAAAATCGCCAAGTGGGTATGGGGCTTAAGACGACAATGACGGGGGTGAGAAAGGAAGCAATACCAAACGTCTAGTCTCTGCTCAACCTAGTGTGCCTGGCCTTTTGAGTGCAGGGGAATATAAGTTAGTCCCCGCTTACACAGCACTGCTCGACCTGATCGACCTAGCAGATTCAATGTAGGGGGCAGGGCAACTGGATTCCGTTCACTGAATTGATTTCGTTGTACGTTTGTTTACTTTTGTTGCTGTTGGTTGCTTCTTCTTCTTCTTCTTTTTTTTTTTACAACTTTTTGATGTCGCTTCTTTGTACATTAGCCCCCTCCCCCTCCCAACTTTTGCGAATTCTTTGGCTAAAAGTGAAGAAAGAGGCCAGGCTGCATGAGAGCAACCCTCAGATATCAATTATACTGACTTATTGTGGCAAAAGAGAAGAAAACACACAGGTAACCTTGAAGTACTTATTTGTTTTGTTTTAAAAGTATTATATCGGGTGTGACCATGTCCTACCTTGCAGCATCTGGCACCACGATATGCCGGGAAAATAGTCCCGGCTCTCCATAGCGTGATCAGGCACGGAGGGATTTAGATTTCTGTTCATTGAATTTCCATAGTATATGTATTACCACTAGGCTCCGTTTACACATGTGGTTCAGGTCACACTGACTCCGCATCTGAATCTATCCACATCATACTACTGTTGGACATTAAGGAGTTGATGTATCACAGGTTAGATTTAGGTTAAGATCAAAATGTCTTTGGTTTAGGCAATGGTTTAGGTGCAGGGCGTAATTCCTTCCTTCAAGGTACACCAAACTGTCTCACAGCTTATCTTTCAGTAAAGGTTATCCCACTTTCACAGCTCCGTGTGCCCATGCGGTGGCAGTACTGTGTGACCAATATACAGGTTGTCTCCAGGGTCTTCAGATATCACTCTGCAACAAATCCAGATATCACTCTGCAACGAGTCCCCCTCAGCACCAGAAAAAAAGTCCATGAAAACTGATTCTGGCTCCTCTAACTATATTACAAGTCCCTCCAGGATTCGGACCCACAACATAGGTGTTTTGAGGAGGTTCCTAACCTCTACACTATAAAGCCACATAGAGGATGAGAGGGGAACTGAATAATGTTGTCATGACATAATTTGCTGCTTACCAAAGCTCCTTTAAGAAACAGTTAAACAAATCAGCAACCAAATGGACTGACTTGTAACAGCCTATTTCGCTGGTTCTTGGTATGTTATGAAGTAAGTAACATGCGAAAGGACATCATTTTAGAAGTAGCAGGGTAACTATGCAGCTCAAAAATAATCAGGCATTTTTTGCTGGTGCAGTCTGAGCCACAGAGATGATTCTCCGGTGGAGATGTGCGAGGTGGCAGAGTGCGTTCTGACAGCTGGCTTGGGGGACTGGCTTTTGTCATCTTCACTCATCATCCAGGTGTGGAGAGAATCCAGGATTAGGATCAAGGCACCCGGCAGGCGCAACAAATAAAGGCATAAAATCTGAGAAAACTTTTAATCCATGGGTCGACAAATACCCTGCTTGAACGTTTTATATGAAGATTCCAGCACTGTTCTCCGTCATGACACAATCCTTTAAGAGTAATAGAACTTCATGAAGGGTTTTATTCCCGGTCATTCTAGCCCTCCTTACCAAGAGGCAGATCTGGATATCATACAGGCTTCCATGGCCCCTGTGTCCAGTAAACGCAATTGGTTCCAGAAGAAAATTTGTTGCCGTAATCCTCTCAAACCATCCCTGATTGATCAGAAATGGTGAAACACCTAATGGGTCGACACAATCTACTGTGGCAAGAAAGAACCTCCTTTAGTACTATCCGGGAATTGTCATAATAAAAACACTAGTAACCTTTTTGGCACTGTCCACATCAGATTTCAACTAATCGTGCGTTACCCCATCACACTGCCCTCGCTCTGTCATGGTGTGTCGATCTTGCTGTCCTCTTGTTAAACTAAAACTTGTGGCTCTTAGACCTTGTGGCTCTTAGACCCCCTCAATGTACCCTATATTGTGTTTTGGTACACCCTAAATTGTGACTGGCCCTGGCTGTCCTCTTGGTACACCCAAAGTTGTGGCTGTCCCTTCTGCCTCTCCTTTCAGTACACCCTAGGTTGTCACATTCCCATCTTGCTGTCCCGTCAGCACACTCAAAGTTATGACATTCACACCTCAGTACACTCAGTTGTCATGCTCACATCTTGCTGTTTTCTCGGTACAGTCCAAGTTGTGGTTGTCCCATGTCTCTATCAATTTGGTACACTCCAGGTTGTGTTTTGGTACATCCCTAGTTCTGATATTGTCCCACCTTGTTGTCTCATCAATATACACCAAGTTGTGGCTGTCTCACTGCATCAAAAGTTGTGACGTTCACATCTCACTGTCTTGTCGGTACACCCAACTTTGTGACTGTCCCACAATCCTAGCTGTCCTCTTGGAATGTTTCAAGTTGCAACTATCCCATCTCACTGTCTTTCCGTTGGGGCTGTTCCCTTGTTAAGCCCTAAGTTACAGCTGTCCCACCTCGCTGTCTCCTCAGTACTCCCAATGTTGTGACCCATCTTATAATGTTTCCCTGCACAGAGCCCGCTGCCTCCGTGACCGTGGTTCCCAGCGGTGAAGTGGGGTAAGCCGGGTAGAGCCTACTGCTCCCGACACCCCCACACAACAGACCTGCCACCCCTCTCCCCTCCAAGACTCCCTCCTGCCCAGCCCCACCACCACTAACCCACTGCTCCCCACCATCTGCCATCATCTCAGACCCCAGGCTTCAATAGCATCAGCCATGGGGCTCTAGGTGAGGTGTCTCGAAGAACCATGCTCATTTAAAAAGAAATGACAAATGAAAAGTGCCCTATCATTTTCACAATTTAATTCCTGACGCCTCAGACAGTCCTGAATCAGTTACAAATTAGAGTGGAATCAGTCCTGATTAGGTCACAAGTAAATACCAAGTCAGTCTCATCTCGATTTACTCCCAAATCAATCCTAGCCAGTCTTGAATTAGTCCAGTGTCAAATCCAGACCAGTACTGTTCTGATTTACTCCAAGGTCAGTCTGAAGTCAGTCCAAACTTGATTTACACCAGTCAGTCCCGAGCCAGTCCTGAGTCAGTCCTGAGTCAGTCTTGAGCCAGTCCCGAGTCAGTCCCGAGCTAGTCCTGAGTCAGTCTTGAGCCAGTCCCAAATCAGCCTGAGTCAATCCCAAATCAGTCCCGAGTCAGTTCCAAATCAGTCTCAAATCAGTCCTTAGTCAGTCCCAAATCAGTCCCGAGCCAGTCCTAAATCCATCCTGACTCAGTCCCAAATCAGTCCCGAGTCAGTATCAAATCAGTCATGAATCAGTCCTAAGTCCCGAGTCAGTCCCAAGTAAGTCCTAAATCAGTCCTGAGCCATTCCTGAACCAGTCCCAAGTCAGTCCTAAGCCATCCCTGAGTTGGTCCCGAGTCAGCCCTAAATCCATCCTGACTCAGTACCAAATCAGTCCAGAGCCGGTCCCAAATCACTCCCGAACCAGTCCTGAGTCAATCCCAAGTCAGTCCAAAATCAGTCTTTAGTCAGTCCTAAATCAGTCCCAAGTCAGTCTGGGGCAGTCCCAAACAGTCCTGTGTTAGTATCAAATCAGTCTTGAGCCAGTCCCGAGTCAGCCCTGAGCCAGTCTATAGTCAGTCCTAAATCAGTCCCAAATCAGTCCCGCGTTAAACCCGAGTGATTCCCTTCCCCGTGCATTCCTAAATCAGCTTCCCAATAAAACCACCACCACCCACCAACCAACCATCCAACCATCTTAATGCTGCACTGACTAAACTCTCTAACACACAGCTCACAAACAACCCCCTCTCCCCCATAACCGACCAATCAGGTGCGTCTCCGCCATTCACCTCCGTCATCGATTTCAGCCCGTCAGACAATCGTGTAAACCGTCTTCTATATATAGCGATATGCATCCGCTGTCAGGCCTCAGCTTGTTAGGCACCATCCCCCTCCCTCATCCCTCCACCCCCACCCCCGGCCTGCTCTGAGCAAACTGTAATAGACTCTTTGTCATACGAAACCAAATGCTGCTCAGGCTAGTATCGATATATTGTTTGTTACCGATTTCTTTTTTCCGGAGTGAAAAAAAAAGTCCTATGTTTTAAAGGGAGCCAAAATCAATAAAATTGCCAAAATTTTCAAACTCAGATAAGTATAGAAATAAGTTAGATGAGTCTAAGGTCAGTGGTAAAGTATTAGCTGTGGAAATTAGCTCAAACCGAAGTAGAATTCCATGAGAGATGGTAATATTTCCATTTGTCTGTAAACAAACCCCATTTTTGCGGATCCACATTAATTCATTTGAGCAAAGAAAACTTGTTTTTAATTATTTTCAACCATATTTCATGATTTAGATTTTAACATGGGCCAGAAATAGGCTCAAGGAATGGATTTCCATAATTATTTGAGTTGGAAAATGTTGATTTTATTGGTTTTGGCTCACTTTAAGAATCAGGAAATCAGAACCCTAGGAAAACAGAATTCCTTTAGGGACAATTTCCAAATTCTCCATACTTTCCCTGACAATGTGACAGTGACAGCGAATTTAGTATGCCGTTTTCCCTGTAAGGTGGCCACCCTTATTACTTAATGTATAACAGCTGAGGGCTTTCAGCATAGCAAGGTCTCGATTTTTGTACTTTTGAAAAAGTCGAACTAATTATTGTTATCTAAATGGATGTGATATCTCGGTTGATTCAAGTATTGAGGTGTAATGAAAACTATAGTTTGCATCAATACGTTACCAGAGTAAAGAATATCATGGAAAAAAAAGAAGAAAAGAAGGGTGTAGTATCTGTAAAATTGGCCATCTGACAAACCCAACGCAGTGGACACAGAACAATTTCAATACTATCTCGAACGGCTCAGAAACCGCCCGCGCCTTATCAGTAAAGTATTAGGTTGTCTGTTTTACCCTTTTTTCTTCTTATTTTTTTTTTTTTAACGCGTTCTGCATCCGGTCAATTAACGTGAAAATGAGATGAGAGTACATAAATTAGAACACTTTTAGACAGATATTATAATGAACCAGAAAAAGTGCGAAAGTTTACTCTGCAAAACTGACGTTAATACGTAAAATCCCGAAAATTTAATGGCGCATTAATATACTTTCACATTTTCGCGGTAAAGGGGGTCCCTAGTGGGGACGGTCTCTGAGCAGTTTGAGCAGAGACTGCATGCTAGTGGTTTCACCATATCCCAGTGTGGTCTATACAGAAATATCTAGGCCTCCTGGCAATAAGATCATTATTACACTGCGTTAGTTTAACGATTCCCTCCACTGAATACACCGCCTTCTACTACTGTAGGCGCCATCGATATACGTAGTTTTAATTTCCAGATTCATTCGCTTACATATAACGCCAAAAGTACGGCTAGGATGACGTTTTTGATGAAAGTTTTTTTTATACCTTGACATCTTACACGTATAATCATTTTCTTTGCAATTACATTATTGATGATACGTCGACTGAAATTTGTAATATCGTAAAGTGTATTAAGGTTATTATATTCTCTCTAATTTGAAATTCCAATTCAAGTTCCAGGGCAACATAGATCTACGTAACCTAATCATGATGGGGACTACATGTAAGAAAGAATACGCATTTAAAGTGCTGGTGTAGCTCTTTTGTTGTATTGATTATTTCTCTATTAGGAAATTAGTGAACTCTATACCATATAGACTCTTACTCTTGTTCTTTTTTACCTTGATAAATAGATAGGGGGACACTGACCGTGACCTATGGCCGGCCTCTCTTAGTGATTCCCTTTATACGATTACACACTGCCCTGAATGCACTCTACAATGCCCCCTCCCCTCGTATAACGTCTGATGTGCGGCAATTTCTAAACGTGTATTGCACCAGCGGTAATACATAATACATAACCCCATAATTATCAACACCTTCTGAATGGATAAAGATAAGGAAGGCTATCAATGACAGGCGCGTGGCTACAGCCCCAAAGGTGAGTGATTTCTCGAAGCATGATTTAAGTATATTTTGTACACAATAGTTTTTTCAGAGTTTTACAATAGAATTTCATAATCATTTGACTTGAGACTTGGTTTTGATGGATAAAACTAAAGAAAATATGATGGGCAAAAATAACAGGAAAAAAAAGAAGTCTGAGTGCCAGACTCATGATCGCAGTCAGTTACACTGGCGACACCTAGTGTCCGTTTTACACACTACCTCCGGACAGTGGCGCCCCCTGGATAGTCCCCCTAGTGTCAGAATTTGGAACTACCAAACCAGAAGACTCGCTAGGGGGCGTGCTTGTGCCGTGGCGGTAAACTAAGAGGGGGAAATGAGGTACTCGGGACTCTTTGGGGCCGGCTCTACCAGCTGTTGATCTGTGCGGGCCAAGAACTCATCATTTTAAACATAGTTGGCAAATCTACATGTGCGGGAATTCCACAAAAGGAAAAGTATTATCATTCAGGGGTGACATTTCCACAACAAAAGGAATTAAATTCGATCCGATGCAATGCTGTTAAGTCCACACAAAACGCTATTCAATACCAGCATCAGTGTTAAAATATGAAATATGGCATAGGAAATATTCCTAAATCATGCTTCGAGATATCATTCACCTTTGGGGCTATAGCTATAGCTCAACTAGTCGTTTCACAAACAGCAGAGAGAAACCATATGCGCGGCAGCCAAACGGCATGGTTTACAAGAAACCCATGAAGGTAGATCGTAAACGATCTAGAGTGAAAAAAATGCAAGAACAAGAATTCTGAACGGATCCTTGGGCTTGCCTTAAGATCATTGTTAGGACTTACATAATTTGGACAGTGTTGTGTGGTAGTTGTCAGAGGGCTCAAAACGTACCCCTACTTTTCTATTTTTTTAATTTAAAACCACGTCTTACAACTAAGATCTTCTAGAAGTTGGTGAAATAGTCAGTAAATTATTATTAGTAGAAATAACAATTTCATATCAAGGCAGATAATAGAATAAATAATGTCAACAGTAAATACAAGTCAAAAACAAATTTATATTTAAATACAAATAGCAGTATACACCACATATTTGTAAAGGATAGAGAAAGTTCTTATTATACGATATAATATAATGTCACGTAGCAGTAAACACCGCATACAGTCCAAGATGTTATTATTGGGGTTGGCATCGAATGATCCAATTGAAAACATCTAAATACTTCTGAAATTGATGACATGGAAATTATAACCCCCTGGCCCCTGTTGTCGGGGGTTTCCCCAGCCCTGGCCAGTCAGAAGGCCCGGCAACCACCTGTCACGTGTCACTCCATTGGGGGACAGGCAGTAGGGAGGTTTAGATATTGGTCCCCTGAACGCAAACCTGTACGTGTGTTGTCATTGAGTCCTAAAATAGCTCTCCGATTGGGAAAGGCCCCTATTAGAACAGAAGGGCCTCACATATGAGGCTAGACCAAAATATATTTGTTTTCAGGTAAAGTTTGATATTCAAAAGGATCAGGGTAGGTTGGTCCGATATTTTTATCTGCTTTATATTTTCATACTTAGACACTGAGGCTTTGGTAATGTTTAACTTTTTGATTCAATTTATAAATGTTTATAAACGATTTAGGGGAAGTTGAATAACCTAAACACAACCATATATTTTAATGGCCTAGGCTGTAGCATGTGGGTGAACGTCTGGCACCTTGCCAAATTGAAATGAATGGAGGGAATCACCACTAGAAGGGCGTATACAGGGGTTTTGAGTCAGTTTTTAACTTGTAGGAACCCTCCTTCATGTTGACATTTTTATTTGTCAGTAATCAAATTATCCATGCAGGAAAATTTAAATGCATTTTCCAAATGATTTATCAAATACATTACATCGTATCACATGTAAATTTGAGTATCAAAATGTAGTATTTTGAAGAAAAGAAAGGTGAAAACGTGGAGCTGTTCTCACAGGTGACCATACACGATTGCACGGTTTACCTTATATGGGCATGTGATGTCATTTGGCGAGTAAATTTCATTCTCTCAAGGGCGTCCTGCAAGACATTAGTGCAGTTGGTGTAATCACCAGAGTGGCCCTGTGTGTGCTCGCAAGTGCGGAACCGTGCAATCGTGTATTGTCCAGTATTACAGTATGTCCGCTCTGTCACACAGGGAGCCAGGCTGGTCTAGTCAACCGTGTCCACTGGGTGCCTGGGTCTTTCCTGACCACCACGGGACTATATCTATAATTAGCACTGCCAAGAGATCTTCATTATATTTTGTGTGGAAAATATTTTTGAATACCATGTTTATGGGACTATGTAGTCTAAAATAAGGGAAACTATATTTAGAAAACATGTCAGTTCTATACATGTAAGTCAAACTTTTCTAATATGTAAATTGCTATAGGCTTTGTCAGCAAATATTCGTTCATACAAAGACGGTCATTCAATACACGTGTTTCTTCAAAGATCTAAACCTCTTTTCTGTCCACCACGTGAACGTGACCCCTACCCTAACGTGACATACACGTTCACGTTGCCAATATCTAAACCTCCCTAGTGGGGTTATACACGTGATTGTCGCGTCCACCCCTCTGACCACCAGGATGAGGGGGTAGGCCACTACCACACGGTCTAGTAGAATATTCGACGATGCACCATCTCTAGAGAGTAAGACTAGGCTTTATTACACCTTAGTGTGATACAAGTTTAGTAGTTAAGAGTTTAACACAGGGTGATACAAACCTGGGTGATAACCAGCCTTGTATCACACTGCAGTGTGATACAGAAACTTTTTATTTTCTAAAATTCATGAAAAAATGAAATAATTAAGAAATAAATAAATCTAACATATGCATTATCTGTACAACGTTTCTAGCTACATTTTACTGCTTACTATTTGTGGATTTGATGGATATCAAAAGAGTTATATGAAAAAACATAGAAAAATGTGCAGCATCACAGTCCCACCATCACTGATTGCTGTGCATCCTTCCTTGGGAGCTCAGATCTAACAGAAAAGGTATAATAAATCCATAACCAACCTCGAAGGGAGTACTCGGGCAGTTATCACCCCTCGCCGGGACCCCGATATCAGCCCTCGGCCGGCCCTTCGGGCCCTGGCCTCGGGCTGATATCGGGGTCCCGGCTCGGGGTGATAACCTCCCTCGTACTCCCTTCTTGGTTGGTTATATGTATACAGCCGACAGGTTGCCAAAGGCTGCGCGGCACTCCTCACACTTCCCTGCGACCCCTACCCCCAACCCACCCGATGCATGCCCATATATGGAGACGGCCCTGGGGTAGTGACCACCCGACCGTCCGTGCACAGACCAGTAGGGGCGGGCGTACACAAGGACAGCCAACCAATGACCACAGGGCTGAGTGGTGTACCCCCCCCACCCCACTCACCCACCCACCCACCGTCCGTGGTACAGATCAGAGGGGGCGGGCCTCCACTTGGACAGCCAACCAATGACCACAGGGCTGAGTGCTTCACCCCACTCCCTGACTGACCTGACCACTGTGACTACCGAGGCTTGAAGGTGGCGACCCAGGCCATTAGGAACCTTATATAACCCATTGGCCCAACACAATGGACTGTTAACTACTACACAACTTTCCGTTATGTACTCAACTGAATACAAAGGATCGACGTTCGACCCTTATAAGTGAAAAAAATGTTAGTCATTCACGTAAATACATCAATACAAATCCATTTTTTTCACTAAAAACCGTAAAGGGAAAACTAAGGGGTCATGAGGGGGTTAGTACACGTTTAGTACTACTTGGGAAACACGGCACAGAACTGTTTTACCTAGACATTCACTTTACCGCGAAAAAAACAGGACAGAACTGTTTTTTCTGGTAAATTTAGTACTACCAGTAAAACGGACAGGACAAACTGCAGTTTAATATCTAGTAAGTCAATTTCTTTTACTCATACATTTAGTTCTACCGGGAAAACAGTCATTACATGCAGTACTATCAGGAAAACGGGAAAAAACGATGGATTATTTTTTCACTCAGTTCTACCAGGAAAACACTCAGTTCTAGTAAAACGGACAGGACAGAACTGCGTTTTACCTGCTGGGTCTCCTTGCAGGCCTGGAGAAAAGCAAAGTAAAGAGATGAATTAATTTACTATTTACATGTAAATTGGTTGTTGATTCACGTATGTGTCATAAATAAGGTCCAGGCACCTGAACAGACACATACGGAGTTACCGCACTTTCTGTTTTTCACAGAACAAGACTTCTGATTCCCAATTTGGTATGTCAGGAGCCATACCATGCCTTCACCACCAAGATAACTGTAAACAACATTTTGTTCCCTGAGACACACAACTCATTTAAGTTTTGAGAACCTTTACAGTACCCTCAGCATCAAGTTAACTATATACACAACATTCTGTACTTTCTTCAAAAGACTCGCCATCCGTTGTAATTTGTTACGTCTTTTTTTATTTATGTCTACGTTGTTATGTTTGTAGCTCCATATGACTAGGTATTTTTTCTTGTAACCCGTTCCCTCCTTTCGTGTGTACTCCGACATATGTCCCTGTCTTCCCACATACCAAACTCCCCTTATGTTTCTACTCACTAATCCATCTCTGCCTGCACCCATAGACCAACACATGACTTTTTTTTTTCTTTCTTATTTTTCTTTTTTCTCTCTCTTTTTTTTAGATTTCATTACATCTTTTCAAAGGTCTCCTGGATCTCCTGGGCCTCAACAGAGTTTAATATGGCAATTAATTGTATCATTTGCTTACGGATGTTCACTCGTAAGAAGTAATCAATTACTACTTCTCCTTTGAAATGTCAATGGCTCCAGATATATTTCCCAAGCCCTGAGGTGCTAGCTGCTTCAGAAATATACCAGACCCATATAGGTCTTACACTAATGAAGCCTTGAAGGTACTACAGTAAAACCCCTGATTCAACCCTCAGCTTAGCAAATTTGGGTTCTACCCAACCTTATACACTAGCTATGTTACTTCTGAAAATAGGTTCTGAGAAAAATACCGAAAGCTGCTCATAAGTCAAGACGCTGCTTAAAACCATAGTCCCCACTCAAAATTCATGATCAAATTCCCTGTTCTTTTGCTGAGGTTTCCATTTCCCACTCTAAATTTTCCCTGTCATAGTTTAGACGATTTCTTTTTTTATCTAAACGTGTATAAGTTTGAAATGTCATGAAAATTGTGTGACACATTGGGCAAGAATAAAAAATATCATTCTCAGAAACGTGCAATCTCGTGAAAACGTGAAAATCCAGAAATTGCGCGAACACAATGTAGATACCTATATTTTGGTCAAATATTGAAATCTCCTGTGATTTACCTGAAAGGGATTTTTTTTTGCCATTTTCCCTTTGCCATGGGGATCCTGTAAAATAGACATTTTACGGTACTACTGGCGGGCTGGGGGTCGGATCCCGGCCCTGGAGGCAGTGGGTTAGTAGCACCCCCGGGAAGGTAGTAGGTAGGGGGTTCCTTCTCTCCTCCAGGGTGGCAGGTAATTTGCCGGACGTCTGGCCCCCTTTCATGTTGTATTTACGGCCCGAGTTTCGGTATATACCTCCCGGGGGGGGGGGGGCATTTGGGTCTCAAAGCAAGGTGTCCACGCTTTTTCAGGAATCAAAATAAGACCTTTATAATACCTTGTCGGGTACCAAAATAAGACCTTTTCAAGAAGATTTTTTGATCTATTAAAACATTTATACATTCTACCAGAAATAAGTAAACATTGAATTGACAGGAGGAGAAATTATATCTTGTAGTAGATTGAGATTGACCAAAAAATAAGACCTTTCTAAGACCTCTGGACCTAAAATAAAACCTTTATAATAGCCTTATAGTTATAAATGGCAAAACCAAAATAAGACCATTTAAGACCTTATAATACCTGCGTGGGCACCATGCAAAGGGTAACGCACTGCCAAAGGGACCTGCGAAGTGGGGGCAGTCAACGTTAATATAGCGGGGCGCTCAACCACTTTTTATACAAAAAAGAAGGGGGGGGGGGTGAATTAATCCACAGAACAATATAGAGGTATCAACTCCAAGGTTAGCCTCATTGTTACTTCATTTCATAAAAATAACTAATGGAGTTCTACCAGAAGTTTCCTAAGGAATCTTGGTGATTTTTGTATGTTACCTTGGAATGAGACACTCTGATTTTGAGGGGCGGTGATCTGACTCCCCAAAAAATGGGGGCAGTCAACTAAAATTCAGGAGCGGTCGGTCACAAAAAGTAGGGGCAGTAGTTTGGCAGTGGCATAGGCATGCATAACTTATGTATCTCTCAGGGTACCAACCGAGAGTCCATTTTCAAATTCCCTGTGTTTTCCCTGAGATTTCCCTGTGCCGCGACAATTTTTCCTTGTGTCATATCCAGTAAGTTGTTCAAATTGAAAAGCCTTTGGGTGCAGAAATTTTTTAGACGATCCAACAACAAAGTCGAATGTCTAATATCTTAAGAAACAAGAATTTCAGTAGCTGGCCAAATAAAATTCTCTGTGTTTTCCCTGTGTTTTGGTAAAATTTGCAAATTCCCTGTGTTTTCCATGTCAGGGATTTTTGTTGTTGCCATTTTCCCTGTTTAAGTGTTTTCCCTGTGTGGTTGGTACCCTGGTAGTAACCATCAAGGGGCCAGTGCCCCCCCCCCCCCCCCCCCCCGGCATATACCTGCGGCTGGGGCAGGGGGTATGGGGGTATAGGTATGGGGGGGGGGGGGGGCACATGAGGGATGACGGCACGTGACTGACACGTGAGGAACACGTGTCAGGGGCCGTTTGAAGAAGATCCTGGGTCTGACCAGGGTCTGCTGGGTTTTGAGGGTAATTAACATTACTGGGGGTATGTTGGGGTATACCGTGTAGCGTGGGTGAGTGATGGGGTGTTATATAGGTGGAGTGATGGCTCAAGTTATAGTATTGTGGGATTGAGATATATTTCTATGTTGTTGGTGATTCTGCCTTTGGGTGATCGAATCTTTAGGTTTTGAGTCAGTAACATATATATTGCTGGACATTTGGTAAGGTCTGTAGCGTGTAGCGTGGGTGAGTGATGGGGTTTCATATAGGTGTAGTCTTGGCTTAAGTCATATCACTGTAAGATTGAGATATATTTTTACATTGTTTATGATCCCGTCTTTGGGTGATCCCATCGTTAGTTTGCGGGGTAATTAACATTACTGGGGGTATGTTGGGGTATACCGTGTAGCGTGGTGAGTGATGGGGTGTTATATAGGTGTAGTGTCGGCTTACGTCATATATGTAAGACTGAGATGTATTTCTATGTTGTTGATGGTTCTGTCTTTGGGTGATCGAATCTAATAGTTTATCAACAAACCCCAAGTCATTAACATGACATAGGATTTTTTGAGGTCTACTCTGAAGCATAGGTGAATGATGGGGGTTTACACTTGTGTGATGGCTTAAGTCATATATATAGTACTGTAACATTGAGATCTATATCGATGGCTTAAGTCATGTCAATGTTGGATTGAGATATATTTCTACGTTGTTGATGATTCTGTCATTGGTTGATTGAGACTTTAGTCATTAACATTTCTGGAATTCTGTTGAGGTCTATGATGTGGCTTGTTTGAGCGATGGTGTTTTACATAAGTGTAGTGACGGGCCAAGTTAAGCCATATCACGGCAAGACTAAAGTTGTTACTGATTCTGTCTTTGGGTGATCGAATTTGTGAGATGAAGGACAACAGGGAACCCCTGAGACCAAGAATTGCTGCTCCCATGCTCTTGAAAACTGAATGAAGCGGTTTTGTAACAGCGAAATTAAACCAATATACTGAGTTTCTTGCCATGGCAGAGAGAAAGCCCCTCTAACCCTGAACAGATCCGACGAGCTGAACCAGGCATTGATAGTGGCAGGTAGTGTTGGGATCAGGACAGGACCTCCCCCCGCCATGGATTAGCTCCTAGTGACATAGTTGGGTCGCCTGATACTTCTGGCGTCTTGCTCTTGCTCGTTTTGTAGAAGATTGACTAAAGCTTTTATGATTCCAGGAATAGATACTGTCATTAACTCAACTGCGGATCTAGGGGGGGGGGGGCGGTAGGGGGCGCCCCCTATTTTTTTTGCCAAATTTTGTGATTTTGTTTTTAATTCTCTGACCCGGAGGGTCAGGTGGAAAATTTTACAATAGGGCGCCCCCCTATTTTCTGGGAATCGGATTCCTCAAATTAAGTCTACATGGATGTAAGTTGGGTTTGATATAAAAAAAAAAAAAAAAAAAAAAAAAATCGGAAGAAGCTAATTAGCTATGACCGTGGTGCAAATCTGAACTGTGTCTGTTTAATATTTTACCTGTTTATTGTCATTTTGCCACTGTTTAGCTTTCATTTGGAAATTATCTTGCATCTCCAAAGTCTTTGATGGCCTTTGGAAACCATTTGGCCACAACAATCGTAGTCACTTGGCCACATCAGTAGCCAAAGACAAACATTTTGAATTGAGACAAAAATCTGAAAACTTACATCCTACACTCGGCGCGCCGGGCAAAGTGTCCACCTGGTGGTGGAAAAAGGCGTGAATTAAGGCACAATCAGCGAGCAGCACGCCCGCCATTTTACTGGTCACGTGACCACGATTCAAGCGACGGACGCCGGCTGCCGTATTTTTCTCCCACCAATTTAATCTAAAAAGGTTTTTGTCTTGAATAATTGAATTAATATGGATGTTTCTTGTCAGTGTGCGTCGCCAGTGAAAAAGCTCACTTTCGATAAGCGACATTTTTTACTGTTTTGTTATTGGTTGTCCATTATATTGGTGTGTTTTTTTAATTAGGGAAGTTTTTTTCCGATGAACCGCGAGTAGGCCACTTATTTTTGGCACTAGGTACCGATTCCTCAACTTTTCAGCACGCCTCCCCATTCACTACCCATAGGCATATATCCGGGCCTATATAAACATATATTATTAACATGGTAAAATATGGACGTCTTTTCTTTTGTTTTAGTCATTTTAACCATAGAAAGCTACTTAAAAAAAGCTCCATAATTCCTACACCAAAATGACAAGCCTTTCGTCAATGCACACTGCTTTTGATCATACCAGGGCAGTGTCCAATATTAAGGGTGCACCCTTCACCCAGGGTGCATTTTTTTTGCAGCAGAGTGCATTAAATCTAATAGTGTACACCCGGCAGATGCACACATTTTTTTATGGAATAAACAGCCTTATGTCATTGAGGGTGCAATGAATGGCGACAGATGCACACATTTCAAATCTATGCACCCGGCGTGCACGTCGATTCAAACCTTAATTTCAGACACAGGTTATTATTCATAGGACCACATAAAGGACCCAACCCTCTCTATAGATACAAAGTCTCTGGTCCAGAAACCTAAGACGGTCAGAGTGTTGCCCTCCTCTGACTGGCGTACTTCTGTGTTGCCCTCAAGGAGAACCTCTCTATCAGGGGTCTGTTCTATGGTCCTACCCACTCCAAGGGTAGGCCTGACCCAACTTGACCTCAGCTGACCTCTGTGACCTCACCGGGTCAAGGTCAGTGTCAAGGTCAGCAGAGGTCATCTTAGAAGTGGGTCCGGCATACAGAGTGTTACTGTCCTGGGCTGTAGACGCACAGACAGACAGGATTTGTATTGTTTATTTTCCTTAGATATTGTACCAAACACTTAAAGTTTAGCAAATGAGTTGTTCTACATTGTTTTGGGGACCATCTATTATAGAGGCCCCCTGGCCCCTGCTCTTATTAACCTTAAGAGGAAAACGGGATCTTTTGTGCATAGGGTGCAGAATCCTACACACTATTGCCCTGAGGAGCAATATGCCTCATGTAACATACCGGGCCATAGGTCATGACCCTGGTACAAAACCAGGCCAAAATCAAACCAGGGAGCCTTGGATTAGCGGACCAGTGCTTTACCATTAGGCTAACTCTCCTCCCTTGTTGTTCATACATCTTAGTTCCCCGAGTCCAGTAACGTCTCTGGACACGATGCCCGAGGGCCCTGAATAACTGACTTGGAATGACCCATACCCAGAGGGGTGGCATTTGGGTCTTGAGCAGTAACCTTCAAACTTTCACTTAAATGGCTTATACTATGAGTAGGAAACATGGCATCCCTGTGAATGTGCACTGCAGAATGTGGCTGTTGTGTAAATTCTCTCCTCTTACGGAATTCTACTGACGTTTTATCTTTTTTCCATGGCTTATTCTTTACCTCTGACCAAAGTTAGACCTATGGAACATCCCGGACCAAAAAGCAGTGGAAATACAGTGTGCACTGAGTACAAAATCAGTGTGAGCTTGCATTAGCATTTTAGTGGAAAATCAGTGGAAATCAGTGAAAATCCAGTGGTTGAATAGTGGAAAATCAGCATGTCCGAAATATTTAAATGAGCTAGTGTACAATCAGTAAAATTTATTTAGCTGATTTAGGAAGTGCCCAATGCCGTTTGTTCCGGGATATTTCTATAGTTATCTGAGTTTCAAAAAAGTTGTGAATTATATTGGTTCTGGGTCCCTTTAAGCCTTTCAGTATTATCACCCCAAACACACCCTTGGTCGTTTTAATGTGATTTCAGTGATAAGTTCGGGTAATAACCATAAAGCGTTGACACCTCCAGTTGTCAGTCTTTGTCAAGGCCTGGGCTGCCCCCGGTGGGAACCGTCCCCATTAAGTGATTATTACCGCACTTTTTACCGTCTATCTCTCTCAGGTGTGTGCAGCCAGGTGTGGCGGGGGTCACTCAGGTGTGACCACAGTTACACATCTATAGTACTCATCTACAACCTCAAGGCGGTATTCCACTATCTGATTTTACTCCCGATTTCGGAAATCGCCAGAAGGACATGCACATGTGGCTGGTTATAGAAGTGTCGCATATCATTAGAAAGAACTTAATCTCACCAACTGACCCGTGTCATATGTCACACACAGAATGTGAGGGTAAGGAGGTGGTAGACGAGTTGGACGTCACACACGACATAAACCCATCTAACATCAACGTCCTTGTGAGGGTGGGGAGGGGGCTGGTATCGAATGTCACATAGATGACATAAACCCACACGATGTCACATACATGACCTGAGCCCTCATGACATCACATACATGATGTAAACCTACCTAATGTCAACATACCTGTGAGGGTGTCGGACGTCACACACATGACGTCACATATATGATGTAAACACATGACGTCACATATATGAAGTAAACACTTATGACATCACATAAAACGTTAGTTTACGTACCTGTGAGGGTGGAGAGGGGGCTGGTGTCGGACATCACACACATGACGTTAACATACATGACGTATATAAACACATACCTGTGAGGGTGGAGAGGGGGCTGGTGTCGGACATCACACACATGACGTTAACATACATGACGTATATAAACACATACCTGTGAGGGTGGAGAGGGGGCTGGTGTCGGATGTCACACACATGACGTCCCACACATGACATAAACACACATGACGTAAATAAACATGTACCTGTGAGGGTGGAGAGGGGGCTGGTGTTGGACGTCACACACATGACGTCCCACACATGACATAAACACACATGACGTAAATAAACACGTACCTGTGAGGGTGGAGAGGGGGCTGGTGTTGGACGTCACACACATGACGTCCCACACATGACATAAACACACATGACGTAAATAAACACCAACCTGTGAGGGTGGAGAGGGGGCTGGTGTCGGACGTCACAAACGACGTCACACACATGACACAAACATACATGACGTAAATAAGCACATACCTGTGAGGGTGGAGAGGGGGCTGGTGTCGGACGTCACACACATGACGTAAACATACATGACGTAAATAAACACATACCTGTGAGGGTGGAGAGGGGGCTGGTGTCGGACGTCTTGTCGGCCGTGGCCTCGCTGCTCGTCAGTGACGACACACTCGTGTCTTCGGGCAGCCCGGCTCCGGGGGGCGGCGACATGGGTGACGTCTGCGAGCACGACGACGGCGCGCGGTTACCTAGCAACAGCCCCAGCCTCATCATCAAGTCGTGTTGGGCGACGTCTGGCGGCGGGGGAGGCGGCTCGCCCGTCAGCTCTGGGGGGTCAATGGGAAGGTCAAGTTAGTTTCTGAATTTTTCTAGTTTGTAAGTTATGTTTGTGAGCACAAACATTCCTTACTTTAAAAACAAATCAAAAGTTGGAATAACTGTTGAGCCAACACGAAGAGTTGAGTATGTGACATGAATACAGAATTTTCATCAATTCTCTTCCAGGGTGTAAATAATAAAAGTGGATGTACAGAGATATTTTCCTATCCCCTCTACACGGAAGGATACCTGTATATCCTTCTCATCTGTTCTTGACAAGGTAATTCATAGAAAGAAATCCATGAATACATATGTTCTCACTGTAATAAAAACGTCAAATTGGTCATGTTTACAGTTTATACCACTTTGATACCAGCTGAATACTTCCCAAAATTTGTGAAATGGATGGGCATTAAATCATGGTTAATTCCATAATTCCATGCAAGTGCGAATATGCCGATGTTGTTCACTCATGTCATCGTAATACGCATGTTTGTCCGTGATCTTCTGGTTGCGATGCCACATCCACTACCTCCCCCCATATTACGCCTTTCTTTCAGATTCCCATCCCACTTCCATCCGATCCAGCGCAACACTTCAAACCAAACTTACAAATTAAAATTGATCTCAATTTTCCAGCCCGTTCCTTTTTCCGGCTAACATTTCCTGTGACACAGTTTCGGCTCATTAGGATTAGAACAGCCAATTAATATCTGTTGTCATGGAAACCAAATTGCCCTCCTCGGCCCTTTCCGAGAATCTCTTGGTTGGGTCGTAAAAACGGAATCAGCATTGTGAGCCCTTTCCGTCATCAATGGCGACTGAATGGGGATTTTACTGCTGAATCATTCTATAATTTCTCGGTTTGAATTCTATGGATAATTATTAAGTTAATCTCAGGTACCTATTTTACCAAATACAGAGATGCAAGTTGGGGTTGATGAAAACGATGGCGAAATTTCAATTAGCTCTCACCATTTATCTACTTCCCTGAACCCTTTAAGATTTTTATGAAAAACTGGACTCACAAAAATCTCAACTTAGTGTGAAAAATATCCGAACAGTTTTTCGAATGTTCCGTGCAATCTAACTGCCACATTTATCTACAAAACTGTCTATATCCAAACAGAAAATCCGACACAAAATCGGAGTTCGGAAAAGCATAAGAAAACTTACAACACTGCTAATAGGCAGGCAACAACTGATGTCAGCATACTGAGAAAAGGTATGCTTGCGGCAGATGTATAAATACCTGACCGAGATTGTCTGAGGAGCTCCTGTCTTGTTTTACCATGTACAAGTGAACGAGTGATTAGCGGTGTTCACACAGGTCATATTTACAGCGAGAACCATTACAGACTATGAATTCTTATCATTTCTGTAACTATTCCTGTACCCATATATTATGTCATTTCAGTACCCATATGTGTATACTTCTGTCACCATACATGTAATAAGCCCATTCCACATTGGGTACATCCCAGGGCTGGAAAAAATTACTCTTTAAGCAATCCTAGTCTCCTAGAGATGGGGGTTACTGATATAGGCAAGAATTATAATTTTCTAAACCTCCAAGTACTACTTAAATAATTATTATGATTTCTTAAAGTTTACCAATTGACATAATTATTTGCAGGGTTGCCAGCCAATCAAAATGCCCTATTTCAGGGCAAAATAGGGTTGGACATTGTAGGCTGAGTTGACAGACTTTAACATTGGTTCCCATGGGGAAAATGCTGATATATAATGCTGCATCATACATATTTTAGGAGCATTCTGTCAACCAAATTGCTTTGGCTCATTTTGTATTGGGCAACTGTCTTCAGGAAATAAGCACAGAGACAATTCTGAAACCGTTTTATGGTAAATTCTAATGTTAGTGTAAACTGGGATGGGCTTATTTCTGTGCGCATTCATGTCACTTCTGTAACCATTCACCCCGTGGGACACCAGTGCCTTCCCGGCTGGTCAATCAGCTCATTCTGTAACGGGACACTCACCATAGGTACAAGAGGGTCGGAGATGAGGTTAGAGAGGGATAGGAGGGACAGAAGGGGTGAGCTGAGTGGGTTATGTCTACCCCTCCCCCGGGAGGGAGGAGGGCCTAAGTGGTGAGGTCATCCTCTATAACGGACCCCACTTAATCCAGAGGCTCAGCAATAAATCTAACAGGAATATCAGACATATAATGAAGGAGCACATCAAAATTGTGCTTGAAGAATGAGCTGCCAACAACAAACATTTGCATGAGATATACTTTGGCTGAGCACTAACTGCCTACGCCGAACTTCTGCTTGGAGAGGCGAGTTGCTCACAACAAACTGCTGCTTGGAGAGCTAAGCTACTCAAATAAATCATTTGCTTGGAGTTGACCAGACCCTAATTCGTAAAGTACTCGTCCTAATGAGTAGATCCAGACTAAGTCACTTATGTAAAAAATGTTGACTTTATTTCTATACTGAACTGGCAAAAGTCCGGAAATTCGAGAAAAAAAAAGAAAAGAAAAATGGCATCTCTCCTTAATACATATATATCCAGTTGACGGCATTTATTGCAGTAATTATGCCAATAGAAATTGGGATATGATGACTATCTGCAGTGTATTCTCATTGAATGAAATGAGGCACCTCCATTGATATGCACTATTCTGAGTGCATTATAATGCAGGGAAACCAGGATATAAGTCAGGATTAATGGAAAAAATCTGAAACTCCAGAAAGAATGATGTAAGAAATCTATTCTGAAAATTATTGTTTTGGGTATTGATGTGAAAGAATCTGAAATCAGACAAACATCTGAAAACTTACATCCCTCAATTAATGTTTCAAAAAGTGATAAATGTTCCATGGGTGTATTAATGCGTCATTTAATGTTCTAATGCGCCCAGGGCGTATGGTCCAGCTCTGACCTTTTCACTGTATACATCATACTGTCTTCCCCATGTCATGTTTTCTTCTCTGTAGGTTCAGCCGCAGATGTTATAACCAGTGGCTACAAAGAAGACGTCACGTTCAATACCCAGAGAGAGTAAATTAAGTTTTAACTTTACTCTCCGGAATACCCAAGCGGCAGGTCGGGTCTATTTGAGGTGACTTATCCAGATGAGGTGTAACGCTGGGTTGACTCTCCAGTCAGGTTTACTTGAAGTCTATCTTTACACGGGGTAACCCTAAACCCTTAAAAAAAGTTGGTGTTTTGATCACCATCCCAACCACCCGACTGGCCATTTTTTTCCCTCACCTGCTGAGATAAATTATCTATGGGCGGCCTGGGTTCTAGGATTTAAGCAGAGCGAACTGTCAGACTCTAAGAAGGCATTTTTATGATAATAAAACGATTTAATATACACGTCACAGCTTCTTCCTGAGATTGGTTGGGGGTATTATCAGCTGGAATTTAACTACGGTAAAATGAGGTTGTCTTGTTTAATATTTATTCTAGAAGCTCAGGTTTTAGTCTGTGCTTGGGCATTAAATATGAGGTTGTCATCGAATACTCAATTCAGAAAGAATCAATACTTTCAATTGCTTTCTCATGTTTTCTGTATGGATGAACAGTAGCTGTGGCGGTGACTAGGTCTGTATTTTCTTATAATGGTTTTGGGACACATCACTGGACCCCCCCCCCCCTCCCCCCCAAAAAAAATTAAAAAATAAATAAATAAATAAATAAATAAATAAATAAATTTTTAAAAAACTAAGAATAAATAAAACAAACAAACAAACAAACAAATAAGTAAATAAAATAAATAAATAAATAAATAAAATAAAATAAAAAAATAAACAATGCTTCACAGACTAGGGCAAGTCTACAAGATGTGGCAAGCATGTAGACACATGGGGCGAGGCATGTAACACCTAGCATGTAACACCTAGCATGTAAGTCTGGGATAAGGGCGGGGCATTTACATAGTTACACCGGCGGGCCGCCCCCGGGGGCTGGAGGCGACCCAAGCCGACTTCACTTAACCCAGGCGCCCGGGAGGGGCAGAGTGTTAGCCTTCTGAGTCGACAACATGGGTAGGTTTACGGTGGAATTATCCCTAGATCTTTGACTAAACTAAAGTGTGGGAAGTCGTCCTCACTCCCTGGTACAATATAAAATATTCTACTACTGATTCCAGCCCACTAAAGGATGTTATGTGTCAATCTCTTTTCATATTTTTGTATTTTCATATATTCGTTTAAAGTCTGTTAATTTAATCTTTTTATATATTATTATATCATCTGTTTTTGATTTGCTCCGTTCAGAATTATTACTGTGACTCAAATTCTACTGCAATCTCATCGCGATGTAATTGCTGGGAAACAACGAAAAATACCCTGTGGCTAAATCTCCCAGTTGAAATAAAATGATAAAAATAAATCTACTGTAGATGGCAATTTAAATGATTTCTAGCATCTGTAGTTGAATTTGGACTTGTTTTTGTCGAGAAAACTCATAGGAAAACCTTTAGAAATGTTTAACATAATTGCCATATATATCAATGAATAATTCTCTTAAAATGATTTTTCAAACCAACTTTGAAAAAATATTTCATAAAGACAGATACGTACTTAAAAAATACTTGTGGCTAGTTTTCTATAAGGCTAAACCACAAATAAGGCTATAATGCTTAATGGAAATCTATACATGTATGCTTAAGCCTTAGGACATATTTCCCAGTATGCACCTGGATCTGGGCTAGTCCTCAGGTGAAATACCGCACCCAGGAGGGGCAGATCGAGTTTTGGACTCCCGCGACTACACCACGGCTAGGTTTACGTCGGAATCCGACGTTCTATGAGACTATCACTGGTTCCCCTTGATTCTAGGTTACATACACGTGATGTTACATCGATAAATTAGGACTAATATCATAACAATGTCGGAGTTCAAGTGTAATGGGATTCAAATTACTTTATCATCTAGTAGAAATTACATAATATTCAGTGTTTTCCCCTGACCTTTGTTTTTAAAGCGTTTTACTAATTTTAGTAAAAAGAAAGTCATACAATTTTGTAACAATATCACATAAATTTTTTTTTTTTGCTCAAAAAAACATTAAAAAATATCCAAAGCAAAACGAAATCCTGACCTACCTAACCTGTATTTTTGAACTCGTTTTAACAGAAATTTCTTTCATTAACCTCGTCTTTAGTTTGTACCATAGTGTACCCCTATCAAAATTCTGCATCCTTCACTGTGTACATGGCCCTAGACCCCTAAAATCGACAAGGGACCTAGTGACATGGCAACATGGGACTTTCTTAAAATTGACATGGCAACATGGTCGTTGCTTAAAATCGACATGCAACGATGAATCTCACTTGCGACAACTACATGCGACATATTGATTTCTTCAAATCGACATGCGACATCAGGGATACCCCCCCCCCCCTTAAAGGGCCCACCTGTGTATCACAGGCACTATACAGCACAGGCCTTAATGGTTTGAAACTGGGCACGATTAGTGGGGTCTGTTAACAACTTTTTTGTTACGGAGCGGATAAAAGCACAAAATTTTGCATGAGGCACCTCTGAGGCATAACTATTAAATCTAGAAGGGGTGCAACCTTTAAATACCAAAATGGAATTTTGACAAACTTTGTATGTTTTTAGCATTTGAAATTTGAGGTATTTAACCAAATCTTTTGGCTATATTAGATTAGATCCCTTGCATAGATTCCAAAGGCATATAACTGAATTCCCTGTCCTATAATCTATCAATTTTGACACTAACAATGTGTTTCTAGGCATTTCAGAAGCTGAGATATAAGATTATTTCAATAAAAGTCAGCCATATTGGATTTTTGGCCCCTGTCTGGGTTATGTTGATATTTCAAGGTGGCTCCCCTTTTCTATTCAATGAAGGAGTCCCAGGCAGTGTTCGAAATTAAGGATTTATTTTATGCACACCCCGGGTGCATAGGGGTTTAAAATCATGCACCCGGCATATTTCTCACGCACACACTACTATATAATGGCATTTAGGTTTTTTAAAAAGCCTGCACATGCCGGGTGCATGCCTCCTAAAAAGTATGCACCCAGAAACCAAATTGTGCACACCGGGTGCAGGGTGCGCCCTTAATTTCGAACACTGCCAGGGGATCATCATACCAAATGAAATCAAGAAATCTTGTGGCGAAAGAGTAAAGTCTATATCCTTTTTTTAAAATTAATTTGGAATCCAGCAGTCATTGTCAAAGGTATCATGCTAATAAGTTCAGCCATTTTGAAACCTGTGGTATTGTATTGGATGAATATCATATCTATTGAGCCTTCTAGGTTATAAACAACTGACATTGGAACCATTTCCACTTATCTAGATATTTAAACAGCTGAAAATCATGTTATTTCACAATATTAGTCAGCCATCTTGGATTTTGGATTTCTGCATTGACTTCAAATGTAAATAATTGAATTCCCTGACCCATAATCTTCCAATTTTGACACCAACCATGTCTATTTAGTCATTTTAGAAGCTGAGATGTAAGATTGTTTATAGCAAAAGTTGGCCATATTGGTTTTTTGGCCCCCATATACATCCTATCAATATTTCAAGGTGGCTCTCCTTCCAGATTTGATAGTTATGCCTCAGAGGTGTCTCATACCAAATTTGATGCTTTTATCCGCCGCATAACGATTTCACTAAAAAATGACCTTAACAGATCCCACTAGATATTGAAACAGCTAGGGATCTATTGAAATAGTGAAACTTTATATCTTTGTGAAGCTGTACATCCGGAATATCTAATACACGCGTCCATCTCTGGACAATTTACATTCGCTCCTAACATCTATATCGAATCTTCATCCTATAAGTTATGTTATCCACGCCCAGGCTCTGTCCATGAATATGCAAACCACCTTCAAATACAGTTTCAATATGCAAAGATGCTTATATCGTCACACTGCATTTGAGTCTGTGACCAGGATTAAACAAAACCCATTTCTGCAAGTGAAATGTGTAGAATTTCTAGAAATTATATTCACGCGACTTTACACTCATTTCACCCCTGACATATGGAAACACGTCTACAAAAGTTTTCCAGTAGCAGATACAACTTTGCGACCATATATCCACACCAGAGTTGTGGAATCCGAAACATCTCTTTACGAGGGTAAGGCCAAGCAAACTAATTGTTGTGTCTCCGTAACACCACAGTCCAAGAAACATAAGGCAGGTAGTTTTTTTCTATTTTGCATATTTTTTAATGTCTTTGAGACATAACATTTCCCAACATCTGTGATATCTTTTTAGAGTATCAATATTTTTCGCTAATAGGGCTCTAAAGGCCTTAAGGGCATATTCCACTATGTGGTAGCTAGCATTTGTGGTACTCTATTGGGGCTATCACAAGGAGTCTAAGGTTTTGATACCAACATGTTGATATCCCCGACTGCAAGCAATCATAATCTACAGAAACTAATAAAAAAATAGATAGCAAGTACCACAAGCAATTACCGCAAGTACCTATATTCCACCTTGCGTTACCCTAACGCAAATAAGTTTGCGGCAGTTTGCTTGCGTCTTTTCGTAGTACCGCAAAAGAATACCGCATAGTGGAATATATATGGCCTTTGGGTCAGGGCAAAAAATTAGAGTAGGTCGGGTTATCTGCACGCAACTATTTTCCCAAGGCCTAACACCTGACCCCCCATACACCCTGCTACCTCTCAGCGTGTGGTGAGCCTCCATTAGGGGGCCGTGTAGGCGGCCATGTTCTGGGTCCCGGGGGTACCTGGTTATACACCCTCTGGTCCCTGATACCTCAGCACTAGGTGAACTATAGATCTAGTCAACAAGAATCAACTCATTTTATATTCTTTCATTCTAAAACGGGAATAATACAAATTTTGGAATTACATTATATAATTTTTTCATGATATGGAGAGTTGTACATCAACAGAACACATAGTGTCGGTATATACTGTGCAGATGCCATTAGAATTCCAGTTTGAAGAAAAAGGTAGGGGGTGTCATAAAATATTCAGGTGTTTGAATCGTTTCTTGTGTCCCAGATCGATAGGCACTCAGAGATGTAAGCTATTAGTTCATAAAGAAATCAGAAATAAGAGATGCCAGATATACTAGTATCTAGTATTTGTTTAATGCTTTCTCAATGAGAGGTTCGACTATCTGTGAGATAAGCTTGGAGGATGAAAATGCATGGACAGGGAAACTCCTGTTGGGGTATCCCAATCAAAGGGTTAGTCAGTAGACTAGTCTCTGCTGCAAGGGCAGGGGAACCCCTGTTGAGGGTATCCAGTCAAATGAGTAGTCAGTAGAGCCAGCTGTAAGGTTTGGGAAACCCTGATGGGGATATCCAATCAAAAGGGTGGTCAGTAAACCTATGCATATTCAAACTATGCATCCAGCCGTTATAGGTCTATGTGTACACTAATGTATATACATCAAGACACTGTACAAAAAATGTTTGAGCACCAGTCAGTTGAAAAGTTAAAAATTATGCTCCCAACGATGGCATTATGCGCATATGGCTTTGGACGCATAATTAATTTCGAACACTACTACTGTAAAACATAGTCTGTAAAGCTGGATATCAAGCAAATAGGGATAACTCTGAGTTTCAACGTAGTGGCAGAAGCTTTAGAAAGAGACTACATTTAGATCGATGACTGACACACTACAGCTCCCCTGGTTACAATGACAGGTAACATGGCTCTTAGAATCTGTCACAGCTAGGTCACTGGGGGTTACATATATGCCTCCATTCCCTCTCCTCCATCACTCTAGAACCTAGTAGCTATCACTCCAAGGTCAGTTCATCTGATCTAACTTCTTCAGTGACAGTTAATAGGTCTAGACCACTAAAGCTGACATGCTGACAGGGCCATTTTTCTACTGAGTGACATTCGACAGGGCCTATTCTTAAATTCGAAAGGCGAAATGGTATTTAATGACATCTAGGGATATTCTTAAATTCAACATGGCAAAAGAGCGATTCCTTAAATTTGACATCCAACGTCAGGGACCCCACAGTTCAACGAAAAAATAAGAACTAGAGCTATTTTATCAGATATGTCCCTGTTTAGGGGAGTACTACCAAAATAACTAAGAATGATTAAAATAATAAAAACAATTTTTTCATTTTTTATTTTTTTTGATTGGTTTTTATTGGATAGGGTTTGGGGATCGTCATTGACGGTTTTAATTCCCCTCCCTCTGAAGATGCAGTTACAAGTCGTTGATGATACTGTTTCAGTTTCTAGAACAATACAATCATATCAAGTAGTTTCTGGTGAAAACACATTATGAAAACCATTGATGAACATATGATTAAGGTGAGTTGGAAAGTGAAATTGGCAGTGGCATTACAAGATTCAAATAGAAACTACAAATATGGATTTTCAAAAAATAGTTCAATTGATCTTTTAAGGGTTGATTTAGAGTCACAATTTCTTATAACAACAGGTAAACCTTTCCATTGATACACAGCCCTATTGTTAATGCTTCTATCACCCGAGATAAATGACTAACACCTTTCCATTACCTCCTGTATGGATACTGCACCTATTACCGACCACAGTGCTTACTTATTACCTATATTATCACCCATCACTGTCTGTCTGTCTGCAGGAAGATAAAAAGCGAGTTATTGCCCTGGATGGGAACCCCAGCAATATCCCTGCACGCCCCGCCTCCTAAACCCAACTACTGACATACCAGTGACAGCACGGAAACCCTGAGTCGACTACCCTGACCTAAACCTCAGCTTATGATTAATGCCCTGCTACACTCTCCAAGCAGATGTTCCTTGGTGCTGGTTACTCTGTAACTTGGGTGCCTTCAGCCAGACTCATCTCTGCACTAGTGAAGATTGGCTTTAGGGTTGCACTAGCCAGACCCCAGGAAGGTGGGGAGGGGGGAGGGGGGGCATTCCACCCAGGTTTGGGTACCCTCTGCAAAGCTGTGGCTGTAATTGTTGTCTAGGCTGGAAAAGGGTGTCCTGTAACTGACCCAGGAAGTCCCAAAAGGAGGAGCTGTTGTGTTTAGGTAGTCTAATCAAGGAGTACACATAATGGATTAGCAACTGTTATTGTTTGTGTAACGATTTTGACTCATAGTAGATCTAACTCATTTCCAAGATTTTTCTGTAGGCAAATTGTATAACTCGGCTGTCCAGTTACATCTTAGAAAATGGGGGTGGGGTGGGGGGGGGGGGGGCGTTGGGGGGCATTTAATCAAGGCAGAGAGCTGTCTTAGAAAACAAGGGCAGTAGTTTTGTTTAGGGTACCTACCCTCAAAGAGTCAGTGCATGCCCCCATCCCCTCCTCGGGAGCCAGACCTGGAGCACTGGACTATGAATTCTAACTGCTTTGGGCAGGTGGGCTGTTGGTCCCATAAAACCCTACTCCAGTAGGGTTTTGAACCCTACTACAAGTAGTCTTACTCTCAGCCAAGCCAATGAGTCTGAAATGTGCTGGAACTGCTTTCGGCATAGTATTAGTAGTAAGATATCTGCCTGGCAGGTAACTGGGAGTAGGGAGGTACATTCAGTAATAGTCTCTGAAATAGTTCCTACTGCCCTGGTCATATAGTTACCAGTGTCCGAAATGAAGGTTTAAATCTGTGCACTCGTCGGGTGCATAGCTTTGAAATGTGTGCACCCGGCGAGTCTTTCATAGCACCCTCAGTGATATAAGGCTAGTTATTCCACCAAAAATGTGTGCATCTGCCGGGTGCACGGTATAAAAATTCATGCACCCTGGGTGCAGGATGCACCGTTAATTTCGGACACTGGTTACATAGGACATCTATTAATCACAAGCTACCATTACTTTATAATTTGCTCTGAGTTTTCTACCCTTTCTAACAGTAGCCTTCAGGTCCCAAACCCTGCTAGATGCAGGCTTTGAGTTCAACACCTTAATACCAGTAGACTTTGTTTGATTCCTACAAGCACAAGTAGCTTTCTAATAACACATCATATATATAGCCTCTATTGTCCCACACCATCCAAGCCCCACTGCCTACTTCAATCAGGCTTTGGGTCTTGCACCCTCGTACCAGTAGGCTTAATTTTGTTCCATACCATACTGAAAGTAGGGTTATAGTCTGACAAGAGCCATAGCTCGATCTTGTGTGCCACACCAACACCCTACGGCAAGTATATATGGACTTGGAGCATGCTGATTGGCTGTCATTCAGACCCTTGGAGAGGGTTCTTATTGGATCAAGATCCCTTATATACACAGTGATCCAGGCCAGGAATAAGATTGGCCTGAGACGATAGATAATCTTACTTACAAAATTGGGATAGTGACATTTACATTCACTGGCCATGTCTTTCACAGCTATTTCAGTATTGTATATATCTTTCTCATTCAATCGAAAGATTATGAGCACATGTTCTTAGTCATGGGAAGTTAGCTCTGGTGTTAGTAATATAAATTTGGTCAAGATATGTTTTAGATCAAATATTTTTTTTTTTAATTTGCAATACGACCTTAATCTGTTTTGTAGTATACTCTTTCTTGTGGCATCTTTACCCTTTGCAATACTCTCATAATCTTTTTACTTAACTATAAACGTTGTTGTCACAAGGGTTGGTTGAATTGTTTAGTTTCCACATACCCTCGATGTAAAGTGCATCACAAACCATTTTTTCTACATTTTTCACTCTAACAGCTGCCCATTTCATACCCCTGTAACTGCCTCAAATGGGGGTCAATATCACTCTCCATACACAGGTACCCAGCCTCAGTTTCCCTCACTTCAAGTGGTAGGTCCCCATGTACCTATTATCTGCTTGGAGAGTGATGTAATGTTTACTGCCGCTGGTACCCAACCTGCTGGTCTGTTTGTGTAGACACTCGCGGGGCCATCCTCACGGGTCTGCTGGTTCTTAGCAGGGGGTAAGTGTCTGATATTACAAGCCGGGGATCAGTGGAAACAGGTTGGTACAAGTTGCACTAATGTAAAGGGTGGGTCACATCAGGGGCAGCAAAGCCTCGGGGGTTTTTGTGCCCACTTTTTTTCTTTTTTTTAAGATTCATTTGTTGTTTTGACAGGAAATGGTTGACATCTGCTATAAGACAGACTTCCATCTTAAGATCATTCCAAAGTAAAGAAGACTGAAAAAAAACAGACAAACAAAAAAATCTAAGAATGGAACTATTTAAGAAGTTCAAATATAACGTTAGAGATAAGGGTCCTCTCATACACAGAATTATTGCCAGGTTGAGTCTAGCCCTTCTTATAATGTATTGTGCAATGACGCCTCTGAGTGTAAAAACTTGGACTAAAACAATTGTTGTGTTCAGGTAACCTTACCTACCCTAAATTGTTGGGACTATCCTACTTTTTTCAGATTTCTTCAAACAATTTTGAAAAAACACTAGAATTTACGAAAAACAGAACAGTGAATAGATGCTCAGGACATGTATATGATACGAGATGCTAGAAATGGTTTTTGAGGATATTTGACACTTTTCTGTGTCGGGTTTTAAAGTCTAGTCTACAAACTTGAAACAAATGAGACCAGTATTCCCAGAATTTAATATACTCCTAGATATTCTGACTGGGCAGTAGCAGAAGGGACATTTTCTTGACTCTTGACAACGGACCCCACATGATATACAGAGGGGGAAAGGTAAAACAGTTGCCCCTTCGTAACAGGGGCGGGGCTTACTGATGCTAGATTACCTTAGATGAGTTTGTGATGTCAGCCCGTCTGAGAGGATCATGTTGTTATGGCTGTGAAGGACAAATATTAAAAACAAAAAACGAAAGAGGTCGGACGTCAGAACTGTATGCCTCGGGTCCAGGACGCATCATTAACTTTGGGTGTTCTGTTATTATGATATCAGCTCCATACTGGCTGGGCTGAGTAAAACGTGGCCAGGGGTCGACCCGCAAAGACCAATAAACACGGCTTTAACCTGGATATATGACAGCCAGAGTCGGGGTGGGGACCAGTAGGCCCACTCCCAGGCAGCCCTATGCCGGTACGTCATATCAGGAGGTTGATGTCAGATGATGATCATGTGTTGGAGTTAACTTTAAGATCCACTCAGGAATCTTTCAGCTATTAACAGTGTTTGAAATTAAGGGCGCACCCTGCACCTGATGTGCACAATTTTACTGCAGGGTGCATACTTTTTGCCCTTTTTGGGAGGCATGCACCCGGTGTGTGCATGAATTTTGAACAGTATATGAACCTTTATAATTATATAGAGGTTTGCACATGAATAGATTGTCGGGTGCATGATTTCAAATTCCTATGCACTCTGTGTGTGCATAAAATAAATCCTTAATTTCGTACACTGTAACATTAACCCTAACCCTATCAACACCAATTCATGTTTTTGCTATGTTCGAAGTGTTGATTACTGTATCTATGGTGGTGGGAACGATAGCAAGGGAAGCTAGGTGGTCAAACAGACACCTTTGGGGAATCGAACCCGGGCCTGCCACACAGAAGTCCCACTTGCTATCCACTGCACCGCCTCCCCCTTCTGCTATTATGATATCAGCTTCATAGTAGCTGGGCTGAGTAAAACGTGGGCAATAAACCCTGCTTTAACCTGGATATAATATGACAGGGGGTGAGGGGTGTCGGGGTGGGACCACTCGGAGCAGCTCACAGTCAGCCCTATACGCTAGGTCTTCATATTAGGGGGTGTCTATATTACCGTGTCCGAAATTGAGGGTGCATTTTTTCCAACCCTTTCAGACATTTCAAGTAAATCAAATTGTCTGCAAGCAAGGTTGATATTCACTGTATACATGCTATTTGTTTGTGAAGTTACAGCGGCGTGTTTCGAAGTGCCTAGGGTTAACTTTAAGAACTTTGTCAATTCCTTGAAGTTGTATTAGTGTTGTAGGTCAATCTCTGTGCAAGTCAAACAGTGAATCTAACGGATCTGTAAGTGTAACAATGGCTATATCAAAATAGGATAATGGAAACTTTTTTTTATCTTATATATTATCCGAGGCACTTAATGTTCAGCTAACTAGCTGTTCTTCCACATTATCCTGGGGTAGTATACTACCAATACCATCTGTTCCTGCAGAGACAAGACCAGTATTCCTGGGGTCGTCCCCTAATCTAATCTAATTGATACAATAGCAATCTGGGATTGTTTTGTGCATAGAGGAAAGTATCGGACTATCCACACATCCGCGGCATTTGGCAAGTTGTACGTAGTGGACCACTCCAGGGGTAAGATGTATGTTACAAGCCTCATCATAACCCATCAGTGTTCGAAATTAAGGGTGCACCCTGCACCCGGTGTGCACAATTTGACTGCAGGGTGCATACTTTTTATGAGGCATGCACCCGGTGTATGCATGGATTTTGAACAATATAAATACCTTTATATAGAGATGTGCACATAAATAGATTGCCGGGTGCATAATTTCAAACCCCATTGCACCCTGCGTGTGCATAAGATATATCCTTAATTTCGAACACTGCCCATTAACCCTGTTTGACACGAGTCTGGAAATTGAACCCGGGACCTTTGGATTAGTGGACGAGTGCTCTACCACTGAGCTTACTCTCCTCCTAATATTAGGTGCCCCTTTAGATACCGAATTTCTTCTGAACCAAATTAGCAATTTCTCCCATTCTAATTTGATTTTACAGGTACTTGTAATTCACATGTATATTGTATACATGTTTCGTATCATATTAAAGCTCTTACTATGATTTCTTTTCCTAGATGGGTCCCATACTGCATACTTTATGGTGCAATGGTACAAAAGCAAGAATAATTGATAATGGGCAAAATATTTTTATTCAAAGAAAATCTATAGAAAATAATCTAGATGTCTAAATTTCTTCAAGTAAAGAATTTCTTATTTCATTTGATTGGGGCTATCCATTCCCATTTTCAAATACGCTCTTAGCCCTTTTTGAAAAAAAAACATGATGAGTGGTACCTAGTCCTATACCATACAACAACAAAAACCATCCGCTGCAGACTGTGGGCGGGTCCTGGTCCGTAATGAGAACCACCGTGTAGCCTCGTCTAACCACGCGAGAACACGGCGAGAACACCGCCCCGGGAGACGGGTGCTAGTGTACTTAACCTTTCCAAGTTTCACAAGAACGCGAGTTTTTCTCTCCGAAAACTGGGTCTTTATGTGGTATTTGCATTGCTGTTTCCGCGTAAGATTCCCTATGCTTGGGAGTTTTACATTGGACCTTGTGGTTGTATTTACATTACGACGAATGGGATGATAGGAGCCTATTCTGTATCCTAACCAGAGATATTCCAGGTATTCATTTGGATATTTTTTTCATGTCCACCTTATTTGATTCGTGTTCCGAATGTGGACCTACTCATATTTTTCGGGGGGAAGTTTTGTTGAAAATAAATATCAGGTATTCATGTTGAGAAAGAAGTGTGTTGAAATCAGAATGCTACTGTGATGCTGAATATATTATCAAATAATGCCAGTACCTCATTTTGAACATATGCTATTCCTATCATATTTCAGGATATATTGTGAAAACTTTATAGAGTTAACTATAGTTGCAAGCATAATACTATGTTTTCTTATAAGTAGTTCTTGCCGCCTGCACTGCCCCTATACTTAACACCAGTTTCCATCGAGTTGTCAGTCACCAAAGACAAAAGTATTTTCAATGTACCTATTATGTATCGTAAATACAGATCAATATTGTTGATTCACCTGACTATGAATCTGATTACTTGACGAGATTATTACGTCTAATTACATATTTCATCATACTTTTCGTTACTGGAATATGCCATTGTAGGAATGAAAAGTACATCCTGCATCCCAGCGTAGGGTTGGTATATCAGTGCTTTTATGATTGCATTGATGGCTTTAAAATTAAATACTGTATAAACATAACTTGAATGAGAAATAAATTTAGGCAGTGTCCGAAATTAAGGTTGCACTCTGCGTCTGGCGTGCATGACTACGAAGCAGGATGCACATTTTTTTTTATGATGCACGACCTTTCATTCTTTTGAAAAGCCTACTATAACATTGTACTCACAGAAATGTCACGGGTACAAATTTTAGAACCTGTGCACCTGGTGTGTCTGTTAGGGTATGTAGGAAGACTGAGACTGTGACATTAACTATTCTCATTAACATCCCATTATCATCTCATCTTCACCTAACATATAAATAATGATATGAATATGTTGGAAGTTCCCTGGATTACAAGGGAGACGGGAGGATATATATTTTCCGATTGTAACCAGATTAAATAACTCTGAAATAAAAAATTAGAAAAAAAAAGTAAACTTACTTTTACGCCGCCTGCCCGTGGTGGCCGTGCCGTCCTCGTGTCGGTAGTCCCGGTGTTCAGACCGTCGGTATAGTCCGGTCTGGTCGTCATGGGTAAATCCACTCGGCCCTCCCTCCGGCCGGCTACCAGGGTTACCTCCCGTAAATCCCGGAAACTCCTTGGTAACCGACCGGAATCCCCCTACACTGCCCTCCCGGAAAGCATCCCGGGACGCGCTGCGAACACTGTCCCGGTATCCATGGCGATCGCTGCGGTCCCGGTCTCGATCGCGGTCTCGGTAATCGCGATCTCTGTATTCGCGATCGCGGTCACTATCACGAGACCCATTGCGACCGGTGTCCTTGTATAGGCGGCGGTCGGCATGGCGACTGCTCTGAGGATACTCCCGACTATCACCGCGGTACAATCCTCCGGAAGCGGAACCGCCAACAATGACGTCATTACTGCCCTCACTTCCATTTCCGTTCAGGTTCAACATTGGACCATGTTCGATCCGGTCCGACATCGGTTCCATGTCGAGCGTCTCGACACTGGCGGTCTGACCATTATTCATCATAATGCCCCCTAGTCCCGACCCCCGGTCACTGATATTCTCCAAGTAGGAGAAGCTGCTGGTCGTCTCACTCTGCGACATGCTCATGCTCTCCGGGAAGGAGTAGCTCTGTGGCAGACTGCTATTATCGAGCGACTCAGACCGGTTAAAGGACTGGTCCGACCGGTCTGACATCGACCGGTCAGTGTTGTCTATGGATGAGTTGGACGCGCTCCCCCCATTCTGGTCTGTCTTTGTCGTCGACAGGTTGTCGTGGCTACCAGTGTAGTCTCGTGGTGGAGGGGCGAGAGGGAGGCGGGACGCTGCGAAGAACTTGGGCTTCCGGGCTGGCACCGGTGGCGGATCAGGCCCTGTGGAGGAGAACATGGATATGTAAGTCTACAATGGGTTAACACAAGCAAAATATATTTTTTATTAAGCATCAGGGGGATATTTCTTTAGGATATCCTAATGGGATTGTCATGTAGGGACAGGAAGGGAGTGAGAGCTGGTTCTTTGATTATGTCTCAGTCTCAAGGGTTATGCACCGTACTCCTACATGAATGTTACTTTTTCTTGTGTATGGTTCCACTTCTGTTGAACACAAGATCAAGTATGTTAGGTTCTAAAGAACCTAGAAGCTCCGTCTTATCCACTTTGTTAAATAGCTGATGACATGACGGCATGACGTCCGATGACATCCCCATGACATCCCCATGACTTCCCCATGACTTCCCCAAGACATCCCCATGACTTCCCCATGACTTCCCCATGACTACCCCATGACTTCCCCATGACTACCCCATGACTACCCCATGACTACCCCATGACTACCCCATGACTTCCCCATGACTACCCCTTACCTACCCCTTACCCCCTTACCCCTTCACCCCTTCACCCCTTCACCCCCTTATCCCCATACACCATGGATAAAGAGTCTGAGGTCATTTGTGTGAGGAGATTGTATTGGTAATATGCAAATTTATTCAATATGGCCGCCCCCAGTGGGGGAAAGGGGTATTCCCGACCTACTTTGGTTCTATTTTTAGAATATCATTATGACATCATCTCGTCAATCTCCGGACACAGACTTATTTATGCTAATTAGTACACTCTCAAGGCATTTTCTATGAGGACAGCTTCAATCTCCAAGCAGATTCTTTACTCCAGAAATAGCACAGTGTGTCCCCCCCGATTTTTAACATTGATTCCTATGGGAGTTGGGCCAAGTTATTACTCCGATATATCGGACTATCGACGTTATCCACTCATCGAAAACGGAGAATAAAGAAGAACATACAATGGTTTTTATGGCCAGTCTATAGTCTAGAGTGAAAACAGACACAAGGAATAAACCTCCAGAAGCCCTTTGCCGCCGCCCCCCCCCCGCCCCCAATCTACTAGTACAACCTACTTCCTGACCCCTTTGACTCCCCTGATCTACTAATAAAGCCTACTCCCCTACAATCTTTGACTTCCCCTCGATCTACTAGTATAGCATATTCCTGGACCCCCTTTGACTCCCTTGTCATCTACTACTAGAGCCTTCTCCAAAACTCCCTTTGAGTCCACCCACTCATCTACTAGTAGACCCTATTCTCCGCCCCCCTTTGGTTTCCCCCAATCTACTTGTAGATCCTATTACCTGATAGCTACTAGTAGAGCCTTTTGCTGACCCTTTTGACCTCCTCATCTACTAGTACAGCCTTCTCCCCAATCCTCTTTGACTCCCCCACATCTACTAGTAGAGTCTTCTTCCTAAACCTTTTTGACTCCCCACTCATCTACTAGTTGAGCCTATTCTTTGACCCCCTTAGACTCCCCACTCATCTACTAGTACAGCCTTCTCTCCAATCCCCTAGAACCCCCACAACTCATCTACTAGTAGAGCCTCCCCCCTTTGACCTCCAACCTTCCCCGTCACGGACTAAGTCCAGTAGATACTGGGCCCGGCGCTCACTAATCACCATGGTTACCGCCCGCTTGTCGCCCGTTACCATGGTAACTGATTAGCCCTAGTCAACCTGCGCTGGTCACCAATCTGGGTCTCCCCATTAGTTGAAATGAGAGGTTCTAAACGGCGTATACTTACGATGAAAACATTAAAAATGAAAGAAATACATTAACAGCTAGTATTAACACTTAGGACTTGGTCATACTTCATTTAGACACAAGACACATTGTCACTGGGTGCCCCCAAAATATGAATGCATTTATAAGATCTTGATCTCCAAACAAAAGACCTTTTCTATTTTGACAAGGTTAGGCAAGGACAAAGTAAATTAAACTAATAGTGTCTGGATCCTCATATATCCCTCGAACATCTGGAGTGCTAGGTCAAATATGAGACTAACTAGCTTTTCAATCATGTTTCAACCTTCAGTTAGATCTCAAATCATACCTCTAGAAGACGTTCAGTCAAAAATACACAACTAAAACCAATTCGTGTGGATAAGAATTTACATTCCAATGTGTTAGGGCCTTTTTATGACACACTTATGGATATTTCCACTTTGTATATATTTTCGTGGGCATTTCACAAACGCACATTAAGCAACATTATGTACAGTGCGAATATAAATACGTTCGCAGAAATCAAACTGGTATCCCCTTCGTCTGGAGCCCCGAATGAATCCAAGCGCCAGCCGCCAGTGAAAAACACCACCTGTCTCCCCTCCTATCTAATTCAACTTTTCAATTGCAAATGAGAATGAAACGTTCTTCTCCTCCCCCTCTTTTTAACCACTTCTTGCAGTCCGACGATGCCAGTGGTTGCAGTGGGGGTCTAGATAGGGGGGTCGATCCTCAGACTGAGATTAATTCATGTAAATAATCTGTTGGTTTTTTTTTTCAGCTGTCATTCAACACCGTTTTACCACTACATTCTTATTCAGCCGATGTGTAATCAGAATAAAGAAAATTTATAAAGAAAAAAAAATACCTTATGTCATTTTTGAGAGGTATTCTCTTATATCAATGTGAAAGTCATCAAAGTGTTAAATATAAGAAATTAATTGTTCTAAAGTTGTGTTTATTAAAGCACTAAGTTTAATTTAAATTAAAGAAATGGACATGGTTTCCTTTCAGCGTTATTGGTCTGTATCCCTTGGAGTGCCCCCTTATTCCATTATGTCAATTTGAAAGCTAATAAAATGCTGAATATAAGATACTCTTTTAACTCTGTAGTTGTGTTTAGTCAAGCACTAAGTTTAATTGGAATTAAATAAATGAACATGGTATTCTCTCAGTGTTAATGGTCTGTATCCCTTGCAGTGGCTTACAGCGTTAATGTACCAAGGGGCGGGGACTGGGAGGGAGAAGGTTAATAGTAGATGGGGACGAGACAATGGTAAAGCCCCAGTGTGCTGTTAAATTACACAAACGGACATAATGAACTCTCAAGGCTCCATTCCACTATCCGATTTTACCTATTATTTCAGAAATTACCAGTATGGTTAAGGGATACATGTAGACATGTTACATATCATTAGAATGGATTTTAAATTCTCTTTCAAATGATATGTAACATGAATGGGTTCCTCTGATTTACTTCAAGATGTTTTTTTAATGTTGCCAAAGTCTGTGGTAGTCAGAATCGCTGAGTGGAATACAGGTTCTATTGATCTGTGGAGCGAGTATCAGGAGACAGTTTGGTAGTAGATGAGGGGGTGGGGAGACAATAGTATTAATCCACAGTATGTAAACTGACCGAGGGTGTCACACCCGAGCCGCAGCACAGGGTGGGGAGACAATGGTATTAATCCGCGGTATGTAAACCGGCCGAGGGTGTCAGACATGGGGCTCTGGGGGAGGGGTCTCTGGCCACTGAGGGTTGGTTATTGGGGTGTTAATGTTGTACTAACATCTATGGTCATACAGGGGCGGATCCAGGAATTTATAGAGAAGGGGGGGGGGGCAAAAACATGAATGTACGGGGGAGGGGGGCTCCCCACAAACATGATTTAACAGGGAAAAAAAAAAAAAAAAAAGGGGGGGGGGGGGGGGGTCCGCCCCTGTCATATCAAGGTGAGAATAAGGTTTGACATTTCTGTCTTTGGTAATCGAATCTATGACATGATTGAATCTATTAGAAGATAGAGATCATACCCCTACATATTTACCAAGGAAGGCATTCTTTAAAGTTTAAATGTGCCTGGTTCCAAATTTGATTAACAAGACACACAACAGAAGGTCTGCGGCCATGGGGTGATATTATCAAATAATATCATAGATGTATGTAAAGTTATTGGGCATGACTATATATTGACTAGGCTTTCCAACGTTTTGTCTAGCTGTCATACTCCCCATGTTTTCAGATAGAGATATGTGCTTATTTTACTCAAAGTATGGTACTCTGAATCTCAAGCATTAAAGGGGGTATAGACCCCTAAAATCGACAGGGCGACAGAGGCATTTCTTAAATTCGACAGGGCGACAGGGCCATTTTTAAAATTCGACAGGGGACAGGGCAAATAAGGGACAAATGACATAGCCCTTTTCTTAAATTCGACAGGGGACAGGGGCCTTAAAAAGATAGTGACATGGGACAGGGCCATTTCTTAAATTCGACAGGGGACATGGGTCTAAAATGAGATATAGGGACAGGCGACAGGGCCGTTTTTTAAATTCGACAAGGGACATGGGACCCCCCCATCCACACCCCCATTAAAGAGATAATGATTCAAGCTATGGTTGCAATGCTCCAACTCTAATCTTCTAAATACTTGAAACAACAAGGTTGTCAAGGATCTAATCGTATTGACGATGCGACTAATTGTTGTTTTGTTTTTGTTTTTAGCTCGACTCTCTCATGTCGTGACGGGAAACAATTACATCTTTTTGCCAAGGTCACAACCTTGACCATGACCTTTTGACCCCTACTCGACCCCTCCGACCTGAAGGTCAGGAGGTCAACCTTTGTTGTGGTTATTATGGGATATCCTGGTTTGGGCTTCAAGTGGTGATGCTGACAGAGGAGTGATTGGTATATAGGTGATATACGCGCTTCAAGGTTTCAAATGATAGGGCCTAAAAGGAATTGTATTTACCTTTAATAGATGTTTGGTCCTAGCCAATTTTTATTTTCAGAAATGTTATTAAAAAAAATCGCAAAATCCAATAAAATTGGCCAATGGAACATATGACAGCTTATAGATGTTTACGATATATATTTCAAATGCTAGAAAATGTTTTAGAAGTTATTATGAGTAATTTCTATATTTACAACACTGCCTGGGTCCATGTGTGTGAGTTAAAAAGACACAGAAAGAAAAGAAAAAAACAATTTCACCGATGTTACCTAAATATAACATTTTTTGGGGGGCCTAAACATTACTCAGGCACGTTGCATACTTAGCTGGTGAGATTTAACTCCTAATTATCTCCCTATTGATATTATTATCATACACATATTTCACTATTTGGTTAACGTACGCCGTAGCCTTGCGTCGTGCGCATGTCCCTGCGCCATGAGCGTCTCGATGTGCGCCATCTTGATGTCCCATGGGTCGTCGTAGATACCCGCGCTGTCGTCCATGGTTACGCTTCGCTGCAGACCTGAAATACAAAAAAAATCATGATAAATAGTTTGAATGGATTTTGTCTAAATGAGGTTGATAGCTTTTGATTATGGATGTAAGTTGGGGACAGTGAAAAAGTCGGAAATAGCAATAAGAAAATCTGAATGTATCCTCAAATGATGTGAAATGTGTTCCAAATATAAAATTTTAAAACTCATTTTTGGGGTTGCTGAAGTTTGTTTTTTTAAAAAAAGGACATCTGACAAAATTTGGAAAAATTTACATCGCTGTTATTATGATAAAGCAAGCTTAGTAACACTATCACGGACTATGATCTTACATTATTGTAAGTCGATGTCAATAAGATAATTGGAAAATGGCCAATCACATATCAAGCTTTATTGACTTCCCTGAACAATTTCAGATTTTATTCTCATTTGTTCGCAAAACATTGGAGCAGTTGATTAATAATTCCCTACGATTTAGTGGCTTTTAACATCTGTTTTATGGTCATTTCATATTGCCACAGGACTATGCCAGTCTTTTACCCTCAGTTTGGCCACTTTGCTGTAGTGAATTGACAGCTTCACAGGCCATTGACGGAGAACAGGAATTTACATTCTGACTTCAAGTTGAATTATTTACCGACTTTTTCATTAAGCAAGTTTTCTACTAATCTTTTCAAGTTGGCATCAACATTCTCGATCAGAGACTTACTGACAGATTTGAATGGCAAAATGAGCAGGTTTCCTAAAAACAATGTATTTGATTATTTTTTTATTCACCTTAACCAATACGTCACTTAACTGACTTGTCCAAAAAGCACCTGTCCAGCAAAATTTTAACAAGAACCTACTACCAGTAACGATATGAAGGAAAAACCTGGTGTTGAGTTCAAACAAGTTTCCCATCGAAAAATGTTGTCAACTTGTCTTTTCCATGACTTCCTCATGACCATGATTTTTCTAAGTTACCTTTCCAAGTTTTTAAGTTACCTTTCCAATGTTTTAAAGGATTATTTCTAGACCAACTTTGACAGTCACAGGAGCAGGAGATATTATCAGGAAAAGTGTTGTGCACCAATGCAAATTACTTTGAGGAAAAGAGGATTATTAAGCCTTTTCTGTTTGTTGGAAAAAACGACCTTTTCAGATTCCATGACTTTTCTAAATTTAAAAGACGGCTTTTAATTTCCAGGTTTATCAGAATTCCAAGCCTCTCTGGGAATCCTTTAAAACAGAATATGCCTTTAAGTGATTAGGACAGGAAGCATATCCGAGTGTGTGACAGACCGATTACATTGTCTTACATTAATCCCCAATCAGACTAACAAGTACATTCGGCTTAATGGGAGTTTAATCGCAAACCGCTCGCAGGCACGAAAACAACACCATCCTGTCTGTGTTTGCTCCTTTGGCATATTAAGGTACATGGGAATGGTGCCCACTTAAGTTAAAGTATGTGACATGATATAGGGCTGAACCCATGAAAATATCAGGCTCATGTTCAGAGATGCTACTCTGGACAGATGAAAAAAGTGGGAAAGAGCAGTTTTTTAAAGTCCATCACTGACCTATTTAGCTTTTACATATACCCAAACAGAGCTCACTGGTCAGTTAAAATTATCAAATAAGGGCAGGATTATTTCAATTGTGAAGTTCATCTTTGACTATCTCTTCACTGGTGACCCTCTCTTGCCAGAAACCAGTGGCTGCATAGCACCCTGGCCTCGGATACACGGTGGGTTATTTTTGTTGGGATTAGTTCAACGTCCTGTCAGCCCTATAATGTCTTTCCAGAATGCCTAAAGATTCGGCTTTTCTGCCAGTTTTAAGCCACATGTGCAGTGACCAAATGTATGATTGACGATTGATTGTTTCAGTAGTTAAGTTAACCCTTAAGGTTTTTTCCCAGAATGCACAAGGTAATGCTTTTCATCTAGTTTTACACCACATGGGCAATGACCATATCTATGAGTTGAGATGCCTATTTGTAGCAGTTGTACCCATTGCCTTCTTTATAGTGCTGCCTCATTTCATAGGCCCACATGATACCCCACCCAGTCCTATTATACTGACACCAGTCCAACTAGTCATGTTTCATGCTTCTAATTTCCCAACGCATACAGGATGGAATTCTGATTAACAGTCCTAGTGTGAGTGACTAGCTGACTCGGACGGAACTCCAGTCTGCTCGGTTCACAGCCACATTCTGCAGAGCACAGCGATTCGTATGACCGGAGCCCGTCTATCCACATCGCTGTATGACAGGCTGCCCCCGTCCCCGACGCCATATTGATTCATGTCAGCCTCGTACCCGTGTCAACGGAAGTGGCACCAGGAGCGCACTTCTACCCTCCCAGTCACGTGACAGCGCTGGTTCCCGCATGCCAATGCCAATTTTTCTTGGTGTGTGAAGCCAAGGATACCTTACACTAAACGCGCTCATTTTTATCACCCAAGTCAAAATCTATTCCCCTATAAATTCACAAAGTTTAATTCTTGACGATACAGTGATGCAATGAAGCTAATTCAAAAAAATGCCTTCATGGGAAAAATAAGTCAGAGTTATGAGGCTATCAAACATAAAGAAAAATACAAATACAAAAGTAATATACTTTGAAACAGACAATACTTTGTTTCAAGTTAAACTCCCTCGCACTTTTACAAGAGACACTGTATGTATACTAGAAGAATTAAATGTATGATGGTTTAATAGTAGAGTATATTTCGAGACTGGATATCTTTTCTTCTTTTTTTTGATAATATTTTTATTTTCTGTGGGTATAGACAATCATTTCCCTAGTGGCTGTTGAACCCAAGCCAGTCAACTGTGACCATGGTCTGATCGTAACCAGTGTATCTTGGGAATAGGTAGTGGAATCAAGCAAAATCGGTCCAAAATACAAAATTCCTCTGACATCTCTGAAATTGAGCTTTCTCCTGAAACTTATATCTTTAATGGTCAAACCCAAATCTAGCTAGTCCAACAAGCGTCTAGACATGTTTGTAGTACACATGGCATGTTTCCCCATAGCTTACAAACATATAATGTATCTATCATGCGGGTTCCACCACCTTGTTTTTATCACACATTTGTTCCAAGGTTTGGGGATGGAGGAAGGTGTTATTTTCACATCCAACCTATTATCAAGGCCAAAACGCATTACTTTGAACATTCGAAATTTAATTTCATCTTAAGTAACTGGATAACAACCGTTTTTAGATTGGCTTCACAAACAGTTCTGGTCAGAAACAATGTAGTTCCGGTTTTTATGATTGGTTGAACCGGGAGCTACATTGGCTGAGACTGTCTACATACAGACTATGCTTTTACCTCAGTGGTAAAGACTCAGTTACCACAGATAGATGATTCCCTTATTCTATGCACCTGCAGGTTAAGATTAACTGATTTTGTCGCCAGATATACGAGAAAAGCGATAGGAATATGGAAATGTCGCCTATATATATATATATATATATATATATATATATATATATGAATATCCATAGAATATTCATATCAACTTAGTAGATATACAGATTCAAGAAGAACCATATTGCAATGCTACATGCCAGATTACCTGGAACTTCAAGAAGTCGAAAAAAAAAACCGTAACGCTATAAATGATAAAAATGCCTTTATTTAAGCGTAGTTGTGAAAGTGGGACTTTCATAAACAAACGTGTTAGAATTAACACACCTTGATTCAAACAGTAGGTCCCTTAGAATTTGACAAATCTGCTGTTAGGAATGATTGTTTCCCCACACTGAAGCAACATATAAGACGACAGCCATTCAGGCTGGAAACAATGCTGTACAACAGTTCGACAGGCCGCAGCACGTTGTCAAGTGTCGCCGTTCACGAGTCAAATGTCGTCTGCTGACAGCAGACGCAGCCAACATGGCGCCCGAGTATTGATCTCACGGAGAAAGGGGTAAAGGCGTATCACCTGCACTCAGGGTAAAACTACAGCCTTCTACTGAAGTCTAATGTTCACAGTGGAACTACAGCCTTTATCTAACATAGGATTACGCACCACAAAACAACGGAGCTAAAACTTGAGCTATCTCCTGTGACTTATTTCCAGGCCTCTCCAATCCAACGTCCTGGGTGTCCTGTCCATCCCCTAAAGCCCCAGGACACCCTGACAGGATCCTCTGCAGACACCCATTCATTCCAAAATTCCAAAATGATGGTGTTTGAAATGGAACACCGCCTGAAATCTGAACCTATGATAGGATTATGTAACAATTAACAAAAGCGTTCAGATACTTAGATTAAAATTTCAGCTGTCGCCAGTATCAAGGGCAAAGTTAAACTAGACAACCTACTTTTACATGCACTTATGTTAAATCATTACTTGCCAAACAAGAGATCTATCTTCTAGCCCCAGACTTTCAAATTAACGCTCTAATCTTTGTGTTCTCCCCAAAGTGGAGAAACTGAGTTCTCGCCATGTTTTATTTATCAAAAAAGTAGTAATGTACACTTAATAGGGCAGATATATCTGTTTTGTAGGCCTGTCCACTCTGACCTCTCTAAAACACATGACAGGTGCATCGGCCTTTTATTCATAGCAAGTATAGTTTTCTGAGAGTCAAGAGATGCCACTCCAAACCGACGAAAAAGTAGGAAACACCTACATTTTTTCCAGAAGCAAATAGGAGGGAAATAACCTTAAAGAATAGAGATCTGACATTAAATATGTATGTCATCAATTAGCTTGAAACTTACATAAATATGCTCTAAAACAGATATCAAAGCAATGTAGGACAAATTGGTTGTGCAATCCAATATCGCCAAAAAGTAGGAAATCTAACAAAAGTAGGAAAAATAGCATCTTTGCCATTGACAAAACCCCCAACCCTTTGAATCAGACCAGGGCCCCTTCCTCAGAGATTCTACCTGCACTTCACTCTCCCCTACCCCCTCCCTACTCCTCACCCCCTCATCCCTACCCCACCCCATCCCCACTCCCCCTGCCTCTCCCCTCTAAAGATGCCGTACACGCAAGCCGTACAGGGAGGATGCCAAACCTATCTGCCGTACACCACATGTGTTCCAGCATTGGGTCGGTTGGCGAGAAATTGAATTTTGACTAAATCAATAAGCTGTCTCCCTCTTGGACCAGGGTTAACTTGACCATACTGTCGGTAACGAAAGGGTTTCAGGAAACATATGCCCAGAATGTTAAATACATGCAAAATGAGGCCTGTAACTGAATTCTTCATAAGCAGAAGTGGCCAGGGTTTTCCCTAAAAAAAATGTAAGCTGAATATTGACTGGACCTGGGGTTCTAAGGGTGGTCGGCCATTAATTTCTGATTGAATATTTGAGAATATCTTGATATGAGTTTAGTCGGCTTTTGAGTTTTAAACTAGTCGATCATAATTAAGGCTAGCCGGCATAGCTGGCCATGAGGGCCTGGGGGAATTCTGTTAACGATATACTGAAAAAGAAAATGTACAAAGTCATTAATGTATAGAATTCCATCAAATTTGATATACTTTTATAACGTCGTCTAAAACGCTGTAATTAACACCCTACACCCAGTGTGCATGATTCTATAGTCGGGCGTTCACATTTTTAATGTGTGCACCTGGAAAGTGCAATTTTTTTTACCCTCTTAAACAGATCATTTAGCAATGTATACACACAAAAACGCCCCCGTGTGCACAGCTTATGAACCAGTGCACCCAGAGAGTGCACAAAATAAAACCTTAATTTCAGACACAGAAAAGGCAAATTATATTCTAGACGTGCAGCTGTTGTCCGACAGATACTGCTAGAACGCTGAGCCAGCTGGCTTTCACTAGACGATAGTATCACGGTACACGACGAACACATCGCCGATACGTCGGATTACAGGCTCCGACATGAGCCGCTTGTGTAACGTCCCCTGCTCCTCTGATAAGGATGTGTAGTATCAGATCTCTACTGGGTCTGACCAGGGATCCACTGTACTGATATTGCTACCCTGTGAGCTAGTCTGCCAGTGCAAGACCCTTTACAGAATGCATATTCTATCTCATAAACTGTTATTATGTGAGAATTTGAGCTGCTTTTGTAACATCCCCTGTCCCTGTGATAAGGGTGTGTAGTATCACATCTTCACTGGGAATGAGTGAGTGATGGAGGGACTAATTCTGTCTTTGGTGATCGTATCAGATGAGGGTGACAGGGCAGGCAAACAGCAGGGGATCAAAACCTGGAAATCATGTTTGCTGTACCTCATCCCTTAGTGAACCTAGACACCAACCGGGAATTGAACCCAAAAAACACTTGGTCAGTGCTGGGTCCCCCCTATTGTCACCTTATAGGGGCTACCAAGGCCTATATTCTTCCCAGGAGCAAAGCCCCACCCCGGTACCCCCACAGGGTTATCTTCACTGGGTCTCACCAAGGATCCACACTACAGATACTGCTACCACAGTTTAGCCAGTCTGCCAGTGTAATAAACTTTACAAACAAGGCTAAAAATGCACATTGATAACCAGGATAACTAGAATATAGTGTTGGGCAACCATGATTTCCCAGTGGAAACAGCCAAAATAACCGTACCTCACAATATTTTGGAGGAAAATAATGAAATCTTCAATTAGCTTCATTTTTCTCACCACGAGATCCATATTTCCTGTAGTGTCAACTTTATCCCCTTGGGCTCTTATGATACCTTACCGACAATGTTGGAACTATATCTAGGGTAAATTCATCTCGTGGGGCCTAGGGCAAATAAGAGTATTGCATTAGTTATCCCAACCAAGGACCCCGCATGCTCTCGTCTATAGAGCACTTGCAGCAGTGTTAGAATGGTGTGTGTACAAAAACAAGGAAAAACCAATATGTACGCGGTGCAAGGTTAGACCATTTTAAGCAAATCTCATAAAAAAAACATTTCTGATATAATGTACTTGCAAATATAAAAACATACGTAGATAAAATAGGGCTCAGGGAGAAAGAAAGTTCCCCCCAGTTATTCTTGTGCCACCATTAAAGTCTGCATATTTGAACAACGAAACCCTTTGCTTCTAATCAATACCCTCATGTTATAGTTGTGTTGACTAGTGAATAGACGCCCTAGATTTATTCTATTTTTACCTTAATTGGGAATATTTTTATTATAAGAATTTGTTGATACCAAGTGCAATAACCAGCCTGAAAAAGGTTAAAAGGGGCGGGCTGGGCGGCGACAATTCTTCCTACATATACCCTTTACAGACTGGCCCCAGAATACGCATGATTAAGCCTCCTTTAAACTGTCATTGTAACTGCATTTTGGCGCTAGTATTTAAAGCCCTTATAGTGTTAGAGACATTTATAGAATACCCAAAAATACTTTTTTGAATACCATACATTTGTGTTCTACATTCATGACCATTTTGTCAAACAATTCACATATGAAGTCCCGACGACCGTTTGCTATACTTATTTACAAATATTTTCACTATATTCCCGAGAAAATATATCCAAAGTTTTACCTTAGTACGTCAAACTATGTACCCAAAATGCCTCCCTGTCGCAGTCTCCACCTCACCAGTATCACATTATCAAAATACACCGCGCATGCGCATGCACAAGGCACCCCCTTCTGACAGGCAGAGTTTGTGCCTCTGGGGCATGAGTGCATCTTCATTTCAAAGATACCAAATGGCCCCTAGACCCTCAAATTCGATATGGTGAAACAGCTTTTCTTGTTTTTCTCGTTTTTGCTTAATTTTTGTTAGCTCCAGTGACATGCGACTGTCGTTATTTCAAAACATAGCGACAACTGACATGGGTGTTCTTTTACTGTGACATGGTGATATGGCTGTTTCTTAATTTCGACATGGAAATATGGCTGTTTCTTTAAATATGGCATGTGACATTGGGAACCTCCACCAAGGGACAAACTAAAGCCTGGGACTGCGACGTTTGTTTGTTTGTTGGGTAAGTTTAATGTCCAGCCAACTGTTTTGGGTTCTTTTACCAGACTGCACAAGGTGATGCTTTTCAGTTGTGGCTGATCGTATCTATGATACGATTTAGGAGAAACCGGCCACCAGGTGGGATACCCTACTCGTTTCGGAGAGTGGCAAGGGGTCTTTTATGCGCGATGTCCCATAGAAAGGACACCACACACCTGGCCTTTGATGACCAATGTTGATTCAATGTTGCCCTATCAGCACCAAAGAAGGAACTGGCCCTCAACGTAGCTACTCAAAGTTGGCGGGGTTTGAATGGTCCCTTCTTCTTTCTTTCTTTTTTGTTTTGAACAGGACACTAGATAGCCCGACTATACGATTTTCTGTCAGAACTATTTGTCAGTGATCAACCCTGGGGATATGTGCTTAGCAGAGAGCTGTTTAGTGAGATGATAAGGATCTTATTCTGAATTAAACTTCGGATGTTTGAAGCCGCCATTTGCAAAACATTTGAAAGTGAACATCTGGAAATCTGATCTCGCCCTACTTGACATAGGTAGACCATTTTCTCAGTCTTTTTATTCGTTCATTAATTATTATCATTATTTTTTAATGCAACCCATCATTTCTTGTTAATAGTTTTCAGCTAAAACCAGTACGTAAAGAAATGCCATTATGTTGTACCCCATCCTGCTAAAATCGTTTGATGTCTCTTTCTTTTATTGATTCCTTCATAAATCCGCTCTTTCATATCAACTTCTTGCTACAAAATTCTGAGGTTAACCATAAAAAAAGTTTGTATTTCTTCGGCTGGGCGACTTGCTAGTTTATTTCTGACTGGCTAGTTCTTTTCCCAAATTTTTCGAATAATATTTCTCAAAAACTATCTTCTTACAACAGCGATGCCACTTTGGACTTAGGAAAATGTAGGAACTTTTTTCTATTCAATCTTCATTTTGAAGTAGTTTGGAGGAAATATACCTAAACAAGAACCAACAGTTTTTTAATTTGGATGTTAGGATGATGTAGAAAAAAATGCTATGTACAGCAATTTCAAATCAACAAAAAGTATGAAATCCTACAAAAGTAGGAAAAATGACATCTCTGATACAAAAATTCTAACAAACGTAATAGAAAAATCTGACCCCCGAATGGCCGTTTTTCCCCCACTCGTTCCATCCTGACTTTTTTTTTATCATTTTTTTTTCTTCGGGGAGGCCTGGTGGCGACAGACTGCGTGACTGCGCATGACAGGGCGTTGGTTGGGCGTCTTGTCGGACACCACGTGATGACACCCACGTGACAGGACCTGTCACCAGCCGTATAACCACCCACAAACAAAAACTACACCAGTTTTTGTGAACGCTTCTCTGAGATGGCGCTTATAACTCAACTTATATGTCAAAGTTCTAAGCTTTTTTTTGACTAATTTATGTTGGTAAAAGTTAGAAACTCCCATGATTATAGTATATCATAAGCATGGGTACGCATTATATAGTATATTTTGTGTATGTGTAATAATTATTATTTTAACTTGAATAGCTAAACTAGCCTTGGTTATTGAAGGGGCGCGGGCAGGGGAAATGAGGATTTAATTGATATTTCCGATAATTCTACGTGCTACCATAATTGGTTGACTAATAAACTCTGCCACTGGTTGTGCAAATTTTCTTAGCCTATTTTTGTGCTAAGAGTAACCCCGAAATGGTAAAGGTTAAACCCATATTTTATCATTTTAAGTCAGAATGTTTTTTGGTTATAACAGTATCTAAAGACGTACTCCAATACCCAATGCAAATCAGGCAGAACTGTGCGATCATATATAGTCTCAGTGCATCCCAATAACCGGATTGTCTGAAATTTTGGCATCAACGTCCAACGTTCTTCCTTTAAACGTCGGATGAACAGTTATACTTAGCCTGCACGAAATGACATCTTTGGCTGCCCACCAGAAAGAAAACAATATTTTTTTAAGGGTGGCCTAAGAACCTCTGCGGTATGCTCTATGGGAACCAACCACTGCCTATTGTTGTATTTTTATTGTATTTTTACGGCCATGGGCTGGCAGACTTCACAGAAAACGACACAAGGCTGCGGCCATTACGAGGTAAAACGTGGTACCAAGTCAACCGAGCAGAAGCACATCCTGACAGCAGCAACAAACGGCACGCTTTTTTCTTTGCGGATTTTCCTCTGCCTTTACTGTATGATATGTAATGGCTACATACAAAATGATAAGGAGATCGTTAAGAAAACGTAGGGCACGTTGAGGATGATGCCTTTCTTGAGAAATGCACGATATATTCTGTTGTTTTCCAGAAATCTATGCTAGGATGCCAGTGAAGTATATACTAGTCTATTTCTTATATTTTGTTGTTATGTGTTTTTTGTTTGTTATGAATATGTATCAGAAGAGTTTTACATGTAAAAGAGACCGAAAAAGAAACTGAAAAAAAAGACGCACAAAAAACGGCAGGCAACCGTTTCTGTGTGGGAAGTCATCAGAAGTAGCTATAGGTTCCCCATTCAAATTCTATGATCAAACTCCTGGCGTTTTACCTGAGTTTTTCCTGGTATTTTTTTTTTCACCCACGTGGTTTGGGTTTGTTTTGTCTTTTGTCTTATCACAAAGTGTCAATTTCTTTTTACAAATCTCCTGAATCTTATGAATTAGAAAGTTCAGAAACTTGGCAAACATAATTCCATGTGTTTAAGTCAAACTTCCCTGTGTTTTCACTCGCAGTGATTTTGTTGCTTAGGGATTTTTCCCCTCAGTCATTTCCTTCTGGGCAACCACAGTATGGGGCCGGACAACCAAGTGAGGACAACCACCTTCTGTAACGATGTGTCGCACCCTGGTATTGGACGTTACTGTACGTCTTGTGTCAGACAGAACATGTCTCTGTAAACACATAAAAACCTGCTGGTCGTGGTGCCAGCAGCCCCAGAATCAGTGCACTACACCTTCCCAAGTGTCCCCCACACCCAGGGCCCTGCCAGCTCGTACCGCTTGGCAAAGACAACGATCTTAGAGCACTAAGAGTGGACACTCAGCGGTATGCTGGTTGTTGTTGACTGTTGTGCCACCTTGTAGGTGGCGTGCATAGGTCGAGGCCGATGAAAAAGGCGAATGGCCTATCAGCTGTCAGAATTTATTTACTCCCCTGAACAATTCAAATTTTTTTAAAGATCTGAACTTTTTCTTCTGCCTTTTTATCTTAGCCTAAAAAAATATCTAAACAGTTTATTACTGTTCAGTGCCCGTAGTCTGTGGCATTAAACTACTGCTTGGCTTCCTTTTGGTAATTATTACGAAGACCCCTAATAGTTGATGGCCTTGGGCTAAAACATTTGCCACCATTTCTGAATTGTCTGAGATATCATCACATCACACAAATATGGCAGGTCAAGTTGCATACATGTAATATGGCTTTGACTCAATACTCTCGTCTCCTGTGCTACTCATTGACCTCATACTTGTAGGGAGTATCAGAATACCATGAGATACCAGCAAGACTCAAGAGCTACAAAGAGAGACTAATTATTTGTGGTTTTGAAACACCGGACTTAGTGGTTCCCGAACAATGGGTTATCTAACCCTTGCTCCTGGATAATCAAATCTATGAGAAGTTAGAGATCATACCCCTACACTTTTACCGAGGCAGGTGTTCTCTTATATGCAGGGTCCCACAGGCAAGGCACTACGTACAATGGCGTTTGGCACTAGGCCTTTGTTAACCCGGTTGTTGACCACAGGTAAACTGTGCAGTGGCGTACGAAAGCGGGGTTTCAAGGTGTGGAACCCCCTCAAATTTCTCAAGTTTATATAATGAAATTAAAAATATAGGAACAATATCAAAATAACTAACTGGAACCACCTCTGTTTTGCATGGAACCCCTTCAGATTTACCTGGAACACCCTCAGATTTTAGTGCTCGGTACACTACTGGGAGAAGGTATGATCTGCCAACCTTCAGATGACAAAGCCAACACTCTACCACTGTGCCACCAAAACGCCCCAAAAAGAGGGAGTGCACCATCTCTACTATACAGAAGGTCTCTGGTGCTAGGTTTGGCTGTCCTATTCCGAGTTGGATCAGGACGGTATACTTTTATCGCGTTATGTCGTATATGCCAAGAGGTGAATAGAATATGGCACGGCTTTGGGCAGCTGGCAGGGGACAGAGGGCCGTAATGTATTGGCGTAATGTGAATGAAGGCATTACAGACTGAGATAGAGCAAGGGGTGGAAGGGGTCAGTCATTGCCAGTCATAGAAAGGCAGATCAACTGTTTTGAAAAGGGGAAAGGTCAGAATAAAGGGCGAGGACTAAAACACTGTGCAGTCACATGCTAAAAGTTAAGGGGTGGGGGTCAGGACCTACTGGACAACTTCACCCTCCATCCCCCCAGATCTGAGTCTGCCATATAGGCACAGGATTTTGAAAAGGGGAGGGGTCCGCATATACCGCATTTGGGAGGGCGCCGCCATGTTGAACACTCTTTATGAAGCTTAAGTCTCGACTAAAAGAAAAAAGGGGGTGGGGCTGGGGAGGACCCCCAGGGTTCTTTCCAGACTGCGCAAGGTAATGCTTTTCAACTTTGGGTGATTGTATCTTTGATATGATTTAGAAGTAACCCACCGCCAGGTTCGATACCCTACTCTTTTGTAAGAGTGATGACCCTCTCTATGGGGATGGGAGGGGGCAGGGAAACTGACCAAACTCACTCTTTCCTTTCAATCACATTGCTCACTGAAATTGACTGATCACAGCATCGACTGAAACTGACCATCACACTGCTGACTGCAACTGACCGATTGTATCACTGACTGCAAACTCACCAACCACGTGGCTGGCTAAAACTCTGGACTGAAAATGACCAACCACATCTCCTGGTAATGAAGAGAATTGTACAGCCCCTTCCATCAACCTAAGGCCCAAAGGTAAATCTTTGAGGTAGGGGAGGTTGGTGGGTTGGGAGGCAGGACTGACCAACATACCCTTCATTAGCCGGTATCCAGACTTAGAGACATCAAACTGGCTTAAAACACTAACGGCCATATTCCACATACCGAAAGTATACCATCGGCGCGATTTTGGCCGCCAAAAGTGCCATATCGGCCACCGAAAGTGCCATATCACCAAGGTAGTACAAAATCGGCAGAAAATAATTACCAACACATTGGTAAATTTTATTGGCAATGCTGCCGAAAGTATATCGGTGAGAAATCGTTAGTACACTATCGGTATGTGGAATACGGCCTTAATATTGGGAGTGCATGAACTGTTTAATGCATCCTACTCTACCAAAGCCAGCTGACAATACGAAACAAAAAATGTTTAAATATCCCTGAACCTGGGCAAAATGACAGTAGTTAAAAAAACTCTGCCTCAAACTTTTCACAAACACAAAATGAAAAAAAGCTTATGACCTTTCAGCCTTACTGGCTCCAAGGAATTATGGGTAGACTCTAAAAGGCATTTACAAAAGATTTGTATTTTATTAGTTTTGTTGACATGATTAACAACAAAATCAAATGCTTTGATGCTACAGTTTGGTGGTGGGTGTCCACGTGTAAATGCCAGAAAAATGGCAGAATAAGGGCCTTATGTCGATCAAAGAGTTAACAGTTAATAAAGCGTCAATAAGATTACAGGTATTTGACTTATCCTTTGATAGTTGATTTTTCGTATTTTAATGAACCTGCAGAACCAGAATGCATTCTGGGAAAATTGTTAAGATTATCTCACTATATCATGTTTTACCAATAAACTCCAATATCCTCTTCCTGCATCTTTGTAACAGTGCAGGCCAAGGGCTAAATCATCCACTGCATAAACAGCCAATAATCAAGACTTAGTAATAGATAAAACATGCTGTCTAGTTATGCAGCATTGCTTGCCATTTACAGATTTACATGCATGTACACCACTATAGTCTCCAAGCATCTCTAACGGGGACGTGGTAACCAGGGCGTAAAGCGCTAATTAGCGAGACGGATTGGATGGATTCAGACCCCGCGACAGGTGCAGATTACCGTGAACTTAATAACAGGGGTGACTCATCAGAGACATGCATGTCTAACCTCAGAGTATATTGTGGTTTCATTTCCTGTGCAACCTGTGCAATGACACAATTTCTCAAATTGTGTCTGCAGTTCTAACCTCAGAGTATATGCTGCACAATTAATTATGTTCAAAATTAAGGTTTCACTTCCTGTGCCTTCAGCGTTTGTTTGTTTGTTGGAGTAGTTTGATGTCCGGCCAACCACACAGAGTTCCTTCCAGATGCAAAGGGTGATGCTTTTCAGCTGTGGGTGATCATATCTATCATAGTATGATATGATTTAGGAGAAACGCACCACCAGTTTTCTCAATACCCTACTCTTTTCAAAGAGTGGCAAGGGGTCTTTTATATGCAATGTCCCATAGAAAGGACACCACACACTCAGTCTTTGATGACCCTGTTGGGGGCACAGGGTGTAACCTCAGAGTATATGCTGCACAATTTTCAAAATTAAGGTTTTACTCCCTGCACCTTCAGCGTGCAGACAATTTCAAATTGTGCCTGTATGTCCAACCTTAGAGTATATATGTGCACATTGTTCAGTATTTTCTTTTTCCAAATTCCTGTGCCTCTCTTGGGCAGAGAATCTCAAATTGCCTGCAGGTCTAGCAAAAAAAGCGTATGCTGCACTATGTTAAAAAAATAAGGTTCATTTTCTGCGCCTCTCATGTGCAGACCTCAAATTGTGCCTGCACGTCCAACCTGAGAGTAAATGCAGCACAGTGTTCGGAATTGACATGCAGATACTCTCAAATTGTGCCTGCACGTCAACTTCAGAGTATATTTGGAAAAGTTCAGAACAATAATGTTTCATGTCCTGTGCCTCCCATGTGCAGATAATCTCAAATTGTACCTGTATGTCTTACCTTAGAGTATATGCAACACAGTACTTGAAATTAAGGTTTTACCTTCAGCATCTCCTGGGCACAGATGGTCTCAAATTGTACACCTGGCAGGTTGCCACTGCACCCACCAACTCTAAGATATTATAAAACAATTAAAGTATTTTATCGGCAACAAAGGGATCATTACAAACCTATGTGTCATACACAAACGATGTGTGCAGTTCACTGACAATCAATACAAAACACTTTGACTGCAAGGACTAGAAAAGACTAGACTAACAGATAACAGCGCAGTATTGGGAGACACTGCACTGCCTCAGACAGTTGGCATACATATTTTACCTCCTTAATGCAGCGGATAGTGACGGCAACATAAATACGATGCTTTGTAAAGTAGTTAAGCACCTAGCAGATCTGTGTCTGCACTCATTGATATTGGAATAATTTGAGTAAGTACAGGTTTATCTTTTGGTATTCTTATGGTTTGAACTGATAAAGTGTGAACCTTCCAAACGCACATTTTATTCAAGAGATGCAAAATTAATTTTGGACACTGATGCAATATATCACAGAACTTAGATCACGATGTATTTGTCTGGTATATGTATCTAATATTCACAAACTGATTGAATGCCAGTACAGTGGCCCAAAACCTTAAATTCGACACAGCGACATGGGTATTTTGGGGCCATGCAAGAGGAACTTTTAAAGGCAGTGACAAATGATATGGTCCTTTCTTAAATAAAACAAGATGACTTGCCTAACCTCTTTTTTTATATGCCCCACGCCTTCATATTGAGTATGTACCATACAAAATAACACATCTAAAAGCCAGATAAACAGGCGCTACATGTGGCGAAAAGGTGTGTGATACCAGAGATGCCACTCACTACAGATGAAAAAGTAGGAAAAGTAGGAAAAACCTTTACTACTCTTTTTTCCAGAAGCAACTAAGAGAAAAACTAATAGTGTCCTGACATTGAATTTGTATTTGAATATAGCTTGACACTAAGACAAGAACACCCAAAAAAAGAAATTTAAGTGATATAGGAATAATCAGTTGCGCAATCCAAAATCACCTACAAAGCAGGAAATCCTACAATTTAAGTCTCTGCATGTAGCAAAAAAGCACTTGTGCAATCCAAAATCACCAGAAAGTGGAACTCCGACAAAAGTGGCAAAAATGGCATCTCTGTGATACTTATGACAACCTGTATCGGGTTAGTCAAGGCCGTGAGAGCGGGGACATGGGACGGGGGCCCAGACTGCTCCGGTCTGCGCAAGGTTTGTAGAGTCAACATGGAGCTCAAAGCATGTTTACACAATGCTATTACTCCCTGTGACTAGTTCCTCGTGCAGCTGTGACACACAGTGGTCCACAACCTGCCACGGGCCATCTGTACAGTGGGGTTTTGAAAAGTGGTCGAACATCATGGCATGTCCTGTGCTTTAATCCCTATGTCTGACATATTAACCTAAAACGACTGACTTAATTGTCTGGGAGAAAACACAAAAAAAGGTCTAAAAGTCTTAAAGTCAAAAGATATTTATTTCGTCAAGAGATTTATTTTAGATGCTAGAAATTGCTGTAGAGGGGATCTCGTGTGATTTCTGAATTTTGAGGAATGCCTGAGTCTCTTTGTGTGATCGAGTTAAATAATAAACATTGAAAAAAAGATTAAATCGACCTACCTACCCTTTTTTTTTTTATCCAAATTACCTGCTCACAATTATCTATTTATTTTGTTCTTTATAAAGTACACAAAATGTCTTACCGAGGACACAAAAATTATCCCAGCAAAGCTTTAAAAACGTCAGGCATAAATTCTGGCATTTCAAAGTTGGTTTTTTTTTCACATACGCTCATGTCCCTCATGTTTTCAGAATGTCCAAAAAGTATAATATCAAACATGATGTACGCCTGACGTCCAATAAAGTGGCAAGAAAAAATTAGTTTTGTCCAATGGGATTTTCGTTGTAAAGAACCCCCTTCACAATATATAGGAATGACATAGCCTCCCTCCTCCCCCATCCCCCCAACCTGCAGAGACAAAACTACATGGAGTAAAAATACAATAAATCTTCACCCTAGGCACTGTGTGTTTAGATCTAAGATGTAGAAGAGATGGGCGAGGTAAAAAGTGGCCTCATAGAGGCGGGAGTTTTGTATGGAGTAGGGCTTAGAGTTAATTTGGCGCACTTCCCGGCCCTGTGGGCTGCCCGAGATGTTTGTTATGGAGGCCGCAGGGGGCCTTGGGACCACTATACACGCTTTATATCACCCGGGGCCCCCTACGGCCTTATAAAGAAGCTGTGTAAGTGGGGCAGGGACCTAGTTAATGCAATGAACCCTGAGATGGCCAAACTGGCTGGTTGTACTGGAACAGGGGCCATGTACAATCACAATAATTCAGGGGATTTCCAGACACGGAACATTACAAAATTTGTATGTTATTAATTTCTCAGCGCATATTCACATTTGATGCTACTGTAAAAATAAACAGGGATGTAAGCACTTAAAAAAAGGATTGTAAGAGATGTTTAAGTGGAAAAATCCGAAATCAGACAAAATTATGAAATTTTACATCCCTGAATACATGATATTATTATGACCTCTTTTACATAAAATCAGATTCTGCATATTCAAACATATTCTTTCTACTTTATATAAAGGTCTTTGTCTGACGGCACACATAGAGGTCGTTATATTAAAGATACAAAACTGCATAATCCATTGCATTTGCAAACCTTATATCGAAATTCTCGTCATAAAACATTGTGTTAAAAAAATATATGAAAAACTAAAGAAGAATCCTTAGAAATGTCAATGCTATTTTGTCATTTCAATATTTTCAACTGCTCTATCGTCTTTAAAATGTGCGCACAGGTAGCGCACAAAGTAAAACTGCAATGTTATATTACACCTAGTGTAAAAGAGTAAGTTACAAAAGTAGCTGAGATCGGTTAAAGGAAGGGTTAAGGGGACACCGAAGCAGAATTAACCAACCTGATGCTCAAATCAGTTCTGTTCTCGGGAGTTTATCAAATGACAATAGAAAATGACCAACAAACAATATTTCGTGTATTGCCGAATAGGACAATTTTTATTAAAACCATGACAATAGCTTATAATTAAAACTTAATATCTTGGGAAAAAAAACAGCTGCGAGGAAAGGTAAAACTTTTCTCATATATACCTGTTTAATTGCGCCATTATAGGAGAAATACAGTACATCGGGGTTCTTATTTACTCTGTGAAAGCCGAGGGGCCTTCCATTAAGTACATACGCACCAAAGTGGGGGGCGAGGACTAGAATTATGCGTACAAATTAATCCAATGCATACTTTGACCAAAGGGGTCGTGATGGGGGGTTCTGAAATTGGTAAAAATGTGTGTACGTGCCTTCACAAATTCAATGCGTACTTTGGCCTAAGGGCTGCTAGGGTATGATGTTTTCTTCTTTCGTTTTTTAAACGTGCGGATATATACTTAATGTAATGCCCAAAACCGAGACCTCAGTTAAGGTGACTCTCCAAGCATAGATTCCACCAATGATTCCCCAAGGTTAAAGGCCCAGCATAGATACTGCTCCTGATGTACATTAGAGAGCAGGGAGACTCTGGCTGGAGAGCGTGGATTGAAATGCTGGTCACGTAAATAAATAGACCCTGTTCTGAGGGGGAGGGGCCCACAATACACCACACAGTGGGCCAGCTACCCCTATGACTACGATAGTACAGTGGGTGGGCATTGTGATTCATGATTTCTTCAGCAAATTGTGTCTGAGATATTCCATTCAACGTCTACTGTGCTTGAAATTATATCAATTGACCTTTCATGTTTTTTTAACTTCAGCAGCATGGCGATGTTGTCATATATGATATAGCATAGAAAAGGTAAGCTGCGGCGGCACACCCCTGTCACTGAATCAAGGGGAGGGGTGTGAACAACTTTTCAGAGTCATCATCGGTCCCTCGCCCCTTTCCCTACTGTGTGTGCGATGCACGTCCCCCACCCCACCCCCACCCGCGGGCAGGTGCATTCAAATGCACATGGCATATATTTGTTGAATAAATATCCATTTAATTTTAACAAAGTACTACAGATAACGAAGCATTCTACACCATAAAACGTACGTATCTCATTTCTGGCTCACAGAGAGATTGAACTGTGATCGGATGACCAACTGGCTGACTGAGTGATTGATTTTCTGGTGGACTGACTTATTTTCTCACTGACTGATTCACTGAGTGACCCACTAATTGACTGACTGACTGACTTATTGACAGAGAGACAGGTGGCAGACAGGCAAGGAGGCAGGGCTCCTGCCTGGTTGACCAACTGTTTGACTGGTTGACCAACTGGTTGACTGACTACCGTAAAACCCCTAATTTAGGCCGCACCCTGATTTAAGCCGCACCCCAACTTTGGGGTTCATCTATGATACATTTTTTAATAATTTTTTTCATGTATCTCATTGCATTCAGGCTTGTGTAAACCCCTAATTTAAGCCGCACCCTTAAAGTCGAGGCCCTATTAGCTCTTCTTTCATAAGCTAACCCTTATTTAAGCCGCGGCTTAAATTAGGGGTTTTACGGTAGTTAATTGACCAACTGGTTGAGCGACAGGTTGACCAACTGGTTGATTGACTGGTTGACCATCTGGTTGAGTGGCTGACTGACCTACTGGTGGACAAGCTGGTTGACTGACTGACTGGTTGACTGAGTGACTGCCTGCCTGGTTGACCAACTGGTTGACCAACTGGTTGACTGACTGACCGACTGACTGGTTGGTTGACCAACTGACCAACTGGCTGACTGACTGATTTACTGACTGACAAACAGACAGGCAGGCTGGCTGCCTGGCTACCTACTTGGTTGACTAACTGACTGACTTGTTGACTGATCCACTGACCGATTGAGAAACTGACCAAATGGGAGAGTAAATGCATGTATTGGAGGAGGGGGAGTGAAGGGGTTTTACATTTCTGCAGTCTACACTGTATTTAATGACCACCACGTAAGTTGCTATCATGTCGATATTTGTATAAATCCCTGAATTATAGATAGCCCGCTGTATCCATACACCACAGGGCCCAACTGAGTTTGTACACAGCGTCCGGTAATCCGGGTTAATGGTTTCCATGGTAACCGGAGATACCACAGGGTGAGGGTGACTGTCTTATCAGGGTGTAACGTGTGAGACATGTCCAAGTTACTTTTGCTTGTATATCTTAAGATATGCACAGCCGATCAAAGAAATATATTCAAATGGAAAAAAATATTCAGAAAAATGTTGAATGGTTTTAGAATCCTAGGCTTACAAAAGAGCTAACTATAATTTTTCTCTGAGTTGCAAGATGAAAAATTCTATCTACGAGACTATATTATCATTGTAAATTTCCGGAATCAACCCCAAAATAAACGATCAACAAAATTGCACTAAACAATTGCAAGCAAAGTGCATTGGGCATTCTACACCCAAACTGTGCACCTCGGAACAAGAGTGTTCAGTTAAATCTAACTTCTCTTATCCCTGTAGACCAGAATAGGTATATATGTCAAATAGTTTAGTCGTACAACAACAGTCTATTCCTGTCGTGTAATCCCAAGAGAGATAACTTTAAATAAAGTTTAATGACAAGAATGTCATTCAGCTTCAACCTCACAAACATTCTACAGTGGGGTAAGTTACATTTACCGTCGAGCAAGTCCATCTTTAACAACATTTAGGTCACTTCCTTAAACCATGGAGAGTAAAACTCTCCATGCTTAAACTAAAACCCTGAGATTTTCGTCTTATCTTCTGGCTGTTGTGTGTATTAGAGCCCTGTCTATGGCACCTTACATATCAAAGATCACCTGCTTCAGTAAATGTGTAGCGGTATGGTCTCTCTTCTCATAGATTTGATCATTTCATAGATTCGATCATCAAAGACAGAATTATCAAACCTTGTTCTCATCATGATATGACCTTAAATGTCACTACAACGTTGAACCCCAATAACCAACCAACTAACTACCTCCTGAAGAAAAAAGATTAAAGTATGTTTAAATGTGATTATAAACTCGAGTGTTTGTAAAATGAAGCGATAAAGTGACGCTGCAGGTTCCAGGTTAAATTATGTAAACATCGATCCATGGGGCAAACACTGCGTATTACGTCACGGCTTCCTGCTGACTTATCTAACCCTATCTCTGTGTGCAGGGATCAGGTGCACCTACTGCGGCCAGCAAACAAATGCCTGCGGGCAAAGATTTGGAAAGTACCTCAACTTCTTCTTTAATTGTAGAGATGGGACGTGGCTAAGTGGCTAAAAAAACAACTTCTTCTTTAATTGATTATTTTCTGCAGGGATCTTCTTAGAAAAATATTTTGAATATCACAAGACCCATTCGACTAAATATAATTGGCTTATTTCTGTATATTTGGGGGATATAATACAAACATCCATAGCAGCGGGGTGATAGGTAATATTATCAGATCACTATTACACCATCAAGTCCAAAGGTGATGGGGAAAAATAACAGATGTTTTTATCATAAAACATGTCAACCTTCTGGGATGATGTTCAAAATTTAATTTGTGAATATGAAAATTTAATAATGTGTTCTTAGAAGCCACGTTCAAAAATTTTCAGCAAACACACCGTGTCATTCATTTCAAAGATATATGTTTGAAAGTCTATAATATTTGGCTATCAAAACAAGGTAGGTTTGTACCATGTCTATACAATATCATATTGGTTCTTTATGACTAAAAAAAGATAAATTTATCCATTTAAAATACACTTGTAAATATATGAAATAGGTGAATGTTGCATTCATCCCACTCGTGCTTCAGCAGATAATGTGGCTCAACCATATTAAACTCGACCAACTATACCAGAGAACATTGCTGAAGTCTACAAGTCCCTCTCCCCACCCCTTGTTCTGACCCATTTCCACAATATAAACACTGCAGACTGATGAGTTTTGCCCTGACAACCTGGGCCGAGGGTATCATCTCTATGGGGTGCAGACTGTATGATACATTTTGTCCCTGGTGGCCTCAGTCGCGAGTATGGCACACCAACTGTATGGGGTTTGGCCTGTTGACCAAGGGTATCATTTGATCATTAGGCCACCCTTTAAAAAAGTTTGTTTCCTGTCCAGCGGGTGGCCAGGTAAAAAGCTAGTCGGGAGGTCGGGAAATCTTTCTTTTCTTTTCTTTTTTTTCTGTAAGGGTTTAACTAAAATTTTTGCTGAAAAAGAAAAAAATCGGAAAATCTGGAGGAAAAAAAAAAAGTCTTAAGCCGGCCCTTAAAAAGGCAGTAGGGCGCTGGACAGGAAACAGACTTTTTTTTAAAGGTTGGCCTTTAACACAGGACACTTACAGTATGACGAGTTTTGCCATGACATTCTTACAGGTATGGGGTGTTATCTGTATGATGGGTTTTGTCCTGACATCTACTGGGTATGGGTATATGGACAAGGGGCACTGACTCTATTACAGTCTATGATGAGTTATGCCATGCAGGGTATGGGGCACAGACTGTATGCTTTTAAAACGTGCAGACGCGAGATGCAAGGCTCTCATATATGTACAACCTGGAACCTTCCCATGCACACCAAGGCGTATAAGGCTCATTATTCTGCCAAAAATGTGTGCACACGTACCGGGTGCACAGCTCTAAAATTCATGCACCCTGCAGCCAAATTGTGCACTGCTGGAGGGTGCACCCTTTATTTCGAACACTGTGAAAGATTTCTTTGACAGCCCGCACAATGATAATGGAGCACTAACTGCATGGCGGATTTTTCCCAACAGTCTCTAGGCTGAGAGTAACTTGTGCTGATGGAGCAATAGTATTTTTCCCTGACAGCCTGGGTATGAGACATCAACTCTATGTCTTAGTCATAGATATGGGGAACCATGCAGCTGTATGACAAGTTTTGCCCTGACAGCCTTGGCATAAGGCATCAGGTGGGACAGAGCCATGGGTTTCTAATGAGACTTTATGATGAGTTTTGCTCTACTGACCCTTAGTAATTTACATATACTGAAAGTATTTTATCAAATCGACTCATTTTCTTGCCAATTCTTTATACCTGTGGTTTAATGAGTGATTCAAAGAACGGGGCGTCCTAGCCCTTAGATTTCTAAATGTAGGGGCCGACTGGCCCCCAGATCTCTGGAAGTTATCCCGACCCGTGATTGTTAGGAACTTAGAAAGTAATCCAGATACATAATGTGCAAAACATATCTTTGCTAAATGGGAATCAAAACTACAGAGAGTACAGCTGGCACCCCATAGAAGGTAGGGGTTGGTTGTGCGCACCTAATCCAGGGCAGTCCGTGGTACGAGACAAACATTGTCCCACATCTAGGGCTCTTACTAGATATATTTGCCTTTATGACGTTTGGGCAAGATTACAATCATTTAATAGAAGTTATCATTAATCTTTGAAATAAACGGTGCATTATTCTGCACCCGAGGTTTTGACATCAGATGAACAATAAAGTGTCCCCGAGTTGAATATAATTGTTTGGGCAGTGTATAATCAGGGATTTTCCTTTACATAGAGTTACTAGCAGATCTATCGGGTACTAGTAAAAACTGTGTCGGGTTAGTGCAACTGCTTAGAATGAATAGAAACTAGCCCGATGGGCCAGTGGAAAAATAAAACTAAAATTCCAAATATTGACTCAATATGAACTTTGATCCGGACTAGTGCTATCTCAGGACCACTAGCACCGGTGCACTAGTGGGAAAAATTGTTAAAGAAAACCCCTGTAATGCCTAAAAGTTGCTAGGTACATAGGCAGGCTCTATAATGGTATAATCGGAGAGAGTGTATACGCTTGGGAGACGGCATAGTCTCTTCGCGATTGCAGAATAACTGACATTAGTGTTTTATTTCCTGTGTCAACATCTGTTTCCTCACTTCTAAGTTAGGGTCCAATTTAAGAAGCAAAATTGGTTTTCAGGATTCGATACCCTGCTGCAGAACCCTGTTATTCTTCTCACTGATTCAATCACCCAATGACAGAATTTTCGACAACCATGTTTCAAAACAAAGGCAAAATCATCAAAAACCTTGTTTCAATTTCACTGTGAATTATTCTTAGTTTTCAAAAACTTGTAAAATGAATAAATGTAACTCACTCACTATTCCTAGAAATATCTCAAGTATCAGAGGTCGATTTACTCCAATTTTACCTATTTTCCACATTAATGGTACAATTTGGACAGTCTGGCCTGCACAGTAGCAATAATCGATAAGTGTACACATAGACCTAGGTATGTTACAAATCTAATCTTCTGTGACACACTGTATTTTGAAAAACAAATCAATAATAAACAATAATAAACCAAAGCGTGGCCTTCCCCCATGCACCTTCATAATTGATTGGAGCGTGCATAATGTGTGTGAGGGGTGCCCGTCGGGGTGGGGGTGGGGGGACAATTAGATCTAAGCCTGTCTGGACACCCCACCCTTCTCAGTCTCACCCCCCCCCCCCCCCTGCTCAAATCACCCTTAAGCCTGTATTCCACTATGGGATTCTGACTGCCGGTTATTTGGTAATTTATAAGCTGGAACCAGTAATATTGCAAAACACCACACATGCAAGATATTATTTGAAAGAGCACTTGGATACAGTTCTAATGGCAAGTAACGTGTTTACAGAGGCAGATCCTTTTGGTGGACCATTAAACTACGAAAAGAGGGGGAAATGTTGTACACGTGTGCGCGAATGCATGCCATTTAAATGATTTTAGTACTTAGCACTTATGCTGACCCCCTCCCCTCTCATTTCGAGAATCCTATATCAGCCCCTGTTTATGGTTCAGTTCACCAAAATTTCCACTGCAGATTTTTGATATCGGGAGTAAAATCGGCTTGTGGAATAGGCCTCTGCGGCCTGTGTGTCATCAACAAGGGGAGCAACACATGGAGTAGAAGGGGAGGGCGGGGGGTAAGGAGAGGGGGGATCCAAGGTCCCTGAGCCGTCTAGTCTGAGTCACCACTAGGTGATGAGGGGTGAGAAGGGGGAGGGACCACCGTCACACAGCATGCAACAAGGAATGAGCAGCCGGCCACAAGACTGGAGCCTTTGATTTGAGCCAAAATATGCGATGATTTCCTCCCAATATAAAATACAACCCTAAACTATTCAGATAAACTCAATGTTCTGGGAAGATATGTGAGGGGTGAGGAGGGGGAGGGAGAACCGTCACACTCAAAGCATGCAACAATGAATGAGCAATTGGCCACAAGAATGAAGCCTCTGATTTGATCCAAAATATGCGATGATTTCCTTCCAATATAAATTAAAACCTCAAACTATTCAGATAAACTCAATGTTCTGGGAAGATATGTGAGGGGTGAGGAGGGGGAGGGAGAACCGTCACACTCAAAGCATGCAACAATGAATGAGCAATTGGCCACAAGAATGAATCCTTTGATTTGATCCAAAATATTTTGCGATTTTTCATGATTATTTCCCCACAATAAAAACAAAGATAACATTGATAGACTAACCCCATTACTATTCGAGTTGACTCTGTTAGTCTGTAGAGTCCCAAATGTTCTGGGAAGATGTATGTTGTTTTATGTTAATTCTGAGTTGACAATAGTGAGGTCTGACAGACTGAGGCATTGAGTGATGGCCCACCCTGTGACGAGCACAACTCACAGGGTGTGACACTGACACACTGTCAACTTAGACAACAACACTATCTTACCACCATCAAACTTTAACCAACAACATTACAAACCTGACAGCGCACACTGAAACATTCAACAACCCCCACACTCCCAGTCCCACCCACCATAGGACTAAAGACTGGCGACTTACTGTGTCAAATAGAGAGTTGTCTAAGGGGGGTAGAATAGATCTACCCTTGGAGTGGTCAGTGGGTGCAGTCGGTGATTTATGGCCGGCTGAGGGCCGGGCGGGGGCCGTGGTCCCCCCGGGCTGCACCCCGCCTCATCCCGTCAACTCCCCACTACCTCCCGGGGCTGTAGGTAAGTCCTCCTCAGGGGGTAGATCCACGGGTAGGAACGCTGGGGGCAGGAGGAGGTGATGTTTTAAGTGTATGTAAGTCCAGGCTGAGCTCGGTTGGTTATTAGTTAGGGTAAAGACCCCGCCTCTGGAGTGAGTCTTCTGTCGGAGTCGACTCGGAGCTCCGACCGTCAGGGCTGGATTCTCGGAGTCGGAGAACGAGAGGTGGGGAGAGAAAACACGCTCGGAAATCACCGAGTTTCACACCTTTTTCCGCTCAATCCTGGCCCAAAACCCTCCGCCATTGTCCCCGGCGGTTGTCTCGACCCTCCACGGGGTGGATTGTGTGATGTGAGTAGGTAATTTAGGGTAAATCCGGGATTATTTCGCCCTCCTCAGTCCGTCGGCCCTTGTGTGCTCTCCTCTCTCCGCCCGAGACTCCTCTCACGATCTCCCAGCGGAGGTTGCTTCTCCGTCCTATACTTTAGCATTAGGCGGCGCGCCGGTGGTGGAGAGTGACGGTGACGGCCATTCAGAGTGCTCAGAACTAGGTCACGGCATGTTGGGGGTGGGGGGGGGGGTGTAGATTATCAGTGAATGAACTAGGAATGGGATGGGGGCGAGGAGGTGGGAGGGGGTGATAGGTTTATCCTGTAGATCAGTTTATCACTGCTAGTGGGTTATTTTTACTTCTCTTTTTTGCAATAATTACTAAAAAAAAAATAATAATAATAATAATAAATAAAAATAAATAAAATAAATTGAATAAATAAAAAATATAAAAGTTGAGGATCATAGGCCTATGATATAATTTCCAAGATGGGCCCCTAATGTAGGCCTATCAATATCTACATTTTCCAATAAATTAATCTAGTTCAGATATGCACATCTATATAATGAGTGGATGGTCATTTTATTTTTTTAATTGGCTTCATTTCGAGTTTAGTTAAATAACAAAAGAAAATAGTTAAAAACAAAGGAATTTTTTTAGTGATCTTAGTTGAATAACAAAAGAAAATTTTATATTTAAAACCAAAATTATTTAATGATGTTCACCTTAACTCATCTCATTTCATTACATTAGCAATAATATGTTGATATTGTATTATTATCTGTACCATGGAAGAACTAACTGTGTTAGAATTGGTCGAAATAAAAAGAAAAGAAAAAAAGAAAATTGTTGAAAAAAGAAAATCCATTTATTTTCATAGAAATAGGAGGAGTGTCAGCCATGGCTTAGAGATAAGTAATAGTAGAGTGTCTCACTTCCAAATTGACAAGAAAATAGTTGGAAGCGTACTTTTGAGATGCTAACAATGTTGAGTGCTTATGGCTAGGCCTATATTCTATCTGAAGATGTTAACAAAATTGGGAATTAATCCAGATACTTTGCAAAAGTGGCAAACATCGCCAGTTAAAACAAATATCGTGACTCAAACACGGCCTTGAGGATTACAGCCTTTAAGCATACGTGTTATAGACCTAATTATATTTTAGACACCCAGTTATGTCACGAGGATCAATGCTGCAAAGCCAAATTTAATAAATGCTCGTTTTGCTTTGTCGATTTTAGAGGTCTAGACCCATAGATATAAGAGTAAGCCTCTTTCTAATATACACACGCGCCACTTATGTACTCAGAGGCTTACAAATAAACAGCACCTGAGGAGATCCACGTTTGCTTCCTGTTTGTTTGGTTATATAATGCGTTAGGGCTCAGCTATGCAGTTTATCACGAGCCTCTGCAACTTTATTTGGGGGCCTATACATGATCTCCTATTAAAATGTTAAAACCTATAGGACTTGTTCTGATAACAACTCAAATGACAATATTAAAGTCCGTCCCAGTTTATGCCAAAATTAAAGTTTACCTTGATATTATTATACCACTTGCACAAAGAGACTATAACATACAACTAAATGAACCAAGACAATTTGGTTGAAAAAGTGGTCTTTAAGTTTGTCAAATGCAGTCAAATACAATAGTCTTTTTCCTACAGGAACTAATTAATGCTTAAGGCTATTAAGGCTTATTAGTTAAGGCCTACCCAAAGCTGTAATGTCCAACCATTAGGCCTATTGCAACACTGCATTTTGATTGGCTGGCATAACCTGTGAATTTGACAATCAAAGTCATTGTCAGCAAAACTTGACGATTCAGAACAAAATCATTCTTGCATATTCCAGTAACCAACTTGTGAAGAATGGGTTGTCTTATGTTGTGAATTTTGTCCAACCCTTGTCCAACCCCCGAGACATAGACATAAATTTAGACAATAAACATGGGGAAAACAAATAAGGAGTTTTGATTTATTGGATATCTATGCCATTGAAATGCATCATGAATATATATATTTTGCATCTGCATGGGAGTAATTCCCCAAACTATATAACAGAATTGTATGAATCGAAACACATGGCTGATGATAATCTACATGTGACGTTCCTTATGGCTTACCCCATTCAAACGCTATTAACCCGTTTCCACCCTAACAATAGATATGCAGATTATCGCTTCTAACCTATAGTCTCCTGAGCAGGGACCTAATTGAAACAGAATCCTGCGGAAATTAGACCATTACCTCTAAGTATACGAACAATACCCAAAGTCTGGACCACAAAAATTATATCATCTCTTGAAAATTTTGCGACCTCAGCAGCATATATAGGCCTATCCCTATGCAGGCCTATAATATTATGTAGGAGTAATTCCAGAAAAAAAAACCAGTTATACAGTAGATGCACTCATTGTTGCTTATATAGCACTTATATAGTGCAATATCATTTTCCACAAACATTTATAGCTGCGAAAATATCTCCATCCATGCAGTAATAGCGGCAGGGCTGGACTAACTCCGCCTTCCGCCGGTAGGGGGATAATAAGCCGATAACGGGGCGTGTTTGACATGTTATTCCATGCTAGTCACAGCTGAGAGTCCTGCATTGACATGTAATCCCCGCCACTTTACCATGTGGGCGTTGCGGCAATTGGATGTGTGTGTGTGTGGTGGTGGGGGGGGGGGGGTACTTTTGTTAAGGCTACTGCAGTGGCGGATCCAGCTTTTTCAAAAGGTGGGGGCGTTCTTATAGAAAGGGTGGACGCACCCCTTTGAATTTCAAGAATTTTACATTAAAAAAGGCAGAAAAAGTTAGGTCTAAAGGGGTCCAGGGCGTGTTCCCAAGGCACCCCCCCCCCCCTTAAATCCCTCACTGCAGCAACTGTCTGTACATGGGGCATGTATGCAGTAACAGGCTTATTTACATTATTTTTGTGTGGGACAAGGGGTATACTTAGTGTGCAAAAACACAATCAAGGTTTGGATGACAAAGCACCTTATAGACCCTTTTCATTAGTGTGCCGCCCTACTAGCGGGTAGCCTATGCCTAGTATGGCTGAATGAATGAGTTGGGGTGTGGGTTTGAATGGAGCCAGGCTACAGGCGTTGCAGTACAAGGCGTCTATGGGAGGGTCCATTGCGCAGACTCGTGAAAAAGGTGTATATGCCAATAAGAAGTCGATTGAACATGTGTTAACAGCGTGTGATATAGCGGTAACGATCGTACACCAATTTATGTAACTAATGTATCATCTCATATTATGTCATATCCAACAAAACAAGGAATCATACATTGGGGAAAATGAAAAACAAAAACAAAGAAGACAAGGACATTGGATTGGCCCATATATAAGCCAATCTTGACTCCCGGTCTATCAAAACAAGATCTACTATTAATATACTTGAAAATATACTGCCTTTATTTGAGATAGGGAGTATGTAATAATAATAATACAAAACGTATAAGCTAATCTTGATTCCCGGATTGTCAATAAATGTCTGGGGGTGGGGGTACTTGTATGTCTATTGCATAGACGTATATGGGAAATGAAGTACATGTTTATCTACTGCTTCTATATATGGGACAGGGGGTACTTACATATGCTACAACTTTTATGTTTAACATGGGGTAGTTTTATCATGTCAACTGCTTTTAAATGGAGCGAGGGGATACTTAAATGCCTATAACTTTAGTGGGGGATGGGGGTAGAGTACTAAATCGACTGCTTTTTCGTGGCGCAAGACAGTGCGTCTCTTTAATTATTCATGAATTATCCTGAAAGGGTGCTGACACTTATTTCGGCTACTTGTGCATGAGTGACGTAGGGCAGGGTAGACTTCTGTAATATATAACACTTATATTAATGTCATCTATGTACTTACTTGAAAATAAGATGGGATATAAGGTTTGGGCAATATTCGATCTCTTGTAATGTCTGGAGAAAGATTCGTTTGAAAATAATCAATATAAGGATTTGTTTTTTTAAAAACTTATGCAGGCCTCTACAACTGTAAGTGTAACAAGGGCAGATGGTTACGTATAATATAAATTGAAGGAGGCTACTACTACATATATGGGAATTGCAATTTGTCAACAAACGAGAAGTGAAATGAAAAAATAATAGTTAACAATTATCATATATATATATATATATATATATATATATATATATATATGTATATATGCAGAGTGGTATTGAACGTAAGGGGCTGGAAAAGGATATATCCCCCACCACACACTTTTCAACAACCCTTTCTTTCAGTTGTGGAAGGTGAACATACCCCAAAAGTATCCCCCTGTCCATACAGACGCAGCATCCGCCCCGTATACCCGTGACGTCACGGCGTCTGGCTATACGTCGCCATATATATATATATATATATATATATATATATATATATATATGCATGGTTATACTACAGGAACGTAAACCCTCATTGTCTATAGGTCCGTATACCAGCGATTGTCGAAAATTGTTTCTTTTTATATGGGAAGCTCCTGAATTCGTCTCTGCTTTATCTCATTGATGTGAAAGGAAATTATATACGAAAGTGTTGGATCTGTTTCTATTGGTGACCAAGAGGGTATGCAGAGACACCCTCCTCGTTTCGATCAATTGCAAACGATCCGAGCGAATTCATTCAAAAGCTAGAATTCCTTGTGGACATAATTGTATCTAAACACAGAGGATGTCATTGAAATTGTAAATGGTAGGCCTAGATAATTTCTCAAACCTGCAATTACATTCTCCCCGACAAAAGTTATATTTATTCACATTAAATTCACATTTACAATACTGTATGGGCCCAATACCACTTAACGTCCATACATTTTTCCAGAGATCAAGTTATACCAAGCAGTGAGTAAAGGTGCAATTGGTGCTAAAAGCAAGCACATATTTGTGATGGCAGTATTAATATCGGTCAGTGCTGCCTCATATATCCGATAATATCTGAGTGCAGCAGCCCATGGGTGTACGTTGGCACTTTGCCCATTCCCTTTGTTACAATAATCAAAAACAGAGAATGAAATACAGTCACACATGTCGCCCTTCAGCGAGGGGTGGATAAAAACGGCTTAATGGTAGATTACTGACACGCGTATCTAGGGTAACTATATGGTTTTTAATGTGCCGTTTCTTTATATTATTAATAGCTATCACGTGTAGTTTACAACGGTGATACTCCAGAGACATGAATAGTTCTGCTTCAATACTTTGACTCATATTATTTGTTTTACTTTTATATTAGCAAGATGCGTTTGACGGGTGCCAAAACAATATGGAGACACCATGTTGGAAACTGAAATATTCTATTTACGTTTTTTGACAAACTATAGAAAGACTCTTAAGGTCTTCTAATATGGCATACACTGTTTTCCATACATACATTGGTTTTGTCGTTGGGGCGTTTTTTGAAACGTAAGAATGCATCACTTATGAGTGTTTCATTCCCAATATGATTCTCTATGAATGGCATTAAATTATGTATATTCAAAAACTACCATGCGCTCTGGTATCTAGATGAATTCTCTATACTGTTGTCAAAAATATATGATATAGACTGGATTAGGCAGGTTTTCAACATCTGAAATTGTGACACCAGCATACACACAACATTCAGCTAGTATAAACTACACACAGTCATCGTCTCACAATAAGGGTATCCCTGCTGACATTATAATAGCCCCATGAAACCGACTCGAGGTTTTCAGTGCACGGCCTTTTTCTGAACATTCTGAATCGGAAATGTCAGCATCGGCGGAGTACTGAAAGGTCAGCGGCCCACCTTAATAATATTGTGGGTGTACTATGTAGTATTGTAGACTGCTATAGGCCATGGGTTATTACACTGACGTTGGACATTGATCTCGTAAAGCCCTTGTTTTGCTGTAGGTGATTTTTACTATACGATTTTTTGTCTGAAGCCCCATTTGCCCTGGGCATTTTTTCATTGCGATCTGAGATATAATTGCAATCTTCTTGTATTTTGAATTATCATATTTGGAAAATATGTTTATGGGTAACAAAGCAGCTATCAATGTATAAGATTAAGCAAATATTTAGTGAATATAGTAATTTATCATGCTTGCGATTTTAGAATCGCAGTGAAAAATTGGCCAGGGCGAATGGGGCTTAATGGGTGCGCCAAAAAGTGCGATAAGTTTATTGCACAGGGGCGATTCTGTAGCAAGTTGAGAAGACCAAAGATATTGTTTTGTCTCACTAATTATACAACTGCCGCGACAATCAAACGTTCACAGCCTTGATAGATTGCAGAAAACTAGTTGCATACAGCAAATAGGGTTTTAGGGCTGGTTCAGGCAGCCAGAGGGAGGGGGCTCCTTTCCCATCTTTTTTGTATAGGGTCCTCGAACAACAAAACATAGCGGGAAAGGCGAATGTCCCTGCAACGAAACACTTGAGCAATGTCGGTCTAATTCACAATGGTATAGCTCAAAAAGCCCTGTTAGGAAATGCATAAGCCATTGGCTGATATGTTATCTTTCCCCATATGAGACGCTTTCAGATCTGTTTGAGGGAGATATTAATTGATCTGCAAATTTGTGACAAACTTCCCTTGATCTCCTTGTCATTATTTATAAGTCACTGCATGCTTGTGATCATTGATGATCGGTGCCAATGAAAAAAAAAGAAAATTCGAGCTTTTTGAGTTAGGTAATATATTATAACACACAGCAAGGGGATGGATTGGTCGAGTGGGTGAGAACATGAGAGGTCAGGGGTTCAAATCCCGATGCTGGCAGATAAACTTTCCTATCCCAAGCAGTGTGGACATATTGTTTTATCAAAGGCCTGTCATTCTCATACTGTGTCTATGCAGTATTGGTAGTAAAAGAATCCTTACCTCGATAAAAGTGTAGGGGCAGGGTGTCTACTTTCTCATAGATTCTATCACTACCACCGCCCTTGATATGACAACCAATAAACAACCAACAACACACAGTCATTAAGCAGTGCACAGTCAGGGATCTCCCGCTGTTCACCTCGCCATGTCCGGGTCACTCTACCGCTGGGGCTCTGAAAAGGGGGTCCCCTGGTCCCCCGTACAATTTGCGTAACCCGCCTAAGTCTCTAATTAATCTGATGTCACCTGTCAAATTAATTAAGAAATACCAACATAGCATTGATTTCACTATGATTGTTAGCTACTCTTTTCTGTTGTGTCTTAAAGTCCTAGATTACCCTGTCTAAATTAAGAATGTCAAAGTCGCATTTTCTATTTTAGGGGTAAGATACATAAGTACACCCACAATATTATGAAGGTGGGGCCGCTGACCTTTCAGTACTCCATCGATGTTGACATTTAGCCCATACTATAGCAATCCATTGTGGTTTTGTTTAGTTATTTTTTACAATGGACAAGTCCCACGACCATTTCAATTAGTCATCTCCTGACTTTACAAAGAGTTCCTGCTTTGACCTCCTGACCCCTTGACCCTTGACCTGTTGACCCCTCATTAGAGGCCAGTGAGTGAGGTCCTTACCTGTGTAGGCTAGTAGTGCTCAGGTATGAAGGACCAGGTGAGTGGGCGATAATCTGTTAATCCGTCCATATAACCCCCTTATACCGGCCACCGCGTCACTCTCCAAGCTGAGGGGTTTCATTGCGGGTTCTCATGGGGGTTTTCTGGGAGGGAAGGATCTGGTTGGAGAGGGAGTCCTTGAGTGTGTAACGGGAGGGCTTTACCTCTCCAGTCCGTAAGTCGTGGTCGAGTAGGAGGGATTTCTGATGAACCTACTTAGAATGGCTCTTTTGGCCTCCTTGTACCCCCAGCCCGGGCTACTATAACTAAACTAATGCTATACCTTGCGGCAAGGAGAAGTGCACACTATACACCTCTTTTATGAGTTTGCGCAGAGGGGTCCAGGCCAGGGTGACTTTATAGGTTAAAGGGTTAATGGGCTAAAGATTAAGAATTCAGCTGTCTTTACAGTACCGGTAACCAAATAAAAGGACAAGATTACTTTGTGTAAAAGTGGTCATGCGACCACCTTTTAGTGATCAACATGTGGTCATCACATCTACTTGGCTATCAATTAAATGCAACACCTATCAATTCGAAACAATTGTAAGTGTTTATATAGTTATTCCATGAATTTGCTTGAAGTAAATTTGACATAGACATTTTTGCGCAGCTGTGACATCATCTGCACAACGTAGACACTGCCTTTTGGTGCTTACTTGATCAGCAAAGAATGAGAGCATTGGTGAGTGCAGTAAATATATATTATATACCTATACACAGGTGGTACAGCACAAGTATACTGCCAGCCTACATGCGTTTTGGTTGGTAAACACTTCTATGTCAGACTGGTTCCTGGTTAGATGGATGGGCCTGACATCTGATTAGACAGGTTGCTAGTAGTATATAAAAAATGGGACTTTGTCCAGGCTCGGATGTATATAGGCTTTTTAGCACTGCTCCTCTATGTCACATGGTCACGGGTGAGCTGTTCCATGAAGGCTTGTGGGGACATGACTCATTGTAGAGAAATAAAGATAAAGAAATATATTATAGATATTCATACATATATATCTAATATTGCGCAGTAGAGCGCTATTACAATGATTTAAAAACAGGTTTTGATTAGAAGTATATTTTGCCATATATAAACTGAATAGAGTATAATTAGTTCGACATGAATCGTACTAGGAACCATGCACCAACCATTGGTATCGACAGATTACTGATCGTATTTTAAAATACTCACTTCCCCAATACAATGGCTCCCATTATTGCTGTACATACCTAATGTATTCGACATTTTGCTCGCTGATTCAACCTACCGGTTGTAGTAAACCAGTAGTACATGAAAAACGTTTTTTATCCAGGTGACCTTTTATTCATTACGTGTATTCAGAACTGTGCTTAGTACAACTGACCCGAGCCTCATAACGCCGGTAGGTACTTATATGAGCCATTAAAGGCAATTAACACCCACATGTATAGAGGGCCCAATGCAACGGGTCTAGACCCTTAAATCTGACAGTCCAACATTGCTGTTTCTAAATTCGACATGTGGTATTGACATTTCTTAGAGATAGCGGCAGGCAACATAGCCATTTCTTAAGTTGAACAGTGCGATATGACTATTTCTTTAATCAAACACGGGACATTGACAATTCGACGTGGCCATTTCTTAAATTTGGGACAGGACGTTGGCATTTCTTAGAGACGCCGGCAGGTGACATAGCCATTTCTTGGATTTCTTTTATGCAACACGGGAAATTGTCATTTTTTAAATTCCAGAGTGCAATGCAGCTATTTCTCAAATTCCAAATGGAACATTTGCATTTCTCAGATACAATGACAGGCAACGTAGCTAATTTTCGACATGTGACATTACCATTTTTTAGAGACAACTACAGGCGACATAACCACTTCTTAAATTCGACATGTGATGGAACAAATTTGACATGGGACATTTTGGCATTTCTTAAATCAACAGCGCGAATTGGCCTTTTTTTTTAGACAAGATATTCGCACCTGTTAGAGACAACTACAGGTAACATAGACATATCCAGTTCTTAAATTTGAAACGCGCTATTGGGACCCGCCCCCACAATTCAGAGCCCCAACATAGGGCGTCTTGAGATGGTCTCCCACAATTTAGATTCAAAAGGCCACCACCGCACTGACACACAAAAAGATGCAGTCCTACATTGACCTTAAAAATATTTATAGCACACTGGAGCTATATTTGAAATTAGGCATCGGAAGTACACTAATTAAATATCCACAAATGTGCTACGTCCATTTCCTTATTGCAGTGTACGTGACATTTATCGAGGTTTGAGAGGCACTCTATAATTTGTATGATTGAAATGAAATGGGTAGACTTGTTAAATCAGTAAATGAGGGTTGAAGAAAATTGGATGTCAATACACTAAAAGGGTTCAAGTGATGTCGTTTGTTTCATTCCCTCTGGATCCACTATGTCTAAACGACAGCGTTGCCGTTACCATGACAACGTCATTCGGTGCATTGTGGGACACGAGGGAGATAGAGACCCCATTAAGATGGGTGAGCACCTCTATACTCCAATGGGACTCATAAGCGTTTCTTAAAATTCACGCCACATAGGGTTAGTCGGAACTAAAGAAAAGATAAAAACTCTTGGAAATTTAGGCTATATAGAAACACTGAAAATATACTGATAGTATACACGGGCATTAATTTGATATGTGACATATTGGAGCCCGCAGATTTACCGCTATTCCAACCAAGTTGCAACGTAACAGTACTGTTCTGGGACCAAACTTTTTGGTCAGTCTTTTACTTACTAACATGACACATAACAGTACGTAATTGATGGTGAGATTGAGATCCCACCAAATCAGAACATTTTTGTTTTTGGAGATGTTAAGCAGCTGTTAAGACCCAACCAAAATAGCGTTCATGCAGTATTGGTTGAAGAATATAACCGAGAAGGTTGCAACGATATTGCAGTGTGCTGTCACAGCAGTTCACTTCAGCAATGTTATTTGAAGCCATTAAAAAAAGCAACAAGAACCAAAATAAAATGTTTCTGCAACATTATAATGGGACATTACTGACAAGTCATTGGAAGACATTTTATGTAAAAGAGAGTGAGTGAGTAATGGTTGTTTTATATGCCTTTAGGGACTACATCTATGGTCATATTCAAGGCGAGAATAGTTTAAATGTGACCAGACGAGGGGAAAGGATGCTCCGTGCAGGATTTACTGAAATTCCAGTCTTGTAGAGCATGTTCCTAGCTTTCAAATGATAGCAAACATGTCCAAATGTGATGATTATATTAGTCTTATAATAGGAAATATGATAACCTCGGAGCATCCTTTCCCCTCGTTGGGTCACAAATGTTAAAATGGCTTGAGGAGACGAAAGACAGGGTACAGCACCCCACAATCTGGTTTTACCACCTGTCTAGGACCCTTGGAAGTGAATAAAGAGCAGCAGGAAATTGAACCCTAATACAGGTTATGTAAAAGAGATGTTATAAAGAGAATACAAAATATTGGGAGGTACCTGTGCTTAGTTGGGTACCTCCCATCTGGAGCCCCACTACTAGGTAAATAGGGAGAAAAGAGGGAGTGTGATACAAAGTATAGGTCGTTAGAGACCGTCCCCAGCCCGGTACGTCGTACCCTCGGCACTTGTATGGGAGGTAATCAGGTCACGAGCACACAATCAAAGCGAGGTAATTAGGTCACGACCACGTGACCGAGTTAGGGGAGGGCACCAATGTGAGAAGGGTTGGTGTTATTTTGTCACGAGGCTATTTTTCTATCTAAAACTAAACCTGTGACATATTTTCTGTCATTATTCCTATAAGAGTAGCCTTAACATTTATACAACTATATCCAGGAACAACTCTGAAACCTGAACATTTTCTGCTGCTTCCTGTTAGTTTGTCTTTTCCTATGTTGTTGTAAATTCACCAAAATGCAACTCTAATGGCACAATCAAAGTGTAATGACAATAAATTATTATGTCTCCTGTTAATGTACAACACTTCATATGAAATAACATTTATAATACCTAGCCAGGACTTTTGACTATCGCTATATATGTCACAGAGAAAGGAACACAAAATAAACTGTTTCTTGCTAACCAGATCTATAGTTGCTTAGAAATCATATCAAATGATTTCCGCTAAGGAATATTTTCATCATCTTGAACTTTCAAGAAAAAATATAAATGATAATTATCAAATAACAATTGCTTTAAGTTCCCGTAATCACAAAACTTTCTCCACTTGCCTGTACAGGGGCAGGGAAGCAGCCGGCCCCTCTTTGTCTTACCTGGAACGAGAAAAGAAATCAATAATTACAGTAGGTAGAAACAGTCAATACTTATAAAACGTTGACACGTCTATGTACAATCAATGTCAAAGTACCAGGGGGTATTTCATAATAACACACAACAGCTTTGACATATGTTTCTGTTTCATAACCTTAAGATTACATTATGCATCATTTTAGGTCTGATAGTTTGGATTCCTTACAAAAGTTTTAGGGCCACTTAAGACGGTTTGGGGTCATTTAAGACAGTTCATGGGTACTTACAACAGTTTTCTTTTAAAGATTCTGTTTAAGATGGTCGTTGAAGTATCATACATTACTGTAAACTGTAGTAACAGATATTATGAGACAGACCACAGCAGTTGAAATAGAATGCAAGGCTTGGTAGCCAATACAAATACGAGAAATCCTTAATTGATAACCATGAGAAACACAGGATGAGGGATGCACACACACACACACACACACACACACATATATATATATATATATATATATATACATGTATAACCCTGTGACGTTAGGGATACAGTAAAGGAATGAAGTAGGGAGCCTTCTTAAAGGTATTGGCTATGGTGTATATATCTTGACCTATGAATTAAAACGGGCAGATACTGTTAACCCTGCCACATCAGCTTGGCACATGTGTGCTTTCTGCCCACTAGGACAGGTCAATCAAAAAATCCATTTGGTGATGAACTGCAAGGCACATGAAGCACTTAGAGGCACCCTTCTCCAGAGTCTAGAAAAAATATCCAATATAGGCCAAAATCTCCCACAGACACTGAAGCATCCATAAAGATAATGAGCTCAGGAGCTGCTACAGTCATAAAAGAAATAAGGAGATAGACTTATCTTACATTAAAAGAAAGATTAATGGTATCATAGTTCATGCATTTACCGGATCGATGCGTGATTATTAAATTTGCTATGAATAGGAAATAACAAGTAACAAGTGATTAAGTTTGGACATATATAAATATGGGAAATATTTATTAATCCTCCTATTACAACAAGCTAAAAATTTAAAATCAGAGATGTGAGCAGGTCGGTGGTGTGGGAGCAACTGAATTCTAACGGTCAGCATCCCAATTTATATAGTCACATGTCAACAGATCTGCGTAACCACGGATACAGAATGGTTACGTCACTCGCCTGCTCCCGGAAATAACAATTTTAAGGTCTCGGAACCCAAAATATTACATTTACCGGATCGATGCGTGATTATTAAATTTGCTATGAATAGGAAATAACAAGTAACAAGTGATTAAGTTTGGACATATATAAATATGGGAAATATTTATTAATCCCAAACCCTCCAAACTAATCACCTAACGTAGTGAATATAATCTTTGTTGTTCAGCCTTCTCAACTACTGAAGGTTTAATGTATTTATAGATACAATCTGAGGCCCAATTGCCTCGCTCCTTAATAAAAGTTATAGGAGCACCTAAGTTATATAAATGTGTAGTTCCACCCCTTCTAAGAGAGTGAGTTGAAAAATTTCCCTTAATTTTTGATTTAATTAAGAGTTTTTTAAACAACCTATTAAAATCTGAATAAGACAGATATCTAACATTTTTTGTTGAGAAAAGTGGTGAAGACTTCTTCTCTGGAAAAGTCTTATACAAGAACTCTAACCAATACACTGGGCACAAAGCCTTATTACTACTCCTGTTTACTGGAATAGTGTGAACTACATCTTTAGTAGTCTTTGAGGTTATCACCTTGACAACCATACCCCATTTATTAAATTTTACATGTTCTCGCAATAACATGTGAGTGGATTTTACAGCATGGCCCACTCTCAAAAGTGTGTTAAACAAGAAGATAATTACTATCCAGACTATCAGCCATTTTTCTGAATTAAATTTTACCTTCCTATACATCGACTCTAAATGTGAACTTGTAATTGGATCCTTGATGTCCAATTTAACATTTTCAGTATTTTTTATACCCTTTATTGTCATTTTTAAGTGCTTATTAGACCAATCCAGAACAGGAAGGCCTTTGACATTATGAAAGAAGATAACCGCCTGATAATAGTTGATAATTGAAGAGGATTTCATTTTAGATGAAAGATAGGTTACATATTGGCAGGCTTGCTTAGAATTTATATTATAAATAGGCCAATTAAATTTCTTACAGACCTTCTTGTAGCAAGCCCACTGTTTCCTCCTCAATTTTAAAGTGTTACTCGACACGGCGGCTCTCCTCAGCACTTTTGCCCTCATTTTTAAGGCCTCTTTCTCTGCAAAATTTAAAAATTTTATTAATGCAGCACAAATTAGAACCTTCAAGACATTTTCTGGCCTCCCCCTCAGATTTTATATATAAAATTCTAGACAACGTGTCAGCCACAAGGTTATTTTTTGTGTTGATGTAATGGGGGACCAGGCGAATTTGATATATTTTGCATACCCAAAATAATTCCCTTAACCATGACATACATGTTGGGTTTGAGCTCACCCCCTTTTTGACCATATAGAACACTTGAGTATTGTCAGTAAAAATATTTACACTATGGCCTCTTAAGTCATCTACCCATAACTTTACACCGATCAGAATAGGCCATAATTCTAATTCATTAGTATTGCCTTTATCATAAATGTCACAGGTTGGGGGACCCATTATATGAGAACATTCTGACTTTTCTAGGCTAATTTGCTCATCCCAGGATCCTGCAATCCAGTCTTGGCCCCTGTATATGGCATAGCCCTTGAGAGAGGAATCTGACACTAGGGGGAGGTGGTACTCTTTGTAAACTATTTTTCTCCGACCATTGAAATTTTCGCAGAAATTTCTCCACCATTTTAAGTCGTCCCTAGCGGCCTGTCCTATTTTAATTGCCTTTAAATTATTATTTAGGAGGACTTTGTACAGGTTAAATATTCTTCTGCAATATACATTTCCCCCTGAGACTACATGGGCGCAATGAGATAATAATCCTCCCAGGCTTTCTAACTCCTTCTTTGCAATTGTGGCTTTGCTTGAATATTTATCTAACAAGCATTTAAGTTTCTCTAGCTTATCTGATGGTAATCTAAGCTCCATTTCCAGTGAGTCTATATCTAAGCCCAGATACCTACATACTTGCGAAGGCGGGGTGACTTTCCCCCATGAAATATAAAAACCTAAATATCTCAGCGTTTGAATTACCAAATTCTGTGCCCTTTCTGCCTCTTCATGGATTCAGCTACTACAATAAAGTCATCCAAATAATTTACTACTTGTAAATTATAGATATCTGTTAATATGCTGTAAACAAATTCTGATATTTGGTTAAAGTACATTGGACCTAGGCGCAGACCGAATGCCAGCCTGTTATCTTGAATATATACTTCTTGGCCCTCTATCTCCCATCTGAGCCCTATATATTTTCTATGCTCTGGGAAAATGGGTACTGCTCTATATGCTGATTTTATATCAACTACACCCATGTAGTCCCCCTGTTGTAGAATAGATAATACATTTTCCACACTTTTATATTGGAATTCTTCTATTATTTCCTCACAAAAATTATTAACAGAAACGTCCTTTGGCATGCTGCAATCTGTGATAGGCCTAACTCCCCCATCTGGTTTTGGGACAGCCCCCAAACTATGAATACAGTCCGGTTTATCATAAACTATTTCCAAGTAGCCTTCAGATAATTCTCTACGAATTATTTTATCCATTTTTTCAAAGTTTTCACTCTCGTACACAGATTTGTAATTTCTGCAGTCGTAAATTAACCTGGTTTTTTCAGCACTATTATCTACAATCTTAAACCCTTCGGTTATTGAGTTAACCATATCTCTGTATTTTTCTTTACATTCTGCTGATCCCAGAGATAAAATATATTTAAAGCGACATGGTTTAAGTTGGGCTAATGCACTGTCAATAAAAAATTCGCACCAGCAGATGCCTTGCGCGCATTCCTCATAGACACGTACTAACCTTCCCGAAGCTGAAGTGGACGAAAAAATTATTTTTTCTGAATAATTCTCGTAAACCAACTTTTCAAGTGAATTTCCAAATAAGTCGCATACCGGCTTGTCCGGGGTGATCTCGTCTACACGAATATCACTATAAAAACTTGGATCATTAGCGAGATCCTTACCTTTTTCGCGAAAAAGATTGTTGCAGAATGAATTTTTACTCGCGCTTCCCGCATCCGCCTGTGTACTTTTCGCCCCGCTAACCATGACGTCATCAACTCTCGTACCGGCATTCCCCGCGAAGACGGGGTCAGGCGGAGTACGGCAGGCGTTTACGGATGCGCATTCTGATGCGTTATCATTCGCATTTTCGTCAAACTCCCGATTCACATTTTTTATTTTACTATCAAGATCACATAGGATTACCGTATCGGGACTACGGTGCTGTACTTTCACCGTAGAAGGAAAACTACGGTCAAGAAAGCCTGGACACGACTGGCTTGCTAACCCCCGGGGCGTGACGTCATCGCTTTTAGATAAGTTCCCTGCGTTACGCAGATTGTTTTCAACGACAACTTGCAAACCAGATTTTGATTCCCCCTCCTATTTTTGGTCCTTCTTCGGGCCATTACGATAACAATCCTTCTTTGCATGACCTGATTTTTCACAAATGATGCAGACATGGGACATGTTACACTTTCCCTGGCAGCCCTGGTCCGAGTTAAACCTAAAACAGATCTTGTCGTTCCCGCCTGTACCGGCGTTACGACGATTCTTGTTTTCCCTGAAGGAAGACTTGCTGGCGCTAGTATTCTCGAAGCTAAAATGAGAAAATATTTCCTCCTGATCTACAGCACCAAACTGTGTTACGCCTAGCCTATTGGCTCTCTCCCTTACCGCTTTGTCGTATTTGTTAAAAGTATCAAATGTGTACATTTTCTTGGTCGCCTTCTCAGTTAATACTTTTAAATGCTTTACAACTGGCGATGGATCTGCCTTTTCGACGATTAATTTCTCTACCGTCTTAACCCCTAATAAGAGGATATCCTCAACACACTTAGGCTCATCGCCTTTAGCAAAATATTTTTTCTGGACAAATTTCTTTGTGTGCTTTTTACCTTCCTCAGGGGGAGCGTTGTCCGAAGAGGAGGAAGAAGACATGGCGCCCGATGATGAGGACGAGCTTGAACTGTGTAACGCCTTCTTCTTTGCCTGCCGTTTCTTCTGACGTCTCGGCTTCACGTCTTCCCAGCCTGAAGAGGATTCATCATCAGATGACGGCTGAGCCGTCTTCCCGGCCGTCTCTTTCGCGGCCCCTGTCGTTGCCGCCTTCACAAGAATCTCGATGTTCTCCGACATCCTGGTGACCGTCTTCTCCAACTTGTCAATCCGCGCTCCCTGTTGCGCAAATAATTTCTCTCCCTTCAGACGAATCTGGGAAACGTCTTGGGCTGTACCCTGCTGCTCCTTCACATGCACACCCGCAGATTGTGCAACCTTGCACTTTTTGCCCGTTGGAGCGGCGTGGCGAATTTTGCAAACTCGGCAAAAATTAAACCCAGCCATACTCCTGACTTACGGAACTGCGTACCAATCTTCGTAACCTTCTGCACACAGGTAAGCAGGAACCTTCCTACTATAACCGCTTCCCCAGCCGGTCTTTACCAATCAGAGATGTGAGCAGGTCGGTGGTGTGGGAGCAACTGAATTCTAACGGTCAGCATCCCAATTTATATAGTCACATGTCAACAGATCTGCGTAACCACGGATACAGAATGGTTACGTCACTCGCCTGCTCCCGGAAATAACAATTTTAAGGTCTCGGAACCCAAAATATTACTATATAGCAGTTCTCCATATGATATTCTCCATATGATGTTATCGGCACTAAAATTGGCCAATTCTGCCAGAACAAATGGCTGATTTTAGCACCAATTCATATCAAACACGTACATTCTGATAAGTGGTCTGAATTGGTACCAAAATTCCTTTCTTTTGCAGGTAATTGGTCGATTCTTGCGTCAGTTCAGCCCAGTGGGTACAGGGCTTTGGAGTAGGATCTCTTGCCAAGACAGTACGTAACTTACTCAATTACCTCCAGATCTTCCAGTGGATACACAAATCTACTATATTGCTGAGTGCTAAAACCATCCTATAGGGCTTTGTATTGATGTTTGATGTTGAATTTTAATTGTGTATGCCAGCTGTCTGAGGCAGTGCAGTGACTCCTCTCACTGCATTGATCTTTGCTAGTCTAGTCGTTTCTAATCAGATTGGTAAGTTTAGCTCCCGTGTTAGGATCTTATATGTCTATATGACTCTCCTTTGCCCTGCTTTACACCAACCAATGCTCCAATAACCTGTGGTCAATTTGGCTGTACTTTAGGGTGTATTTATATGGTTTTACTCACGATATCTTAAATCGCAACTGAGAATAATGCTTTAATATGAATTTTATATATCATTAGAAAAGTTTTCCATTTCTCTTTCAAATGATGTGTAATTTGTTTAGGTTCCAGTAGAATTCATAACGAAAATTTAGAAATGACCACATTTATATTGTGAAAGTAGCCTAGTGGAATACAGGCTTTTGTTATAGTGTGTATATGTAGGAGAATATTATATAGTTTGAATAGTTTGTAATATAATCAATATTTTGTTTCTGTATGACATATAGGTATGAACTGGTCTCCTTTTTGTCAATAATATATCAAATTATCAATATATTATGCGAAATTATATTGATTGACTTACTCAAATGCTAGACCGGCTGTTGTGTGTAGGCCTATGGTCCTGTCTATGGGACCCTGCACATTAAAGAACACCTACCTTAATGTGTAGGGGTATGGACTATATTATCTTCTTATAGATTCTATCATTTCATAGATACAATCCTCAAAGACAGTATTGTCAAACCTTGTTTTCGCCATGATATCACCATAGATATTGCTAGAGGTTAAATCCCAATAACCAACCAAGCTAACTGCTAGAAAGTAACCCCCCTCCCCCTTCACATATCGAATAAAAGGGTAAATTGGAAAATCAATGGGTGGATGGGTTACAACGCTATTGACCCCACACACTATCCTGACCAGACTTATAGATTTATCTCCTGTGGTAGGGTCTAACCTGTCTGGACAATGACAGGGACAATTAGCTTTATTCACAACCTCACTACATCAGGCATAGGAACGTATATACATGATGGTAGCAACATTACATTAATAAAGGTCTACACTTTTTGTGCAAGAAAGTGTACTGACGCGGATGGCTAGTCCATGCTCTTTAGGCTTAGCAGCGTTAGGTTTACATCAGCGCATAATTTAGCAATAACTCTCTGTCAATGTGAGGGAGTTAGAGGAGGAGTCGATGTGTTGCGTCTTACACGATGTGGAACTATGATTATGTATTGGATGACAGCAGTCGAACGAGGAGAAGACTCCGTTAGGAGCTAGCTTTTATCCATAATTAACATGACTAATTAAGTACACCTATTATAAATGGACAATTAACTCACTATAGTTCAAAAGGTTGTACTGATGTAGCACAACAAATGCATTCAGTACCACTCACACCAACCAACAATACACTGGTTATCCGTGCCATTCTATTCTTTTGTTTAAGTTTTTACCTTGGACCAGAGGTATGAAAACGACCTTGATGTTTGGGATGCCACTCTTTTTTTAATCACAAAAGAAAACAACAAATAGCCAGAACATTCTCTATCATCCTTCATTCTGGATATCCTTAAAGGAAGCATTCCATATGTGAATTTCAAGAGATCTATAGGATCTATGACAGGTACAGAGTCGTCTGATTACACAGGAATCTGTCTACACACTACACATTTTAGCATGAAACACCTTGGAAAGTGTACGGTTGCAATTCGACTGATGCTCTGACCATCACAGAGAAATCCCTTTGAGAGTCAATAACTTCCTCCCCCATGACTGATGCCACCTTGTGAGTGGGTTGTGATGGGGAAGGACAAGTCCCCGTGAGAAAAGAACCACACCCCCATGACTCCCCCTTCCACCACATATTCGCGACCTGTACCCCCATCGTTGTGATTCCATCTTTGATGTGCCATCAGCTGTAATCGGAGCAACTCACCATGCACCAATGATCCGCAATCCAAAGGGGCACCAGTGCCAAAGTGCAGATGTTCTACAGGAATCTGCCTTCAGTCTTTTCAGGTGCGCAGAGACTGGCAGTCGCGGATTGGCTAATCCATATCTCTGATATACGGAGTACCCCAGGCGACCAAGGTAACCAGCCAACGGCTTACTTTGGCCCTCAGAGAGGCGCGCCCTTCCCCCCAGGTGGAGCTGTGATCGCCGACCCCCAATGCGCATGACAGGTCTCCCCCTGACCTCCTCCAGGGACGGACAGCCTCCTGACAGCCGGCAAGGTCAGCCCAAGGTCGTCTGAAGGTCATCGGGGGTCAGAGGTCGGCCCTGGAGGAGAGGATGTGTACACAGCTGTGGGGGAGTGTCCATTCAGTGACCAGCTGACCGCCAGGTTAGTTCTCCAGACGGACACCTGGGGGGGGGGGGGGGGGTGTTGTTATTTGGATCCCCTTGATGCCCCCCCCCCCTCCGCGCTCTCTCTCCTCCAAGGCCAGTAAAGATACACCCCTATAGACCTTGTTTTGTCTCTGTTGATGTGTTTGTTGAAGTACTAAAGTACAGATAAATATTTATATATATATATGTATATATATATGTGTGTGTATATATATATATTCCAACCCTTAACCTTTCCCATATCAAAAGGAAAAGTAAAACACAAAGTAAACTGATTCTTGCTGACACTAGTGACAAGCTCTATAGACCTTGTGCAGACGTGGTCACGTGATCAGGTTTTGATGATCACCACATGGTTACCCTAAATATGTGGCTATGGCATTTATCCAAAATGTATAGGTAATAATTATTCATTATGATTTTATGGGTTTTCCCTTGATAGAATATCCAAAAATGTTCACTATAAAATGCTTAAGAATGGTGAGTAAATAACACATTTAAATTCATCACCAATATGGCGCCCATCCCATTTTGGGAGGTGTGACGTCATGTGCACAACGTCTATAGTAAGGGTCCTTCCAGAGCTCCCCCTGGGCCTCCCTCCAAATCCAGCTCGATCCAGGGTAACGTGGTTTATTACAGGGAAGACAGCTTAAACTGACATTTTTGTTGTTGTTCTGTTTATAATTCTGAGGATAATTTACGACTTCAGACACGGAACCAATCAGGGTAGGGGTTAATAAGTGCAGACCATGCGTGGTAAAAAGGTCATCACGTGACCGCGGTCACGACCACCTGGGTGTGGTCACGTGGTCAGCTATCACGTGACCTAACTCATCTGAGTCGACGCACACACTGTTATAACTCTAGTCACAGATTGCTCCTGATTGTTTTTAAATCTGGTTAATTGGTTTGTAATGATGGCGATGGTTTTGGTAAAGTCAAAAATCATGGATTAGCGAGTTCTAAACTTTACAAGAGTAATGGCAGCCTGAAGCACAGCGTTAGATAGGATTAGATATGCCAAGTAATACTTAACACCTATAGAAAACACCCTGATACATTAGTTCCTTAACCACTTAATGGCTGCTCCCGAGTTATCTAGGGTGCAGACTGCATTCTTGAGGTATTTTAGTGAAAAATAGACCAATTTTCATGATATTTTTCCAAATTGTCATGTTATCCAAAAATAGTGGTGTATGGTATCATTGGAAAGCTCATCCCTTGCGCTCCATGGTTCTCATGTTGTCTTGATTCAAAAACTTGCCTTTCTGCATGGTTACCATCCGAACACTTTCCCTAGCAACACATTTTTAAAATTACAAAAAATGCAGAAAAAGTCAAAACCAATTGAATAGACAAATTCTAGATCGGTTTCCAACTTATTCTGGCATAAGAACCATTTGGTACACTGACAGTGTTGGTTGCCATGGAAACTTACATAAATATACCTCATTTTAGGGGAAAAATTCAATTAAATTTAAGAAAAGTACAAAATGGCATGGTTACCATGGTATCAGTGTTCTAAGGTCTTTATTTTTGCTGAAAATTATAGAAAAAACTCATAAAGAACTAAGATGTACAGAAATATAGCTAATTCTAAAGAATTACTTGTTGCTATGGACACACTTTGGCCATATGGTCAAATTCCCTAATTTTGTGCAGTTCTATGCATTATTCTAGAAAAATACATGCATTCTTTGGTATTTTATATCTTTTGACATAAAATTGCTATTGAGGCAGTTATATCAAAATTTAGAGAACTGCATGGAGCTTTTGTTTTTTTTTGTTCATGGTGCTTCTTTTGCAATTTTGAAAATTTGGCTAAACATTATATGACAACTTTCATAATTTAATGTTATACAAAGAAAAATCAACAAAACGGTTGCCATGGCAACCAACATTTTTTTCAGTTTCCTAAATTTTCAGGTCGTATGGTAAAGAATGACGTACCATAACATACCTTTCAATGGAAAAGTAGAAGGAATATAAATGTTCAAAAATGCATCCATTTTGCCTAAAATTACTCCCACAGCAGTTAAGTGGGACCATAATCGTAAAATTTCTTGTCACTCCCTTGCCTTTACTTCATTGTACACTCTCATATTGAAGCCATCAATACGAAAGCACATCTATTAAAAAAGTAAAAGTTGGAGAGGGAAAAAAGGTATGTGTGATTACATCTTCGTTCTGCCCTGACCCATTCAAGAACACTTCGGTTATCCTTGCACTTTAACACCCCCTTCGAAATAGCTGACCGTTCTCAACGATAAACACATGGGCACGTAGAAACGGGCAGGAGCTAGTTTGAATCCGATGACATTTGCATTCAACGCGCCCTGGCCCATTTTTGTAAAAAAACAAAATTGTTTAAAAAGTGGCTTTAATTCCTTTCATGCTGCCTAATATGAATTCCTTTCAGCCTCTGTGTTGTATTGCTAATTGTTTCCGGGTATTTATGGTAACAAACAATCACTCTCCAGTAAAAGAAACAGTGAGGAAAGAACAGAGAGTTTTTGTTAATCAGAGTAAATGAACTTGTTTCACATAACGTACCTTTTTTTCCACTGCTACCAAAAGATATTACATTAAGTTATTATGCATATTTACAACACAGTACGTGGAGTTTTCCATCACATGTCCTATCAAGCTCTGATATTAGTTTTCGTTCAAATTACAAATTTTACGCCAGGATAAACTTTATTGCTATACTGTATATTTTTGCGCAGCTATTTTTTTTTTTACACATCTTGCAGGAAAGCGTATTTCCACACTATCAAAAGAGTTATTACACTTACAAATGTGAAAAATATATACAGGATCACATTAAATCATTACAATATGGCTCATATATATATCATCATCATCATTCAAGATTGTCTATAAGTAAAGCAAACTGGAACTTACAGCTTGAAATCAAGACCTGACTTTTAGAGGAATAAGAAATAAGGATTTTTTCTCTCGAAATAATAAAGAGTTAAAAGACTGGGGCGTTTTCCAGGTAGGCTTCATCGTGTCTGGGAGACAGGAGTGAGTCAGGTAGGTCAGGTCTCCATGGTGACGGGGTCACCGAGGTCACCCGGGTACAGGTATAGTCCTAGCGGACAGGTAAGGCACTAATAACAGGTGTGCCGTTCTCATGTTACCTCGGTGCGCAATTTGACCCTTTTTACCTTCATCAATTTTCGGATTTATACTAAGACAATTACATATTTGTATTGTCGGGTGTGTCACAAGAAACTGCTGAGCGTTTGTGCTTGCTTGGCGCCTCACATTAAGTATGTACGCATCAAGAAGGAGAGGGGGATCTGAGATTTTTGAAAATGTGCGGACGTACTAAATGGAAGGCCCCTACAGGAACTACATTAAATGGTAGGAAAGCTATACCCCAAATGCACCCCAATTTGCGTAAATGCGCCCCAAACACGCAAATACACATCAAATCCCTGTAATAAACCAAAAGTTCCTTAGCTATGATGAAGGTAAAAGGTGATCACGAGTTACTAAACACAAACTAACGCATCTTATTTCTCATTATAAAACACTTCCCTGAAGCCATCAGACCCAAACAAAGACATAACAGTTGACATAACATTCAGGTTGAGCTAACAATACTATTTCAATGTCAGGGGCGGATCCAGGGGAGTCCAGAGTGAAGACTAACTATAACTCATTAAAGTAAAATTATCCACATGTTTCATCAATAAGTACCGTATGAAGCACTGAATGAATTCTACACACACTATAATAAGAAGGATCGCAGGGGGAGGGGGGTCTGAGTGTGGCCGTATGATCCATAGGGGATTGTTACATATCGAGGGCGAAGCCTGAGGTTTATACAATCCCCATGGGTCATCTGGCAACTTGAGGATGACCCTAAAGGTCCTTCTTTATTTTTTCACCCAAGCAATATTCAAAATATATTAAAATAACTAACAACTTCCTGTGTACACTGAGCGGTGCGTACAGCTTGGCAATACGCCCTCCCCACAATACACACCGCTTGTCGGCCGCGCAGACGATAATACACAGTTTATCATGATACACCTTTATAAATGTACGATTTCCTCAGCGCCAGGTGCACTCTATCCCCTCATCATCCACCCACCCAACCACTGTATGGTTACAATCCGTCAGGTGCTGTGACCCTCACAGGGAAATCCCTGTGTCAGGCAATAACTCCCTCTCCCTGACTGATGCCACCCTGTGAGTGGGTTGTGGTGGAGACAGACAAGTCCCCGTGAGAAAAGAACCACACCCACATGACCCCCCCCCCCTTTCCACCACCTATTCGATACCTGTACCCCATCGTTGTGATTCAATCTTTGATGTGCCATCAGCTGTCATCTGAGCAGCTCGTCCCCCATGCACCAATGCACCAATCCGCAATCCAAAGGGGCACCAGTCTCAAAGTGCAGATGTTCTACAATAAACATAACCTACAGTGGCCCCCATGCAATGCAACATCTGCACTTTGGGACTAATATACTTGTCAAAACCAACACTGTTTTGCAAAATTTAGCCTCAAATTACTTGGTGGGGGCATGCTTATAGAAAGGGGGCGCACCCCCGTTTTGCCAGAATCTTATATAAAAATATAAATTTGGGAAAAAAAAAAAAAATTTTGCACCTCCCCCTAAAATCAGCCACGTTACTTCCCCACTACCCCTTACCCCTTACTATGCGAGACGCGTCCTCCTCCTGGTCCCGCGAGATCCCGCCTAGCCCCGCGGTGCATGCCGGTATTGAGTGTACTTAATGACCTTAGGGTTGACATGATGATAACCTTTTCGTTAAATCCTACCCTTGCCCTGTGCCCGTAACCTAACCTAAATACCCCGGGATTAACCCTTCCTTTCGGGGAAGCTTAAGCCAGTCGCGTGCAGGGGATTACGGGAAAACTGGGTTAATCTATTTGATCCCAGATCTTCAAGGGCACATTTAGAGATTACAGAATTGAGCATCTAATTTGACATCGTAACAGGGGCGGATCCAAAGGGATGGGAGTGGGGGGGGGGGGCAGGGTGTCCTGTAGTCCGTTCCTGACCTACTTAGCTATTACATAATAGGTCTGTACACCCACAACAGTCCATGGCTTTTAATGGTCAATTAAAATTAAAGAGATTCAATACATAGCAGATAAGGCCACCTTCCAGAAAGAGGTGAAATTATGGCAAAAGAATTCCTGATTTAACACCATATCCGTATTTACAAACCATTATCTAATTGGTGCACTAGTATACCCCTATACCCCCCCCCCCCCTACGCAATCTCTTTTCTTGTGAATTAATTGTAACTATTAAATTAAATGAATGTTTACTGACTCTATCAACCTACGGCTTAACTTAGCAAGGTTGATAATCACTTGATTATCCTAGGATTTATATGAATTGTACTATGCTCAAATCTACCTATGACTTAACTTAGTCTGGGTAGAGAGTGACTTCTATTATATGTCTATAATCATTACTACCTACATGGAAGAACATTTGTAAAAGTGAATGTGGTTAATAAAAAAAAAAAAAAAAAAAAAAAAAAAAAATTTGCAAGGAATTCTTTTATTGGCCCTCTATAAATGGCATGGGGAATCTCTTTGATGGTTCTGGGCCTGCTGATAGTACTTCCATAACCTACCTACCTCTCACGCTCGACAGACTAGGCCTGCTGACTGGTTTATGGTCCTCCATGCCGTAAACCAGCAACTGCAAAGCTACTGGGATTTAGGTGGGAATTCCCACCTAAAATGCTTGCTGGTGTACAGACTCACTTTGGGAAACAGTGGGTCTTATGGGACAGACTAGGGGTCCTTATGCCCTTCTTTTTGGTTGGCACTAATATATGGTTCACACATATGTGCTACATTTTAGTAGTACTCTGTTTCTAAACCACCTCCCCCCCCCCTTTCTAAAAGAATCTTCGGTGCGCCTCCGTCTTCAGAAGTATATTTAGACAATATATATAGGCCTAGTTAATATATCTCCCATGAAATATTATCAGCGAACCATGGATTACACATTAGTATTTGCAGTATTTGACTCTCGTGTAGGCCTGTCGACAACTGAGACCATAGAGATACATAAGATGTTATGTATGTCTATGCTCAGACTGAGAAAAGTTAGCTGGGCAGTCCTTCGCAGTGCTGCAAGCAATAATTAAACTTCAACCGCGTCAGAAGCACCAACCACAAAAAAAGTCTAAGTACCACAGCTGAAACGATCACTGAGGCAGCAACTACAATGGTAAATGATCATTGGGCACAGAATGGCATAACTTAAGGAATGTCACATATACCTTTGACAGATAGTCATTATTTGTTATTCACAAGTGAGAAATAAATTAGCTTAGGCGTAGGCGTGATACTGATGAACGCTATATTACAAAATAAGTTGTATAAACACGTCTGCAGTCTTTGAGTCGTTTTTATTATGACTGGATCTTTATCGTCTTTCCTAGAAGACATTAACTAACTTAGTTTTCCTCCCATTGTTTCCAACACAAATGCCCTGATTGGACTCTTGTATCCAAACAAAGACCTGGGAAGGCAATGGTCCAAGTCTTGAGCCTGTATTTCCCAAGTGATTCCAATCACCGACAATTTTTTAATCATAGTTTTTCATAGTTTTTCTACTATAATAAGACAATGCAATGCATCCTACATATCATTCGAAAGGAAATTGAAAAAACCTTTCTAATGGTATGTAACATGCCTGTACTTTATACTCATTCCGACTTGCAGTTCATTAGATCGGCAGTAGAATCGGCTAGTGGATTACAGCCTCTGGGGTGGGATAATGAGGTTTAACAGGACTAGACAGTCCGAATCCAGCCTGGTGGTCTATCCGCTCCACCTCCACAACTCGTGGGCATTCGGACAGTTATTACATGTTTGTATCCAGCACAGACTATACATTTAGTTCTATTGACTGGACACTAAGGTTTTTTTTTCTGTTTGACCATACAACTGGTTTGTCGCTATTATGAAGCATTGTGGATTGAAGTTAATGCCATGGTCACAGGTTTTAGTTACACCTCGCTGGTTTTCTTCACAGCAGCTCACATATGCCCAAGTTTCTGGTCTATACAAATCTACACTCTGCATAACATTTTGAAATCAATGAATAAGTCTATATTCAATTCTTTTTTTTTTGGGGGGGGGGGGGGGGGGGGAGGGGGGCGCATTGGGCCTTCCCCACCTATAAATTGGACAATTTTTTTTAAAAATGTAAAACTAGGCCCCCTAGATAATATTGGCTGTCCTCCTTTCTAAAATTCCTAGATCTGCCCCTGTATAAGTCAACTTTGACTTCTTGACTGTCAATAGAAGATCTACTACTACTATGGTTTTCCGAATGTGCCCATGTGGCTCCAGGCGCCGGTTGGCCGGGAGGGACTGGGGAATGTATTTATGGGCCCGGCAGAAGCGTTGTCTGGGCCCCTATAGCGGCTGAATGAAAGGGCCACAAACTGGGGAGGGTCGACTGACTTCAATAGGCCCTGTGCAGATAGTGTCACACTGTACCAATAGGCCCTGTGCAAATGGTGTCAGATTTCACAATTTTTCATATAGGCTGTTCAGTTAGCACCATATTACAATAATATACTCTGTGCAAGTACCATCATATTACACCAATAGGCCCTGTGTAGATAGCGCCATATCATACCAATAGACCAAATGAAGATAGTGTGAAATATCAACAATTTGCATAAAGACTGTGCAGTTGAAATCATATTACAACTTTATAATTATAGACTCTGTGGAGATAGCATCATTACATCAATAGGAACTGTGCAAATATCAGGTTAGTACACCAATAGGCCCTGTGCAGATAGGACCGTATTAAACCAATAGGCCCTGTGCAGATAGTACCAAATTATAATCAATAGGGCATGTGAAGATAATATCATATTACATTGATAGGTACCGTGCATACTTCATCATTTAATAGACCATAATATGGACCATAGTTATTCGTCCATAATATGGACCATGATTATCCAGATTGCACTGCATCATACTCATGTGCGTTATGTGGCTAGCCACAGAAGATAACGAGGAACCCTCTGCAAATAGCGTCACGTGACGTCATATTATGTTTTTAAGCGCCCCTCTCTTTTCAATTTCATTGTTTTAACAATGAATGCCATCTTATAAAACAGCGTCACGGACCAATGTAAAGTATTCAAGACATTCAATCACTGCTGCAGCAATAAGCCTATCTTGACTGTCTAGTTACACCAACCACCAATGAATGTAACTGATAAAAAGACAGTAATGAACCAACTGTATTAACCATCCAGGCGACCTTCTGGGCCATACAATGGTTAAAACAGAATTGCTTAGGTTACTATTCCCATTAATCGTGAACAATATGCTAACCTTAGCTATAGAATTGCCTCTATATTCTCTACTGGAATACATTGTTAGTTACATTTCAGACTTCAAGTGCACAATATTTTTGGAAACTATTTGTATTGGCATTCACAAAATATGGACAATAGCATTTCCAACCTGAAATACTTTTGCAATCCTTTTTTCTTGCTGAGGTAAAAGACATTTTACGTATATATGCTCGTGATGCGTTGGAGTATGTAAAACTTCCCTTTTAGTTCGTTTCTCGAACGGAACTATCGACTTTTCCCGATTTATCATGGATGTTAACCAGAAAATATTTGACGTTTTCTGATGGCTGTAATAAAGAAAAGGCTGGACCAGGAAAGCCCAGCCTCAACGAGACTATTCAGCCTCAAATGGTCCGGGCCAACCGCCTGGCGCCTCAAGGTCGGCTGAAGGTCGACTGAAGGTCGCCGGAAGGACTCCATGCGGGGCCTGACACAGGAGTCACAGCAGTAAATATTTATGATCTATAATTCAATCTGAAAATGCCTTCTGGAATAGCTTCTGGGGAGGAGCAGTGGTAAAGAATGTGTCCATTCCCAGAATGATCTTGTTTTTGTAACTTGCAATACACAGGGTGTATTCATCTGTATATCTCGTCGTAAGTAATTGAATTAGAAATTTATCTGATAAAGGAAAGAGACTATATGAGAATAATATGAAATGGAAAACATCCATAAAAATTAACGTTTATGAAGTATCGTGAACAAGACTAACCTTAAATCATGATAAGAAATTCGGGGTATTTGGAGACAAACAATTAGCCCATCTTCAGAAGTGGAAAGAAAGAGAAAAAATACCAAAGTTTGAAAAAAATGTATAAAGCTAAATAAATCCAGGGTATCAGCTGTGGGTTGCTGGCATTAAGGGCTCTACCTCTTAGTCTAGTGACAACGTCACTGGCGACTTGTTTTGCCCTTTCAGAACGTAATAACGCAAAGTCATTGGTCACAAGAATTTGGCGCAGCCTTGAGGGAGTTGCAAGAAATCAAATCATCACGATCTCATAGCCTGGCTTCAATTTATTCATGACTTTTCAGAAACATCATAGACCTATACTTATGGGCCATTTAGTAAATTCATACATTTTCAAAGATTTTTATATCCCCGCCCCCTTGGGCCAAATTATGCATTAGCTTTGTACAGGAACGTACACACGTTAAACAAAATTCAGACCCTCCCTCTTCCCCTTGATGGATACTTAATGGACGGCCCCTTACGAAGTCCAGTCAGAAATGACATATTGATTAAGGCATTTACAGCTGCTTGATTTGGATAATTTGACACGCACCCTCTGTAAGGCTCCTCACAGAAAACCAAGTTTTTGTTGGCCGGCATCAATTCGTTGAAATTCCGGCCTCGACAGACCAATACCTTGAATTGATTGGCCCACTGAATGCCCAATAACAGCGCCCCGTTAGGTCAGGACAGGGGGCAGGGACGGCAAAGGGGCCAGTTTCAGACGTAGGGATACTGGTTGACCTTTCTGTGCTTTTTCTTTGTAAAGGGCGTTGTGACAGTATTAGTATACCCACAGAACTGTACAACGTACAGTTCTATGATATACCAGACAAGCCTGGTGCTATAACTGTGTACATGTACTTCTCTTGTTGATGCTTCTTTTTGATTGGCAGACCACTTCCTGGCAAACAATTAGATTTCGATGGATGTAAGCTTAGATTTGACCTTCAAAGTCATTATCAATGTAACTGACTATTCGGACAGTTCTGTATATTACCTGTAATACAGCTGAGAGGTTAGAGGGATTTTCGTAGAAATGTTATGAAAGTAATAAAGTAAGTGAGTAATAATCCTGACAATTTAGCCTGAATCATGCCTACGTAAGGTCTACTAAAAAGCAGATGCATCCAAGTTCAACTAACATAACTTACAGGATGACGTGCCCCATAATATATTGATGAAAATGCTTCACTCACATATCATTGTAATGCCGCACACTATATATTGTTCAGCAATCCTAAAAATGTCTCTTAAGGAAAAAATATAACTCAACAGTGCAACTTTGTGATAAATTGGAACAGCTTTGTAATATTTATTCAATTTTTGTGTGAACAACGTAAAATGTATTCTTGGCACAATGTTGCCTTCTGCTTGACTGATTCCTATTGGCAGATGTCTGGAGCCACCATTCCTGACCTTATCCTTTCTTTTGATGGATTCCAAAAGTAGCCATAAAGCATCAAAAAGTGACTAACTTTGATTCGTTCGGGAATTGGAAAGAGTGAAAAAGCCGTCAATCGGAGACAAGATCAGACAGTCCAGTTTTACGGCATGTTGTACAAAAATTAGTGCTGCAGCATCACCCCAAAAAAAGAGACCCACCCATGACCCAAAATTAATAAAGGTTGACATATATCATTGCGTTCGGGAGGTCCTAAGCTTTTCAAAACTGCCTGATGCCAGACTGAACACGAATTACGAACTTCAAGGTCACAGGTCAAAGGTCAAAGGTCACCAGAATAAATGAACCCATAATATTTGAAGGCTATTTGCCATATTTTGCCAACTGTTATAGCTAAACCTTAGATATTTTAGGTGTGTATAGCTATGAATCAGCCTCAATCCTGATATCCATATGAATGACCTTGCTCAAGGTCAAGGTCATCAAATTATGGATTGTTTATAGAAAACCTAAGTAATATGTGCTTATGCTTTCTTTTAACTTTTGACAATGATAAAAAACTTACATATTGGAACATGGATGATAGTATACATAGCAGGAGGCCTTTTTTTACAAGATTACAGGACAAAAGTCCATTTCAGCCAATGCATTTTGATAAAATATAAGACCGAAGTCAAGGTCATTCGAAAAATATTTTTACCAAAATCAAAATGTCTCTAAGAAATCAAGTCAATATCACAGTTTTGTTTGGAAAATTACAATTTGCCATTTAGACATGGCTAATATGAATGTTTTTTTTAGGGATCTAGCAGACTCACCTTGGACAGGTCAAGATCATTTTCAAGGTCATTCACAAACTTTATGAAATTCCTATACATAAATATCTTGTCTTTTACTTCTAGCAATATTCAGTCTGCTTTCGACAAAACAATAAAAGATGTAAATGTCAAATGCTTTCACCTTGATCAAGGTCAAGGTTACCCATTGGAGGGACCTAAATGAAAGTTGGAAAATCAGCTACTATCTGAGACAATTTTCACTATGGATTTTCAATCAGGTTTTCAAACTAAACCAGTTCAATGTAATCTCCTAACCTAACAATGATGATAACCTACTTTTTTACATTGGCGGACCAGTCCTGTGAGTCCCCTACCAGCCCTATGGGTCCCCTCCCAGCCCTGTGTGTAATTCCCTTCCCTTTCTTTCCCTTCCTGACTATTTCTTTCCTCTCCCAGCCCTTTCTTTCCTATCCTGGCCCTTTCTTTCCCCTCCCAGCCCTTCGTTCCCCAGCTGGCCCTGTGGAAAAAGGAAAAAGAAAGGGGGGAGGGTTGGAGGAATGAAAAAGGGAGAAAGATGTACCTCCCCACCATCTCTTTCTCCTCCCGGCCCTTTCTTTCCCCTTCTGACCCTGAGTGTCCCCTCCCAGCCCTTTCTTTCCCCTACTGGCCAAGTGTGTGCCCTCCCATTCCTGTGGCTCCCCTCCAGGCACTTCGCTTCCCCTCCTGGCCATTTGTCACCCCTTCTGGCCCTTTTTTCTTCCTTGCAAATTTAAAATATTAGAAAAAAATACTAGTGTCCCTTAAGGTCACCAAGGTACCTGAAAATGCCCCAGATTGCATGAATGAGAGGTTAAATTTTCAAAAATGATTTGGGGGTGCCCCCCCCCCAATAGGAGGGAGACCCTTCCCATCCACATACACTCCCACTCCTTGGAAGAATGGATATACACAAGAAGATATATGAAAAGAACTATTTTCCCCTAAGGTACCTGAAAATGCCCCAGATTGCATGAATGAGAGCTTATATTTTCTGGGGGGTTCACCCCCCAAATCCCCTCAATGGCAGGGGAGACCCCTCCCATACCAGCCCTGTGGGTGGCTCCATCGCCCACAAATTGTCTACTCATGTACCACTTTCATTCTTTTTCAAATCTTGCCACCTCCGTCTTAACAATTCCTGGATCCGCTGCTGGTTTTATGCAGGGTTACATGGTTTCACTGTGAATTGATTAGCTTAATATAATTGGGAAAATATTTTATTGTTCATAAAGTCTAATCTCACAGCTTACCAAACATGAGTCAAATGTACCGGAGCCAGAACACAGCATGATCCAGAAAGAAAGATGAAATTTCTAATGGTACTTATTAGTCCTGAAGGGGCCTTCCAGTAATAATGTATGCTTTTTCTTCCTCCCACCTCCCCCGATCACCATTGGGTAGATGAATGCAATAGAATGGTGACATAGGGGTTTAGCAGGAGGTTTAGGTAACTTATTATCTGGTAGTAAATGATCTTTGGGATCAATGGGAGCACAGTTTAGGCATAAATAATTTAAGAAATTATCAAATCTATGAGAAGATAGAGACCATACCCTTACATTTACTGAGGTAGGTGTTCTTTAAATGTGCAGATTCTGCAGATATTACAACTCAACTGAAATGGTCATTCATGCTTAGGGCCTATCCTTAAGAATGAACTTGACGTTTAAGTTTAAAAAGGTGAATATTGGCAATATCTGGTAAATAGTATTTTTTCAAATACAATTGTGATCTTGGACAACATTACTAGACAAAAGTAGGTTTTGCTATAATACTTTGCACATGACCTTGACTTTCATATATATCAGAAATGCATAATCTAATATGAAAGTGTGATCTATGATTATGTACCCAGGCAAGCAGCAACGTAACAAGAACGTTCTGCGACTGTACTCTTTTTAATTGGTCTGAGACCTGGCCAATTTTCACGTAACAATAACGCTATTTTAGGTAAAGTTTAGACTTACTGAAAAAGAACGTTATAATAACATTCTATTGTGGTAACGTTGAGACCATACTAATAAAGAATGTTATAATAACGTTATTGTAACATGAAATAACGTTACAAGAACATCAATACAACGTTCTAGTGTGACGTCGCAACGTTAGGTTCTAAAGACGTTTTTGGGTGCCCTCAAAAGAATGTAACAAGAACCAAACCAGGTCTAAACAGAACGTTGCTGCAATGTTATTATAACGTCATATTCTTGCTTGGGGTACATAAGGCTTTATGCTATCTTCATTATCATCTATGTTCCCATATGTAAGTTTTGTATTCATTGACAAGGACCACAACCAAGCTTGAGCAGCTAGATTTTCTGTGAACAATCCTTGATTTAATTACCTTGACCTTTAGCAAGGGCATACAAAAACGTAACAGCATTGAGGCTGATTCATTATTATACACTATTAAGGTTTTTATTCTTTATTGCTAGATCTAAAGCAAACTATATGTAACTAAAAGTACAACACAAGATAGAACTATAATTAGGTATTGGATTTAATAAATTTTGTGAATGACCTTGAGAATGAATTTGACATCTCCTAGGTTAATATGGTAGATCCCTCAAAATCAGTCAAATTTGCCATATCTAAATGGCAAATAGCAATTTTCCAAACAAAACTGTGATTTTGACTTGACTTCTTAGAGAAATTTTGATTTGGTAAAAAATATTTTTCAAATGACATTGACTTTGGTCTTATATTTCATCGAAATGCATTCGCTAAAATGGACTTTTGACCTGTAATCATGTAAAGAAGGCCTTCTGCTATGTATTTTATCATCGATGTTCCAATATGTAAGCTTTTATATCATTGTCAAAAGTTAAAAGAAAGCATAAGCACATATCACTTAGGTTTTCTATAAACAATCCATAATTTGATGACCTTGACCTTGAGCGAGGTCATTCATATGGATATCAGGATTGAGGCTGATTCATAGCTATACACACCTAAAATATCTAAGGTTTAGCTATAACAAATATGGCAAATAGCCTTCAAATATTGTAGGTTCATTTATTCTGGTGACCTTTGACCTTTGACCTGTGACCTTGAAGTTCGTAATTCGTGTTCAGTCTGGCATCAGGCAGTTTTGAAAAGCTTAGGACCTCCCGAACGCGATGATATACGTCAACCTTTATTAATTTTGGGTCATCGGTTACTCAAAATCTAGAGGACTTTTGATCAGGATGCTGCAGCACTAAATAACGGTTTTATGATAATGAGTGAGGCTGGGTACGAAGGGGAGGTGGACAGATGGGTGGATAGGCAGAGACAGAGAAAGAGAAAGAGATATACAGATAGAGATAAAGAAAAACAAATATGCAGAGAGATGGGGAGGAAGAGAAACAAATAGGTAGACAGGGAGGGAGGAAAAGAAGTGAGTAGATAGACAGACAGACAGACAGACAGACAGACAGACAGAGAGAGAGGAACAGAAACAGATAGACAGACATGTGCTTTGTATTCATGTGCCATTCCTGCGTGGACTACTTTTGTTTATCACCCGCCTGGGTGATAAACTGGTGGTTATCGCCTGGGTTTGATATGGGTGCTTTGGACTTTTAGCTACTAAACCGTTATCACCTTAAGGTATAAAAATGCCTAAGCAGAAGATTATATGAACATATAATTATGAATATTCATAGGAAGGAGACAAATAATTGTTTTTTCCATTGAAGTTATTTGAGCTGTAAGTAGTACATACACATGGAGCACGTTTTCAGGCATCACATTTTGGTACCAAATGGAGGCTGGACAAAATGCATCATGCTCAAAATCAAGATGTAAATAAAACGTTTGATATAGCAAATAATCGAAGTATACTGATCTACAAAATATTGCTGTGAATTAATTGAATTATTTACAATGTTGTGAGCAAAAAAGCTGTATTTTTTGCCTGTCAAGGGTTAGACGTAGGGAGTTCAGCTGATAGGCTCTAGCACTGTTTTAATTTGGACGCGGTTATCCTTGAAGTTTTACATACATTATTTGCCTATCTTCTCAAGAGAATTACTTTGATTCACTGTGTTTATTGCATCATCTTTATTTTGGGAAAACCCCGGACCTCGAAAGTAATTGAACTGATGGTTACACTATACACCTTTCTCATTAAAGTGTGGCGGCCCCTGGTGAATTAAGTTGAAACAGTGTTTTAGGTCTTTTCCTACAGTATCCTATAGTTAACCTATATGAAGTGAAGCATAAATAAATACTGATAATGCCTGTCAAGTCCATAATGTAGGAGCAACAACAGGAAAACAGAAACAAACAACCAATACAATTCACCAAAGAGTATCTACATTTTTCGAAAAATATTCATTACCCCACAACAACTACTAGCCCGGTGCTCGATACCAAGAATTTGAGAAACCCGTATGCTCCTCTCCCTGCCATCCCTGTGTTCTATAATCCAATTTTTCTCCCAATTTCGAAAATCGCCCACACGAACAATGGCTACTTAGGCCTATAAACGTGTTACATATCATTAGAAATGATTTTGAATTCTCTCTTCAATGGCATAGGCCCTATGACATGCCTGGGTCTCTGTAATATTCTAAAAATTAATTAGCATTTTAGAAATTATCAAATTCTCAGTAGTTAAAATCGCCTACTGGAAAACAGGCTTTGGGGTGCAGATCCCCACTGGTCTGTGATAATTCTGTGGTGATTATTGATTTCTGGGCCGCCGACATCTCTGTCTGGTCCCTCTGTCCCCCGCGCCATCTTGGAGCGTCCGGCTCACGACGCATGCGTGGACTTGGCGCCTGCGCACTTAGAGGGATCAAGCTCGCCCACAAGTCGCTTTGGGAGGTCAAATGACACCCGACTTTTTAGGGAGGCACTCAGGACGGACAAATGCCAACGTGCAATATTAAACTGCATTGGCCATTATTAATACCAAAACTTACTTTTTAAATGTCTTGACCTACATTTGAAGATTATTGGCAGAAAATGTTAACATCATTGTAGGACCCCCCCTAAGCCCTCAATATTTTATTTAGCACATGATATTATTCTTTTACATTGTAATAATGATTTGGCAATCACTTTAGGGCGTAGGCTGCTTGTTTGGAATTTATCTAACATTTTATAGAAAACCTTATTGTTTTAAGTCATCTTAAGTTTAGAAAAGTAAACCTATGTATCCTTTTCCCCATTTCATTATGAAACAGGCTTCGGCTTTATAAGAAGCGTAGAAAGTGGCTCTGGATGGGGGAGGCCCAATGTCATGTATTAAATTTGAGAAACCTTTAGATGCGTCAGTTGACTTGCGTATGGTATTTTGTTAATTGCATGTATTGACACAAGACAAGCCATTAAAACGCATAATGAAATGATATTAAACAGTGATTGCGTTGATACTAATGTTTGGGCATCACAAGCACCAATGCAAGCACCTTTGTATGCTTTTTCTATTATATCAGACATGACAACATTTTCTATCTTTCGTATCAGAAATTAAAACTGTTTGCGTTCGCACCTAAAGCCAACGCAAATGCTACCTATAGTGGAATATACCCTTCTGTCACCTGTCTTTGTAGCTTACTTATTCCTATGTCACCTGTCAAATTTAAAAAATGCCCATGGCACATGCCACTACATTTTAAAATCTGCTGTCATGTCCATTAAGTATTTATGCGTCAAAGGAGAAGGGAAGGGGGTTTAAAATTGTTGAACATGTACAGTTCTGTAGAAATTCAATACTAGTGTAAACTTTAACCCAAGGGGGCTAGGGGTCTGAATTGATTGACAATTGGTGTATACACGTATATTTAATGGAAGGCCCTTCAGGGGCTGTGTGAAACTGCCAAATTTTAGAAATAGCTGTGTTGCAGTGCCAACTTTAAGGATCTAGAGCCCTTCGAGAGGGACCGTAGGGCTTGATATTGGGACTCAGAAAGGCGGGTATTGTTGAAGAAGGTGATGCATGGCAATATACAAACTTATCTACCCAAGTGGACTTCATCTATTGTGGGTCTATAGGTCTGAGATATGGTCAGGAAGGTTCAAGGCACGTAGTCAGCCCTCTGGTTTACCAATAAGGCCTTACTTTAAGATGAAATATGGCGTGGCCAGAGAGTTTTATAGTAGCTGAAACTTCTCAGATATGGTGAGGTTTATATCACAAATACTAAAATATATCAGAAACTTTTAATGCAGCTTTCCTCAAAAACCTTTACCACAACTGGAAGCCTTTCAGCTTTGACTCGAACCACTATTGTGTGGGGACCGTTATGGTTCCATCAATGTGCATTTTATTATACTTCTTTTTGGGTTTTGGATCAACCTATTCACACACCCTATATTGGACCAATCCTTCCACAATTTTCTCGTACATTGATGTTGTTTTTCAAAATACATGCACATAAACCCCCCCCCCCCCCAAAAAAAAAAAAACACAAAAAAAACACCACAAAAAAACGGTTAAATCTCACGAAACTATCTGTCTGGTTGTATGGTAGCTCAATAAAGAGTATAGATAGCTTGCATCTTAACAATTTAAAAGCCTTTCCATGGGTGAAACTACTAATGTATGTAGGCATGCCCTGGCTCTCTAGGGAAGATGCGTTCCAGCATCATTTTATCTCATAATTTGAGTGTCTATAGGCTCATCCAAATAAATAAAAAACATATCCAAATTTGGATATATCGGTTCATATATATAGTCAAACCACCAACCACCATTATTTCTTATCAATATAAAACACTTCAGTGAAGTTCCTTGTATTGTTATCATTTCAAGGGTGGTGTGCTATATATATGCCATGGCATGCTATATATGGCATGGCGTCACCCATAGGTTTAATACATATTTTGTGGCGTACTGAAGGAGTTAAGGTACTACCCACCTGATTGTGTATTGTTTAACAAGGACTACATCAGCCGGAATAGATCCCTACCATTTTACCATATCACAATAGACGCCAGAAAATGATAAAAGCTTTATGTCTATATTCGACGAAGCGAGTTTGCTGCCGATTTTATTTCTTATGGCTATCCTATCTATAGTTGCGTAGTGTCCATAATAGACCCCAGAATAGAATATAGACTAAAGAATATAGCATCCTGCACCTCAAGACACTATCAGTCTGGTTGAGTTTTGACCCAGTATGGATCATCTCCGGCTGATCTTATGACTATCCTATCTGGTTTAATAGTGTTTAACAACAACTACTACAGCTGGAACAGATCCGTACATATCATAATAGACGCCATAATAGAATACAGACTTAATGATAGAACAGCCTTTATCTCAAGGCACCATCAGTCTGGTTGAGTTTTGGCTCGGTAAGGATTATTTCCGGCTGATCTTATGTCTATCCTATCTGGTTTCATAGTGTTTAACAAAGACCACAACAGACGGAACAGATCCCTACCATATGATAATAGACTCCAGGATCAAACCCCCTTTTTCACCTACTACTTACAGCAGGTCCGGTCTAGTAGGGCCCCCCACACTCAATAGATTCCCGGCTCGTCCCGCTGTTAAAAATAGCCTCAATGTATGGGGAATCAGTGAGCCCCGAGCCCAGACCGGCCGTACGTCTTACCCGCTATACAAGGGGAAGGGGTGGGGCTCCAGATGGATGGGATTTATTTTTTGTGTCGTTGTTGGAAATGAACCATGATTTTCAAATTGGGTGTTACTTGTTATTTATATACATCTTTTTCATTAAGGTGGCGCCCCCTGGTGACTTCAAATTGAAACACTTTTTTAGGGCTTTCCCATAGTTAAGGTACAGGAAGTGAAGTGACCTAGTTACCAAAAGCCCCAAAAGTGGGCAGAGTGGGGTACTGCGCAGGGTCATGGTAAAGGTGTATTACGTAGTTGCATTAATTATAATTTCATGTAATTTGTAATATTAATTTGGATATGAATATTTAGAGAATTTGTTCATATTTATATGAATTCTATGTTTATATTTATTTTAGTTGATTCTTTGGCAAACTATTTACTCATTAAAACACACGATTGAGTCGAGAGAAATGAAAAATGTAACAACGTTCGGAGGCCCGTACTTTGGACATATAAAATCGTAGCAGGTCCTTATAGCAGACATCAGTTTAATCTTAATTGTAATTGTAATTGTAATGTAGCGGTCTATTATAGCCGCCTTTGCTTTTCGTATTATCTTATTATATTTTCCATCTGATAATACCATGATAATTGATTCAAGCTTATTGTAGATTATGATCTAGAACATGTGGTTTTATAATACTAAGACAACCATTCATAGCATGTGGGTGTACAGCTTGTCCTAGGTTTTATTTGGTGTCCAGACTATGAAGATCCAACTCATCCAATCTGGAAGCCAGTCCAATTGAACTGATATTATCATTAATATCGAAAAAAGAAATGATATAATTATGCTATCTAAGTATGAATTTTTACGTTTAATGGAGTAATTCAACTTCAGTGTTTATACATGACGTATTTCTTAAAAGAAAAAGAAACAAAAACAAGTACGATTATCATCAATATTTAAAAAAAGAAATTATATGTGCTATATAGTATTTCTAAAAATATATCACTAGTATTTTCGGAAATAAAAATAATGAAAACAAGTAAGATTGCAGAACCTGCCCGATCCATATAAACGTTCCCTGCGGTAGACGTAGTATTTTGTTATGTGGGTGTCTTACCACAGGGAGATTAATTCCCCAGGCTATAGCACTGCAGTCAGCGCACCCCCCAGGCACAGGCTCCACGATAATCCACAGCGATGAGGGATGGCTTTAGGGGAACATGGACCCACTTGTACATTCCCGACTATCACTGAGGCCCGTCAAGACACAATCTAATTTGAAGACAGACGAGGCCTATAGACCTATCTGATGTTGCTTCAGAGTGCTGTTCCGGGCGGACAACTATAATGAAGATGACAATCTATGATAATGCATTTCCACTATCTATGATGACTTGCCTTCTATTTTAAGCCCGACTACATAAAGCTTACAATTGAGGTTGAACAGAATATCCAAGCAAGCAGCAAGGTAATGGGCATGTTCTCTGACCATCCTTTTTTTGTCAGTCTGTTTCTTATCAAACTTTACATACCAGTTACGTTATTTTAGGTTAGGATGAGACCCACTAAAAAAGAGTGTTAGGCCTATGATAATATTACAGTTCAGACCTCATCGATCGTAATTGTTATAAAATTAATAATGGTATCTTTAGATATAAAATGTCACAATAACGTCACACGTTGCAAGGTCACAATGTTACGTCCTAATGTGACTTTTAGTTGCCTAATAACACTGACTACATAAAATTGACCAATCAAATGATGGTATTTAACAGGGGCATTTTCAATTGGAGGGGTGCATGGGCCCTGGGGGTCCTAACCCCCCTTTCGGGGGAGACTCAAACTTTAAGAAAAAGATATGTTGCATGGACATGTGCAAATGTATGACATTTTAGTACTAAGCCTATATGTGGACCCCCTCTTTTTTAATACTGTATCTACCCCTGTTCTAACTAATAAAAATGCTTTATCACCTGCACGGCCGCCGAGTGGTACATATAAGGGGCAGTGACTACTGACTGGCTGTATGTACCTCTCGTTATTTTCAGTATTTTAAACAAATTTAGATCATTGCTTGGGTGATAAAATATAGATGACCCTTAGAGGTCGTCCTCGGGTGCCTGTACGACCCATGGGGATCGTACGTACCTCGGGCTTCACCCTCGGTACATGACGATTTGAGTTACACTTCTATGACAGAATTGATAGTTACCTGTTGCTGAGATGATTAAAAGAGGATACTCACCTGCAACGAAAGAGAACAGTGACAGTTGGGCTCACAGAAATAAGTGATAGAAATACGGGCGTGAAAGATATTTTTGCTATTATTCCAAAGATAGACAGTCGATAAACATTTCCTAATACAACTTATAGAAATATGAAACCTAAGTGAATATTATAACTTAGGGAAATATCAAATGACCTAATTACGATTGAGCTTTATTGATAAAATAAGTCTGTTTGCTCTAAGTTCTCAGAGTACAGAAAGTGAATCAAATGACAGCTTAAACGGAATGATTCATGTTAGGAGTCACCCTTCTGTTTGACAATAATATGATGTTGGTTTGCAAGACAGTTTTTTTTCTATTCTTTTATTTATCCTGGAAGTACAGTTAACTTAACAGCTAGTATTCTCTGAGTTCCAGCGATGAACATCGTTACAATAAATGTGCATAATTATAGATAAAGAAAATACAATATATACATATGTTTGCACTGGTAGAATATGGACAACCTAGATGTTGTTAATAATATGGTAAATTTAGTTTAGTAAGTTTGTGCTTGATTTATTCATCATCTATTGTACGAATGAAGGTAGTTCTCGTAATTTCCATCATTTTATTTAATAAAACATGGTTTTCTACAAAACCAGACAAAATTCCATACATTTTGAAGACCAAACGTGGAATTATCCTTCACTCTTTTTGCAAACTAATTAGTACCATTGTTGGACAAAGGATATTCGCCTTTCCCCCAAATATTGACACATCACGTTTTCTCATATCAATTATCCACAAGCGAAAACAGGCTCACAATCACAAAAACCTTCAAAGTGCCATTTTTCTCCCCTGTCTTCTTGTTGCCCGTTTGCCCGCGGCACTTTACTAACGCAATCTGCCCTTTTTGTCCAACCCCCCAGAGATAACAAAGATTCCTCTCATTCAATTCTTCCACAAATAAAGATCAGAGATTCGGGTGGGGATCTTCAAAGTCAGTAAAACCTCTAAAGTTCAGGAGGGTAATTTGCACACGCCTCTCTAGGAAGGAGGTCAGGGGGGTAAATGTGGCCAAAACAGGCAGGTGATTGGGGAAGGTGGCTGCTTGGGATTCTGTTCTTTTTTTTTATTTGAAAATGTTCACTGCAGCTTTACGTACTTTCATGCGCTTCTAGCTGCACAGATGAACAAGGGAGGTTCGCATATCCTGGTCATGGAGGGGTTTATTAAGCCCATCCAAATCAACACAAAAATTAAATTCATAGTAAAATAGTAGGATAAATATTTATAAATTTGAATACCCATATGCAGTCACTTGAAGAAAAAGAAATAAAAGCAGCGTTGTTGATAAAATGACAAATTCAGGTCGTAAATCCTCAACAATTAATGTTACAGCCTATTTACTATAGCAAGCAACGTATGTCTGTCTGCCTGGATGATAATATGGCCAAAACAAGAAATTGATGAGAGAAGCTGGCTGCTTGGGATGAACAAGGGAGGTATGTATACCCTAACCATGGAGGGATTTGTTGACTCCATCCTACTTTACTTATAAATCACAGTACAGCGTAAAATGATTCTATAACTGTTTACAACTGGATCAATTCATTTAAAAACAAATCAAGATAATATATTGGATGAGATCACAACTAAAGTCTGCAAATCCTCAATAAAAATAATAATATTATTTTTATTGAGGATTTGCAGACTTATTATGATTTAGCGTATTTTCCATAGAGAGCAATGCTAAAGTATGGCTACCTTGCTCATAATGCCCCACCCTGGATTGGCATAAAAGCAGCGTTTTATTAACTTAGAAACATGTTTCATTCAATAGATTACACTTTGATAGCCAGTATCTTAGAACAGTGTTTACTGTACAGAAAAGTATGAGGTTTGTCTATTCCAGCTATCTGAGTTACAGCAATACTTATTAGTAGTCTTATTTTGCCAAGCCCAGCGGCATACTCAATGCCGGAAGAGCTCATACTCATTCGATGACCTCATATCAACTCTGAATTAACTAGACACTATACTCCCGTTCGGCTGATCACGCGATACATTTGATTTTAACATTGATCCATCAGGAATCCTATGTTACTTATCTACCAGTCAAACACTCATATGTAATTTTAATTAAAATTGGACCCGGCCCTCCGATTTCATAGTAGATGACAACCATGTGATCACATTCATCATCAGTATCTAGTCACGTGATCAAGTCAGCAGAAGGTCTATAATCATTACAATCCCTGGAAAGGGACCGGCCAACATACTTTATAGTTCATACAAGTGATCAATATGTAATTTTTTCTTTATTTCCTAAACCACTCTCACATAAATGTGATCTTCCGAGTAAGTACATAGCAATATGATATACAAATCATGTTAATTCACACTAAATATAGTTAAATAATGTTAAATAGCCCATTCAAACAAAACATTATTTCTGCTAACAACTTTCAGTACGTTCCAATAATGAGAGAGACTTCTTATATGTAATATATTGATGGAAATGTTTTTAAAACAACGTATTTATTTGAGATAGTTGCTCATTTGATTTTCAAAGCAGACAGAGAATGATTAAAATAAAGGTATAAATTCCCTATTTACCCCTTCTTACCAAAAGGTGATGATTATCACATGCATGGCGATCTCCTAAATTGGTCATGTGACCCTGTCTGCACAAAGTCTATAAGCCAAGTCTATATATAGGTCTAATGTCCAGATTATTACCTCTCCTACTTATGTGACTAATATGTAGTTATCAAATTTCTTTCGTTTATTGCAATTTCACAGACGTTATTAGTCTGGCTTTTCATGACCTTGGCCTGTACCCCAAGTTCTAGCTCTGTCCTTGTTAAAAAAAGCAGCATGGCGGCCCCCAGAGTTCAACTCCCGCTGGGATAGTATAAAGACATAAGAACTGTGAGGCTAAGAAGTGAACGGTCGTAAGAAAAGACTGATCTGCAGACTCATTCACCTCATAAGAAAGGGTGGGTGGGTGGTCTTTGTCTGGCAGTACGAAACTTAAGAAAATCACTGGAAGCAATAACTTTTTCTGTCCAAATGCTTTGTCACAGGCACCTTCAGTGAAGTCAGTCTGAAACGGCAGATTTCATTATTTTTTGTGTCTCTGTACAAATTATTCACCTGTATTGTATCAATTAGCAATAGACGCTGTAATGATTAAAACTTAAGCAAGGGCCATTCTTTTATCAGGGACATATTTAGAGGGGGGGGGGGGGGGGGGGGGCGCCTAAAGCGTTTGTTTCCCTCTCCCCGAATTTTTGCCAATATATTATAGATTTTTGCTATGTACAATTCCAGTCTCCAGATGGGGCCCATCAAATTGTTATAATAGGGCGCATCCCCACTTTTTTTTCCTTTTTGAAATCTCTGGATCCGTCACTGTATTTGCATGTGTCACCATTATATATATAAGCATGGCCTCTACACCCAACATTTTAGAGTGTAATTTATTTAGCGGAGTGCCTGGCAGTATTTTGCAGTGTTTTGCAGGGTATGATAACGAACTTGGCTTGTAACTGACAAACAGATTACATCTTTAGAATTATCTATACACTGATGATTGATATAGAGGGATTCTATAATGTGGAATACCTGTAATTGTGGCAGCTCTTGGAAGTAATTTTACACTGGTTTTGCTGAGCGCAAGAGAGAACCTTGTTTGTAACTGACTAATGGATTAGAACTTTAGGATTATCTATAAAGTGAATATTGATATGGAGAGTTTTTATCATGTTAACTCAGTGTGGTAATTTGAATACCTGTATTTGACTATGGATAGTGCACTGTGACTACATCTCACAAAGAGAATGTAATAAGCTTGCAATCCTCTTAAAAGTGAGTTACTCTGTCAGTCTTAAGACTTCTTTAAAGCATAACTCGTAGATAGGAGCTGCAGAGGCCCTCTCCTGAATTAAACATCAAAGAAGAAGACAACGAACCAGTAAACCTCTAAGAGCTATCCCAAGATTAACAGAAAAGTCTATAACATGGAATGTTTTCTAAAACCAACAGTAGTTCAGTTTAATGCTTGGATAAAGTTGGCCTTTCAAGATATCAATGAATGTTTGAAAAAAATTGCATGTTTTGCGTAGGTTTTTTCTTCGTAGTTTTTTGTTCTTTTTTATGGTATAAAAGTCCGCATCAGGCAGGTAGTTATAGTTCTGAAAAGATGGTGGTCGTCTTATATAGGAAGTCTGGGGGAAACAGAGGGAGTTGTATACAGTGTCCCTTCCAATTTTATATCAAATATTTATCTTAGAAAGGCTGCTCCGTCCTATCCGCCACTCGGCCCCTTACATACGGCCTATTAATCCCAGCAGTCCCAGGGTGACCACCCATCAGGGGCCCCTCAAATTCAACGATCAAATTCCCCGTGTTTTCCCTGAATTTTCTCTCATAGTATCGGTGATTTTTAACCATATCAGAATTCATAGGGATGGTTGATATCTCATTTTCTATATAAACAAAGTGGAATTCTGAGGGCAATATTGATTAAATTGACAATAACAAACACCAAACATGCTATATTAAAGCTGGTTCTGACAGTATATATTTGATCACAGGCCTTCGTTAGGCTCATGGAATGTATAGTATTATAACCTTGTAGCACTACATTGCTCTTAGCTCCGTTAAAGGGCTAAGCGTTCTTGTGCGTATCTCCATGCATTCTTCATTGGGTTCTCTATACAAGGTCAAACAAGAGAGCCCCTCATTTATAACTCACTGCCTCCCAAGCCCTGCCTAAGCCCTGGCCCTCTTCTGTAAGCACCTCTCTCAGGTTTAATTGTGGCAAACAGGCCCTTCAGTTAGACTAAAACATGATGTTGTGCACGTGTTATAGTTCCCTGAATATTAAATTGAATTTACACAATTCTCTTTTGAGAGTGTACTTTCCTACTTAGACTTATAACATTCAAGTGTATTTCCCCAAAGCTCCTTCATGTGTATGATATAAATGTTCTTCTCGCAGTTTGATAAGATAATGGCTGTTTAATTATATTTACTTATTACTTAGAGAGGTTTCAAATATTATGGTGAACTTGATTCATCAATATTATCAGAACGGTACCAAGCAATCTCGCAATATAGTCAATGAACGAAGTTAAACTTGCCTACTAGTATATTCTTGCTTTAAGCTAAATGTATAAATCTTTTTTTTAATCTTTTCTTTAACAACTTTTCAATATATGCCGGCAATACATGCACATTTGTGCTGTCACAACAGACTATATATTAAGTCCTATTGCAACATAAAATCAGCTTTAAACTTGATACTATTTAGATAGAAGATACAGATGTTTTAAACAATTCTGATATTGTAGCCGCAAATCCCAAGAGACACTAACCAAATTACATTGCAAAATTGTTTTCAGTAACTATGGTATTTTATTGAACATAACTCGAGCCTATCTTAGACCTTATGCATAGAGACGGCCTATAACCGGTGAAATATGGAGACTGGATATGTGTTCATTGAGTGTGAAATTAACATGTTTGGAGTTAAGTTCTTATAATGAGGACATTTATAGGGAAATGATGTGACTGTAAGTATACAAGGATACTGAGGTGATCCTATCAGACATAATACCAATTAAAAAGCTCTTCTAAGAACCTATATGTTTTATGTAATGGAAGGAACCCCGAAGATTAATTGATCTCCATATTGGAATCACCTTTAGAAGCTCTTTGGAAGCAGATCTGCTAGGCATATAATGAGCATACATCAATGGGTATGAATACACATAGGCGATAATAGGTGAAATATCACACTATTACCCTGGTATAAGGGCAGCTGATGGCTGTAGGCAGCCTTCGGTATTGTTTATTGATTTAGATAAGGGTAGGTACAGAACTGATATACTGTGAACGTAGATATTTCCGTGTGTATGAATTTTCTTGGTTTTTACCTATTTCTACAAAGTGATGCAGGTTATTTCTTTAATCCAACAAACATGATCGACTAGTTACTTTATAGTATATAGAACAATGGTAGTGACATGTGCAATTGACATCTTTAAAATACGACCTGTGACAGCATCGCATTGTAACTGGACATTATCAAATCGTAAGTGGGCAAAATGACACCTTAATTGGAGGGCGTTGTACCATAAGTGAGCAGCATTGCACCACTAATATCTTATGCAAACCATAAATTCAAATCACTGAGCCATGGGTTACACCATATATGGTGGAAATTATGACCTTAACTATGAATCATTTCAACTAAAGATGATGTGCTTGCATCAGAGCATGATGCCTTAAACTTACGTAGGCTGGGTAGTATCATATAACTGTGTGACAGTCAGCCTTAACTGGATTGAACCTACTGGTAGTTTTACACTATACTACTTGGGCTGTAATATCGGCGCGATGATATTACAGATACATTTGCAAATATGAGTGATATAATTGTTAAAAATTGCCAATTTGGAGCAGGTTGCTTATGTATAACAAATAATCTCATCTCTAATATGAGTGACTTCTCTGCGACATCATCATTTCGCAGCTCAAGTGGTGTAGTGTAATATCACCTTCAACGTGCATGGCCCATCAGAGTACTGCCCAGTATTACCCAGCAGGTGCCTTGACACAGACCAGGTGGCCACGGGAGCCTGGTATGGACACTACGACATATGCTAGTCACACTTGGGCTCTGATAGAGCCACAGATTGGTTGGTTTGTTACCTTTAGGTCATACCAAGTCTAATGATTAGATCTATTAGCAGGTAGACACCCTGCCCCTTCTCTTGCACCACAACCCCTTTGAAGTCCTTGAAAACAATTATAAGAAACAGCCAAAGCTCATCGTTTATGCAAAGACTTATAACTGCCAGACGTTTGACATAAGATTTGCCCCATAACTGCAGGAATGTAATGTCTAACTTTGATTCATAACAGCGAATAGTTATTTGTCTCACAAATACAAAGATTAATGCCGCAACAGCAATGATTTGTCCCATAGTTTCAAACTTTTGTGTTAGTTGTATTTACCCTGTCGTACATGTATCATGTTTGCTCCATGACTGTCAATATTTCTTTCATATTCGTTCCATTTACCAATAACTCCGTTCACAATTCTTTTATATTTTACAAAATTTCAGATTGGAGAGAAAAAAGAAGTGGACCAAAACACTCTTACTATCTGTTGTATCCATTCACTTTTGTACAATCTATTCTTCTGAGAGATTTATTCATATAGTGTCCCTCTATACCCAGCATTTGCAGTTTGTTGCCTCTGTATTGCACTGTTAGTAGAAAAATAGTTCTTCTGACAATAAGACCAAAATAATTCTGTTGATAGAAGAAAAACATGGAAGGTTGGCTAAGATTAAGTAATAACATCACAAACACAATCAAATCTATGTTCCGCTCACATCTAAAAAAAAAAAAATCTTGCTGGGACTAAGCGGTGATGGATTAGACATGGGACCCTCATGGTGACCCCTCCACCACATTACGCCATGTTTATGGTTCACCGATTGATCACAGGGGGTGATGTAGGATAATCCACAAATAAAAGAGTTATTTCAGTGTAGATATACTACAATATTATGTTTACTCCACAACTGTCAAAATTTGTTCCATATTCATACCATTCACCAATAATAATTATTGCTTTCACAATTTACCCAAAGGGTTGGAGAAATTCTCTTGGAAGTGGGAAAAAAATACTCTCGGGCTTAGGACTCAATCCCCGTGACTCAATTATTTACTGTCTTACAATCTATTGAACTGTGAGATTGGACAGTATATTTCTTTTATTCCCATTACTTGCAATTTGTTGCTGTGCTTAATACTGTTTGTAAAAAAGTTCTTCTGACAAAACAACCAAAACAATACTCTCGATATGAGAACACCACGGAAGGTCGGTTAAGATTAAGTAATAACATCACCAACACAATAAAATCTATGTTCCTCTCACATCTGTAAAAACTGTAATATCTTGTTGGGACTAAGCTTTGATGGATTAGACAGCTGGCCCGCGAGGTGACCCCTCCACCACATTACGCCATGTTTATGGTTCACCGATTGATCACGGGGGCGATGGAGGATAATCCACTGTGGGAGAATAATGAAACCTGCCCCAGGTCTGGGCATTAGGGGCACTGACTATTCCCATCACTATTCACAACCTGGGGGCCCACCCATGGGGGATCAAGTGTCAATCACTTACATTCTGTGTTAATTATTCAGATTCACGATGTAAACATGGTCTTTATGGTTTGCCAGAAAGACACAGCTGAGAACTCTGGTTTTCTAATCTATTAACCAGCTAATAAACCTATTTACATCTTATACTCTTCCTCTAAATCTATCACAAAAAGCTGTATTGCTGTTTTCCTGTTTTTATTCTCTTTTACCTCATTGAATATAGGTGCATTAGGAAATTTATTCATCATTTGAAAAATGCAAATTATCTTCATTATCTTTGGATTGTCTGACATGATGGAAGCCTAGTTATGTTTCCTTCTTATACCAGTATGTGTTGGATATTTCTATCTAATCTCATATTAACGATAGACCTATAAAGGCAATATTTGATTTGCATTTTGCCTATTGTTTACTGTTGCTTCTTTCAACACAATTCCAACATTAGTCTCCTGGTGCAAAGAATATACAAAATCAGCAAGTAATTAAGATTTACGCCTTATTAGGGGTTGAAAGGATTTGCGGCCAAATGTTGTTTAGCAGAGTATGGTTAAAGATGAGAATGAATGGGTACTTTATATATTTAGTGTAACCGTATAGTGCATTTGCGGAAATTGAAAGTCGGGTTAATATAATTTATTGATTACAACAGGGAGGCTTCATATAATATGTCATGAACATGTAAATACTACATTAAAAGAATTATGTCAAAAGAAAAAACAATAAGTAACTCTGGCTTAAATATAATTAAATTACAAAACATTTTTGGAACTTTTTGGAAGAGAGAGTACTTTTAGTTTGTGGCTAATGCATTCTTTTCATCTGAGGATACCAGCAAGATATACATTTATATTAGGGGCAATGCATATTTTGGAGCACAAAAAAAGCGCAGAAAAGTAGCCTGATCTCGCCTTAGCACCCCTCCCTTTGTATTGGATTACACGTTTTCCCCATGCCCCCTCCCCTCAGACCGCCAGGGCCGTATTATGACCTGACCGGAAGTACAATAGCCCCACTTCCGGTGGCGCCTGCGTGATAGAGTGTCCCTGGCGGCGGTCATCGCTTCTCAGCCTCGTTCTCAGGGCCGGGTGGTACATGATATACGGGTATGGGGGGCAGGAGGCAGGGGCTACAGGGGCCTCCATACCACCATACACTCCCCAGCTCACTCTATACTGTTATCCCCCTTACCCATCTCCTCCACCTTGGGTGTAGGCTTGAGGGTAGGTATAAGCTGACTAGAACGTTAGCTGGCTACTCCTCTGATTCTGAGCTGTATAACTAGAGCATATTGCAATGTCAATTAGCAAGGAACTGGCATCTCACACCCAGCCTAATCCGATTTTCCGGAAACTTGACGTTTTGGTTACTTCAAAATTCCTGACCTAAGCTTACTTTGCAATGCTCAGTCTTTTCAGCCATCAGAAGTGATGGAATCTAAACACTAGGTTCACACAACCATCGATATATAGTCTAATACTTTATCGATTTTAATAAGTCATTATAAAACATTAACATTTCTCTCATTAACGACAATTTCTATTTAAACTAAACATCTAAAAATCGCATACAATCTTTTTTTATTCATCTAATTATCTGCCAACGGTTTCATATAGATATATAATTCATTAGGACAATGAAAACACATTACATTTTGAATGATTTGCAACGAGGATTCTCTGACAGGTAGCCAATAATATATTAGTTCTCATATAAGCTGAGATGTATTGTATTTCCGACCTTAATTACCCCAGGCCTTATCAGTGGTATCCATGAAGTTGTCACCAAAGATAATGGCAGAGACTATCAACGAGGGGGCCCCAAATCCGAGGATTCCAGCCTGGCACCCCCCACGCACCTGTCGAACAGTAGGGCACTTATTACTTTTGGCACCTTGACGGTCCATACCCCTGACCCTTACCCCACACGGACCTACTGAAGGTCAGTCAAAGGTCAGTCAAAGGTCAAGAAATGACCCTGTGGACACGCTATAGACTTATAGGTCGACATGTTCATCGTATTCAGGCGACATGAGTAGTATATAGAAACGGGAATTTGTAGCGTATCGCCGACATTGTTTCTCTTATACAGGCGACGTCGTGTATATAACAAATGTAATTAAGGCGACGTCACATAAACGACGTCGGCTATATAGCCTGTTTGGTGGAGGCGCGACGTCTAGTGGCAGATCTACGATTTTGGAAAGGGGGTGCACTCTTTGGAAAATCCCGAAGATTTTCGATACAAAAGGAGGGCTGTCAGACTGAAACAGACCGTTCATGGATTACGGTGGTATTACACTAAATAACATGATCAGTATACTCCAAATGACCAATTTCAAACTTTCATACCACTCCTGCATGCGAATCTTCTGTAAAATCATAATAATGCGCTGATATCACAGCTCAAATCCGTGTAGTGCAATATTGCTTTTATTGTACGGAGTACTCTCATCGCATGTGTCCATGCATTGACCAGGGGAGTTCTCTATGGAGCTTCCACACACAGATTATTCGCACTAATTGAGGCCGGGCCGGGTCTGCAGACACATTACTACTGACAGCTTAATGGGGGGTACAGCCCCATCGGACTCCCCGAGAGGTCACCTGAAGGTCAATTCACCCAACCACGGATAGCCGAATTCTTGAGTTGTACCTGCAGATTAGCCCACATCAGGATGCATGCTGGGAAATGTATCGACAAATCACAAGGCTTTAGTACAGTAATTTTCATGAATGTTATCATTATTTGCAGTTAAACTGTTGCCATCATTATCTTTAAGATTTGTATCAATACACATTTTATCTTTTGTAAGTTGTTTAAAAATTCACTCATTATAAATTGATATATAACAAATATTTGTTTATTTTCTATAGTTTCTTGAGGGATTTTGTTGACAAACGCAGTCCAAATTTGACTATAGGCGCTTAAAATACTGTAATTCAGCGATCCGTGGTAGGATGAATTTATATCACCCGGATCATACAAGTGAGGAGCAAGCTTGACCATTGGAAATATCTATCATAGCAGCTACCCCATAATTAACAACAACTAAGAAAATCAACGAGCTGGTGGAATCAACTTATAAATAATTATATAGATGCAATCTCAAGGCTCAGTTTCACATTGATTGTCATAGGGTTATTTACAGTGTGGCCGGTCGAGTCGTAACTGCACCTATGTAAGGACTTTACATGTTTAGTTGTTAAAGATGTGGGTATAGATCATCCTGTCGTAGGGGTACGTTCAATAGGTTTGTCTATGTTTCACTACACTTTTTATGTACTACAAAAAATTCTGCCAAAAGTGATTAAGGATCTTTTTGATAGCCACTCCTTTTCAGAATCCTGGATCCGCCACTTGGTAAACCAGTCATGTAGAAGGCTACACTTCTATACTGTTTAGGACAAACCTTTCTGGCAAATGTTCTCACGGAATCACAATCAACAAGTATTTGTATTTGGAATCTATCTTGTTGTGCGCACAGGTGCAACATTTACCCCTCTTTGTGATGTTTTTGTTAGCTTACTTATCGTTTGTATAATTATACGCGTATGTGCCATTTTGTAATCGTAACAGTGCCAAATACGTTAAGCTAAATTCCCCTATAACACATCATTATTCTCGAGCATATTTCAAAATAAGATCAGCTGGAAAACCTATTTAAGAAGGTGCTACCACATTTGTTTGAATAACTGAGTCGTGTCAAGTCCTAAAATGTAACAAATGAACCGTAACTATTGACATTTTCACGGTTGGTTTAAACCAGCCTGTATGGTTACATTACTAGGGGGATTACCTTACGACTCGTGACATCACGTATGACGTCATAGAAGGGAGAGATCAGCTGGCAGTGCATGGATGGGGACAACCTGCTATTCAGATTTAATTCAGATAGAGGGATTAATGCGCATACTTTTCCAAACTCCCAGACTGGGATGATACATCTAGGATCAAATGCGTATATTATTATATATTGTCTTTGAGATTAGAGTTATTGTCTAAGGTACCTTCCATGAAGTATTGTATAGGCTATATGCACATTTACAATAATATAACTCCCCCCCCCCCCTTAGGCCGAAGTATGCATCGGATTTGTCCTGGAACACTTGCACATTTAAGAATATTCCAGGTACCCTTCCCTTCTTGATGCAGAGTGCCATCTTTCTAGTTTTACGTGTATCCATTTTGTATCCATCCACGAGCTCTTTGTAAGTGTTCGTTGCCATCCAAATACCACCCCAATGGTATTGCATTATGCTACTATCCAAGTACCATCTCAGTGTCAACCTAGTGCTATCTCTGTACCATCTCAGTGCTACCAATACTATCTCAGTAAGATCCCAATACCACCCCAATCTCATTTTCTGCAAATATAATACCACCCATACAGCTTATATTTCCATCTCTTGAAACCCAGCTTAATCGAAAGAAAACTGTCAATTCGGGTACCTCTTAAGACACCTTTCTCTAAATCAATGCAAGAGATTATAAGGGACCCTTCCATTAAGTACAGATGCACCAAAGGGGGTAGAATTAAGGTAGGGGTAAGAAATTCTGAATATTATTATATATATACATATTTAAATGTACATGTTTTGTGTACAAATCCAGTATGTCCTTTGGATCAAGTGATTGGGGACGGGGGTATGGAATTTAAAACAATATGCGCACGTACTTAAAAGAAGGCCTCTTAGGTGCCGTGCTCTACTAGATTATTGTAATAAGAGCTTTGTGCAGGAGGCCGCCTGCTCCTGTCACCCACCCCCTCCCCGAGCAGATCGCCTCGTGACCTACTTCTGGGCCTACTCTAACTGGGGCTCTACACCCTGTGGGCTGTCGTTTAATTAAATGATTAAACAATTCAATGTCTTGTAACAAGGACGTCACTCTTGTGATGGGTTCCACTGTAGAATTGTGGCTGTTCTACTAGGCTGGTTTTAATTCTGTAAGCAGTTCTAAGAACTAAATATTTGGATCTAAATATCCTGAGATTTATAGCTCAGAAAAATCATTTTAAGCGGGTGAAATTTGATGCTGGATATTTTGCCCAACGGTGCGTGATATGGCAAGGACGCCATTCGATGTAAGATGTGTCATTATGCAATAGCTTAATGAAGAGCGCGAGGTGAAATGACGGTTAACAATTAATGTTCTTGCTGAAAGTGCTACTGTTGTGCAGAAATCCAGCACCACATTCTCCTAATTCAAACGCTCATTTCGGGCTGACATTTTCAGGATTTTAATATTCAAATGTCTTAAATCTGAAAAGCTGCAAATCAACAACCATGCCCATTGCAACAAGAACCCTGTTGTGAGACATCGATTTGTTTTATAGCTGCTAAATGCGTCATGTGCAATGGGCTACTGAGCGGGCCAAGTTACTTCGCCTTTTTGACAACATAATTATGTTGTAATGTAGGTTAAAATGACAATCTAATTCTAGTCGTAGGAAAGCTAAGAAATATGATAAAAGAGAATCCGATATTTAGATATACGATGGCAACCGCTAAATGTTTCTTCACAGGGTTTCAATTTATGAAGCCGAAGCAACTTCGACTGAAATTTAGACTAAAGCAATGTAGCTTCAATAACAGTATGTAAGCATGTCATTTCTCAAATATGTAACATTCAAGATATCATTTCAAATTTCGAAGAGTAGAAACTATACTTTATACCTTTAGTTCTGTATAACCAAACAATGATTGATCGAGCATTTGGAAAATCTGCTGACAAATTATTTTCCTATGACTCTATATGAGCACGAGGTTATGTCAGCTTTCAAAGCAAAAATAGATTGATAGCTTTTATTGTCACCTAATCTAGGATAGAGTGAGTGTGGATGCTGTCTAAATAATCTGTGAAGATTTGTACATATTAACATTCTTTCCCGTCGATGTTTTCAGACCAAAATGGTAAATATATATAAGAGGAATCAGTTTCCATATTATGGCATTACCAACAGCAATACCTGTTCCCGTTAAGAACCGGAAGATAAGAGCCCAAGGCTTTAAATAGAAAATGAAAAAATAACCAGGAAACAAAAGTTGCAGTAGGAACCTTGATCCGGGACCGGAAATCTTAGACCCACGCACGCAACTGCGCATGTGCAGTAGGTTCTTTTATATAAAAGAGCATGCTAGGTGTGTTAAGTTAGAAAGTTTCCTTTTGCCTGTACTGAAAAACCCAATTAATTTTTTTTTTTTTTTCACACAGAAGTACTTTTGACCATTAACTATTGAAAAATGATATCCTTTCTTCCTATTACGAAAGGTCCCTTCTGTCATCAGCACTCGTACAATGTTTCAGTATAAGCAAAGGGATCTATATATGTATATTTTATATAGAACGCATTTCGATCTACATCAAGATCCTAGATCCTAGATCCTACCTCGTCTTACAAAGTTAAGTAGACCTGATATTTTGACAAAAAAAGAATTCTTGTAACCTACCTTCGTCAGAGGGCTTCGGCTTGTTGGCCCCAAGGTCGACCCCAGGGTCATTCTCAAGGTCAGCGTCAAGGTCAGGCTGTTGACAGAAGTAGTCCATGAACCGGCGGAACATGGTGGAACTAGAGACCTCTGGAGGCGCACAGGGGAACTAAGACGACCCTGCTGGGACCGTGGAGATGGGCTGCAGGAGGCCCGGTTACTGCATCAAGGTCAAGGTCACCTGTCACAACTTGATTTGACCTTGCCATCGTAATGCCAAGCGGAATCTAAAGTCCTCCTTGACCTTCAGACAGGCTTTACTCCATAGAAATGTAAATTAAAATCCAGTTTAGTCACTGTTTATTCCGTAATGTTTGTACTGATCCACCTTTCACAAGGTCATAATTCTGTGCAGGTCACACCTTTGTTCAGCTTAAAATATATAAGTGTGTATCAGACCCAAGGGCCTGGGTGTCAAGTAGGGCTGTTGCCAAAATGCACAGAAAACACACGAAGAATCAGTTAAGATAACTCTTATAGAAATGTCGCTATAAGTCGCTAATGTAGATATAATGCCTCATGATAATCATAATTATAGAGGTGTATCTATGGCGAACATACGGGACCTCAGTCAATATTCACCAGAGGTCATCCCAAGGTTAGCCCAAGGTCTTTGGCGGGCTTGGTTAGGTCTGAGCTGCTTGGAGAGGTTCTTGTCACTTGTGTTCTTGATCTTACTCTGTGTCTAAATTACTCTCTGATTTCTGGGAATCCTTTCCCAATCCCCGCCCTGTGAAGTCGTTCCCTGCCGGCGGGCGGGTTCAATTCAGAAAGGTCGCAGGGATTTGTCTCCATCAAGAAGCTTTCGGGCAAAAATAGAAAAATAGGACAATGCAGAGAAACAATGACTTTTGAAGCAAGGTTGGGTAAAAAGGTCTTAGGGCCGATAGGTCTTAGTCGGCCCCAAGGACGATGGGGGAAGATAAAAGTCACAGAATCAATTGGGCTCCATTTCCCAAGGACTTTGACTTGAAATATGGGGCATTGTAAGCCAGTGTGCAGTTTGTCTGGGTCTGGTTCTGGTACAAGTCTGTCTGCCATATGTCCTATGTTGAATATAATACCCTTTACAGACTAGCCCCAGAATGTGTATTATGCCTCTATTGAAATGGGCATATTTTTGGGCATATTTTTGCCTGGAGTGTAAGGGTCCTATAGCCTAACCTAATGTGCGTTTTAAGTTCAGTTCTGCGCTTTCATAGCATAACATCCTGTATTTTTGGCCTAACCCGATGAACATTCTAAATTTAGTTCCACGCTTTCATAGCAAAACATCCTGTTTTGTGGCCTAGCCCAATGAACATTCTAGAATTCAGTTCCTTTAGAACACGACTCTGTAGGCCTACTTTGAAGCAGTTTGATGCACTCCATCAACGTTAGTCTGACATGGGTATAAGGTCCACGACCTGTACCGAGCGTTTATTGTGCTTCATATTATCAGTTTATTTATCTGTGTTTTTCTTTTACAAAAAGGCCGTAATCATATGTCAAAGTTTAGGGTGGAGAGCCCCCTGCCAGCAGTCATTTGAGACAGAATATCGCCTCGATCCCCAGTTAGATGTTGGAGCAACGTCATTCGTATTCACAGATCTTCAAAGGCAGACAATAGACTGGTAGATGAAGTTATAGTAAGATCATCTAGACAAATGGTTAGATCGATAAATAGGTAAGGAATCCGGTAAGTGGATTACGCTATAGCTAACCTAATACAGCGCGGAACTTAGCAGGAAGTAAAAGTAGTAGCAGTGATAGTGGCAGAATAGAACGGTTCGTAATAACTTTCAGAAAATCACTATAGAGGTTTAGAAAGATCCAGTAATAACCTTCCTAGAAAGAGCAGCAGCTGTAGCAGCCTATTAACAATATTGGCTGTGCAGTAGACATGATAGTGGTGGTATCAATATCTTTAGTAAAAATGTCAGCTCCTGTAGTACCAGTATTCGCAGTTCAGTAGTAAGCGGTAGTGCTGGTATCAAGTTGATAGGCTCAGTAGAAGTGAGAAATGTCAGTAGTGTAGACAGATTGGACTTTGTGTCAGGTGACCGGAACCACGTGACCTACCCAGTGTCCGTAGAGGGCGCTGCGATACCCCTCATCCGGGTCCTTGTCGATGGATGGGGGTATGGGCGGCAGTAGAAGTAAACTGAGTATTGGCACAGGATTGGCAGATTTTCCAGCTGCTCAATTCTTGGCTTTACTCACAAGATGAATACTAGTGCGTTAGCCTTTGATGTAGTAATTTCTCCCATTTTACATCTCTTTTTTTATTGCAATGGGAGTAGACAGGCTGTATAGTATGCACAGTGAACTTTCTTTGAGGACCTATCTTGTAACCTTTTGGGCCTCTTTTGTACCCTTAAGGGACTATTTGGTAACATTTGGGCGGTCTCTGATAAGCCTAACCTCTTTCCCTTTTCCCGGCCTGTAGCTGTTAGTAGTATAGTTAGAGTAGATTTTGTTCCAGGCTTTATGGGCTGTAGAACAAATCTCAACTTGTTCTCTTTAGACAACCTTTGTGATAATATAAATTCTAGAACCATTCAGTCATCACTCAGGTTTCGAGAGAACAGACTGTCATAATGTTTCCTAATGGTCTCTGTAGGTTTATCGCATATATTATGTTTAGTTAAGAAAACGCCTCATTCTACTTTATTCTTCAGTTTTAATCAAATGCATCGTTTAAAGGGGATTTGTGGCATCAGTGCATCCAAGTAGGAGAAGTAGAAGAATGTGTAGCTATAGTTGTAGTAATAGACGTATTGGCAGAAGTAAAAGTGGTAGTAGAAGCAGAAGTAGCTGAAGAACTAATAATAGTACCAGGGTCGTACCCAGCCCTAAAACCCTAAAGGGTTCCAAGACAATTTGAGAGTGTAACAGGTACATCTAAGGGGATTCCAGGTGAATGTACCGGAGTTCCAGTGGAATCTGAGGGTATTCCAGATGAACAGTTTGTTAACCAAACTTTGCATTAATTCATGTTCCTAAACCTTTCAAAGTCTGAGAGGGTCCCAGACACGCTCAGAACCCCCCCTCCCCCCCCTCCGTGTGTGCCACTGAGAGGGAATGGTAGTGGTAGTAGTAGTAGTAGTAGTGGCAGTAGTAGTAGTAGAAATATAGAAGTAGTATTGAGAGTAGTCCCAGATGTGCGGGCTAAAGCAGACCTCCCATCGGGCTCTCCGGTGTCAATAGGGGCTCTGTGATGTTGACTATCGGTGCATCCCCGTCCTGGGTGGAAGTAGTACCGTCAAAGTGGGTATTGCCGCAGGCTCTAGGAGGTGCCAACCTTTGACTGAAGGTTTTCATAACTTTACAGAAGCATATCACAACATCATAAGGCTCCCGGATTTAGGTTATAAATTGTTGATATTTAAGGTTTATAGCACGGAATATTTCCACATCTATAATTCTGATGTATGTATTTATATGTCTTATTTCTCAAATTATTGAACCGTTGAGACTTCCCAGAACGTAATAAGAACAGCACAGTGAATGACCGTTACGTCACTCCTTGACTGGGAAGGCTCACATTGATAGTTTCCCAGTAGAATACTAAAATGAAGGGATGAAGATAGGATTTTGTTTATATTAGGCTGATAGCCACAAAGGGGCACAAGTCATCTGCACGCATCTCCTGTAGGGCGGGCAAACTGAATTGAGCTTGTTTGCATACTTTTGTCTGTTAGTGACAATATTCAGGCTATCGATTCCCGATTGACAGCTCTTGTTCCTAGCCCTGAGTAGTTCATAAAGCCATCCACACAAATATAATGTATCAAATCCCATGGGGCGATGATATAGAGTACAAGACATCATGTATCACATGTTTGTCGATGGTCTTCTCCTTCTGTGATTCCACCAGCTGGGTGATTTTTGGAGACAGTTGGAATTAAGTCATACAGTGTGGGCTGTAATCAGAGAAATTTCAGTTTGTCATACTTTTGTTATTAATTTTAGCAAAATCAAACTATGACTCCAACACTTGGCCTGCCATAGGGTTCATCTGATGGGCAGGTTATGAGCCATTGCATTCATCACAAGTTTGTCCACAGTGAGATAATAGGGCGCGCCTGCACCGAAGGATGAGTGGAGGGGAGGCTGGAGGGTGGTGTAGGGTGGTTGTATGTGGGCAGATGTGTGGAGGGATGGGGAGGGATAGATCAGTCTGTAGAGCTATATGTCCTGCTCTATGCTGGGTTCCGAGGCTCTCCACCAGGGGGACACAATAGAGATATGCCTGCAGGTACAGGCTGATGAATCCAGCAATCTGATTGGCTGAAGGGTAGACAGTTTGGATTCATTTTTTTTGTCGAAATCTGATGGATTTGGGATCACTATCTGCGCTGATCCTAGTAAAGCGCATTTCATAGACTTCAGAGTAACAAATGGTGGTGCAGCAGTAACGGTGTATGATACGACATGGTAAGACTTCTACGACAGAGTTTGTTGTTGACTCCTTATGTCAAAGGGAATATGAATTCCAATTCAGCATACTAGGGTGCAAATTACAAAAAACATGGAATTCAAAAGTACAATTGTTTTTTGCATTTCTCCATGTTCAATGGTGCCTTTCTGTCCAGGTGCCCATACTAAGGAAATATCCTGATGTCACTGTCATCAAGCTCCTTATAGATATCACCCCAGGACAAACAGGGTGACACCCCTGGGCCATAAACATGCACTTTCAAGCTCCTTTATCCATTGAACCGAGGAAAGTTTTCCCAGAGTGCTGGAAATTGTCCAATACTTTGCACACCCCTATCACCCCTGCCTGGCCCGCCCGCAGGGATATAGGGTGTATGACAACAGATGTCGTTGCCGACCGGGCACATCGTAAAAGGACCCGCATTGACAAACACCAGAGCACTGGCTGACACCTAAAGCACACAGCCCTGAGCCAGAAAAAGGTCACAGGGTGTTACTCACCCCTGCTGGTCTTTACTATGGATTTCTACTCTCAGACTGATATCACACTATCTAGCGAAAAAGTGCAGCAAGGTTTTGTGTACTGTGGTTCATTCCTACTTGTAGATAGATGTCACACTATTTGGTGAAAAAGTGCAGCCAGTGCTTGTGTACTGTGGTTCATTCTGCAATGACATTTGACTACACACTCACATAAATGATCCATTCCTTAGATAAGTGTAATAGGTCTGCTTTGTGAAAGTTCCTGTAGTCAGACTTTTATCATGTTTTATCTTGTACCTGAGGCATATATTCAATTGAGCCAAAGCAAATAATTGTCAAAGTTGATATATAAACAAATGCAGATATCATGGTAAATTTTTCTCATCTGATGCATCTGAATGTTCCTCAGGAAAACTTCTGAATGAAATGAGATTTGAACAAACTAATTCAAACTCCAGAAATGTGTCTGCAGACTGAGAGATATCCTACATACAAAATATATCCCCTGGGCATGTACCTAAGGGTTGATCCTTACTTATGGTACATTCCGAGCTTGCATGGGGTGTAATCCTCAAGCTCAAGTTCTTGCTTCTGATTCTAGATGTACACTTTCCTTTTTGGTTCCGATGCCAAAAGGACAAGTATTTGCTGTGAAAGCATGTATGTACATTCCATGAAACATCACACAGTAAAATAAACAACATTCACTTCTACTCCACGTTGGAATGTCTTTTCGTTCTCAAAACATTGGTTTATGGATTTGTCTCTGGTACCTTGTCTCTTGAGGTCAAAAATGATTGTGTTTATGGCAGAAGCCTGGCCAAACTACATCCTGAGGTGCTGTGACCTTGATTGTCCTTGAGGATGCACAGTCAGGGGCCTGCATCTGATCCTATGTAAAAGACACAGCTCTGAGTCTTCATGCACAGTTGGTGGTTTCCCAGCAGGGGCCTATGGTTGGAGAGGCACAGAAAGGGAAACCACTTCCCATGTTGTATATGGGGTGATCCATACTGATGTTATCGCACTCGATAAGGGGTGATGATAGATGTGGTGTTCTCACATAAGGTCACTCACTCAGTCGATCGGTCCATTTCTTGGTATATCGTCCCTGCGGGGTACAGTCAGTCCATTTGATATTGGTGGCAATGTCCATCTGTGGCCCAAGCTAAAGCAAATGATGAATGTAGGGTTTATGGCCTATTTCAGGATCTTTTTACTTACACAAATACAGAGGTTGCTGTGGAAATGACAGAATTTGGGGTCAGTCACAAGCCAAGCCACTATAACTATCCATTTCCCTACAGGTCTTTTACATGGCTTCTCTCAGAATTTTCTTGGTAATACTACTACTAGGAAGTTCTTATCCTGACTTGCCTTTATTTCCAGGCATTCTTCCACTAGCGATATAATATATAATATATATAGTCTAATCATTATCTTGTTTTCTCCCTCAGTCTACCTAACTCTCTTCCATTTGTCAACGTGTTTATTAGATCCTGTGCTAACCTTGTAAACAAGCTTCACTTAGAAAAATTAGGTGTCTGTATTGTAATACACTGTCTCTCACTGTCTGCGTCAGAGAATACTTGATCTAAGTATATATCATGTTTACATGTTTTTCTGCAGCAGGATGTCACCCTCTCCGTCTCCCTGCGTAGGCCTGACTGTTTCTATTTTTTTCTGTCTCTATTCTTCTGTCTATGAGTCTATCACTATACCAATTAACATACACTCTCACCTTGTGGTTTCACCAGAATTTAGGTCAGTTTTACAAAGAACAAAACCACAAAATTCAAAACTTTTTATACTCAGAAGAATGGCAACGTATTTCTTAGACTTTAATTTCTACTTGCCTACTAACTATGTGTCTGACAGTTTTCACAACGCCTGTTACATCTCCATTTGTGTCTCTTTATTCTGTCTATTTCAGTTTTTTTCCTGAAACTATCTATATCTGTCTATTTATGTTTTGTCTGTATGTCTGTCTGCTTGTTTTTCCATCCTGTCCATCCTGATACTTGTCCATATGACTCTTTCTAACTATTCCTTAATACTTGTTGAATTGTCTTTATCCTGTGGCTACCTACCTATGTTCCTGCGTAAAACCCTTTAAATGCCAGTGCCACCAATATTTCTCTGTTTCATTTCCTGTATCCAGAAATCCCTGTCTGTTTTTCTTCTTTAAAATACTTGGTGTGATATATTCATCTCGCCCACTCGCTACAGTCCCTCAGTGGTCCTATGGATGTCTCATGTGAGAGCGAGTCTCTCGCTTCCCCCTGCCATGCGCATCACCATGGTGATGGGAATCTCTGACATTTACATCCCGCAGTTCCGCTCACTCGCGTTCACACTGTCAGATAAAGATTTGATAGAGGGATATTTTTATGCTGTATGATTAATAAACAAAGACTTATTTTCAAGATTTAGACTTCATAAGTCGGCAGTATTTTGTATTGTAATACAACACATAGCCTACATAGCAAAACTTGCTAATTTAATCTGATTTTATGTTGTATTTATAGGGAGATTATCAAATTACATAATCGACTAGAAGTTATATTCTGTAGTGGCATAAATGTAAGGTTCAAAGGGCATGTCATGACAGCTCTGAATCGAGGAACCTCTTCATACATGTTTTAGAAAAATATTGTCTGTAAAATGTAAAAGAGTATGTACCCTAAATACTGGGAAATGTTCAGCACAGATCTGTTTCCATTCGAAAACTACAAGCTCTAAGCTTTTAACTGACCTCTCCCAGGGTGTTGTTCTAGAAAATTACTTCCTTTATTGTATTAATTGATTAGTAATGAGGTGAAGGGTCAAGCCCAAACTCCCAAAATTGACAAATTGACATCAGTGTGAACCCCTACCTCTTCAGTTTTCGGATATCACACAAAATAAGTTGTTGTTCCAATACACTGTTTTTTACAGGAAGGTATTTAACTTGTATGTCCTATAACATGTCCTTTATCTGCAGTTTTACCATACTCTTAGGCACTTTTATCCGTAGGTTGAGTCCTAACTCTGATAAATATATGTGAAAAACTGATTCATTCTAAAGATATTTCCTATATTTGTATAATATCCTTTTACATAGAAATTGGGAAATCACCATTTATCATTTCGACATTATAGAGAGGATAGGTGGCATTCTGCCCAACTGGATCTACCTTTACAGTGCTCTAGTCATATCTTTAATACTCAGAGATAAAGAACATACTATTTTTAGCCTGGAGAATGTGGCATGCAGCAATCCATGTTGCCATTTTCCCATAATACCCTAGCCGTAGACATAATTCTCGACCCTGATTAGACTTTACATTATGGGAAAGCATTGATATAAGTTCCTTATGAGAAAAATAATGCAACTCATAGTGTGTGTGTTTAGAGATTAACTGGATAGTCTAGATTCAAGCACTTCCATTTTCTTATCTCCTCATTTTTTTGAAACCTCTGTTTACAATCGTCAGCTCCGTGCTTTAGCTAAGAGCCCTAATAAAGTATTCAACCTGCTTTTGGCAAAGAACTCCTTGGGTTAGTTAATATTCACTCATATAGGTCAAAACTCAGGGAATTTACAGTTACTTTTATGTTTTTCTCCTCTAGAAATACATTGACACTAGATTCTTAGGAATGGTGCATTCCATAGTAACAACACTTGATAACCAGAGATGTTTGGACAGAGAGATCTAAGTTACATAGAATTAGATATATCTCAATTATCATTTGAGTTGCCTCAGCCAAATTATTATTTGATTGCAAATGGTAATTAATGTGACCTTTCTTCCTATCCCAAGCACAAAATGTTCCTCATCAAAGATAGATTAATTGCAGCTCAAGAGTAACTTGATACCCAACAGACAATACTGGGGAGTAGCTTGGCTGAGAATGAAGTACTTGCTGGAAACCTCCAATGTGAATGTCAATGTGGCCATATAAATTGGTCTGTAACCACTTCCCTGCAGGCCTATGGATAGTTCTGAGACATCTCAAGTAAATGATGGACTCCACTCAGTGCTGCCATGAAATCAATCGCCTTGTGAGGATGGTTATGGCATGAGGCAAATAGAAAGTGATAGATATAGGGGCCCTCCAGGGCCTGATCCCCGAGGGATAGCCATGGTTCCGCAGAGCGAGCGATGAAGCCAGACGGTCACTTCAGAGATCATTAAGGTCAACTGACAGTTGGGTGGTCAGTAGAGCATGTAGCAGAGGGTGGACAGGCAGGGCTGGCATGCAGTGGCAGCCTGCAGAGTCCATCAGAGTGTAAAGTGCTGATTCGGCAAAGCGTGAAGCTGCGAGTTGCTCGCGAGCTGTACCTGAGCAGTTCCTGCTGTGCTAAAAGGGCCTCTTCAGGTGTTAGTAGGGGTCGGTCGAAAGGGTATCCCCCACTGCTGTCTGCTGCTTCACGCGAGCCGAGAGCAGTAGGTCCCAGGCCTGAGCAATAGGTCCCAGCTCTGAGCTACTCATATCTGCTCACTACACTGCATGATACAGGCGTCATCTGTCTCCATGGAGGTGTGAATATCTCCCCTCTCTCCTGCCCCAAGCTGGTCCCTCTGCAGACACCCTCTCTTCCCCTTCCACTGCTCACTATGGGGAAAAATCCTCTGGGATTTGTGTGCTGGTGAGAGGCAGCTAGCAATATTGGGGGTGTGGGGCTGCCAGTCAGACGGGACCGGCAGGCGGTCTGGGAAATGGGAGAGGGTTCCGGAGCACTATGAAGGACCATGTGTACACCTCTGAAATCCAATTTTTATTTTTGTTGGCAACCAACCAGTCAGCCAATGAGAATGCACATACCTTGGTTACAACAACAAAACCTGGTCACATGGTAGTGGTCCCAGAAAAGATCGGGAAACACAAGCTCTCGCCTGTCATTTGTGGTCAAATAGCCCTACAGCCACATCAGCGCACCTAGCCGGCACCTACATAGAGCATGAATATAGTGAAAGAGATCCTTGATAACAGTCCTTGTCCAGAACAAAGGTAGGAATTGTCATGTTTGACTATATATATCATGTCTACTTCCATCCAGACAAAACTATTCTTTCTGATCAACCTAATTTTGTGTGTTTGGTATGATTATTTTCCTATCAGAGTTTTGGTGCCAGTTAAACATTATAGGACCCTATGGAAAAGGTCTTATTTTAGTCACAGATTTATCAAAGTGTAGGATGAGATGAAAAAGCAACACAAATCCTTGCTGAAAACTCAATTCTAATGATTGTTTTATTCATTGTAGGCCTACATGTATATCAAAATGCTACAGTATATATATTTACAATTATGTTGTTGTGAGACTTTTTTTTTAGGAAGGGGTAGGGAAAATACTCTGGTTGAAAAATAAACCATTTACATGCCATGGCTATAAGTAACTTTCATAAAATCATTATGCACTTTCTCAACAACATTGGTACAAAAGTGTAATTCCCCCTGCTGATAAAAGATCAGTAGGTGATTATAACATGTTGATAAATTCTATTACCATTTTCATTTTGCCAGTTCTGATTATGTTTAAACAGCAAATTTCAGCATGTGGAATACAGCTTTTACATGAGGCACTGCATAGGTATAGAAATAGAACCAAGAGTGAGTGAATGGAAAAGGACTTCGGAAATGGAGGGGCTAACAGAAAGTCAATTGTTGGCGGGGTAGCGGTTACACTGACCAGTGACCATGGCAGTGGTCACTAGTTGTCTGGTCAGGTTACGGTCATTGATGAGGGGGTTAAACCAACAGCCAGCCACCCAGCCAAGCTGCGACGTAACAGAAACGTTCTGCAACCATACTTTTTTTAGTCAATTTGTTACTTACTAAGATGGCACGTAACAGTTACGTTATTGATGGTGAGGTTGAAACCTCACCAAATCAGAATTTTATTACAACAAAATTTTTTGGTGAGGTTAAGATGAAACATAAACAAAACGTTATAAGAATGTCCTGTTTAGGTTGAAGGACGTAACCAAAACGTTATGATAATGTCACAGTGCAACATCACAGCAGTACGTTGCAGCGATGTAATTGGGAGCCGACAAAATAACGTAACAAGAACCATTACAGAACCAAACAGAACCTTGCTGCAACATTATAATAACATCACATGCATGCGGTACTAGCTTGCGGTACCATGAAATAACGCGAGCAAACTGCCGCAAACTTGCTTGCAGTAGGGTACTGCAAAATGGAATATAGGAAATGCTTGTGGTATTTGCTTGTGGTAGGTCCTACTGCAAATGATCCTATATAGGTTTTCTATGGACCGCTTGCAGTGACATATGCCAACATCAAGCTGTTTTGGTCAGTTGCATTATGTTGGTATCTGAACTGCAAACTCCTTGCGGTGACCAAAATAAGGGACTGCAAATGCTATCTACTGCATAGTGGAATATGGCCTTAAAGGGAGGGGCCAGTGACCAAAAATTAGTATGCTGTAGTCATCCACACCATCCAGGGAATAACCATACCAAATTTTATGCTTTTATCTCTAATAGCTTTTATTTTATGCACATTTTTGTGTATCAAATTTAATTTCTCTGCCTGCATCTGACAATGCCTGCACACAGCATTTATCTGTTTGTGACGTCACAAGCAGAACAGTTGACAAATTATAAACCTGAGAAAAAAGGCAATAAGAAATATATTAAATGTTCTTTATGAGTCTAAAAGAGATTAAAATCACACAATTAATTGATTTATAAAAGAAAATATTAAATAAAATAATTTTTAGGGAATTTAGAAATTTAAAATTTAAATATAACTGTCATTTGTGTGACGTCACACACAGACATCCTGTGTCAGGTGTGCAGGGGATTCAAAGTGTTATCTGATATTTAGACAATATTTTCTGTGCAAGATATCAATTTATAGTTATAGAATTGTTTTGTACTCATATCTGGGCATTATATCTACAGTATAAGATAATAATTTTACAAAATTAAAATTTGACTGGCCCCTCTCTTTAAGGCACAAATCTTACGCTGACTATTAATATTGATCGACAACTGTCTTTCGAATAAGGCGAGTTATAGTGGGTATGAGTTAAGCCCCATACCCACTAGGCAATTTTACCGGCGACTGGCAATGGGCAACAGCAGAATCACTGGTACAATCATTACCAATTTACCTTACATGTTAGTTTTTAACATTTCAATGTTACAAACTAACATGTGAGGTAAATTGGTAAGGATTGTACCAGTGATTCTGCTGTTCCCCGTCGCCAGTCGCTGGTAAAATCGCCTAGTGGGTATGGGGCTTTATACTGCATGGTGATTGACATAGCACAGACGAAGACACAGTTCCCTGTAATATACTTGGGGCCATAATGGTGATAGTGATGACCAATTGTACACTTTTCATCATCAATCTATTATCTATCACATATTTGAATATTGATATTCACAATTTATCTTACTTAATGAATATCCAGATGGTTATATTGTTACAAGGTAACCACAAAAAAGTGGTCATATGACCATGTCTGTATGAAGTCAATAGTAATCACTACTATCAGTTGCGGTTCGAAAGTGACTGATGACAGTAATACTCAAATAGCAATCACTATCATGAAGTGCAAGGTAGGACGTTATATTGGTGTCGCTTGAGGCATCTTGGCCAAGGGTTATCATCTAAGGTTTAAAAAAACTACCATGGATGACTTGAAAACAATTTCTTATATATCTTTAAAGTTTGACTTAAAAAATAGTGTGACTTTTATAGGATTACAAATTGAATGATTATCTATATTTTGCTTATACAGCGTCAAAAAGTCAATGGCTATTTGAAGGTATAGTAAATATTTGTAGGCACTACTTGTTAGTTCCATTGATGGTTGGATGTGAGAGTTATGTTGATGATTGTAGGGGAAGGTAATAATAAGAAGTGGTGGTGGTCAGTCCCTCTTTCGTCAGTGGAGGTTTAGGGTATATAGCCAGTTTTAGTGGTCAAGACTTGTCTTCATTGAAGGATTGCTGACTTCAGAAGGCTATTCTGACAAAGATTAAGGCCCAGTGGGAAGAGCAAAGAGCAAAGAGCTGTTTGATGCAGAAGGCAGGAGACGGGTCTCAAGTCTAGTCTGACCGAAGGATCAATAGAGTACTGGAGATTCCTCAACCCTTCTCCCCCACTTACACCAGCACGTATAGATGGCAAACCTTCTGTTCAGACTCACAATGGGACTGTTTATGCAGTGCCAAGTGTATGGCCCTAGACCCCTAAACTCGACATGGCGACAGCATCATTTCTTAAAATTGACATGTGACATGGCCCTTAGTGACTTGAAGAAAAAAAAAAAAAACATGACATAGTGTATTTCTTAAACTTGACGTGGGACTTGAGGGACTTTCGTGGTGACATTGGACATGGAGAGTTAAGTGATAGGTGACGTAGCCTTTTCTTATATTAGACATGCAACATTGGGACCCCCCCCCCATCAAGGGTCCCAAGCATTGACATCTACTGCACAAACATCCCAGCCAAGAAGTGTCGTAACAATACCATTCTGAGACTGTACCATTTTTTGTAGGTCTATACCTTCCATGATATTATATAACAGTAACATGATTTCAGTGGGATATACCATACAAAGAACATGAAAATGATGTCATGGGGACATCAGGTTAGAACCACTTTTGAGTGGTGTGTTGATCAGGTGTGGTAGAGACATAACATGAACAGAACCCAACTGATACATACTAAATGAGTGCAGTTGTAACCAAGTCTAGAGAGACATTCTTGTTATGTGAGATTTTGATGTCGCAGCAACGTTGATCTGGTGGCTTCCAGATATCAACATTGTGACGGATCTGTGATATTTTGATCAGGTTTCTCTTGACTATACCTCACCAGTATGTCAAAAGGGTATTATGTTTAGGTCTTGTCTCAAAAACATATCTAATGGTGATGTCACATTGATATTTGATTTAAGTGTGGTTTCAACCATACCTAATCGTGACATCACAGTGACATTTTGGTTGGGTTCAGTCTTGACCTCACCTAATCAGCATGTCTCAGTGACTTTCTGGTAAGTTAAATCATGATTTCAGTTAATCAGAATCTCACTATGAAATGGATGCCATTGTAAATACTGTTGTGCCAATTCTGAGGAAATCTTTCTTTCTTAGTCAGATTTAGTTGCAATCATTACAGCTCAAACCTACTCTTCGGATTAGCAAAGACCCTAACATCTCAAGTGCCATTAGAAAAAAAAATCATATTAACGATTGAGGACTAGAAGACTAGACAACTTTTATTACAGGAGGAATCTTTAGTAAATTTATTCCATAATAATGACACAATGATATTTTGTGAGACATACTTTTGCATTGTTTATTCAATAACCTATTCATACCTATTCATCGCTCTGTATATGTACATGGATCTAGGATCTAGCACTCCACATTCAATAAAACTACTCAACCATATCCATTTATCCAGTTGGATTTAATGAACCACCTCTCTTCAAACACCAGAGCCCATTCCACTGAGACTAGATCCGAGGCGTTCAACATGCAGATAGAATTAGGTGATTTAATCTCAATATGCAAATGAGAACGCAGCGTCAGTAAACCTAATGGTCTCCAGTGTAGATAGTTGTCTGCAGTTAAGCTCACCTAGATACTTTGAGCCTGTAAACCACATACCAACTTTGATTAAGCCGAATTTTTGTTTGAATTTCTCCATAAAATATGGCATGCAACCTTACATTCTATATAACATTCGAAGGAGAATTTTAAAACCTTTCTAGGGATATATATCATGTCTACATATATATCTAATCTTTTGACCCCTTGCCAATTTTGCTACCAATTTAAAAAATTGGCAAGGGGTCAAAAGATTAGATATGACCGGATACGGATTTAGCTTATAGCCTTTCTTACTATATCAGAATTAATACCTATGAAACATACTACAATATATTTGTTGGGTATTATCGGGCAACATTTTTGTGACTTTTGTCCCTGGAAAGGTATTGAGACCACTGCCTTCGAGGTAATTAATCTGTGTGATTAAATATTATGCATTCAGGAGTACTCGTCCACTGGAAATATACCGTAAGAATCAGCCAGGGGTGTCGTTAGCCCTTAGGGGGTTCCAGGTAAATCTAAGGGGTTCCGACTTGCATTTTTGTCGAGATTTCTTACATTTTATCTATATTTTTGGAAATTTAAGGGGGTTCCAGACATCCAGATACCCCCCTGTCTAGACCACTGCCAGCATGTTTATACCCGTCAGAGGTATATCTTACAAGTGATATTGACCAGGAACGGCGATGCTCGAGGCCGAGGGCTTCGAGAGTTCCCTTGGCTAAAACATCATTCATGTTCCCATCTCATATTCACATTCTTAAAAAAACTACTTCAAAACCAGCGGGGAATGTAACTTTATTTTAGGAATCAACACATACGATTCGACATATCTTAATACTCGTCCTTGTGTTATATAAACTATGAATCCTCATTTTCGCAAATGACGCTACTGATTCTTAAACTAAAAGGTCTTCTGAAATATAGTGATAGAGGTGTTAATCATTTCAGCTCGGTAGGTATGCAGATCGGCTGATCCCCTGCAAGAAAAAGCTAAGATCTTTCTCTTTTTGAGTACTCTCAACTCGGATAGTTCGTGTTTCTGACACTAGGGGAGAAGTGAAACATTCCTGTCGTAGTTACATAAAACACCTCCAGGTGGCGCGCCGATACGGCCGTTAGGTCATGAGAAGAAAATTGATTGTTCTGTGCCAGCAGCGAAAGGAATTCTCTCTGCAGTTCTGGCCCATGCAATTACTTTTATATCAAATTTTAAAATTTCTTGTAATACCTTACAACTGTTAGAATCTTGCCTACTAGAAGAAATGCACGTTTAATCAAATAAAACGATGCATTTTGTTTAAAAAAACGTGAAGAGAACTATGTGCATGGGAAAATACTTACACGAACTGTTCAAATGATTGACAATAAGATTGTCTGGGCAGCAGTGTGTTGACCAACCTGATGCTAGTTGTCCAAGTTAACCTCCCCCTATACAGTATACAATGACCCACCTGATGCTGGTCTCCCTGGTAACAGGGTGTTGTCCAGGTTACGCCCCCCCCATACAGTATACAATGACCCACCTGATGCTGGTCTCCCTGGTAACAGGGTGTTGTCCAGGTTACCCTCCCCCATACAGTATACAATGACCCACCTGATGCTGGTCTCCCTGGTAACAGGGTGTTGTCCAGGTTACCCCCTCATACAATATACAATGACCCACCTGATGTTGGTCTCCCTGGTAACCGGGTGTTGTCCAGGTTACCCCCTCATACAGTATACAATGACCCACCTGATGCTGGTCTCCCTGGTAACAGGGTGTTGTCCAGGTAACCCCCCCCCCATACAGTATACAATGACCCACCTGATGCTGGTCTCCCTGGTAACAGGGTGTTGTCTAGGTTACCCCCCCCCCCCCCATACAGTATACAATGACCCACCTGATGCTGGTCTCCCTGGTAACAGGGTGTTGTCCAGGTTACCCCCCCCCCCCATACAGTATACAATGACCCACCTGATGCTGGTCTTCCTGGTAACAGGGTGTTGTCCAGGTTACCCCCCCCCCCATACAGTATACAATGACCCACCTGATGCTGGTCTCCCTGGTAACAGGGTGTTGTCCAGGTTACCCCCCCCCCCCATACAGTATACAATGACCCACCTGATGCTGGTCTCCCTGGTAACAGGGTGTTGTCCAGGTTACCCCCCCCCCCATACAGTATACAATGACCCACCTGATGCTGGTCTCCCTGGTAACAGGGTGTTGTCCAGGTTAGCCCCCCCCCCCCCATACAGTATACAATGACCCACCTGATGCTGGTCTCCCTGGTAACAGGGTGTTGTCCAGGTTACCCCCTCCCCCCATACAGTATACAATGACCCACCTGATGCTGGTCTCCCTGGTAACAGGGTGTTGTCCAGGTTACCCCCCCCCCCCATACAGTATACAATGACCCACCTGATGCTGGTCTCCCTGGTAACAGGGTGTTGTCCAGGTTACCCCCCCCCCCCATACAGTATACAATGACCCACCTGATGCTGGTCTCCCTGGTAACAGGGTGTTGTCCAGGTTACCCCCCCCCCCCAGTATACAATGACCCACCTGATGCTGGTCTCCCTGGTAACAGGGTGTTGTCTAGGTTACACCCCCCCCCCCCCATACAGTATACAATGACCCACCTGATGCTGGTCTCCCTGGTAACAGGGTGTTGTCCAGGTTACCCCCCCCCCCATACAGTATACAATGACCCACCTGATGCTGGTATCCCTGGTAACAGGGTGTTGTCCAGGTTACCTCCTCCCCCCATACATTTTACAATGACCCACCTGATGCTGGTCTCCCTGGTAACAGGGTGTTGTCCAGGTTACCCCCCCCCCTATACAGTATACAATGACCCACCTGATGCTGGTCTCCCTGGTAACAGGGTGTTGTCCAGGTTACCCCCCCACCCCATACAGTATACAATGACCCACCTGATGCTGGTCTCCCTGGTAACAGGGTGTTGTCCAGGTTACCCCCCCCCCCCCCATACAGTATACAATGACCCACCTGATGCTGGTCTCCCTGGTAACAGGGTGTTGTCTAGGTTCCCCCCCCCCATACAGTATACAATGACCCACCTGATGCTGGTCTCCCTGGTAACAGGGTGTTGTCCAGGTTGACGTCTTCCTCCAGGAGGGCTAAGGTTCCTCCCCCGTCGGCCCGGCTCTGCATGTAGGAGGTGAAGTGGCCGTTGGTCTTCAGCTTGGGTCTGGTGGCCCCCAGGAGGGAGGCGGGGTCGGCCTGCTGCCGGATCTGCTGTGACGCCGCCCCGGAGTACACTGAGGGAGAAGTGGGCCATTAAAAAAATCTGTTGTATTCTGCAGTGTGCATAGTTTGGCGGAAAAAAACATATCAGATTCAAAGATTTATGTTGTGTTAGATATTAATTCTCCATGGCAGAAATACAATGTATATGCCAATGGATGTCGTGTTATTAATGTATACAGGAACATGTGAATCAACGCTTGATGGAATAGTTTTTGTGATAGAACGTCAATAGTATTTCCATATAATCATAACCTTGAAACTAATTCAACATTTTATGTGTGACAGCATTTCATAAGAATGAATGCATTCTAGGCTGCAAAGAAAACCGCAAGATCATAATAAAATTATTTTCGGGGAAAAAAAAGAAAGAAAAATCGGCAGCATCACAATCGGCATTCAGAATACATGCTTTGAGTTAATCATGGCCTACTCGGTTACAACCCATTGAAGAAAATTGCTCTTTACCATTGGTTTTAGGAGGTAAAATCAATAAACATTGCGTGGTGAAAATACTGCCAGTATTGGTGAATGAAGGGTAAGGGTTAGATATCTATTACCGTTCACGTTAGGACTCCTAAATCTATTTGACCAATTTTGAAATAAACACTATTGCAAAGACCTTGAAAAATAGGTGCAATTGAATCTTGTCTGAATAAATAAAAGAATTAAAAAAAAGTTATATATTTGAACGATCTGATCAGATAGCACTGAATCAAAGGGGAATCTGATTTACTTTGTCCCGACACCTCTCAAGATACATATTTAAAATCACAAGTTATAACATTTCCCATTGAGTTATGACAATACTCATAGAGGATCGTACTCACTGTCTGACTCGCAGAGCGGGCACTCGTTGGAGTTGAACATGCAGGAGAAGCACCTCTCGTGGTTACACGCCGTGTCGATCAGTCTCCGCCGCTTCCCGTCGTCATATGGGGCGGCGCACGACGGGCAGGTGGCGCCAGTGGGCGAGGGGCAGGCCGCCTCCATGGCTGCTAACTGCTTCACCGCGTTAATGTCTGAAACAGGGAGAGAAAAGGGTTAAATGTAAGTATTATAGATGTAAGGTTTGTTTGAAATATAGAGGAAAAGGTATAGATAATATAGACATAGGGTTTGTTTGAAATATAGATGGGAAGGTTTAGATAGGGTTTGTTTTAAATAAAACAGGTGGCACCACTGGGCGAGGGGCAAGCAGCTTCACTGCGTTGATGTCTGAAATGGGGGAGGAAAAGGGTTAGATATTGATGCTTTTTTTTGAAATATAGAGGGAAAGGTATATAGACGTAGGGTTTGTTTTAATTAAGACAAGTGGCGCTAGCGGGCGAGGGTCAAGTGGCCTCCATGGCTGCCAGCTGTTTGAGGGCATTGATGTCTAAACAGGGAGGGACGGGGTTAGAAAAAGTTTAGATATAGACGTGGGGTTTGTTTTCAATAAAAAAAAAAGTGGCACCACGGGGGGAGGGGCAGGCCTCCATGGCCGCCAACTGTTTGACGGCGTTAATGTCTGAAATAATGAGGGATAGGGTTAGATATCAATATAGGGTTTGTTTGAAATAAAACAGGTGGCGAGGGGCAGACTGCTTCTATGGCTGCTAACTGCTTCATCGCATTGATGTCTGAAATATTAAGGGAAAGGGTTAGATGTAGATGGGTTTGTTTTAAATATAGAGGGGAAGGTTTAGATCTAGATATAAGGTTTGTTTGAAATAACATAGGTGGCACCACTGGGGGAGGGGCAGGCCACCTCCATAGCCGCTAACTGTTTGACGGAGTTGATGTCTGAAACGGAGAGGGAAAGGGTTAGATAGAGATGAAGATTGTTGGAGTTTAACGTCCTCTCGTCAATTTTTCAGCTATTTGGGACCACTCACGTTTTTGACTGAATACACTTCAACGATCGAATATATGGTGGTGGAAACGATGGAAAGGTAAGGTGGTCCAATAGGAAGTACCCATGCCGGCCGCGTTCGATGCCAAGTCACTAATTTGGCGGGAAAAGTTTAAAATATAGAAACGGTGATGACTGTGAAATTTAAGGTCCATTCTGAAACAGGACAAACCTACGGTTTTTGATTTGTGAAAGTTGTATGACTGAATCAACAATGGTGAGTAAACGGCAAGGAAAGGTGGTGTAATAATTACATATCTAATTTCTCACATTTCTCATATGGTCAAATATGTGGTGTTTTAAAGGGCTCAAAATATATTCCATTGGTCTAAAAGGTTAATACCCATGCCCGAACACATGAGGTAAAAATTTAACCGGTTACGCCTCCCTCGTTTGTCTGTTTAGTGGGTTTGTCACTTTCAATGACCAGACTCAGTTGAAGAACAGACTGTGGGCTAAGACCTTTGACCCCGTCCTTGTCACTGGTGTGAACGAAAAGACGTTTGGAGTCCCGCCCCACTGCAGTGGCGAACCCGGCCCGCCCGAATGGGAGTTGATCGCCCTGACCACTTGACCAACCAAACGCCCACCTCCACCCTCCGTGTAGGTTTAATTGTTTTGTGAAACACAGAGGGAAATGATAGTTTGATAGTTTGGCCATATTCTAGGGACATATCTTGGACATCACCTTTTTGTTACCAGACACTGCGGCACCTTGATTCAAACGATCAACCTTACTTTTTATATTTTTTTTGCCGAGCAAGACTTCATATAGATCAAGTGCGGCGGAATAGCAGTGCAAAAAAGGGGTTTTACATTATGCAATATGAGCTGCAATATGACGATGTGGCAGTAAAGTCGCACCCATTCTATTATTACGTATAAAATTATTGGTTTTACATGTGTGAAATACTCGAACATTTCATAGTTAATTTCAAACAATTAGATCATTCCAGTGTGTGAATTTCAGTGATATACTCATCTAATGCTGATATCGCAGCTCAAGTTGCACAGGTGTAAAAACCCCCTCATGGGCCTGACCAGTAAACAGGTAGACACCCTGACCAGCGGCACTGTTACCTGTGATCTGCCCAGTCAGGTGTGTCACCAGTGACCACCACTGGTACCTGTAAGTTTGGAGCCAGGCTGAACCTATTCGTCTGACCGCTATTTAGTAGAGCAGAGGGAAGGCAGAAAAGTGCTTATTTCCAGAGTTGAGGTTGCCGAAAAAGTAACAGGCAGAGACATATATCAAAAAATTCCTAACATTCTGAACTTTTCAAAAACCTTCGTAGCCGGATTCAACTCTTATGGGGTTTTTCAAAATGGCCGCTCAAACATGAAGACATGTTCCTAAAAGCTAGGCCTTCTAATATCATACCAATAGCTATACCTTCACCACTGTCTATCTTATCATGTTGAAATTGATGGTAGGGTAAGAGGAATATGTGGTGCAAAAAATGGTTTCTATTCAGATGACCCTAGTCAAGGTCAAGGTCACATAAATAGAGGTCAAAGTTGAAAAAACTGATAATTTTCAAAATTAACTTTTTTCTAAATGCTCTAGTATATAAGATTTTAACAACACAAGCACAAACATATGCTTAAACAATCCCTACATTCTAAGCTTTTGAAAAACCCTCGTAGCCGGATTCAAATCTTTTGGTTTTTTTTCAAAATGGCCACCCAAAGCTGAAAACATGTTACAAAATACTAGGCCTCCAAATATCATACCAATAACTGTAACTTCACAACCATCTATCTTATCATGTTGAAATTGATGGTGGGGTAAGAGGATTATGTGGTGCAAAAAATTGTTTCTATTCAGATGACCCTAGTCAAGGTCAAGGTCACATGAATATAGGCCAAAGTTGAAAAAAGCTGAAAATTTTCAAAGTTAACTTTTGTTTCATCCTCTAGTGCATGAGATTTTAACAGCACAAACACACACACGTGTTAAAACAATCCCTACATTATGGGCTTTTGAAAAACCCATGTAGCCGGATTCAAGTCTTTTTGGTTTTTCAAAATTTACACTCAAAACTGAAAATATGTTCCTAAAATATAGGCTGCAAATATCACACCGATAACTGTAGCTTCACAACTATCTATCTTATCATGTTGAAATTGATGATAGGGTAGGAGGATTATGTGGTGAAGAAATTAGTTTTTATTAACGTGACCCTGATCAAGGTCAAGGTCACATAAGTACATGCCAAAGTAGAAAAAACTGACAATTTTTAATGTTATTAATTTTCTAAATGCCCTAGTATATGAGATTTTAAGAGCACAAGCATATACATATGTCAAAATGATCCCTATATTCTAAGTCTTAGAAAAACCCATGTAGCCAAGTCCAAGTCTGTTTGGGTTTTTTCAAAATGGCCACCCAAAACTGAAAACATGTTCCTAAAATCTAGGTCTTCAAATATTCCACCAACTATTGTAGCTTAACAACCAATTCTCTTATCATGTTGGTGTTGGTAAAAGTATTTATATTATGGTGCACAAGCTGGTTCCTATTAGGGTGATCTCAGTCAAGGTCAAGGTCAAATAAATACAGGCCAAATTTGCTAAACAGATAATTTTTAAAGTTTGCTTTTTTCCTGATTCCTTGGATATAGTAGCCTGTAATAATTATTGTTCCTTTAATGTTTTGTCTCCAGATGATGTGCAGGACACATATATTAATTTGCTATATCATATTGAGTCAAAATTGATGTTATGGTCATGCAATTATGCAGTTATGCAAAGGTCATGGTCTTCAGCTGTTGAAAATGTTTCTCTTCGATGTATATGATGATTAGACACTTATTCTGATATATTTTGGAATCCATTTATCCAATTTGATATTGGTGATGAAATCAATATATCATTACTTGAATGGATTGCCATAATTTTTGTTATCATGAAGAGAGGCATTTGGATTACAATAATTTCTCCTGAAGTAGGGCACTCACAAGTGAGGCAAACTTTGTTTTCTTATAGCAATAGATAATAATACTTTTAACAAAATAGCATTTGATATGCGACAACATTGTTAAAAATAGGTGAGAACTGTACATAAGACTTATATTCAGGAAATTGAGCGATTCATTTATGACATGTAAATTTAAATAACAGTTTACTTGAACGCAGACAGAGATCATTGGCTTTGGTTGTCACAGCATATGCCATGGATTTATGAGTATGTCAAGCCTTTTTTGTAAAAATGAAAAATAAATTTTTTAAACAATTTAATGCAAAGACCTTTTTTTTATTTAACTTTTGGTCAAGACTATATGTCTCAATAATGTATTAATTGCCAGGGTCACAATTCTATTTCTATAATTTTACAGCATAATTATATCATAGTCCATATTACAGTCTGAAGTCCAGCATAGAATTTATCTATTCAGAACTCTTTTCATTTTATACAGGGACCTCACTGAAAAATATTTTGAGTATCAAACGCCTTCTCTGGCAATATTCCAAGAGTCAGTTTCTTGAAATTAGTTGGCATTTTGTACATTAACTGATATATTAAAAGTACATTAATGTGTTAAAGGCCCCTCTTGATTTAGCCTATTGCAGGAATTAAATTCCTTAGGTGGGAATGGCCCATCCTGCATGCCCAGGAATATCACTGTTATAGCATAGACTTATCTTTGATAAAGGAATGTTACACAACTGGCTGAGATATTTTTTTTGACGAAATAGGCTTGTCATAATTACAAAACTCGCCATGATGAGAATATGATCCTGATGACCATCAACTCCAGTGAACTGTTATATAATAATACTGTTATTCTTCATTATCAAAAGTCACTCTGATAACTTTACTCTACTAAGAAATTCATCAGTTTTTCAATTTTGGCCTGTATTTATGTGACCTTGACCTTGACTAGGATCACCTTTATAAAAACTAATTTTTGTACCAGATAATCCTATTACCCTACCATCAATTTCAACATGATAAGATAGATAGTTGTGAGTTACAGTTATTGGTATGATATTTGAAGGCCTAGTATTTAGTAACATGTTTTCAGCTTCGAGTGGCCATTTTGAAAAAACCCAAAAGATTTGAATCAGGCTACGAGGGTTTTTCAAAAGCTTAGAATGTAGGGATTGTTTAAACATATGTATGTGCTTGTACTGTTAAAACCTCATACACTAAAGCATTAAGAAAAAAGTTAATTTTGAAAATTATCAGTTTTTTCAACTTTGACCTGCATTTATGTGACCTTGACCTTGACTAGGGTCATCAGAATAGAAACCATTTTTTGCATCATATAATCCTTATTCCCTTCCATCAATTTCAACATGATAAGATGGATGGTTGTGAAGTTGCAGTTATTTGTATGATATTTGAAGGCCTAGTATTTTGTAACATGTTTTAAGCTTCGAGTGGCCATTTTGAAAAAAAACCAAATGATTTGTATTCGGCCACAAGGGTTTTTCAAAAGCTCATAATGTAGGGATTGTTTAAACATATGTATATGCTTGTGCTGTTAAAATCTCATACACTAGAGCATTTAGAAAAAAGTTAATTTTGAAAATTATCAGTTTTTTCAACTTTGACCTCTATTAATGTGACCTTGACCTTGACTAGGGTCATCTGAATAGAAGCCATTTTTTGCACCACATAATCCTCTTATCCTACTATCAATTTCAACATGATAAGTTCGATAGTTGTGAAGGTACAGCTTTTGGTATGATATTTGAAGTCTTAGTTTTTAGGAACATGTCTTCATGTTTCGGCGGCCATTTTGAAAAACCCCATAAGAGTTGAATCCGGCTACGAAGGTTTTTGAAAAGTTCAGAATGTTAGGAATTTTTTTATATATGTCTCTGCCTGTTACTTTTTCGGCAACCTGAATCTGAGATCTTTGGCCCACATCTGCTCTACTATTGGCGAAGATCTTGGCGAACACTCCCTATTTCCTTAAGTGTCTCCTACTAGGAACACCGACTCCCTCCCCCCCCCCCCCGCACCTGTATACCAGCGGTTAGGAACCGGTGTAGGACGTCTGGCATAGGTGCCTCATGACATCAGCTCTGCATGTAGACTTCCTCACCCTCTACACTTCTCCAGTCCCCTGTCTATATTACAGTTGATGTAATCTGGGTCGCATTCCCCCCAGCCCCCATCCTGTCTCTTATGTGACCGTTACATGTAAGTTGTAACTATATCAATAATAAGAAATTGTATAATGTGAAAAGGAAATCCCTTCTATTAGATGTCAAGTATCACGTACCTCTACTATTCAAGTACAACCACAATACTATAGAATTGTCATTAAAATCATTGCAATTGAATTAAGCGTATATAATGTTAAATCATATATCTATCTATCTATCTATCTGTCTGTGTGTCTATGTGTATATATATCGTATTCTTAAACAAAAAAAACATTTGATATGAATCATCCGTAGTCAAAATAGGTATTCATTATACTATTTTATGTATATTTCAATCTGACATCCCCACAAAAGGACAATCTAGAACAAGTCTTTTTAAACATAATAATGATATCTGTCTCAGCCAATTAACCCTCTCCTTACAATATTCTTTAAAAACTCGGTAATCCTCCGGCTTAATTGGGAAGGAAAGAGGTGTATTAACCTGTCGCCTAACTAGGTCAGGGACTTAATGTATTACCGTCAATCTGAGCACAGACTTGACAGTTACATATAGACTGAGCACTCAGGGGTTACCTCTTTTACTTTTGCTGTCCCAATTAATCAGTTGAGCCCATTCCACTAGCAGGGCGCAACAAAAATGAAGAAGGAGTATAGTAATAACATGTTCATGGAAAAATATCTAAAATTCTCCCAAAACACACGTGTGTAACATGTACAGGTACAAGTAATGCCCCTTATCACGCGTTGTGAACTGACGTGGGTGTCAGTCAACTGTGTAGAATCTTAGCTAGCTTTAGAAAAGGAGGGATGAGGGCTAAGAGTGTCTCTCTGTGTATGAGAGCAGAGAGCGTAGAGGCGATACCAGCCGTCAGGTCAATAGATGTGTAGTGTACCGGCAACTCCAAATTGTAACAGTAAGCTGAGCAGGCGCATTCTTGTGGTTAGAGGTGCTGCGAACTTAGAACTGACTGGGGGATTGAGCAGGGCCAGGCTGGCGGAAGAGCTTAGGAATGTTGGTTGTTAGTGGTTGAGTGGGCAGCCTCTCTGGACTGGTATTGTCAACGGGAGCACAGTGACAATTATTACATGCATTTGGACTAAATAAACATTATCCTTTCACTTGAATATGTTCTTTATCGCCTCTGAATGATGAACTACATTCTGGGACGATTTACAGTTGAGACAGGAAGGAAGACTGCAATATAAATGGCTAGCATATTGGAATCATGAATAAGGAATAACCATAAGTGGTAACCTAATGATTGATAACAAAATTAAACACTATAGTTCAGTTGTGTGTTTTTAGATGATAAACGTCGGTCTAAACAAACAGGCCCAAGGAGGAAGTAAACCGTCTGCGTTCTCAAATCTATAGTCTCTGAAAAAAGATGGTATCTTACATAAATACCAAGCAGATCACTGTAAAAAGTGTTATTCTCGTAGTGTCTGGTATATATGTAGATGTTACCGTTACAGTGACGGGTATGACGATATCATAAAATAATTGGGTCATTGTTAGAAAATATAATACTGACTCTAGATAGGAACATATATAGCGTTAGAATATACATCAATATAATCATAGTGTTTCTATACGTGGCTACAATCTCTCAATTTAGAATAATAATTCATAACTTGAGATCATACAGTCATACACTCGATAAGGTCCAAAGTCCTTTCCTGACTTTAAGTTATGATTATTGGTGTACACTTTAATGCTATATATGTTCCTATCTAGAGTCAGTATTATATTTTCTAACTATGACCCAATTATTCTAAGATGGTGTAACATCTTAGGGGGGTTATGGTATATCTGATAGGGTTCCAAATAAATGCGAGGGGATTCCATCTATATTTGCAATGTCTTAAGTCACGTCATGCCACATAGATGCCAGAAAATTAATAATATTTCATTTAACTGTGCTAATAAGACTTATTAATGGTGTTAGACAAGCTATTGGTCAATGAAACACTAATACGGTCGGCGTGCAGTCCCGTCGATCATCTCCACAATGTCCATTATAAGACTCACCTCAGTTACTGCCAGAGAGAAAGCGATGTATTCGTGGGATGTACAGTCCTATAGTAGTATACTACACGCAATCCTACCTACACAAACTGTCTATATTACTGCATGTATGTGTACGTAAGTATGTATGTAAGTAGTGTATGCATGCACGTAAACGCATGTATGCCATTCAACAGGTAAATGAACTTTTTGAAGTCCTAATGGCTATATTGTCGGACCTTCTAGGTGTAAGACTACAGCCGCGTACAAGTAGGACAACACGTAGGACTAATTATTACGGAATTGTTGGAATAAAAACAAGTTTTATGGAACACTGAACCGGTAGCAGCTACTGAAGTTCACTCAACTGTGTGTGTGTGTGTGTGTGTGTGTGTGTGTGTGTGTGTGTTTCTGCAAGGTGTAAGGTGCAATCAATGATCGAAGTTTAAGGAGGGAATACAAGAGTTATAAGTGAAAGTAGGAAAAAAAACAAAGACTTAACAAAAAGGGATTAAAGCAGGGGATGGGTGTTGGTGGTGGGAGGGGAGTGCGAGTCAACTCATATCATGAGGAAGGATCCAGGCCGACAGATCAACGCCTATCCGGAACCCCCCTGCTGCCACCTGGAGTGAAAGTATGAAACCAATATACAAATGAAGGGACTTTTAGACTTTTGAGTTATTTGACCTTCTCAATACAAAAACAATGAAAAGATTGGACACCAGTACCCGTATTGACGTCAAGCAAATCAATGCTTGTATACATGTAAACTGTAAGTGATAATATATCACAATTAATGTATTTCAAACAATAATATTAAAAAACACTATATCCTCCAACCCGGCCTACCTGTGACACATCGTCGGCCCATTCTGGGGGTCAAAGGGCGTGGTGTGACGTCAGCAGGCTGTAGGACCATGGGCCTGATGACGTCACTACTCCAGGGTCGGAGAGACGCCCGGCCGGCCCAGGGGGACGCGCGTGTCTGGTCCCCCCTGGTCAGCCTCCAGCTGCTCATTTTTATAGCCCTCAGCGGCCTCACACACTGCTCATTTTTACAGCCCTCAGCGGCCTCACACACCACTACCTGCCGCCTTCAGGTGTACGGAGCAGGCGGGTTCCACCATCTTGTTTCTTAATTTTCTTCAAATGTAATTTATTGAGTTGGAAAAGTGTTAATTTCACACTTTCCTAATACATATGACTGAAATGATTAACTTGAAGGATCTAGATTACAATGAGATGTTCGTAAGAATGATAAATACAGTGGCTTCACAAACTAGTTCCGGTCAGACACACTGTAGTTCCGGTTTCTCTGATTGGCTGATTCGGGACCCTTATGTGCCATATACCGACCTGTAGAGTTCCATCATCTTGTTTTTTGTTTCATAGTTTTCAGGTAAAGATGGAATTTTGGCTCATGAAATTGTTTTGTATAGGTAACATACATTAAATGTTGATTGTTTGGAATTGAATTTCCATTTGATATTCATCAAATTATAATACTTCAATTGACAGTGGCTTCACAATCAAGTTCCAGTCGTAATCAATGTAGTTCCGGTTCTTCTGATTGGTTGTAATTGGGACCCTCATTACACCTATAACCATCATCCCTGAGGGCCGCTGCGTTATGGTCCCAGTATTTGTTCCGGTCAATAAGGTTCTGGGAATGCATTTTGGATTTTTTGAAAAGAAGGATTCATTGTTTCTTGATGAAAATCACAGGGTTACATTAATATTTGAATCCGCCCACGTCATTTTTCAGTTATTGGCAACCACGCATCATTGGCAACCATGAATGATGGTATTATCCAAACAATCTCCGTCCTTCTTTAATTTCTCTTCCTGCTTGCACTATCCCTGGTTTGGTCCCTGGTATTGTAAAGCTGGTAACCAAGTACCGTTCGGTTTCCACCATGTCTCGAGAGATGAGGTCATTTTCGCTTTGATAGTATCGGTGGAGCAAGGGGTGAAATTTGGGGACTAGTCTAAAATACTGACACAAGAACGATACTTTTGTAGTGCAGTCCTAAAAAGAATGACAAAAACAGATAACCTAACCTCATTACCGATTCATACCATGCTATGTCTATGACGATCCCGTACTCTGTGTATAAATCCAGTACAGTTCTATGTATAACTGTAATCCACATCGTTATTTTCATGTATATTCCTTTAGATTTAATGTAATATCAACAGGTCCAACAACAGCAGTAAAATTCATTTTCTTCAGTTCATTCCGGGGATGTGAAAAGCGTTGACCGCTCTGTGGTTTGAAAAGAAGTGGATATCTTTTAAGGTGGTCATTTCCGGAATCTCTGCGGTCAGTATTCATACTACCCATGACTAATCCATGCCGGTTTGTGAAGTTGAAACCATGCAGTTAAAACAATAAATGATTCTTGTGCACATGTATACCAATGGAAGTTATAATAGGCCTACATTTAAGAGTTTATGATCTGATGGTTGCTATCTGATATTCCCTAGATATTCCAAGCGTGGTGACTGTGTAGTATTTATTCCGACTGTTATTCTCTGACATGGTCAGTCCTTGTCACTTCGTGAAGCTGAAAGGAGTCAAAAGTGTACATGGTTTTTGTACGCTTGTTTCTATCCGATATGCCAAAGCATGGTGCCTCTTTAGTATTTACTCCGTATGTTGTTGTGTGACAGGGTCAGGTTGTCGTGTCCTCCCCTCCATGTCCGTGTTGGTACCTCTCTGTACTGTCTGTGTCTCACACCACGCGTTCAAAACCACAACGTTTGGCTGTTTTCCGCTATTCAATTTTACTCCCGATTTTGAAAATTGCCAGTACGAGCAATAGCTCCTTATAACTATGTTACATATCATTAGAAATTATTTTGAATTCACTTTTCAATTGTATATAATATGCATGGGTCTCTCTAATATCTCTGCAGAATATTAAAAAAGTATCAAATTCTCAACAGTTAAAATTACCTAGTGAAATATAGGTTTCCTCATTAGTGTGGCGCCCCTCTAGCCGATATGTCTGAAACAAGGTTTTGGGGTTCCTCTGGGACAGGGACTGTTAGTTACAAAGCAACTATAGACGGCCAACTGCGCAACTCGTGAGATAGGTGTATTGGATACAGCAATCTGACCTATTATTAAATTAGATAAGCGTCATGGAGCCTATAGAGGCATGGGGCTAAGCATTATTGACATACATAGGGATTTCCCGAAAAGTAACTTGGACCATTTTGACTTTTAAAATCGAAGTAGACATACCAATTACAACGACGGACTGGACTTTTTTAATTCGACATTTTGACAGTGGGTCCCTCCGTCCAGTGCCCCAAAACAGGGGCATCAGACCTCATCCCACTATCTTTTCCTGTCTGCATGGTCTAAAGCTTCTCACTATATTATATACCAATGCCAAAATACATGATGAATACTAACTGGACACTGCCATTCAGTATTTTTGGTGTATTGGCACAGTGGGCAGTATTCATGTATACTGCCCACCTTGCTTTACTGTGTAAAATGTTTTTCTCCTCGTTTTGTGAATTCAGAATGGAATTGCATGATTATTTTTTTAATTTCAGTTAAAATAATGCAGTCTAATTAAATGGAGGTAGTGATAGAATCCTACTTCAATAGAAAATAATGAATATTAGGGAAAACTGCTTGACACCAGTCAAAGTGTGTGCATAATCAATACATTGGAATACTGCCCACTTTGCTCCACTGGTAATTTACTTTATCTTTTGCTTATAACTTACAAAATATGGTATATAATATAAGGAAAACTTACCTCGGTTCACAGTACAACCCTGAATACTCGGTGGGATGTCAGAAAAATTACTGCCCTCAGCCTAACGGCCTCGGGCAGTAATTTTTCGACACCCACCTCGTATTCAGGGTTGTACTGTCAACCTCTGTATGTTTTCCTATAATACACCATGGAATGACGAAATGGCAAACGAACTATTCGACAGTATCAAAGTAGTTCCTCAGCTGCGGATTTAGGGAATTTCTTAAATGATAAAATCTATCATAACCCCACCAAATTACAATAGCAACCCCCATTTTTAAAATCCTATATCCGACACGGTTCCTCGTCTCAGTATTCCAGATGCCTATATACATTCACATCTTCTGGTAAATTGTGGAGTAAGAGTATACCAGGAGTAAGATGTATATCAGAGTGCTCTACCACTGGTCTACAGACATGGACCTTACCCAAACGAAAATGTATTTATTCATGTCCGAACTTAATCACCTTGTTACTTGTTATTTCCTAAAATCACTCTAGTTATCAATCGCATCCAGCAATCAGTAAAATGTGACTATACCAACTCTTTATCACCCCTAGCCTTTGTGAATATTGGCAGCAATATCAGCAGGTGGAATATAGGCTTCAGGACTGTATTCCTATAGGCGACTTTGATTAAAGGGAATTTGATTATTCTTAATTTTTCATTAGAATTTAACGGAAACCCATGCATGCTACACATCAGTAGATATATAATTTTATACGTTTTCTAATGATACCTAACATATCCTTAATTAGCTTATATCTGTCTGTCGGTTTATGAAATCTCGAGTAAAAAATCGGATAGTGACAATATAGCTAGCATTCAGTTATTGGGGCCGATCCTCTCAAATAAACGATATAGTACTGTAGCGATGGAAATCACATGATTTTATTTCCGCTTTTCCTCATACAAGTACATAATGCATTTCCCCCATCCGTTTCCCCTGTAATCAAGAGTTCAATATCCGGAAGTTGTTAACGATCGGAAGTTATTTGGAATGATTAGTGGTTGTTTTTGTGATGCTATAGGCTTGTTTGTCCTAGTCCTGTGTGTGATGGGGTATATATATATGTGTTTTTTTTATTCAGAATTTAATCACACACAACACTTCAGCTATCATTGAGCAGCCGGTCTTCCAGTGGTTGCCAGACTCAAACCTAACATTCGTATGACTTCCTATATATATTTGTGAACTTACATCCTGAATCAAGCATAGCATGCAAACAATGTCAGAGATATAAAGATTGTACTAAACAAAAGATAAACTACATACAATTAATATTTCTATATTTGTATACCTTCCTATATAATGAACCAACATCCTGGATCAAAAATAACATACAAACAATGTAAGAGATTAAAAGGTTGTACCAAACAGAAGATAAATTACATACATTTACATTTTCATACCTTCCTATGTTTATTATATATGAAGTCAATTACTGAACACGTAATGTAATTGTATAATATGTAGCAGAATGATTTATGGGGCACATTAACTAAGGAACATGCATTTGAGTCACATTTCTTCATTCAATACAGATACAATGGGATTATTCTACTGTCACTTATCTCCGAAGTTACCGACCCTTATATAGCATGCAGCGTATCTAAGCTTGAAAAAACGAGAAATAATAATTCTGCACTAGCTGACCTGTCCCTTATATCAGACCGTCCCTAAAAACATGTCCTTTAGATAAGGAGTGAATGTTTACAGTTCACTTTATTTGTTCGTTTTTTTCTCGGGGAGTCAGGAGTGGCAAATACCTTCTCATCCCTATTCAACAGTTTGCGACCGGGCAATAGTTAATTTATACTATTTCCTTGCCTTCAATATCATCTATTGTCATATATGATAGTTTGATAACCATAGTAAACTTATTTTCTTTAGGAATACTAACTATGATCGAGTGTAACCTCTAAATTAATACTACATTATCAAATCACATGATATGTGGATGTTATTTCTATTATCATTATCATTATTATTATTTTGTACCTCTTAGCATTTATATACTAATTATTATAGCTAATGTAGATTGTGAATGATATTTACCATGTATTGTAAACACTTTGTAATCATTGCAGAACCTCGAGCTCTGAAAACAAAGGGAAACCCTGAAGTTTATTTCAGATACAATATAGACCACAAGGATATAGTGACCATCCACACTGACTCCATCCAAATGTTTCCGACTTTACTCACTAGGTGTCCCTCTTGTGTCCATATCGCCATCCCATACAGTGGCGACATAGCGCCTAGATTCTGTAACTATAACAGGGCTCTACATACAGGTAATGTACGGAAGGGAGAAACTGCAATTAATATTGTGACGATAGGAATGATAGGCCTTCCCATAAATAGTTGTACGGTGTGTTGCGTACAAAGGCTACCGTGATAGGCCTTCCATTAAATATGTTCGCATCAAGGAGGGAGGGTGGTCTGAGATTTGTGAAAATGAGCATACTTACTAAATGGAAGACCCCTATTCTGAATGATAACATCAGGCAATTGATTAAATTTCAAACTATTACTTTTGCCACAAAGCTCCTGCAATACGACTGTTACAATTCGATGATGGTCCTGCAATATCCCTGGAGATAACATTTGAAGACTGTGGGTGTTATCTTTATACATTCAAATAGTATATGTCTCACTCATCAAGAGTAGATCGATTCATCACCAAGTATATGAAAAAAACATAGGTAAAAGCTGTGCCACCGGGACTTTTTATTCTCCATGCTTCAGACTCTATGAGCCCTTTCTTCAGTACAGTCCCCTAAGTCGAATTTGCGCAGTGATACCTCCAATAGACACTATAGTAGGGCGCTACACTATTGAAAAAGGTCTATAGGGATGGTGGCCCTTTCACCATAGAGCTGTCCCCTCGTCTGGTGAGAGGCAGGTATGGTTTTGTAACAGCCCCAATGTATACCCACCTCTATGGTAACACAAGGGTTGAAAATGGTCCCACGTATCTCGTTCCGACTGTTAACCCTCTTAATTGATTATAACATATCTGGGGGCATTTATAATGTTTTAAAACTAATATTGCCAACACACACACACACACACACACACACACACACACACACACAATAATAATAATAATATTTGAATAATATTTATTTATTGAATTGAATTAAATTGAATCTTTTATACATACATCTTATTATATATATATATATATATATATATATAAGATGTAAGAAAAGTCCTTGGTAAGGGGCGACGTTTTATTACGTTTTTTCTTATGTATTTGAATAATATTTATTTAGTGAATTGAATTAAATTGAATCTTTTATACATACATCTTATTATATATATATATATATATATATATATATATATATATATATATATATATATATATATATATAAGATGTATGTATAAAAGATTCAATTTAATTCAATTCACTAAATAAATATTATTCAAATACATAAGAAAAAACGTAATAAAACGTCGCCCCTTACCAAGGACTTTTCTCTTCGTCTAGTATGAGTCCTCACCAAAGTGCCCCCCCCCCCTCCCCGAGCGCCCCTAGGTAACCACGTATACATGTTGCAATGTAAGACTTCTATGAAGCAAATCACATTTGGTTCTAAGCTGCGTCATTATCTCATATATATGGTCCGAAACAGTGAAGGGTTCCACTTTTTCGCTTTCCATATACACTGTACTACCTACAACACCTGCTTTTTACACCTAACAGCAGTGTCCAAAAGACTGTGCACTTGTTGGAGGTGGGTGGGCATTGATGGTCTAGTGGTTAGGGCGTTCGTCTCCCTTGCGGACGGCCGGGGTTCGAGTCTGGCCAGGACACCACCTTACGTTCCTCCTGACAGGCTGGTTCAACGGTAGGGATATCAAAGGCGTCTACCTCTCTGACGCGCCTACTGCAGACGTCCAGACAGAGGTGGCGGGCGAACTTAGATAGGACTAGATAAGAAATGGACGGAGAGTTAAGGATTTACCTTAATTTTTTAGGTACCTTTAGGGTACACTACTGGCCCAGGATTTTGATCTATGGTGTATTATCAGGAATACTCATGCGTGAAATCATTTGTCTAAATTGTTGGATATTTCAGGTGTCTATAACTTCATAATATGGTTTATTATCATGAATAGGCCTACTCATTCGTGAATTGATTTGTCTAAAAAGTTGAATATTTCAGTGTCTAAAACCACATAGGGCCTAAGATGTATCTTTGACCTTGACACATAATGGGAATACCTTGAATTCCCCTATTGAGTGTCCAGACTGAGTTAGTGATTGCCAATTGTAGCCAATCAACACCTATAAAAAAAGGGCTCAAAAGGGGTTTCTAGACGAATATACTATCCCGCCACCTGCAATGCCAATACTCAATAGATGGCAGCAAGCTTCGTGAGAAAGATGTATAGCCCAAGGGCTGTTGTGTGTAGGGCAAAACTTGTGGGACCCTACAATACAAATCTCCTGCCTCTGTAAATGTGCAGGGGTATGGTCTCTAACTTTTTATAGAAGAAATTTTCAAACCTTGTTCTCGCTGTGATATGACCATTAAACTCAATCAACCATCGGTGCAGTTTGGTGTAATTTCGGAGACTGATATCGGACAGTGTACACTGTACCGTTTCCTTTTGTATGAATTTTGAAATTCCAATAAGTAGCTTTTTCCTATTTCCCATAGAAATCTATAGAGATAAGAATTTTATTCTTCATTTCCAATCTCCATTCGAAAAAGTTAACGATCAATTTCCATCTCCTTCTGGCTTTGCATTCCTGATGTATTGAAGACAACTCTGAGAAGGTATAAAGAAAATATCACAGGAATTTCAAATCTCACTGGATGGGAATAGGAACCTTTTAATGACACTGTTCATGCTCAAAGAAACACGGCCTGAGAATCAGAAAACAGGGGATTTGTAAAAGAAACCAGCTGGAGAACGAAGCTGAAAAGAAGGCTAATGAAAGTGAAAGGACGCCAAACGAAATGAGAATGAAATTGAAAGTGCGCCAAAATTTTGATAGCACAAAGAGGGAATTATACTAATGGAGCCAAGGCAAGAAGGGAAACTGTGGTCTTCTTTAATATAAGTGGGAATGTACCCTATGGTTGTTTATTGGCGGCTATGTTTTTCTGTATTATCCCTCCCCCCACATAAAAACAAAATACACACAACAAACTACTTTACACAATACCTTCCTTTGCAGACCGGCATTAAGCCTGTATTCCACAAGTTTTTTTATATTATATGTTAAAGACGAGCATATGTTTTTAACCAATTAGTACTATATATCAGGCGTAGACACAGGAATTTGTAAAAAAAAAAAAAAAAAGAAAAAGACAAAAAAAGAAAGAAAGAAAAAGAAAAAGAAAAAGAAAGAAAGAAAAGGGGTGGGGGAGGTTTCACATTATAAGTACTGAAACATCATGACTTGTATTCGCACACACAAGACAACGTTTTTCTCTCTTTATGACGTATAAATCTCCAACAAACGTGTATGTATGTAGGGGTTGAGGACCCCCTGAACCCCCACCCCACCCCCTTCCGATCCACCCTGGAATATAGAAAACCACGTTCGGTGGTCTTTACACACAGGCCTCCGCTAAACTAAATCATAGAATTGGTGGCGCGCCATGATAACATCGACACACTGTGACAGCAGGGGGCCCAGGCTAATGGGTCCCAGACATCGACAAAAAGTGGAAGGCGACTGGAAAATGCAAATTTCTGGTCAGACATGTATGTTACGAAACTTTGACCATACCTTCATAATCAATTAGTCCCAATATATATAGAGGAGGGTCAAATCCAGGGTGGCCCAGGGGGTCCTGACCCCTCCTTTTGGTGGAGACTTATGTGTAATAGGGAGAAACAAAGTTGTGTATATCAGGTGCGGATCCAGAGCCACTGCTCTAGGGGGGGGGGGGGCAAACCCAGACCCCCCTTATAAAAATGAAAAATAAAAACACAATTTTTACACATATCTTCCAATTTTAAGATGCCAAAATGTTGTCCCTTAAGCTTGAGTCTAGGGGGGTAATTGCCCCTTTTGCCTCCCCCCCCTTGGATCCGCCACTGCATATGTGTGCAAATGCGCGACTTTTAGTACTTAGCCTAAATGCTGAACCCCCACCCCCTTTCAGAAATCCTGGATCTGCCACTGTAAATATCATAGAGAACCACATTGGTGTTCTATAATATTTCCATGGTAAATCATAGAATTGGTGGCGATTCGTGATAACATCGACACAGTGTGACAGCAGGGGGCCCAGGCTAATGGGGCCCAGACATCGACAAAAAGTGGAAGGCCATTGGAAAATGCAATATAAATCAGCGGCCCGATCTGACATGGCATATCATGTCAGTCGCTGACATGCCGAAATTGCCCCCGACTCCGGCGACTTAAGCCTTAACCGGGCAGCCGCCGAGGGAAGGCAAAGAAAGAAAATGTTTCCATCAGTTTTATGGTTAATAAAAGGAGAGAAGAAAGAAATGGGTGGATTCAGGGAAGGAGAGAATGGCATTCATGCTTCAAAGCTTAGTTTAAATCGATATTTCACGAAGAAAAACAAGGGATAAAAATCTAGATTTTTGCGCTACATGCCGATATGGAAGACAATATTCTTGTCAAAATAAGAAATTGTTGGAATTTTATGATCAACCATTCAAGGAGCAATGTAACATTTAACAACCACGTTCTGCGACCATTTAATAACGTTCTGTGCCGTTTCGCCATTATTAGACCGTTCTGCGACATCCCTAGCTGGGTAAGGCATTAGGCTGGAACTTCTTGTATGTGTTCAAATCTTTACTCCTGCATAAAATTACATACTTGTAATTGTTCAGCCATCATTTATTTAATCCAGCCGGTCCTGATATGTATTTTATACATATACGTATATGCATATACATATAGATTCTGCTGAAAGTGGCAGTGTGTGTATATGCTACTATATCAAAGGGTGTCCTTCCCGTACTGTGTCTATGCAGTATGACAAGTAAAAGAACGCTTTGGTAAGGGAAGGGTGCCTAACTACTAAAAGATTTGATCACTGTCACTGTCCTTGATAAGACCATGCAAGTAAAATAGGTTGTAAAGCAACCAATCACCAGACAGCCAACTGTTAAAGGGAGTAGTATGGTAAAAGTGTGCTTTTTATCGGGATCACGTGATCAATGAAATTCACACCACCTACTCTCTACTTAAAATAACATATCAAGGTCTCAATTTAACTGATGGGTTTGCATACAGCTTGTCTTGTAAATAAAGTCAAAAATAATTTTGTCGTGTAAGCAGACGTCCATCGCTTTTCATGTAGGCCTACCTAGAACCAATTGTATATGGCCTATGTGAGTCCTGGATCGGCTAATCAGTGAAACGAAAACTAGGATATTTAAGAACTGAAATAGTTTATACAGCAACTATGAATATTAAGATATCTATGGATATTTGATACAAACTGACTTTAGAATGATCCAAATTTTATTCTATGAAGACCAACAAAGGAAAGAAGGAAATAATTCCATTCAGTAAACTTTGGGTAAAGGTATGAAAAACTGATATAGAGGGAGGCTCAAGAAACACATCAAGTGACTTTGCCTTGGCCTAAGACGTCTTCCCGTGAGTGTAGTGGTGGTGGAGGGGGTGGGGTGGGTGGCTAGGAGAGCTGGAGGTTGGAGGTAGGCAGAGGTTGAAGGGTTGTCAGGCGAGTCGGGGACTGACGGCCTTGATGTATAGCTGTGGGCTGTGATAACACCATTAGGTCGTGACCCTACACTGCACCCACCTGCCCCCTGCACCACCTGACCAGTGGCTACTGCTCCTGCCTCTATCCCTGCCCCCTGCTTCTACCCCCTGCCCCTGCCCCTGCCTCTACCCGCTGCCCCTGCCTCTACCCCCTTCTCCCTGTCTCTGTATAGCTGTGGGCTCTGATAACACCATTAGGTCGTGACCCTATACTGCACCCCACCTGCCCCCTGACCACCTGGCCAGTGGTTACTGCCCCTGCCTCTATCCCTTCCTCTACATTTGGCCTGTTCCTCTATCCCCTGTCTCTGTCCCTATCCCCTGCCTTGTTATTGGTTACTGCACCCACCTGCCCCGTTACCATCTGACCTGAGGGTACATACCCTGCTGCCCCCTGCCTCTACTCCCTGCCCCCTGCCTCTTCCCCTGCCTCTGCCTCTACCCCTACCTCTACCCCTGCCCATTGCCTCTGCCTATATTCCTTGCCCCCTTCCCTTGGCTCTATCCCCTTCCCCTGCCGCTATCCCCTACCCCTGCCTCTACCCCCTGCTCCCTGTCTCTGTATAGCCGTGGGCTGTGATAACACCATCAGGTCGTGACCCTACACTGCACCCCACCTGCCCCCTGAACCACCTGACCAGTGGTTATATTCCCTTCTGCCCCTGCCTCTTCTCATTGCCTCTGCCTATAGCCCCTACCTCTTACCCCCCCCCCCTTCCCTTTCATCTACACCTTGCCCTTACCTCTTCATCCTGTCTCTACCCCCTGTCCCTTGCCTGTGTTCTTGGCCAATGACCCTACAATGTATCAAACCTGCCCTCCCCCCCTCCCCTGACTACTGGCAACAACCACTTCTACCTCCTGTCTCTACCCCACTTGGGTCCAAAGGGTGTGAATTTAATCGTCCTCAGAGATCCACTTACCAGCTTGAATACAATCTTCCTACATAATACTCCACAACAGACACATCTAGTTAGGGGAGTAACGTCCCCTTAAAGGCATCCGACTGATGTTTTGTTTCATAGTTATGTTTAGCAGATTCATAGACTTTCTGTACCATAACCTAAAGAGGAGGTTTTGTTTTATCTCAGGTAAGGTGGTTTTGTTTTCCCTACGACTGTTTAGTTGGGACTTATGATGACATTGGAGTCATTTACATTGCTTTGTTGGTCACTTACAACAGTTTAGGAGTACTAAAGACATGTTCTATGATGAGCCACTTCTTTTAAACAACTATTGAAATATTGTAGGGGATTTTCAAACTGTAGTAGCCATGATTGTTATTACATGAAACAAGCCTCTGCAAGTATACAGTGAATGCCTAAGAGCATATCATTAATCAAAGAGTAAAACGTAATTTTCCTTTAACATATCTTTAACAATAACAAACAGCGCATTGTAAAAATCACCAGTTATTTAACTGATCCAGTCACATAATAAGGGACGATTAGAAGGTGTCCAGTGAACGATTAGAAACAAAATGGAAAATTGATCTCTGACAGATAAAATCACAAAGCAGGATTAAATGAGTGGAGCTTCCTATTGCCAAGGGCAACGACAATTGCTCCAGAAGAATAGTATCAATCTTGTGTCACATCAGAGGGGGGCGGCGAGAAAGGAAATTCGATAGTGTTCGGAGGCGAGGCAACTCTGTATGGTAGCCAGGGGCGATACTTGGTACGATTCTGGTATCTCTCTCGCGCTTTTATCTGCAAGGATGGCTGCTGGGGTTTTATAGAAGAATATATAATTGATACTCAATGTGAGAAGGCTGTGAGATATGGACGCTTTGGCAGATTAGCATACAACTACCAGTACTGTGGTGGGAAACAATATGATTGAAGGACATTTAATCAGCCAACAAAACTAGAGATAGGTTCTGGAGTAAGGGTGCTTCTCTTTCTGAGGTATTTTCTTTATACATCATTTAGAACTGAAGGCGGTATGATTCTCTATGTTAACCTACTTTAAACTCCTACCTCTCTACCTCTACGTGCCACTGCTTGTCTGGTGAAGTAGGGTTCTCTTGCTTTATTCTTTATCAAGATTCCATCCCTTTTACCTTCACCATTGTCATGCCCTCTCAGAAACTGGTGAATAAAAGAAATGTCATTGCCCTCGAGTGCAAGAATGCCTGCCTAGAAAGCTAATGCTAATTTAATGTTTTCAGTAAAACATTTGAACATCTTTCGTATAATTGGTATAAAATAAATCAAGTACAGACCACAGGCACACTCAGCAATCATCTTCTCCTTAATTTGCACACACTGTCTAGGGCTTGAGCCAGAGACATAGCCTCCTAAATGTGTGCAAACCAGGGCAACAGCAGTGGCTTTGTGCGCCCTTGGACTGTATTATGTATATACTCACTTTACTTCCTGGTTCTCATTACTCTACAAACCCCTACCCAAGTCTGTCTGTGCTCTCCCCCTTTAACCTCCTCCTTCCACCGACTCCCGGTAGATTTCGACCTCTGGTAGATTTCTATATCTTCATCCACTTTTACCACCTACTTCCCCTCCTTTGACTGACTCCCAATAGATTGTCTGGGGCAGCAGGCTTCTCTACCTATACTGCTTATACCTCCACCTTCCCGTCTCCTTACTGAGTACCGTTGGCTTGTCTTGGAATTATGTTTACTCCTCCCTCTACCTACCCCTGGTAGATTAATTATATGTATATACATACCATTACCAGTATTGTTACCAGTATTATTGTAAAAGACCACACATCCTACATATAATTAGAAAGCGAATTTGAAGACCTTTCTAATGGTATGTAACATGTAGATAACCCAATATTCCCACTGCCGATTTTGTAAACTGGGGGTAAAGTCGCCAAGTGCAATACGATCTTTTGTATGCCCAATTTTACCTACTGGTACAACCCCCCTTTACTGAGCCCAGTTGGCTTGTCTTGGCCAATACAATTATCTATGTTTATTCACTTGGACTCCCTGTCTGTCCACCACTACTGACCTCTGTCGCGCCTAGTCTGGTACAGTAAGGTCATCCGGTACAAGAGTCCAATTTTGGCCTAAATGTTCCATTTAATTTCTATTGATTTGGACACCAGTCTAACTTAGGCTGCATGCAGCTGATCTTGGGCTAGAAAAGGGTGGATAGAGGAGGGCTACAGATTAAAATTGATAAAGAGTGAGGTCTGGCTCTTTCATGAAATAATAGAGGGTAAGTAGAGTGGTTCTATTTTCTCCAGAAGTACCTTAATCAGTTGTCTCAAACTCACCAGGACTGTATATTCTGTACATTGAATTCAACAATATATCATAACTAGAATTGTTAACGGAACATTCTCGTACTTTTCTCCACCACTAGGTAAGTCTGGCACATGGAAATGCTGCCTCCGACATCATGTCCACAATCACCGGCATTGCTGCTCCTACTTTTTGTGAGCTTTCATGTCCCTGGTCTATCCAGATTATACATGAGTTTCACTCCCTCAGAACCCCAACAGAAGTTCGTTTTTCTAACTCACATTTGTGTGCTTCTGTTCCTATATATATATATCGAAATGTATATATATTTATCATATTTCTATATAATTAATAAAATTTATATATATATATATCTATGACAGAGGAACAAAACCTGTGATCTGAATATTATACCTGTGGCTTCGTTTTACAGGGGTAATTTTGGCTTTACCATGGGTGCGAAGGAAACAATGGGACGAAAAACGATATAGATTAAATGACAAACAATAGGCAGATAGATCAATAGACGGTCGAACCAACAACCAAAGGTGAATAGACAAAACTAAAGATTACTACAGAGCTTAAAATGCACTAGGAGGAAGCACTTCATGCGAGACAAAGCGAAAAATTGCATGCGAGCTGTGAATCAATGCTGAAATGATTCTTACCCCCTCACCTCATTCATAGATCCCTGAGGTTGGGTAACAATGGCAGCAATCTAACGTTAGCCACATTCACGAACCATTAAGTGGTATTAAAAATTGAGCAGCTCATTGGCGTTAATTCCGACGGCTGGTGGGATTGGGGTTGACATTGTCGCAGAGTGTCCTTTATCTCTCCTTGGTGCCGTGACCCAGATCTAGATAACACAGAGTTGGGGTCTTCCAAAGGAGGTTCAACAGGGGTAGAAGAAGGGATTGAAAATTGGTAGGTAAGGGACGGATGCAGGGGCATATGCAGGGGGATCCAGGGGGTCCTGCCCCCCCCCCCCGTCGGAGACTTAAGCTTGCAAAGGGAAAAATACGTTGCATGTATGCATGTGAATTTACAATGTTATATATTTTTTTAGCGTACATGTGGACCCCCTTTTCTGAAATCCTGTTTCTGTTCCTTGTGAGTTTGTATGGTGCGTGTCTATGTGTATGTATGTGGGTGTGGGAGTGGGTTGGGGTGTAGGGTGGGGTTGAGGATCTAATATAGTGATGAGTATTCAAACATTTCTGCATAACTCACCCATTTGCATTCGTCCTGAAAACGCATGTACATTACAATCCTTGCATCCCATATGTACCCGCTTATTTGGCTCTATTGATTTGGGAAATTCGTGTATCTATTGTTTCTCTTCACACATTCTCTATCGATATTTACATCCCATTCTAAAAGCCCAGTCGACTTATAAGTCGGATATCAATTTGTCTTATTTGTATACACCAGGCCAAATAACAAGACCAATAGACAAACAAGCATTGGCTGTACCCTGACGTCATGATTAAAAGTTAGATTATGATCTACTGTTATGACAGGGCTTTTAATGAATCCCAGTTGGCACATTACCATTGAATGGGTACGACATCAAACAATTACGTCAAATGGGCGACTTAGACGATGACTTGATGAATAGATTTAGAGATTAGGATTGGGACGATATAATGGGCATGTGCGATTAATATGGCTCGACATAAGCATAAATCACGTTAAAGATAAAATCAATTAGCAAAAGAACAGTTTGTTACATGTATGCGAGTGCCATTTGCATGCTCTTCAAGGGTCTTCTAAGAAAGACAAATGAGGAGGATGACATTCGATAACGTCAGAAAATATTCGATAGCATCATTTCCGGCGTACCATTAATGGATATCAAGCTATGAAGGTTGATCTTTACTAATATATCAGCCTTCCCATTCCTTAAAACGTCGAAGGGAAGTTGACGTATAATAGATTCATTTCTTCCCATCAATTAACCAACTATCTTTTTAATTGTAACAATCTGGCATCCGATGATAAAGGATTAAATAATTTTGTTTGGTATGATGGCACTAAATCATGATATATAATGTATAACCAATCCAATGAATTATTAAATACAAAAATCAAGAGGAATTGGCGTCATAATACATTATTCCCAAAGGGGTGATCTCGTTAATGAGTGGACTAATTAGTGGTGATTGTGACACATAAAGCTTCTTTCTCCCTCTGTATTACGTGTACGGCATCCTAATCAGACAGCCGCATCCTATAGATCTCGGATACAAGAAACCAATCAAAAACCGACACACTGTATGTCACCTCCTGACTCTTTTCCTCTTCTCTTATATTCAACAAACTGTAACTCAAATGGCACATGCGAAGTATAATGACAATACATGTTTTGTTGATATACAACACTTCATATAAAATAAAATGAAATATAAAGTATCTAGCCATAACTCTATTCCACTATTCCAATTTCACAAAAAAACTGTTTCTTGCTCATCAGATCTATAGCTGCATAGATTCACGTCAACTGCCTCTGATTGATGAGGAATTGGAGCCATTGGTATGTTCACCAAACGTTTTTCCCTTTTCTTTCATTTCTTTTTTACATCACATGTCTTAAACTTCCTATCCCGTGTCTCAGGGAGAGAGGGAAAAATAATGATTGATGTGGGTACAGTTACAAAAGCGCTGGTTTAGCATGGAGGGAAATATGCTTGAAAAAGCCCGGGAAAATGGCGTGTCAAAACGTTCCGAATCGAATTGTCGTCTGCTGCAGTAGGAGGCGACCTCTAGGGGCGGGGACGGGAAACTGACATCTGTGGGACTAGTGTCTCACTAATTGCTGCTTACTGCCTGCATGTTGTCATGGTAACGGCACTGTTGTCATGGCAACATCCTTCAAATGCCCTCAAATAAGACAGAGCTAGTATAAAGTATCAGTATTGTCATGGATGCACATCCGGTTTCCTTAACATTGCAGGAACAGTAGCAGAGCGTTGAAATTCGCCCATCCAAGCATGTGACATTATTATAACATTGCAGAAACGATCTGTTTGGTTCTGTATTGGTTCTTGTTAGGTTATTTGATGGCTCCCAATAATGTTGCTGCAACTACTGATGTGACGTTGCACTGTGATGTTATTATAACGTTATGGTTACGTTCTTTAACCTAACCAGAATATTCATTCAACATTCTGTTTTGATTTTGTCCAAACCTCACCAAAAAATAATGTTTTAATAACATTCTGATTTGGTGAGGTTTCGACCCAACCATAAATAATGTAATTGTTACATGCCATCTTAGTAAGTACCAGACTGACTAAAAAAAGAATAGTTGCAGAACGTTTTTGTTACGTCGCAGCTTGGCTGGGTGCAGCTTCTTTCAGACAAGTCATGGCTTTATCGCCTTAATTTATTATGTGGATAATTCAGGAGAATTCCCAGCGTAGGGGAAGAGGGAGAGGATGGGGAGGAGGAAGGGAGGAGGAAGAGAAAATATCGAGAACAATAGGGGGTGCAGAGACATAATATGGTAGGAAGGCAGATGGCGCTTTCTTCCTGCATCTAATCCAATGAAACTTACACCTCTTAGAGTAAATGGGAGTATTATTAGATCTTCACAGACTTATGGCCTCACTTCAGAGAAGAATACCAGGAAAGAGTCAGCTTTATAGGCTTTTGCCTTACACAGAAGGGAGCTATTCCAAGAAAATATAATCAACTACTGTTAAATAGATGGGTTACCTCACAGAGTGTCCCGGATAACCAACTGTTCCAGGTGGGGTGACCAAAAAGGACTTATGAAACAGGAAATATAATGATGGATCATGAAGTATACAACTTCACACTTTTCTTTTTCTGTTTTTTCCAATTCTCTCATCTATCCGATCTGTTTTAAAGACAATCGCTCCATTATAGTTTTAAAGTTGAGATTTTCTTTAAACTTTGGGATATAAAAGATAAGTGTATGTGCATACCAGAAATGAAAAAAAAATAGGGGGTCACCATGGAAACTTTTTAGTAAACTGTATTTCAAAATGTGCTAAATTTTGCAATTTTGGTAATTTCCCAATTTAATACTATATTTTTACATTTCTTAATAATTTTGATAAAAACAATCATATATGTTCTAAACTTGTTTGAATATGAAAACAACATAAAAATCTTTGTAATAAATGTATTTTTTCACAAAGATAAGAAAATGAAGCGATTTGAGTGGATTTTAATTAGAAATCTATTCTAATACAAAAATAAAAAATCTCACCAAAATGATGATAGAAATTGTTTCAAAGTTGAAAATTTCTTTAGATTTTTGCATTTGATGGGGACATGTGTCAGCTATCATTTCCTGAATAAAAATTAGGGGGTCACTGACCTACCTTTTTCAGGAAACTCAATTACATATTTCAAGATTTTGACACTTTTTTCTGAAATTTTGAGAAAAGTACTAATTACACTGTATCCACACAACAACTCAAATTGCACATGACACCTGCCCTGACTATTGTACATGCTATTTTCATGATATATACTAATTTTTGTCAAGATACATCAGGCAGAACCACCTCCACAATCATCCAAAAATAGGCCCTAATTATTGCTAAAATATCAAGGTGGAGTCGAAATTACATTTTTATTACAAAAAAAATCACAATCAATTCATAAATGAAGATATATTAAATCTGAGGGAATATATGAATTTTTGAGATTCTGGACTACATCTTTGTCATTTATTGTCTTGACATTGGATGGCAATCAAGAGAGCTATGAGCAGAAACGCATTTTCCCTCCATAGACTTCTATAGTTAAGCATTTTCACCTTGGTCATGGTCCACTGCACACCCATACAGCCAGGCTGCGCAGTAAGGGTGCGCATCAACAAATAGCGTGATTGCCCATAATATAATGTTCATCTAAAAGATATAACAAAGTATCATTTATGCATAGTATAAGTATTTGTAAAGCTCTATAATTGTCTTCATCACACCTTAATTATTAAGAACTCTTGGTATGTAACTGTCTGACCTGCATCAAAATACTTCAAATAAAGGTATACATTAGAACTAGGCAGAAGCTGAGCCAACATAATTTTGTCAAAAAGACAAAAAGTAGGAATAAATAGAGCTCCCTCTGTATTCCAGGAATTCCTTTGAACCCCACAAAGTATTAGAGCTCAGAGAGACTGGCGTAAACACATTATTCGCTTTCCTTACTTCTAGCCAGCCTCCCTCCAGTGGTAGGTTTTATAGCCATGACTTGAGCTCATCTTACCCTCCCCACGCTCCACCTTTCTTTTCACTGGTCTTATCCCATCAATCATTTCAACACCTGAATACCACATGATGTAGCCCCATGAGATGAACAGTGAAGAGGGGGTAAAACAAACTCACAATCATCTAGGTGGGTATGGGGCTTTAGATGTAAAAGATAAAAATAAATTTATACAAAAAGTTAGCAGCCCACCTAGTGCTACAACCTGACAGCTTATTTTAGTTTGTATATATCTTCAACATATAAAGACTCCTGACTCGACGGATCAGCTAGAAACACAGCCAGAAATTCTGTTCCACCCACACCAACTGACCTGAGATGTATATGTGTTGTGACCTTAACCAAAGCAAGTAGTAACATAACAGGCACATTCTGTAACCATAGATTCTTTGTAGCTTCCTAGATTTTCATGTTACAGTTATGTTATATTACCTGAGACTCACCAAAACAGAGTGTTATAACAACGTTACACTTTTGTGAAGTTGAAACCTTACCAGTACAGAATGTTATAATAAAATTATCTTTTAATGAAAGAATGTAACCAGTATGTTACAATAATGTGATAGTGCAATATAACAATGATAGGTTTCAGAGCTGCCACTGGGTGCCATTAAAATGACGTAAGAAGAACCAAACAGAACTTAACCGAATGTTATTGCCACATTATAATAACGTTGCATGCTTGCCCTGGGATCCGACAGCTCTAGCCCTCAGAAGATAGATGAACACTGTCTAATTGAACCTCCACAATTCTTGTCTTTGTTCCATCTCTTCCAGGAACCCATTCTCTAGTGCAAATGGGAAAGCTTTTTAGCCTCCTCAGAGAACTCACTACTGCCAGTGAGCAGGGGGTATTTTCTTGGAAACAGAGCGGTTCAATTAAACATATGTATGATCCCCTGAACGTCCCTTCTGGTTAGAACCAGGAAGTGAGGTTCTAGCTGGCTACACTATAAAGCTGATTTGTAACAAGGTTCACCGTAATTCAAAGGTATAACCTAGGACTAGGGAACAAGGCAAAGAATCGCAAAGAGCCAAGTATCTATATAACCCTTTTCAGTGTCTCCCATGAAATTCAGGGAATCAGGGGGGGGGGGGGGGGATTCATTAACAAAATAATCACAACTATTTGATTGCAGATGTTGGCTCACAGTGTGAATGTAAGTTTATTAAATTTTCACGTCTTTTCTCCCGATGGCATCAGGTTATTTCCGTTTACAGCACTCTGTGAGACTCTAGCGCTGGATAAAAACATCCTACATACCATGTAGCTCAAGCATAGAGACCTGTAGGCAGACTCAAGGCTATATTCCACTATATGGTATTTGCTTGTGGCACCCTGAAAAACACAAGCAAGCAGCCACAAACTTGTTTGCAGTAGGCTGCCATAAAGTGGAATATAGGTGTTTGTGACACCTGTTTGCAGCACATCCTATTTTGTATAGATTTTCTATGCTTTGCTTGCAGTCACAGATACCAACATGTTTGGTATCAAAATCGCAAACTACTTGGTTACCTGAAAATAGCGGCCACAAACACGACCTGCTGCAAAGTGGAATATGGCCTTAAGTGGTTACATAATTAAATCGCAGAATCCACCTGTAACTATATATGTGCCTGAATCGACCTGTACCTATATATGTGCCTGTTAAGCATCTTATATATCATCCAAAGGCCATTATCTGCTCTATCAATTCATTACGCTATCCATCTCAGAACAGTGCCTAAAAACTATACAAAACCTTATTATATTGAAGTCAACCATCAAATGGGAAGTGGTTGGTCAGGACCCCCCGGGTTGCCCCATTCGCCTCTAGATACGGCCCTTTGGCTATAGAAAAGTTACAGACGTACAGTGTCCGGTGAAAAAACGCTGATCATTCTCGACAAAAACACTATTTAAATGCACTCCATAATTATATTTTGCACTCAAGCAAAGAGATATCAACAAAGTCCTTTATCACACAAAGCAACTCCTTTAATGCCAGCCTGACAGCCAACCAGACTGCAGCTGACAGGAGGCCGGCCTCTCTGTGTCGGCCCTTTTGATTGGTTGGTTAAAACCCGCAGCGCCACCAGTGGCGAAGGTGGGAACCAGAAGCAAGCGGCGGTGTTTTTGTTCCCCCGTGGGAAACATAGTTTTTCACTTAGGCACAACAAAACCGACCGGTCGTTTTTATAGCAATAAGCGAGGAATATTCATCTGACTGACAGTACCAACTTCTTCAAGCTATCATAACTATGATAATAAAAGGTTGGTTTGATTCAAAATAAAGACGAAGTTTTTAACGCTGGTTGGGGACCATCCATTAATTACATAAGCACTAAGGGAGGTTGGGGTGTGAAGGGGTTTACTTCATTACTAATGAGTATTACATGTAAGATGGGTGGGTCTATAATGCTCAGTATTATTAATAGTAATCATTTCAATATGCATACGTAATTGCGGACAGCCCTATAGATGACAAAGCTCAGAATTTTTGCCAAAGTGCCATTTATGTTGTATTTACTTAACTTAACTAATAATTTTGCCACATAATGATTGATAAAAGAGTAACAATTGTGTGCATGAAACTATGCCTGAGATACTTATACTTATACGACATTTATATCTACTTAACTTTATTCTTATACACAATGAGCATGATGTTATTTTTTTTTTTTTTTTTTTTGAAATCGTTTATTGTCAACTTCACACACATAGTCATGGTCTTCCAGCTGATCAATTGATATGATGAAATGTGATGGAAATGATGAAAAAACAGCGTGTGATAATATTCATTCCAGAGTGATCCAAGAAATAATTGGTAAGTTCGACAGCGGTATTCCATTCCTGTCCTTCATACAGTTATGATTTAACTGTTTTGAAGGATTTGCTTTGGAGTTGCTGTTTAAACTTTACTTTGGTCACAGCCTTTTGCTCAGATTCAGAGAGTTGGTACCATAGTGAGATACCCCGGGATAATGGGCTCTTGAGATATTTCTCATACTTGCGCATCGGGTTTTTAAACTTAATTTTGTCACTATTTCTAAGGGTTATTGAAGGTCTCTCTTTATTGATGAATATTGACTGCGTGCTCAGCCGGTACATCAATGCACAAATGTGCTTTGACCGTCTCTGATAAAGGTTTTGTATTCCAAGTATGTTATAAGTTGTATCTGGACTCTGCTTCTTATTATGCTGAACATTTATGATTTTAATGGCTCTATCTTGTAGTTTATCCAGCCGTGATATTTTCACAATGGGACCACTGTCTATCAAAAAGTCAGCATAATCACACAGAGGTAATATTGTTTGCTTATAAATCAATTTTGAGATATCAGCACTGATAGTTTGTCGCATGCGCCCCAACTGGTAGATACGATTATGAACCTTTGAATATTTTTCATTTAAAAATTTTTCAAATGTTAGCTTATCATCTATACTTACTCCCAGGTAGTTATAGTTGTGTACAATGTCCAGAGTCTCCCCGTTTAGTTTTACCCGCTGAATAACCGGATCATGACCAGATGGGTTTACAATCATATGCTTTGTCTTTTTAATGTTAATTGTTAACTTATTGTCAACACACCATTCAGATAAGGTAGTGAGCGCTTTAGACAATATTTTAGAGGCTATTTCAGGATCTGGATTTGCTATATACAAGACAGTGTCATCTGCATAAAGGGTGATTCTTGCTGTTTCTCTATCAAAGAAGTGCAGCAGATCGTTTACATATATTATAAAGAAGAGCGGTCCAAGAATAGACCCTTGAGGGACACCGCAAGTAACTGGTTGTGCTGTTGAGATTATGCCATTCAAGTTAACACACTGTTGTCGATTTCTCAGATAGTTTTTACACCATTTCAGGGGTAATTCTCCAAAACCTAGGTTTTCTAATTTTTTACAAAGCAGCGAGTGGTCTAAAGTATCAAATGCCTTGGAATAATCGATGAAGGCACAATGTACTGTTTCATTTCTATCAATACTGTCATAGAGATACTGGACAAATTCAAAGATCGCTGACGATGTGCTAAATCCAGCCCTAAAACCATGTTGTCTCGCATCTAAAATGCCCTTACTGTCTAGGAAGTTAACAAGCATGTTGTATACCACCCTTTCAATTATTTTACTGGGCATTGGCAAGGCTGATACTGGTCTATAATCAGAGGGATCTAAAGTTAAAGTCCCCTTAGGGACTGGCGTAACTGTGCCCATCTTCCATTTCAATGGCATTATTGCTGTATCCAGGCATAGATTTATGAGAAAAGTTAGTTCCAACACCAGAATCTGAAACGCATCCTTAAGTGTTTTTGCATTGATAGTCCCTACTAATGTTGATTTATTGTTGCTCAATTTCCTAATCAAATTGAGCATTTCTTTCTCCCCTATAAATCTGAAGTTGTATCGTTGGTTAGGTGGAATGAGGCAGGACAAATGGTGTTTGGTTTCTTGGGGGAATTTGTTCGCTAGAGATCTGCCAATCGATGTATAATAATCATTCAATAAGTTTGCAGCTTCAATTCCCATCAGGATATTACCAGCTGTATCTTTTACCTTTTCCAATTTAATTTTCCCTTTGGGTCTGCCTACCCCTAGTGCTTTGTCCATTTCATTCCAAAAACCTTTTGGATCATCTTTGGTCTCTCTTAATGTACTGAGTATATGTTCTTTCTTTTTACTAATCATTAATTTTTGGGTGTCAACCTTGGCTTTCCTAAAAAGTTCCCAGTCCATATCTGTTTGATTGCGGGTTGCTAATCTATGTAGATAATCCTTATGCCTAATTGAGTTACGTAATTCCTTATCAACCCAAGGATATTGATCGTCCCGTATAAATATTTGGCGTTTAGGACATATTTTATCTATGCTATCCACTATAATAGTACACATAACATCCCATAAGTCATCTGCTGCACTTCCTGGTTTCCAGAAATCCCTCCATCTCTCATCATCCAGCAGGACACATTTAAAGTACTCTCTTGAATAGTACTTATAGCTTCTAACAGTGATTCTCCTTTTCATGTGTTTCTTCCGTTTCATTTTCCTGTTAAGAAATATTGGGAAATGATCTGAAATGGCACATGATACGGTTCCAAAGCTATTTATATAATCACCTGGTATGTTTGTGATCATCAGGTCAATGATGCTTTTAGTCTTATTAGTTACCCGGGTTGGTTGGTTAATTAATTGCTTCATATTAAAATCCTGTAAAATCGCCTTAAGTTCCCTACGCTCAGGGCACTGAGTTTTTGAGAAATCAATATTAAAATCTCCTGTTATTATCATTTCTGGGAGGTGACCCTTCCTATCTGTCTCCAGTCTGGATAATGTACTAGAAAGATCCTCTAAGAATTTTTTCTTATTACCAGATGGTGGGCGATAGATATTTCCTATAATAATTACCTTTTGTCCTGGTTTTGAAAGTTTTACCCAAAGCTGCTCAGAGTTATCATCTGAGATACTTATGTCACCCAGAAGTTATGAATATGGTGAGAATTTCTCATTAATATATAGGAGCAGTCCCCCACCTTTCTTATTAGTCAATCTATCCTGCCTAATAAAAGTATAGCCTGGATGTGCTATTAAGGCATCCACTGCTTTGTTCTTCAACCAGGTTTCCGTGAGACAGATAATATCTGTCCCATTAAATCTAAGAAAGAGTTCATCTTTATTCTTCAGGAGACTCCTTATATTAAGGTGTACCAGCAACAATCCCTTGTGGCTTATATTAATTCCTGTAGTAGCCATAACTCTGAGAAAACAAAAGCGATTTTGATCTAATTAGCACGGGATTCCTTGGCTGTTTAAATGAACAATGATGATGATGTGATGGTGCTGTGCTTATATACAAAAATATGATTGCATTAGTGGATGGCCATATTACTGAGTAAATGGCCCTCACTGACCTGGTAATGTCCCTTTTGGGGCATTCCATTAGATCTAGAGATGTCATTTAGTTGAATGAGATCCCTAGTCCTAGTGTTTGTCCGTGCACCTCCACAAATCAGATCAGTCCAGCTACACATCATTATTAGCACAGGAAATACCTGTGTTATTCAGAACTTAGGTTGTTAGTAGAAGTTCTCAAAGATATTCCGACAGGTGGTGACAGGGGTCACGCATCGTCTGTCCCTAAATCTTACTGCTCTATGTTTCTATCTCAGTAATCAAAATATCAATTTTGTACCCAGATGAAATCACATTCGATATGATAATGTCTACTGCCACCATTTAACATAATGACACAAATTCATTTTGGAATTAGATGAAATCACATCACAATAAATATGGAAAAGTATGAAATTTCTAATGGAGAATGATGAAACAACAATTTGTGACCACTGGAAGAGATATCATTTTGACCATTTACATATTTAGCATAATATTCCAAGGATACATCTTATAAAATTCCTTTGTTTAATAGTGCGTGAATTATTGTTCCAAATCTATGATTTTAACATGTTACCTATCATTCTGTTTACTGTGACAATGTTCATTGTTTAAGGTAACAAAATGTAAGAAATAATCTATTCAAGTTTATATAGAAATGGCAATTAGGAGGGTGTGTGTGTAGTGTGTAGGGTAACAGGGGTTACGCCGATACACTTAGAAAACGTCTTTTAATCGAGGGTATGCTGATATCCATATAGTCATATAGCCAGGTGACAGGGGTCACTCTACTTGCTAATAATTATAAACACTAAGGTTCATTATTTCATTCCCCTATTGCTGCCATCATGTACGATAATAACCCTATAGTGATATAGCCAGGTGACAGGGGTCACACAAGTTGCTAGTATTTGTGATTCCATGATGTCAGAAAAAAAAAGAAAAGAAAAAAAAAAAAAAAAAAAAAAAAAAAAAGTGTTATCTCACGGTATGTTGTTAGGGTTCTTCAGAGTCAGGGTCAGGGTACAGTAAAAAGGTGTGGTCATTTCTCCTATCATCGGGTTCATATAGTCCGGGGTCAGTCCTAGTCGTCTTCATATGTAACCAGTACAAGTAGCAATTACCTGTGGTTGTTTAGTCTCATTGAACGGGCTAAACTTATTGCCCACCGACGTCGGGTAGTTTCATTTGGGTGCAGCCCATCATACAGCCGGTTATAAAAGTCTCTTTGCCGGTATGGGTGAAAAGCAGTGACATGTATAGATCTATGAATGGCGGGAGTGTTGTAACCCCATCCCGCATTATGAGTAGTTATATCTTGATTCAGTAGACGAACACCAGTGTTAATTACCCATTGGTTATTTGGGATATAGCAAGACTGGTTATAACGCATCAAGCTGATCCCTACCATTGTAGATAGGATCACGTTTGTAATCCCACATTGAAACTGTACCTATTGAAAAGTGGCCTAGTGCCAGACTGTGCTTTTCAGTCTCAGTAAAAGAAATAATTTGGTACCGTATTTTCTTGGCATAGTTATGAAAATTCCACTTGTTGGGAGACTCACCTGTGAACAAAGAGAAAAGAGGAATAGGTTAATTGCAAAGAGAAACACACCAGCTAAGTTGTGATGTAAAAGAATCATACTTTTTTTGGTTAGTTTGTAACTTACTAGAATGACAGGTAACATTGATGATGGGGTCTAAAATCTACCCAAAATATAATGGTATTATAGTTACAATTTGATTAGATGATGTTGCAGCCTTACCCAAACAGAATATCATTGTAACGTTCTGATCAGGAATAGATGAGACCAAACATAAACAGAACATTACGGTGATGTTGATTTTGTGAGGTTGAACCAAAACTTAACCAGAATATTATTGAGGCGTTCTGATTAATTGTGGTTGATAATAAACTCATACAGAGCGTTATTGTGACATTCTGATTAGCTGAGGTTGAACATCAATGTGCTGTGATGTTCTGCTAAGGAGAGGTTGAAAATACCTAAACATAATGTTATGGCAAATAGTCATGCATGATTTCCTACTCATTTATTATCCTTTGCTGGGATATTTACTTTAAAAGTTATTTTTAGAGTTACGCCAACATGTCATTACATGGAAAGATTTCCCCATTGCACCTATGTGTAATCTCAGTGTAAAACATATATTTCATATATGTGTTTTGCATAGAATTTTAAGATATCAACCCTTTGCACGTTGTGAGGAGAAAAATGGAATAAAGGGAAATACATGATATCCGTCAATGACATTATCCTTTAGATGTATGCATCTAAGAGCCAATGAGGTTCCAACAACATGAGAGCAAGTCCTTATACATTAGTCCCAAGCTGTCTCGAAGCATGGAACATGAGCATCACGGATATACAATATCAACGAAGTAAAGTCTAAAAACATTTAACAAAGAGGTGTAACAGCTGTCACCACTCCCATCCGGTTTATAGTCACTCATGTCAAAACAATTTATTTCTAATACTTTCAAGCTTATCTACATACACTGTAAATGTCAGGATCAAACACGTCCATAATGTAATGAAACTTGTGTATTTTTGCTAAAATGTGAATGCACTACATGCCCCTTCACTGCCTCTACATCATCAAGCGTCCTTGCTCATTTTTCTCCATGTATAATATCGTTAATTAAAGACAAAATAGATGTAAGATAAACCTGTTTTCCCTGAAGTTAAATAAAGCCCTCTTTTTCTTAATCCTAATGAGTGCTTCTTTCCTTAGAAGCCAGGTCAAAGCAATCGAGAACATGCTTTAAAAAGCTGATAATAAGAAAGTAAAAAGATGTCGGTCCGGCCAACACACAGAGAGGGAGTCTGTTCTTTGAAAGCTCACAGGCGATTGGCTGTTTGCCAAGGCTTCCGCTGGGGTTTAATAGAGGTTGTGTGATTGGCTGATGAGTTGAGGTAAAAACAGGAGTGCACATCAAAAGGCCCTGTTGACTTCAGACCCCTGCACTCACGTACCGAAAGACACAGTCTGTGAACCCCCCTCCCCCGCCACAACCACAAAAGCATACTACCCAAGCAAGAAGCAACGTAATAGGCATGTTCTACAAACAAACTGTTTTGTTCAGTATATGTTACTAAATTTTCACATAACAGTTACTAAATTTTCACATAATAGTTATGTTTCGGTTGAGACCCACTAAAAAGGTGTTATGATAAAAATTACATTTAAGTGAAGTTGAGACCATTCCATTACAGAATGCTATAATAATGTTATCTTTCAGTGAAAGAAAATAACCAGAATATTCCAATAACGTCACACTGCAATGTTGCAATGGTAAGTTCCAGAGATGTTATTTGTTATGGGGTGCCATTAAAAAAATGACAATTCTTTTTAAGATCATCATAGTCATTAAAAGGCACAGATATCTAAAACCTCCCTGGAACCCCCTGTATCACCACCCTCCTTTCCACTACCCAGCCAGCTTGCCAGGTAACAGAAACATTCTGCAACAATACTTTATTAGTCAGTTTGTTATGGCATGTAACAATTACATTATTGATGGTGAGGTTGAAACCTCACCAAATCAGAATAACATTATCAAATAATGTTAGGATGAAACCAAAACAGAATGTTATAAGAACATTCTGTTTAGGTTGAAGAATGTAACCAGAATGTGGTAATAACATCACAGTGCAACGTCACAACAGTACTTTGCAATGACATAATTGGGAGTCATCAAAATAACGTAACAAGAACCAAATACAGAACCAACCAGAATGTTGCTGCAACATTATAATAACATTGCATCCTTGGCTGTGTACACATCCATCTCAATTTTAAAAAGTATCCATAAAGAATGGTCGTGCCATTTTTATGAAACAGGCCTCTGACCTTCAGGATAAAGCTTATGTAAAACATGATTATTTTCTTTTGTACGAAGAGTAGTATTACGAAATCGTTATTAATTTCTTTAGTCAAGACATATACATGATTAAATCATTATTAATTTTCATTTGGGGTACTTGATTCGACAAGGCTGGATTCTTTTCTAATCCAGCGTCCTTTATTTTTCTGAAATGATAATCAAGTCAAGAAATAATTTTTATCATGAATACTAAATTCGGTTCCTGCCAAAAGAAACTCCTGATTACGCCTATATTCGGAACACATCTACTTTCTCCTACCCTAAGCTTTAACTGAGCCATCTTATTAGCTTAATGCAATGTGTCTCTAGTATTACATGATTGGAACTTTGCAAGGCCTTATCTTTTTAATGAATAAAGCTGATTCTCCTAATTAAATCAATGTTGAAATCAAATATTGGATTTTGCAGCACTGTGAATTGTGTTAGTAAAGAGGATTAATCAAACATATGGAGGTACTCTCTTAGTATTATGTGACGTATAAGAAATCCAGCTTAGAAATAAAAGAAAATGGATGTTGAAATATTTTTGTTATGATGAAGGTTGAAAAACCAAAACAAGTTGATTGACTCACGACTATCACATGATAAAAACCAGGTTGTCCAATAAAAGGTGGGAGCTGCGTTTGACACAGTATTTCACTTTCAATAACGATGATTAATAATCAGACTCACCAAAATTGACCCAGACACACGTCACTGTTTCAATTTACTTTGGGGAACTTGCAGACTGTGAATTTATTAGTTTATAAAAGAGTTATCTGTACTTCTCAGGCCTCTTTGGCTGAACTGTAAGTATGAAGGTACATATCTAAAGGTAGCCGTGGTGGGATGAGAAGCATACTATAACGCTTAATCAAATCTGGAGTTTGTATATCAAGCAATGTCTTAAAGAAAAGGTTGCCAACGAAAAGATATAGTATTATGGTATTATCTTGTATTTTGGGACATAGTTTACAAGTTTCCTGCTAAATTTCATCATTGAGTGAAAAAGGCGATACGATGTTTTTGGAAATGTGTCACTGCCATGGTTTTCCATGGAAAAATCTATGCTTGTCACTTTCTTTCTCTTTGACCTGGTACAAAACAGATATTTAGATACAAAACTTATGTTTGGCGTTTAAAGAAGCCTTATAAAACAGGCTTAGTAATCTCTATTTATAGATGCACGTACACTCTCAGACACATACTGGTGTATGATAGAAATCTTGAAAAACAGCTGTTCGAATTCAATCCTCTACAATGATGACTTTCCCAAAGGGGCCAGATCCACTAACTAATTGTACAGAGTTGGCCTATGAATATTGGTGTACAAATGGGTGGAATGTGCTGGTGTCCACCGATTTTAGCACAAATTTATAGGTTGACTGTTGGTATGCCGTGTCGGGTCAGAATCAGCAGACGGGGGCACTAACAGGAGCACCAATTCATATTAAATATTTTTAATAATTTGAAGCCGACCACCAACTGCAGTTGGCAGACTCTTTACAAAAATGTTCAGCTTTCACTCCATCATCCTAGTGAATATAAAGCGTCTAGTCTACCTCCAAAGCTCTGTGTGTTCCCAGTACTTAAAGACCTGGTGCTTTTCAGGAGCCTCTAACCGGACTATAGGAGCAGGGTTAGACCATATAAAGGACGTGTTTACCCCTTTCTTTATCAGAGGGAAGCCTGCCCAGGACTACTACATGTTAATATTCAATGAACAGGAAACATTCAGAGGTTATGTATAGCAAGGACCAGTTGAGCTGGTTCAGCAGTGTCGCAAAAACAACCTCCTTAGCCCCCGTCAAGGGCATTGAAAAGTAAAGGCCCTATTCCACTACATGACTTTGAACAGCGATATCGGCGTGATATGATATTACAGAAGATTTGCACAAAGGAGTGATGTAATTGTTTGAAAATGGCAAGTTGGAGTATTTTACACATGTGTAACAAAGAATTTTGTCTTTGATATGCGCGATTTCTCTGCGACATCGTCATATCACAGCTAGTGTTCTGTGGTATAATAGGCCTAGGGCCCAAAAGCCTTCGTAAGACCCGACGATGACAACTGCCATGATAATTATTACTTGGTTTTGCAGGAGGTGCCAGTCTGTTACACCTTTTATATGTAGAAATTAAAAAGTTAGAAATACACCAAACTCCACCTTTTATATGTATATCGCAGCATTGTCATAGCCTAATCGCACAATTAAGATTATAGCACTGCACTGCAAAGTTTTTTTAGACCTGGGGAATAATGGGGAATACTATTCTGTAAGACATGAGACAAGCAACATATCATAATGCAATTCAAGGTATTTACATCGTACCAATAGGATATTATTAAAGATGTTGAATACATATTGTGGGTCTGGTCATATCAGATAAAATACCTTTCCCGAAAATAATCATGAGAGCTTTGTATCAGCAATACTTCGCTCAACCACTGAGTGCGTGTCGGAGTCCCTCTATTCAGGAGTTTACTGCTTTGGCAGTGACGATAAATGCATTAGAACAACACTGTATGACATATCATGCGTATCTTCCGTCCTTGTCATGAATAAAAGACTGAAAACAAAGGCAATCACATCCCTCCATTTGTTGCCAATCTGTGGTCTGTTCCCAACAGTCGGCGCCATTTACTTTCCCATTACCACACCTTACGGCATCAATTTAGTTGCTGAAGCCCATTCAGACAGTCCTCATGTTTGGACATAGCATAGCTGAAGGTTTATTGATTGACACATGCATATACAATGTACATATACTGTTAGCTGCTGTACAGATTCCTTCATAGTGTTTTTTTATGCGGCTTCATCTAATGTACTACTTTCTTATTTCGAAGTAATAAGTAGGATTATGGTAGGACAATTCTTTAAGAGAGCAAAAAAAACTATTTCTAGTCAAGTTTGTCCAAGTAAATACATTACTAAGACTTTACTCAAGCCTATGGTAATTATATAGCATGAAAACTGGCATTACATTATTCAAATGTTTATCAAGTTCAAATTAATGAATGTGGATTTGCAGGGGTTTATATTTTTCCACAATATATCTGACATGTCTAATTTGGACTCGCCGTATATGCCGATGATCCGTGCAGTTGGTCAGCCGTATGGCAAATTTTCTCCTAGTTTAATCATTAGGATTTAGTCGCCACAGACATCCAAACGTTTGTTTAAATCTTTCTTTACAGACAAACTTTATCCGCCCTATTTCCACTCGATCAGTTCAAAAACATTATAGATTCAATGAGATATGTAACTGTTTTGCTTGAGTATATAATACTCATTGGAAAAAATAATTTCAATAAGATATGTAACTTGGACTGTTACTAACATACTTTTCATGACGTCAATGATTGTAACGCCCCCTACAAGAACCTGTACTATTACTACACTACCTCTTGCCTTTTTCATGACATCATGACAGGTTTGTTGACATTATGGAAAAGACTGAAAAAGTTGCGGGACAAATGTTTGTAACGGTGTACACTGACTTTCATAGGGGGAGTCACTGGTGCGATGTTCACAGCAAAACGTCAAGAACTAGGACGTTTATCTTTGAATCTCGTCGATCAGCCGACTAATGGTTGGTTTCCCGCCTAACTCAACTATTAGAAGACTTTTATTTGCCTCAAGGGGACCTGCCTTGAGCAATGAGTGTCTACGATAAGAGTGCCAGTTCGAGAACTTAGGTTGTGAATGTCAAGACAGTGAGGCCCCTTATGAGTGAGTGCCCATTACAAACAACGCATGCTCTGTTTCGAGAACTCATGTTGTGAATGTCAAGACAGTGAGGCCCCTTATGAGTGAGTGCCCATTACAAACAACGCATGCTCTGTTTCGAGAACTCATGTTGTGAATGTCAAGACAGTGAGGCCCCTTATGAGTTAGTGTCCATTACAAGTAACGCATGGTCTGTTTTGACATTTTCTTGATGTCATAAGGGATTTGTTGACTTTCCAGAAAATACCGAAAGAGCATTTGATATGGTTTGCACATACTGTTGTAGGTAGCAACACCATCGACAACATCACAAAAAATATGTCGGTGATGGTCTGAGTTACATATCTTAGTGTAGCTATAATATGTTTGGTAGTAGTGCAGGTAGATGAGGTTTGAAATGGCAATAGAGCCCCCTACCAAACGTTGGGAGGACTAATTGCCCAGACAGAGCCTAATTGATGGATTCTAGAGTAGCCTCTGCGCCTTCTGGGCGTGGGCATGTTCAGTTAACCGCATAGAGATAGGTATGAGTGTATACTTATGTATGTATATATATATATATATATATATATATATTGCATATGTGTGTATGTATAGATCTTTATCACCCGCACGGCCGAGCAGCGGGCCATACAGAGGCCAGTCAGTATGAACAGGCTGTACGGCCGGCTCGTCATTTTCACTATTTGAAACATATTTAGATGATTGCTTGAGTGATAAAATATAGAAGACCCTTAGGGGTCGTCCTCGGGTGTACGGAACAACCCTCTGGGCAGTGTACTGTCCAAGGGCGAAGCCCGCAGGCAGTACACTGCCCAACGGGTCGTGCTTCCACCCTTGGATGCCCCCAGCGGGCCTTCTTATATTAATATGGGTGAATGCGTGTATACATGTTTGTGATGAAGATGATTGTTGGATTTTAACGTCCGCTCATCAATTTTTCAGCTATATCAGGACCACTCACGTTTTTTGAACCAGTTCAATGATCGTATCTACGGGGGTGGAAACGACGGCAAGGTGATATATGTTTGTGTCTTCAAGAACAAATATACTGGTATTTGCAATTTCAAAATGGTGTATTCTACCTGCTCATATCCACTGATGGTGCTATTGTTTTTCACATTGTGTTTGTATAGGACTTATAAAGGTTTTGACATTCCATCAAACATTCCATTTACCTTGGCAATGGTTTTTCTCCACTTTTATTGAACACTATGCCACTTTCCACGCATACCATTAAAATGTATGATCTGCTCATATTTGCACTGAATCAGATCAACTATCAGTATTCAGTCTAGACATATACTAGTTTAATCTGAATCAGTGTAAAAATTGCCCATTATTTTGGTAGAATCGGCCAATTGTAGAACTGATAAGTTGGCAGACTTGGTAAAAACCGTCTAGTGGGTATCAGACTTTATTCCCTTCAGGGCAAAACTGAGGATAACAATAGAGCCCATGCATTATTACAGTCACTAATTGGACAGAAATGCTATGATAGCCTGGAACTTTGCATCACAAATCACTGAAAGCCAGCATAACCACCTCTGCATGGCATGTTCTGGGCTGCTATAGATCTGGTCAGCAAGAAACAGCTCATTTTGTGTTCCTTTTAGTATGACATAACGATAGTTAAGAGTCCTGGCTAGATATTATAAAATATTGTCATTACACTTTGTATATGCCATTAACGTTGCATTTTGGTGAATTTACAAGAACATAGGAAAAGACAAACTAACAGGAAGTGACAGAAAATGTTTAGGTTTTTTTAGTTGTTTCTTGTGCCCCAGATCTATAGGGAATATATGTGCTTGTAAAGGCTGCTTATTTTTTCTTTTCCAAGACATATTTTGAGTGTGTGCGTGGGGCGGGGGTGTGTGCCAAGGACCTATATTACCTTTTAAAGTCTATTTCATTACAGAATAGGAGGGAGGGAGTCAATAAAACATGGAAATATGCGTACTTAATTAATGGACGGCCCCTTAGATATTCCATTACAAACCATTGGGTTAATTGCCAGCTATCATGATCAACTGATTACAAGTATAGAACCTCTCAAAGTATGGTATTGCTTTAAGGCTACTTTAGAATTGTTGATTTTATAATAAGAACAAGGCAGGCAGCAGTGGAACTGTTGAAAACTGTGAGTGACTTTAGTAGATGTCAAATACTACCTTCCTTAAATATGGCAATCACACTTCAACTGCATCAAAGAAGCATATATGTTTGTATACCAAAATCTGAATGTATTACAGGTTGTGTCGAGTGAGAAGATGATATCTCAACTTAGACAAGTTACTATAAATTAGAATAGAGAACATGAGGAACCAGCGAAATGAAGCTCATACCCACACTTGGGCCCCTCCATATAGGTCACAGCAGCGGTGGTGTAGGGGTAGAGTGCCTGCCTGGAGTGTGAGGGGCTCCGAGTTTGCCCCTCGGTCCCAGCGGCAGAGCCACCTTGTATTATCTAAATAAAACTTGTTTAAATTAAGCTTAGCCATGTTCGCTGAAAGATAACATCTGCAATTCTTTTGGAATAAAACTGTTTATTGTTTTTTTTATCTAACAATACTAATTTACAATTGAATGATTTTCCGTAGTGTGATCAAATAACAATAATTGTACATGACAAATATAATATTTGTACATTTTTCAACATTTTAAACACAACTATTGACAGTCCCTAGCTAAAATAGGTATCGGAGTTAACAGTAAAAGAACTTATTGCATAATCTTATACATCTCATATATCAAAAGCTAGCCTCGGTTTGTTATTAACCTATTATCATCAGCCAAATACCTCGTTAGAAACTGCACGAGATCGGAAGAGCTGTGAGGAGATTGGTCTGTAAAGAAATGCTCCTTCTGTCAACCCAGTCTGCACCGCCCCAACCATCCCCCTCCCCAGAGCCCCCTGCGATCACATGACCACTCCTGCAATGAGCATTACTTCCGCTAATGACCCTCTTTCCTTTCCTCCTCAGCGGAGAGTTCTACTAATCACGTGGGGCCCGCCTCCCGCGCCGGAGAGCTCCAGCTGTAATGACGTTGTTGGTTGAATGAGAGGCTGGGCCGCGCAAAGGATGATGGGTAAAGCCCTATTTACACGAGGTGGATTTCTGCCTGACCCGGAGAGAGTCTGTGTCAATGACACCTATGGACAAATGGACAATATTTCTGTATGATATGTACCCCTGTGCCATTAACTATAGATTGCCTAGCATTCCACTGAAATACATTTAATACAGCTTTATGATGAACCATATTCCTTTTAGCAGTTTTAGTAAGACAATCCATAGGAATATTTTCTCTAAAAAAAGAAACAATGAATCATTTTATTGCTGTAACTTATGAAAAGTAACATTTGCATTTAACAAGTTTACTTTTTTTATATAAAAAATTCCACGAGAAAATAAAGCATTTTTTTAGTGCGTAAGGCAACTCCGTGATAACCATATTCAATTCTTTAAAGTATTCTATATAAATGAATGACCTAGATACCTAGTAATTCAAAACGATAGATTTACCGGAAATCAATATGCTTTTCCTAATGGTATCTTAGAACATAATACAGACAATATTCCAGACCACCAATAAAAAAAACCTTAATGAGAAGCAAATGGTGTCAGAAGCAGAGAACACTCTAATTGCTGAATTACCCCGAATATCGCCCGGCAGACAGCGGCATTCAACACTAATGTGATTGGTGCTGGTTGACTCTGGGAGGCTGACTGTGGTTATCACGACTCTACTGAATCATCGCTCATTACCAACAGTCAAAAGGCTGTATTCCGCATACTGTTTTTATCCACTTGCAATAATGGAAAGTATCACAATCTATATCCACTTTTCAAAATCGCCACCATTGACGCAGAATTGATACTAATGTCGGTGTGCACCCAGCAGTCTTTTGCCCCTCAAACATAAAAGATCAGTGTGGGACGTTGCCCTTTAGTAGTCTGTATTAGGCAAGCCGCAAAGGTTCCTGGTTGGCTGATTGGCAATTCACCAAACTTAATAGTTAATAAAGTGTTTATAAGAAAGATTGTCTTTGTTTTATCGACTCATAGTGGAAGCACACTGACGCTAATATCTTACTTCAAATATCAATGAGTTTTGTTACGATCATACGAAAGTATATCAAAGCCCTATAGTAACTACTTCCCAATGTGTACTATTGTATGGCCCTAGTCTCTCAAAATTCGAATGGCGACACACCACTTTTTGGGCTTAGTGACATCCGACAGGGCTACTTCTTGAATTTGACAGGGAAACATGACAATTTCTTCAATTTAACAGGTTGACATGACAATACTTAAATTTGACAGAGCGACGTGGCATTTCCTAAATTTGGCATGCGACATCAGGACCCCCCATCAAGGGCCCCTATTGTATTACTTTCTAACTCATTTTCTAAGTCATCTTACATTTCTCATATATAGGTTATAATATACTTTACAATGTCTTTATAGGTCAGTAAGTTTAGTATGTGAGAATTGAAGGTGAAACAGGTCAAACCAAGGACGTTTCTAACCCCCCTCCCTGTACCTGAGGTGATGGATCCACCTCTCAGCTCCTACCCGATGATAAATGTAACGTGTTGACTGCTACAGACTCTAATGAATACAGAGTAGAATAGACTCCATAGTACTTCAGGGGTCTGGTGTATAGCCTAGGTCCGAGGGCACTATGGCCTGATGACATACACTGTAATTTTACTATAGGTCTGCCAGACAAGAAAGGACCTAAGAGCTTGACGAGTCATTTGTGGAAATAAGCGTCAGGTGCCAGTTCATAGCACATTTCTTTGAACGTTTAATCTATTACGACAATTCACATATACTATTTTCCTATAGTAATAATTTTACCTTATCATACAGTTAAGATTCTGAGTGCTTAACTGTTTTCCTTTGATTCTATGTAAAATAAGCCACAATCACCAAATTGGTCCTGTCTTAACCAGCAGACCTATAGGTGGATTAAGATGGGGGAGGCGTCCAGGAGGTCCTGACTCCTGCTTTTGACGGAGACTCAAACTTCAAATAGAAAAAAAGTTACATGTGTGCTCGCAAATGCACAACATTTCAGTTCTTGGCCTATAATTATGTTCACCTCCCTTTCTGAAATACAGTGACGTATAGCTGTATATTTTATCTAATCATATACTTAGCAGTTCATAAACGAAAAATAGATTAATATGCTCCTACCACGACCGGCTGAAAAGCTCTAGCTCTGAAAATTAACTGGAAATACTAATCCTAATCATGAAAGTATGATTATACTAATAGGTACTAATACATATATTATATCTCATTGGCAATATAACAAAAAAGATGACGTGCTTCTAAATACTTGTCACACAGTTCCTGACAAAGACAAATATATTATCTGCCTCTCACCCCTTGTCACACACATACCCGATCCCTCACCCCCAAATCCCAACCCTTCACCCGTGTGTAAGACGAATGGTGTGGGGCCCACCTCTGACCTTTCAGGTGAATGATTACACACAGATTGCTGTCTCACCTCAGGGGACATTCAGTTAGAGTCTGGGGACCTTAGTGTAACCAACAATATTATAGCTACACTAAGATATGTAACTCTGACATTCGCCCATTGGGTTTCCGTCATGTCGACAATGGTGGCGCTCTTAGGAGAGTCTGTGCAAACAGGTACAAAGTATAAAGAAGTATGCCTCTTTCAACCTTTTTCTAAACGTAAACAAATGACTGATGACATCATGAAAAGGTTGAAACAGACCCCGCGTTAAAGCAGTCTTGTTGGTCAGAGGCTAGTGATCTTAAGACAACTGAATAACGTATTGTTCTGCAAGTGTCTGCTTTTACAGATGTGCTATTTCCACACATCATTGTTGCGCAGATTTTCTTGAAGGAGGAGGGGCTCATCATGAAAGTGCAATTTGTTTTGCTTGCAATTTTCTTATAATTCCGGATGATGGGCTTTTCTCCCTTGGGCTTTTCAAACAAATGTGTTAGTCCTGTGTAAAAGATCTATCATTAACACTGTTTTTCTTCTCTCCTGCCCTATGGCTATGAGAACAGTTGCCTTAGCTGTATATATATCTTCTCCCCTTCCCTCCGGCCAGTGTAACATTGCACCTCAGGTGTATACATGTAACCTTATATACCCCTTCTCTTTTACCTATGGCCAGTGTAAGGTTTAGCATCAGGCGTATAGCATAAGATCACTTTCCTCTCAGATTTCCCCTAAGACTAATATATATATATATATATATATATATACTTATATATATATATATAAGACTATGTATATATACAGTAAAACCTTTTAAAACCTTGCAATCCTCTTCACCTGCCAATTTTGAGCATTCCGGTATATATCTGGCATAAACATGATTATATAAACCAACCTTCCTCTACCCTTCGCCCTACAGCCGGTATAACATTATATCCCAGCCATATAATGTAGCCTCACTTCCATCTCACCTATGCGGCGTAGACATATACCTGACCTTGACCTTGGCCTATCAATCATGCATGGCCTCGTTTTCACCATATCCATCACCGGTGCTGCCACCCAGCGGCAAAGCGGGTGGGACATCAAATAAATTTCTCATCAGGCGAACAAAAAGTAGTCAAAACTGAAGGTGCAAGATGGATGGGATTCCCCATGTCGCGGGAGTGAATTCACAGCCGACCGTGTAGACATGGGTGTTTCAGAACCGGCTATATATAGACCTATACGTGATGTCATGTGTACGATGTCTTTTATATTATATTCAGTATGTAGACAACATCGTCTGTATAGGACAGAATGTATAGGATAAACTGTGCATATAATAACCTCCAAAGTCCCATTTCAATAACATGCAAATTCTCATTTTCATATACTACTATATAGCATATAGCAAGAGGGTAAATCCATGTGACAATGCCAAGTTAAGGGACGTCGCATAGGATGACAGTGTTTTATATACATGACAGGCGTATTACTAAGATGATTCATACAGTAAAAGTCGTGTGTACAGGATATGCAATGTATACACTGTGCTTTAGATCCCCATTTCTATATACTACTTAAATGATTATGAATTAGGGGGAAACGACTTTTCTCGGCCGCTGGGTATCAGCTATAGGCTATTAGTGTACACGCCGGGCACCACCGGCCAAGAAAGTTACCGGCATGCTATACCGATACCTATAGCTGGTACCCAGCGGCCCTTTCTAATTGCAGTTAATGCAAACTCACATCATATTGTCGCCTATATATATATATATATATATATATAAATATGATGTTGTATGTGCGACATTTATATTTCAATCAGTATATACAAGACGTTGCTTGTATTTATGTTTGTGACAACCTCCAAAGACCCTATTGCAATACTATTAGGTAAGTGTGTAAAGGCGGGGACATTCACCTAGATTTAATCACCCATCATTACGACCCTTAACATTACCCTGGCTGTAAAGAGAAAGGGCATAAAACAACCAACAACGGACCATATAACAGCCATATTGGCCTGGGGTCGCCATCTGTGTATGTGTGTGTTGTACAAAAGTGGAGTAAAAAAACTACCAAGGTTATATCAATAGTTTAGTACCAGCGAACTGAGAGCTAGTAATAAGGAATAACACCCTTAAGTAATAAGGTATAACACCTTTAACACCAGTCCGTGCAGTGTAACCTTCTACGTTGATCCCAATACTTTTAGCCTTATCCCATTGGGGCAAAAGACAACATTTTGAGTCCTCCAAGTTTACCGTGTAATCTCTTAATTACCGATTTGAGGTTGCATTAGTTAGACAGTATACTAAAAAACTGTTACATCGGGCAGTTTAATGTCCCTCCCCCAACCCCTAGCTTGCATTAAAGCAATAGCATATCGTCGTCCCTCCCAGCACTCAAACATGAATGCCACCAGTCGCCGGGAGGTTTAAAAAAAAAAAGAATCTGAGAAAATAACTAAATGTTAATTGTTTCTTATAAATCTTATGAAAAATATAAGAAATGCCATTACTATTTTCTTTAAAAACTGTGCTTAGTTTGTTTTCCATTGATGTAACATTTTATAGTATTCACTATTGGTCACAAAACAGCATATGGTGTTGATTGCCAAAGGTTCATGTAAACTAGTCTTTCCGACACGTCAGAACTAGTAGGAGCCACCGCTGGTGCCTCGGTACCTTAGACCAGTGATAGAGGTTGGTTTGTTGATCGTTGCTTTACGCCTTTTTTAAGTCCCAGGGTCATCTCAAGGGCAGTGATGGTGATCAGATCTATGAGACGGTAGACAACCTCCCCCCACACTTTTACAGAGGCAAGCGCTCTTTTTCTTCTGTTACTGTATAGACACAGGATTGGAAGACCAGGCCTTTAATAATGTAGTATATCCGCACTGCAAGAAAGTAAGGAGAAAAACACCAACTGCCAGCACCAAGATTTGAACCTATCCCATACCAATCTCAAGGTCCTATTCTAGCACCTTAGACCGCTTGACCATTCCTGGTCCACTCAGAGGGTAAAACAAAGAATTCTTATGAAAGGGTTTCCCAATGAATTCTCAATGCTCAACTTCAAGAAATTTGAAAAGTTTAAACGTAACAAACGTGCTTGTCATTGAACAGTTATTGCCTGATATCCAGTTATAAAATCGACTCGGAAACAGAAAAACAGATATGTTGAAGTACGATTTGTTGCCTCTTAGGTTCTTAAATTGGCAAACAAGGCCAAGCAAGGTTTAAGGTCAAGAATGGAGGCGAGTGTTATGACACTAAGTCTCAAATGACACTAAGTCTCAAAAATTGACACTATGTCTCAAAATGACTCTGTCTCAAAACTGACACTAAGTCTCAAAATGACAGAAACCAAAATGACACTAAGTCTCAAAATGACACTAAGTCTCAAAAATGATTATTAGGCTTGAGGGCACGACCTGGTCACTAGATATCAAGTTTGGTTTGACCGGTATATAGGGTAAGGGGGAAGTGTTTTTCTTTTTAATCATTTGACAATGTAAATAGAAAGTATATAAAGGCTATCACATAGGGGAATCGAAGACTGAGTGAGTGAGTGAGTGATGGATGTTTTACGCCATACCAATAGCCAGGGTAATTTTCATGGCAAAAACAAGTTAGGATGAATTTTGACGTTTCAGACATGTGTTTTGACTTGTTCAGTCTTTGGTGATAGTATCTATTGGTTGAAGGTGACAGGGCAGGCAAACAGCAGGGGATGAAAACCTGGAAATCATTTTTGCTGTACCTCATCCCTTATTGAACCGAGACACCAACCAGGAATCAAACTAAATGAACCACTTGGTCAGTGCTTGGTCCCCCTATCACCTTTTATGATCAGCAGGGGCTACTGGGGGCCTATATTCTTCCCAGGAGCAGAAGCGCCACCCCGGTACCACCACGGGATCCTGTTCTGTTGGTAACATTTCCAAAATACACGAGTAATGACGAGCCCAGTGGGATCTGGTTGACAGGTTGGATCACCCAGCCAATAAGGGAGTGATCACACAGTCTCAAACAGGCACTGTCCCACCTTGATATACTTATATAGACTTTGTAGTTAGTCTCTGACCAGGGACACGGTGTTTGTGATTAGCCCCTGCCAATGACGTTTCCTCAATCTCCCAGCAGAGACTTCCTCTCCGAGGTCTTGCCTTACAAAACGTAGTGGAGTGATCTGCTTGGAGAGTGACGTTTTCTCGCCAATCCCGCCAATGACCGGAAGCCAATTTGGTCATTGATTGGGCATGCGCACCCCTTCTCAAACGGGACACGTTCTAGACGCCAAACCTAATCTGTCCATATTGAATCCTTGTTTTGCGGGAAAAGTGTGGTGGACACAACAAATTGTTTTTTTTTTTTTTTTTTAAATTGTTTATTTCAACTGGAAAAAGATTAGCATAAGTGCTAGTTTACATCTAACTCCAGCAACGCAAGCTGATGATGAAGTAGTCATATAAATCTTGACATGAATAGGGATATAAGGAAGTACTACTCTCTAAAAGGTACATAGGAAACACTAACAATATTCCACCAGTTTAGCATAACTACTCTCTTAGATAATAACAATAAACTTTCGCAAGAACAATCATATGTTACTCTAAGGTAATCAAGAGCAAAACAACAGAAACAGAACAGGTGGGGAGACCTGAAGATTAATAAGTTTTCTACCACTAACAAACAAATCTGAGTTGGTTGATACACACAAAGGTCGGCCTGTAGCTGTAATCCATAGAGACATCGAATATGTATCACAGAAAATACCCCTGCATATAAATTGTTGTTTGCATCCATTTCTTTTGAGTATTTTTAAATCTTATATAGGTATCAATATTACGCGTTAGTACATTCAATTCATTCCAAGCCATAGCACCCATGTAGAAACAATTCCTTTTATATTTCTCATTATTTGGCTTTTGTGTAGTAAACAATATAGCACCATGAGCACGAGTATTGACTCTCCTTGTGTTTACTAAATCTAGGTTTGATTTTTGCTTAAACATAAATAATCGTAAATGTACAAGTCTGCGTACCTCCAATACAGCTATATTACACCTTTGATGTAGCAAGAAACTAGGAACACGAACTGGAGACGAGACACATATTCTTAAAGCACGATTTTGTAAAGCTTGTAATTTATGTAGTAAACCCATATTAGCACCATTATAAACAATATCCCCATACTCAAGTATTGGTAAGATCATAGATTTATAGATCAAAGATGCTGTGTTAACAGTCATGTATCGTCGGAGCTTGGAAAGTAAATATACTTTGTAGGAAACAAAACGAATACAATTTTCCAAATGTTTGTTATAAGTTAAGTTCATATCAAGTGTGACACCGAGATATTTATATGACACCACTCTTTCAAGTTTGTTGTTTCCAATAGAAAGATTATGAACTGTGATATTTTTAGTTTGAGATTTCATGCCAAATATTACATACTTAGTTTTTTTGACATTTATAGTTAGTCTATTTTTATCACACCAGTCTTTGTATAATTTCAAATCGTTCTGTAATAGTAGAGTGGTGTCATCAACATCTTTACCTGTCATATACAAAACAGTATCATCAGCATATAATTGATAGTTACTATGTTCAAGGATAGATGACAAGTCATTAACATAAATGAGAAAAAGCATAGGCCCCAAAATAGAACCCTGTGGGACTCCACATTGAATATCACAAAAACTCTGTATTTGGGTGAATTAGTTATCGGAGATAAGACCTCTTCCTCTAGGCCCTCTTTTCCATTACAAAGTACAGGGAATTTTGGAGGCGGCGCGAACACGAATCACAAGATCAACAGTGGGACATTTGGGTGACAACCCGAACCCGACCATCAAACGTCCACAAAACGTGCCCCATTGTGGTTCGATTGGTGCCGTCTGAGAGAACAGAAGAAACGGGCTGCTGGGGACCAGTTTACACGTACTTGGGGGGGGGGGGGGGGGGTAGTGCTGTATCCGGGGGGGGGGGGGGGTCTGAGGGTGTCTTGAACCCATTCAAATTGTGAAAAGTATATTTTGCATGACATGAAAGCATTGGAAATTTGGCTGGAATTATTAGCTGGAACCCCCTGTGATTTACCTGGAAACCCTTCAGATTCTCCAGGAACCCCTCTCAGATTTTGGGGCTGGACATAACTCGAATGTCCATTTGGTTCTGCTCCCCTCCTCTCTTTGGGCGGGGACTTAAACTATTCTTATGGCAAGACCCTCCGACAAAAGTATTTAGCTGAGGTTGTAATACGGCTGTCTTACGATGAGGAATAGAAGCGAGAGAAGAAGTAGAAATAACTAGAATGGAAGGGGGAGGACGGAGGTACAGTAGAAGAGAGAAGGAAGGTGTAAGCTAATTGGTTGTCAGGAGGACATGTCATCATGAACGGGGATAAAGAAGGGGAACAAAGCATGCGGGGGCGAATAGAGAGAAGGGGATATCATAAGAAATAGCAGAAAGACCGGAAGAAAAGCGGGAAGGAGAGAGAAATTGAAGGGAACAGCTGGAGAATCGGAAGAATCGCGAGAGGTAGGAGAGTGGATAAGAAAAAATGTATAGGGAGAAGAGGGAATGAAAGAGGGGATAGATGAAGAACAGAAGCGGGAGAAGAAGTAGAGATGACCAGAAAGACTGAATGATCAAAATAGTTGATTATGATGCCATGACTTTTTGTTGAAATATATTTGGCCTAATGTATCCTCTTAATGCTTTTGAATGGTAGATCATAATGGTATTAATTTGATTAACAATATGGTGGCCAGTCCATTTTGGCTGATGTAACGTCATCTGCACACGGTCTATAGGCAGAGAGGCTAGGAGGAGAAAGGGGATCAAAGACAAGTGAGAGCAGACCTAGAAAGTGGGAGTAGGGGGCGCCACGAGCGGCTGTCACAATCCGGTTATCGATGATGATTTGTGGGTTAGACCTCGGGGGAGGGGGAGGGTGGGGGTGGGGGGGGGGGGGTCTAGAGTGGTGGATGGGAATGGAAAGGGGCAAGTGTGAACTGCTGAATTTCCCCTACCAAAAATAGCTGATTTACAATATTTTACCACCTGCAGCATAGTTTGGTATAGTTCTGTAGACACACACGCATGGAAATGTATTAAAAAATTGCTATGTCTCTCTTTTTTTCATCTGTAGGCCTAATGGATATATTTTCAAATAAATATTATGAAGTATATATTGATACAATATGAAAATAATACTTATTGCTAGTTTTCAATTTTGTTAAGCCACAAACAAATGCCATGATTAATGAAACATTATATGTTTAAGGCCTGTGTCTGGTCTCCATATTTCTCAGCATGTATTTTGGTTTTGATTCGTCTGCAGGTACAATGCAGTAATTATGCTATACTTGGTGGAGATATTATTGCTCCGTTAAATAGACTGATAGAAGGCATATAGATGATAAGTGATTTAGTGGGGGCTGTAAGAAAATCCCAAGGGCATTGTATCAAGCAATATGCCTTAGTAAAGATCCTTGAAGGTGGCTTATTTTCTTTCTTCAGAAATTTTTTTCTTTGGTAAAATAGTAAAATCCGGCCAAATAGTCATAAAGGATTTTTCTGTCAATGGTGCCCCCTTTTTCATAACCGCCACTGGTTACTTATAATTATCTGTGTGCATATCAAAGTAATCATTAGCTTCCACCGAAATGGTTGTTGGTTGGGTAGCATTCGGCACCCGCTTTCACTGGAGGCAAGTCGCACAGATCGAGAAAGGGGGAATGGATGAGGGAACAAAGATGCAGAGGGGATTGGGTAGAATGGAGTAGGTGGGATTACAAGCAGGGGACATCTAGACTTGTATGGGCTCAATATGAGTCTCTGTATACAATGATTTTCTATAGCTGACTTCCGAAACGTTACACTATTTCGTGTGACGGTCAAATAAGCCAACAAATTTTGAGAAATCTGAAAGTGTTTTGTATTGTTCTAGTCTGTGATATTGATTTTGGAATTCCTGGAACTACATACCTTGACCATTGTTGCATTTGGAATCGTAACCAATAGATAAATATCTTCTATTTTCTGCGTATAAAAGAAGCAGATATTTTTACTTGCAAGTTTTACACTTAAACAAATCAAACATCATCAATAAGGGTTCCCCTAGTCTCCCCCTGGTCTTCTGGTGATACATAACAAGCATGGTCTTCCATTGCAGGCCTTCTGTAGATCTGGATTTTCATATTCACAAAGTCACCGTATTGACGTGTTTATTCGGTTGAATCACGATCGGGGACCACTACATAGCACTTGTTCAGAATAATATCCAACTGAAAGGTATCATGTTGTAAGGAAGGTCAGAAGAGAGGAAATAATGTCTAGAGCATCAAGATCCTACATGAAGATTAACAAGGAAATAATTGTTTTTGTAAATTATGACATGATAATGTGTATGGTCCCCCACTGTCAAGCGGAATAAGCCTATGGGCTTTAGCCATTGCAAGGGTATGGAAGCTTACTTTCCTATAAACAAGTTCATCATACAGATATTTCCACTCTATACTAAAGGTCATAGACCTTCAGGTTACCTATCAATAGTTCCAGTCTTTGATTCCCTGCAATTATTCGAAATTTATGAACTGCAGGAATAGTAAGACAATTATTAGGTTTTTTGAATTTGTATTTCACAAGAAGCTTCCAAGTACAAGGCCCTTTACAGAATATGCAAATCTCCAGAGCCTAGAGATTCTGTAAATGACATGTTCAATAACTCAATTAGGAGCAGTCTACTTGAAAGCAGTTGATCCATTCGCGAGGATCTGTGGGTGAAATACATTTAGCGGGAAGCCACCGTCTGATATTAGTGGCGTGGGTGTAGACCCTTAATATCAACTGGGTGACATAGACATTTCTTAAATTCAACATGGGACATAGTCAATCACTAGTGATTATAATGAGAAGATATGCAGGGGGCGTCCGGGGGTGACCATGTGAACCATAGGGGATCGTCACATATTGAAGGCAAAGCCTAAGCTTTGTATAAACCCCATGGGTCATGCAGCGTCCTGAAAACAACCTCAAAGGTTCTTCTATATTTTATCTTCCAAACAAATCGAAAATAATGTTGAAAACTATCAAAATGAGGAGCGCTATGTATGGTCTGTCAATACACACCACCAACAATATGCACCACTCATCAGCCATGCAGGTGATAAAGTGACAGTGGACATAATGTGTCGATTTATCAAAATCGACACAATACACAGGGACCCCCCCCCCCCATCTACACCCCCAGTAGTGCTAGCTGTGGGGATACAGGGGGGAGAGAGGCAGGCTTATCAGGATAAGAGGTAATCCCAAGATGGGACTAGTCCTGAGCCCTTCCCTAATGAGAGATAAGACAGGAGAATAGGGGTAGCAGATGGTTCTCAATATGAAATACAGTTGGCGATACAGCCTCGGATAGAGCTGTAATTATGCCGCGGTGTGACATTGGGACATGATGAGGCTGTAGTAGGGCCATGTTGGGCCATTTTCGAACTGTGGTAGGGCCATATATGGTCTTTTTAAAGCTGTGGTAGGGCCACAATGGCTCTTGATAAGGCTGTGGCAGGGCCATATAAGGTCTTTTGAAGGCTGTGGTAGGGCCACATTGGATCTTGATTATACTGTAGTAGGGCCTGATTGGCTCTTGATTATGCTATGGTAGGGCCACATTGGCTCTTTATTATGCTATGGTAGGGCCACATTGGGTTATGATTATACTGTGGTAGGGCCATATTGGGTCTTGATTAGGCTATCTTAGGGCCATATAAGGTCTTTATAAGGCTGTGGGAGGGCCACATTGGGTCATAATTATGCTGTGGTAGGGCCACATTGGGTCTTGATAAGGCTGTGGTAGGGTCACATTGGGTCTTGATAAGGCTGTGGTAGGGTCACATTGGGTCTTGATAAGGCTGTGGTAGGGTCACATTGGGTCTTGATAAGGCTGTGGTAGGGTCACATTGGGTCTTGATAAGGCTGTGGTAGGGCCACATTAGGTCATGCTTAGGCTGTGGTAGGGCCACATTGGATCTTTATAAGGCTGTGGCAGGGCCACATTAAGTCTTGATAAGGCTGTGGTAGGGCCACTTTGGATCCAATCATAAAAGTTGCTCTTTCACTACTATCAGCTTTTATAATTAAGTACCACCACTTTTGCTCAAAATCATTCAATTGTTTTGTTTTTTTAATCCTATTTTATCCGGGCCTTTCTGAAGCTATGAGTGTGCTAAGAATTTATGATCAAATCATATTTAAAGCATTCCTTCTGACAGACTGTAAATTACAATAGCTGGCTTGCCATCTGGTTTGGGGACACCGATTTCTATTACCTTTATACCAAAAACACTAATGTGACTATTAGAAAAGAGCACCATCATGAATTTCTTCTTTACTTTCCTTTATATTTTCGCAAATCCAGCTATGGCAATTGCGATATATCTTCCTCTACTGAGTTCTCCTTCTAATCAGATTCCTTTCCACTCAAAAAAACATTATTTTTCTCTTTCATCCAAAGGCTAATCTGATATGCCATCCGAGGAAAAGAATGATCAATATAAAATCAATATGGAAATACCAGTAGTGTCTGGCTATGGCGTATCTCATATAGGATGGATGTTATTTTCTTTCTCTGCTCACTGATTGATGACCTTGGTAACATTTTTATGTTTTTTACGTGAAACCCAAAACTCTGTTTGGCTTTCAGGGTATCCTGGGAGTACGTACTACTGTCTTTTGTAATGGATGAGGATGGCTGAGCCTCACCGTAATCCATATCGATTGCATACCAGGAATCCAGGGTATATTGTGTAATAAAACAGCGTGCTTTATAACTTACAATCACCTTTTACCCTTGGCATAGCGATGAGTTTGAGTATGCTTAGCTGAATTTCAATAGCATTTACAGGAGTTTTGAATGTGTTAATGAGCGTTTTGGGTGTTTTCAATTTACACGAGCCTGTGATGCATTTACAGGAATTTCCGTATTCAAAGGCATTCCCAAACCCTCCCATAAATTTCTGAAAGTGCAAATATTACCTCACTAGCTATGGAGACTATCAAGCAACAGGCCACTGGGGTAGTTTTTTTTTTCTCAAAGGGATAGAATCCTAGACCATAATGGTGTTTATGTGTAACCACGTGTAAATCATATTAGGTCTAAAAGGCATGACGGAGTATCATGACCCCGGTGAAAAATGAGGCCCAGAGTCCCATAACAATATTTACAAGTTCCCTACCGTGTCATCAGATCGGAATCCATCGAGAGATGCAACTGGAATTCTGGTCAAATTGGGATCGCTAGCGACCAATTAATCTAACATGATTTAGGTATTTACAAAGCGACTGGCCCTGTATCGATAGATTTCTCAAAGCATCGCTCAATGGAAACAGGTTTCTTCGACGGTTTCTGGTCTTTTGAACTATAACAATTTTAATGGTATTAGTAGTATAACCTTCACATTTACCTTGACCCTTCGGCTGATCTCCCCTCTGAGACTGACCTCAAATCATGACTGGATGAAATGTAAGTGGGTTACTGAATCGGCATGTTTGTGGGGCCTTCCATTAAATACATAAGCATCGAAGGTGTGGAGGTCTGATTTCTTTAATGTACATACATTCCTGAACTCCAATGCACACTAAGTCTCATTGGGAGGGGGAAGGCCTGGAATCTTCGAAAATATACATATATGTACTTAATGGGAGAACTCTTATCACTAGAGAAGCATTTGATACAAATCTGGCAACCCATTTACAGCTTCCAATTGGTATAAGCGTTACTCCAACGTTTTTATCCGAAGCTAAACACCGCAGGCACAAGGCTAATACCATTTTATGGGAAACAAGCCAGCTGCAGGTAATAAAGAAATGACAGCTTGGGTTGATTAAAGACTCCGTAATTCCAACTAATGAGAAAATTATCAAAGTATTGATTAGAAATGGAATAGCATTCCTGAATTAAAGGGAAGGTGCCTGAATACAAGGTACCGAGGTATGGTAGTAATGGTACCGATTTCCTTAATCTGATGACCTGAGGGTTATGGATAACGTCTTAAAAGTCATAAACATCTTTATTTTACACATTTATGACACTTGTGGCTCGTTGCAGAACAAACCATCGTACTAACGGGACCCTGATTTGTACTACAAACATGTCCTACTTAGCAATTTCTAAGAACTCTTAGAATTTTGCTGGGCCAAGGCTCTTTTGGATATTTAGATATCAAGATATCCTCTTTGTAAATCTTTTTTTATAGAAATTAATTAGATTCAGTGAAATTGACGCAATTTAGTTTTGGAAACTTTGACGTTGATATAAGGATGTTACAATGGATGTTCAACAATGGGCCATGATTTTATGATTTAGCAGTGGCTTGGTGTAGAACCAGGCCAAGGACTGAACCACCCAGTCAAGGTGCCACGTAACGGACATGTTTCCGACGTTCTAATGACTTTCTGTAACGTTCTGCGACGTTATTAGAACACTCTGCGACGTCTGTTTGGCTGGGCACGCCCAACTAAACCGAACTGGTCTTCCAGATCATCATATTTGATACTAAACCAGATTTACCAGCTGGCCACCCTCTTCGCATTTAAAAATAACCCTTCCAGACTAACACCAAAATGCACATTTGGACGATTTGTGCTGACCATATAATGTGCACATTTTGTTTCTAGTCTGAAAAGGTATTACACAGTAAAACCGCTGCATACCATAAAGATAAATAGTGTGGATAAATGCCCGTTGCAAACTTCTCTTAGAATGCGCATTCTAGGTCTGATAACTACAGACCCAATGAACATTATGAGGACTATCGTCTGATCATACAACACAACAAGGTACAGCACATTGTTACAAGGACAACACTTGAATTCTTACACTACCAGAGTGCATTCGTAGCATCGAATAATTGCGGATGCATATCCTAAAATATTATATCCGTAGCCTAACAACTGTCATCGTGAGGTACACGAAATCGCTTCCTTTCAGACACAGAGTGAATTGATGTGCTCTGCAGCACTTTGATGGGCATCATTGGTGGTAGTCTGAAAAGGGCATAATTATCAGTGGTGTTGTCATGGTGGTGTCGTCATGGTGATGTAATTACAGTTCACCCATTGGTCATTTAAGTCTCTACTGTCTCCAGCCCCCTCCCCTTCACACCGCGAGGGTGGGAATGTATTGTATCGATCCACTGAACAAGGAATAATTGCATTAATGAGGGAAAATTGACCATGATTAAACAATTAAAAAAGAGGCGCGCAAAAACCGTTCTCCTTGACACTTTCTTTATCTGGCATATCGATTGGCTGTTCCCGGTGAAGTACGCCCTCCCCCTGGAGACAAAGATCGATGCGCTCAGATCAATATTTAATCATATTCTGGAGTTTTTTCTTTGCTGCCCGGATTTCTACAATTTGGAGAAAGGGTCCTGTATGGCCTATATCGGCAGCTGATAAGGTGTGTGGGGAAAGTGGGGCGTCAAGGGCTGGGGTGGGGATGGGGGAGACTCAAGACACACATTCAGATTAGGAAAAAACAACATATAATATTTGGTCAGCAAGAAACAGTTCATGTTGTGTTTCTTTTGTTCTGCAATGGGAACAGTTTTTGATTGACATAATGATATTACATTTTATGTGGAGTGTTTTACATACATCAACGGAACAGATTTAAGATGCAATTATTTTTCTTCTAACTTATCATCTGAACAATGGTGATATTGATCAACACACCCTAATCATCTTTGTTACATCATAGTAATACTTTTTAAATTGATCAATCATACTAAATTCGACTTAGAAGGAATGTAGTGTCGTTGTCTTTCTTGTGGGGGAGTTTTATTGAGAGAAGGTTAAATTTCGAAAACAATTCACCCTGACTGAGCGAGTCCTGTTGTAGTTTTTGGGTTCACTAAAAGGGAGGGTCCACATGGACCCGCCCTTGGATAAACTTTGTCCGGTACTAAGTAGTCAATAAATGTACTTCTCATGAGAAATATCCAGACAATCCAGATAATAATCATTGTGCGGAGATGTCCAGCTTCATATTTAGGAAAAACGTGTGCATTTTAGCCTTGAGACCCCCACAAAGGCCTGGATTGGGGCTCGTTGGGGCGGAATGGGATGCTTGTATCGGGGTTCAGGGCTACTTTGATGTTACCTCGGAAGGGTTGAAGCACAGTGTGAAGGCTGAAACCCACTCTGTGGCATTTCCTTCCTCCTGGTGACTTGCACCTTTTAAAAAAAAGCATCTTTTTGTCTTTGTAATCTGTTATTTTATTCATGTGATCGTCGGTGGGGCTAAGTTTTTATCATCCCAACGTTGACTGATACTATTTGTCTCAACATAAAAGTATGTAAAGAGCGGTAAAAGTATGATGTGTGATCAGTTATGATTACAGTGGCATTAAATCTAATTCCCTGTTAAGAATTAGCACTTATAGCTAATACCTCTACTAATTCCCATTCTAAAGTTATTTTGCAAATTGTTTTCGACTTTAGCTTTACAGAGATAGCCAGCGTGTATTCATACTTCGGTTTGATTCCTCTACTACATTCAAAAAAGTGATAAATGTGATATTTCAAACTAAAGTTTTAATGCATGTCTGAACCCCAAATCACAAAAGAATAGGTTCAACAATTTGATGTAAATGATCTTTTATTTTCTATAGTATTGTACATTGTCTTTTATATAAAGAATTCAATGTTTATGTGTTGATTTACAAACGTTATATTGGCCTATAATCAATTGATTTAGGCATCTCAGATGTAAAATGAAATTTAGTATCTGTACTAATTTTATATCTGAATAAACGAATGAATCCAAAAAAAATAAATAAAAAAAAGGTCTAGACCCTTAAAATCGACAGTGTGACAAAGCTTTTTCTTGAATTCGATTGCTGTTTTTAAGAGACAAAGACACACGACACACGCACACACACACACACACACACACACACACACGTATATGTCTATAGACACTTTTTAAATACACACGACATAAGGACGCCCACCCCCCCCCCCCCCCATGCAGAGCCCCAGAAGAAACAGATTGGAATAAATTTGAGCTGCTGTATACGCTATTGTCAGAGATCTCATATTGAAAGTAATTCATCCAGATGCAGATCTCATTTTCCTGGCAAATATTTATAATGGCAACTGATATTGCATGCTTTTTTTAGCCTTTGCAGTCGAGGCAACACCTGCCGTAAATATATTTGCTCATTGGGGGGAATTTGATAAGTCACAAGACTTATCAAAGTAGTGTAGCATTGTTATTATAGATATGGGAATTGAAAAAGATAATTGTATAAAAAAAAACAAGGAATTGTCTATTTTGTGGTCCGTTCAGGGTTCAATAAATGCTATATTCCACAAGGCGATGGGAAACATTAGCAGTGCTATTTTTGTGCCACCGCAAGTGTTTTGTGTTCAGATACCAACATTTTGGTATCTACCAACACAAGCATTGCAGAGAAAAACCTTAGAAAATCACTTGCGTTGGGTAAATGCAAGTGCCAACACAAATAAATTCCTATATTGCCTCATTTTGCTTGCCTCAGTAGAAAGTGCTACAAGCAAATTGCCCAAAGCAGGCTAAACACCGGACAGTGGAATATTGGCTTAAAGTGATGTGTGTAAGGTTCAAACCTTCCCTTGAAGCACTAATATTGGGTTAAAGGAATCATATTAACAACGATTCTAGGACAATCACCCCTGGGACAACTACCCCTGGGACAACTACCCTGGGGACAACTACCCCCTAGGACAACTACCCCTTAGGACTACTACCCCCTAGGACTATTACCCCCATAGGACAATTACCCCTGGGAGAACTACCCCTTAGGACAACTACCCCTTAGGACAATTACCCCTATGGGTAGGACAATTACCCCTATAGGACAACTACCCCATTAGGACAACTACCCCTCTAGATAGGACAATTACCCTTATAAGTAGGACAATAACCCCTTTAGGACAACTACCCCTATGATAGGACAACTACCCCCCTTGATAGGACAATTACCCCCATTGGTAGGAGAACTACCCCTATGATAGGACAACTACCCCTATAATAGGACAACCACCCCCCTTGGTAGGACCTGCCCTGGGTGTCCAGGGCCAGGAAATTAAAGGAGGGGTAGGCCTCCAGGGCTGGGCAAATGAGGGGGAAGGCCATGGGGAGCTGCCCTGGGTGTCCATAGAAGGAGGGTAATCATCTTATCATAGGATTAGTTGTTCTATCAATGGGGGTAGCTGTCTTATCAAAGGGGGGTAGTTGTGCTATTTCGTACAAACCCCCCCTTGGACGAACCCTCCTTTAAAATATGACTCATATGGTCCCTACAGATAAAAGAAATATACATATATTTTAGCCCCTAATTCAAAAAACAACCCCCCCCTCTGAAAAAATCCATTAGTCATCAAAACGAACCCCCCTCTCAAAAAAGCTGGCTACGGGCCTGCTACTGCAGTGTATTTTATCCGCAGAGAATTGTTCTCATCATTAAATGTATCCTTCCACCAAGGTCTCCCACTAAATTTCTAAAAATCACCCCTAAATTAGAGATCGATCCAGGGCTTATAACACCTTCCTCACCCCCTTCTCCCACCCCAGCCACCTGCATAACCATGAACGCTAATTCATGCTAATTGAGATATCGGCCGACTGCCTTAAGGAGAGTCACTTTTTGCCTCCCGGGAAAAAGGTGACTGCTGCAGGGATGATGGAGGGAGGAGAAGAATCTATACAGGGAGAAATGTAATCATGCTGCTTAGAGGGGGAGTCGGAGCCTAGTCGTGGCAGTAATCATTGGAGTCGGCCAGCGCTGGAGGCTTACCTGGGATGGCCTTTTCTACCACCACCTCAGGCAGGGTTAGAACGTGCCGAAAGTAAAGCCCCAGACCCACTAGGGGATTTTGACAAAGTTGGTGAGTGGGTCAGGGTCATTTTCACGGCAAAAACAGGTTGGGACCAATTCTGTCTTTGGTGATTGTATCTATGAGATGAAGGTGACAGGGCAGAAAACAGCAAGGGATCAAAACCTGGAAATCATTTTTGCTGTACCTCATCCCTTAGGGAACCCAGCACCAACCGGGAATTGAACCGAAAGAACCACTTGGTCAGTGCTGGGTGCCCCCTATCATCGTCTTATACAATCAGCAGGGGCTACTGGGGCCTATATTCTTCCCCGGAACCCCGAAGGGGTGACCAAGTTGGTTGACTGATGAGCACTAAAATCAGCCGATTCTACAAGAATGATTGACCAGCACCGTTTCATATTTTATCATGTAGATTTCAATATTGCATACTGATTGGTGATTTGATTTATTGCAAACATTGGCTGATTATTCTGGTAAAATTGGTCGATTCAATTCCAGTCACACGGTGTGAAATTATATCACATAGAAATACAACTTCATCATCTAGAAGATCTTTAAGGTAAAGGGGTTCTAATACACTCTGGTGCACGTTTTAGTATTTGAGTTTCAGAGTATTTCTAAAAATTATATAGCAAGTACCATTTTGTTCTCCATAGCAGAAAGAAGATGGAAAAGAGGGAACGTTCTGGGAAGTAGCCCCATAAGCGAAACGACTCTCACCCTATGAGAAATGGTACTACAGGCCCCTCCAGGGTAGATCTATATGTGTTTCTGCTAAAATGTTACCTGGTGCAATTTGGAGACAGTAAACGTGTGTGACACTATGGATGTAACCATAATTCAATCTAACCACAATGTTCATTTTTCCTTTTCCATTAGGTTTACACGCATGATACTTACATAATTGCAAAATTAGTATTATTAAGTATAGAAACTGGTTAGTCTTAAATATTCTTGCCATTGCTTATAAACTCAATGACATAATTACAGGCAAAAAATGTGTATTTTTTTGCCTTTATCTGATCGGATAATAGACTCAAGATCGTTCAGTTGAGTCATAAGCTATGTCACATAATAGGGACTGGGCCTCAAAAACTACTTGAGACTGAAGACTATCCAGGATTAATGCCAGCCAAGAATTGGAAATTGCTCTTCAAACTGTTTAGGACTCAATAATGTACAGTTTTAGATCTTTATCTTCTCAAGATTAGAGAGCAGACTGATCATTTTTGAGAAAACATGAAATTCCAGTTTTAACCTATGACCTATAACATGTCAAGACTATCTGAATTCTCACTCAACTCAACAGTGTAGTTGACTTCAGTCTGTATATTTTTTTATATCCAGGCTTTAATGATATTTTGACGTGTTTTGAAAAACTAAACAATCGATCTCAAATTGATAGGAGGATGGATAGGTGGGTATGGCTTTAACAAATAGAATAACCTCTAGCACCATGCAAAAATGATGTACAATAGTGCTCATGCACACATTCCGCATATTATGGATATGAAGAAAATCTAATGCCAAGGGATCCAAACATGGCCCGCGATAGCCACAGGGAGCAAAAAAAAAGAAGGGTGGAATGATTTGCAAAGAAGCCTAATAAGCGAAAGATTCTGGTTGCTTCAGGAATGGGCCCTCAAGTCTGTGTATGGCCTCTCCCAGGTAAATGTGTGTGCCTGTGGGGAGATCGGAGGCCGGGGGCAGGTCGGGGGAGATAAGAAACCCACGGAATGTCACTCAGGTTATCAGGGATGTGGGCGAGAGTCTAAGGGCGGTTTCAACATAACGTCTAAACCCTGGCAACTACCCAGGCAAGCATGGAATGTTATTATAGTGTTGCAGTAACGTTCTGTTAAGTCCTGTTTTGGTTCTTGTTATGTTCTTTTAATGGTACCTAATAGCATCTCTAGAACCTATCATTTGAATGTTGCACTGTGATATTATTGTAACATTCTGACTACAATTTTCATTGAAAAATAACTTTATTAAACATTCTGTATTGGTAAGGTTTCAACTTCACTAAAAAGTAGTATCATTGTAACACTATGTTTTGGTGAAGTAAAATAAAGTAACTGTAACATGAAAATTAAGCAAGTGACAGACTGACCAAAAACTTATGGTTGCAGAATGTGCCTATTATGTTGTGGGTTGCCTGGGAAGTGCTTGCTAATGGCTGACAAGCGTTAGCCATTTTTGTTGCCTCTAACCAGTACTTTTGGCACTGCAGGAGTGGCCATTTTGAAAGGGTTAAAACATGTGAGCCGCCAATGAGCACAAGGTTTAGTCAGCACACGGAAACCCCCTTTAAAGGTACAGCGAATAACCTCAGATTTAGGGATCAACTGGTACTAATAGAAGGGGGATGTCAATGTAATAGCATAGCGAATTGTACATTCATACCTAGTAGCCAACAATGTATTTTTATGAGCATCTCTATTTACCCTGGGGTGAGTAGGATTGCTCCTGTCTTCCCTCACCTCCAGCCAGTCTTCAGATTATGCTACCCATGCAGGTTCCACCAACTTGTTTGGTTATACCTTGTTCAAACTGATTTTAAGGATTCGAAATACAGAAATGTTGCTTCTTCTTGGGCCTTAAATGAAACATTAAATCAGCCAAATGGACATTTTAGAATGACTTTCCATTACAATAATTATTAATAGGTTCATAATAAAGTGGCTTCACAAACTAGTTCTGGATACATATACAATGTACTTCCTGTGTCTATAATTGGCTGAATCGGGACCCTCATTGTCTGTATACCACCATCTAAACACACACACACACACACACACACACACACACACACACACACAAGGTACACATGCACTAACACACACACACATTTTATATATTCATACATGTATATATCTCTGAGTGTATGTATTTTGGTGGTATCACTTCCCCAGTTAAATTTTCTCACTGAGTATCCCAAGGGTATATTTGTCTCAAGGACTGACACAAGATCCAGAAACATGAGATGGCCTTTGGGAGTTTATGCAGTGTTTCAGACCAATTGAGGCAGTTTTAAGTGAAATGTGAAGTAATGCCACCAGATGATGCCTTGCCGTGTGAATTAAGTTTTGGCATCTTGGGGAATCCTGAAGCCCAATGCCGACTAGCCTGAATCAATGTACAAATCAGCATACAAATTGGCCAACCACTACCGAATGAATCGGATACAGCCAATTCTTCCAACTACGGATAGCCATTTTCTTGAATCCTACCTGCAGGTTAGCCTAGAACAGAATGGATGCTGGGTAATATGTCAACATAACTCAAGGTTTTAGCATAGAAATTTTCATGAATTGTGCAATTATTTGTAGATTACCATTGAGTAGAACTAGCAATCATTATTTTTTAAATTAGTACCAACATACATTTCTATTTCTTGAGTTGTTTGAAAAATAGTTCATTATAGATGGATTTATAGCAATTATTTCATTATTTTCTATAGTATTTCTTGGAGTTTTGTCGACAAAATCAGCCTAAATTAGCCTGCAGGTCCTTAAAATGCTGAAATTCAGCTATCTGTGGTAGAGAGAATTCTGTCCACCAATCAGTATACAATATTGACATACATGTTTGATATGAATCAGTGCTAAAATGGGCTGATCATTCAGGTAGAATTGGCCAATTTTAACACCGATCAGTCCACCGACTTGGTCAAAAAGGCCTAGTTGGTTTGGGGCTTCAAGTTGATTCCCTCAGATCAAAGGTGCCCTCTCGCTCATCTCCAACAGAGGCAGTAATGATCCGCCCGGAGACAACAAACATTAATTTGAATGGTTAAAGAAACACCGAGCCTGTCATCACTTGGATGATGTATCACTCGGGTGTTTAGGATGTCCTGGGATGACAGGAAAAAAAAACCGTGAATTCATTTGAAAAAGAGCTGTCCTTGGTACAGGTGTGAATGTAACACATTTTGAAAAGGTCATTTAGAATATTAAAAGGGGGGATTTTATTTCATATTTTATTTTATAATCATATTTATCATTATATATACCAAGGATCTGTCTCAATAGAAAATGCTTAAGATAGATTGCCAAAATAATATTTGGACATGCAAGAATGAAATGATTAGACCCCTTCAAATAGATTCTCTTATGCATCCCTATGTTACTGCAGTAGCCAAAGGCTATACCCACCAGGAAAACACACAACATTTTTTTACTGTTGCAGTAACATTCTGTTAAGATCTGTTTTGGTTCTTGTTAAGTTATTTTGATGGCACCCAATAATGTCTCAAGAAACTAACATTGCCAATTCGCACTGTGATGTTATTGCAACACTCTTAGACTTATTACATTCTTCACATAAAGATAACATTGTTCTAGCTTTCTCTATCTGTAAGGTCTCAACTTCACTAAAATGTTATGTGATTATAACATTCTGTTTTGGTGAGTCTCAACCGTACATAAAATTAATAACATAGCTGTTACATGAAAATTGTGCAAGTAGCCTAACTGACTGACCAAAAAAGTATGGTCACAGAGCGTGCCTGTTACATTGCAGCTTGCCTGGGCTGTACCCGCTTGCTCGTGTATGGGTCATTGCCCTCTAATGGACCCATAGATAAAAGGTGCACTTTAAAAGCACGGGTTGGGACAAAGACATTACAGTTAGCCTGACGACTGTACCTCGTTTGGTATATCCTAAACAAGCTGTTAACTATAGCTCTGGTCGGCAAGGAAAAGCTCATTTTGTGATTCTTTTATTGTACATGAGAACATTTTGCAGTTTTAACTTGATAGTATATTTTCCATTTCAGGCCTATATGAAGTGTTGTACATCAGTATAACTATGCTGTCAGTACAATTTGCAAGTTTCATCAGAGCTACAGTTTGTTGAACAAGGAAAAGGTAAGCTTTCAGGAGCTTACAGAAAATGGTTTGTTTTTTGGACTGCTTCTTGTGTCCCAGATCTATAGTCCTCTGTAGTCGCTGTAGAGGTCAATGTCCTTTGAGGGACTTAATAAAATCAACACGGAGGACTTCAGCCCTGTATCCACTAGGACATTTGACCACGTCAGCTGACTGATCAGTGCTAAGATTGGCCAATTCTACCCGAATAATCAGACGATTCTAGCACTGATCAAACATTTACATTTCAAAATAGTGTCCTGATTGGTAATCTGAATCAGCACAAAAATCAGCCGATTCTTTACATAGTTGTCGGCTGATTAGTACGCTGATTTACCCAATGGGTATGGGGCTTCAGTTTCTGAGTACAAGCAGTAGTACTAGGATGGTACCAGAGAAAGGCGATTTGATGAGAAGGAGGTGCACTTTGTCATCTCTGAAAACCTTTGTTCCCACCTTGAGCGATAATATGATTAAGGCAAAACAGTCAGCTTTCAATAGCCCTCCCATGTACAAGCTACGAGAGGAGGTTTTGCCCGATGCCTCGACATGCACAGTGCCCCTAAAGGTCTATTCACATCTCCCGACACTTTCCTACCGACTAGTTTCCGATCACCTCCGACAGTTCCGCGACATTCCCGACAGCCTTAGGAAAGTCTCAACATTACAGGCACTTTTTCTTCAAATATGTAGGAAGGTGTGAATCTATTGGCTAATTGCAAGGTTTTAGGTTGTCCCGACAATTGGTATTGGGAGTCAGGATACAATCTTAAGATTGTTGGGAGTAACTTGCTACACTGTTACATCTTTCTGACACTTCTCTGTTGGAAAATTTGGTCATATTTCTTCTTATGATGGCAAGATTCTTCCCACTTTTATCTGATAGCCTTGATTACTATGGGGAAATCTTTGACAAATCTCTGACATAAAATCATAAAGAGGAGTTGGAAGGAACTTGTGCAGTGTGACCACGCCTTTTGGATCCTCTCATTTACATGAGAACGGACAACAGAAAATGGAATGAAATAATGGAACAGAATACCTTGGGCATAGCGCGAACAATGACATATAGTAATTTAGATTGGCATAAACCGTATCTTAACTGGTGGAACTCAGTCGTAGCATGAATCCTCTTAAGATTCTGTTCTATGTCGTAACCCTGGTGGTAATGGAAAGAGTCGTGAGGTGTGACGGGCCTCTCAGTGGGCAGAGGTTATCGGTCTCCCCGACAGGCCGATAGCTCATTGCTGTCTAGTCTTTGTTGGCGGATCAATAACTGTTGTCCACACAGACCCTCCACTCCCACCTCCCTTCTCCCCCTTACAGCCTCTTCTTGCTGGTCATGAGAGCCTCAAAGATGTGTTACCTTTTTTCCTTGCAAAGAGGTTGTTCTCTGACTGTGTATCAGGCAGTTACTTCATGTGACACGATCCTATTCGTGACGGTATGCAGAGGCAGATACGGGATTTCAAAATTAAAAAAAAGGGGGGACGGGGGTGGGGTGTTCGCATATAAGCTCAGTACTAAAACGTCGCAGATTCGCACATTCACATGCAGTACAAAATGCACATGTGCAGTACTTCTCTATGTGAAGTATATGTCTCCACCAAAAGGGGGGACGTGGAAATGAATGGCCCCCTAGACCCTCCTGGATCAACCCCTGTCATGTCATTTGTGGGAGCTGCCAACTGTTTTCTAGGTTTTTAAACGTGTCCATGGCAACACAAGAAAATAACATCATAGCAAGACCCGGTACCAGGCACTCCCAATCTTGTACTGTAGCCAGTTTAGAACCAATTCACAACAGAAAAATATGAGGTGTTCATGTTTTTTTCCAAAAGAATATTTGTTGTAATTCAAGAATGTCATTAATGTTCTTGTACACCTTCCTTGTCCCTAAAGGAGGTTGCATACTACACTGCCATTGGCACTACACCATCTACGGACATTTAATGATTTATGAACCAAGAAAAACAATAACAGAAACAATAGGGTTTTGCCACATGATGTAATCGCACAGTCAAGAAACGATCTCTTTGTGAGGAAGTCCTTTCTACAACAAGAATCATCTCAGCACTGTAACAGCCTAAAGACTACTTTTGAGCTGCAGCATGAAGTAATCTTATAATGCTGGTAGATAGGTAACGCCCTACATAGCAGAGTCAGTTCGAAAAGACTATCCTTTCTGGCGTGGAAGGCGATAAGGCCTCCAGGAAATGGTTGTGTTAAGGTAACAGGACGAACAAATTTGGGTAAGTGTGTCTAGTTTGGTTTTGCCTTTTCTTTTTACTTACCAAATGGACCCGGGAAATGTTGAACATAAAAGAATAATCTAAACATTATCTAAAACAATTTCTAGCATCTAAAATACATGCCCGTAGATCTAACTTTTAAAATTATCTAAAAAAAAATTAGGGTGGGGCGAAAAATGTAGGGTAGATCGGGTAACCTGAACACAATTATTCTATAGATCGGTCAGCAAGAAACAACTCATTTTGTGTTCCTTTAGTTGTGACATAGCGATAGTAAAGAGTTCTGTCTAGATATTATAAATGTTATTTCATTTGAAGGGTTGTACATCAACAGGATGCATATTGTCACTACACTTTGAATGTGTCATTAGAGTTACATTTTGGTGAATTTAGGAGAACATAGGAAAAAGACGTACTAACAGGAGGTGACAGAAAAGGTTTATTTTGGTTGTTTCTTGTATCCCAGATCTATAGGCCTAATAAACTGATTCGTCGCGGAGTGTGAGGGAGTGCTCCGCCTGGCGCGGTGGGAGTCAGGGCGGGGTTCGGGGTGGTGTGTGTGGTGTGGGTGACCAGGCCTAATCCCCGCCCTGTGTACAGACTCTAATCATGGCTGTCCTGACTTAATGCCCTCCCCAGGGATCTAACCTGGGACTGCGGCAGGCCGGGCCGAGGGTAAAGGCCCTATTACACTACATGGCATGAGCTGAGATATGACAATGAGTGACTGTAAATTACTGGATTAAGGATAATGCCCACTAACTAAACGAAACGTGGAAATGCCTTGTAATTTGGTACAATTGATCCCCTGGTGATGTAGAGCCAATATATGAAAAGAAAAGTGGGGGTCCTGGGGCTAATTTAAGAGCTATTAGATGATACCTCGGGACATTTTCAGAGAAAATCAGAAATTAAATACTCATGAAATTAAGTTACAAGATTTACATGTTATTAATGTTTCTTGCATGAAATGTATCAAGGAGGTGCTGTAGGTTTATTTTGTGGCTACATATTGCATTTGATATATATTTTACTTTAAGAAAAAGGTGTTAGCTGTCTGAGGAGGCTCTTTCTGAACCCCTTATTTAGACTAAAACCTGCTATAAAAAAAATTCTAAACATGGAACTTGTCTCAAAATCACTATATAAATACTTACATATGTTGTGAACACAAAACTAAAAAAATCAGCATAGGTCCCAGGGTGATCTACTGAGTTAGGTGAAGAAATATGTGTTACAAATAGGAAAAAACATTGTGTCTTTTTGGCATGTTTTGCAGTGCAGAGACAAAAAAGGATGCAAAATGAATAAATCACCAAGTAATTTTCAAAGCAGCCAAACTTGTTAACATATTAGAACACCAGTTTCCTTTATATCCTCAGCAATTAGCTTGTAAGGATGAAGTTTGTGAAAAAATGTGTTAAGTGACCAAGTGCCACTTTTTGCCCAACAAGCATTTATAATGCAAAAGGTATATTCCCTAAACCAATCAAATTTTGGTTCAAGTTTCCAAAACAGACTTTTTAGAATATGAATAACATTTTAGATCAAGTTTTAGGGCATTTCCCTATGCCCCAGGGGGATTTTACAGTATTCACCACTAGGGGGAAGCACTAGTTTGTGGGCATTATCCTTAAAAGAAGGATACACTTTCTTTCCAATATTTATAGATGATGTAACAAATAATATTGATGAAGAGAGAAAGTCTAACAAAAAAACTATATAGACAGACTAGTTTACAGATGAAAACCCAAACAATAAAATAACCAATTGCATCTTCCTTTTGCTATTTCGTTTTGTTTTTGACTGACCTATATCCTCCAATGCCCTCTACTCCCCTCGTAGCCTATACGCCCCTCAAATGACCTATATGACCATCATTTGGATCAACCCCTCCAATGCCCTCTCAGCTTCTCACATGATTTCTACATCAATACAATCACCTATACATCCCTACAATAGTATATATATGCCGTTCAATGGCATCTAGGCCCCTTCAATGACCTTTACACTTGCCCAATGACCCCTAAATCCCTCCAATGATCGCTATGTTCCACCCTTGGCCTAACCGTCCCTTCAATGACCTCTACGTCCCTCCAGTTACCCCTAAATCCCTCCAATGACCTCTATGTTCCACCCTTGGCCTAAACGTCCCTGCAATGACCTCTACGTCCCTCCAGTTACCCCTAAATCCCTCCAATGATCTATACGCCCCCCGCAATGACGTCTGTATCCCTCCAATGGCCTCTACTTCCATCCAATGACCTTTACACCCTTCAAATGACCTCTTCGGTCTTGCCAATGACATCTAAGTCGCTCCAATGACCTCCACTTCCATCCTACGCCCCTCCCATGATCTATACGCACCTCCCTCCAATGACCTCAAAGCCCTTCCAATGACCTCTGCACCCCCTATGACCTCTACGTCCCTCCAATGGCTTATATGCCCCTCAATGGGATCTAGGCCTATGCCCCTTCAATGACCTTAACACCATTCAATATGTATTGCAGCTTTCAATAAACTAACGAAAATGACAACTACGTCCCCCAAATGATGCCTATGCCTCTCCGATGACCTCTCCGTCAATCCAATAATCTCTACACCCCTCCAGTGACCTCTACATTCCACCCTCGGCCTTGACGTCCCTCCCATGGCCTGTTCGTCATTCCCATACCTATACATCCCGCCATAAATCTCTAATCATCCCTCTGATAGCATATATCTCCCCAGAGCCTAATACGTCCCTCTCATATCCCTACATCCCCGCCGTTGACTGTACATCTCTCTTTTGGCCCATGGATGCGTTTCTGTTGTTGCACATACGTCCTTCCCTTTGTGTGTTTGTATATTATATATATATAATACAGTTGTCCTTATATATATATATATATATATATATATATATATATATATATAAGGACAATTGTATGTATTCAGCTGTGTGTATTCAGGAGCGGATTCAGGGGGATCAAGGGGGTTCTGAACCCCAGCCACCCTTTTTGGTTGGGACTTAAACTTGAGAAAAAGTAAAAACAGAAACGTTGCATGTGAAAGATTTAGTACTGAGCCGATATATGCAGACTCCCTTTCCTAAAGCCTGCATCCGCCACTAATAATTTCCTCTACATCCGTCTTGTATAGTTAATACATTTTCCCGCTGCCTCAAGGTCTTTTTGTGGTTTGCACGTCTGCTCGAGGTTTCAGTGGGGCTATTGAAATATTGCGCTCAACCCTAGACTTGAATGCCTCCATTCCATCACATCAGCCTCAACATTAACCATGAGCAGACCTTGGAATTCCCTCTTATGAAGCAATCATTGACTATTAATCAAGCGCTCATGTGTTATTGCAGTCACAATTAGAAGGCGTCCGTGACGTCACCGGCAGCAGGTGTGGGATTAGGTTGTCAGCGCGGAGTGATACATCGCCTCAAACATGACGACCGCCGGCGGAGTAATCCGCTTGATAAATCTCTGCGTGCTGCGGCAAACAGTGCATCTAAATATGGGGCAGCTGGCGGAGCAATTTATTTCTGGTAGCGGAGAATAGATGAGTTTTCATACCACACCAGCTATACTGGCGACTAAGCGCATGATGTGAATCTGAGATCCGACAAATACTACTTCCTTTCTCGATGAATTAAGGAAAGTGATTTACAAATAAGCATAACAGTATAACAAAACAGATGTATTAAAAGGATATAAGATTATTTCAATATCAAATGGTAATGGTAAACCCTACAAATATAAAATCGCGTGTGTGTTTGTGTGTCGACGTGTGTTTTTTTTTTTTTATAGATAACACTCGTTATGTTGATTTTCATGAGATCAATTTTAACATTCAATGTTAAAGGTAAATACAACAGATACAAAAACGTGTGTGTGTGTTTGTGTATTAATGTGTGTATATACGAATTAGTTTATACAGGCTTATATTCATAATGTATATCTTTGTCCAAGTTTTATTTTTGACAAAATTAAGAAATCAACCTACTGTCAGTGCTGTGTAGTGCACTTATTGGCCTGAAGAGGGCGCACCCAACTGTGCTGCACTTAGATCCCATTATCTCATGACAGCCGCCTCTCAGCGGCAGGACCGAATGTAAGCGAAATATTCCAGGGGCGGCTACAGGATTGTGGAAGGGTCTTCCGGATATAGGTTAAGTACTAAAATGTTGTGTATTTGCATGTGAATTCTTTTTTTCATGAAGTAAATGTCTCCATAAAAAGAGAGTGAGGGGGGATCAGGACCCCCGGGATATCCTCCCCTTACTCCGCCCGGGATTTCTATTTAAGAAAATATTGTGATGACACAATTGTCAAATTGAAATAACAGGGAGCTAGACAAACGCATCTAAGGTAATCTTTTAAAGCTTTCGTATGATGTCTTACTACGTACTCTTTTTGGGCATATAAACATTTAGGAACGATTATGTACAAACACAAACTATAGCTAAAACAAAAACAAACTTGAGGTACTCTACAGAAGCTTTCATGAATATAAAACTCTCAGTCCGAACAAATTACTTATACACATTGTTGGTACATATTCATACTTTCTACAAGTCATGTACAAAAATGATAATTCGACACATCACTTTATATGACTTTGACAATTGATTATCATAACGTCTGGAAGATCAGACTTATCTGAAGATGAGCAAATACCAGAAATTATCCCGAAACGAATTCTGCGACCAGCATTTTGTACCCCATAGTGTCCCCCCATAACGGGCACAAAACCCATCCCCACTAAGGGGTTAAGTCCTCCAGCACCACTGCACCCACTCTTTTTGGTCCTGAGCAGATTTTCCTTATTACCCGTCTTAACTTCATGCGTGCTTAAAGGTGGCATTACATTCAACAACATGAACTGTGATACGACAATGTTGCAGAGAAATCACATACATTAGAGACCACATTCTTTGTTACACAAGTGTGAAATACTCCAAATTGCCAATTTCAAGAATATATATAATTCCTGCATATGACTTTTCTGTAATGTCATCATAACGAGTTGATGTTGTAGCTCAAAGTTGTGTAGTGTGATAGGGCCTTTATGTAGGTGCTGAGTTGTTATCAAACGACGGGACTAGGGTGTATATATGTGTGAGCGCACCAGCAATGCCCTTCTTGTTCCACCTTTTATTTTTTACGGACCTTCTGACAGATGGCCTGTTGGCACAACGGCCTCTCAGTTTTCAGCAAGCAATCTGTGCGGATCTTCTTGCCCACTACAGTATATATATATATATATATATATATATATATATATATATATATATATATGGGTGATTCAGTGTGAGGTGTTTTAGGTGCATTAAGTGTTATAGCAGGACTAATTTTTAGGGCTATATCTGGATTGTCGACATCGGTGTTAGCGAGTATTGTAACCCCAAGTAGGAGGTAGACACTTAAAATCAATTATAGGCGTACTGCCCATACAGTCTTGTGGGAAATTAATCAGGGCAGTTCAAATCTAGCAGTAACTGGGTGATAATATAAGGTAGGCAGTGGTCTCAGACACAAGGGCGGTCTAGAAGGTCCATTACAGTGGCGGGGAAGACAATCTGTGTTGTACCAACGAGTATACATAGAAGCTTTTATGTATACTCGTTGGTTGTACATAGACGGATAGCAGACACGGGTATAATAGTATGGGCTCATGTGGCGTATGGGGCTATTGTTTTCCTTGAGTAATGTTTGGTCGAATCTTAAGATAAATTCTCTCGGACTAGAAGTCAATCAGGATATACAGATAAGGGCAAACAAGTTTAAAATAAGGACTGGGTGTACGACCTGGTGAAGGTTCAGTGTTTACTGAGTAATTTTTCAAAGGTCTTCAGAGAGAGAACGTCTGGGGAGCGGGGGCAATGCCCCTAATGTTGCGGTTTGCTGACCAACGAAAGGTCAGCAGGCTGAATCTTTAGAAGGGGATAGGAAAACCGGTCCTTAAGGACTATCTGCACAGCCTCCCCCCGCGACCCACAGACACACACATAGACATATATAGGATGTATCTCTATGACAACTGGAGAAGTCAGGAACTGGTCACTCCAAGACTTTTTCAATAAGCTGTCAACACAAAATTACAAGAAGCAAGGCACAAACTACACCAATCTAAACTAGACGGCGGTCAGCTCGGCCACAGTAAATTATTTTCCTTAGGGACAGCCTACCCGCTTGTATACAGGCACAGACTGGAGCAGGCGGGAGCTGGTCATTCCAAGATTTCTGCAATAATGTGAAACATATGAAGCAAGGCAAAAAATCTAAACTAGACGTTGGTCATTTCGACCTGCCCCGTGTGACGGGGCAGACTGAGGTGTAATTGGCTCTAAGTGGTGCCCAGTTACGACCAGAGAGGGCCCCTTTAAGTGCTGCCCCCTGCCGGGTACCTCCTCACGTCACGTGACAGGTCACGTGGTCATGTCTGTGGGTTCTGAGATGACGTCATAGGTCAGGTGGTAACGACAAGCTTCAGGGGTTGGATTCGGAGATTTTCAAAGAGGGCAGGGCAACCTAATGCACTATTTCCCATATTTTTCACATCATAGATTTGACTATAGATCTGGTCAGCAAGAAACATTTCATTTTGTGGTCCTTTTATTGTGACATACTGATAGTAATTGCTAGATATCATAAATGTTATTTATATGAAGTGTTGTACATTAACAGGACACATATTGTCTTTACACTTTGAATGTACCACTAGAGTTGCATTTTGGCGAGTTTACGAGAACATAGAAAAAGATGAACTAACTAAACAGGAGCTCGAGGTAACAGAAAATGTTCAAGATTTCGAGTTGTTTCTTATGTCCCAGACTTTTAGAGAATAGGAGTCGGATGACCTTAAATCCTTAAATCTGAACTTGATATGGTCACACACCAGGTGAGGGATTCATGTCAAAAGACATTAAAAGTTTAGCCTTATGCAAACAAGAATAAGGGCCATGTCAATGGCATAAGTCTCATGTCAACAGGAATAAGGGTCTTGTCAATGGCATGAGGATCATGTCAACAAGAATGAAGGCGAAACAGAAACATTAGGATACTAATATAAACGGGAATATTTGTAATCTCCATAATATAAACTTAAAGGCTTATATTAAACAGGAATATTTCCATGCCAATGGCACAAGGGTCATGAAATAGGAATGATGGACATGGTAATTATATAAGGGTCATATCAATGAGAATGAAAGTAACCTCAAAAACATAAGGATTATGCAAACAGGTATTAAAGCTCATGTCAATGACATAAGACCAATACCAACGAAATTAATTGTCATGACATATGGATCATATCGACATGAAATAATTGTATTTAAATGACACATGAATATTGCTCAGAACAAAGGTACTGCCACTGACAAAAGGCTCATGTCAACGGGAACAAGGGTGTAAAAAAAGACATGATGGTCATGTCACAGACCGGGGATATACGTGACATAATCCGTATGGCACATTACCGTCATGTAGGGCTCTCCAATGTTACTTTAGGAAACCGCTTTGTCATGTAAGTTCCAAGGTCACGGGGGACAGAATGAATGCCTTCACTGCCTATACAACTGCCACAAAGTCATGTCAGTGGGTAAAAGCCCATAGGACAGATATGGGTCAAGGTTATGTCGCTCTGACAGGGTTATGTCATAGGTCAATGTTACCCGAGTTACTAAAACACGTGCTGACATGCGTTTTTCTGGGAGTATAAATAAACGGTAGAGACCTGGAACACAAGAACCCACTCAAAAACCTGAACGTTATCTGTCAGCCCCTGACAAGCTGGTGGTACACACAATGTACACTAACAATACGTGTTTTGCTTATGTACTTTATGTAGGATGAATCATGTGAAGTAAAAAGAATGTAAAGTTTAAAAATCCAATGAGAAAATATGAAAGGTACTTGAAAAGTCCTTTGGCACGTGGTATTTCGCTGTGGGAGCAATTGTCCCAAGAAGAGCAAAGAGCTTTGACCAAAGTGAAGTTTAAGGGTATGATAAAAAAAAACAGGGTATTCCGATCAAAAAGAATACTCTAAGCAACTGGTTATGATGCATGATGGAAACCAAGATCTTGACATGGAACAAACTAAATGAGACTTTATGCATATCACATTATGTTACTTTTTCTAATGTCACATAAATATCATTTTCAAATTGATCAACTAGAAGACCATGTATGTAATAAGCGTGAAGTTGACAATAAATGATTAAAAAAAAAATCCGGTCAAATACGTATTCCTATTCCACAAGTAAGAGACCAAAACATTAGCTGTTTCTAGTTGACTTGCGTCACACAGGATTGCACCATTTACTGCTTCTGACTGCACATTTTATAATTATCGAAGGTGAATTTGTTTGTATTATGAATATTCTTTGCAATCTTACACAATTTAGAATTCGCGGTTTTGGACTTCAACCATGATTGAGAAAAAGGAAAAAGAGGTCTGTATGGTTGTAGGCAAGGTGGGAATCCAATACCTAGTCCGGTGGTCGTCGACTCAAACATCGGGGGATGATGGTGGGGGGTGGGGGGGGGGCGGTTCTGGCGGGGGGGTATATTCACTTTACTAAATCACATTCTCCGACGCCACGTCCAGACGCGAGACCTCGGCGAGATTGCATGGGAAACCACAAGATAGTCTCGCTGGGGCTGGTGCGACTCATCAAAAAAAGTCTGGTCAATTGGGGGATGCAGTTTCTATCTAGGAAACAAGGTGGTTAGAAAATAGAATAGACTAGTTTCCATCTAACGCCACCTAGTAGAGAAACTGGAGGTAAAGTGGAGTCAGATTGAGATAGATCTCTGCTGACTGAAAAGAGACCAGGGGCGGTGTCCATACACACAACGTCGCCTCAATAGGCTCCACCTTTATACGACATTGGCGAGTGTATTGAATCTAATATGTATACGCGCAATATAAGTAGTATTAGGAAATGTGAGTTCATAGATAGTGCTATTATTTGCTTATGATCCATTGTGTACGCGATGATTTGTGATTATATTAGTAGTACACCAAGAGCTTGTCGCGTAAATTGTAAAGGCGATATGTAGTAGTATATGGAAATGGGAATTTATAGATGGCTTGATTATTGTCACGTAGTTCGTATTATAAAGGCGACATCGTGTACACATGCCTCTAGTGCAAAGACGTCGCATACACAACATTGCGTGTATAGCTGGTTAGAGACAGGCGGATCCATCATGCGGCGAAACACGGAGCATTAGGTTGTATCTTTGTATACAGTTTTAACGCATCTAAAAGCAGTGTGGATTCTGGTCTTAAAATTGAAATTGCGTTTAGCCTAAATCCTAAATATCAGAAAATCCTTCTCAAAACGCTTCAACATGTTGCGCTAGCAGTGAGCGATGGTACACCCAACACAGTGCAGAAAGGGGGTCTGACAATCGAGGTTGGGTTTGGAGATGGGAGCTGGGTGTGGGGGTCATGGAGGTGAGGGCAGAGGTCATCCAGAGGTCATTAGGAGGTCAGCGCCCTCCTGACCAGCGCCCATCTCGGTCGGAGACATCCCGACGTGGCCGTCAGAGTACGGCCCCTTATAACCTTATACCAGCCTTAATGAAGTCTGACATTCCAGGGTCGGCGTCCGACCGTACGGGCAGCGTCCCTTGTCTGCGCATGCGCGTTAGGATACAGGAGGAAGTGGACTGGTCGCGCCGCCTAGCGAGCGGGAGGGGGATTAAATCAGCATTCGCCGTTTATGAGGAAATTGAATCAACCGACGACAAGTCCCGGATGCAGGCTGGTAGCGGGCGTGTTGTCTAATGTAACAACCATGTCTGAGGGAACCAGCGAACGTCCGTCCTTGACCCGCCGGTGACCTTGACGTGACCTTACACGACTGACCCCCACGTGCTAATGGCGACGTGGAGTTAGCAGTAAGGGGGGGGGGGCATGGTGTTCACAAAGCAGATTGTCTGTCATTCAGTGGCGGATTTAAAGCGCGGGGAGCGTCCCCCTATCTTTGGCCAAATATGTTTTAATATAAAACTCCCGGCCCCGGAGAAACTTCCGGAAAATTTGACATTAGGGCGCCCCCTTTTGAAGAATCTCTGGATCGGCCCCTGATATCTATGGCTGTCATGCCCATTGACTCTCTTTGTTTGAGACTTGATAGCCACAGATCCCGCAGACCTACACTATTCCCTCTAAAGTCCCTCTAAATGGGGGATCAACTCCTATAGCAGTTGGCATGACAACAGGACTTTGCCCACTCAGTGAAGGCGTCTAAGATGGCCGCTGGGGGATGATGGGGGGAGATTGAGATAGTTAATAATGAATGACCAGCCTGAGCGGGGGCCGGGCCGGGGAGCCGCCCGGTAATAGAGAATCAACCTGGGGAACTAAGGCTTTAGTGACGGCTTAACTCGACCCGACATAGCTGAGATTTTGTAAATCCCAGCTGGGACATATGTCATTTATTTACTTCGACTGCAGTGTAAAAATAACTCTTATTTACTTACTTATCTCAGCATCTAATGTATTTACCGAGTGATAAAGACTCAGACTAATATTGAAGCGTGTAGTGTCACAATGACTGTTTTTAAAAGAAATTTACAATTATATTTTACAGATAAAGGTATACCAATACTTGTATATTAAATACATTTCGACATAAATAAATCACTGTTTCTAGATCCAACAGGATCCAACAGACAATTTATGAATCCGCACCATAATCGTGTGCCCAGCCGATAAGCGACATGACGGTCACGTTACAAACGTTCTAATAACGTTCTGTGACGTTCCCAAAAACGTTTTTCATCGTCACACCCTTGGTTTATTGGGTTGAATTTAATATTAATATATTTGCTAATATTAATATGTGCTGACAAATGACATTCATATTCACTGTTCTGAGACATGAAGGATGAAGGTATAGGCCCCTATTCTTTCTAGAGATAAAGATATTCTCAGAGGACTCCCTCCTTTGTTCCTGATATTTCAGTTTGGGGGCCTAGGTACTGGCTGCACGATTATGGCGGTGGGTGGGGGTTGGGGTAGGTCGGGTAGACTGTATAGAAAACTGCCCCCGGTCAGTATATATACCGGCAGCGTGGGGGCACGGGGCGGGCACGGGGCATTATAGTGAGTGCTGGGGGGAAACTTCAATGAAGTGTGCGCCTACCCAGACTGTAAAGTGGGGTTAAGCGGCCCGCCCCGCGCCTCATTAATAAGCACGTAGGGGGCCCTCAGGGTGGGCGATAAAGAGGGTAGCTGCAGGAGTGTCTCTACTTATGTTCAGATGCCGCTCACAAAAGGACAGACAAATTACTAGATTTCATCGACGTTGTTATATCAGATTCTTTGTTAACACCCCAATTCTCGTGCATCAATTTGAATAAGAATAACATAAGCCTACACAAATATGGTGATTTGATAAATATAAGGAAGGAATCTATAGTTTCTAATCAAGGATAATATGTATGCTCCAAAGTGTACCTGAAGTGAACATACAACAGGCGGTTAAACCTTGTTTTCCTTTTATTTCACTATAGGCCTACCTATACTAGTTTGCATCTCAATTACGATGTCCAGTTTTTTTCCTGAATATCCAGATTGTAGGAGAACTTATATATAAATTGTTATGTGTATGCTAATAGATCTAACTAATGGATCACCGGTTGTTGACCACGTACCGATGAAGGCAGAAGACCAGAACATTTCCTCAAAGCAACCGAATGGGTAACCTGTAGACCCCCGTAGACTACTATCAAACCATAATGGTGTTGGAATAGAATGTCTTGAATGATACACTATGCAGTATAGGGATAATGGTATGCTAATATATTGCGTCGATGATACCAATCTGATCCAGGGGGCGGATCCCATGGAATTCTGGCGTTCCTGCTCTTCCCCCTCCCCCATTTTATGTAGATCTACTGAGGACCTCTTTCTCGAGTCCTGGATCCAACCCTGATATCCTTATCCTACCTTATCCACACCAGGTCTATAGACGCCCATTTGAGTGGCGTCCCACTTGCATCATAATGCCGAACCAATGCTTTGGGGGTATTGATTTGAATGGGGCTAGGCTTAAAGTGTTGGATTCAAGTCGTCCATGCAGGGGGATCTGTGGTGGGAGGGGGGGGGGGGGGGGTCGTCCAGGGGTACTGAAACCCCCCCCCCTTTTTTTTTTTTTTTTTGGTGAACACCTAAACTACAAACACAGGGGAAAGTGCTGTACGCATGCTTGTAAATGTTTCCCTTTTTAGTACTTAGCCAATATGCTTAGCCAACATACAACCCCTTTTCAGAAAATCTTGTATCTGCTTCTGCTGTGACAGGGTCCACTGCGCAGACTCAAGGGAAAGGTGTATACCCTTCCCACACCTGAGTGCCCCCACCCCCTGCAATCCCCCACTGGGTGTTAGATTGGCGGGCAGTAAGCTGTATCTGATGGCCAGCCTGATGGGACCCAATCGACCAGAATCATTTGTCGGCTGGAATAATTTGTCGGCCGGGGCGGGGCCCGTTCCGGGGCCCGCTGACAGCCGGCCAATTGGGCCCAGATGAAGCCGGTGTCCGGACAAAATGAGCTGAACACGGGCCCCGAGCCCGGCCGGCGTGAAATTCACAGGACTTAAGTCCCAGGACTTGATTCACAGTGAGCTAATTTATGGGCAATGCTGGGTGAATTTGACTGACTGAAAAAGATATGGCGGGAATTCCTCGTTTACAACCAGCAGTATAAAAGCGTCTGCCAACTGTTTCCGTAATTTTCCTTAGAAAATCGTCAGAAACGGAAATTCAATTAGACAAAGTTGCTGGTCAATAAACAGAATCTAAACTTAGGCTTAAGTTTACAACAGGCCGATTGCGTCCGAGGTGTAGTAAAACCTTCCCAATTTGACCTTGGCCATAGCTATCTAGATTAGCCAAATGAAGTTCATAGATTAGTTCTATTCTGGTTCAACTACACAGGAAAAGGGGTGTTAGTTTACAGAATTTGTAATAAAAAAACAAAAAAAGAAAGAAGATTTAGATCCTTGTCAAATACATTCTCAGGGTAAGGTGAGGGGCATGTGTTTCGAGCCAGCAAAAGATATGACGTTGTAGAATGTTCTAATCATGTCACAAAACGTCACATAACGTTATTATAAAGTGGCAGAACGTCACAGGTACGTCGGTCTTTGGGTGGGGAGGAATCCTCTCAAATTTCCCAAACACAAATTATAAGACACCAAAATATATAATTACAGTGTATTTTGTCAAAATATTCAATTGGAATCCCTTCAGTTTTGTTTGGAACTCCTTCAGATTTAATGGCTGGGTACACCCTTCTTGGAGTAGTGCCAGTACTGAGCCTGTCTGGTGTGAAATTCACCCGATCTAACTCTCGACTCTGGGCCTGAATGGTTCTGTAGGCTTTGGTAGAGTCTAGTCCCCGGGCCCTTGATAGGAAGGTTTTTTTTATGTTTACAACAGCAGATGTTTTTCATCTTAAGATAACCAAAACATTTTTTCCCAGAATCAAATGACACGTTTCATCATACACCCAGGATCTGATGAAAGGAATATATTTAACTGAGATTACTCAATGCTAAATTGTCCTTGTTCATTCTGCATTTGAAGTTTGAAGGAGGGATTTCGTTTTCAAATCTTGTTCTACTTACACTAGTACATGCTATTAGAAGGTGGTCCACAAATGCTGGACTAACTCAATATACATTTTCGCCAGCTTCTCATTTTAACGGGTTCAGGCAGTAAAGCACAATGGTTCTTCTTTTCTTCTTCTATCACTGACTGCACACAAGTGCACAATACTAAAGCTATGCCCAGGAGCTCAACATGTATTTGTGATTAAGGAAAATTATCATATTTTTAGTGCAAATGTGTTTTGTTCCTTTAGAATATATCAAATAATTTGCTGACATACTTTGTTATCCCCCCTTATAATGGATGTAGTTACTGTTACATAAGACTTACACCTCAAAAGTTCAATAAAATGAAAAAGTAATGTGATTAGGAGGAAAACAACCTTTCTTGGCCACTGAGTACCAGGCATAGGCTATTAGTGTAAACACCGTGCGCCAGCAGCATAGAAAGTTACCGGCATCCTACAATGATACCTATAGCTGGTACCCAGTGGCCCAGAAAATTCACTCTCATTCTCATTATTATCTCCCTATTCAGAAAACACTGTCTATGAGGTCTTTCCCTACAACATGTATTATATCCCTTGACCATTTCACGGCATTTCTCTATAGGTGAAAAGATGAATGAGTTTCTGTAGTCTGGAGGGAGCTATATTGAACCAACTAGTCTCGTCTTTTTTTTTTTACAACAATCTGGAAAATCAATATTCAACGGCAGCTCAAACCTGATCGTTATCAGCAGGTGTAGTGATAATTCACAGTTACTGTATCATCTACCTATTTGAAGGAAGGTAGTAATAAAATCAATTTGACTTGCATGTATTTAGACATTATTTTCAAGTAATATTTTTCGTATTCATAACGGCCCGTGTTCAACGGACATAAAGAAAGTGTCATTCTTTTGGTGACTCTTTTCCATGTTTTGCGCTTTTATCATTAAACCTTGTCAATTGCGTATGAAATGTGCGATTTGTGTATGAACCTTCAACATGTACACCTGTTGTAGTTTAAAAAAGTGTATTAGATATATGGGTCTTAACCATTAGTTAAAAGAAATATGGTATGTTGTAGTATACAAAAAGTGTGATTTGTGTAGGGTCTTTTCCATACCTTCACATAGTAGTGTATAAAAAGGGTGACTTGTGTATGGGACGTTTACCATATATACACCTAATATCTGATATCTGCATTTTCGGAAGCTATAATAGGTGTTATTATATATATATATATATATATATATATATATATATATATCAGTCTGTATTTGATCTATGTTCTTGTGAATAACATTTGCGTTCAAATATGACTCGTTTAATGTCAATAAAAATACTACTTCTACTACTACTACACCCTAAGCAGTGTATAAAAAGTGTAATTTGTGTATGGGCATTTTACCCTGCAGACTATAGGAAGCGTATTAAATGTGAAAAGTGTCTTGACCTTTGGACATGTAGTAGAATTTTCTTATAATTCAATTAAACCATTTTGTACGTTAACTTCTCCATAGGTCAGGATGGATATGAATTCATGATACTTTTATGATCCAACATTGTACAAACATACAAAAAGTGTTCTGTGACTCTGTGTTCTTCTTTAAGTTGTATACGGTCAACCTCCCAAGTCATAATATTATGGTCTTGTTGTACCATAGGCATACTGTTAACTTATAACATGGTTTAGTTGGAAAATCATATTGACTATTACTACCATCATATGGGATAGCTTCATCTTAAGCAGGGCACACGCTAAAGCCTTACATCCTCACCTGAACTTCGCAAATTACATGTATGATTGTGTACGCACTGATAAGATGGTCGCAAACCGTAGGGGACATTCAATAATGTCTGACAATTTCAATATTTTCCCGACCTTCCTCTATCGTCGGATCGTAACAAATCCACTCGCTGTACCTACCTTGAGTGAACCCAATAGTCTTTTTGCACTATCATGTTATCTTTTTTCCCTGGTCAATTTGCACCCTCAATTTATCTCGTCGTACCATAATAACTATAAGGTTGTCTTCCATTAGATTACCAATTTGTACCATCATAATTATTGTTTAATCATATAATAATATAGTCAATCTGTACCAGAAAAATCGCGAGATGTCCAATCATATTGAATTGATCGCTGGTCACCAGTCTGCATACCTCTGAACACTGTCCAGACCCCCTCACACGCGGGGACCAGCCCAGGTCGGGCCCTCGTGGAGCGCAGTGCCCCCTTGCGGCTGTGGCTGTAATTAGGTTTGGCACAGACCCAGGCAATAGGTATGAGGTCCCAGGCCCAGGGGCCAGTCTGAGGTGTGGGGAGTAAGACAGAGTGGGATTCTGTGGCTGTGGCAAGGTGGGATGGGGAGGGTTATCAGATTTGTGATAGGTAGGTCGGCTAAGGCTGGGAGAGTGAAGTCAGGGGGTAGCAGGGGCGGAACCAGAGGCAGGGTTCGGGGGGGGGGGGGGGGGGGGGCAAACCCTGACCCCCCTTATAAAAACGAAAAATAAAAACACCATATTTACACAGATCTTCCAATTTTAAGATGCCAAAATGTTCTCCTCATGGTATAGGGGGGCGGGGGGGAATTGCCCCTTTTGCCCCCCCCCCTGGATCCGCCACTGGCAAGAGTGATTAGTGTAATGGGTGTAGGTAGGTCAAAACTAAGGGGGAAAAGGGAGTGGGGTAATGTAGTGACAAAGACAAGTGTGAGAGGGAGGGGAAATTTATAATATTTTGTTGTATGGGGTGGCATGATAGCAACGGTAAGGGTATGAGTACTACGTTACTTTATGACCATAGACCGGTTGGGGGAGTTAATGGAGACAGTAGTGGGGAGAGGAGGATGGTTAGGTACGACGGTGGCGGGAGGGTGGCAGGAGAGGGGTATTGGGTGGGTGTTAGGTCGCTCGGAACTAAGGTTTCGGGAGGGGAGTTAGAGGGTAGGGGGGAGAGGAGGGGAAATGAGGTAGTTTGGTGGTGGCAAGGTCGAGAAGCTGGGGGGGGGGGGGTGAGGGCACTAGGTGGGTTATTTCCCATTAATTCTGTTTTAGTCAGCTCATAAGTGTTACCCCTTTTCCTTCCCCAGTTACTATATAATGCTCCCAAGTTCTTGTCATCATGCTTACACTAAGGTTGACCAAATAAAATGAGACAAATATGCAATGTGCTGTAGGTAGCTGGGGACTAAGAGAAATAGGGGGCAGGGGGAGTACAGTGAGAGAGATAGGGGAGAGTAGGACGGGGAAGGGAAGAGGTGTGGGAAAGAGAGGGGCAGGAGAACAGGTAAGGGGAAGGTAGGATTGACAGAAGAGGAAGACGATGAGGAGAGGAAGAAAGCAGAATGATGTATTGGAAGGAATGGTTCTGGGTAGATAGGAGGGTACACGACAGAAGTAGGGTGGGAAGTTTTGGGATTGGGCTAGTGAAGTACTTAGGGAAAGGAGAGCGTGGAGGGGATAGAGGGGTCACTTAAACGAGCATTGTTATGTGAAGGATATAAAAGGGAAAGAGAACAGATTTTTAGGGGGTTAAGTAGGTGGTAGGTGGGGGGGGGGGGGAGGGGAAAGGGAAGGAAAGGGGCGAAGGGGGGGGGGAAGATAGAACGGGAAAGATGCGATTATTGTAGCTGTCAAGAAAATGAAAATTGATGGAATGGGGACAAGGAGCGCGGGAAGTAGGGAGGAATGGATGGACAAGAATTTGTTAGGTGTCGGATGACACAAGAAGGTTACATGTAGGATTTCTATATACAAAGTGTTTTACTAATGGATAGATGGTCATATAGGAGTATATAAGAAGTGTGACTTGTGTCTAGAACTTTTACCATAGACCAAAAGGATTGCATAAAACGTGTGATTTGTGTATGGGACCTTTAGTCCACAGACCCAAAGAAGTGTATAAAAAGTGTGATTTGTGTATGGGACTTTTAGTCCACAGACCCAAAGAAGTGTATAAAAAGTGTGATTTGTGCATGGGACCTTTAGTCCGCAGACCCATAGAAGTATTAAAAAAAGTAATTTGTGTATCTGTGTATCGAAGTGCATAACAAAAGTGACCATTATGGTCCTTTTACTGTGTATGCCCATAAAGTCCATAAAAAGTGTAATTTGCCTATATGGGCATTGTATATGCTGTATATCCATAGAAGTATGTAAAAAGCGTGAGCTGTGTATGGGTCATTTACCCTGTATACCCTTTAAGACCCTAATTGTAAGAGGGAGGAGTCATAGGCTTTCACCCTCTATGTACGCCAATTTTATATTATTCATTCAATGCAAAACAGGCGGAAGAGGTTACCTTACCCACACAGCCGCCCACTCCCCCCTCCCTAAATAAATCTGTAACTAATTAATATTTCGATCAGAATGCCGACTGAACACATGTCGATAAAACTGGGTGCAGCTGCCATCTAATATTCTGGCTGTCCTTTTCAATTCTGAGCCATATCAGTTCATTTGTAGGTAATGAGGTGTATGATATTTACATATGACATGCTCAGGTTTTCTGTGTTGTATTTATTGTTAAATAGATCAATTCTTTATAGTTAACATTGCATCGTAGGATCTTGTTTTTTTTTACTTTTGACTTTGACTTGAATGTTCGATACCCAAATTGATATGAGGAATGCATGTGTATGGTAGATCTTTAACGTTGGACAATGTTTATGACTCGACTTAAAAAGTAAAAGACTTAAAAAGCGAATGTAACAGGTTTGTTAAAATATTGATAGTTGTCAAAGGACACAGCAATTTGGCAAGTATATCCCATTTTGCAGGCCCTTACAATGAAAATATGATATACAAAATTAACACATAACCAGTTAGCAACAAGACATAGAATCTATGGAATGTGACCTTGACTGACCTTGACTTTGTGACCTCCTCATCTGGCGCACCTTGGCGGCGCAGCCTAGGACCACCATGGTGACGGCCGGGGGTGACGGTCGGGGTGACGGTCGGGGTGATGGCCGGGGTGACGGCCGGGGTGACGGTCGCCTTGACAACGTAAAATCCACCAGTCTCAGCGGCCGGGCAAGGTGACCTGGAAGTCAGGTAAATCCAACATGGCGGCGTTTTCCGGCACCTCCACTAGGCGGCGCCAGTCCATAATGATATGCATATAAGTGGGTGTTTACAGAAAAAGGGAGGTAGTTAACTTAGGTAATGTAGAGGGGTGACGCTTTTCTGCTGTGAAATGTTGCTCTATCTAGCAGCTGCATGCTTGATATATGAAGACATTTCTCTCTCATTGTATGGCAAATACATGTTTTGTATTCATCCAACTTTCCTGTATTATCAATATATCCTAAATATAACGTAGAACGTATAAACATACAATTTATCGCATAAACAGTCTATATGTATGCCATATATTATCCAGGCAATGCATACGGAATATATTATACGGGTAAAACATGATATGCTACATATTATCCGAGCAGACGATATGTTTGTCGCGAGTTACTTTAACACTTGGCTAACTAACACTGGTTAGGTATACAAGACATTATGCTTACAGTGTGGTCGTATGCTATGTTCAGCCCAATCAGTGTATACAAAAGATGTACGTTCTCCTAAGCTGGCACTGCATGCATACATATATCATGCCATATCATTTCCCGGTATGCCGTGTGTATCCTAGACACACGCCATATGTATACCTTACAGATGTTGCGCTCTCTCCCTATTTATACATATATATGTTATATGCCGTTGAATACACAACTTCCCACTAGGGGTATATTAAGGCCGTTCATCATCATACGGGTAACTTGTGTAAGTCGCTCCCTTCTCATTACTATTTCATGGCGGTCGGGGCGAGGCTGGGGAGTCCTGGGGGGCCTTACCCCATCATTTAATAATTCGCATGCCGTTTCCGGTTGGCGGGCCCTAGCTCTGCGGTATGTAACGATGTGAGGACTGTATGTTCTCTGTGAGATACAAACGCGACGTGATTTACCCACTGCAATATGGGCGGTCTGTCCCTAATGTTGTCCTATAGACTTTTTTCATTAGTGAGGCGCCCTGCTTGAGTTATACTTACAGACCCCAACCAACGTATTGGGATGTGGGATTCCTATAGGTCCAGGCTAAAAGTGTTGGGTTAGGCCCTAAAGGCATCTATTGGGGTCCGACTGCGCAGACTCTTGCAATGGGTCTATATCTGAGAATGAATGTTTTTCATACACATCCTTCCTATCACTGAGAAGTACTGTGTCGTTCCCATGACAGTTTACTTCTGTAGTACTTAATTGTAGCTTTACATTGACGCCCAGGGAGAGATCCGTTTTCGTCAGGGAACTTTAGGATAACTTTAGGCCTAATTCAACGCATCACTCTCATGAGAAGACCGGGTGTTGAGTTATCTTTGTAAAAAGCTCATCATTTTTCCATTCTTTTCAAAGAGCATTTGTTTTTTCTACTGTTAATCAATCAATCTCTCTCCCTTTTGAATAAGGCATGTGGGCATGCGAGCTCAAATGTAACGAAAAAGCTCTATAGCCCTGTAACGCTTTCCAAGAAGGTTGTTTTTCCGTCAGCTTTAGGGCGATGTGTTAGGGGCAGCTGCTGTAATCCATTCTGTCTCTGTACATTCAAATTTCATCCCCCTCCTCCCGCCGCCAGGCACGACTAAAGGGGCTGTAGTGACAAATCAGACAAACGCTCCTTTGTCTCCACCGAGGTCCAGAGTGCAGACTACTTGATTCTCTGTTGTGAGACCTGAAAGGACCGGAAGTAGGTGGGACATGCCTCCACGGGGCGGCCCCTTGCGTTCCAAGGGGGCTAACGGCATGCCGAATGGCCGCGTCTTCCTCCACCAATGAGGGACGAGGCCGGAATAGCCCGGATGTGGAGACTAAGGACGCAGCCAATGAGAGGCGGCCCTCGTCACCAGGGTAACGACTTGTACTCCCGGCATGCTCCAGGCCACCGGAAGTTGTGACTGCCGGCGCGCCACCACGTGAATGTCTGGAATGAATAGAAAAGGAAAATGTAATGTAGCTGTATGTTATAACATAAGAACACTTTTAATGTCGGACTTAAAGACATAGAGGATCTATAAAAGTCCAATAATCTAGTCTCTGGTTCAAGGTTTAATGTCACAGTAAAACTCCTTCCCTTCAGTGTGACACCATACTGACTTCATCACTATAATTTTAATTTCATCATTATAATTATCTATACATTTTTCAGCCAATTAAAATGAAATACCCAGGAAGCTAGGCTTTACTGGGCCCTTCCTTTAATCAGGCACGCATTGACGACACCATCATTTAAAATATCACGAAATGGATCAAGACGCGTGTTTCATTCACTCCAGCCCCCGTTACAACGGAGTTACAACACACATCCTCACGGACCATACCGTCGCTTTAAACTGGCGATTTATGTCTTGACGGCCATACATAGAAGAGGAGAAACCCCCACCAGTCTTTCTGTAGCTCCTAGGCCCTGAAGGAGCACAAAGACCGTAAAGAAATAGACCCCTCAATCCTTTTCTTTGCTACCCCAGGTCCCCTAACGGTTGTAACAGAGCCTAGAGACCTATAATCTGCCCCCGAGACCCCTCCCAAGGCCCAAATCGAATATTGCATTGCATATTGTAATGCTTAATGCCCTATACAATGAACAGAATGAAACATATCACGTATACATTTATGTACCAACATCGAATGTGTATTTTGAGTGTAGAGGAATGGCTTCCATCATGGTTTTCCCGATAACTATGACACTCCCGCTTGACATACATTGCTTTTGGTTCCCTATAAAAGTGAAATAATCACCACAAATTAGAAACAAACAGTCTAATTTGAATAATGATACATCATTTAACATAAACACCGTAGTGTAATGCTTGCACACATACCATTATATTGGAACTGTAAGCGCCACAGAATGGGTGTAGACCCTTAAAATCGACAGGGCGACATGGCCATTTCTTAAATTCGACATGCGACATGGGCCTTAGTGACATGAAGAAAAAAATAAACGACATGACATAGGGTTTTTCTAAAATTCGACATGCGACATGGAAGGTTCTTAAATTCGACATGGAAATTGAAAAGATAGTGACAGGGGACATGGCCATTTCTTAAATTCGACATGCGACATAGGGACCCCCCATCTACACCCCTCACAGAGCCACATACTCCATATTAACTTCCCTACTAGCAGCAGCTTTCACGTGTTCAGGGGTGTCGCCCCATTTAACGATACAAAGTGGGCTCTGAAAAAACAAACGAGTAGTGGAATCTACTTGTCAAGCAGCTGGAATCCTTAGAGAGGCCTGATTTATTATGGGTTTTATGTGCATTTTCTCTGCATTGTGAGGGCAATGCCAGAGTCAGAGAGGCACCACTCACTGAATTCTCAGTGGGTCCCCAACTTCTGTAAAGAAATCTGATAGGGTTACAGTTAAAACTGAGGGGATTCCAGTCAGGACTTGGGGAAAGTTTGTATCGATTCCGTAGAAGTTGTTGTATAGATTCGCCTCCTATTAAAGTCGAGGAGGAAAGGCTGCATTATAATTGTAAACATAGATAGATACATTTAGTAGAATTAGAAGGCGACAAGACAGTTATGCTATAAGATGTTTGAGATACTCTCCTTCATTCCAATACGTTAATGTACATCTAGGCAGCATATATATATATATATATATATATATATATATATATATATATATATATATATAAGGCAATTAAATAGCCTTGCATCATAGATCTGGGGTGGTCCTCAATAATCAAGGGACGAAAGGGTATGCACATAGGTTAAGTGCTAAAACATTGTACATCAATGTGCATACTTGCGGTGTTTTTCTTTCTTTTATTAGCAAGTCCCAAACTAAAGAGAAAAATACAAGACAATGGAGAGAGTGCAAGGACCTGGACCCTCTCCCCTCCTGGACACTCTCGGCTCCGTGACTGTATGTGTAGTTCATGGCGACGACAGGTATGTGACATTGAGAAGAATGAATGGCAGTGGGAGACAAATGAGGAGAGACGTACTATTCTAGGCCACTGGGTACCAGATAAAGTTTATTAATGTTACACGCCGGGAACCTTCTCTGTCACTGGTTCCCGGTGTGGCACTTTGATAAACTATGACCGGTATCCAGCGGTCAACAAAAGTCCTACTTCTCAAAGACTCAACATTGTTTTCTAGGTCCAAAGATGAGGGGCGGATCCAAGGGGGGTGGGGGTATGGGGGTCTAGGGGGTCTTTGCCTCGCCTTTTGGCGGAGACTTATATATCACTGAGAGAGGAAAAGGTTGCGCATGCACTTGTATATTTATGACGTTTTAGTACTTAGCCTATATCCAGACTTCCCCCTTTTCAAAATGCTGTATCAATCCTTGCAATGCTAAGTTCTTTCTTGGGTATATAATAACCTCAGTTTTATTACAAAACCAGTGCGCTATTTTCACTGACAAACAGCGTTCAGTCCCTCCTTATGCGAATTAGTTCCTGGCTGAGCGGACAGCAGGGTAAAAATGACCCTTCTGTACATGATGAAACATGGCTGCCGCTGGGGGAAAAAACCAAGGACAAGAAATGTCACACTCAATTTCAAATTCATTCCAGAATAAATCTGTTTTTGATGGAGTCTGAAATAATGGCGACCGGTTCTCAAGCGGTCTAAAAGTGGACTTGGGAAAATGAGTTTGTAATACGACCTTCTTTCATATTTATTCCGGCAAAATGAGAATGATTTGCTTCTCTAAAACAGTCTCTGGTTTACTTGAGTCAGATTAAAAGGCCTTTTATAGTAAAAACCTACTAATCCGACCCGAAGGTAATCAAGGGGTCTTCCCAAGACGTTGCAACTGGTACTTAGTGTGTTTAACATGTATTTCTTTTAGATAATCTGGCTTCTGTAGAAGACAGACTGATGTGATGCTTTCCTTTTTTTATTTATAAGATTGTATTTGTTCATCTTAAGATTTTACTTATCTTCCAGACATTAACAAGTATGGTTTCCTTGAATCCATTGTCCTAATGAAATTGATCAATTTATAGTATGACAAAAAAAACATAGGTAATGAAATACATATAGTGAATAATATGAATGAGGTGGTCTGAGAGTTTGATATTACCAAGGTTGTATGTACTTTCTCAATAATTTCCCTTATCCCTCCCCCCCCCCCCCCACCTCGTCTCCTCCCTTCCCACCCTTCCTTGCTTCCTTCCTCTATCTCTGTCTTTCTTTCCCCTTCTCCTTTCTTGAATTCACACTCTACCCACCATACCTTCCATTGCTCTTTCACTATATTTCGTCTCCTTTAAGGCTGTATTCCACTACCTCATTTAGGTCAAGATATCAGAAATCGACAGTGGCAATAATGATTGAATATAGACATGTTATATTTCACTGGAAATGATATTATATTCCCTTTCAATAGCATGAAACCTTGAGTTTCTAACCTATTTCTAACATCAATTTAGAAATTGCAAAATTCCAATTACTCAAAATTGCCTAGTGGAGTATAGGCTTAAGTCTTCTCTGACCCACCCCCACCCTCACCCCCCTATGCCCCCAGTGGGGGTCCTGGGGTGGGGCTTCTGTTCCTGGCAAAAATATAGGCCCCCAGTAGCCCCTGCTGATCGTACAAGGCGATGATAGGGGGATCCAGCACTGACCAAGTGGTTAATTGGGTTCGATTCCCGGTTGGTGTCTGAGTTCACTAAGGGATGAGGTACAGTAAAAATGATTTCTAGGTTTTGATCCCCTGCTATTTGCCTGCCCTATCACCCTCATCTTATATTAGATACAATCACCAAAGACTGATCAAGTCAAAACACGTGTCTGAAAAATCAGAATTGATCCTAACTTGTTTTCACCATGAAAATGACCCTGGCTGTTGGCACGACATAAAACATCCATCACTCACTAACTCACTCCTTCCCGTGCCCTCCCTACCTCCCCCTTCCGTGACATGTTCAATTCTTCTCTTATTCCTCCCACCCTCCTCCCTCCTTCATCACTCATGCAAATCTCTCCAAAGAAACAGGACTCGTATTTTCTCTCTCGTTACCACGTGTTTTCGTGAGCTATGAACTGGTTGAATATGAACCGACCCAAAGTTTACAGGGGAACACGTGTTTAGAGTCAGTTTAGCTTAACTGATATTTTTCGCACATTTCATTTTCATGGAGTTTCAAATCCTAAAAACCTATCGACACATTTAATCACAAAAAATAAACAAGTGGGAAGGGGGGTCCTCAGAGTTCTATCTATACCATCAAGTCCTAGTCATGAAAAACAGATACTGGGGATCCTTCATTGTCACGATCTGCCTATATTAGCGCTATCTTACATAATGGGCGATGGGACCCTAATACCATTCACAGACTAGAATCCCCATACAGTGATAGCTCAATACAACCCTTACACCAGTCTGCGTAATAAACCCTCACACATACGCCTTGTACCCAACACCTTCAGTCTGGCTCCATTCAAACCCATACCTAACTCAGTAATTCAGAAATGTCCGCTAGCAAGGCGTCACCCTAATCAAAAAGGTCTATATATTTGGACATAATGGGTATTTTCAGCGTGTGGGAAAGGTGCAATAACACAAATTGGGAACATCAGTGATATCGGACAAATTACGTCGTACAGTATTTCCCTGCATCGGTCTCTGCAACAAATGTGATTGAAATATAGGGAAAAGTCATGTTATGCGGTTGGTAATATTCTACCATAAACTATCGACAAAATGGGATTACCAAAATATGAGTAAGGGTTTCGAAAGTCAGGGGTAAGGGTGAGGAAAGGGGGTTGTAACTTGTACATTTAGGTTTACGATTTGCCTCAGATTCTTATCTTTTCATTGAAATTTTAAGTGCTATTTCAATGTCATTTGAAATAACTAATCTACTTGTCACGTAGATATGAGCACTAAAATGTGATCAAGTAATCACATCAGCACAAGGTGTATACTCCAGCTGGCCAGCGGTCAGTCACCTCACTGCCTCACGCCCCTCCACCCCATCCATCCCCGCTACTGGCTACAATTGACCACGAAGCGTGTTTTAATCTATATTTTCTTATTTATGAATATCAAAGCAGGATGTATTGAAGAGGAGAATCATAGATACGTCTATTTCATGAACAATATTTAAGCATGTCCGTCTTCATTTTTTCGCATTTTCATGAGCAATCCTTGAGCCTGTGCTATTTCATTTTTCGCCAGTTGTCCCCTTCCTTGTATCTGATTGAGGAGTCTTCATGAGTACTTTCCCTTTATGTACCTAAAAATACTTTATATTTCTAAAGACGACTTTAATATGGTATTTCATTAAATGATCATATTTAGCAACACCTTCCTCATTTCTGGAGGGGTTTTCTCCATTATTAGTCTGCAGGGGTCCAAAGTACAGAAATGTCTAAAATGTACAGGGATTCATATCTAGGAGTAAATGTGTGTTTCGTGTGTGTGCACTGATTTACTGGCATAATACTGCTGATAGTGATACACTGATACCATGTGCTGCTACTCTGACGTAATATTAATGTCTCGCTGGTGTTACACTAATATAATACTGATAGCGAACACCACCTAAGCTCGGTGATACTCCGGCTGTGGATACTACTATTTCTAGGGATCCTACACCTTGTGTTAGTGGCATTATTGCTGGTACATTGGTGCAACACTAAAGTTACAACAATGTTTTCCTGCTCTATACATAGGCCTACTGTTACACTGGTGTTACACCGATGTGTCTGCTGTTTCACTCACGTAACTCTGGTTTTGCTGTTATACTGTTGTATGACTGCTGTAACTGTGCCCTTACCCCTGATGTTATCCTGTTATTCTACTGATGTACCACAGCTCTCCCACTGGTCCCATGCCTCTATAGTTTGCTGACATAACCATATTGTTAGTCTATTCTGATATACCGCCGCGGTTTATACAATGCCGTTATACTACTGCTGTCAGCGACGGATCCAGAGATTTAAAAGAAGAGGGAGCGAGTGTACCCTTAGGCCTATGTCAGGGGCAGATCCAGAGCCAGTTCTCTAGGGGGGGGGGGGACCCTGACCCCCCTTATAAAAATGAAAAATAAAAACACCAAATTTACACAGATCTTTTAATTTTAGGATGCCAAAATTTTGTCCCCTGGGTCTAGGGGGGGATTGCCCCTTTTCTCTCCCCCCCCCCCCCCACTCCCTGAATCCGCCATCGTATGTACAAAATTGAGGTGTCACCTTCCGAGTCTAGAATTAACAAAAATCGAAATTTGGAAAAAAATTAGGGGGAGGCGCAGGCCCCAGGCGCATCCCCCTCCCCTATGTATATCCGCCCTTGGCTGTACGCTACCACATCGGCTCTAGTTTTATCCCTTACATACCAATCTCGGCCCGGCCTCCTCCAGTGCCTCCTACTCCTGCTGTTCCTCCTCCACGGTATGTCTGTAGTCTCCTCTCCTCCCGGCCGCCGCCTCTTCCCCCGGACAACCTGTTCTCCTGGCTGCTGCTGCCACGGGAGGAACACTGGAGGCTGCAGGACGGGCTCCCCGGTCCGTGATACGTCCCTGTGTGAGCCCAGTACGCACCTGGGTGTGTACAGTGTATAGTACGTCCTCCTGAGGGCACGGTATGTCCCGCTGGGTGTGGTGGAGTACAGCTGTACTGGCTGTCAGTGAGTGTACAGTGCCGACCCCTGTTGGGTGTGTCCCTCCTCCTCCAGTCGCTGCCCGCCCTCCGCAGGACGATCACCTCCCGGACTAGTCCGTTCTGACCCACATTAGCTATTACATAATGGGTCCGTACACCCACAACAGTCCATGGCTTTTACTTGTTAAAATCTGTTAAGAATTCTTTTATCGGAAGGCCAATAAACAGCGTGGGTAATCCTCCCTTTGATGGTTGTTGGGCTGCTGGCTTATTTATGGTCGTACTTGCAATAAACCAGCGGCCCCAAAGCATGCTGGGATGCAGGGTGGAATTCCCACCTAAAATGGCTGCCAGTGTACAGACCCACTTTGGGAAGCAGTGAGTCTGACTCGACAGACTACTCGCGGACTGAGCTGCTCCCGCCGCCCTAAATTCACACGCTCCGCTGGTCCCGCCTGCCGCTCACCAGCGCGAGCAGCTCGTCGCCGGTGTGGGTCGCCAGGGGGCGCCCCAGGAGGGAGTGTCCCGGTAAAATGTGTCCCTGTGGTAGGTGTCTCAGTAATGGGTGTCCTTTAACAGAGCAGCAATGTTCTGTATTGGTTCTTGTTACGTTATTTTGATGGCTCCCAATAACATTGTTGCAATGTACCGCTATGAAGTTGCCCTGCAATCTTATTATAACGATCCGGTTATGTTCTTCAACCTAAACAGAATGTTCTTATAACATTCTGTTTTGGTTTCATCCTAACTTTACAATAAAATAATGTTATAATAATGTTCTAATTTGGTGAGGTTTCAACCTCACCATCAATAATGTAATTGCTACTGCCATCTTAGTATGTTTACAGAATGTTTCTGTTACATCGCAAGCTGGCTGTGGTCACAGTAATAGGTGTACATGTCCCTCAATACTGAATAGAGCAACTCCCCAAATGTGGTGGGTCGTAAAGGGTGACATGGGACCAAAAATAATACAGCTACACAAAGATGGGTGTCTCCAAACGTTGCCTACGGCATTTTCATGACATCCGGTTTGTGACGCCGTCTATGAGAGTCCGTGCAACCCATTACGACGCGGCCGTCATTGCTGGCCTTTTCGTGACGTCACTGCTCTTTGTTTATATATGACGTCACGAAAAGGGTAACTATGATGGCCGCGTCGTAACAGGTCGCACGGAGTCTCATAGGGGGCAGTGCTAACGAGGACGTCACGTGAAAAGTAATCCAGTCATTAATCTTTCCTTTGTAGAATCGTTGATGGGACTGAATGTCCCAGCAAATAGTATCATAAGTTATTTTACCCTGCTATATAAGCACTAGCATACCCCCATCCATGGTGGCAGGGGCATGAAGCTCAATTGGTTCAACTGGTTCAAAACTTAAGGTTTACCATTATTTTGACAATAACTATAAATGCAAAATTTTGAATTTTAAATTGTCTCATATTAACATATTAAGCATTCACCTCGTAAACTGTTTAAGAAATTGGAGTTTTGCAAGTATCCATCTGAACAAAATTGTCTTATTACACAGGAATACATCTGAAATTGAAAAAAAGTACAATCAGGATGTTATTAACTAATTTACACATTAGAATAAGCATAACTTTGAAAAAGAAACTAAACAATGAAATCACATCATTCATGTAATTCGCCTTCATAAGGTTAATACATATATGTATACGTTTTAATTAAACAAATATTACAAACGCTTTGTCAAAATTATCGACGACCCTCAAACTTGTCAATTTGACAAGTCTCAACAAGTTTTCCCTCAGTAGAAGAGCTCACAGCCAGGTAGTGGTCACTAGTGAGTGATCGGAAAGCTTCCTGGTAAAAGAGTATCCCTAAAAAGACTAGCTCGCCCACCTTGATATAAATGTAAAGATTATAGATGTTGCAAAAATCCATTAGTATAGATCAGACTATGGTCATAGTTGACCAGAGTGGTTCAAACCGGCTACTAGGGGAATAGTCACACGGGAATATTATATAGAAAAGCGCTAGCTTTCCAGTCTCTGTGTATCTATCTCTGTATAAATATTTATCTACATAATTATATAACATATTTATGATGAATATATAGAAGGTCTCTGCCGTGAGTGAGTCCAACATCGGTGCATGGTCAGAAAGAGCGAGCTGAAGTGCTGCCACCTGGTATGTTTCAATGTCACTATTTTTTATAACTATTCAGATGACAGTTCAGATCTTAACATTCCATTTAAGAGTACTTGTTCGAATTCCATGTTTATATACATAAAAATATTATCTTCTCTTAGTGGCATGTGAATGAAGAAAAGGGTATTAATGCTCGTTTTGGGGACCTGGAGAATGGGGTTTCTTAAGATGCAGTAGTTCTGAAACACTGGCTAATTTCGAGTAAGGATATTCCGGTGGCATTCAGGGTGTACCGGGTGGCCCGCGAGTAAGCTACCTGAATAAGGTAAGATATCTCAGTGGCCCCACGTTGGGCCACCAAGATTTTAGGCACAATTCTGGTAGGTCAAGGAGCAAGTGCTTGGTGCATTACAGCCAGGTTTGTAGACCATACATAATGTTTGACAGGCTCCCCCCCCCCTGTTTCCCTCGTGCCGCATACACCCTTCTTGGTTTGATATAAGTATTATCACCTGTAATTCACAAATTTTTAAATATAGGTTAATATTAATGGGAGAAAGTCGTGTGCTTCAGAACATAGAGAACGTGGTCCCAACTCTTGCTCCTGGTACTCTCACATGGTGTCAACAACTAAAATTAAGTAGAATGACTCTTCCTTCTTAGATCATATTTGGTGTCATACTATTACTTCAATATACGTGGTGTCAAAACCTTATTTTATGAAAATGTCCTAAGTTCTTCATACGTGGGAATTTGCAATAAGAATTTTAATCCCAGTGTAAATGTATTTAGAAATTTAGAAACGACATTAGTGAAAATCACTGGATACAAATCTATGGGTCCATGTCACTGGTGAAGGCTTCGACAATAATGAGGGAAAGAAGTCTTGCATTGATTTGAAGCCGTTGGGGATTGCCAGTGTTGCACAGGGACATTACAGTCTGGAATGCAACGTCCATGTGTTCCTGCTTTCCTGTGTGTCTCAGCTTATGCTGCAGAGACCTGGCAGGATGGCATTCAACTACTACACTGTCATCACCCCAGTCGATGTTACTGACAACTTCTAGAAACCGATTTAGTTGTGGGATGCCCATTAACCGGACGTATTGTGGTATTTCTCCTGGCAACCCCCTGATGTAATCCACCTCCTCGTCAGACTCAAAGATGTCCTTCCTCTTCGTTGGCTCTGTCTTGTTCTTCCCTTGAGTCTTCGTTGGCCCCATTGTCTTGTTCTTCCCTTGACTCTTGTTCTTTGTTGTCTGCTTCATTGGTATATATTCTCTTGTACCTTTTTGGGAGACAGAAGGGGATGTCGGCATCCATGTTGATGAAGACGTTTTTATGGAACTCGCCCATGTTCATAAATGGCGCCTTGTATTCTGTTAGCCTTCGTTTTGAGGTTGGTGTCCTGAAAGAACCTGTAAAAAACAAATTTGTTAGTGTTAGATTGTTGATCTGTTGCATGTTGAGATGCATGTTGATCTCTATTGAGAGAGATAAAAAAATACTTAACATTATATACCTACATAAATTATAAAGCCTAATGGTTTTTATATATATAAATTAAAAATACATATAAAATACATATAAATATAAGAAAAGGAGATACACACAAAGCTTACGGTTTTTTTTTTTATTTTTTTTTATTAAGTCCTCATCACATATACATGCGCTTTTCATGATGACATAACAGGTGATATAATACAATATATATACATAATGAAATTCGCCTCTCGCAATGTTACAGTTATTTAAGATTCAACTGATCATGTTTTTTACAAGCACAGATTAACATTTCAGTTGTCAAATATGATAACAATTCATGTTTTGTCTCCACATTTTGTATATGATAAGGTAATACCTTCCAAAAGGAATACCCTCTGTATTTCAAATTTTTCTTGTAAACATCTAAATTTGGCTTTTCCATTTTTAATTTTTTCCCCCGATCACTTCGTAAATAAGTATTTCCTATTTTTTCGTATCCTGATTCTTTGTGTATCAATTCAAAAATTGCTACTATAACTCTCCGGAGTCTCCTAATATACAACATTTCAATTCCACATTGTACATGTACATCTTCCTCGTCACTAGATTTTATGATACTACCTTTATATTTGTAATTACAAACAATTTTTAAACCTCTAAATTGTAACGATTGGAGCTTATCAATAAGTAATTTGCCTCCACTATCCATAAGGATATCTAAGTAATCAAAAAAGGGCAGTACCATTTGTTTATACACCAACAATGCAGCCTCGTATGTTAACAAATAACGGATTTTACTAAATAAATACAATTTATACGCGACCTTTTTTACCACTGATTTCAAAAAGCAATCATATTGCAAACAACTATCCAGTGTTACACCCAGGTAACAGAAATTCCGTACCTTTCCTATTTTTATAGATTCACAGACTTGCATTTCTGTACTATCTATATACATTTGTTCAATTCTAGGTTGAGTTGAAAAATACATCCGTTTAGTCTTTTCGTAATTAATACTAAGCATATTTTGAGCACACCATTCAGCATAACAATTCATACCCTTTAATAACATATTATCCACCTCCAGTACATCTTCTCCTATATAGGAAAGCACGGTGTCATCCGCATACATTATTAAGTCTATTCCAGGGACCCTTGTGGACAAGTATTTTACACAGTCATTTGCAAATAATATATACAATGCTGGCCCGAGGCAACTACCTTGAGGAAGGCCATTTATAACAGATATTTCATTTGAGATTCTATTATTAAACAATGTTTTTTGCTTCCGATTAGATAGGTACGATGTAAACCATCTTATAACTGTTTCTCCGAATCCAAGGGAAAGTAATTTACTTAATAATATACGATGATTTATACAATTAAATGCCTTTGCCAAATCGACAAAAATACTGCCACAGCATTTTCCAACATTCAATCCTTCCACTATATAATTCACAATATATTCAACTGCATCCCTGGTACCACATCCCTTACGAAAACCATATTGCCTATCAGTCAATATATTGTTATCATAAATGTACCTCATCATTTGACTATGAACTAATTTTTCCAAAATCTTTTCAGGATAAGGAAGCAAGTTAATCGGCCTCCAATTTTTAGCCAATTGAGTATTCTTATTTTTAGGAATTGGAACTATTTTTGCTATCTTCCATTTCTCAGGAAAAATTCCTGTACCAAGAGAGCAGTTAAACACATGCGTAACGTACACAATCAAAGTCATAAAGGCATCCTTCAGTACCCTTATGGTAATGTTCTCCAGGGCGGAGGACTTATTTACATCTAGACCTTTGACTACATTTTTCACATCATTTTCCGTAATTAAATGAAAATCTAAAGTCTCACAGTCTGGAGTATGTACATCATACAATCCTAATAATGTATCATCCATATCTACATTTCCTAAATTTCCAAAAAAATCATTCAAGTATTCACACGATTCATACGCATCTAATTTTTTCGAACTATCATTGTCATCCGATAGTAATACCTCCTTCATTCTTATACCCTTCAGGTCTCCAAAAACACCATTTATCACCTCCCAGAATTTTTTTGGATTTGTCTTATTTTCCAATAATTTATTTTTAACAAGTTTGGCCTTCGATTGACCTATCAATTTCGAAGTTTTTCTTTTACAATTTTAAAAAATTTTCTGATTTTCTATAGTATTTTCTTTATAAACCTTCCTGAAAGCCTTATGTTTTTGGTAAATAGCTTCTCTTACATCCTGTGTCAACCATTCAGGTATATGTTCTTCAACTTTACGCGTTTTAACAGGGCATATACCATTTAAGCTTGTTTCAATACAATCAAATAAAATATCCCACAATTCATTTGGATTTATTTTATACAAATAGTCAGCAAAATCATATTCCTGCAACTTATCCACAAATTCATCCGTAGTATAATTTCGATAACTTCTACCAGTTACAGTAATATATTCCCTTTTTTCATGTGCCTTTTTCTTCACAATACATATAGGTAAGTGGTCACTTACTACATAGTCCAACACATCAGCGTATTTCACATATTTCATGTTTGAAAATATTAAATCAATACGTGTAGCTTTTAGTTTATCTAGTCGGGTATTTTTTAAAATATATTGTTTTAATCCATACATTTTTTCCCATGACTTTAACATTCGATAACCTCGACTATGTCTCCCATTATAGTCAATATTAAAATCACCGAGAATAGTGGTCTCCACTTTCAGATTATTCAAATCCTGGAAAATATTGTACAAATTTTCTTCAAATTTTTTCAAATTTCCTGAAGGTGGTCTATAAACTAGGGCAATTCGTTGTTTTCGAAAATTCGGATAATTCATATCCAATATCATCAATTCAATATCTTTTTCCAATTTGGTCATAGTTGAGTTCAATTTCATATATGTTGCATATTTATCTCGAACATATACTACAAGTCCGCCTCCCTTTTTCACAATATTGGGCTTATCTACCATTGGTATTTCTCTATCCTGCCTAAACAAAGTATAGCCCGGTTGATACAGCATAGTATCTGGTATTCCATTATGCAGCCATGTTTCACTCAAACAAATAATATCATAATGTCCAAATTTAATAAATATTTCACATTGCTTTTTAAAAAAGCTACGAGTATTTATATGTATTATAGAAAAGCCTTTAATCCGTTGGGGTTTTTCAATGTTACCTTCCATTTGACAACATCACAACACACAAATTGCTCTCAGACTGAGCGTCGAGAGCAATCAAAAACACATATATATATACATTACAAGTGGACAACCATACGTACGGAAAAAATAAGGTACAATATACACAGTATAGGCCTACATCAATACACCAAAAAGGCATATAATGCTCACCCACACCAACAGAATTATACCATGTGTATAAGAGCCCAATGCATTTAAATATTTGGATCAGCTCTCTAACTGGGAAATACATTATATACCCTGTCGTTTAGTAAATCAAGTGCAATTTCCGAACGTATAGATTATCTTATAAATTAACTGTACATACAATAGTTAGCAGCACCCCCACTATAGAATATATATTATATATCCTTGGTCGGTTTCAATTTGTGTTCCAGTGACCCATATGTCTAAGTAGTTCATTACATAAGACCTCCATCATTGTAGCCGTCCTTCGCCACTATATCGAAGTGCCTGTCTAAACTGACCCATATGTATAAATAGTCACTGCGCTAAATAGGTGCTTCTAACTGTCGCGGGACCAACATGGGTCGGCCAACACATACTCGAGTATTCACCTATGCAATTGAATACATGTACTCTATAATTCAATCCGTATCAAATAATATCTTACAATAGAAAGACTTTTCCTACCATGATAATTACAACTTTCTTTTTTCTCAGAATTTAACTTAGTTATTAGCGGATACTTTCTTTGATTTTTTCTCCCTTATTAGGTCTTCCCTGAGCTGCATTAAGCATTCACCCAGCATATTCTTACCAGTCCATGTCCTTGTTTGCAGTTTTTCATCATTCAAGTTCACTCCAGCTGCCCAATACATACTAACCGTTGCCTCCACCAGCGGGTACGGATGTGTGTCCATTAACTTATCGGCCAGTTCTGGGTTCTGCGTGAATTTACTCCTCAAAATTTCTCGCATCCTTTGTAGTTTGATGGTCTCCCAGAGTGCATTATATGCTATTTTTCCGCCTAAGGCTTTAATTTCTTTTGGGTTAGTGGTACGCATTATTTTATCAGCGATAGCACCTTCTTTACAGACCAGAGCTTTCACATGTTGGAATGCTTGTTCGCTGCTAATATAAGTTATACCATTAAATTTTACATTAACCATGTAGAAGTTACTCAAAAAACTATTTTTGCTACAAAATGCTATGCCACTGTTCGTGTGTATGGTGAATTTCGACGCCAAGCGATGGACCAGTTGAGAGTCGTGATGATATACCTTCGGAGGGTGGGGGGGGTAACCTAACCTTTTTGATTTTGTACTTCTCGGGTATAAATTTTATATCGCAGATTGGATATTCCAGGCCGTCTAGTCGTATACTGTACGGTTTTAATTCTACCTTAACTCCCAATGTAGTCGCTTGTTTAGCTATATCTCTAAGCTGGCCCCTCCCCTCTCTTATTTCACGCGTCTCATAAATATTAATCCAAACATCTGAGAATTTACTCTTTTTTAATTTAGTTCTCGCCCCATAGAACTCCCTCCTTTTGTATTGTGTAACAAAGGTTATGGCCAGAGGTTTTTTCTTAGAGGTACCTAGTCTTTCTAATACTGCTATATCGTTCTTTTTTAGTTCTACACCAATTTCTTTTGCTATTGCTATTACCAGTTCATCGTCAGTTTTCTTATTGCTTGGGTGAAGTCCATCAACAATCAAAGCCCGTTCAGGGCTGCGTTCTGCTGATGGTATACTCCCTCTCCTCAGTTCATCTCGTACAGCTTGACGGGGTAATCCTGGTCTAGTATCTTCTTCCAGTCCCTTTCTCAGTTCTGCTTCCATCCTACGCATCTCCTTCCTCATTTCATCATCGTGGGTCTTTAGATCCACCTCATTTTTTACCTCTAGATCCTGTATTTTTTGCCTTAATTCTTGTATCTCAGCCTGCATTCGTATCCTTTTATCGGTGTCTGCCTTTTGATCACTTTGTAACTGCGTCACTTTCCTATGGACCTCGTCTGCTTTCTTCTCGTACTGCACCAGATCTTCGCGTATATTTTGTAGATCCGTTTTCGTGGCCATAGTGGTTTGCATAGTATCAATCCTGGCATTGAGATGTATTTTTGTCACCATTGAATCCTTGATCGACCTCAGCAACGTATACATACTCTCGTCACCTTTATTCGCCTCAATCTGTTGTTCCCACATCTGTCGCCTCATATCCTTTTCTTTTTTTCTTGTTACCCTCTGTGAGTACTCACTTAGTGGACAATCCGAATCAAAACTATCGTTCAGATCATCGTCATACGCATCTTCATATTCACTCGCCTCTTCTCCTTCTTCTGCCTTAGTTTTCTTAGATGTTGGCGATTTTTCGGGGGTTCCCTCAGGTTTTTTCCGTTTTGGATTGTCCGTAGGCACCGTAGTGCCCTCACCTGCGTCGGCTTTGTTTACCGATGTGTTTACCTCTCCGTCCGGGTCTGGGTCCGCCATTGCGTACTCGTATTCCAATCACAATGTTAACACAGCACGCTGTATATTTTAGTAATCGTATTGCCTTTACAGCTTCAATAGTTCCAAGAATGTTCTTGTCAATGTTCTTGTGTCAGTGATAGCTTTGAATACTCCGTCCCAGTAAGATTTCTTCAGTAAATAGGTTCCTTCGGGGGAGCGCCGGTAAACACGTCTACTCTACTCAACCATAACCACCACCTGCATATACAATAAAGCTTAACGGTTTATACATATATAAATTTTAAATACATATTGTTGTAACTGGTATACATACACTACACATGTGAATATAAGAAAAGGATGTGATCACAATTGTTTTGTCTAAATAGGTTTGAAAATGACATTAGTATACTGCACCTTTAGTCCCAGCACCACAGCCACCAGGGGTTGCAGACAGTTTCCCTGGTTGTTCCGTAGCGTCACTGCGTTGAGCGCCAGCTGGTGTTGTTTTCGGTGCCCCTTGATTGGTGGTTGTCAATGAAGATTTGGGTTGAGCGCCAGCAGGTGTATTTCTCTGTGTCCCTTCATCAGCAGTTGATGAACTTGGTGGAACCTGTGCCGCCTCTGGTGTCAATGGATCCCCATGAACTATAATTATGAAATCATACGTTACATAAATATACAATCAGTCGTATATATATGTAATGGCTATGAAGTGAAAGACAACATGCTATTCTTTATAATCAAATACATATACAGCATTAGGAGAATGTATGAATTTTAGGCATGAATTTTAGGAAGCTTTAAGGATGATATGTTCCCGCAATTAAAAATGTTTTAGAAAAACAAATTACTAAATGTTTTTTACCTGGTGAGGGAGAATCCTGGTCACGATCAGCAGTATTGTTTGTCTTTGGTGGTTGGTTGTTGTGCTGGGTCATTTGGTCAGGTGATGGTGGGAATGCCTCCCGGCTCCCTATTAACAATAGATACACAATTTTAATGAACATCCATTATTGCTATAGAGGGATTGTGCCATTTAAACATTACCAATTATAAATGAACAATTTAGAGAGATTTTAATTAAGAATTATGACTCAAGCTCTTATGATTCAAGCTACTTTTAAGTGTGATATCAATAATGAATTCTTTTGCAATATAAAATGCTGTGTACCTGGTTGGGCACCCCTGTCCGTTTTTGGTGTTGGGTTGTTGTCATCCGCTGCTGTGTGGGTTGGTGGCGGGGCTGCCTCCTCTCTCCCTATTAACCCTAGATAAGAGATTTCATTTAACATTGAGCCATATATATATAGCCATATATATATGTGAATTAACAATGTCAGCTATAACTATAATGTGCCAACTATAACTTTGTGGAACTTGCATAATCGAAATCATTAATCATTATAAATTGAAAATAATTACATTTATTTTTCATCTAAATTTAAGATGTTGGTTAAATTGATGCTAGTAGAATGTATGGCACGAATTCTAGATAGTTGTAAAGCTATATTTAAGGATGACAGGTGCTGGCAATTAAGAAAAAATACCAAATATTTTTTTTGCAATTTAAGGCTGAAACCATATTAAGTGTGGACTTTGATGTCTTCAGGATATAAAGTGCTGTAACATTTTCAATTAACATAATTTGATACCATTGTTTGACTTGCTAATTTATTCATATAAAAGTCAATATTTGCATATAAAATGTATTTTTGTAGAAAATAATTGATTATTAGATATTAAGAGGTAAAAAAGGCCTATACCCTATAAATACTATGTCTGCAGGGAGAGTTAAAATTTCATTTTGATCAAAATATGCTTTAAAATACCATATGAACAAAAGAAATGACTTTTGTCACAATCTATGTATTATTTCTTATTAGATGATCACTTTTCCTAATTTATATCTATAATTCTTCATTTTGATTTAAATCGCTGAAAAGTGTCCACAGAAAAAGGTATCTACAAGTCTTTATTTTATTAAATAAGGCATTTTTATTGAAAAAAAATTAAGATATAGGTTTTTTAGTGTCAATAATTAGAATTAACCAGGACCTTCCAACAAAAAACTTAAAAATATCCAAAATGCTATAATTATTATAATGGAAATCCAGGGGCACAAAATGTGTTTTTTGGAGAGATTATTTAAGAGGGTATCTACAAGACCATGCATATCTCCCAACATGAAAATAGATTTTAATATTTTCTACTAACAAAGCATTGACCTCCAGCAAAGTAGACATATACCAATTTTCAAGCCAATGGATACGTTATTAAGGGTCCTTGAGGCAAATATGTAGTAAAAAGTATCTACAAGATGGTATCTACAAGACTTTTATTGTATCTACAAAACTTTCATTTTAACCCTTTTTATCCTAGATGTGATAACAAAAATTACCATAATGCTATATTATATCAAAATAAAAGGACCTAGAACCATTGTGCAGTTGCCAAGGGAAGCTTTTATCAAAGGTATTGCAAAATTACCTTTATCTTAAGATAAATATTAAAATGTTAACAACTTATCTTGGAAACAGTCCCAAATTTGTCAATGTTCACCATAAGCAAAGGTTTAATATTTACAGTACAAGTTCAAAAGTGATGTTTGTAACCTTGAAGTTTATGGCTAGGTAGTATAATTTTAGTATCTCTCTAACTTAATGTCTGATTTCAACGTTCTAGATATCATATGAAACATAATTTTGCATTCTATAAGGTGCAATACACATCCTTACATTTGCTTAGAAAGCTTATTATTTGTATGCAATTGAATATTATTGATTCACTTTATTTCTATTAGAAAAAATGAGTGACAATGCTAAAAAAAAGGACCTGATTTTAAATCTTTCTAACTTTTAAACAAAAAACTTTACGTTCTAATATTTTAGAATACGTTTGGTCCTTACTTGTATATTTGGGAAATACAATCATTGGTTCATTAACTTGAATTCTATTTTTTGACTTTTTCAACACTTAAAGTCCACACTTAACGTGGTTTGACCCTTAAGTATATTTATTGACAAAATATTGTGTACCTAGTGGGGGAGAAGCTTGGTCTGTTGTTTGGTCTGTCGGTGGTGGGACCGCATCCTCGCTCCCTAATTACAATAGAGATTTTAATTAATATTGATGTTGATAGTTAGATTGAGCCTTATATGTAGATAGAATTAATATTGATTATTTACTTAGACCGATGCGGGACTTACATATTTCATCATATTATAAATCAAAGAATGAGTACAAGATATGTGTTTGAATTTGTTATGCTTTATAGATATACAATGGTAACTACTGAATGACTCATGTACCTGTTAGGGGGGAACTTGGGTCTGACTTCTTTGTTTTTTTCTTTTTCTTTTTCCTCTTCAGTGATGGGTTTTCCTCTTTGGCTGGTGGGCTGTCTTCTGGTGGACCCCGCTCCCTACTCTCTGTTAACATTAATTGGTTATAATTAAGTAGTTGTATCTAATGTTAGAAAACATAATCAACATACATCATAACAGACTATTTAATGTTATTTAATTCATAGATATGTAATATGTTTTTAGGGACAATTAGAATACTACATAAACAATAATCAGTGTTGTGCAAGTTGCAGGTGAAGCTGAATGAACATTGCCCAATTATTTTTCAAATAGTAACATGTGGTATTGTGACAGGATAAAATAGTGTATTACAATCTCCAAAAACAAAGTTAAATGCAAAATGGTTGGTTTACCTGGAGAGGGGGAACTTGGGCCTTTGGTCATCTTCTTTTTCTTCTTTTTCCGCTTTGAAGATGGGTTGTTCTCTGGGGTAGGTTCGTCGGTTGGTGGCTAGGCATCAAGTAAAGAGGGGGGTGGGGGGGGCGAGGTTGGACGTGGGTCTTCATGCATTCTTGTCGTCAGAGTCCCCCACAATGTAGATGGAGACTTGTTTCCCTGCCCTCAGGGCATTAAGATTCGCTGGAAGTTCTGATGATCCGAAATGGAGGCCACACTTGCAATGTCCTTCAGGTGTGACAAGACCTCATTGAATCTTGGTGTCCCCAGTTCCATCCACTGCTTCCTCGTCAACTGCCACTGGCTGGTCCTTCCACCATCTCCGTCACAGCCAGTGAGGTTGGAATTCCAGTTCATGGGTCATGATACAATGGGATCCATGGAGGCACACCAGCTTCCTTGTGTTGTGGAAGTTGCAGGTGCAGTGGAATGAACGTTCCCCAAATGTCACAGTGAATTGTGCTTACCCATGATGACAGAGTGGACCCCATCCACCTCTGCCACACAGCGGATCTTGCGGTCCAGCTTGGTGGCCTGTGCCTTCTCCACCGGCATCAGGCAAGTAGCATGATGAGTGGCATACTGGTGGAAAGCAGTGGTGAGCGGTGACAGTCATGGGTCTTGTAGCTCACCTTGGCCCTGGATAGGACCTCCTGTGCACTCCTAGTTCAGGCCTTTGCCTCGGGGTATTTGTACACAGCCTGAATGCAGTTGGCAACGTTGGTGTTTGCCTTGATCACCTACTTGATCTTGGAGTTGTACGACTCCAATTAGTTGGTTGTCCTTGTTCCAAAGGTGGCCATATTTCCGGGCTCATGGTGGGCCCACTTCAATCCCTTCTGTGCTGAGAGAGTGAGCCAGTTCTGGCAGAAATAGTCCTGGAAGATCGGGTTCCCTTAACATCCATGAGCTGCTGGACAGCCCAGTTGTATCCTGATAGTGACTCGTTGAAGGTTATATCAGGCAACATGGCCACGATTCTCGCCTTTACATTCTTACTCAGATTTGTCTTCTTCTCCAATGCCCTCTTCATTGCGCGGAGGATGTGGAAGGCACAGAGGTGAATATGGACCTTGGGCAGGACCACCCCAATTTCTAAGAAGTCATTGTCCACAATGATCACCTCAGTGGAGGCGATGTGGGCGGCATTGTTTTTGGCAAACACCCGCAGAAATTCTACTATGAGGGCCTTGTTCTCAGCCAACACCAGGGCCTGGGCCACCACTTGGCCATGGCCTTCCGAGTCCTCGACCATGAGTGTCGACAGGTGGGGGTTCCTGTTGTTGAAGCTGTAGGTTGTGTCCAAAGCCAACATTTCGGGGAACATTCTCATGTTGGACTGCATGGCGTGCGACTGGAAGTAGATCATTTCGATGACGTTGATTTCACCCACATAGAAGTAGAAGTAATTCATGGGGTGCAAGATACAGATATTGGAGAGTGTGTCTATGAATTGCTGCAGCTCCCCATTGGTGGACCACCTCATGTTGTGGCTGTCCTTGGCGGTAATACGGACATTCCTGTTTTTGCTCTGGAACTGAGCAATGCCTGGCCACATCCAGTTGCAGTCCACCATGTTGATCATGTGGTTGGATTTCTGACGCAGCCAGTACTCTCTCTGAAACAAGAAACGATGTATTATTGGGCAATTATATACTACATAAGGTGATATGAAATGTTGAAAGTGTAAGACCTCATTGAAATGCACAGTATAATCGAACAATGTTGAATATTTATCAGTATTGTATGACCATTTTGAAGTTTAATGGTAAGTTTCATGAACTTCCTTACAATGTAAATAGTACGTTGCTACTCATCAACGAAGTATACAAGTAATAGTTTTAAAGTGAAATCAGTTCTAATCAGTCTACAGCTACATTGGTATGCACATTATGATACAACAATTAATATGTACGAAAATCACTAAGACTAGGTCTTTTTTTTGGATTCAGAAGCGAGATGTCCATGTTCAAAACATAAAAGTGAAATAAATCAGTTTTCCCTCTCTAATGTTTCGAATCTTCAAGGGAAGATTTGTTCTTTATATCAAAGGATAGAGAAAAATATGATTCATCATTTGATATATAGGCCTATATCACATCAATGTACCCTTATTCAACATCATACAACGTGTCATACTGCAAGAGGTGTCCCGAAAGATGTTGTCTATCCTTAACACACTCCCTAAACAAAACAGAGATGCTACTTTTCCATCTAATTACTGAGTTCCCTAATTTCTTTTTATAGAATCTCACTGGAATGATAATTCCTAAACCAATTTATACCCTCTTCACATCCTACTTGTCCATAAATCTAACCATAGGCCCTAGCGCATTCATGCAAATCATTACCTCCAGTGTCGTTCATAGGCCCTCTTTCTCTCGGCCGTCACTGGACAGTTTGGAGAATCCAGGACCTGCACCTCCAGCTCAGTGGTATTAGTCCAGCGGTGACTATTCAATAAAGAAAAAGGAAAAACTTTTTCATGTACTTTAATTAGATGAATCAGTACACTTTAAGTTATGGTTCATGCATAGATAAATACGTTCGAAATTTGACATACTAGTATGCAAACATTCTCTGCAATTCATTAAAATGCTTCATGTCATAATCAGGTCTATTATCAATAAACATCCTCAAGATTATCCTCCAGCAAAACCCAAATTTGTGTCAGACATTTTTATCAAACAAAAGTTGTTTTCCTAATGCTAAACCATCTCCCGCCACTCTATTCTCTAAAAGCAGTTGTCAAGATACAAAATAACCCTTCTGACGAATATTTTATCAAAAGCGTGGATAATCCGTCCCTCCAAATGGCCCCTTCTCTGACTCTGTTGAAAAAGTATGCCTGACACATACACAGAACATGTCTGCTAATCTCATCAATTTCTCCTCGAAAGCAAACTTACGTAGCGTAGCACCCGATTCACCCTACCACGGATAGCCAATTTCTCCAATTTTACCTACAGGTTAGCCTTCATCAGGGTGCATGCTGGGGAATATGTCGACAACTCACATGGCTTTTGCATAGAAATTTTAATTAATTATGTCACTATTTCTACCATGAGATGAAGAAAACCTAATGACCATTATTTCTTAGATTTGTATCTATATACATTACATATTTTCGAAGTTGTTTGAAAATTCATTTATCATAGGTGGAAATATGACAATTATTCATTAATTTTCTATAGTTTTTCAATGGGATTTGTCGACAAAATTGGTCAGAATTAGCCTGCAGGTGCTTAAAATACTATAAATGAGCTATCCGTGGTAGGGAGAATTGTAGTTGCCTCTGTCCCAGGCGTTTGCCAGGAAACACTCCAATAGCTGCATAGTGTACTTCTGCAGTTTGCTGGCCCTGCTGGTGATGAACGCCATCATACTGTCTATGTGCTGTAATGAAATGCACGACTCCTTATTGAACATGTAAGAGCTCCCAAAAATCTTCCATTTCAGGCTTTCCAAAAAGCGAGTCACATTCTTGGGGTGGGTGGGTGGGTTTTTACAGTATTATTATTTTCCTTCTTTTTTGTTATTCATATATCCAACTTAAATATGTCTTCTAGATATTTATGAAATGTTTTCAGAACTGTTTCAAACCATAATTCTGAATTTATCCCCAATATTGTGCCCTGTACTTTTCTTTGTATTGTCAAGTCATCTGCATGACAACTTAGTACATGTAAGGTTATTGTACAGGCCCATAGCCAGGGGGGTTGGGGTTGGGGGTTAGTACGAACACCCCCTTGCACGCATCCCCTTCTAAAATATCCCACATCCCCTACCACCATAGGTCAGGAATGAGTATGAAATGAATGAGTCACCTACATTGTCGTTCAACTCTTCCAAATTACGCAAGACATGCAGGTCTGTCCCGGCAAACTGTCTGTTGAAGAATTTGTATGATGTAGTGTCGTTGGGCTTGTAGATCCATCCCAACGATGACTCCTTAACCGTTTGGTCAATTGGCATTGTCTGTATGAGGGGCACAACATCTAGGAAGTGTTCATAGTATTTGTACACGTACGTCAAGACCACAGCCGTTATCTCCTGCTGTTGTGGGTAACTTTTTGTGAAGTCGTCCAGGACCTCAATCAGAAGCCACATTACCCCTCAAAGAAGGCTATCCTCAACTTATCCAACCCCGAGTCTACTAGTTGCTGCTCAAGCACTGTTTGCAGGTTGCCCTTTTTCTGTGACTGGTTGCTGTTTTCGGGAGGATCTCAGGAGTGTCTCTATTTGTGAGCAAATATATTCTGTGCGGCCAAGTGTTCATGCACATTTCTTTGTAATTTGTCACGCCCCTCTGCTCCTTTTAAACGTCCTATCTTTGTTGGTGGTTGGTCCTCATCACTCTCTGGCCTCCCTCTTTTCTTGCCTCCCTTCTTCCCCTTGTTTTCCGGTAGGTGTTTATTTTTCCTTGGGGGTATTTTGAAGTGTGGTATGGGGCCATGTCCTGTGTACCCCCTTTTGAAGATATTGGCCCCATACAACCAGGAATCAGATGGTGTTTTTAGTTCAAGGATTGGACTCTTGCTTGCTCCTTTCAGTGTACTGGGCATGTCAGAGCAAGGTGACGGTAAGCATGAATCGGAATCTCATTGAGGGGGTGTTTCCCAATTAGGTGACTTTTGATCCTATTCCACTGTGGGACTCTCCTGGAAACTGCCAGGGGAGGTTTCCAGCGACGGGGACTGGTTTCATTGAAGAGGGAGTAGGAAGTACCCATACCAGTCTGAGTTTGGGTCTGGGCCAATATCCTCCATTTTTGGTCTCCTTCCTTCTTGCCTTTGCCCTGTTCCACTCTTGCTGGCTCTTTTCTGAAACAAATATGAAAAAAATATGTGACAGTAATCCAGTCTGGTAACCAGCTTCATAAACAATAATCCGCTATATTGCCTACACATGCTGCTTAGCGGCAGGTGGGTTCATTGCTGCCACCTGGTGGATTTCATACTCATTCCCCAACCCTTATACATACCCTTTACAACTTACTGCAACTTTTACCCACAACCCCCCTACTTCCTCCTTAATTCTTCAATAACAACTCCTCCGTTACACTCAACCCTACCCCTCTCTCTACAATTTACCTCCCACCCACCCAACTTTAATCACATTATTTTCAATTCCCTATCATCATCCCAATTCCATTCAACCTATTTTTACTAATACAAATTTCATATAACTACTATATATATATTCATTAATAAATAAAGAAATCTTAAATTTCTCCCAAATCGTGCCTTTGGTCTTTATACCACCGGGGTGCAGTCATGACTAACACATTGGTATTTTGAGCTTAGTTTTTAAATGTACAATAATTATTATCATCAAAAGTCCTATATTGGTTTACGTCCATTATTGCAGTAAAATACCCTGAAAGCAACTATTCAAACATCTAATTGTAAGAGAAAGTAAAAGAAATTCACAGAAATTCAAAGAAATATATCTTACGGTTTTAGCTTTGGCTGTTCGCTTTGGCTGGTCATCCTCCGAGCTGTCCCCTCCGGATTATGGCTCCTGTCGCCACCCCCTGGCCTGTAATATAATTTTACATATCTATTTGTATTATACAAAAAACATATACATTAAGCCGCATCACCCCTTAATATGTAATCTCGTAAATATACTGTTTATATTTATAATGATTGTTCATATTTTGCCAAACAATTCAGTAAAAACGATGTAATCTTGCCAAATAACTCAGTAAAATCTAATTAATCTCTTAAATTCACTTATTCAATATTGTCTAATAGAGATAACGTACGTATGTGCTTTATAACTGAATAATCACCTTCTTCTGTTTTTTGGCCAGGCCAGCAGACCTTGAATATGCTGGACGCCTCCCTCTGGTCCCCGTACCGGCCGCCGGTAAGGGCAGGTCATCCTCCTTCGATTTCTCCACATTTGTCCCTCTTGAACGACTTGGTGCCCCTGATTTCTTCTGCGTGCCTGTGGCCTGTAATAAAAAAATAGAGTATCATCCTATATAAAATAACGAATATTCATACACAGTAACTCTTCAAACCTCTCTTTATTCGTAATAGTTGAAATATACTGATTATATTCCGCTGACTATGTGGACGACACATAACTGAACACCCATAGTGATGTAATCTCTTGAATGTGATGGTAAAAAGACACTCTGACGACCACATGGGTAAAATAAATGAACATATCTCGAATGTAGAAAATATTCTGGCATCAGATATTGAAACTGTAAAAGGAAAAGTAGAAGAAAAGCTTGTTGAAACCTCTGAAAAATTTGTAAAACTGGAGAGTCATGTCCGTGGTCTGACTGAGAACATAGATAAAGAAAACATGCGGGCTAGATTAGACATGGAGGAGTTGAAGAGGGACATAGAAAAGCTGAAAGAAATGGGGGATAGAATAGATAGGCGTGACACTTATGCATCAGAATCCTCAAGAGCGTCATCCAGTAGTCATGTAAGTGAGACATCCTACAGTAGTTCAGACCATGGTCGATGTTCTGAGACTAAACATACTCTTATTGTTGATTGTATTATTGAGCATGTACATGAGGATCTGACCGGAGTGGTCTTGCATTTTGTAAATGAAATGGGTATCCCACTGAAACCAAATGACATAATCCATGTGGAACGTATGGGGGCCCATCTAGGAAATGGCCTAGACCAGTCAAATTAGTACTTCGAGACCCAACAATCAGAGATCAAATTTTCCTTTTTAAATCCAGGCTGAGACTATCGAAATTGTTCAATGACTTCAGAATTAGTGAAGAAGAAAGCAAAGACCTACGTGTAAAACGAGCTAAACTTAGGCAGGCAGCAGTTATTGCTCGAAGAAAAGGTTATGAGGTTTTCACAAGCCCTGGTCAGGTGAAATTGGACGGTGTTGAATATGATATTGCTCATGTTGATGAAATACCGCCTATTTTCACGATTGAACACGGCTCAGAAAACTTAGATGAGATATTAGAAGGAGCAACTAGACCCTTAAATCACTATGAAAAATGTAGGAAAAAGGCCAAGCGTATTGTTATGATCGGTCCCAGCCTCCAAAAAACACCCTATGGCTTGGCTTTCTTCTCATCAGAATGTTTCCTCAGCAATTTCTTTAAATGTTATTTTAAATGCAGGGGGAGATGGTACAAGTCCGTGGAGCAAGGGTATCAAGCCACTAAGGCTTTCATTTGTCATGACGAGCATGCATTCAGACAAATTATGGGAACTAATTCACCTGCTGAAGCAAAAAGAATAGGAAATTTAATACAAACTAATAAGGAATGGGACCGTGTCAAACTGGATGTCATGGAAGAGTTGTTGATCTGTAAATTTCGACAAAATAAAAATCTCTTTTTTATGTTGATAAATACTCGACCACATCCCCTGATAGAAAGTACGCTCTGCGACTATTGGGGTTCTGGTTGTCGATTGGGAAGTATTGCACTCGAAGAGGGTTGTTGGAATGGTGAAAACCATTTAGGAAAAATATTGGTTAAAATCAGAAGTATGTTCATCAGTGAAATCAAGCATGAAAGGGAGTGATAAATGTCTGTTTGCCTGGCATCTTTATTTTTATTTTTATACATACTTGAATAGACGGGATAAAAATCAAACGCTGTAGGTGTACCACTATGTAATACGGTAATTTCTTATTTCTATTGCTGGTGGGGATAGTTTCTCCTTGGAAAAAGCAGGCTATCCGTCTTGTAATATAAGTTATGTTGAAGTTATATGTATTATATGTTATGTTTCCTCGTTGATATACATTGTGTGATACTTGTGCAAAGCCATGTGTAAGATAAAGGGTTTTTCCATTGTCATGTTAAATGCTAGAAGTCTATATTCAAACATAGATGAGATAACGCTTCACCTGAAGCATTATGATGTAATTGGAAGCTGTGAAACTTGGTTGAATAAAAATCATCATAATAATATGATTAAAATATCTGGGTTTACCTTATACCGACTCGATAGAAGAGAGGGTGGTGTGAGAAATTCTAAAAATAATTTAAAGCGCGGGGGTGGGGTAGCGATTTATGTAAAAGACTACATGTTCAATTACACCTCGATCATAAAGGATATAACTAAAATTAGCAGGAGCTTAGAACAAATCTGGATTGAAATCAAAATTCCAAATAACTCAGTAAAAATTATAGGTATTATATACAGGCCTCCGTGTGGAGACATTGAAGCTGGTATTCACGAACTTGACAATTCTGTTAACTATATTGAAGGGCTATCAAATGCTGAAATATCAATACTAGGTGATATAAACATCAATTATCGGGAACGTCATACAACTGCATATAAACTTCTGGTAAACTTTGAGCGTGAACATAACTTATCACAACATATAAAGGCTTTCACTCGCATTACTGAGAAGAGCAAGTCGACTATTGATTTAATTTGGACCAACATGACTCATATAATGACTTCAGGTGTATTGCAATTATCCATATCAGATCATTTACCGATTTTTATGATAAAGAAGAAAATGAGGATGAAACATGAAATTCTAGAAACATTTGGTCGTTCATATAAATATTATGATAAAAATAATTTTCAATCTGACTTATGTAAGCACAGTAGCTGGTTGTTTTATTGGTGTGATGATCTAGATGTGAACTCCTTGTGGGACATAATGTTTGATATTATAACTGACTGTGCTAACTGGCACTGTCCTTTACGCAAAATTAAAATACGTCAGGACTCTCCTCATTGGTTCTCAAAGGAGTTGATTGAAGAAATTCAATATAAAAATGACCTGTATGTTAAAGCAAAACAAACTGGTAACTCGTATGATTGGACATTTTATAGAAATCAGAAAAACTTTGTTAAAAAATTGATCCGAAATGCAAAAGAAGTTTATATAAAAGAAGGTATAGAAAATTCGAACGGAAACCCATGAAAATTCTGGAGGCAAGTGAATAATATCAGTGGTTTAGGAAAATGTAAGCAGAGAGAAGGTGTGACTGAAATCCAAGATGATTTTGGAAATACATACACTAATGAGAATTTGGCTAACTTTATGAATGATTTTTATGCAACAATGGGTGCAAAATTGTCTGAAAAATTTCAAACTACGTGGTCAGAATCTACCATGGGTGGGAAACCGAATTGTACATTCTCTTTTAATTTTATAACTGAAGCCGAAGTTATTAATATAGTAAAAGATCTAGATCAAACAAAATCATCTGCGGTAGAAAACCTTAATACACGTATATTGAAAGATGCTTTTGAAGTACTATCTGTAGAATTAACCTACCTATTTAATAAGAGTATTGATACAGGTATTTTTCCGCTGGTATGGGGAATTGGACAGGTAACCCCTATACCAAAGGGGTCTCCAAAGAGTAAAAAAGCTGGAGACTGGCGCCCTATATCACAGATAGCATTACCAGGGAAAATGTTAGAGAAGATAATACACAAGCAGCTGTATAAATATTTAGATGATAATTCTATCTTGAATGAAAAACAGTATGGTTTCAGACCTAAAAAGAGTACCTCCTATGCGATTTTTGATATGTTAAGAAAATTGTATGATAATTGGGAACAAAAGTTGTACAGTGGATGTGTCTTCGTGGATCTTTCCCGTGCATTCGATTCAATTGATCAAAATATCCTTGTACGTAAACTTAAATATTATGGCATCTGTGACAGCTCAATGGCGTTCATGGAAAGTTATATCTTAAACAGACGACAATGTACTAGAATAGGTAAATTTAGATCAACAGACGCCCCTCTGCTTTATGGTACGGCACAAGGCTCGGTCCTTGGGCTGTTATTGTTCATCATTTATGTTAACGATCTATTTGAAAATATACGTATTAGTAGAAATACTTATGTATATGCAGACGATACATTACTAATAGGTGAAGGTAAAACTGTACGTGGTATGATACAAAATACTCAGGAATTGTTAGATATTTTTGTAAAATGGTCCTGTATTAATAAGCTAACAATAAACCAAACTAAAACAAAGTTTATGATGATAAATTATAACAAAACCAGCAACTATGGTGACATATTTATTGGTGAAACGAAGTTAGAAAGAGTACATAAATATGAGTACCTTGGTCTATGGTTGGATGACCGACTGACAATGGATGTACATATTGAAAATGTATGTAAAAAGATAAATTCACGTCTGGGAATTCTGTCTAAAATAAGGCGGCTTATAAATGAAGACACTGCCTTACTTATATATAAGACTATGGTCAGACCCCATTTTGATTATGTAGACTTCATTATGGACTCTGGCACCTCTGAAAACACTAACAAATTAGAATCTTTACAAAATAAGGCAATACGGAAAATAGAATACTGTAACAATAAACAAGATCAAGGAGATCTAGATATCCTGAGGACAAGGTATGGTATTGATACTTTATATGTACGGCGGAAAAGAAACTTACTAAAAATTATGTACGACTATAGTAAAAGAAAGGAAAATTTAAATAATTATAGACCAAACATGACGTTACGTGATGATAAGAAAATTAAATTGAAGACTAAATGTACAAAATTAACAAAGGTGAAAATGAGTCCCTGGTACAGAGGGTGTGATTACTGGAATGAGCTCACTGTTAAGCAGCAAACTTGTAAAAGTCAAGGTTCTTTCAAAAAGATGGTGCGTAGTCTAATATTATAATCAGTTGTTTGATATTATAGTATGCTATTATTGGTATTTAGAATACAGAGCATATTTGATGGGTTTTGATTTATGTGGCATATTGTGAGATATGTGCGAAGCTGAGACCTAGGTTTTTTTTTTGTCTAGTGATAATTTATGTGTAAAATCGACTAACTCATTATTTATGTGAATATAATCAATACTCTGTGTACTATTGTGTATGATATAACTATGAATATTTCATGATGATATGTAATCGATGTTAATTTCTTTATATTAATATGTCTGTTTCACGACTGTAATATACGTTGAATGTTATATTATTGATATCATCTGCTGGAAGATCTTGTGTAAACAGGAAGTAGAATCAATAAAAAATAAAAAAAATTAAAAAAATGTACTTTAATGTTTTGTCCTACATAATAGCATTCAAATAATCGCAAATAGCATTCAGAAAATATATTTGTTACATATATTGCTGTAGGGAAAAAATCGGAAACCCCTCAAAAATAGGAAACCCTACATCTCTTTAAAAAGTGTCTATTCTAAATAAGATAACCGTCTGTATTTTAAAATGTCATAACCACCTTTTTCCTTTTTTCGGCTGGAGAAGTGGAACTATAGTTCCCTCTTGCTATGGAACTACTCAATGTCACACTGAATCTCTCAGAAAAAAAAATCATGTGGTTTAGCTCTCAGATTTGTGGATCCATAAGTATTCCATAAGTGGCTCTATGGGTTAGGGGCCTTCCATTAAGTACGTACACACATTTAAAAAAATCTCAGACCCCCCACCCCCCCTCAGGCAAAAGTACGCATTGAATATGTACTAGCATGTACGCACATTTTCAAAAATCTCAGACCCCCCCTCCCCCCTTGTTGCATATGTACTAAATGGAAGGCCCCTTAGTTACCATAAACATGTGGTAGAACTGTGACTTTCAAAGATTACAATTTCTAACTTGTAGTGTGAGCTATATTTCTGAGGCCACTGTGGCATTCAGGGTTGTCACATGATATTTATGTGTTTAATGTGGAATTTTCCAGTTTATCAGTCACTTTTGGAACAATATATATATATATTTCTTTTCTTAGAATGGTCAGGAAGGCTCTCTGCGGTCCCCATACTTAAAGGTCTTGGCCTCATCACAGGGCTCTTCATTGGATTCTGACTTGCTAGAGCCGTGGTGCCTCTTCCTCTTCCCCGCTAGCCTTTAATACAATGTAAAATATCTTATCAATTACTGAAAAAAAAGCACACTACCCCTCATCGGTCCAGTCCTGAACTCTCGTAATTCCTGCATCCCCCAAATACATCTCAAGTGTTCCTCTAGTAGAGATGACAATTCTCATGTGGCGAACTCGTTTGGCCAACTTGCCCAACTTGGCCTTTAAATGTGGACGCCCCTCCCCCCACTTCACGCTGAGACTGTAACTATCACGGGCCTTAACAGTAATCAAATTATGACTTGTATCTGCTTGTACTACGACATGTACTATTATATTCATTACTGTTACATGTTATGTACCAGACATGGACTATGACATGGACTATTGCATCCAACACCTGTACATGTCAGGCACCAATCTCTACTACCATGACATATTATGGAAGTCAGATAACTTTGGGGTAAAGGAGGAATTAATGGCACAACATAATTCCTTTGAAACAAACACAACTAATTACATGTCTACGGGTCATGGCCAGTACATCTAACCCAAACACTACTCAGTTATAAATTTGGTAAACACTAGTTTGTTGCTCTAAAATTTTAAATCACTATTCTTTTTGAACACAGTTTTTGTTGGTAATTACTGTTTTCTCTCTCTTTTGCCCAGTTGATGGCTTCCCCTTATGTCCTTTAAGGTCTATGCATGGGGACCTCTTTCCAGGACGCACCCGTCGGATCATAACATCCTCATTGTTCAGCCAACAATTGTACTGCATCTGCAATCAAGAACACTCAACAATTAAATATAAATCCCAACTCCTCCATTCTTCCTATCCATCACCATTTCCCCGAATTCATATGTAAGTGTTTCATTGAATTTAGTTATTAAAACCAAAAATCAGAAGGGAAATCATGACCCCACTTGCACATGCCCCAATTGATCATAAAATTTGAAATCGAACGTGTCTATATTATTTACAATCCACCGGGTCCAAATCATCTTTTCCCATTAAGTACAATTTCCTAAAGAACATGTACTATGACTTGTACTATGTGTGCCATTTACTAGCACCCAAGACTGTGATGTAAAGCATAAATCAATAATCCAACTTTCACCTTGAACTCGCCATGGCATCTCAGATACAGCCTCTTCCGCAAACCTGCCAGGACACTTGCAAACTCATGGGCCGTGGAGTTCACCTGGTAAACCCTGTTTTGACGTTGGTCCGGATACTCTTCTGGCAGTATTGGCAGGTTGTCCTCCGCTTTCTTTGCCCAACGCTTGTTGATCAACTGCCTCTCTAACTCCATTTTATGGAATATAAGGCAGTGGAAAGCATTGACGCACAGTACCTTCCTACTTCTGAAAGTCTCGCAGGTACATGTGAAGTTAGTTGATCTGAATGTCTTCTCCTCACCGTTGAAAACTACGGTGTGCTTCTGTCCCTCAACATCCGTGCAGGCCAGGGGGTGTCTACAGTTTGCCTCCAACTTCTTTTCTTGCAGAATCTCTGCTGCCAACTTGTTCCTGGCATACTTGTACACTGCCTTGGCGATCAATCCTGGTCTCGGATGTCTATGGTGGTCTTCATTCTCTGGAGCAAAGTGTGATGCGGCTCTCTTTCTCCCTATCCACGCAAACCTTGTGGATACGAAACAGGGAGTTTGGCAAGGACGTGTTGGCATCCACCACCAGCTTCACTTTGCTATGGAGGGACTCCAGGTTGCAGGTTGTCCTGTTGTTCAGAGTCATCTGTCCCACTCGTTGGTATTGGACCCAGGTTTGCTAGCAGTTTATCCAGTTTTTCTCCAGAATGGGCCAAGATCATTTTGACGTTTCAGGTTCCGAAGCCTGTCATCAAACACCTCGTGATTGCAAGCAAATACATGCCTATTCAGCATTGCCATCACCTCCTCACGCTGGTTTTGTTCAGGTTCTCTTTGAGAGTCTTCATGATGTGGAAGGCACACAGGTGGATTTGGGCATGTGGGGCAACATTCTCAATAGCACCATCTCACGGGGGTTCTTATCCACCAAGTATGTTTGCTTCTGCTCCAAAGCCCTGCCATTTTGTTCTTTGAAAGTATCCAGGAACTTTGTCATTTTGGGTTTACTCTCACTGATTAGGAACCCAATGGCAACCACCTGACTATGCCTATTCCCATCTATCACCATGAGGTAACAGACATGTAAGTTCACATTATTGCACCCGTAAGTTGTGTCCATTATGAGCACCTCTGTATAGTCCTCCTGCATGGTGGCGGTTTGCAAGTACAACATGTCAATCTTGTTTCCCATCGAACAAACACAGTCTGGTTGTTGGTCCCACTGATCTTCTGCATCATGTCAATGAGGCCCTGCTCCTTGGTGTTGCAGTGCTGCCCAATGTTGTGGATGTCCTTAGCACGAACTTGCTTCTTGGTCATATCCTCATTATCCTGCTTATGGAGCCAGCTGTGTTGTTCTCCTAGTCCAAGAGCATCACATGATTGCACAACCATTGTTTACGAAGTCGGCGTTTCTAAAAATTTAATCAATTCAAACATTCAACAAATTTAGGTACAAGAATTTTACATTAAAAACATTAATGTTGGCCAAGATTAAGGGGACACACTAACCTTGCGCGATTGCCCTCTCCCACAAATCCGCAACTGAACATGTGCTATGACCTGAACTATTGCATCCACCACTGTTACATGTCAGGCATTCTTAATGATCTTTACAACCGCAACTAGTGGGTAGATTCACAGCCAAACTACTATATGCTTAGAATGTAAGCATTTGCCTTTCCTGGACCTACCCTATGTACATCTAGTATGTAACTGTACCAAGGTTGAGCCCCTAACATAAGCTATGAAATTGGCTGCCACACCCAGCCATACAAATGCCCAAGTATAAGTTACGGTCGGTTATAAGTTATGGTTCTTGCTTGGCCACTTCCTGAACTATATTACCAATTAGAGGTCACTGTCTAAGTACTTTATTTCCATTATAGTCACTGAACATGCTAACAACACCATACATGTAGTATTTACATGTGCAAAACACCGCTATCCTTTTACCAACCCTATCATAGAAGGGGAATATATCATTATGTCATCAGAGAGCCACCACCACCAAACTCATATGATTGTCGTCATACATGCCCTACATCACTCAATTATAGACCACTAATATATATTGCATATTGTATCCTAAGGATTTATGAAACCACTAGTATATGTACCTACCCAGAAGATCATTGTACCGTTGAATGTGATTAATAATAATAAAAAGAAAATGTCATATTATGGATATCATTACATTTTATGGAAGTCCACCAATTTGGTCCTGATGCATCTTGATTAAAATTATGGCGAATTGAGTGGTCCAGCCCCATTGCATGTTTTAAGGTTTTGAGTTTGTTCTTGGGCAACATACCTCTAGGTCTAGCAAGTATTTCTGCCTGTAGGGTGAAACAGGGTTGTAATGCACACAGTGGTATATTGTGCATTTCTTAAAATTTTGCAAAATTATCAAATTAATAAAACAAATTTCAAAATGGATTGCAACCACCATAAGGGATAAACTAAAGTATAACAACACATTGTAATATCTATAGATTGAAGAAAAAAAGTAATTTCTCATAATCAGGATGCTTGATACAACCCTATTCACTATATTACCAAAAGGTATACAATTTCCTTTATAGTCACTGAACATGCTACATGTCACCGTACATGTAGTATTTATGTCATTGTACAAGCCACTGCTATCTGAATAAGAAGTGTAAATACCCCCTTTTGACCTTATTTATCTAATTTGAAAATCCGAAAATACCTTAATATATTATAGGCAAATGGGTCCCATACCTCTGGGTACATGTTGTACTCTTTTGCACAGCATGTATGGCTTTTGTGCACGGGATTGAAGTACGTCACCTCGAGAACTCCCTCAGGCATTTGCCAGTTAACGTGTGCCTTGCTCTCACATCCCTTCCTCCATGACCTGAAGTGTGTTGAAATCAGATCATTTATTTAACGTAAGAAATATAATTGTCCCAAAAGGTCCTACAAGGGGATTGCACCTGGTTTCGGGGGTTCATAATTGCATGGTGGCATTAACATAAGGTATTTCGAGGGGTTAACTGATCACAAGTAACAAAACTTTGCATAAATGGCCCAAAAATTGTACAATGTTCTGTATGGAAGGATAATACTGCCCCTTGGGACTACCCAGTGATTAAATTTGTGTGTCTCAGCACATAAATATTTCCCTTTTTAAATCAATTGACAGGACTGTAATTTAAAAACTTATGACAACAATGTAATTAAATTGAGTTTTAATCCTAGGGAATACACAAAATTACCTAGTTTTTAATGTTCACATATGTGTGTGAAGTCAAACACAATTTTGATTTAAAGCCTGCATGGGTTTGACCATTCCTCCTCTTCCATTGCCCCACAAACTCAGTGATTGGAGGGGAGGTAATCACGGCTTTCAGTCGATTGACAAAACAATATGGCTTTTAGATTATCCATTTAAAAAATACACTTTTATAATGTCTTGTTTTAAGAGTCATAGTCATTGGAACAAATAAAGGTATTTACTCAGGAAAGATTCCGCCCCTTACATATACAGTATTCCATTACGTTTATGTTATGTTTTTCATTTCTCTTTTTCATTTAGGGTATCCCTCAAACTGGAAGTTCTGGAACGGTGTTAAAAGTTAAATCTTGACACACATCTGAATCGGGCGATCCCCGGAAGATTTTGATTTCACTGGCCAACCATACCGTTTGAGGTGAAGCTGGAAATTTGAATGCTTGACCCATTCAGGGAGGTATTATGAGGGTTCCACCGTCTTGTTCTTTGTTTCCACTTTTTTGGAGTGTCCTGGAATGGTATACATTATTGCAATAAAAACCTTTACATTAATAAAGCATTCATGTTGTTTGTCACTGTTCCTAATAATTCCTATTAGCCCAATTTATAATATTTTGTAAGACCTAAAAGAATTACAATTATATGATCTCGTATAGATCAATCTCCATTCCCCTTTATATGCTTATAAATTCAGAGATTCTGTGCAGATTAGAGAAAAATGAGCGGATGAAAAATGAAGATGAATAACATATTTTGCTTTATTCGAAATATTTCAAGAGAGCTAAATAAGAATAAATATAAATGTATTCATCATTTCATTCACATTAAAAAGATAACAACCCTTCTGGAATTTTAGGTCTAGTCTATTGATACTAATGTTATGAACGATGATGTTAATTCTGGAAAAGGGACCGGAGCCTATCCCCATGCCACAAGCCCCAACAGGTACGGCTCACCCATGACTCTCTCCACCCCTCTCCAAGGACTCACACGCTGCTCGCAAAGTGACCCCACGGCTGTATGAGTGTGCAATTAATATGGCCATCAGATGGGCCACGCGCACTGTTGCTGGAGGTCCGTAGTCATATGGAGCAGGTGTTTCAGGTCAAAGACGACACACTGAAGGGTGTCTTCTACAAACTCCTCCAGCCCTGCCTGGTGAAGACCTTGCTCCATTGTGCATGCTGGATGGGGTATGACATCCATGACCTCACTGAGCATTTGTGGTATTCTGTACTCAGTGGAGCTGCACATGTGATACTGCAGAGCGAGGTTGATCTGCTTTTGCTCTGCCAGGAAGTTCTTGATCTCCACCTTCCCATAACTTTTCTTTGTCTTCTTCTCCGATGGCTGGGAAGAGGAAGAAAATGAAGAAGAATGATTGAACCGCTTGGAGCTTTGATAAGGGTGTTTCTCCTGCTTCCCACAGCTTTTCTTATTCCTCACTCCAATGGCTGGTAAGAAGGAGAACGGTTCGACTGCTTTGAGCATTGAGAAGGTGGATTCAACCGTTTCCTCTAAGGAGTCACTAAGTCCTTGTTGTAGGGGTCGGCATTGAGAAGGGAATTGATGATGGATTCTCTGAAATAGAATCTACTCCATTGACAAATCCCTGTAGAAAGATGAAATGAAACCAATAAATAATCTTACATCAATATTTCAATCCATCCATATATCTCATTAAAAAAACATTGGCATTCAGTTATGGTTGGTTATCAAATTTTCCATATAAATTTAATAGAAACAGCCTCTTTCAACAAGGTTTTCAATATTTCATACTGACTTCTACGCTTTGCATATAGTTATAAAGTAATTAGTAAGAAACGGTAAGATGACACTTCCTGTGCTGCGCAACCACACAACTGTCAAAAGACAGTTCAAATGTTACCTTGGTTACCATTATGATGACATCAGAAGTTGGTTACTCTCTTAGTTACACTGTGTACTGGCAACCTGTAGCCTAGTAACAGTGTGTATCATCTCAAAAAGACCCATGGCAACTTGTATACTTAGTTTAGTATAATATTTGTGCTCTGTTTTGGGGTGATTTGAATTGAGAAATTATTTAGATGCTGATAAATAAATCCAGTGGATTTATTATCAGCCAATGATATGTAGTTTTTTGTCGTTTCAAAATTAAATTTTCTTTATCAAGCGCAAGGGATTCCCAATCAGGACTCTTTTGAGTAGGTCAACTGTTGGATTTCAGGTTTAAACAAATAGTGGTAAGAGAGTAAACTATGTGTTTTTGTGTAAGTCATATCAGCAGTAACCAACTCTGTCATGCAGAAAATATGCATTAGTGTTGTTAGTGTAGTTGGCAATTTCAGCAGAGAAAGTCAGCAAGTGGTCAGACTCTGTCCATATATCATGAGTGATACATAATCCCTAGAACAATCTACTTTTGTACTCTGGAACAGAGAAATCAATGTTTTAGGCAAAACAGTGGTACAAAGCGATTTGTTATGGTTAGCCCATTACATTTCAGGGGCGGACCCAGGAATTTGTAGAGGGGGGGGGCCCAAAAACATGAATGTACGGGGGGGTGGGCCCCCCATCAAACATGATTTAACAGGGGAGGGGGGGGGCCAAGGCCCGTCCGGCCCCCCCCCTGGATCCGCCCCTGCATTTAGGCCTCAGGGAGAGATGGTGCTGAGACGATGCATCCACCTCCTTTCTTCAGAATCCCGTTTAAGTTTTGCCTCCCTGCTTTCAGGAGGTGACGTGAGGTGATAAATGTAGCAATGTGTATTTTCGTGGCTGAGATCTAATTAGGTGATTCAGGGGGGCAAGTGTTAAAATGTCCTGCTACAGTGGTATCATCATTATGATTGATATAGAAAATGTGACCTTGTAATTGTTGTAATAGGCGATTTTTTGGTCTGTCCCACATTTTTGATGCCACAAAACGTACATGTAATCACATAGATAAGATTTGAACTTTGGCAATTTATGTTCTTCATACTTTCAAACTTTCTCCCTGTTGAAATGGAGAACAAGTCTTCAGTTTTGTCAAAGATGGAGGTATTGTATATGGTGCACCTTGATGGGCTGTCTGTACTGACATCTCTGTCTCTCAACATTGTCAAAGTTGGAGGTATTGTATATGGTGCACCTTGATGGGCTGTCTGTACTGACATCTCTGTCTCTCAACATTGTCAAAGTTGGAGGTATTGTATATGGTGCACCTTGATGGTCTCTCTGTACTGACAATTCCGTCTATCAACATTATCAAAGTGGGCGGTATTGTATATGGTGCACCTTGACAGGCTGTCTGTACAGACAACTCCATTTGTCAATGTTGTCAACATTGGAAGTATTGTATATCGTGAACCTTGAGGGGGTGTCTGTACTGACAACCCCGTCTGTCAATGTTGTCAAAGTTGGAAGTATTTTATATTGTGAATCTTGAAAGGCTGTCTGTACTGCCACTTCCACCTGTCAACGTTGTCAAAGTTGGAAGCATTGTATATGGTGCACCTTGACAGGCTGTCTGTACTGACAACTCCATCTGTCAGCGTTGTCAAAGTTGGTGGTATTGTATATGATGCACCTTGATGAACTGTCTGTACTGACAACTCCGTCTCTTAGTGTCGTCAAAGTTTGTGGTATTGTATATGGTGCAACATTGACATAGTATGAATTGTTATGTACAACAGTATATTTACCATCACGTTCAGCGCCTGATATCCATGCCGACATATGTATACTGCCTCGTTGTTGGTGGGTCAGGAAATAGGTATGTAGGTGCAGTCAATGCAGCCTACATACTGATTGAACTTTTACTTCTCCGCAAATCTCACAGCACTTTCATGGAGATTGAAGCCCTATGAAAAACAAATTTAAATGAACCAGTGTGTCACGGATATACCATTTAAATGCGCCATTGGACACCAGCAGCCTGCACCACAGGCTTCTCCTGGTAATGAGCCTACAACTCGTGGCAGTAGCTGTTTCTTTTATGCTGGGTCATGCCACGTTGATACTTATATATGGTGAATGCTGTAGGGAATCATTTATTTTTATTAGTTCTTCAATCTTACACATATAAGAACTCCAAGTTAACATACAATATATTATATGTAAACTTATAAATAATATACTTATATAATAATATATATACTTATATATAAGTTTACATATGATATATGTAAACACCCTCACGCTTTGCAATATTATTGCAAAGTGTGAGGGTGTGTGTGTAAGAAATATCTATGGAAAACCTGTTTGGCAATGCATTTATGAAATATATAGCCACCATGTATTGCTATGGAAAACCTGTATGGCGATGCCTTTATGAAATAATTATGTAACAACCATTTGCTTGTGTGGGAAATCTGCACGGCCATTCATTTCTGAAATAAAGTTAATATACTGAATTATGGAAAACTTGTATGGCGACACATTTATGAAATATGTAGCGACCTTGTGTTGGTATGAAAAACCTGAACAGTGATGCTTTTATGAAATATGTAGTGACCATTTGTTTGTCTGGGATATCTGTATGGTGATACCTTTATGAAATATAGTTGATCTAATATACTGAATTATGAAAAACAGAAGACAGTATACGTAGTAGTAGCAACCACGTGTTTGTATGGAAAATCTGTACAGCAATGCTTTTATGAAATATATAGTTACCATCATATCGTTATGGAATACCTGTGCGGCAACACATACATTAAGTATACAAGTAAAAATTGCTATAAATACAAACTTAGTAAATAGGTTATTATTATCATAATTAAACCCTGGGCCCTGATGAAGTATAGAAATTTTCAAAGAAATTTCAGTTTTCAGTTGACTGACTAGAAATGAGTACACATTTCTGCAAAGTCTAAAAATTTGAAATTCTGGACTAATTTCTGGACACCTCTGGATTCACAAATAAAAGGTTTGAGGGGAAAATCTTTAGGAAAATCTTAATTTTAAGATATTGAACTCATATCTGTATGTTTTGCTAATTATGAATAACAATATGAAGTTACATTGCCCTGAATATTGCCATGACGATGCACTGACATTTCGCTTCAACATCCCTGTTGATTTGTCTGTTCTACCTCCACTGGACCATGCTCGGTGCACATGGTGTCTAACAAAGTCTATGTAACTTCACTTTCTTTTATTATTTATTCCTCATTTATTTCTATTAATAATTTTTCATTTATTCATTAACTTTTTATTCAGTTTTTCGATTTTCAATTGATTATTTCTTTAATTTTAATTATTTCTGTTTATTACTTTTCAATTATGTCAGTGTTCTTTCAATTATTAATTCATTACCTTATGTGATTCATTGATGTTTTGTGACCTATTCCCTGTGTGACCATGGTGGCAACCATGGTGGTAACAATGGTGGTAACCATGGTTGTAACAATGGTGGTAACCATGGCGGTAACAATGGTGGTTACCATGGTGTTTACCATGGTGGTTACGATGGTTGTTACCATGGTGGTAAACATGGTGGTAAACATGGTGGTTACCATGGTGGCAACCATGGTGGTTACCATGGTGGTAACCATGGTGGTAACCATGGTGGTAACCATGATAGTAACCATGGTGGTAACCATGGTGGCAACCATAGTGGTAATTATGTTAATCATGGTAATGGTGGTTACCATGGTGGTTACCATGGTGGTAACCATGGTGGTTACCATTGTGGTTGCCATGATGGTTACCATGGTGGTTACCATGGTAGTTACCATGGTGGTTGCCATGGTGGTTGCTATGATGGTTGCCATGGTGGTTGCCATGGTGGTTACCATGGTGGTAATGGTAGTTACCATGGTAGTTATCATGGTGATAACCATGATTGTTACTATGATGTTAACCATGATTGTAGCCATGGTGGTTACCATGATGGTAGCCATGGTGGTAATGGTAGCTAGTATGATGGTTACTATGATGGTAACCATGGTGGTAACTATAGTGGTTACCATGTAGGTAAACATGGTGGTAACCATGGTGGTTACCATGATCGTCTTTTATCCCTTTAGTGCTTTGCCACTCTAGCCCTTTGCCCATATGGCCCATGTGGTAACCATGGTGGTTACAATGATGGTTATCATGGTGGTTACCATGGTGGTAATGGTGGTTACCAACTTGGTTACCATAATGGTAACCATAGTAATTACTATGGTGGTAACCACGGTGGTTTCCATGATGGTAACCACCATGGTGGCAACAATGGTGGTAGCCATGGGGATAACCACCATGATGGTAACAATGGTGGCAGCCATGGTGGTTACTATAGTGGTAACCATGATGGTTACCATGGCCGTCCTTTACCCCTTTAGGGCTTTACCTCTCTAGCCCTTTGCCCATATGGCCCTTTACTCATTTAGCCCTTTGCCCTTTGCCCTTTGCCCCTTTAGCCCTTGCCCCCTTAGCCCTTTGACCCTTTAGCCCTTTGCCCCTTTAGTCTTTTACCCTTTTAGCCCTTTATCCCATTGAGCCCTTTACCCTTTTGCCCCTTTGCCCCTTAACCCTTTCAAGACGCCACAAAATTTTGATATAGTACCAAATGGACACCAATTTACTCAGGGAATGTCCCCAAAAGACGCCACTGACACCACAAAGTTTTAAGTTAGTCCAATATCAAGGTAAAACATAAATAGAAATTATTATTTCCAAGTGGCAGTAGTAAGAGGGAGTGCAATATGGACCATTTCAGCGTTTTGAAATTAAAAAAAAATTATTTGATATATATTGAGCATCAAATTCACAATTCTGAGATATTTGCTATGTATCTCTCAGGCATCTGGCGTCTAGGCCTGGTGATGCCTGAGAGATACTGGAGGCTAGGCCTGGTGATGCCTGAGGGATACTGGCGTCCTGAAAGGGTTAAGCCCTTAAGCCCTTTACCTTTAGCCCTTCAATCCCTTCACTCCCTTACCCCCATATAAAATAAAAGGGTTGAGTGAGACCCGAACACCTGCATTGAGGCATTGATATATTCATTATGTTAATTAGACCTGAAAACCCAGCATGCATTGGGGCATTCATAATCTTAAAAATAATAAATACTATAATGTGTATATGGACATTTCTTTCATAAACCACTATCCACATTTGATATATTTCTTCTCCATTCCTCATATTAACCGACAAAACTTCCTTGATTCAGTAAAATCCAACATGGCTGCAGTCTTCACCATATCCCAGACTACACTGGGACTACAATAATGCAATTTTCTTTTGTTTTTTGACAGGAACAGGAAGCGGAAGTAGAAATGTTCCTAAATCTTGTATCCTGCATGTCCACTACTGCAATGCCCTGGGGCAAAACCTTGCTGTCACCAGCCAATCCAAACCCAGTTCCTATCTGGTCCAATTCATAACATTTACAAAATTAATCATTGTGGCCACTCTGGGCCCAGAATAAAGAATGTGTTTCAGAACTATATAAGGTGTGCTGGTATCACAAATCTGTTTGGGCAACATATTTTAGATATGTTCAACTACTTTACCCAAGACATGAGAGTAATTCTGTTTGTCCATGAAATAAAAATATCACTCTTGAAAGAATACTTTGCTTCTGACATCCAGCTTAAAGCCATAGTCCCTGCTGCTTGAGTCACTGCTGTATGTGTAATGACGTGCATACGATATAGCAAATTATGTGTTTACAAAAATATACTTTATTACATTAAACAAGAAGCAAATTAGCTACACAATGTTCCGCTCATGCATGAGTGATGGTCGTCCCTCAGTAAACTGAAGGCCCTCCTAATACCAGAGGGCTATGTGTAATATGGGCTATAGGTGCTGACCACCACCACTCCTGCTGTCATACACAGCTCAGGGAGGGGTTTTAAGAAGGGCTACTATCAGGTCCTAGTACTGAGTGACCTATCACTCACCCACCTGGGACTGCCCACCTGCAGGTGACAGTGGTGGTCCTAATTTGAAGGGGTAAGGGCTGTTTAGCTCAGGCATTGGTTATGTAACCTACTTGTAGATTCTCACACTTGCTGATTCTAAATACAATTGGAGAACAATGCCCTTCAACTGCTGAACATGAGATTGTGTAACCGGTCATTGAGAACAAAGAGAATTAAATGGTTAAAGACATGACTGATTGAGGGAGTCCCCACCATTAGCTACAATACTATATAGATATAACTAGGGACTCCCAAAAAACAACACCAAGCTGTCACTCCGTGCCTGGTTCTGCAGGTGGATGTCCCAGTAGAGTAGATGGAAGTCTCCGGGTCTAAGGCTGACTCTGGGCCATCAGAAAACCTGGATATCCAGGGACTCCCACCCACTCAACTCGGCCCATAACCATGGTGATGTCCCCCTCCTCTGCCTCAAACTCCACCACTCCTCTGCACTCCTCCTGTGTCAAACTTTCCTCCATCTCCCACTCCTTCGTTCTTTCCTCCTCCCCCGCCTCCTCCTCCTGTCCCTTCTCTCTACTCTCCTCCTCCTGTCTCTCTGCCTCCTGCCCACTGGCCTGGTCACTGCCCAGCTTTGTGCACCACTGGCTGGCACCAGACCTCTGGCCGCTCTGTCTGGCTGCAGTCTTGTTGCATGGCCACCCAGCATGTGCGTCCACGCCCATGTCCAGCCCTTCCCCAGCCCCATTGTGGTGGTCAGCTGCATGACTCTGGGCCACCAGAAAACCAGGGAACCCGGGGACTCCCACCCACTCAACTTGACTCATAACCACGGGCAGCTCCTCCTGTCCCTCCTCTCTACTCTCCTCCTCCTGTCCCTCCTCCTTCTGCCGGCCAGCCTGATTGCTGCCCTGCTTTGTGCACCACTGGCCAGCCCTCTGGCCAGCCCTCTGGCTGCTTTGTCTGGCCACGGTCCTGTTGGATGGCCACCCGGCATGTGCATCCAGGCCCATGGCCAGTCTTTCTGCGCCCCCATCCTGGCGGTCGGCTGCATGACTCAGGGCCATCAGAAAACCAGGAAACCCAGGGACTCCCACCCATCCAACTCGGCCTGAAATTCTTTCTGCGCCCCCATCCTGGCGGTCAACTGCATGACTCAGGGCCATCAGAAAACCAGGAAACCCAGGGACTCCCACCCATCCAACTCGGCCTGAAATTGTGGGAAGCACTGGGTGGGAAGGGGCATCCCCCTCCTCTGCCTCAAACTTCACAGCTCCTCTGCACTCCTTCTCTGTCAAACCTTCCTCCTCCCATTTCTGCACTCTCTCCTCTTTCTCCTCCTGTCCCTTCTCTCTCCTCTCCTCCTCCACGCTCTCATCCTCCTGCTGGCTGGCCTGGCGGCTGCCCTGCTGGGTATCCCACTGGGTGCCCTGCTGGCTGGCCATTCGAGCTAGATGGAAAATAAAAGTTAGACCTGTTTTGATGGCTATTGGTATGGTTGCTGTGAAACCAAATTATTTAATATGCAAATCCATACACTTTTCCAATATATTACGCAAAGCTGTACACCTAAGGGCCGTACCCACTAGGCAATTTTGAGTTGGCCAACGGCGATCAGCGTTAGCGCCGACGGTAGGCGTAAAATTATCAAACATGCTTGATATGGATTGGTGTGGCAGTCGGCGTCAACAAAATCAAATGGAGATGATCAATATAATATGATGACAATGACCATCATTTTCAATGGAAAATAACATTTCCTTTGCTTAGCTAGTCAGGGTATGTCATTCTCAGAAAGTCAGTCATCAGTCTTTTCCCAAATGAAAAAATTCTCCCCAAAGAAAGAGGAAAGAAAGGCTACACGAATGCTGAATCTAATTGATAATTGAATTTTCTTTTTTAATTTTAAGTTGAGGATTCAGGAAGTAAAAACCACCAAAGGGTGGTGTGCAATGTCCAATGTGGGCTTTCTATCTTTTTCCTTTTGGGAATAAATTTGAAGACCACAAGAGTAAAGTTAGTAGGTTTATTATACAAGTAAAGTTTTCTTGGTAGATGTACAAACCATGTAGTGTTATTTTGGGGTTTGAAAATAAAAAAGAGTTAACAGAGTATGAGGGGTGTAGCAGCAAAAACAGGAGCCTGCACTCTCTAATGGTTAGAAAAAACTGCTTGGGGAGGGGATTCTAACGAGTTGGAGCATGTGGTGCAACACTTTGAACATTCTCAACAGTAGACCTCTCAGGGAGGAGCGCAAATATCACAGATGTGAACAAAGAATCAAATACAACTTTCACCTTTAATAAGGGAATATTATCATTCTTCCTGTACCGATGCGGATGGTCAGTCCATGCTCTGTTAGCTCGGCGTAGTGTTTATACCAGCACACTCCTTAGCTATAACTCCTTGTCAAAGTGTCTAGGAGTAAGGGAGGAGTCTAGGTATGACATGTATATAGTCCAGGAGCCAAATCCTGAAATCAGTCAAAATAAGGATTTACCCTCCGCGGTGAGCCCCCTGGATTTTCTTGATTTTTTTCATCTTATAGCATCCTAGGGACCATGAATCAAGACGGTTCCGAAGAATTTAGGTATGCGCACACTGTCTAATTACGCAATTTGTGCTTAATTAGCAAATAATGAAAAACGCGTTATTTCTAAATTTCTCTGGAACTATGTAAGATATGATAACATGCTATATGTCATCAGAAAGGTAATTTTTTTCCCGATTTTTTGATATATTGTTTGCTAATGTCATTAATCATGACAATGAGTAATTAAAGAAAAACTGTTGTTTCAGTCAAAATCATTAGAACTTAAGGATCCAAGGTTAAACTCTGGAATTGATAAACCAAGTCCTAGGTATACTTAAAGGGGATCTTTAGGCAGTTTTTAAAGAAGGTTGCATCTGATTTCATTGGAAATATAATGTAGAAATCATTTTTTGCTGATTAAATTCTAACCGACTACAGGCTCATTTTGCCCTCATATTTCAAAAGGAGAGATGATATCATGAAAATAACACAATATATCCTAAAGAGATGTGGAAATGATTATCACTATCTCCCTAGGCTGGTATTTCAGTGCTTTCACAGCCATTTAGGCACATGTATATAATATGGTAGCTGTTTGGAGAGCATTTTGGATCACAGTGAAAGATGTGTCACAATAAAACTATGGTTTGAGTAAGATTTCTTTCTTCGGCATAATACCATGATAATGTTTCAGTTTGATTACAAACCATCTTATTAGGGCCCTTGCATTGAGTTTGTATGCATCAAGGGGGGGAGGAAGGTATGAAATCTTTGAAAATGTGTGTACGTTCTAGTACAAATCCAATGCATATTTATGACCAAAGGGGGGTGGGGATCTGAGATTTTGAAAATGTGTGTACTTATTAAATGGAAGACCCCTAATAGTTCCCTCTACTTCTTGTTTACATGAAGAAAATAATAGCTTGTAGCAGACTCACCCATTACCTGACCCCAATCCAGATTTCTGAGGGTATACTACTTTAAAGAAGAGATGAATCCCAAAAAGTATGCTGTCATATATCAAAGGTTCTGAATTTAGAAAAGAGTCCTTGTATCAATATGCTAACTGCAAAAAGACCAAGTGTGCTATTTGTTAAACTTGTAAACTTGATAGGTGTGCTACCTCTGCCAAATTGTTGGTTTTAATAAATTACTAGATTGCACTCTTGGATTCTAGACCCATGTGCTTATATAAATGATTAACTTAGCTTGACCATACACAAAATGGATATCTTATATTTATTCCATATATGGATTACTGGTATTAGTAATTTGATATTAAATTATGATCATGAACACAGTTCATTTCTAAGAGACAAACTTCCAATCCTCCCAAATTACCAATACAAGTTATGACCAGCCTTTGGTCATGCTTCACTGAGATTCATCCTATCAATCATATTTCCAATTTTATTAGGAAGTGTACCAGAGGAACTGAGACCTCTGTGTGTGAACATACATATCAATATCATTGGCAAGACCTCAAACAAATATCAAAACCTGAAACAATACAGAAGTTCCTGATATATCTTTCTATTTCAAAATTACAAATTTTTGGTATAGCCATTACCAGTTTCCCAATACCATCTAGTAGCATTACCACATTGAGCAGCGTGTGCACAGTACCCTTGCTGTGGGACCATAGCCAAGGCAGTACGGTATTAGGAGAATGTACAAGAGCAACAAATTGCTGTGATTCTGGTTGTAATCTCAAACTTTCTGTTATATAAATCTCAGAAACAACATTATTCCTTTATCAAAATATAACTGACCATTTTCATTTCTCAACTACTATGAACAAGGATCCAGTTTCCCTAACCAACAGCAAGAGACAGCGTATAGTTAGATACTAAGGGAAATGTCAATATGGTAAATACTCAGATTCCCAAAACTAAGGGAGTCATTATTCAAATATATGAATAATCCTCTAGTCTATGATCAGTTCTTACAATACAACACTGAATACTTAGTCTATAATACAAAAGGGTAACAAAGTTTAATTTGGCCAATTGGTGGTAGGATGTTAACAAAAGTACAGCAGTTGGTCAGCAATCCCACAGTTTATGACACACTATATATACGCCTGCAGTGTGATGCACCATGGGAAGCTGTCCTTATCCCCCAGTTCAGGTCGCTCAGGGGAAAGGCTAGACCTCTCCACCACTGATAAGGTTCTGAAGATACACTACTTTCATTTTACTGCTGGAAGGCAACATTATCTAAACAGTTAACTTTATCATTTTATCTAACCAGCAGCAGTGATGAACCCCATGATCCTTGTGGAATTATGTGATAAAATTGAATAATAAGACAGTCATAAGTAGCCAAATTTAAGCCTGCCCCTCTCTCTGAGGGAACCTTTATTAGATTGTAAGCACAGTGTCTTACCAATGGGTTAACTCACAGAACAGGGAGATAAGAACCCTAGTCTGCCATCTTTATCATTCCTCTGGCTCTCCAGGCCTCATGCCTCAGGCCTGTTGTTAGGGTGAGGTAAACATTAGATATTGGGGCCAGCAATCAAAAGAGCATTTAAAAGAGTATTACAGCCTACAACTCCCACTCTCTCTATAGGAACATGCTTTTTAAAGATCAGTGGGTACAGGGGTATGTAAATAGAGGTTTGCTGCATATTGTCAATGTGTGAATCTTTGGCAATAATTATAAGGAGCCATCCATACCATTTTGAGTAAATAAATCAATGACTATACTAGTTTGATCAGGCAACAAAGATGAGCTTGTCTACAAATTACATGGACACATATTTCTTGCTAATGTTTACTTATTTTACAGCTCCAATGGTGTATACAATGTACTAACTGGCTCAGAAAGCATTGAAATACCAGCCTAGGGAGACAGTGATAATCATTTACCCTTCTCTTTAGGATATATTGTTATTTTCATGATATCATCTCTCCTTTTGAAATATAAGGGCAAAATGAGCCTGTAGTCGGTTAGAATTTAATCAGCAAAAAATGATTTCTACATTATATTTCCAATGAAATCAGATGCAACCTTCTTTAAAAACTGCCTAAAGATCCCCTTTAAGTATACCTAAGACTTAGTTTATCAATTCCAGAGTTTAACCTTGGATCCTTAAGTTCTAATGATTTTGACTGAAACAACAGTTTTTCTTTAATTACTCATTGTCATGATTAATGACAATAGCAAACAATATATCAAAAAATCGGGAACAAAATTACCTTTCTGATGACATATAGCATGTTATCATATCTTACATAGTTCCAGAGAAATTTAGAAATAACGTGTTTTTCATTTTTTGCTAATTAAGCACAAATTGCGTAATTAGACAGTGTTCGCATACCTAAATTCTTCGGAACCGTCTTGATTCATGGTCCCTAGGATGCTATAAGATGAAAAAAATCAAGAAAATCCAGGGGGCTCACTGCGGAGGGTAAATCAGGATTTTCAGATTTGGCTCCTGGACTAATACTATTACCATACTAAAGGGGCATACATCGCCCATGCTTAGTCAGAGATAGCTGAACTTTGTTGTGAGTAACCATCCTGGAAAGGTTGTGTTCTAGAAGCTGAGTCCTGGAATTGGAATAGAAGCTAATAGACTGTTTAGTTGGAGCATTGACTGACTGTGATTGAGGGGATTCCATCCTTGGAGCTGTTCATTGTCAATTGAGATCTTGTCATGGAACTACAATACACAGGAAATAAATAAAGAACATCCTTTCACGTGAGTGTTATGTCTTACATAATACGGAACTATTATTATGTATTGGACGACAGCAGTCGAATGAGGCGGAGACTTCAATAGGAGCTAGCTATTATCTATAAGGCAAAACAACTAATTAAGTACACCTAACATTAACGGATAATTAACCTACTATAGTTCACTCCTACACATTAGTATTTTCAAAATAAAATTCATTGAGAAATAGGTTGGTTGGTTATTGGGGTTTAACGCCGTAGCAACATCTAAGGTCATATCATGGCGAGAACAAGGTTTTTGACAATCCTGTCTTGTGATGATCGAATCTATGGAATGAACGAATCTATGAGAAGGTAGAGACCATACCCCTACACATTTACCGAGGCAGGTGTTCTTTAATGTGCATGGTCCCATAGACAGGGCCACACACACAACAGCCGGTGTCTTGAGAAATAGGTCTTGACTAATCACAAACCTATTTTCAATGGGTAAAAGTTTATTTTTCTGAAGGAATCTGTATGAAATTAATTGTTATACTGAATGTGATGCCTTCCATTAAATGACCAGTGACCTTTAACCTTTCCAGAGAATTTATGCATTAGTAATGCTACATTTGTGCCATATTTTATTAACTACAATTGAAAAAATCAAATGGTATTGGATATAATTTCATTAAAGTATGGAAAGAATATCCTTTTTGAGTAGGATAAAACTAATATATTTTGAATTTTGTATATCATAAAGATCACCTGGGTGACCAAAAAGGCAGAAAAAAATTTAAGAATTCATTCAGAATTAAAAGTCAGGTATAGAAAAACTATATATGGTACATATATGTGTGATATATATGCTCCATATATGGATATAAATTCTAATAGAGTATTGGACTTAACTCCAGAGGTCTCCACTATGGTATTGACATTGACCACTAGGGGCTGACCACCTGACCTCACTTCTCAGCTCATACTGGAACCAACCACATGTGTTATATCTCTGTCTGGAATTTTGAGCATGTTTCTCAAGGATTTCACCTTTGCTTTTGTTGTACTCAACCTATTTTCATGGACTATCGTCTTCGGAATATCAAAGGGAATTTCAGACTGGAAATCTTCGTTGGAAATATCAGTAATTGGAATGGCTTTCCATACACCGCCGGGTGCCATGTTCTCTGGTAGGGACGACCCCCGGTACGTCTCATATATCGAGGACCAGCTTACGCACGCAAGTATTTTAGCTGAGAAGCATGAGAAATCTGAACAGTATATGCAACAGATATTAGCTCGACTAGAACGTTTAGAGTTGTCTCAGGGGGGATCAGGGAAAAGTACCAACCCTTGGGGTGAGCCGCCATTAGATTTGAACCTAAAAAAAACACCCGTCCTGCCAAATCCAATGGCCAATCAACATGCTAATCTCCACCTACCACCGCCGGGCCCGGGCTTCGGCGGTGCAGGCGGTGTTGGCGGTGCTGGTGCTGGTGGTGGTGTGCGTCCCACCCCGATCCTCGTCCTGCCGGTTCCACCTCCACAGCCCTATAACGCTGACAGTGCGGCTCACCTGTTGAATGCTCCTCTCACTCAAGCGCTTACGGATTTATCTGAAGCCATCAGCCCGGGACCGATAGGATACAAGAAAGGTATTCACTAACGTCCCGAGTATTATGTGCAACACTTGTTAGAATGTAAACCTGTTAAGTCTCTTGATCACTCTAAGATGTCGTACAAGGACTTATTCTTTGGCATGATCCAGGTATTACAACAGATTGTCAGAACTGGCGGAGACGTTGCCGGTTACGTTGATCACCTTTCTTTTGTCGCTAAACAGGCACAGCTTAATTGCTTCACTGATATGGCTCTTGTCTCGTATGATCACAACATAGTGGATAAGGTGGTTAGATCTGAGATACCTTCGTTTGTGGCAGCAGATACGGTCAGTGTAGCATGCAATTTTCATGCGGGTAATATCCAGCGGGATCAGAGTAAACACACCCAAGCCAATGCTAAACGTACTCGTTCCAATTTTGCAAAAAATCGGTCCGATGTCAACGATGCTCATGACAAGGACGGCTCGGGGTCAGATCAATTCCCCAGCGATTTGTGCTATAACTTTAATTATCGCAAATGTAACGGCAATTGTTCGAAACTACATCTCTGCAGGTCTTGTCGTGGCAAACACAAGGCCTTGGGATGTCACAAGAAACCATGACTTTCTATGGAATATGGGTCTAACATTGATACTAAACTCGTAAATTCTGTTCCTATTATGATTCCAGAACCTGACGAGGATTTTTCTGATGGCAAGAGTTCAGAATGTGCATCAACTTGCTCTACTGCCTTTTCAGATTCATCTACTGATGCATTCCTCCGTCATTCAGGTGATATTCTTTCGAATTATACCGATGATTCCTTAGGTTCAGTTGGGTGTATCAATGTTAATGTTTTCCCCTCATCCTCACCAGGCTATTGCCCTATACATGATGTTGATAGTGCCTCTCACAGCTTATATCCTCGTGATTTGGATTATGAGGATCCAGTGGTCTATTTTGACCCATCAGACCGTATAAATATGTGTCCTGATATCGTTAGGTTATCTGGCGGTCATCGTCTAGGTGGTTATCGTTCACAAATGAATGCGAATGTGTGGAACTACTATCTACGATATGAACCTGACTTAAATGCCCGTTCTTATCTATGTGACGGTATTGCAAATGGTTTTCATATTGTTGACTCAGATGCTCCTATTCCTTCATATGAATGCAAGAATTACTCATCTGTTTTTTCTGGTCCAGCCCGTGATTATGTTAATGACATTATTCAACAGGAGATCCTGGAAGGCAAATACGTTCGTGCTGAATCCATACCTGACTGTGTGCACGTTCTGGGTGCGGTTCCCAAAGGTGACTCTTCGTTTAGGCCTATCACGGACTGCAAAAGGCCAATAGGCTTATCAATAAATAACTTTATGTTTTCTACTTGTGATGATTTCTCATATTCATCTGTAGATGACGTGACAGCAGCTATTACTCCTGGGTGCTTCATGGTCACGGTGGACATTGCTGCTGCTTACCGCTCAATCAGTGTACATCCTTCGGATTGGACTAAACAGGGCATTTCGTGGTTATTTCCTGAGGGTGAGCAGTACCTAATGGACACTAGGCTTTGTTTCGGCCTCCGTTGTGCGCTGTTCATTTTCACCCAAGTTAGTAATTTTGTTCGTGATACTATGTACCGATTAGGTTATAAAATGGTTATCAACTATCTTGATGATTTCATGGTATTTGGAAAAAATTTCAAGGAATGTCAGGATGCACAAGCTACCTTAATAACGTTGCTAGGCCAATTAGGTTTTCAAATTTCATGGAAGAAATGCACATCACCTACTCAGTGTGCCAAGTACTTGGGCCTACTATTCGACTCAGTTTGTATGAAAGTTGTGCTACCACAGGATAAAATGACTAAGCTCCACCATGAGTTGTCATTTTTTGATAACCAAAAACGGGCTACAAAACGTCAACTACAGCGCCTCTGTGGTGTCTTATCTTACTCTGCTCGTCTTATTAAGGGCGCCCGTACCTTTTCTAGACGTGTCATAGACCTTCTGAGGGCCCTTCCGGACGGTAATCCCAGGATCAAATTAACGCAGTCCTTTCACGATGATATCCAATGGTGGAAGAGATTTTCCGACTCTTGCAATGGAGAAGAATATATCATTCGTTGGAATAAAGGTGATGTAAATGATCATTGCTTTTTCACGGATTCGTCAATGTCTGGATATAGTCTTCATTATGGCTCTGACTGGACGGCTGGATTTTTTAATAGCCAAGCCGAACCTGAATTTTCATGTGAGACAACTTTGATGTCCCTGTGGATTCCAATATCAATTTCTTGGAACTTGTACCTGTTTTTCAGGGTCTCAAGCGTTATATAAGTGACTGGAGAGATTCCCATATTGTATGCTACACTGACAATACGCAGGTTGTCTCAATGATCAACAAGGGTTCCAGTTCTAACCACTCGGCTATGGTATTACTTAGACAAATGTTTTGGTTAACTGTCACTCACAATGTACATTTAACCGCTCGTCATATACCGGTCATCTCAACTTGCTTGCGGACTATTTGTCAAGGATATCACATGATTTATCGATGTTTAATTTTCCTGATTCCTTGTGTTGTAGTGGAGGAGCTGAGGGCGTTGGATGATGAAGTTTCAGTGGCCGTTGGCAATGCTTGGGCCGTAAACACGTTGAAGACACGCAATTCCCAGTGGAAGAAATACTTTATTTTTTGTATTAATTTAGGTTTGTGTGCTCTTCCTGCAGATCCCTCCACAGTAGCTCGGTATTTAGTTTACCTTGCTAGGACATGCAAATACTCCACTGTTAACAACTATTTATCTTCAGTGATTACGTTACATACATTTTATGGACATCACATCAATTTCAGGAACTATTATATCATCAGACTAGTTCTCAAAGGATTAAAGCGCCAGTTAGGATCGTCTTTGTCACAATCTACGCCTTTCTCCAGGAATGAACTCCTCGAAATGTATGCTACAATTGATACTTCGTCTCAATGGGATTCATCATTATGGTGTGCTTTAATTTTTTCGTTCAGAACACTTCTCCGCAAATCCAATGTGGTACCGGCCACCCTGGATATTGGCAATCATGTAATTCGTCGAGGAGATATTGAGTTCAAGGACTGGGGAATGATTGTTCATGTGACTTCTTCAAAAACTATACAGTGCCGTGAGTACATGCTTGATATACCTGTTACATATGTAACCAACCGTGTGTTCTGTGCAGTTACTTTAATTGAAGAGCACTTCTCAATTTCTAAAGGAGGACCTACTGATCCTTTGATTTTGGATCCTTTGACCGGGAAGCCTGTTCTCTACAAACATTTGTTATCTTTCATTAAGCGCTTAGTTATCGCAATGGGGCTTCCTGAAGGCAGATATGGTTGTCATTCCCTTAGAAGGTCGGGTGCGACTTTTCTTCACTCAGTTGGTATCCCATAGGAAGACATTATGGCACTAGGCGATTGCAAATCTTTGGCTGTTTTAGCCTATCTTTCCACTCCTATGGCCAGGAAGATTGAGATTCAGAAGGATGTTGCTAAATATTTGTCTTGACTTGGACCTTGGCGGTTGACCTGCCGCCGGCTTACAGACCAGCCTTGCCTTACATTGTGTGTTCATTTATGTAGTGCAGTGTTTATGTGATATATATGCTCCATATATGGATATAAATTCTAACAGAGTATTGGATTTAACTCCAGAGGTCTCCACTATGTTATTGACATTGACCACTAGGGGCTGACCACCTGGCCTCACTTCTCAGCTCATACTGGAACCGACCACATGTGTTATATCTCTGTCTGGAATTTATTGTAATAAAGATCTTTTCTTATGTCGGGCGGTTGACCTGCCGCCGGCTTACAGCCGGGCCTTGCCTTACATTTTGTGTTCATTTATGTAGTGCAGTGTTTATACCATATATATAGTTTTTCTATACCCTATATATATGTGTGTGTGTGTGTGTGTGTACCAAATTTGCATTGGCGGTCTGGAAAGGGTTAAAGGCATTCTCATTGCGCAACTCCCCCTCTTAAATACTACTATCAACATTCTCTATGTTCCAGAACCTGTAACTTCATTGCTAATCATCACAAATTAATGTTGAATTCCTGCCCAGAGTATCCTATCCATTTAGGACAGATTTGTGGACTTGACTTGGTGTACTTTTCGAGACACTTAAGTGAAAACTTTTCAACCTAATCTCATCTGGTCTCCCTCCTGAGCAAAAGCAAAGCAATTCCCTCCACACACCAACCTTCCCTGCCCACTGCCCACTCCTATGCACAAGTGAAGGCAATTGGCAACGACATTGTGAAAGGGGTTGATGTTCTGTAAACATTGAGATATTTAGATGAATTTTGTGGATTTGCCATTCATCAAACTGATGTTGACCCGTCCCTGCCCTACCCTACATCCAGGGGCCCTAAGAAACAGGTAAAGATGTGTGTAGTCATGGTGGAGGAAATTCCTGACATTTCAGCAGATCGTCATATTTTCTGGCTTCAAAGGGTAGTTTTATTGTATAAGAATATAATTGCTTTGTTTGAATTATATTAATGAACAAATATAGAGCGTTTGATAGATTGAGTTTTTTCTAAATGTGGTTCTTGGCCTTCCATGTCGAGGTTCCTGATGGTAGAGCTCTATAAAGCAAAAGAGTAAAAGCCTATTCCTGGTAGATTACATATAATAATGGGTTTCAAGATATTTCTAGGGATGTGAAGTGCTATTTTACTGTATCAAAACCACTCAGGTAGGGTATGCAATAAACTGTGATCATATAGCCCTTGATAATCAATCAATTCAAAATGACTTATGCAACAAACAGGGGGGAATCAATGGTAGAGGATAACAAGCAACACCATGAGTGTCTATTTTGTGCATTCAAATCAATTGTATGTCATCAGGTAAATAAACTGCTGCCTTTATGTGTGTCCTTAAAGGTCATGGTGTTTAGGGCCCAGCAAAGAAGCAGCATGACTGCAACGTCATGAGATGGTGAATATGCAGTTAGAGCCTTGAAATCGTTGGTATGTTTAGGAAGTTGATTTTAGGGGTTTGAAGAAAATCTGAGGCGAAGTGCATGGGACCCTCATTGAATTGACATGGAGTGACCCACAAGCAAATGGGTATAGAGCCCTACACCTTTCCCACGAACCTGCGCAGTGCCCCAGGTTACTCACTTTTGGGGCTTCAGGTAACTAGGTCACCTCACTTCCTATATGTTCACTATAGGGAAAGCCCTAAAAAAGTGTTTCAATTCAAATCCACCAGGGGGCGCCACCTTAATGAAAAATAGGTATAGAGCTCCCCCATTTATGGGTATACATCTTTCTTACTAAGCTTGCTGCCATCTATCTGTAATGCAGGTGGCGGGAAAGTCAGTCTGGACACCCCTTTTGAGCCCCTATGTCAAGGTGCTAATTGTCTAAAATTGGCAATCACTGATTCAGTCTTGACACTCAGTGGAGCACTGAAGGGATTGTAATAATGTTTCAAAATTAAAGATTTCACTTCTAATGCAGTTTTTACTCTGAAATATTCAAATATTTAGGTTACAACAACTTTTCTATATGAGTATTCATGATGATACACCACATACCAAAAGACCAGCCTAGCAGCGTATCCCAAAGGTATTTTTTGAATACATTTTGATTTATTGATAACTTTGTGATTTCTTCATTAATGCGAATCAAAAACATGTTTCCAGGAAAAAGAATTTTCTGAAACATCACATTTTTTAAACAAGAGATCATTGGCTTTCCAAAGATGTCTTCAAAATGCTTTTACCCCTCCGAAAACACCTGACCACTTTTTCATATATAAGGAATCCCACTATTAGGGAAAGTTTCCGGAATGCAACCTTTTTTTCCTTGGCCTAACCTCATGGCTCCCGTGGAAGGGACTATACTTTTATTTTTCATCAAATCATAAGAAATCAAAATTATTGTAGAATTCAAATATTTTCGGGAGCCTCCTGGGAAAAAATGTGTCCTCAATGCACATAGATGTTACCATGGATGTCACATACAACTTCACAAGGATTTAAACTACATTTCACTCACGACTTGTTTGTTGATTCAATGAATATGACAAAAGGTATGAGCACAAATGCAAAAACGGTCCTGTACGTGCTTTATGTTAGATAGTCCCGTCGTGAGTTGGGCCACGTGAAATAACCCACCCAGGTGCCGCCTCGAGGTGTATTTCACGTTTCACGTGCATTGCGCGCCAGCGACTCGAACATACTACTCCCGACTCAATTGTACACATACTATCTACCTCGGACTACAGTAAAAACTGTTTAAGAACTTACACCTACCTCGAGAAGTTGGAAGGTTCTTCTAAAAAACGGACGCTTATGGGGCCTTTAGTTTACAGCTAGCACATCATTTGGAAATGAGATGCATGGATACGCCTTTCACTTGACCCTGCACTTTTCAATCCTACCCCTCAGTTGACCAGGGTGAGAGGATCCACCTAACCAGGTCGCTGCACCCGCGCCGCACGGTGGGACCATTTAGCACTAATTTCCAAACCTCAGCATTACATGATTATATCGTAAACATTTAATTTTTATCCCTCCGATTTATCAGAGAATTATATATCAAGTTCTTTGCTATGAGTAAAAAGTTCGATGTTTTTACTTCAGATGCATTAAGGGATCTCTCATGTTTGACTGATTTTTATTGAACCTCAGTTTGCGTGGATGTTGAGGGGTCCTAGGATATGGAACAGGTATGGCCATTTACGAGGCAATCCAGGTAATTTTCTTTGTAAAATTATCAGTTTCCTAACAAGTTTAATTGAACAAAAATAATTTCTAGTACATATTTATGTTTGTTAGAGTTAATCTTTTTTTATTAATTAATTGAAGAGGCTATACCCCACCCACCCTGATAACAAATGACCACCCTTGCTGGTGCTGCGTTGCCACACGCACAACACCCCTTCCCCCACCCCCTCCACACGCACGTCCTAAACACTGCTGAGTACGGGCCCTTGACCATTTGAGTGGCCATGACCAGTCCTTCTCACTGACCTATGTTGTCAGGCCAGGAGTCAACACCTCAAGTTGCATATCCCTCAACAGGATTCATATTTCTGCTAATTGGGAGCACCAAGGCGTATAGACCTTTTTCATTTGTCTGATCTAATGTTTTGGGGTACGGTTTCCTATGGAGCCAGGCCTGAGGTGTTGGGTACAAGGCATCGATGGGAGGCTTCATTGTGCAGACTCGTGAAAAAGGTGTATGGAAGTCTATTTGTCACTAACTGAAAAATGTATAAATTTAACAAGTTCCTTCAACAGACTCCCGTAGACTGAAAACAACAATTCTATATTTGAGTGCCTACGGTTGATTATTGATACTTACCATTATTCTACAGGTGACAAGTTCGAAATGTCTATCCCTCCAAAATATTGATGTTACATACTCTTTACACAGGAGGCCCCATAAAACGTTACTGATGTGGGGTTTTGGAGGAGGTCATGAATCAGAGTTGGAAGTGCACATCATTATAGGACATTTCCTTCTGCACAATAGGATGCCAGAACTATTACTTCACACCTAGTATAGTGTCCAGACGAGAGAGTGGGCTCTACAGCCACCATCCTACGCAATACCACTCCCCCCACCGGGGGCGGATCGAGGGGGGGGGGGGGGTTCCTGGGGGTCCTGACTCCCCCCCCCCCTTTTTTTTTTTTTTTTTTTTGGTGGACCCCTAAACTACAAAAAAGGGGATTGCATGCAGTTTTACTACTTAGCCTTTATGCTGACCATCCTGTATCCCCCCCTGCCACCATAATCAAACACACCCACCCTTCCTTATTCCTCCACTTCCCGGACATCCAGAATAATATTTGATATGTATTGTGTGCTCTATGTTCATACGGTTGGTACACAGAGTAAAGTGACCAATTGTCACATACATGCGTGATAAATGATATATGGGGACCAAGCGTTTTGGAAACTGGATATGTATTCAGAAGGAAGGAAAATGATTGGTCAATGGCATATACTCTCTGATTGGTACATGTTTTTTTTCATATGGACAAAGAAGAGTAATATGACATGTTGTATTCATTGTATTGGGAATAAAGACATATCTGACCTTGACCATCATTAAAACATATGAGGCGTTATTCCCTTATTTAAACCTAAATGTCATTATCGTTATATAAACGTTAACAACATTAATGTTTACACACATATGTCTATACATATACATGTTTATACAAATACCTTATTTAGATATGGTGCCTTTCTGGTATTCTATTAACATCTGAATTTCTATTAAAATTCCAAAATTCATAATCAGCTTGAGTCTTAAAGTTCAATATTGGCAACAACAAAACTGTATGTGTCTTAAAGTGTTCCTTTGAATCCATGAAATTGATGTTGAAACCAAATGCAATTATGTAAAAACAAATCGAAATCTATCGTACTCGATATTCTCTACGGGAAAAAAAAGTGTTTGCACTGATATATCCATCATGGATCTGAACGATCCCCACTGCCCGATAGGCGAGTGACCCAGATAGACCCTCCCCTCTAAATGGAGTGCCTCACCGGCCAGTCTGGCAGTCATATATATTATGTGTTGTGCCCTGACCCAAACAGCTCTCGGATACTCTCACATGTACGGCATATCTAGGTAATGTATTGCGTAATCTTGATTTTGTTCTCAATACTTACTGTTTTAGTTGTATATACACAAATCTGGTAATTATTCAATGATTTTATGCATAATATTGGTTAATGTTCTACAGGGTTACTACGGTTTTACGCACTATCATTCATATACATCGTACAATATACATAGCTATAATATCGATACACACTTACACCGTTCCACCAACTGCGAGCACACAGAGGCCACTCTTGTGACTACGCAAACTCCAATAATGTCTTGAGGAATGCTCTTGAGAGAATGCATTTACTCACAAAAATGACATAACGCACATACACATTATCATAAAGATAAGATTCACATTGACACAATGTGAATTTGATTCAACCTGGACGAAACATTGTTGGGAAAATCACAGAGGGATTGTAAAACAAAAACTAATTTATCGAATTATTCACCATGCAGCGTAAATGTAAATATACAAATTGAGTTAACCTTGTAATCTTGAATGCAACCACTGTCTATGTCTATCAAATTTTACTTTGAATCATCCAGAAATTGCATTACAAACCATTGCCTATGATATCAACTTTTCAGGCGCTACATAGCACGTCGCATATGACTGGTTTGACCTTCATTTCTATTTTCAGAACCACAAATGATGGAGGCCCGGAATGCAGACAACACCTCAGTCAACATGACCTATGTTGACACAGAGAATCCCCTTACAGGACATAAAGTCACTATATTTGTCACATGTATGGCCATGTACAGCATCGCCCTCGCCCTCGGTTCAGCCTTCCTTTTCCTTCTGATCCTGCTCAGGGACGAAATACGAAAGGTCCACACAACCTGGTATGTGTTGAGTGGAGTGCTCGGTCTATTTCTGGCAGCCATCATCTGGCTTCCTCTTTCACTGACTAACTTCACTGACTGGAGTCTGGGGATGACAGGGTGCCATGTGGTCCAGGTTGTCTACCACCTCCTGAAGATACAACTCTCACTGACCATGGTTGCAATTGCCATTGATCGCTGTCTTTTCCTTTACGATTCCAAGGCCTACCACAAATCGCCTTCAGGCCGCTTTACCTTGGGGCTGATTGCAGCTTGCTGGATAATTGCAATGATCCTTTCGATAACACTAACTTATGGGATTAGTGTACCAAAGGTTGTCCAACATCGCGGGGCCAAACATGTGTGCGTGTCCTCCCCACGAGGGGGTAGCACCTCCCGCCTGGCCTCCCTGATTATCGAACACTTCTTGCCATGGACTCTGAATGTGATCTTTGCCATCTGTCTCTGCTGTTGCCACCACAAGCCTAAAGGTGGAGCCACTGGTGCAGAGTCCCACCAGGCAGGTAAACTGGTGTGGGTGCCACTGATCCTCTTCACATTAACCTGCATGCCTCTGTACTCTGTGAGACTGGGTGAGGCTGTGTTCGGCTTTAGACTGGACCAGGCTGTATGGTCAGTGCTTTATGTGGTGTCTGAGTTGTTTTATGGAGGCCTGCTGCTGGTTTGGGTGGCCCTCACTCCAGGTGTCTGGCCTGCCCTTCATTCAGTATGCTGCTGCTGCCTCAAGCCACCTCCCGAAGAGAGCAAACGACTCATCCACCTAAAGTGACATTCCTATAACATAATCCATGATTTAATCAATTGTTTGTATTTTAAGTTAACAGAAGATTCTACCTTTATAGTTACACATGTCTGCATTATTCACTTACCTTATTTGCATTTATTTAACATGTATGCTTTATTTGCCAACATTTTATCAATAATCTATTGACACTAACAGTGGATTGAAAAATCATTAGTGAATTCCACTATGCCTCATTTCTATGCCTTTGAAAATAAAAACTAATGTATTTTATGGATGGTTTTTATGCTTAACTTGGTAGCATTGATCATAGTCAGATGATTTGAGATGACATTGGAAGAATAATCACAAGTAATTTTCCTAAACATATTTTTCACGTCATATTCCATGATAACCAAGGGATAACCTGTCTTGTTATTAATGATTTTTAACTAACTGTTCTTTAGAGTTTCAATGACACAGAATATGGAAACAAAAGTTTCCATATATTCAGTTTCTGATGGGTACTGTGGTCCTTTAAGTCAATAGATGGAAAGATATGGTCATTTCCCATGCATTAAAACTGGATCATCTGTGACATTACTTTACAAAGGGCCCAAATATAAAAAAATGGATATAGAGCCTGCAATGTTGGTTTCTGACATTCTAAAAACCGCTAGACATGTTTGAAAGGTTGCTTTATACCCTATTTAGCTGCCAAGGTAATATCCAGGGTGGTGATGGTGATTGAATCTATGGAAAGGTTGACAACCTGCTCTTACACTTTTACCGAGGAAACCTTTTTGTTTATTTCCTATACTGCATGGACACATCATGCTGCTTTTGATTTAGCATTATGTCCACATTGCTGGAAAGTAAGCAGAATAAGCTGCCAGGATTGAAACGTACCCCACACCGATCCCAGGGTTCTATCTCAGCATCTAAAACCACTTGGCCCATCTACCCCTATTTTGTTCATGTGACCATTTCCCTAGGTGTTGGTATGATTCAAGTCAGAGAACTATGACAAAAGTCTTGTAATTTCTAGTGTAAGTATTTTGGGAATATACACACTAACACAGTTTCGCCACTTGCAAGCACACAGGGGCCACTCTGGTGACTATACCAACTGCACTAATGTCTTGCAGGACGCTCTTGAGAGAATGAATTTACTCGCGAAAATGACGTCATATGCCCATATAAGGGAAACCGTGTAAGTGTTTATTGGTTACAGGTCTCTTCTGCAATGAACTGTGACACAAGACCCATTTTAAGTGTTGAATATGGACTGTGCAACAATTCACAAAGCCACCGTACATTGGTACAGTAAACCTAAAGAAAAATACAAGAAAAAATGTAAATTTTGAATGTACACGGTTTTTCAGGAAGAGCAGAAATTTTGTAAAAGCACCTTCTGTAACTGGGAAACTACGGCCTTACCATAATTTTCTATCACGATTTTTGATTCCCCAACCATTTTGGAGAATTTTACCAAATTTTCAGCAGAAATAAGGACTTTGATTTTTGGGGTATCTAGAAAATGGCTCGATTGTCTTCAAGTTTCAGAGCTATAGAGAAGTTATTGATGAAGACAGTGACATAAGAAAAATAAAAGGTAAAGTATCACTTCTTTTTCTAATCCACATTTGATTAAATAACTTTGTATACAATTGTATCGAGAAATATTTGTCTTCTCACTTGATAATATCAAACACAGGAGTATTCACAAAACTGTTGTGATTTTACTGAAAAGCACATTGATAACCCTTCTCTATCATCAACAACATAACTGTTTTTGCAAATTGGAATAACAGCTGTTTTGATGAATGAATTTGAATTCTGAACTTGAATTTGAGCATCAATCATCAAAGTACTGGGTAATTGCATACACCATCGAGAGCAGGTTTGGCAGTGACACCAGATATTTTACATTTAAGGCCCTATTTATTGGCATCTGGCTAAGATCCTTCACAAGATTATTTTCTCCATAAACAGCCAAGCTAAAGAAACCCACTTTCCCATCTTGGTTTTCCCTGTGCTGTTTTTGACTGGAAACACATTTCCTACTTGTACTTGCTGAAAATGTGCAGCTCGACTTTCCGTACATCTTACATAGTACAGACGCTCCAACCAGGCAGATCTTGGGGGATGGTTCACCTGGCTAAAGATTAATTTAGAGCCACATTAGTTGACTTATTAAAGCACTGATTTAAGATAGACAACAGGTGATAAGGGGTGTTTTGCTGTGGTAGTAGTAATCATCTCATTATTTTCTTATTCTAAATCTCTCACATGTACATTATATTTCTTTAAAAAGTTAATTGAAATCCCTATCTATTGGTATAAATCATGTAAAATTCCAAATTATATCTAGGGGGAATTACCATCATTATGACGTCACACGGTGAGTACTGAAAAACCCAGATATTTGGGAATTCCTAAATTTTATTTTCTCTTCTGGATGACACACCTATACCTTAATATTTTCCTATTATCTCTTTTGAAAATGGTTTACAACGCTCAAGTATAGTTATCTACACAAAAAATAACGATGTCCAATTTTATGTGCAAGGAGCCCTTTAAAGAAAAGGGAGAGGATAGCGTGAATGACGCTCTGCCTTCTGTTGTCTATCCTGGAAACCTTGCACATAAATTCATGAAGTGATATCTTTCATATATTTAACTTGACTTAGGTATCCTAAAAATATTTCAGAAGTAAGAATGTGAAAATAATATGGTCTGAGGGAGTTATTCAGGAAAGGAATTTAATTTTGGGAATTCCCTGGATCCCTGGCTGCTCAGTACTCCCCTTGCTACGTCACAGCTATGGGAATTCCTTTTAAAATTCCTTTGGGATTCCCTGATCAACAAACGATTGTTGATGGATATATTTTTTATTTTTTTTATGAGTTTGATTGGGCTAAATATATTTAATTTGAGTTTGAGTGCATAAACTTTATTACAAATTCCACAGGAATGGGGATTCCCTTCTACGAGGACATGGGATTCCCCAATTACTCCCCTTGCTACGTCATAAATAAGAGGATTTCCCTTAAAAATGAAGTAAAATACAAGTGTTTTTAATGTCCCATAAGTGTGTGTAAACTGGGAATTTTCCTGCGATTTTTCTTAAATTTATCATGCAAGTTGTGAACAACAAGTGTGATTGAATTTATTGAAAAATAGCCATCCTGCAATTATGTGCAAGCTTTCCTTTAAGTTATTAAGTATGGTGGTGAAGCTAATGGCATAATGGACTCCCTATCACATGCAGGTGAGTAGATGAGGGCGAACTGAAAGAGTTCAAATATGGTAAATGTATTGAAAGACCAGTGGTTGGAACAAATATGAAATATGAATTGTATCACTAAATTTACCACCTGCAAATAGAAATGTACACTGTACCAACATATCAGCAGTGCAAATAGTGAACTGGCAATTTTTGGACTTTTGATACTTTAATTGAAATATCTTACATTGGTAACAGATTGACAAATTTCTGTGTATTCTTAATGACGGTGCTATTCTGTTTTTTAAGTGTTACATAATGATCAACAGATGTATGTGTGAACAAGGTAAGTTTATAGAAAATGATGTATATATACATATACATGTAATGTGTGTTTGTGTAGACAGATTTATGCGTGTTAATGTGTATGTATAGATAGATCTATTGAATAAATCTATAGAAGTACATCTATAAGGACATTTATCAACACATGTTACATGGATGTGAATATACAATATTATGTATACATATTTAAGAAGATGTGGTTAGGTATGCATAATATATAAATTTACCTCATTTCAGTGCACAGGTCTACGACTACTTATGCGTCTGATACCTAGGAAAACAGGTTACCAGTGGTTATAGAAATTGTCTGCCAGAAGAAAGAGGCTCAAGATACAATAACCAACATGTCCTACGTTCACCATGAGCAGGGGTATGCCAACCTCAGCAACGTGCAGAGAAAAGTGATTGACGTTCTCCTGCCACATTTTACAAGAACAGTTCGTGAGTTTCATTTGTGTATATTTGATTCAGGTTTACTATTGCCATAAGCCCTGCCTACTTAGGGACTCAGTTGTAGTTGGACAAATTACAACATAAAACAAAATCCATTCTCTGAATCTAAAATGGTCATTATGACCAAAACTTAGTATCCTAGTTTATTCATATGACCTTTTAAAATCAAATCAATTGAAGGATTTACAGGGTTGAAAGCCTATCAAAAAGTGGTTTCATGAAAAACAGGAGTTACACATTTTGAGTCAGCTGCCACTCTTTGATATAATTTCTACCTGGGAATTGGGCCATCATTTTAAGAAGAAAAGCTTTAACTTTGATGTAAAGTGGAATGACCCTTGCAAAATTAAATAAATTGGTTGTGATAACACAGATTTTACAGGTATATATATTTGATTACCAAAGTAAATACAATGCAACTAGGTTCTGTATCATAATCATAACTAACAATTGTTTTCTCAATTGTAGAATCTGTAAATTGGCAGAAGGAGTCTGGTTCCTTCACGGTTGTTGACTACGGGGCTGCTGATGGCCTGAACTCTATACCACTGATCAAGGCCTGCCTAGGTAACTCTCAATTACAACCCAAATCACCAGGGACCTATTACATAAACAAGGAGTGAAAAAACACTCCTCTAATGCACACAAATCATTGTTATGAAATTAATCGTGCTTGAAGATTGTAGAAGAAAATTTGCCTCGCATTAGCCTAGAGGGTGGCTATTTTACAAGGAAGCGAAGAATGCATCATTGAATAGCTACATATGTTCGTCCGTAATGGTCGTATGCGTCAGCTTACAGCTGCCTCAATGTGTAATTATTCAACTCAGTTTCCAGCCGAACCTTTTAGGATTTACGATGCTGTTTGTTATAACTCAATGATAACTGACATGCCAGTCAACGAGTATACAAAAATACAAATGATAAGTCTGATACATTCCAAATGTTAATTGCTTTTCAATTATCTGTGGAAAGACTATTGCCATCATTAACATTTTCTCAGCGGATTTTGGCTTAGGGATACTCTTTTAAGGATGATATGAAAATACAAATTATGCAGGTTATTCTTTAAGATGGTCTCAGCAGTGATGTGCAACACCTAACTTGGATATTCAATGATCTACCGACATCAGACACTAGGATTCCTCTCTCAAAATTACAGGGTAAGAAGTAATCCACACAGCTCTACTTAAGACATCACCATGCATGTTTTTATTAGTATTCCTGCAAATTAAATGTTTTATCATAGGGAGAGTTGTTCCATAGGGGTTGGAAGTGGATCAGCTGTGAACCAACTGCCTAATGTTTTGATTATAGATATAAACAACTGTCACTATTAACAGGTCTCACTCGACATACCACAGGCAACACATAATTATTTCAAAATCTCATACACACGTCACCATACCCCCTTAACTTAAAAAATAGTTTGTTTGATCAAAGTATATTTTACATCACCCATGTTATTTCAGTATTGAATTCACATCACCCCTATCCCCGAGGCGTATATATATCTGTAGTTAATTTTCTACGAAATTAACAATATTATCACAACTTCTTGTGGAACATTAAATCTTGCAAATGTTTTGTTTTCATCTTGTTTCAAAGCATGTGTGTATATATGCACACAAACATTCATCTTGCATAGTTAGTATTAAATCATGGATGTATTCTTCAACGTTGATTAAATAGAGCTATTTGCTCACTATTACCACAGGGGATACACTTTGGTTATCACCTTTATTACCTCAAGACTGCATTAAATCTTTAACAAACCTGAATCCACCTAGATTATTATAAGCACAAACACACCTACATCAATCATCAATATAATTATTATGCAGTACATACTTACAAAATTTAAAGCAGTAATGCCTGAAATCCTTTTCTACAGATGAAGTTGATGAGCATGTGAGGGCCGTTGATAACCGCACTGTGACCCTGCAGTTTGTTGGTCACAATTTTTACGACAAAGTGGTTCCTGACCAAAGTGTAAACCTGGCCCTTTCCATCAGCTCCATCCAGTGGTTGTCTCAGCGGTAAGCTTTGAACCTTCTAATGTGATGTATTTTTAATGACTTTTTTCAGTTAGGGCTCAACCTCACCCTTAAACGAATAACAATAACGGTATGTGACATTTTAGTAAGAACATCTGCTGATTCAGTCCAGTGGGCATACATTAAAGGCTTTCTGTATTTTTCCTATACCTACATATATAAATGTTACAATACATATCTGTAATCTATTTATCTCCTTTATCGTGTAAAGACCTCCAGAAAAGTGCAATCCAGATCCACATAACCCAGATGAAGGTGCACGATACATAGCTGCCAAGGATTTGAGAAATTTCCTGAGCTTGCGATCGCAGGAACTGAAGCCTGGTGAATATACAGTTTTCAGATCATACATTCATTAGCTATTTGTTAGCTTGTTTTCCATGATATGTAAATAAATATTACTGTATTTTCTTATATCTAAATGCTACTACTTAGCTTGATATGATGACAATTTTAAAAGTGAAAAGGCTGAATAAAAGTGCATGGTTGGCAATATGTCAAGAAGTCTACTTCCTTTAGCATTTAGCATATGACTGTTTGGGAAGTATTGAATTAATTTGTTTTATGCGAAGGGAAAGGGTAAAATTGCTGTTGCTTCAATATGTGATATATCTGAAGTTTGTTTGTAAACATTGTTTTTTATAGATATTTTACACAACCTTTAGATGCATGAATACTTAATTCCATGTTTGTTCATAGAAACATTGCTAATATTAGCCTGCATGTGCCTGACATAGGCCTACAAAGAACTGACAATTTCATCCAGAAGAACTGCAAGCTGATGAGATTATTCTGTTATAGGTTGCAATATTTGAATATTTAATTTTTAATTTTTTTACTCATTTGTTTTTTTAATTTTCTGGAGCAGGAGGCAAATTGTTCATATTGAACTATGCAACTGATGTTAAACCTGAGAAAAATGAAGGAGGACTGTGCTCCAACAATAAGAGTAGACTAGTACTGGCGGGACGTCCAGTAATCAGGGCCATGTTCGACCAAGGTGTTATCACAAAGGTTAGTACTAGTGCTTATGATTATAATAAGAACAACATGTAAAGGTACATGTACATGCTGAGACGTGAAATAGGTTTTGAATCAATAATAAAGAAAAATGCTCCAGACATGAAGAGCTGTGCAACTAACTATATCATTGATGTAGTATTATTGGGTTTAATAATATTATTAGTGAAGTGACCCCTGATTTGTTATTTACTGTTGTGATAGCTGAAGGATGACTCAGCTAGGTTTCTCTGGATGTACATAAAGATGTACATAAAGATATTTCAATTGACATCACAGAGAATAAAGCTATAAATTGGCGCTTAAATAGTTAACTAATTGATCACTCTACCTAGATATGAAAAGGGTTTGATACTTCAATACTGATTCTACATGAATTGGTTGAGGATTAGAAAGTTGGCTGTTGCTGAGGTACAGAATTGATCTGAGGGTATATGAATTGGAAGCGCTTTTTTGTAAAAGAGATAGTTGGGGGAAAATATCAGCAGGAAAAATCAACCAAATATTTGGCAATTAAAAGTTGGATGACTGTCCCAGCTGCAACTGGTGAGGCATGGTGTGCAACTGGTGTGGCTTTGTGGATATAGGACTTAGAACTTTAGTATGAAAACGTGTAAATAATATTGTACCTATTGATACCATTCATTTTATTATAATATCACCATATACTGGATCTATTGAGTAATATCAAAAGAATAGAAACCGACATTAGCAAATAGGAACATTGTTAATATTGTTACTGGTTGCATACCGCTTCATAAAAGTAGAAAATGTTGACCAGGCAGTAATGCAAAAAAAACATTTGGATTAGTCTTTTACCTATCAAAAAAGCTGTTAAAGATTAAAACAATGTGTAAAAGATTCAAGAGTGAGATTGATCCCTAAGCAGAGGAGGTCATTGTAACCTTATATTTCAACCAACCATAAGTATGATGTTAAACTAAAAGTAATATTTCGAATGAGTAATGTTAGCCCAAACCCATACAGAATGTCATTGTGACATTCTGATTACTGGGCCCAAGACAAAACCTAAAACGAACATCACAAAGTAATTTAATAGTAGCATTGTACCCTTACATAATCATATTCAAGAAAGCAACTACGTGTTTTGTCACAGCCACAGTTTGTGAAGCCATAACAAGTATGTCACCGTGTCGTCACTGTACAACACAAGAAGAAATGCAGAATGTCCCTTTAACATTATCACAACATCACCTGTATGCTTTTCATAATAAGATTGCACTTCATGGTTATTCCTTTTAATTCTTTCAGGAGGAGTATGAGTTTGTCCAAGTGTTCCCTGTGGTAACAAGAACAGAGGCCGAGCTGAAGGCAGCTTTCACTGAGAGTAAGGATGGGGTGTATCAGTCTCTGCAGTTGCTCGGGATCACCACCCATTCCGTACCCAACTCATTCTACCAGCAGTGGGTGACAAGTGGAGGTGCAGGCAGTAAGCGAATTATATATTTGTATTATAGGTCTTAGGGGCTGATCTGGGGGAGAAGGGGTAAGGGGATCCAGACCCTCCTTTTGGTGGACCCCTAAACAACAATAAGGATGGAGATGCCATGCATGTACATGTGGATGGGCGCCATTTTAGTACTTACCATTTATGCTGACCCCCTTTTGGAAATCCTGTTTCTGTCCCTGAATTATTCTACATTCATAATGTTTCACATACACTTAAATGGCCATAGGGTTAAAGAGTATTCACGTGTTGTTTTTGTCCAGTGATGTTGAAAATGTGTACTTCAAAACCTTTAGTATAAGCCACACCCTGATAAAAGATACACACAGACTTCTGGGATTCAAGCATAAGAGATTTCCCCTAATATATGGCAAATCCTGACTTGAGGCACAATTATTCCAAAATGTTACTTATATTTCTTCCTAAAACATTAAAGCATTATGTAAAATGATATCAGTAATACAAATGAGTAACTTTCAAACTTGTAATTCATTGAATGTCAAAATAGAAAGGAAATGGAAAGGAATCATAGTTCAACCCCTAATATTAGTTGCACCTACATTATGAACTATAGAGAGTTAATTATCCGTTAATGTCAGGTGTGCTTAATTAGTTGCGTTCTCTTATGGATAATAGTTAGCTCCTATAGCAGTCTCCTCCTTGTTCAACTGCTGTCGTCCAATACATAATCAAAGTTCCATGTCATGTAAGACGTAACACTTGCATGAAAGGATGTTCTTTATTTATTTCCTGCGTATTGAAGTTCCATGACAAGATCTCAATTGACAATGAACAGCTCCAAGGATGGCATCCCCTCAAACACACTTAGTCAACGCTCCTACCTTTCTATACAGTCTATCAGTTTCTATTCCAATTCCAGGACTCAGCTTCTAAGACACAACCTTTCCAGGATGATTACTCACAATAACATTCAGCTTAACTCTGACTGAGCTCGAGCGCTACGTGCCCCTTTAGTATGGTACATCATACATAGACTCCTCCCTAACTCCTATACATTGACAAGGAGTTATAGCTAAAGCTTGCACTGATGTAAACATGATGCTAAGCTAACAGAGCATGGACTGGCCATCCGCGTCAGTCTATTAGAGGCTTTACAGTAGTCTATACATCGCCTGTAAAGTATCACATAATGCAACTGTGGGAAATTGAACCACAACCAACTGAACAGGAGGTACATGCCCTACCACTGTCCTATCTTGGCATGCACCTCCACTCAGCTTATTAGTTTAAGGAAGCATGACACCGAAAAGCATAGGTGTACTAATCAATGCCAGTATAGGTTATTGTCAACAAATAAGCTTTCTGTAGGTGTGTGCATTCAAATATTAAACATGCGAGTCAGGGTAACACCTGACTTACCTGCCCAGTCAGCTTGCAACGTAACAGAAATGTTCTGCAACCATACTTTTTTAGTCAGTTTATTACTTACTTAGATGGCATGTAACAATAACATTATTGATGGTGAGGTTTAGACCTCACCAAATTAGAACGTTATTATAACATTATTCTTTGGTGAGGTTAGGATGAAACCAAAACAGAAAGGTTCTGCAACCATACTTTTTTAGTCAGTTTATTACTTACTTAGATGGTATGTAACAATAACATTATTGATGGTGAGGTTGAGACCTCACCAAATTAGAATGTTATTATAACATTATTCTTTGGTGAGGTTAGGACGAAACCAAAACAAAACGTTATAAGAACATTCTGTTTAGGTCAAAGAACATAACCAGAACTTATAATAATGTTGCAATGCAACATCACAGCAGTGGGTTGCAGCTACGTAATTTGGAGTCATCAAATGAATGTAACAAGAACCAAATCAGAACCAAATAGAATGTTACTGCAATGTTATTATAACGTCACACCTCCGGCTGGGTGAATGCAACACAGCCACTTCTAATTTGTGCTATTGTTGGTGCCAGAGGTCACTGACACCAGTGCCAGCAATTATAGGCTCTCAATTGTTACTGACCCTTCATCTATCAACCCCAAGTGCCTGCCTGCCGTCTGTCTCGGTTTAGCAGAAGGGCTCTGAACATAGTCATCCTCCAAATGCACTCAATTAAAGTTTGGTGTCCAAGTAATTATAAGCTATGTGAAATCACATGTCAGTAGTATCCTTTTTGGTCGAGTTCAACACATCGAGCAGAAAATAGGGTCGAGTTCGACACATCGAGCAGAAAATAGGGTTGAGTTCAGCACATCGAGCGAAATTTAGGTCTTGTTCGACACAATTAATGCTTGAGTCAATGGTAGAATGTGCCGGTCTTGTTCAACTCATCGAGCAGAAATAGGGTCGAGTTCAACACATCGAGCAGAAAATAGGGTTGAGTTCAACACATCGAGCGAAATTTTAGGTCTTGTTCGACACATTTAATGCTTGAGTCAATGGTAGAATGTGTTGGTCTTGTTCAACTCATCGACTAGATTTCAGGTCGAGTTCAGCACATCGAGCGAAAATTTAGGTCTTGTTCAACACACGAGTGAAATTTTAGGTCTTGTTCGACACATCGAGCGAAATTTAAGGTCTTGTTCGACACATCGAGCGAAATTTAAGGTCTTGTCTGATTCATAAGTTTGAATGGAATAATGTGTTGTTCGACTCAGGTCTTGTTTAACTCAAATGTAGTTTCAAATATGTGGTTGCCATCTAGTGAAATGTTAGCGAATTATTAGTTTAAACTGCCATCTATTGGATTGTTATAGAGTTGCTTGTAAATGAATTTAAATAACGTGATTGTTAATGAAGCATATAATATTAAATAGTTTGGTGATTGGTTTTGGTGATTATATTTAGAGGTTAAGAATCATATATAATTCATTAGTAGATATATTTAAAATGGTTTATATAGAGTTTTGGTGTTGTTTGTTTTTATAGATTGGTATAATCTATGTATCGTATTAATGTTTTATTTGTATTGTTTTTGAAAATAAAACTGTTATGTGAACATAATATGAGTTGATTAATATGTTATTTTTAGATTTAAAAGTATTGATATTGAATCTTTTGTTTTAATATGAAAATGGTATTGACCTAGATAATATAAGGAAATCGTTGTGACAGCGTATAACATTTGTTGTTGTGTTTTTATTATTGAGGGTCTAGATTCTATAAATTGACGTGATAGTGCTACTTATCAGAATTCTGTTCCACTGGAGTAATGAGTTGCTCTTAATGACCTTCTGTTTAATGATTATATTATCATTTAGAGATTTAGTTTCAATGGTTAATCTTAAGAGAGTTTATGTTGGCTATTGAGGGTTTGGTCTAATTTGCAAATTGTGATTTTCATTAAATATAGGTTAAGAATAGCGTTTTGGAAGATTATTTCTGGAGTTTCAGGATTAGATTGGTAGGTAAAATGTATTTTATTTTGAATTTTGAATTTTTATCAATTTGAATATGATTTCTTTTATGTGTTTTTAATTATAGTTTCTTTTATAGGTTTATTGAAGACTGATCGTTGAGGGACGAAACTTTTTTTGACTTTGGTAAGGTGGTATTTCAAAACTATTAATTTCGTAATCTAGATTTTCGATGTTGAAACTTAAAGATTTCCAAATTTGTATTGGTATTTGCGTAATTGTTTCTGAGCTTGATTCTTAGTACGTTGGGCGGACGTCGAACCAACGCCTCTCTTAAAAATGTAATGTTTTGTTATAGCAGGTAATAATTCTTCTTCTTATTTGTCTTCGGTCCTGTTTCAGCGTAGATCTGATTGAGGTACTGAAAGGTATTTTATTCAATAAGCCTTTTACTTTGAAAGTATTATGATGTTTTGAAAGGTATTATTGAATTTTTATTAAATTATTAGTAGAGTTTAGTTTCTTTTTGAAATAGGTTTGATGTAATCTTATTTAAGAAAAATGCATAATATTGTTTGTCATAATATTTTTGACTGAATTTTGTTAGATTATTTTGTGAAATGTAAATGGAATATAAAGTTTGGAATTTTAAAATTATTGTTTGATTTTGCTTGAAAATTCGGTATTTCATAATCTTTCATAATCCTTTCAGTTCCTCTGTTCCTTTGGAATGTTTGAACGTATTGTGAACGTACTTGCTGGAATTTGATTGGCTGATATTTTGGGACTTGGTATAAATAGTTACGTAGGTATAAATGGTTGCGTCACAGGGGTTGTTCGCTGTCGTAATCTGAATCTTCTGATGGGATAAGTCGAAGATTTGTTTTATTATAGTGTGCAGTAAGGATTCCTTAGGATCTCTAGTGCGGATTCATAGGATAATTCAAACAGTACAAAGACAATTATACAGAGAACAATTGAACTTTATTGGATAATCAGTACTTGGATATTTCTTCGAGACTCTTCTTCGTTACAACACCGATAATACGAGGCTAAGGTAAGTTGAAAGTTTTATATTTGATTTTAATAGATATATTGGTTATGCATTTTCAGATATAATGTTAGGATAAGTATTCTTGGATATTATAGGTTCAGATTATTTGTTCGTTTGTTATATAATAGATGAAGTTTAATTAAAAGGTCAGTTGTATATTCGATGAAGCTTTGTTTGTTTAGTAGTTCAAGATTTAAAGAGTTGTTTGGATCGTTGGGAGTTCAAGGGGATCATCATAGAGTTCAATGGTTTCGGGGGGTAGTAAGCGGGGAGTGTGAGGTCTATAGTATTGTCGGTTCTTTATTTTTCTAAGTCTGTGGATGGTGCATGATAGAAGCGTTATTAGGATGATGAGAATTGAGCACAGAGTTCCGCCAGCAATTTTAAAGATCAGTGATTTAGTTGGAGATCGGGTGATAGCCTGAGGGGTACTTGAAGGTGTTGAGTTTAGAGAGAGAGGCTTACTGGTAGATAGTACTGCCGAGGCGGCTGTTGAAGGCTTGGGGATTGTTTTTTTGATTGTGATAGGTGTGGGATTTGTTGGATTTGGTGTTGGAGAGATGGTTGGTGTTTTGTTTGGAAGAGTCGGTGACAGGATCATTGGTGTTTGAAGGGTTGAGGCTGGCTTAGAAGAGGTTGCTGGTGTTAAGGGGTTTGGAGATGGTAGTGGTTTAGGGGGAGACGGTTGTGGTCTAGGTATGGGTGCAGGTGTTTGAAGGCTAGGCGGCGATCGTGGTTTAGGCAGGTCTGTTTGAAGGGCTGGTTTAGGCAGAGTGGTAGGTGTTTGAAGCCGAGGCGGCGAACGTGGTTTAGGCAGGACTGTTTGAAGGACTGGTTTAGGCAGAGTGGTAGGTGTTTGAAGGCTAGGCGACGGCAGTGGTTTAGGTAGGGCTGTCTGAAGGGTTGGAGATGGTTGAGACGCTGGTGTTTGGAGGCTTAACGATGACAGTGGTTTTGACTGGGTCGTAGGTGATAACGTTGGTGCTTGAAGTGTAGGTGATGGTTTAGGTGGAGCCGTAGGCCATGTCAGTAGTTTAGGCGAGGTCGTTGTTGTTGTTAGAAAGGTAGGTGGCGGCAGTGGTTTTGGTAGAACTGTTGGTGCCGGAAGAGTTGGTGCTGGAAGAGTTGATTTTCTGAAATAAAGAATTAGTTTGGTCGAATTTAGCTGAAATTATGTTAGTTGGAAGTACGTTGTAGCTAATAAATAGTTGAAATTATTATGTGATTATCATAGTGGTGTGGTCAGAAAAATATGTATTCCAACAGTTAAACTTTTTATGGGAATTTTAAAATCTGAAATTCAATGTGTCATTTATAAACATTTTCTGCTTCTTTATTACGCCATTTATTATTTCAATGTGCTTAGGATGCATAACACGTCCTTAACCTGATCACTAGGTGGTAGTTTTGGTTATAGGCCTATAGCTGAAATTACGTTGTGATAGGCGGGTTGATGAGCAATGTGGTCTGGTAAGATGACGAGGGTAAAGTGACTTGAATCTTAGGAGGGATTTCTTGATCATTTTTTGAGTATTAAGGCAGGTAGGGTTTGCGGAAGTTATAGGTTTGATGAGTTTAGTGGTAGTTTATAATTATGAAAGTTTGTAATTATGAAATTCAGGCTTGTATAGGGTTAGGAGCCTCAAGTAGTTTCATTAGTGTTCGTAATTTGACTAAGCGTTTAGTTAAAATTTAAGTATTGATTCGTTCTTACATTTAGCATAAGTTTATGAGTTTGGAAATTAGATTGATTTAAGTAATAACTTACGTGCATATTCCGGATTCACATTTGTACTCTTTTTCGTTGACGGTCATTGTCGTGAGAAAGGGAAACGCCGCAAGGTCGTAGTTCAGTTGAGAATTTGAGGGGTCGGCCGTTTCCAATTTCAGTAGTTCTGCTTGGATTGTTTCAATCGATAGATGTGTTGGAATGCAACTGCATTCTAAAATTCCTGGTTCTGTAATGGTCTCACAGTTGTTTTGTACAGTGCACGTGGTGCATATTTTCGTACAAATCATTAAGAAAACTAGGCTTATAAGAAGAATTTTCGCCATTTTGTAGTGTTCTGGGCTCTAGGTTAGGCTCTAGGCTGCTGCTGGTTTGAGTGCTTGACGGTTTGATTCTGAGTATAATCTTTGTGGGGCATTCTATCAAGTATTAGCGTTTTATTTTGTTTGCTTTATCTTAATCTTAGGGCAAGATTTATCTAGGGGCAGAAGTATTAGGTTTAGTCATTATGTGCATCTGCTGAATTGCTGCCCTCTGGTGAATGTTAATGTCGGTAAAGGTTTTGTAAATGTGCTGCCATCTATCGAATAATTGTTTAGGTTTGGAAATGTATCGCCCTCTGTGGATTAAGATAATGAATTTCTAACAGAGGTCTTTGGTGTTTGTTTAGATCGTGCAGTGCTGGTTGGCTAGTTTAAGCTGAAGGAATTAAGCAGTAAGTATAATAGTATATATTTACAAATGAGTATTGTTATAGATTTTGTAAACGAATTTGGTATTAAGTGTTCTTGTTTTTTTTGTAGGGTTATTGTCAAAATTATTAAGCGGTGTTCTTTTTATTCGGAGTTGCTTAAAATTTGTCCTTGTGATAGTTTAGTTACTTTTTCAGTTGTTGTTAAAGCCGCGACATTAGCTCAAGAGATTAATTCAAAATTATATAACAAGATAACATTAAAAGATTTATGTTTAGAAACAATTGTGAATATTGCTCCTAAAATTACTAAAGATGAATTAGACACTTTAGGATTACCCTGGATTTTAAAAGAAGAAATTCTGAATTTTGCTGAGTCACAATCCGAGGAGTTTGATGAATTTGCATATTTGTCAACGGTTGTAGTATTGTTTAGACATCATATAGGTTTTAATGTGCTATATACTGAAATTTAGTCAGCTTTATTAATGGGTTCTGCTTTTAGTTTTAGCTGTATTAATGAGTACTGCATTAGTATTAAATTTTTCTGAGTCAAAGTGTAAATTTTGTTATTTTTATAAATTGAAGAGGTCAGGGAATTCATGTAAAGAAAATCGTTGTTTTTGTAAAGTTTGTGCTAGTCATTTTTATTCTTTAGATTTTGAATTGGTTCCACCTTGTATTCCTATTTTAACATCTTTAAAGGATAAAGTTGTTTCTAAAAGATATATTTTGAATTTAAATTTTAGATTATTAACATTTTATAAGAAAACTCCACTATATAAGAGATTTATAGCTGATATTCAGCTTTTGGTTTATTTGCATTTTGCTTACTTTTGTTTTCACATTATAAGTCATGCGTCATTTATACTTTGTTTAGATGACAAGTGAAGCAACATATGTTTTAGTACCATCTAGTTCGTTTCGATATCAGACTTGTCTTGATTTTGATAAAATTACGAGGCTGAATGGTACAGTTACTGAAATAAGGTGTTGTTGTCACACTTGTATTAGTTTATATCTTTATTTTACACTTTTTGATCCTATTCCTCATTGCCATCTTATTTTACTTTATTCTAAAGGCAGGTTTATTTCAAAAAGAATTGCTTTGAATGAAAATTTAAAGATATGTTCATTTTATAAAAAGGTAATAAAAGAGAATTATGATAATGTAGCTGAATATTATAATAGTTTATTGTTTGCTCATTATGCTTTTTTTTCTGCTGCTATTACAAAGCATGTCGGCTATTCTTTAGTTTCAACATTAAGTGAATGTATTGTTGTTATGCCATTTTAGTATGCGATGTTTTGAATGAAATCTTTTGAGCGCTTTCAGTTCAAGTCTTATCTTTGTTTTTATAAATCTAAGCGGTTGAAGAAATTGGTTATAGAATATAAGTGCAATTGTCCAACTTGTATAAGTTTATATCTTTTTTCTTTTCATTTAAAATTAATTCCTCATTGTCATTTTATTTTATTGAGTTTTAGGGGTAAAATAATTTCAAAAAGAATTGCTTTAAAAGAGAATTTCAAAATATTATCATTTTATAGGAAGTCAGAAAAAGATAAATTGGTTAATTTTGTTGAATTGCAACGAAGTTTATTGTATATCCATTGTGCTTTCTTTTGTTCAGTCATTATAAAGCATGTTGGATATTCAATAACTTCAGGTTAGGTTGTGGTATGAGAAGAAGATTTTATTTTTATAAATATATTTATTCAAATACTTCAAAACGTTTTAGAAAAAGAATTTGTCATTGTGCGCAGTGTCAACATTTGTTGGATCTTTATTGTTGTAAGAAATCTTGTCATTTTATTTTATTGAGTTTTAGGGGTAAAATTATTTCAAAAAGAATTGGTTTAAAAGAGAATTTCAAAATATTATCATTTTATAGGAAGTCAGAAAAAGATAAATTGGTTAATTTTGCTGAATTGCAACGAAGTTTATTATATATCCATTGTGCTTTCTTTTGTTCAGTCATTATAAAGCATGTTGGATATTCAATAACTTCAGGCTAGGTTACGGCATGAGAAGAAGATTTTATTTTTATAAATATATTTATTCAAATACTTCAAAACGTTTTAGAAAAAGAATTTGCCAATGTGCGCAGTGTTATCATTTGCTGGATCTTTTTTGTTGTAAGAAATCTTATACAGGTTTTTTTTAGGTTTCATCAGATTCTAACTAAACGTGAAATTTTGAATATTAATGATAGAATATTTGAGTTTTGTCGAATGAATCCAGCAGAGTTTCTGATTCGATCATCAGAGTACATGTTAGGATATTCAGAATTTTTTATCAAAATTGCTCAGATTTATTTAATTGTAGTGCAGCATGAAAAATATAGATTAGCTTATAAGCGTCGTAGGAAAATATAGTTGAGATTGTTATTCAGATAGTGATTAATTGTAGTTCAGTATGAAATATATGCATGAAATATATAGCAATATATAACTATTATAGGTAAAATTTGCTTAAGGTTAGGTGTATCGTTTATAGATGCAGATAAGTTATAGTATAAATTTAGTTATTTTCAAAGTCAATTTTTATCCGAAAATTAATTTTGATTTGTTTGCAATTCATAGAAATATTAATGTTTCAACTGTTCTTTATAGAGGATCTTTAACATTTAAAAGAAAATCTTATACATTAAAAGTAACAAAGCATGGATTTTGTACTATTTATTTAAGGAGGAATTTTTCAAGTTTATTATCTGATATTTCTAAATTAGCTTTAGAAGTTTATGATTTTATTGAATTATATTGTACATGTGAAGAGGTAGCAGATGATATTTCTATTTTTATAACGCCAAAGAATATTCAGATAACTTTTCAAATAATTTTTGTTTCAGAAAGGAGTAAAAGTTTTATGGAATTTTGTTTTAAGATAGTGGAAAGGTTTTCAGATAAATATAGTTTTGAGATTAAAGAGTCAAATTCGAGTGATTCTGTTTGGCTGCCATATACAGGAACTGGCTCATCATATTTTTCAAGTTTTCGTTTAATTTTGAATAAGCTTGAAAGTAATTGTATTTTAACATTTTCACATACTTTTAAAGGTAGTTGTTTAACAAGTAATGTTTTATATTTTTCTGAAGTTTGTAATGATATTAGGACCTGCTATTTAGGTATCTAGATATTTAACTTATGGCCAGCATTTTAGATGAATTGCTATTGTTAGTGGTGGGGTTTTTATTGAAAGTTAATTCTGATAATAAGCAGTTTTGGCATAAAGTAAAAGTTGATGATACTCATCCTTTTCATTATATTTTTTTGCAGTTGAAAGAGCAATTTATAAGTGAAAATAAATTAAATATATTTAAGGATGAATTAAAGGCTACTCTTCTTGAACATTTAAAGAGTAGTCAAGCAACAAGGAATGTTGCTTATTTGATTATTTTTAGTGATGAAGAGAATTTAAGATTAGAGTTGCGGTCTTTTCAGAGTGTTATTTTGCAGAAGCTTGTAGATATTTTAAAATTAAGTATTGTAGTATATACTGGTTCTGGTCGATCTAATCATTTTTCACCGTTTGACCACTTATTTAGACAGGGTTTACCTTTGGTTATTCAGTGGAATAAAGATCAAAATAAATTTGTTCAAACAAATTTAGGCTGTCATAAGTCATCAAAATTTTCAACTAATGAAGATTTGATTACTAAGAAATCTTTACAAAAATCATATAAGAAAAGAAAGATAAATGGTAAACAATATAAGAGTGTAGAGAGGTTATCTACGGTCAGGGTATGGTCCGGCCAACCCTTTAATTCACCTGTTTCTTTTTCCAAATAACCAATAATGGTCCACTATCACCCATTTGCAATTCCTCATTCTACAAAATTATATATTTCGTATTTTTATGAGAATACAGGAATGTGGTCATTTTCTGCCCCCCTTTAGCCTATTCCTGGTTATAACATTTTTTTTTTTTTTTTTTACAAAATTGAGAAAACGGAAAAGGGTTTGCAAAATGCAAAGCTACCTACGTCTTCCCTTCTCCATTTTCCCTTTTCCTTATCCTACTCACAAAATCAGGCCCCCTATCTCATTAGTATGACTACTGGCTGAAATTAATTGACTCATTAAGCACCCAGGTGATTAGGGGGCGGGCCTATGATAATTAGGGGGCGTGACTAAATGGTGGGAGGAATCATGTGAAAAGAGAAAATTGAAAAAAAGGAATAGGTCAAAATTTGAAAAAATACAAAAAAAGGAAAAGGGAAAACGAACCAAATGGTATAACACTTAAAAAGCGAAAAAGGAATAGGGTGGTAGATTGGGCAACTTGACTATGACATGATAAGGGAAAACGGCTTAGGGTATGACCATGTAAGGATGAAATAGTGTAATAAGGAACAGGGAGGTAAGAAAAAAAAATAAGAAAAAAGGGAAAAGGGAAAAGGGAGAAGGTAAAATATGTATACAAAAAAGGGGTGGACACTCTATACCCTCATAATCTACAAGTGATTCATCTGAATCAGATGAAGATAGAAAAAAGGAAGATATTGAATTGAAGCGAAAATGTAAGAATGTTAATAGTGATTGTTCTAGTGTAAATGATGATTTGTGTGTATCAGATACAGATGAATATGAGGAGGTTGAAGAGGTTAATAAACAGATAAGTGACAAAAAGGTTAATGATTTCCTATTTGAGCTTAACAGATTAAAAGAGACTCAACAAAGTTTTGATAAAAGTCAAAATGATTTTGTAGATGAAGGTAAAGAAATAGGACAAAGGAAAATAGATAAGAATTGTTTTGGTAAAGAGTTTGAGGAAAATAAAACAAGTAAGAGGAAAAATATATCAGTTAATGTAAGTGAAAGTGGAAAACATCTTCAAGATTTTTCAACATGTTCAGTGTTGTATCAAGAATCTAAGGAAAAGATTGATGCTAATATTTCAAAATTTGTTGAAATTACTGACCGATTACGTAAACATGCATTAGTTATTCAAAATAATCTTTTGCCAGGAAATATTGAAACTTGCTTATGTTGTCCTGTACATTGTGCTCAGCCTTTGATTAAAGCTACAAAAGATAAGAGAGGTCCAAAAAAAAAATAATTTAATTTTATGTAGCGAGTGTAATAAAGAGTTATTGTCATTTTCGTTATTACGTTTACATAAATTACGTTTTCATTCAAATTATAATCCAAAAAGTCATTTGTTTATTCCACCGCCTATAAGAAATTATTCTACCATTTCTAGGAAATTTCAAGCGACGTAATATTGTGAGTACAAGATGAGAATGTGTTCTTTAGCTTTTTTCCAACTTATGCAAAGTTGTTTGTACTTTTCAGCTTTGGTTTCTTTCTATGCAGGTAATATTGATCTTCCTTTAGTAATTGAAATTCCAGAACAAGATAGTTTATCAGAACAGGAGTGTATTGGAATAATTAAGGTTATTTCTGAACATGACGAAGAAGATTGGTTTCGAATGTTTAATGAATTTTCTGTTCAAGCACTTTTATTTTTTTCATCTTATTTCCATTGTGATGCTATTTTGAGTTATATTCAAAGTACTATGTGGACAAGTAAGAAGAGAATTGTAACTACTTTAAAAATGAGTTGTTATTTATTTGGCATAAAAGACAAATATACTCAGAGTATTTTGAATTCAATATCAAATTATTTAGGTACGCCAGAAGATTATATAATTTATCTTGTTAGACTTATCCATATTAAAGGAGAGAGACATGCAATGAGAGCATTATATAGGAAATTGAGGGATGTATCGCGGTATAGAAGATTAATTTTTTCAAAATTTGATGTGCATTGTTTATTTTGTTCGTTTCCAATTATTTTTTCTTATAAAGGCCCAAATTGTGAGATGGTTTTCCTTCAATGTTGTTTTAGACCAGTTCATATTGCAGGTTGTTTTGAAGGATTTCTTTCTCAAAGTTATGATATGGAAGTTTATTGTTTTAAATGTAGAACTAAATGGCGCGAAGGAAGACCTATTTTAGATAATAGATCTAGATTGCATTGTATTGAAGAAAGGTTAAGTTATGTTCCAGATCATTTAAGACATATTCAGAAATATTCTTCAGAGTTTTTATTTGACAGGTAAATTGTTTTGATTTTATTAAAGGAAGATCAATATAACGGTTTTAGTTTTAAGGCATATTTAACTATTTATAAATTGCTTTGAGATTAATTAAGTATGTGAATTAGTTAATATAGGTTAATGTAAGAAAGTAGTTAATATTTATAATAGAATAATGACTGGGAAGATAGTTGATGGGTTTTATTTATCTTTAGTATCAAATGTTACTCATCCTACACGGCATAATCTAACAAGCCATTTTTTTACTGAGTTACCTGTTGAAAAAACATGTAAGGGTTATTGGGAAGTGGCATTAGTCGAGATAGACTTTCCAATATCCTGGTATAATGTGCCAAGACATCCAGAACAAGGTCGAAATTGGGTTTTAAGTAGAGATATTTTTAAATTAAAAGATCCTCGTTTTCGTGTAATTAAATCTATAGATCAAGTAGATATGACTTCAATTAAGAGGGTTACCAAATCTTTTGCTCATAAGTTTGGAAATTATACAATAAAGTCATTAATAAAAGAAATGAATGATAGATTTATAAAAGCAGATAAAACTGCATCGGAGGGGAGTGAAGGTTATCTTAATTATCGGAGGTGGACAAAACTTTATGTTGATGATCAAAATTTGATTTGCTCATTGTATGTCGGAACTGGTGATACCGTATTTTTGTCAACATATTTAGCTCAAGTTTTGCGTTTAGATCAATGTAAAGGAGTTATAAATTGGGGACATTTATGCGAATTTAAAGGTAATAGGTTAGGTAGTACTGTTGGAGGTTTTAATGATGTATTAGCTTTGGATAAGGGAGGAGCATATAATCAAGTTATACAGGCTCAATATGGAACAGAATATGTTGGATTAGGTATTCCTGTTTTTCCTACAGATTCAACAAATATTTATATTTATTCAGATATTGTTGATTATGAATTTGTAGGCAATGTTGAAACCAAATTATTAAGAACTGTTCAAGCGTTTGGCAAGTTTGGAGATAATGTGAAGCATCGTTATGATTTTCCTTTATATAAGAAATTAGCTTATGATAGATTGAAAGAGATAGAAATTGTTATTAGAACTGATCAAGGAAAACCTGTTGAATTTGAGTATGGTAATGTATCACTTACATTGCATTTTAGGAGACTTGAGATATAAAAATTACCTTATGATAGATATAAAGAGATTGGAATTATTGATAATTCTGATCAGAGAAGTATGTTCAGGTTGAAGTCTATTCAGATCAAGCAAGAGAATGTATTTTTACTTAAGGTTAGAGTAGGGTGATCAGCTTCACATTTGCAACAGTTGTGCGTGTTTACTCATATTTCTGCTGTTTCTGTCTCGATTTAGGTATATTATATATCATATTAAAGCTGAATATCACAGCTATCTAATGATATTATGTTTCATCTATTTGCCCTATATTTTAGTACTGAAATAAGTCACAGAATGCACAAAACTGATTTTTTAACTGTTATTTTTTGAACACGGATTTCTTACTTATAAATGGCTCAATAGTTATGAAACTTCATAAGTATGTCAAAAACAATCCTCTTTAGGGAAGCGTGTCTCAAAAATTGGATTTGGGGGTTTGTTTATTTTTTATGGTGTAAAATGTAAAAAAATGTTGGAAAAAAATAAACATTTTTTTTCTACATTCAATAAAAAAATAACTAGGCCCTAAATCAAAATTCTGAGATACGCTTCCCTCAACAGGAACCTTTTTAACATATATCAAAAGTTTCATTGCCGTAAATTCAATATTAAATGAGAAATCCTTGTTCAAAAAATAAAAATAGAAAAATTCAAGTTTTAACTTTGAAGCCGTATTTGTTGCTAACTTATCAATCAATAATTGTTTGACTTATATAGCAAGATAGATGTGTAAAGCAGCTATTTTTTGGTATATGATATGATAAGATATCTTAGATATCAAGAGAGTTATGAGCATTTAAGCGCGACCAACAAAAATGAGGCGTTCACCCCCCTACTCTATCCTTAACGTATAAGGAAAATTGATATGAGGCCTAAAAGGGTTTTAAATAAAGATTTAGTGAGGAGACGTAGGGCTTTAAATAACCTCTTAGTTGATTATGATTTTGTTCCACAGAAAAAGCGTATAGATATTGAGTTATATCTGTATTTAAAATCTAAAGTTTTGTATAAGAAACTAGTGAAAGAGCTTTCTCGGCATGGAGGTATCAAATTTCAACTTTCTTTAAAGGTTTTATTAGGTAAATATAAGGTAGATACTGAAGAGTACTTTGAATGTCAACCATGGTTTCAGAGTCGTGTTACTCAGTTGTTGACTTTCCATTCTATTAAAGATAAACTTAATGAAGCTAAAAGATTAATTTTAGCATTTTTTGATGGGTTTATTCAGATGGGGTCAGGTTGGTTTTTGAAAGAAATTCAACTTTTACGTTTATCAGTTTATAGGTTTAATCCTTTTGGCGGGTGTGCATATATATCTCTTCCACTTCCTAATAAGCATTCACTTGTTAATATATTATGTGAAGATAATAGATGTTTTGTTTATTGTGTATTAGCTGCCTTTAAGAAATGTAAGAATCCTAGCAGATTTTCAAATTATCTTGATATGGTTTCTACTTTAGATTTATCTGGTCTTTCATTTCCAACAAAATTAAGTGAAATACCAAGATTTGAAAAGAAAAATGGTATAACTATAAACGTTTTTGGTATACATTTTGTATCTCTTACGTATGTTCCTTTTCCTATGTATATTTCAGTGAATTTTGAAAAAAGTAATCATAAGAAGCATGTTAATTTACTTTTATATAATAATCATTATATGTTGATTAGGAATATTAGTTCATTTCTTACTCCATTTTTTTGGAAGAAATCAAGATATTTCTGTAAAAAATGTCTTATTTCATTTTCAAACAAAACATCATTTAATCTTCATGAAAATGCTGATTGTACAAGTAAAGTATTTACTGGTCAACTTTATCATATGCCGTTACAGGGAGAAAGAGCTCGTTTTGTGAATTATGCTAAACAAATTAAAAACCATTTTATTATTTATGCAGATTTTGAAACATATAATGTTGCTTTGAATAAACAGAAAGGTAAATCAACTTTGAAAACAGAGCATAACCTTAATGCAGTGGGAGCTATACTTTTATCAAAATATTCTGAATATTCAAAACCACCTTTTATTTATGTTGGACCAAATGTTATTAAAAAGTTCATAGAATATATTTATCAAATGAGGGCAGAAATTTCATACATATTTGAGAAAAATAGGAAACCATTAAATTTAACACCTTCGGATATTTTGCATCTTTCACAGCAAACATGCTGTTATCTATGCGGCATTAAATTTAGGAAGGGGATGAAAAAAGTAATAGATCATGCTCATTTAGGGAGAGAGGGGAAAGGAAGAGATGTCAATTACGCATGTAATACATGTAATTTAACATATAGTGCACTTAAATTCCCTTTGTTTAAAATCCCAATCGTTATGCATAATTGTATGAATTATGATTTACATTTTGTTGTTCAGAATATTTATAAGTTTATTGCAGATGATATTACTGTTCTTCCAAAATCTTCAGAAAAGTTTCTGACAATGTTTTTTGATAGTTTTTACTTTATTGATTCATTTCAATTCTTACCAAATTCTCTTTCTAATCTAGCAGATTTATTAGTAAAAAAAGATGTAAATGATTTAAAGGAAACAAAGAAATATTTTCCAAATGAGAAATATTTACCTTATGTAATACGTAAAGGGGTTATGTGCTATGATTATATAGACTCATGGAAAAAGTTAGACGAGTGTAAGTTACCTTCACGTAAAGCTTTCTTTAATTCATTAACAAATAAACATATTACATCAAAAGATTATTATCATGCTTTAGAAATGTTTAAAATTTTAAAATGTAAGACAATAAAGGATTATTTGAAACAATATTTGAAGATAGATGTTTTACTATTAGCTGATGTATTTGAATCATTTAGGGAGCAGTCTTTGGATTTTTATTCTTTAGACCCTGCGAAGTATTTAACAGCACCATCTTTGAGTTATGACGCGATGTTAAAGTTTACTGGAGTTAAGTTTGATTTATTAACGGAATATGACATGTATGAATTTTTTGAAAAGGGTATTCGAGGTGGAATAACAAATGTTATGAAAAGGTTTGCTAAAGTTAAGAACAAGGGGGAACATATACTTTATGTTGATGCTAATAATTTGTATGGTTATGCTATGGTTCAACCTTTACCTTTTAAAGATTTTGCTTGGATAGATCCTAAGAAATATTGTAGTTTTGATGTTTTGAAAATAGAAGATTCAGCACCAATAGGATATGTATTAGAAGTTACTTTAAATTATCCAATGGAGTTGCATGATTTACATAACATGTTTCCTTTGGCGCCAGAGAAGATAAGTATTGATTATAGTCAGCTTTCGCCCTATGCAATTTCTGTTTTAAAAGAGTTTGATATTAATTATACTAAAAGTACCGTTAAGTTAATTTCAACGTTATCACAAAAGAAGAGGTATATTTTACATTATAGAAATTTAAAGTTATACTTGCAGCTGGGACTGACAATTGAAAAAATTCATAGAATTTTATCTTTCAAACAATCTTGTTGGATGAAGCCATACATTGAATTTAATAATCAGAAAAGAAAGGAGTCAACATCTGATTTTGATAAAGAATTTTTCAAATTAATGAATAATTCTACTTTCGGCAAATGTATGGAGAATGTTAAACGAAGGGTTAAGATGGTTTTAACGTCAAATCAAAAGAGATGTTTAAATATAATAAAGAAACCAACTTTTCAATCATTACATATATTTAATTCGAAATTTGTAGGTGTCCAGTATAGGAAAGCAGAACTTAAGTTAGATAAGCCGATTTATGTAGGTTTTACTATATTGGATTTGTCAAAAATGCATATGTTTAATTTTCATTACAATGTTATGTTAAAAACATTTGGTTTAGGTTCATTACAACTTCTTTATACAGATACAGATTCATTGATGTATAAGATTATTCATAAACGTTTCGATGCACTTCTTTATGAAATAAGGAATAATTTTGATTTTTCAAATTTGGATAGAAATAATGCTTTGTTTAGTAAGGAAAATTTTAAAGTTTTAGGGAAATTTAAAGATGAAACTGCAGGGAAAAAGATACTTGAGTTTGTTGGTTTAAGGCCTAAAATGTATTCTATATTGTTGGATAGTGGTAAGGTTATAAAGAGAGTTAAAGGAATAAAAAGAAGTTGCGTTGAAGATTTTTTACATTCTGAATTTAAAAAAGTTTTATTTAAATGTAAACGAACTTCAGTTACTTTTCATACAATAAAAAGTTTTAAACAAAAGGTATATACAGTAAAGGAACATAAATCAGCTTTGTCTCCATTTGAAGATAAGAGGTGGTTGTGTTCTGATGGGATAGATACTTTAGCTTATGGTAATTATAAAATAAAAATTCGGAAAAGGAGATATAAGGACATTGAAGATGATAATGATATTAGTGAAAAATTAGATTGTGATTACTTGTGTTTGGACTGATTATTACTTTGTGTTTGGACTAATTAGTATACTTAATGTTAATATAGTAACTTATTGTTATTATAATTGTTAGTGGATAAAAATGGATAAAGAAAGGGAAAAGTCTAATAGGCATTTTGTTTTTTCATTTGGGAGAAGGAAGCGACTAGATATAACAGATTTTAAAGATGAGGTTTATATACATATTAATGATTTGTATAAAACTAAAAATTTGTCATTTACGAGACAAGAAATTAAAGAATTGTTCGGATTAAAAAAGCAGGTAGAAAAGAAAATAAAGAAAGTTCGTGCTGTGTTAAAACAAGAGTTAAGGGGGAGAAAGGATGAAGAATCTTCTAGTGTTGTATTAAGTAGTGATGATGAGGATATATCTGAGAAGAAAAAGAGGAAGAAGAAGAAGCAACGTAAGAGTAGACCAACTAAGGTTGCGAGAGTGGATATGTCTTCTGCTGATGAGGAAGAGGAGGAAGAGGAGGAGAGTTCTTAGAGAAATAACTTTGTGATAGGGTAGATTTGTAGCTGTGATAGGGTAGATTTGTAACAAGGTTAGGATAAGATAGGTATAGGCGTGAATGATATTAACATAATGGAGACCTGTAGAGATAAGAGTTTATCGTCAATATATAGGACTGTGAGATGTTTTAAGTGTGGTTTAGTATATGATTATGCGTATAATTTTAATATGGATGATGAAAGATGTGATTCATGCTATCAGCAAGACAAGGCTAAAGTGACTACTACTGTTATTTTGGATGATGATGATGGTGATGATAAGGAAATGGAAGAAGTGATTGCTGTACTAATGGCTTAGTACTTTTAATACATTGTTATGATATATAATCCAACACGGATCAGGCTTAGCAAGTCTACTTCTAGTCTACTCTTAGAGGAGACATTTTACGCTCCTAGCGCCACCTGTTAACCAGTATAAAAGGCGTTGCAAGGTAGGGAGCGAGCAGTTAGTGAGCAGTTAGTGAGTTAGTTGGTTAGAAGAAACATGTCTAACCAAGGAGTTATACCTGGAGTAAATACATCGACTCCGTGTAACAGACTGGAGTTTACCATTACCCATTACCTCGGACATAGGATTGTGTTAGAGCTGAATACCAGAATGGTCTAGAAGGTGTTGGAGCAACTCGTGTTCTAAATGTGGTTGATTGCTTATAGGAGACGGGAGGTGGACTGATGAAGACTTATACATGGTGGCTTTGACTCGGGATGAGATGTTTATTGAATAAAAACCCTTTCATATTACGAAGCTCCCTCATCGTTCATTTCTTTTGAACTATTGGGAAGTGAATGGACAAACTTTAAACGCAGTCTGAATTACTCAGACATTCTGGAAAGCAACTCATGAAGACTTGGATATACACGAATCTTACGCAGTCTTAAATCAAACATTAACAATAGTTCATTTGGTGGAGAACCCGGGTAATAAATTAGAAATAATTAAAATTAATAAAGAAAATGAACGGCTTCAGAGCTGACCGCCGTCGAGGAAAAGAAAATAAAATAAATAAATGAAAATTAGTCTTGACCGCCGTCGTGGCGCTAAAAGTATCCAGGTCTCCGCTCAACAGTTGAGCTGAAGAGGGGGGACATGGATTACTGATTCCCTGATGAACAAGCTACAATAAACTTGGTTGACACCCAAAGCTAATAAGATTACCCAATCTATTAGAAAGGAGATAAATAATTCTAACTCTGTCTTTAGCACTACCTATCCCTGCCCGGCATGCGCATAGTTAGGATAAGCTGGGGGCGGAGTCTTTTCAGGAGTAGTCTTGACTCTCCACAAGAGAAACGGGCATAGACCTGAACAAGAAAACGGGTTTAACCTGGTACTGTACTTCGGTAAAGGCCCGACTTACTAGGTGCTGTCTGAAAGTAAGTGATCTCAGGAGATGCATTTACACATCTCTATAATTTAAAGGGGGTGTAGGCTGCATATTTAAAAAAAAAAAAAATATATATGCAGTCTGCTCCCAATTATAGCAATGGAAACTCGGTGCTACCCATTCTGGTCCTACGAATGGGAAAGTACCGACAAACCACGTGTAACTAATAAGGACCGGGAATCAGATCAGAAATGAACCTGAATCTGAGACCCGATCCTCTAGTGATAACTAAGCAAGGAACGAATAATCTCGACCTCCCTTGTACAGTTAATACTTAATGTCCTTTAATGACATTTATACCTCACGGAATGAAAACGCTACCCCACCGCTAGTCATGTGGTTTTTCCATATAGTGTAGTGTATACGGTAGACAATGAGATGTTACTGGTAACATAGGTATAATAATTATTCAGTGAACTGTTTGGAGTTGGTGGCGCACCCGTTTGCATTATCAGAAAGGCGCCGCTACCCAATATAAAGTGGAACTCGGTCTTCAGACCCCAGGCTGAATGTAGGGGGTGAACGCCGAGCTACCACCTATAACTAGCAGAAAGAGAAGGGATTTTGTCGCAACAAAATCAATCAATAAGAACAAAACTGGGTTTTTAAAGCGAACGCTTCATAAAATGGAGTCAAATATGTTAGAACAGTTGTCACCCTTGAAGGGGGTGTTAAATTGTTTGCGTATAAATCTTTGGAGTGTGTTGGGTAATTATTCTATCACACTGTACAGAAAGAGTGTTATCAAGAGTACTGAACCTTGTGACCTCTTAAGGTAAATCACCAGGGATCCAACCCCTATCATTATTCTTATCTCCCCATGAGGTCGTTTGGGGAATCTGAGCGGGACAGTTTTGCCTCACATCTCGGGCATTCATGAAACCTTTGTAGGTGGATGTTCTTATGATGGCTCAACTCCAACCTGTGGGTACAGGCTTTCACGCATTCATCGCAAAGATATCACTATCTGAGGTGTTTGGAAACCTCAGGTGCTGATAGGCGTGGTTCTGTATTCAGTGGAACGGTGCCCACATGGGCCCGATCTATGAACGCACGAGCTGCCGCAGTGTACACACATGTATCTCTGCAAGGGACGCTTGATAATCTTTGTGATGTTGGTGCCTTTCTAACTCTTAATAAGGATACCATTCCTTCTTTCATTACATTCATACAGAATCTTCATTTGGGAGTTCATTCAGTGTCTTAGAGACTTCATCTCGGGCTCCTCACAGTAGTATTTTTTCCTCTTCGAGACGACTTTGACCATAATGCTCACTCTAACACTTATTCTAACACGATGACACTGACGAAGTCTTGCTGTTAGACTAAAACATGGGATGGGTATCTGTGGCCTTCGCCACTACATCTCAAACTTACCTTGGAGTCGCCAACAGCTCGTTGGACGGCTCCACCTGTGGTGTCGCCTTACGTGGCCGACACGTCAATCTTACCAGTACTCTGTAAGGGGGACAACTCATCAAAGAATTCTGTCACAGCCAATCTAATGCTGGGAAGTCTGGACCAAAATACTTGGTCACCTACAGTCACTTAAACTTACCGGGGTGAACACCCTGGGAAGCGCTTGTTACCTAAGGCACCCCATGTGAATTGTTTCCAATGTAGACATTTACACTAATGGTCTGTACGTATAACGACTAAACAAAGAATCCTGTTACAGCGAATCTGATGTTGTAACTCTCAGACCAGAATCTCTGGCCACCCATACCTGATTATCATGTGCAGTGTCAGTCCCCAACAGTTAACAGTATCAAATAATAACAATACGATACGAATTACCCACACTCCAGAAAACCTACTTAGATCGGTAATAGCAACAAACCGCTAATCAGAAAACCCCCTAATATCGCCCAACCACGCGCGAAGTAAAATGCTTGATCATATTAGTCTAAACAATCCGCCCACTAAAAATTATACAGCTTGACGCTTTTCAGTGCCAACCGTGTCACATTGCTTCATTTACATCACCCTAACATACCGCGGGACCTGGAAAAGATAATAAGTTTAGTACACAAGGTCCTAGTTCTCAGCCCGCGTCCCACATCTTGGAACCAAAAGTAAACACCAGGTGGCCGCCCACGCTACCCGTTACAAAAATCACCAGCGAAACAGTTTCTGGTTCCGGGAATGACATCAGCTTCCGGAATTCAACCACGTGAAGGCGAGCTGAGAAAACTACTGACTAACTCCTGACCAACAATCTCCTTAAATCTACGATTAGTAGCCTACCTAACATGCAAGAAACGGTGGGAAAAGGAAGATACAACTTACCCGATCTCGGAGCGGTGGTTAGAAGGGCGGCTCCACGAGAAGGACGAAGGCCCGGCAACGAGCAAGGTAGACGACGGGTCCCGTGGCAACAGTCTTATGTTCCTGCGGCTCCTGGTGAACATCTGGCCAAAGGCCTCCGGAGAAAAGAAACACTGTCCGGGGTATCCTGGATAAAATACATCTGAGTGGACTAGGTGCTGATCGGGAATTAAATCACCGGAATCACTCGGTGAAAACAACCCGGAATTAAGTGTTCCAATCACAGGCCGGGAATTGGATCCAGAAATTACTTGTTGGAAATCACTCCGATAAATTAGAAAAAAATTAATATATACAAAAGAGTGCCGGCGGCCTACTACTGAAGGGGCAGTCTGACAAAGACTCGGCCCAAAGCCCGGGCCCAACGACGAAGCAACCGGGTTGACGGCATGTAGCCATCTGTCAGCTCGCGGAAATCGTTGACCGTCATTACCCCGTCCGCGACTACCTTGGGCCGGTGGAGTGCGTGACCAGTGTCAACCGTCGGAACCGCATACCACTCGTTGGCTCTTCTGACCTCTCTGCTGACTCGCGGGATGATCCGGTTCAGCCACTTTTGTAACGAGCTATCACTGTCAGTCAACTCCCAACTCCGGGCATCAAAACCGGAGGGAGTGGCCAAGATCAGGGTGGCTGGGATGGGATGGGCTCGCAGGTTCAGGAACGCCTGGTTAAATAGTTCCGCATAAAAGTTCACTACTCCATCCGGGTTAATGAATAGTGGCAGGTAAAGCTCCAATTCTCTGTCCCAAGTCAAAATGTCGAGGAGGTTAGTCATAACTATTAGCACGTCTTCCGGGTAGAGCATGTGATGGGCGAAGGCGTGCCCCGCCAACTCCGCTGTCGTTGCGTCCTCGCTCGGAAAAGTTACAAAATAATGGTCGGTGCTGCTCCGGATTAGATCAGGATAATCCTGGAGTCCGGCCTCCCGGTTTGAAGAAAAAATAGCCACTCGGACCATGGTGAACTTGTGGAGGATAGAGTAAAATGAACGAAGATATAAAAAACACGTCTTAACTCTGTAAAAATACCGCCGGCACTGATTAAAATGACGTCAAAACGAGGCTAATTTGGAAAACCCCTTTTTGATCCAAAAGATCCAAATTCTGAAATCGGCTAGCATGATCAAAGCATCGTATAATTTCCTATAAAATCTATGCTAAACTAAAGTTTAGGTCCCCAACCAACGTAATCAAGCGCCAGAATTAATTCATATCGGCCCAAAATATCAGGTCGAACAATCAAACTTGAAAGTTTGATCGAAGCAGAAATTTGCCATCCGGGCGCTTTGCGCCCGAAGGATCCAAATCGAGGTCAAACCTTGGGGGGGAACTCCAGTCAAGCGTCCCGCTAAGTACACGTGTACTAAGTATAGCTGGCGGACGCGTGACGGGAATGGTGGTATTTTCTGGTTCCAACTGCTCGGTATTACTAAACCTGATACAGAGACCTTGTATTTATTGTAAATAATGTTGTTCTGGTTGAAATTTGATTGAAATTCGACACGCATTGTATCATGAAAGTCGTTCGTTCAAAATGTCCGAATTCTCTGAATTGATTTATGTTGTGTTAATTTGTTCTGAAAATTGGATTTGATGTACACTTGTTACTCTTAGAAGTTTAAGACAACCCTACACTGTATATATGTTGAGTTCTGTTAACTTGTGTTACAAATCATAAATATCAGAAACTGTACATGCGCGTACTAAGTCAAAACTGAATTTGTCACCTTATGCACGGGTGTCGCAATCTTTGAATCTTAAAATCAGCTAACAATGCTGAGAACTGACTTTAATGTACAAGGCATGTACTAAGTGAATACCTAAAGATGACAAATACTTCATCCTCTAAAGTTGACTTTGTCATTTTGTAACCATGATTATGTCATCATCTACGTTGTTATCCAACTAATCATGTTATCAAATTTTAACAATTACCTTGTCATTTTATGAACAAGTTCTGCTAACCTTGAACTTCAAAATGTGGAAATCAACTCAATGAATAATTTCACTGTGAATTTGTGTTGAAACCGGATCTACAAATCTATTGATACTGTGTTGAATGTACCACGAGAGTCAAGGCCACCCCACCATGGTTTAACAAATATATCCAATCATCAAAATTGGGAGTTCATTATATTCATTTGGTTTGAGCTATGTCGTCCACCTCCTTAAACTCAAACACCTGACCGCCGTCGAATGTACTAATGGCTTAGTACTTTTAATACATTGTTATGATATATAATCCAACACGGATCAGGCTTAGCAAGTCTACTTCTAGTCTACTCTTAGAGGAGACATTTTACGCTCCTAGCGCCACCTGTTAACCAGTATAAAAGGCGTTGCAAGGTAGGGAGCGAGCAGTTAGTGAGCAGTTAGTGAGTTAGTTGGTTAGAAGAAACATGTCTAACCAAGGAGTTATACCTGGAGTAAATACATCGACTCCGTGTAACAGACTGGAGTTTACCATTACCCATTACCTCGGACATAGGATTGTGTTAGAGCTGAATACCAGAATGGTCTAGAAGGTGTTGGAGCAACTCGTGTTCTAAATGTGGTTGATTGCTTATAGGAGACGGGAGGTGGACTGATGAAGACTTATACATGGTGGCTTTGACTCGGGATGAGATGTTTATTGAATAAAAACCCTTTCATATTACGAAGCTCCCTCATCGTTCATTTCTTTTGAACTATTGGGAAGTGAATGGACAAACTTTAAACGCAGTCTGAATTACTCAGACATTCTGGAAAGCAACTCATGAAGACTTGGATATACACGAATCTTACGCAGTCTTAAATCAAACATTAACAATAGTTCATTGCAAATGTTGATGAGGGTTTTTTGGATTATAATGAGGAAATATCTGAAGATGTTAGTATTTTAAGGAGTGATCCAGTCAAGACTGAAAAGGATTTGCCAGATAATTCTAGTATTTTAAAGAGCAATGATTTGATTGAAAAGGATATGCAAGATAATACTAGTGATAGTGATAGTGATTGGGAGATGACACCTGAACAACGATTAATCACTAATATGTTCATAGCAAAATGGAAACGATTAGAAAAAGAACGACTATGTAAGATAGCTTTAATGGAGAGAGATAGTGATGATGATGATGAGTTTACACCTGAGGAGCTAGAACATATAAGATTAATAGATCTTAGGCGTAGAAGGCAGGAAGATATGGCAAATGATGAATAAATGTTTCTGTGATTAGGTTAGTATGACTGAAGTATCAAGCATATTCAACATTAGGTGAAGTATCAAGCATATTCAACTTACAAAGGTAAAGTATTATTATATTATTTGCTATATATCATTATGGTTTTACAAAATTGTAATTATTGTGGCGATGATCGTCCATTTGTTGACGGTAAAAAATATTGTGAGATCTGTGAGGAAGGAATGTTTAAGGAATGTATTAGGTGTCATTTACCATATGATCATCCAAAATATTTTACTTTGGATGATAAAAGATGTAATTCATGTCAAAATAAGTATGTGAAGGAGAAGGATAAAGTTGCATCAGCGAGGATGACAAATTTAGAAGAGAGTGAGAGTGAAGATGAGCTTATAGATGAGGATAGAGAAAAGGAGATGGAGACTAAAGATATGAGTGAAGATGATTATGATGATGAGGATCTTGTTATTAATCTTCCAAAGAAAACAAAGAGGAAAATAGTTAGTGAGGATGAAGTTGCTCCAAAAAAGATTAAGAAGACTAAAGATATGAGTGAAGATGATGAGGATCTTGTTATTAATCTTCCAAAGAAAACAAAGAGGAAAATAGTTAGTGAGGGTGAAGTTGCTCCAAAAAAGATTAAGAAGAGAGTTTATAAGAAGAAGAAAGATAATGTAAATGATGAGCCAGTTCCAAAGAGAAGGGCTCCAAACAAAGCAAAGAGTGCACCGAGAAAGCCTAGAGTTCCACCAAAACAGAGGTTGACAAGACAGGCACAAATTTATGGTTGTATTCCACTTTTTTTTGTTAAAACTAAAGGGGGGGAGACTTTAGCAATGAATCCTAACTTAGTAAAGTCAGGATAAATCATATTATATTATAATATTATATTATATTCAGCGTGAAAGCGCTGAGGTGCTTACGGACTCCCGGAGCACTATATTTTAATTTACTATCATGTTCTAGATCTGAGTTTCAAATAGTGTTTAATGGGATGTAAATGTTTGGATAGCCAGCTTCATCCTACCAGCTATTTGAAAAAATCAGTGAAAGAATGTGAGTTTTGTATATATTGTATTTAAGCTTAGCATGTGATTGTTGTTTATATTAAGCTTAGCTTGAGCAATAGTATATTAAGCTTAGCTTGAGCAATAGTAATTAAGTTTTGCTTGTGATTGTTTAATACTTAGTTTGAAATATAATTGCTTTAATTGAGTAAAATGGAAGATTATTTGAATAAAAGGGATTTATTAGCATCTATATATTTCAATCCCTTACATTCATCTTCATTTTCTTCTATTCGAAAATTATATTTATCTGCAAAAGCTATTAATCCAACTATTACTTTGAAAGATGTTAAAACATTTTTACAAAATACCGAGACATATACTTCATTTAAACCTGTTCAGAAAAATTTTCAAAGACGAAAAATAATTGTACGTGGAAGAAATGATCAATGGCAATTAGATTTTTTTTTTTTTTTTTTAATTTTTTATTCCAAAGCTAGTCTTTCAGAGAAATTTTCTCTGCTCTTCCAAGATGGCCGATCTTGGTACAACATGGCCAAACAAACAATTATAATAAAAAAAATACAACAATAATAGAGGCTATGTACATGATTAAGTTCCAAGCATGGTTGAACCCGATTACAAAAGTGGATGGCTCATTTCAATAAACTAGTTAAATACAGTAAGGATTGGCTTGACTAGTTTTCGACCAGATGTAAGCCGTTTTCAAAAGCTTAAGCAGAACATTGCTATACATCAATTTCAATACATTTCAATACACTTTAACTTGACTAGTTTTCAGTCAAGAGTTTACACAGTACAAAACACACAATATTACAGGTTGATGCTGCAGAAAGTTCTCATGAGGGTAATGATATAACAAAGTATAGATCAATATCTCATAAATAACTCAGGAACTCAGTGACGTGACTAGTTTTCAGTCAGGACACAACACTATCTCCAGTCTCCAAGATTAATCAATTACTTACTTACCAAAACACAACATTAATATTCTGCAATATACTTAGCAAAATTAGCACTAGCATTAATACGGTGTCTGAAGATAGCTCGATCCTCTGAGTGCTGGACAATTGCATCAAGTTTGTCCCAGAGGTATTTTCCCCGAACAAAAGGAGACTTAATGTATTTTCTATTGTTCAATCGTCCAATTTTGAAACTTAATTTTGCAGCACTACGGTTTGCTCGTACTGAAACCTCTAATTTGTCTTCAATTTGTGACATCTTGAACATAATTTGCAATAGTTGTTTGTCCCAGCGCTGAGACACACTTATCAATTTAAATTCTGCATGTAGTTCCTCACGAGATAGTCTACTTCCAAGAGGGTAACCAACACAGATTCGCAAAGCCCAATTTTGTAATACCTGAAAACTCAGGTAGTCCTTCTGGTTGCCACTTTTAAGCAGAAAACCACAGTAATCTATCAACGGAAGAATCGTTTGTTTATAAATCTGAGCAGCAGCAAATTTCGTTAAAAATTTTCTTATTTTGCTCAATTGAAAAATCTTATTTTGGATACGATTATACAGCGTTGAGAGATGCATGCAGAGTGACAACTCGGAATCAACAGTAACACCCAAATAATGATACGTTTGAACTTTACTCAGAGTCAGTCCATCGATACCAATTACAAGGTCATTATTTTTCCTGATCTTCTCTCTAGTGCCAACTAACATAACTTTTGTTTTAGAAACATTTATTTTTAACCTATTTATTTTACACCAATGAGAAAAAACATCTGCAGCCATCTGCAAGTCACTTTGCACAATTTGTATGTCACGGTTTGAACGATACAAGACACAATCATCAGCATACAGTATAATCTTCACGTTTTCAATATAGTCACATAAGTCATTTATATAAAAAATAAATAACAACGGTCCGAGGACCGAACCCTGAGGAACTCCAGACTCAACTGATATTCTACCTGAGAGATCTTTGTTGAAATAGGTGCGTTGTATACGTGTTAAGTAACTCTCCATCCAGCCCACTAAATTTTGTTTCAGACCAATGTTGGATAATTTTAACAGCAAACGGCGATGATTTATACTGTCGAAAGCTTTAGATAAGTCGAAGAATGTAAGGCCGGTTATTTCACTTTGATTCATGGCTGATGACAAGTCATTCCATAGTGTAAAGACCGCTGCAGCAGTAGAGCCACCAGGTATAAACCCATATTGCTTTCCACTGAGATAATTCAAGTCTTCAAGCACTTGTAACAATCTTCGATGAATCAGACGCTCCATAATTTTACCAGGCAGAGGGACTATTGCAATTGGTCGCCAATTTGATAAGCATTGAAGATTTCCGGTTTTCGGAATCGGTGTAATTCTACTATAAGCCCAGTCACGGGGGAAATTAGAACACAAAAGCGAACAATTATAAATGATAGTCAATTCCCTTGATAAAGATAGTAATGCTATCTTCACAATACTTGTCTTTAAATCAATGTAACCACTCGGTTTAGTAACATCTATTCCATCAATTTCAGCTCTAACCTCATTTTCAGTAATAACTTCAAAATCACGATTCGGTACAACATCTTGGCCAGTAAGACCATGGTTCCACACACTGAAATTGTCTAGCTCAGCAGTAATGTTTGAACCAACTCGAGCATAGTATGTATTTATTAGATTTGCTTCATCCCCTGTTTCGGCCAAACTGTTTGTGTGCGGGTTCATCAAGTTGTGATGTAAATCACTGTTATTGGTTGGACTTATTATACTGTGTATTTCACGCCAAAATTTTTTAGGGTCTTTCTTAGTATCAGCCAATTTCTGCTTAATAAAATCACCTTTTGCTTTAGTTATGAGCTTATTACATCTATTACGTAAATACTTAGCTATTCTCAGATAAAGCTCCCCATGTGTTGATCTCGCCTTCTGCATGTAGTAATTACGATCATTCATTAAACAACGCAGATCGTTTGTCAACCATTTTGGGGAGTCAACCCGGATTTGCATAATTTTCATAGGGCACATTACTGAAAGAATATTCTGTATATTTTCATCCAAAATACTCCATAATACATCAGGGTCACGACTAATGTTGAAGGCATCAACATCATATGTCTGCAATAGGGCTTCAAAATCATCCTTATTGAAATTCTTATAATCTCTAACAGTAATTGGTTGAACTGTATGATGAGTACGGGCTTTTTTACGAACTGCAAAGACTGGTAAGTGGTCAGATATTAAGTCATTCAAAATACCAGAATTAGCAACAAAGTCAGAATTTGTGAGCAAATAATCTATACAGGATCCACCAGAGTTTAGTGGTCTAGTAATACCCTTAATCAACTGCCTCAAATTATTGTCTTTAAATATCTGTTTTAAATCTTTTAATTGTGCATGGTTGCGTTTATTCCAATCCATATTAAAGTCCCCGGCTATCCAAACTTCCTTGTTAAATATAGTCACGGCTTTAACAACATCTTTTATCTGATTAATTGCATTAAGTAGATCACCCTTGGGAGGTCTGTATAGACAAGAAATAAACAAATTCCTAAAATTAGGTTTCTTTATATTCAAGGTGATTATTTCTAAGTGTTCATCCCCAAAAGTTAGTTGATGGTTCACTGTAACAAAAGGGACCCACTGGTCTTGAACATAGATGGCTACACCACCACCACGTTTCCCAATGGGCAAGTTTTGATTCAAACAGCGATCACGTCTGTATATAGTTTTACCAGACAAATTCAACATAGCATCAGAATACCTGTCATCCAGCCATGTTTCAGAACACAACAAGAAGTCAAAATCTCCAAAGAGCAAATCCAATTCAGACAGTTTTTTAAAGATACTGCGACAATTTATGTGTGCTAATTTAAGCCCTTTTTCAAACGATATTGATTTAGCACTGCACTTAAAATTTTGCATAATAAATAGTTACAAAGAAGATGGCTATGATTATACATATAAATGTCTGTATGTTACATACTATGACACTTAGGAAACCTGGGCGGTGCAACGCACGGACCAGGTTTGACGGCACAGACCAATACATTGCCGTAGTCGGTGAGGGGGCCATGTCGTAAAGGAAAATAGGGTAATAATAAATTGATTGTGATAGTGTGCTCCCAGCATCACATGATTTAAACTCCATTCTGACATACTATTAACCCAAGAAGCAGTTATTTGAGAAATAACACGGGAAATGAGCACAGACAGACTAGTTTTCAGTCTGTATACGTACTATATAATTCCTGATCAAACGTAGTCCGAGAAAGAAAAATAGAATAGAAAAAAAAAAAAAAAAAAAAAAAAAAAAAAGGAAAACAAGAAAGGAAAAAACAAACTATGAAATAATCTAGGCAAGTAAACTAGTTTTCAGTCTATTTGCGTACAAACCAAAAAAAAAAAAAAAAAAAAAAAAAAAAGGCGTTCCTAGAACATGTGGTTATAGTTTGCATTGTGATTCATAAGTATACAATCAAACAGGAGTTTGGCAAGCGCCTCCTGCGTATCCTCAGTTGGATGAAGTCCGTCGGTCAAGCACAATGAGTAATGTCCATTAGTACGAACAAGAACGTCACCGTATGGGGCCTACTAGGGTGACTTCAATGCACGAGAATTCCTGGTTCTCCTATAATCTTCTCGAATGTCCATGAGCATCATGCCGAAGTCATTGTTGCCAGGAACATCATTTGGGTCGTCATATAGTTTCGAGTCATAGGGAGCCCCACCACCCCAACGAGCATCTGTGCTGGCCTCGATCAAAGGCAACGGATGCGTTGCCAGCAGAATGTCAATTAACTCCGGATGTTGTTGCAGTTTTGCTTCAACTAGGCAGCGCAGCCTATGTGGCTGGATGTTTTTCCAAGCTTCGGTAGTTGTCACTTTTTTGCCTAAGTTACGCATTGTGAAAGGATTTATCTCCTTCATGATGTCAAAAACTAGTTGGATTTCTGAAGAAAGCATAGCTTTCATTGATTGTATTCCTTGCTCAACGCAGGAATACACAACCTTGTCAAACAAAATTTGATATTTTGACATATTGCTGAAACAGGCCGTTGGCCCGCTGAAGAGAATCCCTGCTTTGGTTTGTCGAATTTTGATATTCGGGTTATCAATCAGCGCTTGGAGCGTTTGGTGCCCCGCTGGGCGCGACACTGGATTAGAGGTCAGATCGATCATGTCCACTCCAATAGGGTCAGGCGGCGGGTCACTGGCTTGATTCACAACAGTAGGATTTGGCAGTTGTTTGCGCGTAGCACCAACCTCCGCAGTTTGCAAGCCCAGCGTGTTACGAAGGGGGATTATCTCAACAGGTAGGTATTCGTCAGGGATCTCAAGAATGTTTGCCGACGGATATTCCAACCCATTTATCTTGATTCCATCTGCACTGTACAAGCACACCCCACCTTTGGATCGAACGTGATAGGCAATTTTCCGATAGACAGATTTCCTGCGTCTAATTTCCAGGGGTTCATCGGGATTTAGCCAGATATTTCTACAACTTTCCACACGGCTTAGATTCTGTTTCCTAGCTAATACCTTATCCCGTAAGTGCGGATGGGTGAAACAGGCGAGAACTGGTCTTGGTGCGGTGTCGGCCTGTGATTTACGTGGCAATCTTTTTGCAGCATTGAAATCACGACGGTCAAACGACATACCGATCAATGTTAACAGATCTATGACTTGGTCAATTGTATCTGTTTTGGCACCCGTATCTTGCTCAGGTAGTCCCTCGATGACTATATTAAGATACGGAGGAGACACAAACCTTGATTGTTGTTGAGCTGTGGCCGCTATATTGGCTTGAGGTTGTGTAGGGAGAGGGGGGAAATTCAAGTTACTTGCATTATCAAGTTGTGCTTGAAGTTTCGACATATTTAGAGACATTTTTTGCAACAAGTCCTCATGCTTGTCAATACGGTCTGTTAAAGAAATAAACTCTTCCTTTGAAACAATGTTTGACATGAAAGATTTTAAGTCATCTTTAGTAACCATTTGATCTAAGCGCATAGTAAGTGAATCAATAGATGCAAGTAGCTGTTCGTGGGGGGTTTGTGCACTAGCCGCCATTATATTCGTTGTTATGGGGTCAGTCACTGTATCATCTGATTCAGAGAAAAATACAGAAAGGTCAGATCTCACTTTTTTTAGGTCCGGTTGAATCAAAGTGGTAGGCGAGGTGTCAGTTGTCAGAGGTGAAGTGGAATCACGTTTCCGTTTTTGGTAATCCACAAATGGCGCCGTGAAAGTTTCATGCGGTCGCGCAGGAGAGTCCATTTTTTCCTCCAATATCGCCCATGGTGTTGTTTACCAGTCAGCACAGTGTCAATAAATCAAGGAAGATCAGTTATAAGCTGAGTGATCGTAAATCCAAGTAGTGTAATCCGATCTAGGAACCTCTATGAATCAACCAGTACAGTTTATATTGTCCGTAGCATAGGTAACCACTGCCAAACCCCGAGATTACTGGGAGCACCGTTCAGACCTGTCTACTCGCCCACGGCCGCCATTAATTCGTAAATTAATTAATAAGATTTAATGGTAATTCCTAAATTGAGAAATGATAATGATGGTTATACTAATATTTTAGCTGCTATTGATTGTTTTTCTAGGTTTGCTTATGTTGAACCTATGAGAACTAAAATGTCTTCAGAAACATTATTTGCTTTTAAAAGAATATTGCAAAGAGCAGGGGTTAAACCTCGTTTAATTCAAACTGATTCTGGTTCAGAGTTTAAAGGGGTTTTTAGCAATTTTTTAAAAAAGAACAATATTCAACAGTTTTCAACTTTTCAAGATCCAAAATGTGCTATTGTAGAGAGGTTTATTAGGACATTTAAAAATAGACTGTTTAGATATATGAAAGCTAAGAAGACAAGAAAATACGTTGATATTCTACAAAATATTGTTAATGGTTATAATCGATCTTGTCATAGAACGTTAGGTGTAAGTCCAATTGAAGTAAATCAAGGAAATGAGCAGGAATTATGGGAAAAACAATATAAAGATTATTTATATAGTAAACAAAGATATCAAGGCTTAAAAGTCGGTGATAAAGTGAGACTAACTAAATATCGAAAAGCATTTCAGAGAGGATTTTTATCAAATTGGAAAAAAGAAATTTTTCAAATAGCTTATATTCTTAATACAAGACCAGTTGCATTTGTTTTGCAAGATAAAGATAATCAGATATTAACAGGTGTAGCTTATATTCAGGAAATAGCTAAAGTTGTAGGGGCATAGTTATGTCGTCGGAAGAGCATTTTAATATTTTTGATGCAAGATTGAAAACTCCGTTTTCAATGATTATTGCTGGTCCTAGTAATTGTGGAAAGACTACTTTTGTAATTGATTTGCTTAAGAATAGTGATAGGTTAATAGATAAAGATTTTGAATATATTCATTGGTTTTATGGTGAAACATTTCCGCATGATAAATATTTGTTAGAGAAAAATGTACAATTTCATCAGGGTTTACCTGATTCTTTTGATAATTTTGTAGATTCTAGCAAAGAGGGTCTTGTTGTGTTTGATGATTTAATGGCCGAATGTGGTAATAACAAATTGATTTCAGAATTTTTTACAAAACGATCGCATCATGAAAATGTTAGTATTGTATTTATAACACAGAATTTATTTCAAGATGGAAAAGAAAGAAAGAATTTTTCAAAAAATGCCACTTATTTGTGTATTTTTAATTCGCCTCTTGATCAAACAATTCCTTATTCTCTTGCTAGAAAGCTTATGCCAAAGAATCAGCGTAGTTTTGTTAATATATTTGAACATGCTGTGAATAAACCTCATGGTTACCTTTTCATTGATGGCCATCAAAAGACACCTAAAAATGCAATGCTTCGTGCAAATATTTTTGGTTTAGTGCAGCATGTTTTTATTCCTCAAGTTAAATAGTGTTGAGATTGATAAGGTTAATCTTTGAAAAGTAATTTGTTTGGATATTATGGCACCACAAAAGAAGTTGATGGCTCCGCAAAAGAAAAAATCACCTCAAAAGAAAAAGCAGAGACAAAGTAAATGTAAGAACAGTGCTTATGTACATAGACATTACCTTACTTTACTTTGTTGTGCGGGCCATAGTGTAAAGAAAAGAAATCAAATTTTAGATTTAGCAGATGCTAACGATATATTTTCAATTTGTGATTGTATTCATAATGTTTTGAGAGGTAACGTTAAATTGACTAAGTCACAGTTTGAAAAAGTAAAGAAGTTTAAAGAGGTTATGAGATATTTACTAAGAAAAAATCTTTCTTTGAAGAAGCGAAAAGATACTTTAAAACAAGACGGTGGTTTTCTTCCATTTATCTTACCTTCAGTGTTAGGTCTTTTATCCAAATTTATTATGCCAGTTGCAGGTGGATTACTTAGTAAAGTGGGGCAGATTGGTAAAATTTTATCATAATGATTAATTGACTTAAGGTTAAACTGGATAATATTGGTATTACAAGATTATTATAAATAGCTCAGATGGCTTCTTTTAAAGAAAGTGTTATTATACCATATGTAATGTTTAAAAGTTGTAATTTTGATGAAAAAACGAAGAAAGATAATTATGTTTTATCTAGACAAAATGAATTAATGCAGGAACGTATGTTTCAAAGACAAAGTTATCCTACTTTTTCATCATATATTCCTCAAGATTATGAAACTATGAGGAGTAAGCATACAAATATTTTTGATGAAAATGAATTAACAATTGAGGAAATTTTAGAAAGAATAACTTTATCACAGAAGCCAAATGTTGGTAGCATTTTAAAAGCAATGAAAAATAAATCTGCATCATGGGATGAAAAAGGACAATTAACATTAGGAGATGAAGTAATTAACGGTTCAGATATTATTAAATTAATGCAATATTTTTCTAAATCAAAAGAATTTAAAGCGCAACCAGTAGGAGCTGATAAAGTGCGGGATTTCTTAATGGATATAAATATTCCAAAATCTTGGATAAAGTTAAGACCGAAGAAAGCTTCATCTATAATGGAATACTTTTCGCGTTTTCCAGAAAAAAAAGATGAATTACCTAAACCTAGACCTACTAAAAAAATTGAAGAATATTTTCCACGTATTCCTAAAAAGTCTTCTCCAGTTTCAGTAGGTAAATATCCTTTCGAAGAAAGTAATAGAGCTTGGATTTCTGATGCACTTAATACTCCTTACTTAATGAAAGATAAAAATGAAAATTTAAATCAGGGTAAAGCTGGTGTTCATGTGGGAGAAATAGTTGAGAAGAAACCACCTAAGTTTGATGTTAGTGATTTTGAATCAGATAAGGAAGAATTATTTCATAAGAAAGTAGCAAGTCCTACATCAGATGAAGAATTTGTTACTCCAAAATTAGATTTAGTTAAACGTAAATCCAAAGAAACTGGAGGAAAAAAGGAAAAAAAGAAAAAAAAGAGAAAGGTAACTAGTGTTACAAGTAATGTAGATGAGGAAGTTTCAGTTCCAAGTCCAGAACGAACATCATCATTTGGTAGACCAATTAAATGAACTTTAAAATGGGAATCTTGGAAGCCTTAGAAAGTGAATCTTGACCTACTTGAAATTACTTTAAGATTATCACTTTCAGACCATTATGAATAATTTCATTAAGTAATAAATCTCAGTAAATTTATGTTAGGTTTATGAAATAAGAATGCAAAAGTATTGTGGAAAAGATTATGTTGGGCATTATAGAAATTTCTTTAAAAATAATGCAAAGACTCAGAAAGGAGGGTATGCAACATTTATTCCTCCATATATTGGAGTTCAGCATCAACGAGGTTATGGCATTGGAAATATATTCGGCTCTCTTTTAAAGGGACTTTCTGGTATGGCGTTACCAGCTTTTGAATCTGCTAAAAAGCATTTTTTAAAAAGTGCAATAAAGGGTGGTCAAAATATAGTTAAAGATGTTATTGTGAATCGAAAAGGTATTAAAGATGCATTTAAAGATGAGGCTACTAAACAGTTTAAACAATTAGGTTCAGATTCTATTAATTATTTAGCATCTAAAGCTAAGAATAGATTTAATGATGCAGATGATGGTGAGTATGAAAATAGAAGAAAAAGGAGAAAGGAATATGATGAAGTTCCTAAGAAAAGAAGGAAAACAAGAAAAAATACTACAAATAAGAGATCAAATAGAAATAAAGATATTTTTAGTTAAATATAATTCAAGGAAATCTGCCTGAGATACACTTTATCTTATGTTATGTTATGTTTATATCAATTATTTTTGATCCTATAATTTGCTGAAATTTTGAGTTTAATTAAAATGTCTATGTTTAATGAGTCTTGTGTTTGTGTAGATGATAGTTTTGATTATTATAATGTTCCACCAACAGATACAACTGCACGTAAAAGTTTTTATTCTAAAGTTTTTCCTATAAGCTCTTTAAGTCAAGGCGGTCCAATTGAGTTTGCCTTGAAGTCAAATAAAGCTGATTTTATTGATTTATTTCGAAGTTTTTTACAATTAAAAATAAAAATTTTAAATTCTGACGGTACTGCTCCTGCTGCACCAGCTGTGGATCAACAAACTGGTGCAGTTGGTCCTATTCCAAATTTGTCAAAGGTGTTTCCTGCAAATTATTTCAGTGGAGCTTTGTTCAAAGAAGTTCAATTGTATATAGGAAATAAATTGGTTTCATCAAGTAATAACCTTTATCCCTATAAGGCATATATTGAAAATCTTTTATCTTTTAGAGAATCTGTCTTAAAATCTTGGGGTGACTTGACATGTTATCATAAAGATACAAAAGATTTTAATGAAGTTTCAAATTTTGATGCTGCGCATAACCAGGGAGCTAAAAAGAGATTTGAAAAAACTCAATATGGGAAAAGTTTTCAGTTAATTTGTAAAATTCACAATGATTTGTTTAATCAGCAAAAGAAATTTCCTGGAGATATTGATATGAAAGTAAGGTTAATACGAAATGATCCAGATTTTGCATTGATGGCCAAAATTGAAGATGCAAAATATAAAATTGAAATTGAAGAAGCAATTCTTCAAGTAAAAAGGTGGACATTAGAAGACACATTTTTAGATGAAATAGAGAATAGTAGAAAGCCAGATAATTTTATGAAATTTCCTTTTCGGCGAGTTGAGGTAAAATATTCAACTCAAGCTCCTAACAAAAGTATTCTTCAAGAAAATCGAATGATTTCAAACGATGAATTACCAAAAAGAATTATAGTTGGTTTTATAGATGCACGGGGGTTTGATGGAAATTTGAAACATAATCCATTCTATTTTCAAAATTTTGGACTGACAGACATTGTTATACAAAAGGGTGAAGATGTTTCTCCTTTTTATGAAATGAAGTGTGACTTTGACGCTGATAAATTTTATGAAGCTTATATGGCAATGCTTTATGCTACAGGTAGACTTTTTGAGAACGATCCTATAAGTATAACTCCTGAAGAATTTAAAAATGGTAACACATTATATTGTTTTGATTTATGCAAAAGTTTACCAAATTCAAATTCATTTGAATTATCAGAAAATGGTACTATTAATGTAATAGCAACTTTAAAAGAACCTAAGAATCATGGTATAGTAATGGTATTCTTTAATGAATATGACAGCATGCTTGCAATCGGACCTGTAAATCAACCTGAGGTTGTTATGCATTCTTGATTGCTTACTTGTTTGTAAATAAATAAATAGTAAATAAATATTTGACTAAGTGTGCTGGAATAATAAGTATGCTTGGATCAGATATTTATAGAGTTTTAAAATCTAATATAGTTACGTCTAAGATTTTTAAAGGTGTTTATTCTTCGGATAATTTATCAAATATAAGAAATGTGAGGTATCCTGCTGCATTTATAGTTAATACAGATGAAAGTTTTAAACCTGGTGAACATTGGGTTGCTTTCTTTTTCAAATCTTCTAAAGCTGTTCCAGAGTATTTTGATTCTTATGGTTTACCTCCGTTTAAAAAAAGTTTTTTAGTTTTTCTACAAAAGGGTAAACATAAGGATAAATGTAAATTTAAGTATTCTTCTAAAACTTTACAAAGTTTGTTTTCAACTGCGTGTGGGCAATACACTATTTATTATGTGTTTCAAAAATGTAAAGGTAAAAGTCTTATAAAGATTTTGCAAAGATTTACTAAAAATACTTTGAAGAATGATGATTTTGTTACTCGTTATGTTGAACGATTGAATAAACAATCTATAGATAAAGTTGTACGTAATGTTGATAATTTAGAATGTCATTATCAATGTTCTAAATATATGCAAGATGTTATTGAATCTTTAAAAACATGATTAAGAAATATGATTAAGATTAATATTATTAACTATGTTTAAGTATTATTTGAGTAATAAGATTAACAATATGGATATAATTAATAAGAACAATTCGAATGGAATTAAACCATCAACAAAATTAAGTATTGGTGGTTTATGTGTATCGGCTGCTCTTAGCTTAATTGTAATTGTACTTGAGATAAAAAGACCAAACTTAACTCAGCAGAAATACTTGTTAAATTGTGTGATTACTGGAGAATATAAACAAATGTCAAGGTTATTTCTGAGATGTGAAACTCAACAATTACAGTCTATTAATCAATTAATGCAACCTGTTATTGGAAAGGTTTCTGCGAATGCTTCGCAGCTTATGCAACCTGTAATTGTTAGGAATTTTTCAGTTACTGAATTGCAACCTGATATTGCTAAGGTTTTTGTAAATGCTTCACACCTTATGAAACCTGTTATTGACAGGAATATTTCAGTTTCTGAATCACGGTTGAAACTTATTAACGGGAATTGGCCGACCTTTGCAAATACATTGCAGCAAAATATTAACAAGAATAGGTCAACCTCTGCAAATATATTGCAACCCGTTTGGTAAATTCATGTAGGAGGAAGTTTGATTTACAATTGTGTAATAGTGTAATATGCATTATTATATATTTTGTTGACATTATTACTTATATGCAGACAACATTATTCTCAGAAGGAGTTTGATTGTCTGTGTAGCAATAGAGCTACGCTTCATAAGGAAGTTTGTAAGTAATAATGTTTCAAACTTTTTCCTTAAACTATATACATGTGATTTCAGTTTCTGAAAATGTATTTTAACTAAACCTATCTGCATTGTAACCTGATAGGTAATGGTATTTAACTAAAATGAGACCTGTTATTGGCAGGAATATTTCAGTTTCTGAATCACGGCTGAAACTTATTAACGGGAATTGTTCGACCTTTGCAAATACATTGTAGCAAAATATTAACATTAGGTCAACCTCTGCAAATATATTGCAACCCGTTTGGTAAATTCATGTAGGAGGAAGTTTGATTTACAATTGTGTAATAGTGTAATATGCATTATTATATATTTTGTTGACATTATTACTTATATGCAGACAACATTATTCTCAGAAGGAGTTTGATTGTCTGTGTAGCAATAGAGCTACGCTTCATAAGGAAGTTTGTAAGTAATAATGTTTCAAACTTTTTCCTTAAACTATATACATGTGATTTCAGTTTCTGAAAATGTATTTTAACTAAACCTATCTGCATTGTAGCTTGATAGGTAATGACCAAGACCACAAATTCATGTAAGAGGAAAAGTTTGATTTACAATTGTGTAATAAGTGTTACATGCATTATTACTTATATGCAGACAACATTATTCTCAGAGAGAGTTTGTCTGTGTAGCAATAGAGCTACGCTTCAGAAGGAAGTTTGTAAGTAATAATGTTTCAAACTTTTCCTTAATGTGTGAAGATCATATATTGAAATAAGAGGAAAGTTTGATCTGACATTATTATTCTCAGGAGTTTGATTGTCTGTAGCAATAGAGCTAAGCTTTCCTCAAACTTAAATATTATCATAATCTTTACCGAGACATCTTCGCAGAATTTATATTATGTTTGCGCAAACTTGAAGGATGTGCGGTTCACTCAAGACTGGTTTGAAGATCGTGCGCGGTTCAATCATGACTGGTGTGAAGATCGTGCGCGGTTCAATCATGACTGGTGAAGATCGTGTCAGGTGCGCTATAAATATGGTTGAAGATCGTGGAGAAGATGTGCGTCTACGATGTTTGAAGATTGTTGTAATCAAGACTTGAGATGATTATGAAACTAATTGTTTGTATAATTATGAAACTAAATGTTTGTATGATAAAGCTAAGAGCAGTCCGAACATATTTTAATGTAATGTTTCAATGGTATATGATAAAATTGGAATTTAACAACATTTATGCTGTTGTGTTTTTATTTTTATAATATATGGTAAACATAGCGAATACTTAGATCACATATTAGATTAAGTAAACCAGTAACTAAGTAATATATATATATATATATATATATATATATAATACCATTAAGATGAATATATCTGTCAAGTATTAATACTATTAGTAACCGAGTAGGAAATATTTATCGTCGTGACAAATTATCGAATATAACTACTAGTAACCGAGTAGGAAATATTCGTTTGGATCTATTAACTTTGGTTTGTCTATTGACTCGTGGGTTGTGTAAAGGGCAACCAAGTGCGTGACCTGCAACACTTCCAGCACGAGTCTATCAAAAATTACCTCTAGCCTACTGACAACTGAGAGGGCGTATCGGATTAACGCTTAGTTTGAATGTGAATGGATGACAAATTATAATGTGTAAGGAGCTTCATTCAAGTAATTTGGAGTAGGAATGGTGTTCCTGAAAATGAAGTTTTAATAACTGAATGTTTACGTGCTTTTGAAATTTATGATTATAAAAATAGTATCGTAAGCATATTTAAGATGTTTATTTTACATTCTTATATTTAATTCAATTGAAGATTCTTTAGTTAACATCTTTTGTTAAATTGACGTGCAACGTTATTCCGCGAGTAGTTGTGACGACATCTTGTGAATTACTTGACCTTAATTGATCAATTAGACATTTGCGCCACCTAGCGTATATAATGGTGTATTGACGTAAGTGACTACGTCACTAGAGATTATAATTATTATAAAGTACTTAGTTACTGGTTTGTACTTGGTTGCCATCTACACAACTCATGAGCCGATAAATAATCAAAAGTAATTTAAGTCATTCGACTCTTATCTTCCCTTAAATTATATTGTGATTACTGATTATAGTACGATTGATATAGGCCTTGTTATCTGCAATTCCAAAATGAAATCTAATCGTGAACTTAAATTTGCTAAATTAAGTACTGAGGCGATAACTCCAACAAGAGGTTCAAAAAAAGCAGCTGGATTTGATTTATACAGCGCTTATGATTACGTTATAGCTCCAAAAGCAAAAGTATTAGTTAAAACTGATATTCAAATTGCACTTCCTGAAGGATGCTATGGCCGTATTGCTCCACGATCAAGCCTTACATACAACCATTTTATTGATGTCGGTGCCGGAGTAATTGATCCGGATTACTGTGGGAATGTATGCGTTATCTTGTTTAATTTTGGTGAAGTTGAGTTTAAAATTGCAAAAGGTGATAGAATAGCTCAGTTGATTTTAGAGAGAATTTTTATTGCTGATTTGATTGAAGAAGTATCATTAGATCAAACTGAGAGAGGAATAGCTGGCTTTGGTTCAACTGGAAAGTAAAGATAACCTTTGATTCATTTGTAAATGACCTAAAGATGTAAAGATGTAATGATTTTAGAGAGAATTTTTATTGCTGATTTGATTGAAGAAGTATCATTAGATCAAACTGAGAGAGGAATAGCAGGCTTTGGTTCAACTGGAAAGTAAAGATAACCTTTGATTCATTTGTAAATGACCTAAAGATGTAAAGATGTAAAGATAAATAAAAATTATCATATGACTTTAATTCTAGTGTTCTTTATTTATCAATTGCATAACCTTTTAACTCATTTGTACGAGTATGTAGCGAGATAGACATACCTTGAAAACTATTAAACTTTCATTTATATAGAATCTCTTTTAAAACAGTTTGTGGCATAGGAAGTGAGTGGAGTTTAGAATGTTCCGCTCACAAGAAGTGAAAATTAAAGTCCAGCTCGCATCTTCGACGCAAAAGTCAGGTCTTGCCCGGCTCACCAGCTCCAAATCAACCAAATATAATCAAGTCTCTTTTATAGCAGTTAGTAGTAAATGTTTTGCTGGTGAGCCGGGCAAGACCTGACTTTTGCGTCGAAGAGGCGAGCTGGACTTTAATTTTTACTACTCATGTCACTGAATAGCCACATGAGCAAGCTAATTTTTTGCATAATTTACATATAGAATAATCGGAAATCTCCTGAGAAAAATATGTGAGATATAACTATCCATGGGTTTTCAATGTGCTAAGGGAGGAGCAGGTCCCTAATGAGATATTAGCCCTGCTGGTGTTACAGCTCTTATCCACCTTATAACAACTGACTTTTGGTCGCCTAGAAAAAAACATCAGACTGAACATGTTATGGTGATCTCAATTTATCATAGAACATAATCATATACAAGAAATATCACTAATAATGCTATATCCCAAGTATTTCTTTTAACCCTTGTGACAGATGTTTCGGCGACCTCAGAGTATGTTGGACAGCTGGTGAACGCTCTAAAGTCATTCTTCAACTCCTTCTGGTCCATTCTCTACACAACGAGGTCTAAGGAAGACCGACAGCGGATCCTGGACACCTTCTATCATGGCGTTGAGGGGCTACTCCTGGCCGACCCAACCAAGTACTACCCTCTGCCTACAGTGATGGTGCTGGAGGCAGTCAAAGTCTGATTTGAATATAACTAAAGTAGGGGACTGGAACCCTTAAAAGCAGCTGATACTGGTCAGCATGATTAGGAATGACCAATAATATATCGTAGATATCTTTACTAAACTTTCTTAGGCCTCTGTAGGCATACACGTAAAAAGGGAAAAAAAATAATATTCAGAGTTTGTGTTTAGACAGTCCTTTAACAAAATCGTACAGTTCTACGATTTTAGCGATAATTTCATTGGTTATTAGTTTTAAGATACTTGTAACTAGTCCCAGTACTGCCAACTGGTGTTTTTCAGTGAATGGCTCTATATGTTGTTAACAGACTGCTCTGCAGAGGGACAGTTGGTCAATTCTTACCATAGAGATGCTGTGGGAGCATCATGTTTAAAACATCAAAAGTCAATAAAGCTTTTTTAGTACATTGTCCATATCAATTCTGGAGCTATGTATCAACTTTGTATATATATAAAAAACACTGGGTAATTTCCCATGTCAAAAGTCAGGCATTTCCCACAACAGTTGGTGGCACTAACCCTTTGATAACCATATCGTTGGCGCAGGGAGAAGTAGAGAAGCTAAGCTCAAGGCCCAGGGTCACCGCTATGCACTCTTTACCAATAATATATCAGCAATGATTTACACATTTTTTCATTTCTGTCACATAATGTGTAATTTTGTGACCAAATTTTTTCATCTAACCAATTTTTCTGCTTTTCTGAATATCACAAGAGTCAGATTGAGATATGTTTACTTAAATTAAAGAACAATATAAATAGTAGCACTGTTTGCTTCAAGTTAAACTTTGATTTTGTCATATTTTTCAGGTTTTGAGGTCAAATTTAGTGACCTTGACCTTCATGAAGGTCAAAGTCATTTGACATGGAAAGTCCCTGTTCTAATAACTATCAGAATATGCAATATGAAAGAGATTGGTACAAAATTGAATGTGTCAGTTTGAGATTAGTTCTTTTTTTTCATGTTAAACTTCTCTGGATGTTGCAAAACAAAATGGCGGTTGTCACAGTCATGCACACCTTTACAGAGTGACTACCGGTTAGAAATAGTTCCCAGAGGACCCCACTACGACCCTAGAATGGTTTCAGGTAAACACCTTTTATGGCATACCAACTCCAAAAATAAGCTACTTTCTTGAACTTGGCCGCCAGACTATATGTCGCGCTGTCGAATCTAAGGGTCTTTTGTTATCATTTCTCGTCTATATTACACGTAAATAAATTAACAGATATATGATTAATAGTTTGTCTCTTTATTCGTCCTTGACATTTTTACATAAAATACAATGTACTATATTGCACAAATTCTTTAAAAATTACAATTTTTCACAACACTTCACAACATAAAAGGAACTCATTACATAGGATTAAAAACATACAATGTATTTATAAATAAGATCAATGTAACATTACCATGTACATACAACAATGAAACCATTAACTCGGATTTCTTGAAGAAAAAAATTAAGAGAATCTGCTTATTTGTTTGGTAAAATACACTCGCTCTATTGTAATAAAACCAGCAAAGTTAGAATAAATTTACAATGAAGCGTTGAAAAACAGTGATAAACATACTTTTTATGTACAAAAACAGAATATGTCAAAGCATTTAAGCTTGTCGCAAAAGTGATTTACTTTGAAAAACCTAATTAAGATTATTTTAAAAATGACCACGGGTCTCAAGTATACCCGTCAGTGAATTTAAAGTCAGATATATCAAATATCAAGAGAAATATAGGGCATGATTTCTACATTCGAGTTTCTTTTCTAAAAATCCAAAATGATTAACTTTCTAATAATATCACCTTTAAACCAATCTTAATAACTTATTGCTATATGTTCAGATAAAATACATCTAAAGACAAATCTTAATAACTTATTGCTATACTTTCAGATAAAATTCATCCGGCTTATTCAAGGATCTTGTGACGCTGTATATATATGATCATAGAGTATTTTGCAGTGGCTCGGCGCAAAGCTAAGGCCACACAAATAATAGTTGTGTTCTAATTTCCGAACCTACCGTAACCGTACCCTATTATTTGGGAAAATCATTAATATGAAACACAAATGGAACATTAAATCACCTTACGATATCAATCTATGTTTTACAGATGTTAAAAATTGTTACAGACGGTACATCAAGGAAGTTCTTCACTTTGAACACCATCTGAGGCTATCATTACAGTTTAAAAACTCTAACCTACCGACCTTATTGTTTTGGGGGAGGTATGAAACCTGAACACAACTATTTATTTTTTGGTCTGTGAACCAAGTGTGAAGCTAGTCGCCATACCCACATTTTCATATACTACTCACTTCATTTTTTCGGACCATGGATTTGAATAGCCGGTCTCCTGTCTGTGCATTTAGTTTATAAATGCGTGTTAACTGTTTTTGCATACGAATGCGTTTGGTTCACAGTTAAGATCAGCAGTGGCCGCCTAGGATCTCGCTCGGATGTTACCAGGATATCTTATACTGAGGACCCTACAATAACGCAGAATGTACGACTATAATGTAAAATGTCACAATATGTAGCTCTCTTAAGGATAGACAACACCTCTCAGAGGCCAATGCGCAGTGCTGCCTTTGTTCTTAAATTAATTATATACTGTTCATAATATCATTTTATACCAGGATTATCTTAAAAGCCAATGCAGAACCCTATCTAATGGTATACATTTTATTAGAATATGAAGAACTGCACCTTTGTAAATAGAACAGAAAGTGAAAAAATGCATTTTACACTTTTATTTTTTGAACACAGATATCTCAGTAATTACCGCATATAAATGCATGAAATTTCTTACACATTTAGACAACATTCATATGGAGGGAAGCGTGTCTCAGAATTTTTATTTATGTCTTACTTTTTGTTTTATGAAATGTAGAAAATAATGTTGAAAAAAATAACCAACATCTTCCCGTTTTTTGTCATAAAATGAAAACTAGGCCCTAAATAAAAAATCTGAGACACGCTTCCCTCAAGAGGATCCTTATTGAGAAGTCCAAAAATTTTCATTACAATCCATTGACTGGTTACTGAGATATCCATGTTCAAAAAATAAAAGTGAAAAAAATAGCTTTTCACAGATAATTCCTTCAACTTTCATGTATATACAAAAATATATGTTCTAAAAGATGGACAAAAATGTGTTCTTTCATTTGATATTTAGTATGTTGTTCTAGCTCCCCTGGTTACTGCACAATCGTCACTATCGCAAATGAAGCCACTCTGAGGTGTTGTCTATCCTTAACTGGAAAACACCCGTACATAACTCCGCGCGTCTCTCCAAGCGGCGACATTCTGTTCGCTGTCCACTATTAACAAAGGCTTTTGTAACGCACAGATGGATTTCTAAGAGGAACACTTGTTTTGTTTTGCTTTTTGTTTTTGTTTCTGTTTTTGTTTTGTTTTGTTCAGGAGGATCTTGAAGGGACTATCATAACGAGTCTCATCCACTTGGTAGTACGAAGATACTCTGGCACATAACATGTCTTATATTAGAGTATATACAATTCGCCCTAGGGGGAGATAATAAGATGTCATAATTATATTTGTTCAACGCCTTTAATCACCTGGCCCGCCGACTACCGTTAGAGGTCACTGCTGGGGTCACGGGGTCATTAGAAGGTCAACTGTCATTTTCCTCCAGGGGGCGCTCAGAGCAGGGCCAGCGTCTTCAGTGGTGACTCCGACGACCCGTTCTTACTGGTCAGTTTCAGCCGGCGACCCATTTTACGCAGACAGCGGGCGATCAGCTTCCGGCGCTGGTGTTGCGCAGGCGCGCGGTGGGTGACGGGCTTCCGGCAGAGGGGACGCTCCATGAAGTCTGTAGCGTCCGACGCCGCCACCGAGAAGGCTGTAATGTCGTGTGACGTCATCACTACCGGCGCGTGACGTGACCTGCTGACCTGGGCGTCGTCATAACCGGAAGTCAGCCGCGTCTCCTGGCCGTCGCAGGCCCCCCGCGCGTCCTCCACCCTCTCCAGGCCCCTCTCCAGGCCCCTCTCCAGGCCCCTCTCCAGGTGCCGCAGCTGCTCGTACTCTGCCTCGTCCAGCGCCGACATCTCGCTCTCGTCCAGCGTCATCTCGTCTTCCCCGAGAGTGACGTCATCGTCGTCACAATCCTCGCCCTCCTGGGGTCCGCTGCTTCCCCCCGAGACGTACGAGTTGGCCGGGGCCTCGGGGAAACTGGAGTAGCCGCTCTCGGACCGGATGGAGGACGCCGTGACGTCATGGCAGTCGTCGCTGACGTCACAGGCTCCGGGCGGCGTGGCCCGGCGCGGGAGGTGGTTGGCCGTCAGGTGGGGCGGCAGGCGCTGCGGGGTGGAGTGACGGGGGAAGTGTCGGCCGGGGTTGGAGCGGTCCGGGGAGGGCGGGCGGGGCGCGGGGCAGGGGGCGGGACGGCTGTACAGTACGCCCCGTGACCCGGGCAGTACGCCCCGTGACCCGTGTAGTACGCCCCGCTTTACGACCTGCCGCCCCAGATGCAGCGGGGACGCGGTGAGGAAGCTGCTGACGTCACTGCCCTGGTTGACCGCCATGCTCGACATTCCCCGCTGCACCCTGCTCCTTCCCTCGGGCTGACCTCTCCGCTCATCTTCAAGCTTAAGGTCACGTACGCTGTAGTAGTCACCTTGTTGTCTCCCGTACACCTGACCTTGAACCGTGCCGTAATGACCTTGAACTGTGCCGTAATGACCTTGAACTTGACCGCGCTGACCTTGGACGCTGCAATGACCTTGGCAATCACCTTCACCGCAAGGACGAACTTGGACGTGGTCGTGACCGTTCTTGGCGTAGCGGTTGCCGTTGCCATAGCCGTAGCCGTGGTGGTTCAGGCTGTTTCCGTCGGCGTCCGACCGTCGCTGGCTCCTGGCAGCAGGCTCACACGGCGTGGAGGTCAAGGTCGCCGGCAGGTGGAAAGTGGCGCTGTAGTCGACCGACGACAGCTCGGCGCTCTCCCACAACTCAGGCCGACGGGGCGCGCGACGCGACTTCCGGTCCACGTCGTACGCGCCCGCCGGAAACGGAACCGGAAAGCGGTGATCGTCAGCGAAGAAGTGGTCGTCGTCGTCGTCGTCGGCCATGCTGCTGTCGGTGCTCCAGGCGGTGGTGGAGAGGCTGGAGGAGGAGGAGACGGCCGAGCTGTCGTCGGAGTAGGAGGAGTAGCCGTGTCGGACCGGGCCCGGGCGGGGGAGGTACTCATAGTGCTGCGGGAGGAAGGAGGCAATCATTAGACTACTTTTAGATTTATAGTGACGAACTACGGATTTGGAAATAGGGTGTTTCTTTATAATGGTAGGTGGACGCCCGCTAATACTCACTTCTGTCCACTGCTGCTTGATCCTGCATGGCGTTTTTCTCTTTAGGCCTATTATTTTATACAAGTGTGCTGATCGGTACCAGCAAAGAATTTTCCAATTATGGAGACCAAAAATACGCGTTGTCTTTCTCTGTGATCACTAAAAAATTTTTCCTGTAATTTACACTTATTATAGTAGACCTAGGTCTAGTGTATATAGCTCATTGTTTTTTTTAAAATTAGCTTTAATCTCCTATGATGATCGACCAAATTTAGACGTTTCACTTTGCAAAACCACCAATGGGCCATTGCTATATTAAACGGTATGGGGCTACACTCTCCGTCTACAATCTTGGTTATATTACAGTGTTATGGTTAAGAAATTGATCATTCTCCAAGTAGGTACTTTGAATTATCCGCCTGCCTCCTTAGTTGCTTCAGTACTTAGTATTGTTAAAATAGTTATAGGTTTTGGACCAATAGGCCTATAGAAAGTAAATAATGATTTTTGTTTTTGCATATACTTACGTTCTGTTGGATCTTGCGGGCGTTCTGCTGGAGCTTGTGTACATTGTGCTGCAGATACTGTCCGTGGTAGACCACCCCCGGGGGCGCGGCCCGCTCCCCGTACAGTCCCCGGTAGGCGGCGGCCCAGGCCTCGGCGGGCGGCGGGGGGGCGGCCGGCAGGGGGCGCGACGACACGGGCCCCCCGAGACGCTTCACCCGGCGTCGGGGCGGCGTCTGCCGGCTCGTCCACTCCATGGTGACAGGGGGAGAATCCGCGGGTAGTTATTCACAGGGAAACGTATGGTAATCCACACAGTATCTATCCACAGACAGGCCTATTCCCTATGGTAAATCCACAGACAGGTTATCCACGTTTCGGCCTTTTTTCTTTACTTTTGTTATTATCCACGCAGGCCTTTTATAATCCACACAGAGGTTTGAAACTATTAACACCACAATCACAGGCCCCTGGTAATCCACGCACAGGCTTTGGTATCGACATATGCCTGAAAAGCCTAGTTGGGTCAGTTACCGCCGATAGGTCCTGTGTCCGTATATCCACAGATCTAGACGAATTGGTGTGTCCCCAGTGGATGGTATCACTCCACTCAGGGCCCCAGTGGGCTCTATCCTTAAATGTTCCACTCCAGGTATGAGATATACGTCAGTCCTTCAGCCCTCTCCTTGTGTCCTTCTCCCCTCTCTGTGGTCGGGGTATATCTAACCCCTGTGTAGTGTTGTAAGGAGGTAGTTCTAGCAGTGGCCGGCCGGGTGGCTGTAGGCGGTGTGACGGTCAGTGGGGGGTGGCGGGGGGTCTAGTAGAAGCTGGAGGTGTCACCTGTCACAGGGCGGTCAGTGGGGAGTGTCGGCCCTCACACCTGTACACGCCGCTCTCACTCAACGGGTCGCACCTCAAGCCGCGCACCACTCAAAGACCGCCACCTCGTCCGGCGCACCACTCAATGACAGGCATGCCAGTCATTATAAGTGATTATTTAAGTGTGTATATTACCACACAATGCCCTCATCATTTGGGCACTTGAAATAACCCAAGATTGATTAGAGAAAAATACATAAACTTTATTCAATTTCATATAAGCGAAATCAAGGTCAAGAAGTTTCTTTAAAAAAAAAAAAAAAGCTTTATGAAATTGCAATAATTTTCATTTTCAAGAATCTGATTGGTAACCGCATGTAGAAAAAAATTCTCTTCTGATTTTGATTGATCTAGAGAGAAAAAAGCCTAACATTTTCAAAAAGTGCGGAATTTCATGCTCGCCATGACAATGACAATGACCACCACCTCACGGCGCGCACCACTCAACCACCACCACCTCGTGGGGAGCACCACTCAAAGGCCACCACTGCACCACTTCTGAGGCACCATCGGGCGCGTGTCAACCGCCACCACCCCCCGGCCCCACCACTACCACCAACTCCCTCTCGGGTGCCGTAAGACACCTACTGTGAAATCCCTAATATATACCGCACCCTGACTTGTGAGTTTTTCTTAGGGTCATATTGCATGGGATGTTTTTATAACTATCTATTTTAAGCCGCATGCTTGAAGCTGATGTCTAAATAGCTGTCATTACTTAAACTAATCCTTATTTAAGCCTCGGCTTAAGTTAGGGGTTTTACGGTACAGTAAACACGGCGACACAACACTTCATGGAACATTGAACACAGGGTTTGGCAAAACAGGAGGCCAATGCCTTATCAGAAACAAAGTGAAACTTTTTCTATGAAGTTTGAAATAACGTACACAGTTGTGGAATTCGGGGTGGGGCGCAGAGGGCTCGCGCCCTCTATTTTTGGTCAGATATTAGGTTTTTAATCTAAAATTTTCGACCCGGAGTGTATGATGGAAATTTGTTCAATAATGCACCCCCCCCCCCCCAAGAATTTGTTGCCTTATTGAAAAAAAAACAACAACCAAGTGTGAGATATTTCTATGAAGTATGGTTCTCCAATGTAAGATATAGCGTTAGTTTGAAAAAATAATATGACTTGTAATGTCATATATATGCATCAACCAATACTCTAAGCTTAAAACGCCTAAATCGGCGATGATTGACTGAATACCGTTATGTTAGTTTCATAAATATATATTTAGAAATTTTATATCTAATTCTGAAAAAAAAGTTCTTTCTCAGGACCCTCTGGACACCCCACTCCCCTGGATCCGCCCCCTCATATAAGTATGGGATAAGCAGGGGCGGATCCAGGGATTTTGGAAAGGGGTCGCACATATTAAAAAGGGTCCTGGTCACCCCTCCAAGGTCTGGAGTTTTAAATTTAAAAAATTGAAATTTGGGTTTAAAAAAAAAAAAAGGGGGGGGGGGGGGTTTGCACACCCCATGCGCCCCCCCTCTAAATCCGTCCTTGGTAAGTATCAAAGCCTGTCAATGGAAAGCCAATGACACAAATGTTACGTACTACAGAAGCGCCACCTGGTCGCTGGATGATCAGGTGTGATCCATTCTGCTATGTTCAGGGAAACGAGCAAACACATACATATCATAGTCTGCGATACTATATCGCTAGTTTCTCTGGTCAAACTTAAGTTGAGGACTCTCACGGACTTATTTTCGACCTTAAGGTTTTCAAACCTAAGCCCAACAAGGGGGATGTAGCTCAGTGGTAGAGCGCTTGCTTCGCATGTAAGAGGCCCCGGGTTCAAATCCCGGCATCTCCACAGTCCTTTTACCTGTCGGACCCTCGGCGGTACGGTACGGGTACGAGTCGGGATCTACGCGTCAAGCAGGGCGGTCACGGCGCGGCAAGTTGAGACCCGGCGCGTAAACTCGACGCGCTGACAGTGGCCTCGCCTGGGGGTTCCTGGGCAATAGTAGGCGTATGAAATGAGGGTGATGTTGGGTTTTAAGATTATAGTTCCTTGTTAACCGTTATTACAAAGTTAGGAAAGTTCAAATTCATGAAGGACAATAGAGAAAATACCTGAACTTGTCTAACTTCCCTTATATGAGCTTGGTTTGCTACTCTTATCCACTTTTTCCCAAACACGGGTCTTGGTCCAGCAAATTCTTTATCGCGTTAATATATCTCATCTTTCTCAAGTCACAATTCCGGCCAGTCAGGCCCTTAGAACTCAAAATCTATCCAGGGGCCATCACCTTAATCTTTGGGTGCTCACTCAGAAATTTTAAAACATATAATTATATTAATATAGAAATACACCCTAATTGTAATAAAAGAAAATATGTTAACCACCTTATCAAACGGCTGTTGGAATTTTCATTCTTAAATTTAAAGAAAGAAGAATATGCAACACTAGCATAGTTCAGAGATGCCACTGAGGGGAGATGGAAAATCCGGAAAAGTAGGAAGGACATTTCCGGATTTTCACTTTTTGAACTAAAAGGGCAATGCTATTCATTTTAAACTATTAATTTTTTTATCCAAAATGCTTAGAATTGGTATAGAAATACTCTCAAACGTAAACATAGTGATTTTTAAAAAAACTAAATTTTATTTTCATACTGCCAGAACTCATAAAAAATCCGGAAGTCCGGAAAAAGTTGGAAAAATGGCATCACTGATAGTTGACAATGCTCAATGATTTTCTAGGGGCCAGTAGGGTCAGGAAACCTAGGGGCCCGACCTCCGTTTTGAGTACCTCAGCCCCCCTGTATATCCCTCTAGGTATCTTACTTTGAATCCCACGAGTTAGATTTCAAAGAATGGGCATGGTTTTAGAAACCATGAAGCACGTCTTTTCCACTAGCTGGTTGCCATGGCAAGTCGGACAAACGTGTCAGTGATACGTAAAATCTACTTGAATGGCAATAAAAAGATATATACATTTTCGTACTATGCAAGCTTATAGTTCCATGTCTACCGTTATTACAAAGTTAGGTTATCTGTTCATATAAGACAACAGAGAAAATATCCTGAACTTCCCTTATATGGGGATAGTTTACTACCTTTTCCCAAACTATTCTTTTTCAATATTATTCTATTCTATTCTATTCTATTCCAAACTATTCTTTTGCACCGTTCAGCTCTTATTTTGCAGATTCCCCCCTCTCGGAATACCTTATTTTAAAGATTTATTTGGAAACGGGTAAGTCCATGGAGAAAAATACTAGAAATCCATAATTGTTCGGTCCATTTTTCTAATTTCATTTCTTTTTAGTTGGAGCCATCGTCAACGCACGCTATATTCAATATCATATCGACTGAGATAAAGAGCAATTAAAAAATAAATTCACACGAGATTAAAGAAAATAGAACTGTTTATTTCTACAACAACTTATCTACAGAATACAAATGTTTCTCGGATAAATAAACCTCAATAGGTTAAACATGGATGTTTTTATGTACAATGGTTATGCAACAGTTACAGGGCTCAACATTAAGGGTTTTAACTTACCTGCCCATGGGGCAGGTACAAGTCAAGTTTTACCTCCCGAGCCAAAAATTTACCTGCCCCTCTTTACTTGATTATTACAATATTGCAAAAATTGTTCCTGCCCTTCGGGCAGGTTGGTTTCAACTTTTACCTGCCCCACCACAAATTTTACCTGCCCCGGGCAGGCGGGCAATGCTTAATGTTGAGCCCTGTTCAACACTGTTTGGACTCGCATCTGGAATAGGCGGGGCAGATATGGGCAAGATAATCCCAGCGTGAGTTTCACCATGGGGGATGCCATGAATGGGCGGCAGAAAGGTCAAGATAAGAGTCAGAATCATAACACTCCCCAACATGTAATAATTTAGAAAAACGTAACTTAAAACTTCATATTTGGCATATGAGTAAGAAGTGGTAATAATCTGGACATTTTAAAAATTTTCATAATTTACCTCTCACAGAATAACATTTCTTGCTTTTTAAATGTTTGTCCAACTTTAACAATAACCCTTGTCGCAATCCTACTCTTGACCCATCTGTTTATTAGGTAGTTTCAGATTCCACAACGTATCTGTCATATTTAAGGCTAAAAAATGGGCGAACTCACGCAGGGCTCATATGTGTGCCCCATGGCCCGGCGAAGGCAAGGATAACCTGAACACGTATCACAAAGACTGGGTTAAAACATGTGGCAAGGCTCTCTGACGACTCTGGTGTATATAGATCCCCATCTAATAGTCAGGTCATGTATACGCTAGTTTACATCAGAGACCACGTATGTATATATATATATATAGGATATATCGAGACTGGAAAGCTTCTCTGTGGCCCTATGTGACCATTCCCCTGGTGGCTGGTTGGATCAACTATGACCAGGGCCTTTCATTACCAATGTAATTTTGGAATAGCAAGTGGCACCACACTGGCCCATGGACATAATGGTAAATCCAAATCTAGTCCAACCACAGACCAGGTGGCAGGCCTGTAGTACATAATAGGTTTTCCCCTGGCTTTCCAATCTCAATATATCCTATATATATACATATAAACCTATTAAGGTCTCTGGTTTACATGTTTGCACTGTTGCCTATTCTCGCAGACGGGCTGACGTCACAGAAAAACAGACAAATAGATGTAAGTCCACTTATTCTAGGGACCCGATAAGTCGATAATTTCCCCCTCTATCAGTTCCTGTGCGCACATTGCGAAGTATGCGTTGCTGGTTTTGGCATGGAACTTCTGCCCGTTTGCGAGAATTGGACATTTTATTCAACATCTGCAAGGGACAATATGCCTATTCACATCTGCTCTGTTCATACATACCACACTCAACTGGGATAAATATCTGTTTTTAAGTGACTCAAAACAAAACAAAAATTGACATGCATTTTCCAGGCTTAGCCAAATACACTGATATTTGTTCTACAGCTGTCGAAACACCTTGATAACATCTGTTCTATCTACTGAGATATGACACCTTCCTTACTGCGAAACGGATCGCCAAGTTATGACTAGTGGAGATCAAGCTGATCAGTTAGTAATGAACATCAGGATCACTCTGATACTGATGGACTTGTGTAACCTTAACATAATTTTTGAAAACAAATATGAAAACTTAGATGCCTTAACAAAGTAATGAACTTCTTAACTCGTCACAACAATGAATCTACCTTTTCCCTGGAATCTGTGAAAAAACATTGGTCATGGGAACCTAACGTAGCAGCGGCTGTGGTTTGTGTTCATTAGTTAGGTTAAAACTTAGACAGGTAGCACCAAGTCTCGGGTAGCCAGGCCACCAGAAACCACCAGTAAGTTTAAAGCACACTCTGACTCTGAATGAATAATGTATGTTGAATGGAAACTGTATGTTTGATAACTGTATACTGAAAGTATACTGGATGAACACGGAATATTTACTGAATGTACACTGCATGGTTGTGGCCATACACGGAATGCTTACTGTTTGTACTCTGATTGCATACAGATTTTAGGTACACTCAAGATATGCTGACACTATGCTGCACGCATACTGGATGATCGCTGAAGATATACTTACAGTATACTGTATGATCACTTAAACTGTGCGGACAGTCTACTATCAACATACTGAATGGCTGTAGACATGCTGACAGTCACTGACTGCATTCTGAATGATCGTTGAAAACATGCTGATAGTCCGCTGACCACGTACTGAATGATCGCTAAAGATACACGGTCAGTCCACTGATTGCATACTAAATGATCACTGAAGATATACTGACAGTACACTGAATGTTTATAGACTTCATACAGCTTCTCAGCCTTCCTCTTCCTGCTCCTCCTCTGCGTTTGCTGCGGCCCCATTGATGGCCCGTACGTTGATGATACCTTGGCCTCGGTCTGGGTCAGGCATGCGGTAAACGCGGATATTGTTGTCTATTCGCATTTGCCTGAAATCACACAGCGGATAGAAACTGTTAATTTCACAAAGTTAGGATCAAACTATATGTTGGTAATAAATATTAAACATTCAAATATGTTTTGGCAATCATTGTTTATTTTCTAATGCATTGCCAATGTCAAACGCAATCTTCGTTCATATTTTGAACTATATGAAGAATCAGTGAGGGACGTAAGTCAGGATTAATGAAAAAAAGCTTTCAACTCCAGTTTTTTTGTTGTTGAAAATTTAATAATCTTAAAATGGTGTGAAAAATAAAGTAAGAAATGAATATTATAGTATAGTATAGTATAATATCATACTATATGAACATTATAGAGGTGATGCCGTGAAAAAACTGAAATACAGGAAAAAAAAATTACCACAATGGCCAGAGACTAATTTTAGTGACTACTTACGACAGCTCGAGTGGGGTGAGGAAGATGAACTGGCGACCCTTTTGTTGGGAGGCCACATTCAGCATCATCTCCGTGGCGATTCGCCGGTTGACGAGGTCCTGTCAAAAATCAATCACTGGCAGTTAGACTTATGATCAAATGTACTTAACAAATAATTGTTTAACAAGAAACATGTAATGAAGATCGAGACGTTCTATTTGTGAAAAACTTGACAGGGATTTTGTCACTAGAAATGGCACTTTTATGAGACTATTATCTCGGAGAAAATGTATACGTGTAACTCTGTTATGAAATGACACATTTTCATTCTCGTGCTTTTATTTTCTACCAGCAGCCGCACTGACCCTATGACAAAAATAATTTCCCTTGAATATTAACGAAACACCCGGTTGATCAAAAAGTTAACTTATGAGATAAATGAAAACCATGCTTACCATGAAGACATCAAACTCGTCGAGGCAGCGGAAGGGCGACTCCATGGCGTCCCAGAGGGAGAGGATGAAGCAGACGGTGGCGAACGACCGCTCCCCGCCCGACAGCGACTTCATGTCCTTGGATCCCTCGCCCGTGTTGGCAGAGTTGGGCGTCACCTACAAGCACAGGCAGCTTTAAACAACTCATAAAACACGATAGAAATTGAAGTCTAGGCCACACAATAAAATTAGTGTCTTGGATACAATATTGGCGGTTTCTCGGTATTTGATTATTTAGCAAAACTATATTCAGAATTAAAAAGAAATTTATGGTTGTGTCTATGCTTTTGTCCATTTTTAATCTGAGTATCATAGATCTGTCGCCAGTTCGGCATACATGCACAAATTATCAGTTTCATTGGAATAATAGCTAAATCACCAATATGGTTGCACAAGTACTTATTTTGTCATGTAACTTATCTGCCAAAGGACTTTATAAGAGAAATGAGTTTTCCCATTGCATAGTCAGCTTAGCAAAGAACATGTAGGGGAGGTTTGGGGGGAGGGATTTCACATTCTGACATAGATGTCTCGACAGATTTTTTTTTATACTTTGCACGAGAAATTAGTTTATTACGAAGCGAGTTCACCATTTCTTCAAGAGGATATCGTAAAGTTCAAAGATTTTGTTCTGTTATGCCGTTTAGATGTTACAGCTGGGGAAAGCCCGTTTCTTTTACAGGAGCTAGTGTTAATTGCATGCCCAAGTTCCAGACTGAAGGAACGATTACATAGTAAAAAGTTAGTACGTATAAAGATTATAAACTACCGATATAAGTTTTACATGCCCTAACTTGGGTTTAAGGGATAGGTACTGAGAATTGAAGCAAGCGTGATCATTATACAAGACAGTTTTCTATGCATTTTGGTATTCATCACAAAATTTATTGAGATCTTTTTCGTAAAAGGAGTTCGGGGATTTCTTTTTTAAAATTGTCCAAGCTGTACTCGCCACATCAAGCAACCTCTCTGGGATTCTGAATTAAAGCTTAGTAAATTTCAACCTTAGTATTTTTGCAATTTAATATACACTCAAGTGAATGCCAACCAGTTAGCAGTCTTGTTATTGCATCGAGTTATTCTTAAGGGATACAGGGTAAAGAGTGTAAGAGCCTTAGATAGTTGTAATAGGAAACCACATCGCCTTGCCACGTCGCTTAATCATGTAGTCTACCAATCAATCAAAACAATCTGCAAGTTTGAGCGTATATACACAACGGAGTAGAAAAGCAATGCAGTTTTCAAATGAGTCGGTCGGTCAAGTGCTGTTTTAATCATAATACTTTTAGCGTATGTGAACAACACTGGAATTTGTTAAACTGTGAGAAACAAGTCAAAGGTTAATATTATTTGTAATTTTTAAGTTTTAGATGAAACGGTTTCAATGTGCACGCTTATGAATAGATACAGTAACATGATCTCTACACGGAGACTTCCCCGTTGCCTCGCGGGGGAGTTGTTGAATGTCCGGCTGCCTTGAGTCGTGTGAGCGGGTTAGTTGTGCAGTGCGGGATGGGGAAAGTGAGTACAGCAAGTTATCGATAACAAAATGAGATCTTCCGATGAAGCCTGCACTAGATTTACATATTCCCAGGAGAATAAAACTGAGTGTTCAAATTCCGCTCGTAAGTTCCCTGCGTTCCGTCTGTCCCATAGCAATTTGAAATTAACGATTGAATGTAACAGAAATTAAACTGTATGTATAGAATAAAGACTAACATCTACGTTGAATCAATTCTCCTGACTCTCTTTGTTCTTATTTGTATTTTGGGGTGGGACCTTGCCCTCTGACGCCCTGCCTTTTCATATCTTCAAGGTTCAATTTTGAAGTTGGCATAAAAAAAGCAGAATCTAATTGCACGGCACATGGAGCCTGGCAATTGTTAATAGCCAAATATGTGTTCTTTGGATCATATGTGCAGATTAAATTTATAAATATATCAATTGTTTCATGTACCTGGCTCTTTGGGCCCACTTATCAGAGTTCCCCCGCTTTTTTTGGACTAAAAATTGTAAAATTTTAGTTCTCGAAATCCCATAAAGAAAATATTCAGAAATATAGTTCGACACACAGATACTCGACCACAAGCGTCTTTTTTGTACAAGACAATAAATTCAATTTTACTCTCGAATCAGATTCAATTTAGGACCTTTTTAAAACCTACAGCTGGAAAGATCATTGTGTGAACCCTGAAAAAGCAGTTGGCAGTAAAATTAACACATAATTAAGGCAATCTTTATTAGGAATCGGTGATTGAGTGAAGCAGGGAGAGGGTATGTGGCACATCAGTTATCTGCGAGTTAAAGGGGACAGCACTAGGTCGGCTCAACGAATCAAGGCGCCTGCGACATACATCATTAAACTTTTTGTAATTTCTCCTGGTGAAAATTTTGACCCCCTCAATCAAATATCGGGGATGTGAATCAGGTTTGATGAAAAAATTATTCTTCAAAGCTGTGTCGTTGTTCATGGAGTTAAAGAGGGAAAATAATATCAAATCCCACAAAAATCAGAAAATTGCCTTTTTAATTTTTCGTTTTTTTTTTAAATTTATTTTTCGCAAAATTAAAGGGCGCCAAAACCAATAAATTCAATGAAATTTTCAAAACTCCAATAATCATGGAAATCGATTCCTTGAGTCTATTCCTGGCCCATGTTAAAATCTTAACCATGAAATATAGTTAAAAAAAAATCATTAAAAACACGTTTTCCTTGCTCAAATCAATTAATGTGGATCAGCAAAAATGGGGGTTGTTTACAAACAAATGCAAATATTACCATCTTTTGTGGCATTCTACTTCAGTTTGAGCTACTTTTCATAGCTAATACTTTACCACTGACCTTAACTGGACCCTTCTAACATATTTCTATACTTATCTGAGTTTTGGAATTTTTTTCAATTATATTGGTTTTAGCTCCCTTTAATACATCACTGAATTTTCCGGGAATATATTCATGTCGACGTGTTTGAAGAACTCGGATGTTTAGCAAATATATATTTGTTCATGCTGGAACGCTGAGTGCATTTTTAGCCTTTATTCAAAAGATTAATTCTAAAAGTATAAATTAGAATGTAATTGAATTTATAACAACATCTTACTCATTCCTTTCAAGAAACTTGATAGTTAAAATGTAAAAGCAGAGGTAAAACTCACCCTAAATTATTTCGGGCTACTTAAGATTATTTTAATCTAACTTGACTGAGGGCAAGGAAACCCGAGGGATGGAAATCAAAAGAACTTAGTTTCAGATAACTTTTAAAACCTGTATCCTTATATCTACCTAATTCAACTGTCGCGACACCTCAGGTTAGTATGGACAAACAAAACGTAGATGGGAGGGTATTATCTAATGGCACATAAAGTTGCATTCTGAGCTAATTTAACAAAACCTCTTTTATATTTTATTTTTGTAGCTCAAAGTCACTGAATAGTCTGGAGACCAAACTAGACTTATTTTTGTGATAAATTTTGGTTTTTACATTAAATATTGATTATTTCTTCATTGGAATGGAAAATTCTCCAGCTGAAGAGTATTCTAGGTGATGATCTCAAATTTATCACTTGTTAGATTAAACTAAAATTAATTTGACAATTGCTGACATTAACAGACAGGTAAAGCTGCCAGGAGATTACCTTTTTGTGGTTTGGTCTTGCCCAGAAGAGGTAAAATCTGAAGGCTCAATCTGGAAGTTTGAAATACTGAAGGAGTTTTTGTCTGGAGACAAAAACTTCCTCTGGCATCTTTAAACACAATTATTACCTAATTCAGAATTGATCAAAGCTTATATCAACTTTGATATAGGTCTCACTGGCTGAGATGTATTTGATCCTATTAGAATTAGAAAAAAATATTTTTCAATCTGAATTAGCTCAGAATGCAACTTAATGGAAAGCTAAGGTAAAAGAACAAAATAGAACCGTTCCCCATTGACTTATCATATATATATATCAGGTTTTTTTTTTTACCTACTGGTGTGATATATTGCCCAAGGCCGTTAGGCCAAGAAACATATTTTCTTAGTGAACTATGAGAAATAATGCCAAAAATGTATTGAAGAAATAAGGCCCGATTATTCCGTAGCGGTACATAAAAAAGTATCATGCTCATCTAAAGGAGAGGGAAAAAAATAAGGTAGTAGAAGCAGGCAGTGGGTGGGGAGGGGAGTCCCGGAACAAGGCAACTCACACAAGGCAGCGGCCCGAGCGGAGCGGGCGGGAACAAGAGGCAAGGACGGCATTCCAGAGACTACTACCAAGCATACCGTGGCAAGTACGACTTCGACAATTTTTCCAATTTACATATCGCGAAAAGTATGGTGGGAATTTGGGAGGCACAGATAAACTTCAAAAAATATGATTTATTTTTTTCAATCCAGAGAGAAGGCGAGATATCATCAAACTTGAACCCTTACATGTTTTTTTGGCGCTTGCCTCTAGCTCATTATTAATTATCTGAATGTAATTTTTATTCAGTCACTCAAATATTCCTTGTTATTTACTTTCATTCTATGGTTTTTTGACTTTGAAGTTGTGCGATAAGATCCTACTTTCTCTCTGGAATGCCGTCTATGAGACTAAGGGCCAACTTACGGACATGGTCAACAACTCCTTCTCGTGGTTGAAGGTCAGTTTCCCCGTGTAGTTGCGGTTACTGAGCATTACAATAAAGAAATATTTCACGCGGATCGCAATCATTTTGCGGAACTCATAAAAGTGCTTTTGCCGATCCTCCATCACGTTGTCTAGAGCCTGGAAGGAGAACCGACAGGAGATTAGATATTGCAATATATGTTTTCTCAAATACCCAGTTTTGGCCAAGTCGCATTGCCTGCAATGTTATAAGGTGGAGTGCGTAAACCAGCATCATTCGATAATGTGCTCTTTGCGAGGGGTTTATGACTGCTATTTCAGCTTGCGACTCATCGCAGACACACCACCTCAAGGCATGACAAATCGTTGTCCTCAGCTTCCCACATGACAACCAAAAGCTGCTTCTGGTTTTCCCGAGGTGCTAGCAGGGACGTAAGCTGACGTCGCAGAAAGGAATCTGAATTACAGTAAACCTAAACTGGCAAAAGTTTGATTTTTGTTTTAAATTCATAGATCTATAATTAGAGGACTGTATGAGTGAGAAATCTAAAACCAACAAGATTCTGAAACTGACATCTCTGCACAAGACAACTGGTTTGTCATACCCTGCTCCACACCCCTAACATTACAGGCAAATCACTGGAGGCTTTATTGTAACACTTTGCACCGAATGCACCAACGATGGAGGCAATACGGCAATGTGTTGCTGAGATACCCCTCAATAGGTACGTGGCACGGCGATGCGGTGTCCTGACTCTCGCTGACTAAGTGTAAAAAATGTGTAATCTCACTGGGTAAAGTCGTTGAGGTTGTTACCAATCCAATTGCAGATGTATGAGATATGAGATTTTTTTTCTCATCCTAATTTTGGGAATTCTACTTTGTCTATACACAAGTTGGTTTTCTATTCTTTGGGATAATAACTTTTCTATAATTTTTTTTTAACAAACTCCTGAATTATTTTTTTCATATTTGTTTATGGGGGTCATGAAGGTCCGTGGGGAAAACTCTTGAAAATTTCTGCAAAAAAATGTCAACAACCTTCATGAATTTTCCCGGTGGGTGTCACACAAGGCCCTGGTATGAATACTCCGCACTTACACGAGTGAAATGGAGAGTTTCCTTTTTATGGGAAATCTCCATTTTCGAGGAGAATTTTTGTCTCCCATGTTGTTGCAATAGCACATAATTTTGCTTCGCCCACGTTGCGACTAGGCCCCGGACCTGGACATATCTGCCTTGTCGCTTGTCTAGTGAATCGTCAAGGCGCTGCAACACAAGCACACACTAGCCATGGGTTGTCAGTTCTTGACGTCATGTAAAAAGGGTTGGTTCTACAGGCAAAATCTTTAATGTGTCGCGGATAAATAAAGAAAAGATAAATGCGGACAATATTTCTTAGTAACCTAGGTTTTTGTTGTTGTTGTTGTTTGTGTTTTGGTTTATTTTTTAGCCAAACGTATGAATCTCAAAAGGAACAGGAATATACAAGAATACTAAAAGTTTGTACATGAATATCAGAATATGATATAACGTTATTTTAGTACAGTTGTTTTGTTACCTAGCGGTATAACTTTGCTTTACAATGTGAATTATTTTAAAATAACAATTTGGATATATCAGTAGACTCCCACTTGCAATTTTTTTTTATATCTTTATAAAAAAAACAAAAAAAAACGAGTACGCAGGGCTTACAACAACCACATGGTAAATCTTTGCCTAATTCTCACAGGAGGACATGGTAATGAAAGTACATACTCCATAACAAAAAAAAAAAAAAAACAATTTAATACACAATTCTTGTTTGAATGCCACGTGCCTAAACAAACTTCATTTAACAAAACTTAAAATTGTCAGAACACAACACTAAAGTTTCAACTTTGCTGCAGACCGGACAGATATATATCAAGTTTTACCTGCCCATCTTTAATGGACTTTATTGTATTAGAGAAAACGTGGCCGCCCCTCAGGCAGCAGCAATTCTTTTAAGGTATATTACTTTTGACCCATGGCCTATAATGCTGTTCTAGATACAATGTAACTTATAACTGTAACGTCTGGCTAAGTATAGATATTGTGCAGACGTGGTCTTGTGATCACGTCCTGGCGATCATCATGTGGTAATCATATATGCACTCAATGTACTAACAATCATAGATATTTCGAACTAAGTGGTACATAATACTAAATAGTAAATGAATAGAAGGACAAATAGCATCTGTGAATTGTTGCAAAATTATTTCTTAAAATAACAGATCGATAACTTATGCGACCAGATCACTGGCACTTAGAAGGAAAGATGAACTTTCTTTATATCTATCAAGGAAAGCCTGAACTTTTTTTTATATCTATCCTGTGAACTATAGATACTTTTTAAAGGAGAACTAAAACCTGTTCTTGTCGTACCTTGAGGAAGTTATTGAGTTGGTTCACTTCCTTCATGATGCTGCGGTAGGACTCCTTCAGCTCATGATACTTCCGCGTTATCTCCTCATGGTTCCCGCGGCTAAGGCAAACCAAAGAAAATTATACTCTATGACTGTGAGGATCGTAGGATTTGTGATTCAAGTGATTGGTAAGATAACAAAACGAAATGAAATTATTTCTGAATTTCTTCGTGTATTTACTATTCAATGAGTACCGGTAAGTGTAGTTTCTCTGAGTCATTCTACCAGTCATTTGTAGCACGCCAGGAAATTGTGGCATAGGTTTTCGCACGTTGTACACTTTACACCTACGGCTGGTACTACACGATCCACAAATGCAATTTTTTTTTTGAAATTTGGACGATCAATGAAAATATGTATCACACAATACTAGACATCCACATACTGCTTACTTTTTCTCTTGCTTGGCTATCTGCTTGCTTATCTGCTTGATCTCCGACTCGATGTTCTCTGGTGTTCGCCGCGTCTCGATGCGGTCACTCAACCGCTTCGCCTTCTCAGTATCCTCCTGTAGGGTGATGACGCATAAGTTTACAAGGCAAAGGTTTACTTAATTTGTCATAGGAACAATCATATTACGTCACTCCCTATCCTGCTGCTGTCTGCGACATACATCTTTTTGTGTGGTTTCTTTTTTACCGCCCCTCCCAATTCAACTCAAATCTATGGTATTTTCAAGAGCTTTTTACATCAAATGTTATTTAACGCCTTGGGTTTGAGAAATTCAAGTAAATACATTTAAGATACCTGCTACAGTCTTCAAAAGTGTATATGCGGGGGTACAACAATTTTGAGAAAAATGTGTGTAGTTTAAAACAGAACTGTGAACTCTTCAAGTCAGACTGGTGGGGGGGGGGGGGGGGGGGGGGGGATACCCCAATTTGAATACATCTGGCACCGCAAAAGCATAAACGGCAGCATGTCGAACCTCCGCCTCTAGACTCATGGACTGGGACCCAACTCAAATTTCACGATAAAATTGATTATTCCCTGCATTTTCCCTGTCCAACAGTCAATTTTCTGTCATAGTCCTGACAATTTAGTCTTATCTGCCCCAGTGGTTAAGTCTAAAACGGTCAATGGAAAAAATTCTGACTTCATTCTCAGAAAAGTGCAATCTCCTGCATTTTAAGAATAAGAAAATCCAGTAATTGAGCAAAGAGAATTCCCTGTGATTTCCCTGTGTTTTGGTCAAATTTTCTATTTCACTATAATTCCCCTGACGGAATTTTATTTGGCCAGTTTCTCTTTGCAGTGGGGATCCTGAATGGATATTATGTGTATGTGTAACAACTGCGGGTGTGTGGCTGTCATACCTACTTCTCCTTATTTAAATTCCAAACCAGAGAAAGCTCCTCAGGGGCATGAAATTAAACATGTCTCACCTCAAGTTTCTCTTTCTGTTTGTTGTGCTTTGACCGGATTTCGTCCAGCTTGCGATCGTGCTCCTTCTTTTTCTGCACATAGTGCGCCTTGTGGCCCTCAGCGGTCTCGATCTTGTTATCGAGCTGCGCGCGGTTCTCCTTGAAGGGCTCTGTGCTGTCGGCCAGCTGCATGAGGTGCTCGTCTAACGCCTTGAAGGCCTCCTCCTACAACCGGGAAAAAAATGCAATGGATGAGATGAACATTTCTGCTTAAAGTGTTTGCCCAGGCATGTAAGTCACAGAAAGTCATTTACGCGGAAAAATGATAAAATTGCTTAAAACAGAAATAAACCTCATTTTTGATTGGAGGAATTAATGCATCACATGGTCACTAGGGTTAAGTATATCAAATTTACCTTGAAAAATGAGAAAATCGTTCACACATAATTTACAAAAACTGTTGATGGATCCCCAAACCCCTTTAGAAAAAATATTTTCTCCTCGGATTTGGGCGAATCTCAAAAGTGATAAAAAAATTCTCAAAAAACACGGAATTCCGCATTTCCGCGGAAATCTTACACGCCTGATATTTATTTAACACTGATGCGTCAGTCAATGCCCGGTAATTTGAGACCAGAGCCAAAAGATTGAACCAAAGACAAAGTCAAACTGGCCCGTATGGCTGACAGAACATTCTGCAGTTTTTTTTTTTTTGTATTTCCTAATTTATTTTTCCTGTCATTATTAGAAGAATTACCAAAATAATCACGGCCAAGTGCCGCTGGTCAGGTATCCACCTGTATATATATACCTGGCTGGTACCAGTCTGGCCCTTTTCCACCGCTTTTTGGCCGGACATGCCCTATTGATGTTTTCCCCCTATAACTTCTACAAGATCTTAGAATAGATTTAATCGGGAATTTGAAGTTTCACATAAGATTCCCATCTCTAGGACACAGCGATTCAGCGGTTATCTAGAAAGCACAGTCAGGCTATGGAGCATGTGGCAGGCACTGTATAAGAATTAAGGCACTGTCTACTGACATTCAACTCACCTTGGCAAGAAGTTCCTCTCTCTTCTCAGTCACTTTACTCTCGACTTGAGCCTTTTTGTCTTCGAGCACCTTGATGTGCTGATTTAGCTGGGCAGCCTCCTCCTCCTGGTACCAACATTAACAAATTAAATAAGCAGGGATACAGTCAGGGTTCATGTAAAAACAAAAACAAAACATAAAAAAAACTGAAACACCAATGAGACACTCTGAAATCAACTGAAAGTGCTAAAAAAAAACGTAATGTTAGAAATTTTTGAAAATTATCATTGAAGAAGATGATAAAACAAATCTGATATCAGACAAACATCTAAAAAATTACATCCCTGAATAAGCCTGATCAGAAATTTAATCTTTCTATTTCTTTATCACAGCGTATTTGAGGCAACTTTACAAAGTCACTCTTCAAACATGAAAATACCAACAACACTTAACAGCGTAGAAGAACTCAGAATTTAATCAAATCATAATTACATTCACTTAACCATTCTTTGAAAGGAATGTTCAGTGCGTCTAGAGATATATATTCACTATGTTTGCCAATTTCGGAGTGAAAAAACAAGACAACAAAAATACTTTCTTTTTTTATTTAGTGGAAATAAAGTTAGGTGATAGACCGTTTTCACTAGATTCCTCTCCCAAAAACATTATTCGTAGAAGAATTTTAAATATTGATGAGTGGCAAATATGAAAGGTAATGGATTGGTTACCAGAGTGGTGATGTCGACGGGCGCGGGGTCCTCCCTCTCCCTGAGATCGGTCAGCTCCTGAGGTACGGGACGAAACAAAACATGGATTAGTGAGCGAGTAATGGATGTTTTATGCTGTACCAGCAGCCATGGGTCATTTTCACCGTGAAAACAAATTCTAACTTTTCAGACCCATGTTTTGACTTGGTCAGACGTGGATTATATTATTAAGGGCCATACCCACTAGGCGATTATCCCTGAGTTGGCCGATAGATTGCTGTTAAAATCGGCCTATTCTGCCCTAAGAATCGGCCGATTTTACTGGCGACTCAGATCAAACCTGCACATTCCAATATACTATACTTACAGGTGACCCTCAGAATCGGCCGATTCCCCTAGTCGCCCGTCGCCGCTAAAAGTCGCTTAGTGGGTATGGGGCTTAAATGTATGTTGGAGGATTCCACAGATACACAAACGCAACAAGCTCAAATCTCCTGTGTTTTCCCAGTCGCACAGTAAATTTTCCATGTTATGCTTTCAATGTTTAATTCTCATCACAAAATTAAAAAATATTATTACATATGTTTAAAGTTTCTACAAAGATTTGAAATTTCATTCTTGGAAAAGTTAAGTTCCTGAATCTTGAAAATCGGACTGACCAGGTTGACTTTGCTGATCTGACTGCGTAGTTTCATGAGGCGGGTGTCACAGGCGTTGGCATTTTTCTGGTTTTGGTTGATCTGTGCGGTCAGTTCCCGCTGCTGCGCATTGATGCGCTGACGCTCTGCGTCCACTTGCTGGACTTGCCCTTCAAGGAACCTACAGAATTGAATGAACAATAATAGAATGAACAATGAATTATATTTCCTGGTTACAACATTTGGTCCTGTGGCCAGAAAAATACTTTGGTGATAGCTGATCAATGATCATTTTGTTGATTTGTCAAGTTTTATTTACCCACTCACACATGTAGCTAATATCACCTACAAATTGTGAACGGGCCAACCATTAAAGAAAAGAATTCTGCACCTGTGAGGAATGCTGGCATGCCTGAGCCACTAGAGATGACACTTAAATGAATGACAAACACTCTTCATTCTTGATGGTATGGATTACTGTTAAAGGTATGTTCCAGGCAATTGCTGGATGTTTATTTAAAATTGATATTCCATACCCTACTCCAGGCATCATACCGCCCTCCCCCAAAAATAAAGGAATTTAAAGGAAGTTTTTTTCGTAAAAATAAAGGAATTTAAAGGAATTTGCAGGGATTTCTAGGAAAAATAAAGGAATTTTAAAGGAATATTAAGTGAACTTTTAGAGAGTTTAAACATGAAATAAGGCAAATAATATTGTAACAGGACTGCCTTCCTGTTGATTTTTTTCTGTGCAGCACAGCGTTGACCCACATCGACTCACGTCGATCAATGTGTCGACTCATGCTGATCGACACATCGACCTGGATCGATTGACGGCTAGAAAAATTTTCAATTTTATCACTAATAATATGGAATTCTATGCATTTTATGAGATAATGTGATATTTTCTTACTCTAGGAAAAAAAAAAGGAATTTAAAGGAATTTTTCACGAAAATAAAGGAAAATAAAGGAATTTTGCCTATTTTCACAAAAATAAAGGAATTTAAAGGAAATTCCTTTAAAATAAAGGAACGGTATGATGCCTGCTACTCCCTACATCAGCCCAAGATTTCCTGCGATTTTTCACACCATAAAAATTAGGTACACTAAAAGCATTAACTGCAATTTTTTCAGTACCGCAGATTTGTTAGTGACAATCATGATGCGAGTTAAGAAACGGACATGTACTGTAATCACACGCCAGTCCATGCCATCTACTCAGCCTCTATATGTACGTTTACACAGGCTACCCACACTCTTGGCAAAAGGCATTCATATTCATTTCATGAATCATACCGTCAAACTATTTTCTTTTTCTTGGAAGTATAATCTCATTATTGGAATTAGTGAACACATTTTAACTTTGCTGAGGCATTTTTTTTGGTTAAGGCACTTCGTGAAATTATCAGTTTATGGTCCATTGGATGATGTCTAAGTTATATTAAAGTCGATTTCCTAGCCTTTGCAACATGCATGGACACCCCCCCCCCCTTTTCCCAAGACGCAACATGTACACAGTAAATCAACATTAACTAACACGTAAACCCACCTGAAGGCCAGTGCCCTACAGGACCACAGTCAGAGAGATAGACATTTTTATGTCACAATAAACATCGCTATTAATTTTACTTCTGTCAGTAAAATGTAAAACAGATTTTTTATGTAATGGTATTGTTTCAAATGTATTGACCTAACTAGTGTTTGAAATGAACTTTTTCGGACGTCGGCCATCCGGGCCGACATTCCTGAGAAAACCCTGACAGAAAACTAACATCCCTGAATACAACTTTGTTTTCTTTTGAAAAGGCTGTCAGCCATCCAGGCCGATAACTTGATATTTTTGCCCAAAATTGTCAGCCCTGGTCAAGAAATCTTACGTTAATTTCCAACACTGCCTAACCCTTATCCGTCTCCCCCAAAACTCGTGTAAATTAGGCGACCTACCTGACGTTTTCCTCCACGCTGGAGGTGAGGATGTTGGCCTTGGTTTGGCTGTTGGAGTAGTACCTGAAGATGGGGACGGAGTACACCTGGTCGCCCACCGCTGTGAACGCCTCGCGCACGTTACGCGGGGGGCTGTGCATCATCACACGACGCGCTTCCTCGTTGTTCTTTATCAGCAGAATATTCTCAATGGAGCGCTAAAATGATGAAATATAAATTGTCTTTTTGGTTTCTGGTATACAGCATGAGCAATTTTGGGAGCTTACCAGTGACAAATTGTTTTATATATAAAAAGGTTGCCCACAAAAAATATGGACATTTCCTTTGTAAACCTAGGAGACTGAACCATAAACTTCAATAAACTGTATCACCTGATCGTCATTCACATTAAAAACAATGCTTTTGTCTACAACCACACAAAAGCAAGACTGGCGATTTTACCATAAGATTTTACAACACACATTTTGATATGAAGCTGTACTGCTGGTGTCAGTTCTTAGGTCACTCGAATTTTAAAATGATTTCACAATTTTTTTTTTCTTTTAAAAGCAGCACCGGTAAGACTTACCTGGTCAATAAGGCAGTTGGCCACCACCGGGTCCTTGATTTGGAGCATGTCCAGCACAGTCGGGTAAGCATTTGTCTGGGGCCGGTAAGCCGACACATCATACCGCTCTTCCTGGAAATGAGAGAGAACTCTGTCACTTAAAAGTTATACCGCAGGGGCATTTTTTTGTTCATTACTTTGGTTTGCATCTGTCTTCCATTTAGTCAATTTTTGCAAGGCTTTCAATGGTTTGTACATCATGTACCTGCTAGTCCCATCATGTCATTGATTTTTATTTCAAATATTTTACATGTTGCTCTTCCTTTGAGGAAATGTGTCCTCGGGTAGTACGTTTCGAAGACTGCTCTTACAAAATACATATTTCTAAAGAGTTCCCACCTATTGTTGATTCTTCTTAGTACCTTTCAAAGAACAATTAAGACCAACGTTGGGAAATTTAACAGGTATCTCTTCATTAATTCATTTTCCCTTCCAAAAAGAAATCAATGTAAGACATTTTAGCCACAAAACGGTCATATTTAATCTTTTTAAGATCTTAAATTTGAGAAAACTAATAAAGACTGTTAAAGACGTTTCAAAACCTGCACAGAAACCTTGTTGTAGTTGTAACATGACTGGGGTTGTACATTGAAGTTTGTACCTACCTGGCTACCTGTAACCATGATCATGGTCGTTCAGCTAATGACAATTGCTTGATGATTTGTAGAATTTTTTTACTCACTTGGAACTTGGCAGTGATGGTGGCTGGTTTTTTACCCTCGGGGCATGTTTGTGCAAAGATGGCCTCCAGTACTCGCTCATCGTGGTGGTCGTTGACAGTGAAGGCGTGAATCAACGACTTGATGCAGCTTTCTACGGCCACCGCCCAATTCGGGTCTGCCAGCTCCAGGTAGTTACCTAGAGATTTACGCAATAAATTAGAAAACAAATTAGCAGGGTACCAACCCAAATTCCATTTTCAGATTCCCTGTGTATTCCCTGTCCAATGGCAATTTTTCTGTGTCATATTGAGCAAGTTCTTCAAATTTAAAAGGCTCTTTATGCAGAAAAAATCTGGACAACCCAACAACAATAAGTCGTATTCCTAATATCTTGAGAATTAAGAATTTCAATACCTGGCCGAATAAAATTCCCCTTGTTCTCCCTGGGTTTATGGTCAAATTTTCAAATTCCCTGTGTTTTTCCTGTCAGGGAATTTATTTCACCATTTTCCCGGATTTCCCTATGTGGTTGGTACCCTGAATTAGGGAGGATGTATGCCATAAATGCAGATCAAAGATGCAAGGTAGTTTCCTAGATATAGTTTGGAAAATTAATTATCATCTCAATGTGTGTGTAATGCGTTACCTAGAGGCCCGCGTGGCTTCTTGTGGAAGGCGCCCCTCTTGAATTGTTCGTCTATTCGGGCTAACAGTTGGGGCATCCAATGCCCAAAGCGCTTCATGCGGTTCTGACGGGCAGCTTTTAAGTCTCGTAGCTGATGGTGTAATCCCTCCTTCTTTCTCGCCAACTCATTGTCGTCAGATCTATTTGGATATAACAACAACGTTGGTACTTTTACAAGGAAACTCATATTTGAGTGAAATTTAAGGTATTAGGTTCTGTGTCAGAAACGTATTTTTTTTTATTTTGCAGACAGGCACATCAAACTAAAATATATCAAAACGCACAAATAATTATATTTTCTTTCACAATGTGTTAGAACAAGGAGGCAACCGAAGTTTTACTGGTTTAAGAACAAATTAATTTCAACAATTAACAAATATGAAAATGGGGAAAATTTCTGTCAATGCCAAGCAACAAATTCTATTATTATATCAAAGAGTTGATAAGCTTATAATTCCTCCCCCCCCACCCCTTTTACACACTCCCACTATCCTGACACTCTTAAAATTTAGCGCTGTAAGTGTATTTCAGTACGTTTACTGCATCCACAATTTGTTCAACTTATAGTATACCTTTATAATAACTTTTTGATTCAATATCACAGGGTAATGTTTAAATTGCTTGCCCATGCATTTCCATCAATACCTTTTTAAGACCTTTTTTGAGGTTAGGGATAGAAGGCAGGGTTAATGAAAAAAGAATTTGAAATTTTCTTTAAATGCAACAAATTGTGATGTTTGAAATTGAGATGATGTTAAAAAACCTGAAATTAGACGAAAATCTGGAAACCTACGCCCCTGTGAGGTGAAAATGCGACCTAGTAAGACCTTTAACAAGAAATGTCAATAGTTAGAACTATTTCAAAAAAAGTAAACTTGGTTTGCACCCAATAAAAATTATCGAAATATCAACTGATCCTAAAATAAAACCTTTGTAATACCTGAAAACCTAAAGTAAGCCCTATGTAAGCCATATAATGGTAAAACCAAAATCAGACCTTTTAAGACCTTTAATTCTCCCAACCACGGATTTCTTGAGATTTAGCTGCAGGTTAGCCTATATCAGGATGCATGCTGGGTAATATGTCGACAAGTCAGAAGGCTTAAGTATAGAAATTTACAATACTTTTGCTGAATCAATGGTTTTACATGATGGGAAATTAGCCTCGACTACTTTTCCATGTTGTATTTGAATGTATCTACTATCTTTTTTAGATGATTTGAAAATTCAATCATTACAGAAAGATTTGTAGCAAATAATTGTATATTATTTCCTATAGTTTTCCCTATATTTTTGTTGACAAAATCAGTCCAATAAACCTGCAGGTGCATAAAATACTGTAAATCAGCTATCCGTGGTAGGGAGAATTGCCTGTGTGGGCGCCCTGTATGTGGGTAGGGTTGCAGAGACTGACCGAATCTTGTATTGCTCCTCCTTGAGCCTGGTGACGGTCGACCTAAACTGGTTGAGCTCGTGCTCGGTTGTCTGGTGGGTTGCGTTCAGACTTGCGATCGACTCCTCCAGCTCAGCAATCTTCTTGTTACGGGCCTGCCGTTCTGACTCGTAGTCCTGTTGGGCTCTGAACGTGCAAAATACCAGGATATAAAATACATTTTAATACACAAGGTAAGCGGGTGTTTTCTGAAACTTGGGGTTACTCTTGTGCATTTCAGAAAAGAAGGTGAGTGCACTTTTGTCCTTCATACTTCAAGGCAAAACTTATGAAATAGTTTGTAAACACATGTGTCAATTTGTAATGGAGATTTAACCAGTTTTATGGTTTTTGTACATGAAAATGCAGCAGTAACCCACTCTAACCCCTGCCGCCAATATTCTGTCCTCAGAGCACAATTATGAAATCCTTAATTTAAATCAAATATCATTGTAAATCACTCTACTGGTTTAACAGTACTTACGAGTGCTTAAGCTCCTCGATTTTGTCTATGATGGCCCTATGGTCTTCTGTTGTTGTCTTCCACTCGTTGGTCACCTTCTTCGCCTCCAACTACAATCAGCAAAACTCTCAATTAAAAGCTTATATTAACAAAACCTGTTTATGCTCGTAGTGCTCAAAAACAGTCAGATGTCAAACGTCTATCCATATCAAAGTGTCTGACTCTTAAGGGTCCTGACTTGGAGCGCATCGTGACTGACAAACAGTGTGGGACTGCAATCAGAGTACAAAATAGTAAATTCTTCTAAATAAAATGCAAATTTGACTTTTCCTAAGAAAATTTGACCTTTTCCTAGGAAAATTTAGAAACTAGTAAATTGGTTCTCCAAATTCCTTATATTTTCCCTGACGGTTGCGTCGTGGTTAGCCTATCTTGTTCTGCTCTCTCGACATCTCCATACATCATCTGTGTATATCACCCCTACAGGCCCTCCTCCCTAAAACATACTACCTTGGCGTTTCTGAAGACCAGCTTGGCTACGTTCTGTTCCCTCTTGGTGTCTTTGTCTGCCATGTATACACCCCGACCCCTATGTACACCTCCCCCAACACGTACCTGGGCGTTTCTGAAGGCCAGCTTGGCCTTGTTCTGTTCCCTCTTGGCGTCTTTGTGTGCCATGTATATACCCCGACCCCTACATACACCTCCCCCAACACGCACCTGGGCATTTCTGAAGGCCAGCTTGGCTTCGTTCTGTTCCCTCTTGGCGTCCTTATGTTTGGTCTCCATGTCGGACGCCTCTGTGCAGATCTCCTGGATCTTGGCGTGGAGCTCCTTACGTTTATTCTTCAGGTCTGTTAACTCTTTCTGGAAAACAAGAAAGGCATGGGCATTCGTTTTACCATGAAGACCTATAAATTATGAGTTATACAACAATTTCTTGCACTTATATAATACAAAGTATAAGAATAATCCTAGGCATCCGGGTTGGGTTATTCCCTCATCAGAAATTTAATTCCTGCATTGGGTTTACTTTGAACGGGCAATTCCCGCAATCACATTTTTCTGAAATTTACATAAAATATTTCAATTGTCCGCAGATTTATTTTAGGTTTTATTGGTGTCTTACCTCGTGTTTCTCGACGGCAGCTAGGTACTTTGGGCGTCTTGACTCTTCCACGCCCAACTCCCGGGTGGTCTTCTCAAAGTCCTGATCAGAAAACAACAGTTCATAGAATCAGATTCCCCCCATTGATGAATAGAATAAATTGCGTTAAGTAGACCTTTATTCTTTATATCCAGAATACCAATTTAAAATCATAATTTTCATGTCAACCTAAGACAAGTTAAAAAGGCAATAAATACAAATTTAGTAAATAGGTTAATTATTGCAATAATTAAAGCCTGGGCCCTGATGAAGTATAGAAAATTTCAAAGAAATCCTAGTTTTCAGTTGAGTGACTAGAAATGAGTACAAATTTCTGCAAAGTTTAAAGATTTGAAATTCGTAACTAATTCCTGGAGACCTACCTAATCATGAAAGAATAAAAAGTTTGAGAGGAAATTTAGATTTAAAGATGTTAAACTCATGCCTGTACATCTTGCTAATTATGAATATGAAGTTACATTGCTGTGACGATGCAATGACATTGACATGACATTTGTTACAGTACTAAGTACAAAAAGGCACTAAGTGAGAAAATTATTGACGTTCATTTGCTAATTATTTATCATTAATTGATTATGTCAGTGTTCCTTTAACTACTAATTTATTACTAGTTATCTTTTTGTGGCTGACGTTTGCTGACTTAGTCCCTCTTAGTAAGTTTTTGTGGGTCATGTGGGTCATCCCCATGTCACCCCTTTACCCCCTTACCCCCATATGAAAATAAAAGGGTTGAGTGAGACCTATTGTGGCATTGATATATTCGTTATGTTAATTAGACTTGCATTCCCACAATGCTGTGAGACAACAATAATGCAATTTTCTTTTGTCTTTTGGGAGGAACTGGAAGCGGAAGTAGAAATGTTCTGAAAGCTGGTTCCCACAGTCATGCTAATGCATAGCACTTTGACAGTTTTAGGCTGACACCAGCAATCTCAAAACGCATTCCTATCTGTGTCCGAATGATAACTTTTACAAGGTTCACCATCGGGGCCACTCCGGGCCCAGAATAATATCTTTGGTCTACATGAAAATTATGATTTTAAATGTTAAATGCTGTAATTATGTTTAATACATCAGGACCTAAAGTAAGATTTTAATGATAGCCTTATGAATGGGAAACCAATACAAGACATTTTAAGACCTGGGGGAGAATCCTGCCTTACCCTCTCGGCCTTGACGATAATGGCCCAGGCCTGCTCATCCTTAAGTTGTTTCACGCGGTCGTTGAGTCCACTTACGGCCTTGGAAGCTTTATACTTCTCCTCTACCTCCGTCACCTCCTGCTCTAGTGCTGGCATAGTCTGAAACGAGAACACAACCTCTTATAGAATTCTTAACGGATTAATGTGTCCAGGATATGATAGTTTTTTATTTCCAAAATACGTTTTCAAAAATGTTCAATTACAGTGAAAATAAAGTCGGGCCCGTGGGCTGGGTAGAACGTGAGTGGATCTCTGAAAATTATCATAGCAGTATCAAAAGAAAAGAATCCGTTATTTTGCTGTTAGCATTAACTGTAAGACCGTGTACGTTTTTTTTAAAGCTTAAGTAAGACATTTTCCAGCTAAGCAACCACGAGAAAAATAACACAAGTAATATTATTGGCAGTCTTACAAACTGAATGAATTGTTCCCTTGGTCAGTGAAGAATTCTTCGAATTGCCGAATCTTGGTACATGTGTAGGTCCACATTCTTTAAGAATGATAAGGCATAATTTCTTGGGCCAAAAGAATTATGTTATCCTAATATTCAAAACTGTTAACAGTGTTCGAAATTAAGGGTGCACCCTGCGCCCGCCGCGCACATTTCCGCTGCCGGGTGCGCAATTTTCGGCAGCATGCACCCGGTGTGTGCACGTTTTTTCAGTTAATTTTCATATCTATATAATAGGGGAGTGCATGGGCAAAGCCCCGGGCGCAGTCTTTTAGTTTGCATGCGCCCAGCAGGTGCACAAATTATTATGTTAATTTCGAACAGTGAAACACCAACCCAGGTGACAGAGCTTGCCACGACGAACAAATCACCTCATCACACTACCACAAACAGATATCTTACCGACTTCTTCTGGCGAAGCACTTCCAAAGCGCCTTCCTTGGCATCTGTGGCCAACACATAATCATGTTTCAGCTGCTCAAGTTGTGTCGCCTTCAGGAAAAACTGGAAGGGGAGAACAAGACTTAAGAGTACAGAGTATAAATATATTGAGGGCTTAATATTAAGGTTTTTGATTTTCTACCCATTGGGCAATTTACTTGCCCTCTGATAGAGGATCAATATTGCACGACAGCAATTTTTACATGCCCTTCGGAGTAATCTTTTAACACATTATGATACCATATCCTTGCTTTTATCAATGCATTCCCCAATGGAATACTTATAGCTATTATTTTTTTCCCCTGTAATTAGCTAATGCAGCTAATGTAATGGCTATTGTGCCGTACATGTTTTGGATGGCACAGATTCTCTAGTGTGTTTTTATTAAAATAGAAAATCATTAATATCTAAATAAGGAAATAACCTGGCGACATTGGCTGTTGAATGGCAGATGACTGTTAATGTTAATGCTAATGCCACATGGGCAGGGAGGCACCTGGCAGGGAGCACCAGCTGCAGCCTGGATGCCGATAACCAACCAGCCTACTGCTGTACCTCTGCACTCCCCTACGTATTGATTCAAACACACATTGGCATTCAGTATGGTCGAGTTGTTACACAAAGAATACTAAACAAAGCACAAAATATCTACAACAGGGATGAGAGTTGGGGACGGGAAAAGTCGGAAATATTATTAAGAAAATCTTTATGTATCGTGAAATGTGCTCTAAACATCAATTTTGAAACTGATTTTTCGGGGTGCTGGAGAGAAAAAATCGGAAAACCGACTAGTCGGAAAACTGACATCCCTGTATCTAGGTGTTGTTCTCTGCACCAAAAACACAGGATTTCTTTGACCTCAGTTCACCAGGGGATACTCAATGCTGAGAAGTACTTCAAAGCTCACCCGAAAAGAAATGTTTCCATGTACAGATAGTCGGCTATAATAGCTCATTAATGTCTATTTTAATATACCACATGCAGCAAATTGTAATGTAAAGTTAAACTATAGATTCAATGTGTCTTTTTGAAGCCAGTCTAACACCTCAAGTGGGGATCTGGCAGAGGCAAGCCCTGTGACGTCATGTGAGGCACTGATACACCACTATAACTAATGGGCAAATTTATATTGCATGTTATACAAAAAATAGAAGTGAAAAGAAAATGTAACTTTTAGAATTCATAAGTATGTTTGACTTTAACACTGATATATTTTTACCTTATTTTTTCATATAGTAGTTTTAGTTTTATGAATTTTTAAAGATGACCAATGGTCATGCACCAGTAGGGCCTAATGCCTCCCCTGACGTCACAGCCTATTGTTCTCTCTGACCCACACACAGGGAGGTGCGAACAGCCTGGCCTACTGTCACCTTGTAACTCTGCCTATTTTTAGAACATAAGCATTAATAAGAAACTATTCCTGACACACATAACTTATTTGGTGCATTTAGATCGTATCATCTAAAATTGCCCTTTCGTGTCTCCTTTAACACGCCCATTACCCGTTCCCAAAATTAAGGTCTATTGGTGTGTGACGGTGACCAGTGCTTGAAAAGAAAACCCGAAAAGGCAGCCAGGTAAGCCTATTTTGAGTCTGAGTCACTGGAGGATAATAATACTCGTAATTAAGCTTCAAACTTTTAACTCTAAAAATGGGCACTTGCCATTGAACTAATACACTACATGAACTAGTCTGAAAATACGTCTGGCAGTTGGAGCCCCTCCCCTATTTCCCAACGACTATTCGCCTCCCCTTAAAATGACAGACCAAGCTAAAAACGTTTCCTATGTCAAGGTTTTTATCTGCCCACAGGGTGGCCACAATATTTTTCTTTTGTTAATCGAGCAGAGCTCTTTACTTCAGTAATAATGGGTGCCCCAATATTAACCAGCCGGGAAGTTCAAATTTCATACCCCTCCCCCCCCCCCCCCTCGCATATTTTTTTTCTCTTGGTATGGGGTTAACATATTATGTTTTAATTTAAAGAAACCATTTGTGGAAATGAATCTTGAATAAAACTCTCAGTCCGCTTAAAAAAAACAAACTCTAAAGTGGTCCACCAGAAACAATATTCAAGTTAACAGCACGGCCTAGTGGTACCAAAAGAATTGACAGAAAATCAACCCTTTTTTTCAACAAGACTCAACTCAAAGCCGAAAAAGAGGTAAAATGGTATCTCTGAAAATGAGGATATTCCAAGTGTTCAGTACCTTGTACTTGTCGCCAGCGTTCTTACTGTGCAGGAAGTTGCGGGAGCAGTCCTGGTTGAGTACAGCGACAGGGTTGTCGACTTGGATGTTGAAGCTGTCGAGGATGTGGTTAAGTTCCTCACGCTTTGTCGAGACAAGCCTGCCTGGAAGGTCAAATAAAAGGTCTTGAACACAGGTAAGAGACTGAAAAAGAACGTCTTCGCATGTTAAATATAACATGAAATTGTCCATGATTCTTTTCGAGAATGCATAAGTTACATAGTAGTTTTACAATGAAACAGAACACATAATCTTTTGAAAGAGAAAAGCCTCAGGAAAGTAAAATGATATGAGCAGATTTTACAAGTCTTTTGTAAATCCGACTTACTTCCCCTTAAGCTAGTGAAATAGCTTTAAGCCCATTGGCGACTTATAAACTGCTGTTTTTTGCCCTAGATACATAAAATGGTGCATACTCACCGTCATGGCTCTTAAGCTTATAGGAGGTGGAGCCTTCACGAGACAGCCTGCGCTCTACGATGATGGACCGCCCGTACAGATCGGGTTTGTAGGCGTCCTGTCCTTGGTTCCGCAACTTGACCAGAACCTCTGCTGCCCTAAAAAATCAAAATTAACGCTATATCTATGTGGGTGTTTAAAGACGTAATAAACATAGCATGAGAAAAAGAAAGGGGGGGGGGGGTATAACTGGATTATATTTTGCGCAAGTTGGCTCACGTTTGTGCAAAATATTTCACCATTAGATCTTATCCTCTATGAGTCATAGATGATATGGTCTATTGGTGAAATATTCTGAATAATTCTTTATTTTATTTTTGTAAAATAACACTCCGCTAAGAAAAGAACATACTTACGGCAGTAGTAAACTGAGAAAAATGACAACTAAAAGACTTTTTTTTTTCATTTACGCGAAGATGTTACATCAAGGTGCAGATAACTCCAGTTAAACAGCAAAAAAGCCCCCAAAAATGAGTTGACTAGATTTAATTTGTTTTTTTTTTAACCCGTCGAATTCAGTTTGTGAGATGTCAATAATACTTACTGCTTTCCTGTTTTAATGAAGCCCTTGACTGACGTACCACGATTTGTTACGTTTGCTTTACCACCAAGACCTATCACAATGGAAGTCAGCACCGCAGATTTTCCACCTACAAGTAATGGTGATGGGTTTAGAATTTCAGAAGAGCATTTTTTATAATACAATGATGGAAGTCGGTGTGAGAAAATAAATCGGAAACATCTAATCTGCTATCCCCACTTTTTAATTAAGTTTTTATAACTCTTTTAGGTTTAATTGGAGGACGAGGCTAGATGTGTTTTTCACAGCCACCCTGTCACACCTCTGACGAATCTAAATCAAATTACCTCTGTGGCCAAAACATTTTTTCGTTAAGTTAAAAGTTGGTATCACTACGCAACCCCGTAAACTGGGTCAAACCCCCTTGCTGGGCACTCGCGGAAAACTAGAATGATATAGCCGGAGCGATGATTACACGGGAATCTGAAGCGGGAAAGGAGTATGCTTCACAGCAACTGCGTTCAAAGTGACAGCTGTGTAACTGTCACTGCTTCTTGTAATGACCAGTGGCTCTCGAAGGTATAGTGGGTGACCAGTCTCTAGATAAAGATGATTTTTCTCTCTCTTTATTTTTCCTAACTTGCCAATGTGGGAACCGTGAATTTGCTAATAACTTACTTCCATTCTGGCCGATGATAAAGTTCACCTGGGGACAGAACTTGAACTCGAGGCGCGTGTGACACATGAAGTTCTTCAGGCAAACTTGCTCGATAATTCCAACCTCAGCTTCCACCTGCAAGAAAAAATATGTATTTTCTGGGATGACAACAGCGATCGAAAAAAATATGGATATTTTTAGAGCACACATCGGGTGCAGACTAATTCGAATGCATCCAACCTAAAGTTCCTGCATCCCCCTTCCATAAAGTTAGATATTAACTCACCAGAAAAATGGTGCATGGTTGAAAAAGATGTGTATCGGTACGTTTTGACTGGCCTATTGGATTTTTTTGGGGGCCAGTCAGGCCCCTTAGAATGAAAACCTGGGACCCCAACAGATTTTCTTGGGGCCTCCGGCCTCTGGGCCCATGCTATTCGACCCCTGGTAAATGAGTAAAGCCTAAGGGTTAATCTTATTTAAGGAGAATATATCAGTAATTTCTACCAAATATCTGGTCGTCAGGAGGACAACCAGAAATTGTTTTCTGGTCGTCCACACCCATTTTCTGGTCGTTTGGGACACGTAGATTTTTATAGCCTGTATAAATACATACATACATATGTATATATACATAGATATTTTAGAAAAAATATTTCTTTTCAGGCTAACCTGATCAATTTCATGCAAGCAGAGAGGTAGTTTACTAGTTACCTTATCGCTGAAGTTTGGATTGAAGTCCCGTTGTTGAGACAAGTCTAAATCCCCCTCCTCCTCCTCCTGGCTGTCTTCAGCATCTTCTTCTAACACGCCAACAGGCCCGCTGACTCCATTGGTTGTCCGACTTGACCGAGGCCGCTTCTGGGTTGGACCTGAACTTTCCCCAGAACCTGATGCCTCAGGGCTGGACGGTCGCTTTCTCGGAGGCATAGTGGTCTCTAGAAAAGCAGAGAAGTAGATGTATTCAGAGATGAAAGTGGTCCATGGCAAAAAACTGGAACTTTGCTAGAACAGGTACATCATAGAGGAGTGTGGTGGGGCCTGGGGGTCGCTCATTTGATTTACAGTCCGAGAACAGTCCTGAACTCTGTATTATGCTACGGTCAGAGTGAACTTATGGTTATTCTCCATGGACCACTTTTTAACCTGCTCGAAATTACACCAAAATTCCATGTCTTTTCCCAAAATTGTGAGAGTATTCCTCCATGAATCAACTGAATGTATTCTCCTTTCCTACGAAGTTAGAAATAGTGTTCCTGACATTTAGGATAAGATTGGACACTTTTGTTAAGCCCTTGCCCGTTGCTTTTCAAACTTAGGCTAGCTGGTGTCCAGCATGTCCTTATGCTTTAACAGCTTAGGATGGCTAACAACAGACTGTCATGGCAGACAGGTTCAGTTTTACCAAAACTAGAGGCTAAGCAAACTCTTCAATCCTTGTTGTTAAGAGACAAATATTTATAAAGATGTATCAGATTTAGAAGTCAGGATGATAAAGAAGAGATTGTGTAACTAAGTTAAGGGATTGAATAGGAGTTTACACTGACTGTTACACACAGGTCAGGGCCATTCTCAAAACTATTCTCGCAGTCGAGCGGAACTGGTTGTCGATTCCAGCATAAGCACAATAGCCTTACACACCGAACACAAGCAGAGGGGAAATTCGCATATTCATAGGATTTTCCTTTGAACATGTATGTGTCAGCAGTGTCCGAATTTAAGCTACGCGTAATGCCATGCACACGCATATCCACGGGGTAATTGGACTGATGGCACCATGGACTGATAGCACTGCTTTTCCTGGACTGATCGCACCACTTCAATGGATTGATCGTTGCACCACACGAATGGACTGATTGCATCATAATTTCTCCTAGGGCCCCTGGCCTCCCTCCTTCTCCCTCCCTTTAGGCACCCAGGACAGGTCACCTAGCCTCCTACCACCTTCTCCCGACCCCTCGACACCCAGGGCAGATGCTCTGGACGCACAGGGCCAGTCCACCAGCCTCCCCCTTCCATTCCCTTGCCCGACTCTAAAGTAAACCGGGCCCGCCGCCAGTCTTTCCCAATACTTATTCATTATCATTTTTCCATCCAACATCTTTTACAGCTTGATACTAGTGTGGGATATGATACATGCAAGGTACAATTAGTCCGAGAGGCCCAAACGTTCACACTACAGTCTGAGAGCACTTATGGGTTATTTCCATTGACCAGTTTTCAACCTGTTCGAAAATGCATCTCCAAATTTGTGAAAACAACTCACCAAGAATATATCCTTGTTATATATGAAGTTAGAAAACTGCGCGAATCATAGGGGTTGCTGCGCGTCTGGCAGGAGGTCTATGAGCCTCAGCTCAGGATGGCTACCAGCGGACCGTCATGGCAGACAGGTTGAAGCTTTTCAGCATCATGAGGCTAAGCAAACTCTCGAATTCTTGATATTTAGAGGAGAATACCCATCAAAACATATCAGATTTTGAAGAAAAGATGTCAAAGATGTCCCATGTGAATTTATAAATTTATAAAACAGAACATCAGGTATGTGCTGAGAAAAGTCTACTCAACCAAAAAATGGTTGAGTGGGAAGACTAGGAATGATGGTGTGACATTGTGCAATAAAAGGCATGATAAATTCGAGATATATGCACGGTACGATTGCCAGGTGATTGGATCCCTCGCGCATTCAGACCGTCAATTGGGCCCCCGAGGTTCACGGGACCTACGCCAACGACTCCTGTCACTTTTAACGCCTCAAGCCAAGGTACGCGAATTTCCCGGGATGCGTCTACTGGGCCCGGCGGGAGGTGTTTTAGGCTGTCCCGGTAAGGGGGAGCAAACTAATAATGTATCCCTCTCTCCTGACAGATCTTAAGGATTCATACCTAAAAGGCTAACTCGTCCCTACTCCTAGTCACTAGTTTCCACAATTTGTAAGTCACATATGTTCTAAAATTAAACATGCAGCTGTTGGACATAGTGCGAGGGGTGCCACGGGGGTGGGAGCTGAATCGACAGTCCAAATATGCTCCGGGCCCAATCACCTGGTCACCGACAATACAAGGCCTACAATCAGTTTAGTGCACTACCTTACCCTAAAGGATTAGAGCTATAGTATTAGAATAAAACTAGTCATAATGTCAGTTCTGGAGCAGAGCTTCCATGAGAGGCGAAATTGTTTTAGTAAATATTTCAAACCCAGAAAGAATTTATAAAAAAATAAAGTCATTAGAATTAGATCCTTTTCATTCAGATTTGACACTGTCAAGTCACGACCAAACCCTACGTGCCTCTTTCAAAATAGAATTAAATAATCAGGCATGCTGGTCACTGATAGGCTTTTTGTGTGAATTTTTTTAGTAGGCTAAATAAAAAAATATAGAATATAAACCTCATTTTCTAAAAAAGAAAGGAAGATTACAGACTCACCTTATGGTATATAATTCTATATAAGCATTAAAAATGAAAAAAAAAACAGAAAACTTTTTTTCCAGTATCATTGATCCCCGGGACTACCTTGACTCCCACCCCCCACGTCCCTGGAACCACCCCTGGTTTTGTATATCCCTCCCCCACGCTTGACACTAGCACGAATCTGACGGCCTCTAACGCAACAGCTCCCGTCAATTTGTTGGTGAAGAAGCCATTCCTCTCCCACAGACATGCATACCTTGAGGATAGATAATACAAAAACAACATCTAATTTAGTTTTTTTATGCCTTAAATTGTATGCATGATTTGCTTGTGTACATAATCCCATTTGAAACATACTTAAAATTGTTAATGTAGTATTGTTAGACGGGACCTCCATTCCAGGACCTTCTGGGGAGAAGACCTTAATTGCCACTTGAAATTGAGGTGGTAGGTCTGAACTGGCACTATTGTACTAATAGCTTAGCACTTTTAATATATCATCATGTTGTATAATCTAACAAGGATCCGGCTTAGCAAGTCTACTTCTAGAAAGAGATATTCTACGCTCCCAGCGCCACCTGTTAACCAGTATAAAAGGTGTTGCAAAGTGAGGAGCAGGCAGTTTAGTGAGAATGTCAGCTGAGTGAGTTTAGCAGAGGAGCTACTTGAAGTTAGTATACCAGCTCCCGCGCAGTATACTGGAGTTTTATCTATACCAACTACCTCGGACAAAGGATTGTGATAGAGCTAAGCACTAGGGCGGTCTAGGATGTGTTGGAACAACTTGTATTCTAAATGTGGTTGATTGCTGATAGGAGATGGGAGGTGGACTGATGAAGACTTATACATAGTGGCTTTGACTCGGGATGAGATGTTTATTGAATAAAACCCTTTCATATTAAGAGCTCCCTCATCGTTCATTTCTTTTGAACTATTGGGAAGTGGACGAACTAACTTTAAACGCAGTCTGATTGACTCAGACAACCTGGACAAACGACTCATGGATAATTAGATACATACACCGAGAAGTTTAAATCTAACCCTAACAATAGTTCACTATAGTGGGCGACTTAGGCCTAGATAAGTCAGATTTAATATTTTGATGGTAGGTCTGACAAATTCACAAATCATATAGGCCTAAGCCTTTGAATCATTTTTAGTATTAAATCTGTTAGTCTGAACATACCGGTAATTGAATTGCAAACATGTCGAGGCCTAAAATAATACAAGTAAGCGGACCCCCTGAGAGCATATATTGCATAAATGCTCCCTATTGTGGACCCCGGTTTTAATATTCATGAAGTATTTTGTTGGTAGGTAGAGGAAAATGACACTATAGTGACAATTTCAAAAATTATTTAATATTTTAATAATTTGTAGGCCTAATATCAAACCTGTAAAACATGGTGTGAAGCTATTTGAATTGCAAGTGTGTGCAAGCCTAAAATAATCAAACCATGCCATATATAGGAGCCTAAGATATACCGGTAGTCAAATATAGTTTCCTGAATTTTATTCATTTTGATAAGCTGGATAAGGCCTAAATATTTTTTTGTTTTCAGACAGTGCCTACCTGAGGCTAGAAATTTTTTGATACGGTATCATCTGTAAAATATTCTTGCAAACGTATTCAGGCCTAAAATGATCAAATGAGTTATATATACATATATATATATATACATATATACATACATATATACATACATATATACATACATATATATATACATAATTATCACTTTTGTCGGGTTGATAACGCCTAAAATAATTATTTTTGAGATTGCCAGTGTCCGACCCATGGCCTGAGTTCAATGGCAATACTTTGACATACTTTGACATTCAGTCTCTAGACTAGGCCTAATCTGTAAAATATTCTTGCAAACGTATCCACATTCACCTGGTTCTCTTCTGCGAGGACGTTTTCACTTGATTTGTGTTTGATGAATGTGGGCACAGACTATACCCGATTTTTTACGATCTTACAGCTTCCGATCGTCGGAAATATCTGACAGTTTTTATATTTGCCCAATTATCTCCGACAGTCTGCAACAATCTTATGAATCTGTCATGTGCATAATTCCAGAGTGTCAGTGTTGCGGACGGCCGCGCCAAATTCGTGACGTAATGTACGTCGACGTGACAACGCCGACATAGCAGCTAACGTAGCGACGGCCGCGTCGTCGTAATCGGGGTCTATTTCACGTGAGCTATCTGAGTTACGAGCCAAATAACTGGTTTTCCTCCATACATTGCATAATAGATATGCCACCCCTGCCCCCACTATTGCCGATCGCGATTTAGTCGTAATTGCAGTGCACTTTTTTGAGACCCTCATAATCAGTACTGTAAAGGCCTACCAGTATGTCCACCCACCACCCCTCACCTCCCCCCACCTTTGATTTGCCCCCAGTCCTCGTAAGTTAGAGGCGCAGCTTCTTGTTTTGGTTATAAAACGTGGGCACTGGCCCACGCTATCCCATGCTGACAGTGCGACTGAGCCCGTCACACTTCACTGAGCCTGAGGCTGAGTGACCTACTTTTGCACCAGCAGTATTTTTGTCCGCCGTTTTGCTTTCTTTCGCCGTGCAGGTGCTCGAGATAAAAATGAAATCATGCAAAAATGGTGCAGAAAACATGAAAAAGTAGAATGGACTATTCTTCCCTGATATGTTTGGCATCATATGATCAAAGTTATATGTCCCTGCCTTTTGTGGATTGTGAGAAAAATGGGCGGACAGCATCCAAAATCACAAATATTTGTAAATGTCGCTGGTTCCTGGTTTCAAGTGCTTTGAACCTATGTATTTGCTTCATGTACGCTGCTAACCAGTGCAAAAAGTCTATAATTAGAGAATTTCGGCGAAATGTCATTTCGCCTCAAAATAAAATCAACAGAGATTATGTCCTATTGGGTTCTAAATAAAATAACAAAAATGGGAAATTGCCTCTCTAGTCTCAGAAGCTGATATCTAACTTCTAGCTATGATAATTGCAGAGCATTGCTGCCCCTTAGTGTTGTATGTACCAACCATCTCCCTGGATACCACTGGACACTTCCTGGTTACAAGGACACTTCCTGTTGACAATTCTCCATTCTTCTGTTGCCTGTCATACCAGCAACACCAGGATTTATCATTTGCGAACTTTTTACCCGCCCGCCCTTCACCACTATTTACTGTATCGTATTTTTACACTTCACAATTATTATTCACATTTATCCCTATTGTTAAAGGGAAAATCCTTTACTTTTATCACCCTATTTTAATAGGGCACTTTTATTTTCAATGTTTATTCATCTTATCTTATTTCGCACCATAAGCGAATCTTATCTTATTATAATAATAAATCTTAATGTGCCCAAAAGCCTGCCTTCTTACTTATTCACTGCATTTACTTCTCGAACAATTTAGTATCATCATAAGTAGGGGGTTTCTAGTAATGAGGCAATATTCAGGGATTATAGAATGAAATGCCCGATATACACCTTATTCAGCCTAAAAATTACATTTACTGCATTAACCCTTTCCACTTGACTGATTGTAGCATAACCACACTGATTTTTCAGATTGTCTTTTTGATGAAGAAAACTCATCAGCCTTAGAAGTCGTATCTCACTGATCATTTTGGTTCTTATTTTATGAAAATCGGATGGAAACTTCCAAAACCGTCTCTAAATAATGGGTATCAATTTACCCATTTTATTTCGACACAAATTTTCTTTGTATTTGTCACAAATGTGTGAGCTGAGACTTGCTTCACTACAAATTGTCAAGGATAATGCGCTAGGATATAAACCCATGAAAACAGACCAAAACAAAACAACAATTCGAAAGATTCACAACCAGCAAGATAGTATTCGGGTCAGGAAGTCAGTGATTGAAGTGAAACGAGACGTTTGCACGGTCGAGTACCCAGACCTAACTAACTTCATCCTACTTTCTGCCTAACGTAACTCCTATGTAGTAAAACATCTAGGAATCGAAAAAGTACCAAATCATTCGCGCTATAACACAAATATTCCCGAACGACAACGTGGAATAACAGTGCAAGTGGAAATGATCAACGACAACGTTATCGCTAACGTCGTTAACCTCATTTTCGGTTTTGTTGGGGCAGCGACCACGAACGGTTTCGATCAGATTTTGATCGTAAGACAATGACAAGATACCCGGATTGCGCCCGTTAGCGAATGGCATTTTGGCCTTGTTATTACTCTGGAAAATAATGGTAAAATTACGGTAATTACTTACTAGGAAGACGGAGAAGTGACTCCGCTCCGCTCGACTGGCTCGACCTACTACGTTTTGCCGCGTCCACTCAGTTTTCGCTGGTTCCCGTCGTGGAAATTGTACAAGTAAAATAGTACGCCGGGAACCAGATCAAGTGAGGTGTCCCAGGAAATAGTCCCCGCTATTACTTAATTTGCTTACAAGTCTGCGCTATATTTTGCTTTTTACGAAAAGTGGCGATGAATTTCATGTAATAACTAACTTCAAATAAGTCTCAATTGATCTATCTGCATTATGCGGCACAACATATTACGGAATCACATAGATTTCCCACTTTATCGGAAATTTTACACTTCAGTTCCAACGTTTCTTGACAGGTAGCGCGATTCAACCGCGTCCAAGCCTGGCAGTGCGTAGGTAAGCTCCTTCGCCTTTTCGCTTATGTGAGGCAGTGACACGTTGAAACAACAACATACCATGTTTCAATAGACTGATAATTGTATTCTGATCGCTGTTATATATATTCAGACCGTGGATTAGCGATGGCAGTCGCGGCCTCCACAGCCTTCCTCCTTCTGCTAGCGACGGTCAGAGTGGACAGGGGGTTCGCCGCTAGCCCACCAGATGGCAGCAGTCAGGATTCGGCGATTGAGTTCCCGCTCAGTGGTCAGTGGATGGTCACCAATCGGAACGGCAGTAAGTTACTTGGTGTTAAGTCTTTTTAGTATATATGTATGCAATTTGGTCTGATTTACTTGTCCTAAGTAACGCATTATTAAAATTCAAATGGAAATGGTTCAAATCTGATGTGTGTCTTAATTTAAGATAGGTAATACATAACAATTCAAATACACTGTAATACTATTATAGACTAATAGTGTATTTGAATTTTTATAGTCAGTGACTATACAAACTTTGAGGAATATACCTAGTCAAGTTTGTTTTGTAGAATGATAGGCTTTTAGAATTTTGTCCCCATTTGCATTGGTTCTCAAGTTAGAGACGTTGAGTGACATTTGATGTTGTTTTTGGTCCCATTAGATTTCAATATAATCAATGTGACCACCCAGAAATATGTACTCCCACAAATTCTTTTCTAATTAAATAATAAAAAGTTCAAATTGTCGTATGACCCCCAAGTACTGATCTATAATGTAAAATCAAAAGGATTGGTCCTGACCTTCTAGGTAGGCAGATAATTGACCTCAATTTGAGTTCTGACCTATGCTAACATTTCAAATTAAAAGGCATATTTCTTATGATAATTATTATTTTTGGTACAGCCTTAGTACACAATATGTCTATAGAATGCTTTCCTATACCAATGTCATCATTCATTGTTTGTATTTGAATATGTTATGTTTCTGCCCTGACATCTGGAATTTAGAAGGTTCCTTGTGTGGCTTGAGGGCAACTTACATAGATCTACAAGGGAAAATTATGTAGACAAATATTCTTGCGGTCTCATCAGATATTTTCAGTATCTTATATTTCGAATTTTCAATACTTCAATGATATAAATGAAAATATCATCTATTTTTTTCTGGAATAGTTTTATATGATAGCTAAGGTTCTGTTTAGTTGATGTGCAAAGTTTGGTATAGATATGATTGAAGGATCTGAAGATATGGGAGAAACATAAAAGTCCTACCCAAACTGCTGGGTCACAGCATTTTAAGGAAAAAAGTGTATGTTTTTCAGTGGCTCCCCCTAGTGGAATGTACCATGATACGTATCATAATGCATGTTGTAAAGGTTACTTACTTACTACAACATTTCTCATTTTATACAAGGCGTGAAGGTTACTGCCACAGTACCAGGGACAATCTACACCGACCTGATGAGGGCAGGCGTCATCGGCGACCCTTACTACCGCTTTAACGACGTCACGTACCGCTGGGTGGCATACAGTGACTGGGCCTACTCTCGAACCTTCAACGGTAAGAGTTGGGGTCGTTTAGTCCATCCAAATGATTCGGGGAACTATGAAATACAAGATGAATTAAAGGGGTAGAGACGGTCAGACCCCATCCAGTATATAAGTCAGGAGAACCATTCACTTTTAAATTTTTCTTTGAGTAACCTTTATTTAATGTGTTTTGCATTTCATACCAGTATCAAAAAAAAATCTTGCCACCGTGATGTTCTTCCATATAGGTACTTCAGATGATTAATGTGTAAAGGGAAATTGTAAGCAGGTTATAGTTTTATCAAATTGAAATACGATAGGTCATGCTAATTTAAGCAATAGTCATTTCGTTGATATTGTACGTTTTCGACATGACGTGTTGCACATATGTATTGAACATAATTATTAATCACACATAGGATGCAGGACACAGAACATAGAGACCATACCAAGTCAAGTTACTATGATCATCTAGTAGGCATTATTTGTGACTTTAAAATCTTTTTGAAAATGACCTATGTATTGAATCAGTCAATTTTATATTGTAAAATCCCCAAGAACTTACCTAAATCTAAGCCGCAACCCTACTTCAGACACAGTCCATAGTGGGGAATCATGTAGAATAGCAAAACACGTTCTTTATGATAACGAACATGAGCTTACTTACAGTTTCCTGATTATCAGTTGTCACTATGTCATAGAGTTCATTCCACTCAAATGTGTGGAAAGACAAGGCTAAGGTTCAAAGCATGGTGATAATGGGATGATTGGAATACTTTTTTGTGATTCAGTACCTATGTGGCGATGGTAGAATTATCACCATTACCAGTGAGTTCATGACGGAAATATATAAGAAAAAACTATTATGATGTAAACCATTCTGTGGCTTCCAGTGTCAGCAGAGGTGCTGTCCCGTCGCGCTGTTTGGCTCGACTGTCAGGGTCTGGATACGGTGGCAGAGATTTACATTAATTCTCAACTGGTCCGATCAACGACCATCATGTTCCACCGCTACACCTTTGACGTCAAGGATGCTCTCACGGTTTGCAGCTAGTCTCAGATACTGTACAATTTATTAATGTACACATACATGAAGTAACAGTCAAATGGGTGGTCGGAGTATGTTTATATTCAATATGTATTATTTACAAATACAGAGTAAAGAAGATGTAACATTAAGGGATTTTTTCTGTTCTTCCGTAAATTAATGTTGAATCAAAAGAAAATATTTGTTTACTTAATATAAAATTGATAAACATTTGGCTGTTGTTTTTTCAGGATTTTTTCTCTCTCAAAAGTATATAGTTGTAAACGGTGTAGAAAACTCTAACTTAGGCAGCACCCCAAAAGGTGATGCCTCTAGCGCTTACATTTCCGAGACTCACCCTCGGCTTTAATTAGGGGTTTTACGCTGGATATGTTCCCCACGTAATTCTGATTTTTTAGGAAAAACGGAATGGTTACTAAGAAGTCAATATCTGGTACATGTGGTAAGCTGACTTGCCCTTTCCATTTTTGTTGAAGACACTGACTTACATCTCTGCTTACAGGAAGGGATTAACACCATCCATGTAGCCTTCACCTCACCGGTGCGCTATGCGGCTCAGCGGGCAGGAACCTACCCTTACCGCGTACCCCCCAGGTGTCCGCCTGCTGCACAGAACGGAGACTGCAACTTCAACTTTATCCGCAAAGAGGCGAGCAGCTTCAGTTGGGACTGGGGGCCTGCATTCCCCACCATGGGCATCTGGTGAGCACAATTTACCCTTTACATCAAAAGTGGGCATCTAGTGAGAGCAATACGGAGATGACATTTGTCCTACTTTATTTAGGATTACCTACATTTAAACGATTTTAGATCGCACAATCGATGCATAGATAGCTATTTAATAGTATTTTTTTTTATAGTTTTACACCTGGGGGCTTCTGAAGAGAGGCTTTTTAACTCTTTCTTTCATGTGATGTTGAAATGAATAATCTATTATTCAGCACATGAATGTCACATCCTTTTGGATTTCGAAGAAAAATAAATGATGCTCTAGGTCTTTGTGTAATTAGTGAAACAGTTGTGACCTAACACCCCTTGTATTTCATTATCCTAACTTTGATACATTTATTTTCCGAAGTCATTAAATTTTCACACGTATGATCTTTAAAAACGCTAATACGTGTGTTTCGTTCTTTACTTTTTTAACGAAGTAATCTGTTTTGATTTAATGTTTTATTTTGCCTTTCCTAGGAAGCCTCTGTCCCTTCGTGCCTTTGATACCGTCAGTGTTCATGAATTCACGACAACCACGGTTAAAGGTGAGATTTTACAATAGATATTTTTTACTTTTTATTCTATTGGTATGCGTATATATTTACAGAAAAACAAGCTCATTGATCATCTATGCTGAGATAGACAAAGTTTAGTCCAAACATATACATAGTGCATGATAGGAAAAGATCAAATGTTGACAACTGTAAAAACAAATGAAGCCAAAGAATTTTTTTCAGGTTGACCATAATATTCCCCCCCCCCCCCCTCCCCAAACTGTGTTATCACAGGAAAATAAAGTAACCGATATGTCATGCTTCATACTCTACATAGTATATAACTCACCATGTGACGTCACAAACAAGACGTTCCTTTACAGTGAAGAGCTTTCTGAATCAGTACTATGAATGTCTCGTTTTGAATAGGTTTCACATGAAAACTGTGAAGCCATTACATTTAAAAAAACACAAAAAAAACACTGAATATCAGGTCAAAATTTGATTTCACAGATGAGCAGGGTCGGTGGCACCTGCGGGGCGCACTGTACTTTGAGGTGGCGGGGCCGGCAGTCCGTGCTCCAGTCATCGCCGACTTCTCCATTCCTCGGCTAGTCTCTGAGACAATTAAGGCCAGCGTCACAAAAGCTCGGCCTGTAGTGCAGTTTGATATAATTATCAATGGGGTAGGTAGTTTCTTTTACATGTATCTAATAGATTTGATACAGTTGGAAATAGGGGAGAATACTACTGGAGAAAATGTTGCACTTACATCATATTCGTAAGTTGCATCATAAGTCAGAGTGTAATTTGTAAAGAATTAATTATGTATATTCACAAATGACAAAATGTATGTTATGAATATCTGATATTTTCTTCCTGAAAGGACATGTCTGGTATTTGATTAAAGCTGATTCTGATAGCAGACAATTACCAGAATGAATAAATGAATTCAAAAGAAAAAAGAAACACAAAACAACGTGCAGTTAAAACATGGTGCATCGATTTTGGAAAATATAACATGTTATTTCAGAATTTACATAATTTTACATCTGTAAATAAATAAATTTACTTACATAAATATATATACACACCTATATAGCCATACACATAATATTGAGGTGATTTCAACAACTTAATTTTTTTTCATCCCTTGGTGCAGGATGTGAGATTATGGTGGCCCCACACTCATGGTACGCCCACATTATATAACCTGACAGTGACGTTAAACGTGTCGACCACCTCACACCCCACCCGCATCCTGCGGCGGGTTGGCTTTAGGACCGTGCAACTCGTCCAAGACCCTATTCCAGGGGCGCCGGGTAGGTACACCAAAAATTGTGTATTCTCTTTTTTTCCCTCATTTTCCTTTTTAACTTTTCATTTATAAAATTCTGGTTGCACTTCCCTCGATTTTGGACTCATGGAAGCCTATCACAAACTCAGGTCAGCATGTGGTTTTAATTGATTAATTAAAGTTTAGAATTGTGTAAATAATCAAACATCTCAGGCAGGTTACTGTTGGTTACTTCTAAGTGCATCTGGCATTTGTTGTGGTAGTGTTAGGCAGCAAAGACACAAAAACCGTTACTCCCTAAATGATTAAACACACAAATTGAACAGGTAAAGATTTTTTTGTAATGAGGCTAGATTTTAAAAACAAAGTGTTTTTGTTGATCACAACGTGGTTTGACGAAAAAAGGTGCAACTGTTAATCACAGTTTTGATATTTTCTATGACTTTCACTTTGTTTTAGGACTGAGTTTCTACTTCCGAGTTAACGGTCAGCCGGTGTTCATGAAGGGGTCAAACTGGATCCCCGCAGACAGCTTCCACGAGCGGGTCACAGACGCTTACCTGCGACACCTACTGACCTCCGCACGGGACGCCAACATGAACATGCTGCGGGTGTGGGGAGGCGGGGTGAGTTCACAACTATCTTTGGTTCACGTATTTAATCAGGAGGAGTGTGACATTCCTGAGTCACTGGGAGTGGGTACCACCCATAGGCTATTGTTGTACCTCCTCAGGAACCAGAGGCAAAGAAAGATTCCATCGTGGTACACTATTAACCTACTGCCAGTACCTAAAGGTCAAGAAAAGTAGTTCTCTTGATTTAGCCCATCCCAGTTTATAACATTAAAGTTGACCACGACATAATATTAGAATTGCCTTCTTGCTGACCTGCACAGACAGTTGCATAATACCACATTAACCATTACAGTTAGGTTGACTGATTTCTCCTAAGGTTTGTAAAGTGCAACATGATATCATAGCTGTTTTCCAATAGGAACCAATGCCAAAGCCTGTCTGCCCAACCTATAATGTCCAACCCTATTTTGCCCTGAAATTCAGCATTTTGTTTGACTTGCAAATCTGTAAATCTGTCATAGAATTTAAGTAATAATGTCTTAGCAGTGTTGGTTATATAGGAAAGCTCATCTCTAATTTGTTTCAATGACCCAACTTGACAGAAACATCAAAAACAAACTTTAAGGGAGCCAAAAGCAATGTTGTGTGAAAATATGACAAATTCTTGCAAACTCAAATAACTATGAAAAAATATTCAAAGTGTCTAAATTTAGCCATTGGTAGAGTATAAATCATGATTACTAGCTATAATTTCACTTGAATCCCATAATACTCTTGTCATGTATGTCTGTAGACAGCAATGTTTGTAAACAAACCAATTTTGGTGGGTCACCAAAGTTGACCGGAAATTAGTTTTAATGTATTTTAATGCAGTGCAAGCCTGTATTCACAGTCTATATTTTACCACAGGCCTGGGCTATGGCCATAGAACATATTTCAATAGTTAACAGAATTTGCAATATTTTGACCCTACATTGCTCTTGGCTCCCATTAAGGTAATTGAATGTGCCCAACATGCAGGAGCCAATATGGTTTTAGTAAATACGACTCCATTTCTCAAATAATTTAACATCACATAGAAACTATTCAAGTAGTACTGTGGATCTGACATTACTATCAATCCACGTGGTAAGTATGTGTTCACCAGCAGAATAAAGTGATATCTCCACGTGTAACCGGACTTTTATGTTGTCAAACAATCTACCATCCTTTTATTATCCTTTTATTGTCAGATTTACGAGAGGGACTCCTTCTACGAGCTGGCTGACGAGTTGGGAATCTTGCTGTGGCAGGATTTGATGTTTGCGTGTGCCTTGTACCCCACAGACCCGGCCTTTTTAACGGAGGTCGAGGCGGAGGTCAGGCAACAGGTATGTGCCTCTCTGAGACCCTGTTTGTGTGTGTGTTCAGCACCAGCTTTTTTTAGCGTGTATCAAAAAGCAAGTTCATACCATTTTCTGTATGTTCAGTCTTGGGGGCGGGATGGTGTAGTGGAAAAGGTCCTCGCTTGGCTTGTGGAAGACCCGGGTTCAAGTCTGGGCAGTGCCTGTTACACCATGTTGCCTTGCTGTTGTTTCCATCCCCATAGATTTGGTCAGCCAACTGGTAAACACAAAATGTGAGTGGTCCCGAAAGAGCTGAAAAATTGCTGAGCAGACGTTAAACTCCATCACATCATCATCATCATCATGTAATAGGGGTCAGACTAAAGGTTCTTATCTCTCAGCAGCACCCTGTTCGTGTGTATGTTTTGTCACAGCCCTTTAAATGGGTGCAACAGACAAAAGGTATACCTGAATGTATATGTATTTATGTTTTAGACCATCTTTTCCTACAGGGTTCAAACAATAGATATTCACTTTCTGACATCCAGAGTTTGTGTTTATAATTATATTCAGTTGTGGCCTTTGTAACAGGAATAAAACAATCGGTAGTAAGCTGTCTGAGACTCCGAGTTTGTGTGTATGTTCAGCTGTGCCATTTGTAATGAGGGGTCAGACAAAAATGTACGTACATCTCTGAGACCCTGTGTTCAGTCCCGGCATTTCTAAGGGGGTCAGACAATAGTATGTTTCTTTCTTAGACCTCATCTTTGGGTGTATACTCGGTCCTGGTGGATCTAAAGGGTGTCAAACAAAAGATATGTACGTCTCTGTGACATCCTATTTGTGTATGTATGTTCAGTTGCAGCCTATTGAATATGTGCATCAGACAGATAGTATGTGCATATTTGACGCTGTGAGACTTGTCTTCATAAAAGGGGAGTTAGAAAAAAGGTTCATATACTTTTTTCTTGCTTTGTGATTCTCATAATATTGACAAATAATTCTTTTTGGACTCGAATACATTATAACATGAAAACATGCATCTTTAACAAAACCTTTTATTTTCTGACCATTTGCAGTAAGCTAGTTATGAAATCTTTTGTATGAATTTCTGTATGTCATTTTGACCTATTCTTGTTGCGTTGACAGGTGCGCCGCCTCATGTCCCATCCATCCATCGCGATCTGGGCAGGAAACAACGAGAACGAGGCTGCTCTAGCCACAGACTGGTAAACACTTTACATTTCTCAGGGTCCCCACTAGCCAGGAAAAACAATGAAAACGGGGAAAATAGCAACAACAACAGCTACAACACAAATCCCCGTCAGGTTAAATACCGGGAAATTTGTCTGCTAAGTTTCAGAATTTTTCTAGTTCTCAATATTCAGGAGGTCACTTTTTTCATTTCATTTCCAGGAGCTTCATATATAATGGCATTTTACAATATGAACACTTTGTGTTGAAAAAATTCATCAAAATCATGACGGAAATTTACTATGGGATAGGGAGAATTCGGGGAAAACACAAATTAAGGAATTGATCACGAAATTTGTGTGGGGGCCCTGATTTATATTGGTAAGGTTAACAGATAACTCAGACCTGAACGTAAGGTAAAATCTTGTTTATAAGCCACATCCGATTATAAGCTGCACCCTTCCTTTTGTGATCATTTTCTGTGTGTTTTTATGCAAGCGACTTTCTAAATTTGGGACCTCAGATAGTTTTATTTTTCACATTTTTCATGGATTAGATGCATGTAAACAATAAAATATGAGGAATGGTATGAAAAGACCACTTATTCCATAAATACCGTTTGGCTGTGGATGAACCCTTTTATGAGCCTCATCTCTAGTTTGCTTATAAACGTGAGACTCCACTCCCGATTATAAACCACGGCTAATAAACATGTCTCTCTAAAATAAGCCACCTTTGACTGATCTCAAGCTCCTCGGCCTACTGTCCTTGATAAAGAAGATAATTGCAAAATACAGGATACATATATACGCCATCGTAGTCACGCTCAAATATTTTGATTGATTATGTGGTCATATAAGATGATATCACTTTTGTCTCAATAGGTTTGGCAAGTTCTGATTTCTTGTGTAAAGTTCGCGAACCCCTAGGATAATCAAAAGTTAGCATAGCAGAACTATTAACTGATTACGAAATAATTCCGATTTTCCCTCAGGTACAATACCTCAGCTAACCACAGCCTTTACTACAAGGACTACATCAAGTTGTACATAGATGTGCTGAGACCGATCGTACGCGATGAAGACCCGAGCCGCCCCTTTGTCGCATCCAGTCCATCCAATGGCGAGGAGAGTCAGCGCGAAGGATGGATCGCCCGTAACCCGTACGATACTCACTATGGGGATGGTAGGTGTTTGCGGGTTGAGTGGAGGCATACGTCATATATATATATATATACACACATGTATACAGCCCCTATACCACCCACTTTGGAGAATAGTTGTTAAAGGGTTCAGAAATGTACAGGTACCAGAAAAAAAACATTCTTGTATTTCTACTAATTTTCAACATAAAAACTGCAATTGATCAATCGTACACCGTTTTGAAGTTGACTTTTTTTAAAAAGTCACTCACCTGGGCTGAAGGTACCCAAATTCTATCAGCTTGGTTGACAGTCCCCTAAAGCAAACTGCCTATGTATCTAAAGATGCTTTGTGTTTCAATGGTAGCTGGAAAGCTAATACAGGGATGTTTTCTGATTTTTTCTCTCTCCAGCAACCCAAAAAATTGATTTAAAAATTTGATATTTAGAACATGTTTCACAACATTTTAGGATACATTCACATTTTCTTAATACCATTTCCGATTTTTTCACTGTCCCCAACTTACATCCCTCCTGATAGTTTTGATAAAGGATACGAATTATGATGTTTAGTGGTGATCGTTTTTACACATTATAATGTGGCGTTTGAGAAAATTTAAGGAGAAATTTCTTAGATGTCTACTTTTAGCATGAATAAAGTTGGTAAATTATCAGCTAACATCTGTTGTAAAGATGTTTTATATTCTAGTTATCTTTTTTCTTTTTGTTCCATAATATATTTGAATCCACTTTCTGTTGACATACAAGATCATCTACCATCATCCTAATCAGTAAGACATTATTTCGAAGACATGATCTATCAAAGTTGATAAAGATCTTTCCTTTCCCCCTCAGTCCATTACTACAACTACACAGCGGACTCGTGGGACTGGCGCTCGTACCCTGTGTCGCGGTTTGCGTCTGAGTATGGCTTGCAGTCGTGGTGCTCACACGATGCATTGCGGTCTGTGTCACTACCCACAGACCTAACCATGGGCAGTGCCTTCCTGCAGCACCGACAGCATAGGACCGACGGTAGGTTGTATACTTCTTTTCCAGTTAACAGACTGTGAAAATCCCTTCAATCAGAGAGTTTGTGATGATGCATTGGAGTTAAAGATCTACTCAGCAATTCTTCAGCTATATTGAGACGAACGTACAGTTTTGCGTTGTACAAAGCACTGGTGAATGAAACTAAGTAGAAGCGTTGAGAACAACTGCAAAGAAAGGTAGTCCAACAGACACCTTGGGGATCTAAACCTAGGCCTGCTGCGCAGAATTCTCACATGCTATCCCCTGAACCAACCCCCCCCCCTCAGTTTGATAATGCCTCCAGCAAAGCGCAGATATTTCTCTACCTGTTAAATAAGCTCAAACCATTTTTACATTAAGCTGAACAAAAGTCGCAAACAAAACTTTTTTTTTTCTTTTACTTTTTGAACAATATTTCTTTGCTCAATATATAAACTCTTCAAGGGGGAATTTTACAGTTCTTCAAAAGCCATGTAAATCTTTGTATCTTAACTTTAATTAAAATGTCTTTGTTAACTCTATTTAAGGTAACAAAGTGCTTGAGGCATCCGTCGCCAGACATCTGCCTTTGCCCAAAACCACTTCACAGGAAGAGTATTTTAAGCAGTTCATCTACCTAACACAGGTAAAACCCAGAGTACTTCACTCGAGACACTTCGTTTACTGAACTAAGGTAGAACTCACTGACTACTCCAAATAAGTCATCTACTTAACACCAGTAATACACAGTATCATACAGCCTGATTCAAAAACCTCATCTAATGAAACTAAATGAAGCTACTTCAAATAGTTTTTTTTTTTTTTTTTAAACAATTTTATTTAGCTGGACAGTTTTCAGTTTACATGACTGGTTTCCGGCCCCGCCCATCTCAGTTGGAGTGGCTTAACATAATTAAATCTTACACAGAATACCTGAAACCTTATTTATGTATAAGAGGTAACACTCAACACACTTCACCTACTTAATTCTGGTAAAGCTCAGAAAGGACTACCTAAAACACATCATCTACTCACGAACCTGTCATAGCCTTAGCACAGGGAAAACTCACACACTACTTAAAACCCATCATTAATACAAAAACTTCATTATATGTCATCTGATTTACATGGATCAACCCCAAATGGACTACTTTAAACACTAGATCTTACTTCTTGAAAGATTATATGTCTTTGACACAAGTAAAATTCACACTGAACTCTACCGTTCCTAAAAAGAAACTAAGGCCTGAATTAAATTCTTTTAATGGGATATAGAAATTTAAAATGGTCATTATTTCTTTGAAGGCAGTGAGCATTAGAAGATTTGTCTATGCATTATAAACTGTTGACTACTGAAAATGACATTTCACAAACAAGTTACAGGAATCTAGGCACTGTTTGTCTACAAATGATGATAAAAGTGGAAAATACATCTTCTGAATATTTGTTGAAGTCATCAATTCATATATAAAAGTACTAAGAAATCGACAATCTTCTACCACTAATATGGACACGAATGCTATTTCAACTACCGTTAAAAGTTAATGTAAGTAGTTTAAATCATCATAAAATTAATCCCATTAAAGGCCGAAACATTTGTCCATAACATCCCAATTGAATTCAATACAGTTAACGTTTATTTCATTAATATTTCTAGATAACCAATTTCTTCTCCGGCTTTTGTAGATTGACCAGGCAGTGGCCATACAGACCGAGTCGGAGCTGTACCGCCGCAGTCAGAGCTTGCTCAGCCCTGACGGTGACGGACACACTATGGGCGCTCTCTACTGGCAACTCAACGACATCTGGCAGGCCCCGACCTGGGCCTCCATTGGTGAGTTCTCACTGTTACATAGCATGTAATGTGATGCAGTTTACTGTGTAGTTTAATTGTAACTAGGGACCTTCCATTAAGTACGTACGCAGTAAGGGAGGGGGGGAATTTAGTATTCATGTGAGAGCTAATATTTAACGCTAAATATTCAATATTCACAAATTGAGGGAAATTTATGCTGAAAAACTTTGAAAACTAAAATATTCTTGGTTATTCATACCATGATAATTTGATTACCCATGATTCTAATTAAAGGGAAATAACTTAGCTATACTTCTAGTACTATTTGACTTTTAAGTTGTCCAAATCACCTTTAAAATGATAATTTTGCTGTAGCTCTAAATTTATAAGTCAGGTGGCGCCCTGAACAGCCTCAAGTACCTTGAAGTGTAATCACATTTTTTGAGTTGAGGAAAAGAGTTGGGTCTGACTCAGATTGCCCAATATCACATGAGACAAGACGTCCTTAAGATGTATAGTTCCTTTTTTTTTTTTTTTTTTTTGTAATTGATAACATATTTGAATTTCTGTTCAATTTTTCTGTGTAGAATATGGAGGGAAGTGGAAAATGCTGCACTACTATGCTAAGAAGTTCTTCAGTCATACATTGATCTCCCCGTTCCTGAATGGGTCGCATGTGACTGTCTTCTATGTCCAAGACAATGTCTCAGGTAAGTGACAGTTGCTTTGAATTATTTAAATTGGAATGAGGAAAATAGAATTCCCACAGAGACAAGAAAATCTTGAAAAGGATATTGTTAATGGAAACCCCCCTCCCCAATCAACTTTGAAAACTGGTTAGCTATGTTAATTTTAGGCTGTACCGGTATAAAGTCTACTGGTAATTAACTTTTCAAAGATAGATGAATCTTAATGTGGTGTAACTCGATTTTCCTGATATAGACAAATTATGTATTTCATATTATATTTTGTTGTAATAAAAATTGATTTGCGAAAATGCCTTCTTTCCGTCTTTGTTCCTCAAACCTCAAGAAATGATTGAGGGACCAGCTAGCGCTACAAGGATTATTATTAGATAAATATTTCAGGATGGAACTGTTATAGGTGGTCTTTAAAATAACCTTGATTTTCTTCATTTCAATATTCTTATAAATATTCATCACAAATAAAAATATGAGAGAGCAAGAAGATCCGGTACCTTACGACGCAGGTTATTAATGTTTTAAACTGATCCTGAAAGCAAATATCCATAACTCTTCATAGGATTCTACGTTAGTTACTTCCTAAATTACTTTCTGGCAACCCAGAGACATTAGTATCATAAATGGGGGTGTGGACCCTTAAAATTGACAGCGTGACAGGGGCATTTCATAAATTCGACACGGCGACATGGCCGTTTTTTAAATTTGACAGACGACATGGCAACTAAGGGACAAATGACATTGGCTTGTTCTTAAATTTGACATGGGACAGGAGCATTAAAAAGACAATGACATGCGACATGGCTATTTCTTAAATTCGACATGTGACATGGGTTTAATCTCAGTTATAATGACAGGCAGCATGGCCTTTTTAAAATTCAACCAACGACATGGAACCCCCCTATCTATACCCCCATAAATGATCAGAAACGTCATGTTTTATGGATATAACCCGTTCTACTCCCCACAGATAGTCACACTGACTTCACAAAGCCTGATGGGAGTAAAAAACAAATGCAGCAGAATACAGTGCTGAGATGGCGCCCTGAGACGCGGGCCCCAGGTCATCACGGCATACAGTTGGGACGTAAAGAAGTGTTGGTTATTACTTGTTTCTCCTGGCACAGTTTAACACCACTGAAAACATGGAAGGTCCCCTTCACAAAGGTAAGGCGCCGTCATAAACACTCAAATTTCACATGTTAAAAGGTTATGCAGGGGTGGATCCAGAGTTATTGCTCTAGGGGGGGGGGGGGGGGCAAACCCTGACCCCTTATAAAAATGCAAAAATAAAAACCTCATTTTCACTCAGATCTTCCAATTTAAACATCCCAAAAATTTCCCCCTTGGGTCTAGGGGGGGGGGGGGGGGGGCAATTGCTCCTTTTGCCCCCCCCCCCCCCCCCCCCCCCTGGATCCGCCACTGTTATGGGAGAGGAATATGAGTGTATTTGCCCTTTTAAATGATCAAAGAATGAGGAGCAATGTACTTTCCTGGATCACTAGTATTACAAGGTGTATTTTACCAGCGTGTCCACTTGTTAACTTTCCTCTCATTTGGATATTTTCATTGAGACCTTCTGAATGTCATCTGTATATCAATATGGCTATTAAGAATGTATAATAGCCCTATAATAGATAAATCAATGCATCTTACGTCACCATCTCATCTAACCTTCTAGCCACAGGTAGCAGCTGGTCCAATCTACGAGGAGGAGTTGTCGGTTATACTGCAGGAGGCAGGGTGCGACACACCTGAACACTGCTTACTCCACTTCTCCTTGCAACCCGAAGCCTTGCCCCAGTCAGACAACCCTGCCCCGGACGCCGTGCTGCTACCCTCCTACCCCAACAGGGCCCAGGGCATGCAGAAGGCACAAGTCAAGGTCAGTTGATTATTGATGACTTTTTTACGACATCTCAAGGACACATCAGACTCTTCTTTTTTCCATGGAGTCAAGGTCAGATCAGTCTCACATTTCCTCAAGTCAACTGATTTAGGTTTTATTTATTCTCTTAGTGACCGTTATGCGTCAATAGAGCTATAGTCTGTATGATATGTTTTATGTATTTCATATTGATTATGGAAAAAAAATCATAATGCTAATGGTTATCTCTTTTTTGTTCCAGATTACAAACATTACCCCAAAAGGGTCCATGTTTGACGTATCGCTGTCCACAGATCACATCGCAGCCTACGTGTGGCTCGACTCTCATGGAGCGCGCGGTCGGTTCTCGGACAACGGATTCATCATGGTCAAACCAAACATGACGTTGACCTTTGACCCCTGGGATGATGACATTACCGCTGAGAGTCTGAAACTGAACCTGACTGTAACGACCCTTAGCGATGTGTTCTTATGAAAGCTGAAACGATGAAAATTGGCATTTTGCCCCACTTAAAAGTTAAATCAGATTTTAAAAGGTAACGAATACATATAAACACACGTTTGGTATCATGTTAAAGCTCTATGAATTATTATTCTAGACCACCCTCTTAACTGAATAATTTTCTGGCGAAAATGGGCAAAATGGAGGTTTGATGAGTAAAAGGCAAAATATATTATACTTAGAAATCAACAGAAAATCAACTAAATGTCCTATTTCGTTCAATTTAAAAATTGTTTATGTTATTTGATCTCAGCTATCCATTCCGTGTTTCAAATAAGCTCTAGGTCCTTTTTGAAAAAAAACATAATGTGTGGTAAATTTCGTTCTACTTCGAATAGTTGTACTGAAATAATTAAAGTGTGAATGATCTTTCATATATGTACCGATGATGTAAACTGAAGGTTTATTGTATTATATTCGCATATCTCATCAATACTTACCCCTAATGTCATTGGACACGCATTTAGACTTAAATGGTGAATGGTTTATCAATTTATTCCAGGCCCCCACACATGGCTTAAAATATCTTTGATTTATTCCATCAGATTTAAAGCCATAAAAAAGTCTTAAATTTCACCTCGTTCTAGAAAGTGTTCTTAAAAATGTGATAAATTTAATCTGATCAGAAAATGAAAATATTTTCGTTGTCAGATACAAAATGCTAGTTTCAGACACATAACTAGATATCGAACCATATGTCTAGATATTTTTCTAATCAAGATGTAGAGAGAGTCTTAATTTTCTGTTTTTAGATCACGAAAAGGTCTTAATTTGATTCCCTAAAAAGCGTAGGAACCCCGTTATTTCCATTGTGGTTTCGGCATACACGCAGGAAGTCAAAGGTTAATTATCTACGCTAATAAAATGCTTCAGGCCATTAATGGTTCTAGGGCTATCATGATTCTGATGCACTTTCAGTTTTCCCAAATGTTTCTCAAAATCTTTTCGTTTGGCCAACCGATAAGTTCTTTGCAGAATGAGACTTGTTCCTTATTGAATTTCCAAATCATTATTTTTACTAAATGGCGGATTATGACCTTCGTCCTGCCCTTTTTTTTTTTTTTTTTTTTTTTTTTGTATGCACAAGTTAACTCACCATAGGTGCTTATGGGAGGCGGAACTCCTTTGTGAAAGTTAGAACATGGATTGTGTACGTATATATACTTATATGGAGAACTAACCCTCCTGACATGAAATTATTTTTCTGGTGGTAGATTTAATGACTATTTTTGTATATGTTTACAACCTTTCACATGCGTGAATTGAATAAATAATTGAGCTTACTGTTTTAGTCATGAATATCACCTCAACTATACATGATCTGTTACATGTAATAAATCAATTTCTTTAGTTTCATTTTTGGAGGAAAATTTGGACTGTTTTGTAGTCTTGGAAGCAGTATAGGGAGCTTGTTCGATTTGTTTGAAGTAAAAGTGGTCACACAACTGTACACTTTGGACATTACATGTTTCAACGCCTTTAATGAAGCTTCTCAGAACGCAACTCAGTTCTATGTTTTTAAACTAAAATGGCAAAATGACATGCAGTTTCAAACTTTGATAAGGTGAATCAACCTTTTCTTACCACAGATATTTGGTAGCATGCTCTGGTTACATCAAATGTTATAATTCCAAATAAATTTGCATAATTATATTGTAAGAAATGGTAATATGACAGAAGATAAGACATGTTTTTCAAATAAGATATTTTGATTCTAATATCGAATTTCAAACTTCAGATACGTGTTTTTGTTGTCAGCTATGTCAAATGTACATAATATTGTTGTGAGTTAGGGAAAACTGAAGGTATAAGATTTGAGAAATGGTTTTATGTTTTGTCTGAGATTTATATATACTACCTTCTAATGTATACCTTTATGTATGTTCCAGGTGGCCACCTGGATATGTTAATCTAATAAAAGACCTGCTACAACATAACCACGTTATCATTGACACATATTTATTGCCGTCAGACTTTTACAATGGATTATGTTGTCCCTCTGTTGAAGCACCTCTAGTATTTAAGCACATCTAACAATTGATCACATCTAAGACGTCCACAAATGTATATAGGCCTTTACATGTCTGATATCTGTGAGATTTGTAATAGGCGTTATCTGCCGCTAACATATGTGATATTAAAAGGGTATTAAAGTTATATTTGTGTATTGAATATGGGTAAAAAGGAAACGGCTTGGTGTCCAGGGGACCATGACCTCCCGCTTTTGTTAGACACCTAAACTAGACAAAGACAGGAAAATTCTAGGAGTGTGTGTATGAATGCGCGACATTTTTGCACTTAGCAGTTTCTTAAGACAACCATCTTAATCTTCCTAGTCTTAATCTTAAGACAACCATCACAACTTTAGTTTCATCATAAAATTATCCTTAAGGTATTTTGATTCTTCGTTTGTACTAAGCGAAGAGAGACATTTCCTAACCAAGATAAGACATGCTTTAAATCTAGTTAAAACTTTGCTCCTAAGTTGACCATCTTATCCCATCTTATGATATAATAACACTAAGATGGCCACATTGGAACCAACATAATCTTAGGATAAAAGAGTTAATCATAGGATCACATTGGAAGGCCCTGTACTCCAGAGATATGTGCAGCACTCAGCACTAAGGTTCTGGACAACTCTTGACGTAGATCCGGAGTCCTTTCCTTGCTCGACAACGTTTGAATCCATTGAAGAAGAGCAGGTCCAGGAACTCACATAGAGTGAGTACACTTGCACCGACGAGAAGGCCCAGGTAGCTGCCGAGGTCACCTGAACAAGGGAGGGGAAGAGGAAAGGAATTAAACATTAGTTTCATAAACTGAGGAACTGAACAAAACGTGAGTAAAACTTTTTTTTTTCAAATTTAACCTAGAGCAAGGTAACTGCACAGGCCAACTCAACAATAATTGACAGCGGTGGATTTAGGATGAATAAGTGACATGATAGGGAGAGGAAGATAATAAAACGTTGGTTTAACAAATTGCAATTTTATAGGTTTTGTTCGGGCTTGATCTGGGGGAAATGATTACCAATTTAATACAAGAACAAAATTTGGATATTACTATTTCTTAGTGGTCTGTTCTTATAACACTAGCCTAATCATGTTGCCTGTGTTCCGTTTTTGAGATAGAAAATGTATTATATTCTGTTTGTACTCTCAGATTGTCATGCTTGCCCAACAAGGTTTAATCATTGAGGATCGATGCGGGTAATTTGGCAATGATTCGCTGTTGTTATGAGCATTCGGTCATTTTCAAAGTATTCTTGGTTCCCATTGACATATTTTAGTCATTGAAAAACTTTTATTATCTTCAGCCTAATGATGTAAAACCTATGAAAAATTATTGGAATTTACAGAGTAGGGGTGTAGCAAAAGCAAAAATCAAATAAGCTAACAAAAGATTAATGTTGAAGCCTCTACCTACTCCAGAAGTCGAGGAGACCGTACCCCTCTCTCTGGGTCACCTCTGTCCTCCTCAGCTCACTGTAGTACAGGTCGACCTTCAGAAAATTGGACCTGGGGAAACAAAAATAGGAGCTTTTAGTATTGGCCTTCCTTTCTTTTTAGATTGCATGCACCATTCTTCATTTAGGTAACATATATACATTTTCCAGTCTTCCAGCAGTAATTATTCATTTTTATTTTTTGTTAGAGGGGGTTTTGTAACCGGAAGACTGAAGGTTAAAATTACCTCAGCAATTGTACAATAATAACATCTTGTACCGCAACATTCAGTTTCAGTGACATTAAATTCTTAATGATACTCAAAAACAGTCTGTAGCCCAGAAACACACATCAATTGAACATCTTACAACTCATCAATGTTTTTCTTAATGATCACTCACTAATCTGAAATGGTCACAGAGCACACAAGAGGAAAATGTAGTTCCATATGTTTAATGCAGTTATTATTACAAACACAGAGCAGGGCAATTATAATTCCAAATACATGCATGAGTAGTCACACAATAATTATCACAAAACTAGACCACGTTTCTTAAGCGTCTCCATGCAATACAGTTCCTGTAGCTTTATTATTACAACTGGATCCAGTTGTCTGAAGATGTTTGGCTTTAAGTCCATTTTTCATCCAATATTAAAGGCAACTTTGGGGCCGTCCATAAATGACGTCATGCAGCAGGGGGGGAGGGGGGGTTCGTGCTTCCATGACCAAACATGACAAGGGGGGGGGGGGAGGGGGGGTCATGTGATGCATGACATCGTGTTTGAAAAATTCTAATTTCGAAAATTTCAGAGGAAAATTGTAGGTAAAGTTTGGATTTTTAAATGTTTAAATTTCTTTTTAAGGGTCAGATTGCCTCCTAGACAAGAAAATCTGCTTTTTAAGGACTTTGGGTCCTTATTAATGTCCATCCCTGCTTATATTTTATCTGTGATTGGAGGGGGGGGGGGGTCCTCTTTGTATGATGTCATTTTTAGAGGGGGGGGGGGGTCAAGGGGCGCATGACAAAACATGACAAGGGGGGGAGGGGGGGGGTCAAAAATGGTCAAAAATAGCATGACGTCATTTATGGACGGCCCCTTTTCATTGATAAGCCCATGATTATTCCTTTCAATGTTGAATTTAGAATTCTACATGTATGTCCATATTTCTTCCAATGTAAGATACAAAGTTTACTGTGACAAGCATTTTCTTTGAATACCTCTATTCCCACCTTCTCCTTAATGGCAGAGAGCAGGGAGAGCAGGGATAAAAGACGGACTCCTTGTTTTGTCAACGGTTGGTTTATGCCCTAAAATTAATGTGTATAAAGGAACATAAATTATGTTCCTGTAGTGAGTATAAGGATAAGTTATTGCTGTGTATTGTATGAACTTCTCTACGACCTATACAAATTGGGAAGTTATAATGTTAATTGTAAACTGATGTCCTATAATTTTAGTTACTGATGGAAAATCAAATTCTGATACAAGAACTTGTAAACTCAGGAATCAGAAATAAAAAAAGATACAGGGTAAAACATGTTTCATTATGAAGTGCAAAGTAGAAAAGTTAAAAGTGGAAGTCAATATAGGGTTGAAAGGTATACTTCAGCTAACAAAGTGGAGAGGTTAAAGGTAGGAGGACATGTCAGGTCAGGAAAGGGTGAGCTAGAGTTCAGCCTTGTGTAGCTCCAAGTGGTGACTAATACAACATCCTGGTTCTTGGATATTACTCAACCACACTGACCATGCAAAGATAAAATGTCATTCATTTTTGCCTATTCTGAGACCCCGACCCACGGTCACGTACATTACATGAATCCAAGCAATTACAATGTTACTCACTCTCTCAACTCTGTTTTCATACAATTACTACTACCTTATATAGGAATAAGATAACATTGATATAGAATACTCTATAGTAATAGTTTACTTTACAAGTCATTTTCCAAGAAAAATACAGAGTCTTCAAATTGATAACTTCACAATTTAAGTTTCATAATACATGAATTATCAAAGTAAACAATGTCATACAAGTTTGAAATTTTCTATGTTCACCCACTTGGTTTATGGATTTGTTTATCCAAACCAATGCAGTTTTTTTACCCTTACTGCTTATTTCAGTTTCATTTCCCTTCAAGTTTGAATAATACATTTTTATAGTTTTACTTGTATCTTCTTTCACACCTACCTGAGTAATGAAATACACATACATTACATACTGTACTAAAACGGTGACAATAATGACAAACGTCTTTCCGTAATACATGGGCTTAATTCCAATAGTTTGTGGCATAGTCTTTCGAATGTTTATGTTTCGCACTGTCCGAACGTTCCTTCAGCCCTGTTCCAGTGAGGGGGTTCCACTATTGATCCACGCGGGTCAGCACTACACAGTCCAGGGAGGTCTATGGGAGGTGGCAGCACTGACCATGAGTTTAAATGGATGAAGCCAGTTGACGTATTCCTGTGAGCTAGTGGAATACCTACTCTAATTGACCTCAGGACAGATCCATCCGTATTGTCTACCACCTCTCCCAAGATGGATACAGGTGCTATAAGAACACAAAAGACAATTATCCATAGCAATTTGTAAGTAGATGGTGTCATTCAGTTTCTACTGTTTATGCTTAATCCGTAGTATGATTGTTACTATTGCAATATCTATAAGGGCCACAAGGAGAGTCACTATAATAAAGTGCACCAATGATAGACCCAGTGTCAAAGAGTTTTTGTTGTCCAAATTCCCCACAGGGTGTTTCTTGTCAGTCGCGGATTTAGGGGGGGGCGTGGGGGGCGTGCGCCCCCCCTTTTTTGACCAAAATTTAGATTTTTTCAATGTAAAATAATCCTGCCCGAAGGGCAGGAGGAAATTTTCAAAATAGCACGCCCCCCCTTTTGAAAATTCCTGGATCCGCCCCTGTCTTGTGTTGTAGACGCTGGCCAGCATCCAAATGCTTTAATGGCAATGTGCCATGCCTGTTGTATTAATGAACTTGCATATATACTCCATCCCTTATCTCCCTCAGCAGTCTGCAAAAATGTCCGCAATTGTATCCATCTGTAAAAGGGGCAGTATCATCCTGGATGGTGTCATTATTTCTTACATTGTATCTCCGGTACATTGGCACCAAATTTATGATGTGACCCATAATGTTGTTGGATAACATTCTGACAGTGCAAAACATGTTGCTGGCTATGGCATTGCTTAGCTTACATCAGCAAATGGAAGGTCGATACCTCTCATTTAAGGATGCTCCATTTTTGGACCATTTGGAATAGTTGTTGGTGATAGATTTTGAGTTGAATCTGGACAGGGCAGCTCCTGTTTGGGTGAGGTACAGTCATCGTGTCTCGGTGGTCCTGTTTGCATTGCCAATGTGACCTGCTGTGTGAACGTGGTCCTCGGCGCTGGAGGTAACACAGTGACCGGCAGCAGAAAGTTGGTCGGCCCATCACACTGAATATTCTTTGGCATATTCAGTATAAATGTGTAGCTGTCTGGGATCAGATCATCACAGCTGACCACAAAGGCTATTCCCCGTTCAAACGAAAGCTGTCTCCACTGCTCCATGGTGCTTCAGGGTTTTCACAGTGAATGTGCAGGCAGAGCCTTACACCGACATATATACGTTGCCGGACTATAGCAAAAACATTTCCCCGTTACGTCACCTGTTTACTATTGCTTTTGGGTGATTCACCAGACACAATCATCCACTTTTGTAATGCAAATATAAAAATGGCTTTTCATGGCTGGAGGGGAATGGAGAGGAGGGGCCATAAAACCCATGACCCAACCGGGACAGGGGGAGAGAGGCAATCGGCTTTACTAGGTCATAAAATTTTATGCTCAGCCGCCCACCCCGGAACATAAGTCAGTATATACTTCCTGAATCAGTATGTCCGAAATATTTAAATGAGCTACTGAACTGTTACTGATTGTACACTGACTGTATACCCTATCTCATTTAAATATTTCGGACATACTGATTGACCACTGCTCATCCACTGTATTCCCACTGATTTCTACTTAATTTACACTGAACTACTACTGCAAACACACACTGATTCTGCACTCAGTATACACTGATTTCCCACTGCTTTTTGATCCGGGACATGCTGCAACCCACTCACCATACTGGGGGGATATCTAGAAAGGCGTGGTGACTCGCCTAGCCTAGATTTAGACCAGGCCTATTTTTGTAAACAAACATAATACCTAAACACATTTATCAGTTGCTTCACATCCGGTCCCTGTTTTGTGGAAATAAGAAAATTTGAAATAAAGAACCTTTATCAAATTTATAAAGGACCTTTATCTTAATTACAGACTCTGTGTTTTTATTCATGGATAGATGAATGAACACACAAATCCCTATTTCTTATTAGAAGGACATCTATGTTAATAAAATATTACTCACTGTATGAATCTTGTATCTATCTGTTGTTCCTTCGTGAACTCTGATAATATTTTGGTGAGTGCATTCACAGATTCAACCAGAGTTGCCACATCATGCTTTATCTTCTTGGTCATCGAATACATCAGTTTTCTTGGAGGGTCAAACAAATCTTTGAATACATATCGTAGGATGCTTTCTGCAATGTTTTCCTGTGATTTAAGAAACAAAATCCATTATTAACAAGAGCAGATAACAACTAACGAATTATAAAAAGTATTCATGCACTTATTTCCCTCAACAGATTAATATAAAAACCTAAGATACATAAACATTACCTCTGTGTTTAGATTAGCTGGGAAAATAAACGTGTTGATAATCAGTTCTTAGTACAATTATTGTTGAATACTGGGTCTTATTTTCCAGAAGATTTCTCCTTTAAGCAAGTTGAGATATCGTTTGCCTACAATGTGTTGTCTCCTAATTGTACTCTTAATAGTAATTATAAAGGAAGATCATTAGTGCTTAAGATACCATCTAACAAAATTAATGACTTTTGGTGACCTTTACAGAGGTTTTGGGGCCCAAATGGGGGTTTTGCAGCCCATCATGAGTTTTACTTATGAAACAGTTTTCTTACCTTTCCAGAAGAATATGAATTATTCATAACTATGGAGGTTTTCATGAAACAGGCCACATGCTAATTCAGTAGTTGATCTTTTTTTTTTTCCAATCAACAGTACCCAAAAGAATATTATTCATGAAAAGACTTAAGCCTGTATTCCATTAGCCGATTTTTACTATTGAAAGTTTGGTTATTTCTCAATTTTCAATGGGAATATTAAGGAACTCATACAAATTATAATTTGAAGAAGAATTTAAAAACCTTTCTAATGATTAAAACATCTCTATAGTAAGCCATATTTCTCACTTGTGATTTCTGAAATCGGGAGTGAGAATAACATTATAAAATCATACAACCTTAACACTTACTTTCCTGAAATCCTTGAGACTCTGGCCAGCAGTCCATAGACTGTGCGACTCAAACCCAAAATTAGATCTAGAGTTCCCCAGATATATCCTAGGCCTACGCCACACATTTAGTCTCCTTGCTTGCTCTGTTAACCATTCTGGCTTTTTGTAATGGTTCTGAAGCTGTTCAATCAGATACAACAGAGAGGAGTGTGATTCTTGCAGCGTCCGCTCTAACCCATCAAGCCAGGTGATTACTGGAGTCGTCACATTTCTAACAAACATGTTTTGCAATAGTTCTGCCCTGTCAATTGTGTCCTTAATCTTCTTTAGATTAATCTGCTCTGAAATTTGCAGTTTTGTTAAAGTGGATTTATAGTAGGCCTCAGAGACATTCAGATAGAAAGCCTTTTCTCCAGAAATCATTACTTCTGCTTCTTCAAAGTTAAAGTCTATAATTTTCAACAGACTCGACTCTTCCTCTGTATTACACTGTTGTTCACGAACCATATGTGAGAATTCATCTATTTCATTAAGCATAGTAGGAAATTCATCTGAGCTTTCTTTTAAAACATTATACATCTTCCAGGTATTTAACAATACTTTGGTTGTGTCATTAAGCCACTGTGTAGAATTTGTCAAATAGGCAGCTGATTCAAGCTTCTCATTTATGTCTTTGAGCAGTACCTTTAATTCATCCAATGAATCTGTTTGACCCAGACGATCGGGGATAAGGTATGAATTATAAGACATTGTGCCATGGTTTCCCAAACCTGTAATATACTGAGCTAAGGACTGTCCTGCTGGGTTAGTTCTCACTATAAGTATATCATTTATTGCACTTATTGTACCCTTAACATTGTCAATCATGCCTTGTTCATCCTGTCCTACTGAGGTTCCCTCAGGTAACTGGAGAATTCTCTCAATCATATAACCAGCCTCAGCCACAAGTCTATCAAAAAGGCCCCACAGATACTTATCCCTGTAGCCATGCATTGCATTATAAAGTGGACGAATGTCTCTCAGTTTTGCTGTAGTGACCCTGAGGTCTTCACACATAAAGTTTGTGATCTTCAAGAGAGTTGTAAACATGACCATAGGTTGCCATCTCTTCACTGGTGCTGTGATAGATTCTGAGAGCCTATCAAACTCATTGATTACAGATGTAAATGCTTGGATGGTCCTTGTGAACAGCTTGATATCTGTTCGATGGTGTACCTCATGCGCACGCTGCACCTTACCTGACAAGTTTTTCTCTTTGTCTTTCAGAGCAACTCCTCTCATTCTTGCCATTGAAGACTGAACTTCAAACGAAACAACCTTACATGCTTTTTCACATAAGCATTCAGGACAGTTGTCACCTGGTAAGATGAAATGGTTAATTGTTGGTAAGCATTCAATGATATATTTGGAGTTTTAGAAAAATCTAGTTTTTCATTATCACCAAATGCGGACAATCACTTCAATCTGTCTCACTAAGAATTGCATCTGAAAATTGCTTAAAGAGTAACTAAATCAAGATGTTGTGGTAACAACATAAAGTATTGATAGTTTAGAGTAAACCAAAATGGTATTAACTTTTTTTTTAGATATTGCAATAATGAAAAAAATATCATTCATATTAAGCCTTGTTAACACATACTGAAAATTTCCTTATGATAGTTTCCCCAAAACGTTGACCAATCGACCTACAGGGGGGTCCAGGGGGGCAACACTAATTTACAGTCTAGCCTCAAATTACAACCGTTATGAAAGTTAAAAAAAGGCATAATGTGCATTACACATGAAGGGTGTCCCTTACAGACATCAAGTTATGAATAAGAATTGAGGCAATCTTTGACAAAATTTGACTCTTTGTCATAGAAGCATTCATTTGTGTTAATAATATATAAGATTAATTGTCTCTAGAAATATAAATTTTACAGTGATCGGTTGTCTGGCACTGGAGACGTTCATTCATGCTGCACAACTTGACTGGAAAGTTATCTAAAAACAGAAAAATAATGGTTACATTAATACATATTTTAAACTGTATGAATTTAGCTTGGGCACCAATAGCTTACATAGTTGGTTAATCACGTCGTCCCTTCTATGTTCTTCTTCCTTTTTATCAACTTGATAAAAGACTTTGTACAATCAAACCTCTACTTGTACATTAAGAATGTACGTTAGTGTCACAGCGACATACATATGAAAGAAAAGGGCTCTTTGTATGATCAACATGTTCATACACTGCTTCACATTATACGTACTATGAGATCTACTGGGTTTATGTATATCTAACCTGCTGTGTAGAACAGTGATCTGTTTCATAAGGAATTACAGAGAATTGTAAAATGAAATAAAAAAGATAAAGAAATTGGTGTTTCAAGTGCTTACAACAATTTCTTTGATGTTGAGTTCCCTTAAAGGGCTTTTGGGTTCTCCTTGCTTTCAAACCTTTTAAAGGTTTCTGTAGAGAATGCGACCAAGATTCAGGTCAAAATAGAGATCACTATAGCGACCAATATCTAAGATATATTCCAGGCAAGTTTTTGGTCGATTTCTGGTAATATAAAATGGGAACCCAATTTCTTGCGGTTTTTAAGAAGTATTTCTGACAGTTTTAAATGATTCCTAATTGTTTCAATGACCAGATTCAACCAGAATTTAAGTTGTATACATCCTTTTCGGGTGGCGCTGCCCTTGTGTTTTAGACTGGAAACACTAATTTGGGAACAAGCTCTAAAAGGAGGGCCATTGGATGCGAAAATTTTCAATGGTTGACACTTTCAAGTAGGCTGCTATTCAAATGGCCAAGTGTCTGCACTGAGACCAGGGAAAACTCTGGCAAGATGGCCATTATAGGCATACCTGTCTACCACCCCTGCCTTGTGCACAACTTTAATTACCCACTTGAACAGACAGCCACAGCGCTAACACACCAATCAACTTGTTTTAACTTTTCCCCTCCATTCAGACTTAAAGCTAGGTCAGTCTAAATAAAAACCTTAAAACATGTAAACTGTAACATTTAGCTTGGGAAAATGTTCCTACATGTCAAGAAAACAAGTTGTAACACAGTAATTTGTGGGTTTAAAATGTAATTTTTACCTCTTTAATAGTGTGTTGTGATGTTGCAGCTATTGTTTTTAAACTGGGGGTGCCGACCAAAGAAATTTCACGCATCTTATGCCCACAATTTTCATGAAATAACATAAAATTTTAGATTTGTGACACTTTTTTTTGTGGCTAAAAACACTCTAATTAAATTGCAATTTGTTTCTAAAAAATATGATGAACTGTTTTACATAAATATTTATCATTTAAACATGTTTTTATATTGACATTTTCCTTCATGAATCCGTCATGCATCTTTTTTACACTTTCATGCATCATTTTCTAGATGTGTGAGTGTTTTCTGGACGAGTTTGGACCAAAAAAAAGGATTCGTGAAATTTCTTTGGTCAGCCCTCCTGAGCCAGCTGTATGAAGCAGGGGCACTGCACAGGTCCATGGGAAAGGTGTACTGCTCAAGGGGTTTTGGCCTCACATCTCAATACCTAAGAAGATTCTTATCATACAGATTGCATGTTTACTCACCAGTCATATAGGCATCTCTGCACTGACATGTTGAGTTCAATGCATGGAGTTTACATTTCATTTTGCAGAGATCAAGGGAGTAATACTCCTTTGGAAAGTAGCGCACTAGTTCTGTTTCATGTTTACAAGAGCTGTGCTTGCCATTAAGGCTTGAAACCTGAAATTTAAACAATATCACTTTGTTGATGCAAATTACACTCGTTGATTTATGTCTATGTAAAATAATTATCAGTTGAATTCTCATAAATGAGTATTTTTCTCTATTTCTCTTTGATTTTTGTTACCATACAACAACCCAGCCAGAAATGAGATGTTATTGACCTACATAAACACCTACATTAAACACATAACCAATCAGTATGGAGGTCCCTAATGGATTTATCAATCCTTGGTGTGTCACGGAAATCTACCTTCATGCAACCCTTTGGGTCCTGCCCTCAGGCTGATATCCCTGCCACACCTTGGGTTTATAACCCATCTCATTCCCCTCCCTGGTTGGTTATATACCACGAGTAGCTGATATTATTGTCAGCACCTGCAGGTTACTTTGGACTAATTTTTTAAACAAAAACACAAGGAATACTACAGAAAATATACCTATATTTGCTATACATTTATCTATAATGAATACATTTTCAAACCAACTTATGAAATGTTAAACCTAATACAGATACAAATTTTAAAAAATTTTGATGCCAATTTTCCATCATGTCAAACTAAGAAATATACAAGAATTAATGAAAATGTGTATGCTTAAGCCTTGTTTACACTTTTCCCAATATGGATCTTGATGTAGGCTAATCCGCAGGTAAAATGTATGAAATAAGCTGTTTATGATAGGGAGAATTACATTTTCTGTACTGATGCAGGTGTCAGTCCATCAGTTAATTTAGCCATCTTGCAAAGAACGCAACCTCAGGGCTAACAGTGTATCTCTCTACAAAAGGCGAGTATAGGCTACATCATAGGTCTGTTTTAGAGTAGTGCCCAGGGGCTGTGAGTGGCAGAGTGTAACATGTAAGAAGACAGCTAACACCTCAGATAAGGTAGCAAGGCCACAGACTCTGGTTACTGTTGTGCGAGTCATGGGCTAGCAGACAGGAAGGCTAGGAACATTGGTTGTACTGGGCTGAGTCGACAATAGCCTCTTGAACTGGTGATTGTCAATGGGAGCACAGTGACATAATATATCACATGTTTGGATTAATAAATACTATCCTTTCACATGATTGTTTGTCACCTCTTAATGACAAGCGCACATTTCGAGATGACCTGCAGCTGAGACAGGAAAGAAGACAGCATTTGGAAGAGCTAGAATACTGGAATACTTAATGAAACATAATGATTAAAGGCACCGCTACAAGTAACAGTAAAATAATTTACCCATAGTTGATTACCTTGTTGTATCTGATGTCAAACTGCGAGTACTGTCCTACTGGTGCGGCCAATCCCGACTCCTGTATCAGTGGCACCTGATTCTGACTGTGGAGGTGAAGCTAGAATATTGAATAACAAAACCAATTTCAGGGGTGGATCCAGGGGGGGGGGGGGTTGCGCACATAAAAAATAAATGTGCAATGATTTAGTACTTATCCTATAATTATGTTTACTGCCCTTTCCAAGATCCTGTATTAATCCCTGAATTTTCTTCTACTACCCTGAACCTACTTGAACCAACCTTGAACTTTTTCAAGAAAACAGCCATTGAGTACTTTTAGTCCAATATCTTGCTGCTTATCTTTAGATCATCTGGGGATGTTTACACTACAAGCCAACCATGGTCAGTGCCTTGGGTCCTGGGGCTCTGAATCCCAAGTTATACTAATATTTATATATAGGCCTTACACGCAGATAGTAAAGGAGGGTATTAAATAACTGGCTGCTGAAATGAGCAGTTCTGAGCCCCACACTCAGTATCACATTTCAAGAACAATCAAATAGGCAGCCTTCAGGTAATACAATAAGGAATGAATCGGTATGACATAGGACTGTTTTGGTACTATTGACTACAAAGCAGTCGTAAACACTTGTTATTGGAAGTTTGTATTTGAAATGTTGTGTGAACAGTCAATTTTTTTGGTCAACTTCACTATTCATTCTGTGTTTAAGTTGTGATCTGAAAGTCTGATGTGCAACATGGGGGCTGCAGTCAATAAAATAGCTTTGATTAAACTAAGTCAACATTGTCGGAGTTTTATACCACAAATACATCAAATGCAATGGCAAGATCAAGTTTATACATGAAAAATATAATTATTCTAAACTACACAACAACTACTCTTATGTCAATGAGAAAACTTTCATTTTTGAATACAAAAATAGAGGTAATAAATTTGTACAAAAATATATTGGAATGTACATTTGACACAAAATTTGACAACAATTTTACAGGCAGAGCATAATTTCCCATTTTCCCCCATTTTCATTTAAAGTATTTGCAGTACTAGTGTGAATAAACTATCATGTCTGATGGAGCAGGTTTTGTAGATACTGAATAATAATTTATGTTGCAAAATTGCACAAGATATCATTCATCTAAATTTAGTTGTAGTTCTGAATCCTGTGCAGAAATCATATCCCATTTCCATTTTTTAATGACTGGTATCGCTATTGCAAAGCTTATAATTATACACTTAAATGAACACATCTACAAAATTTTTCACATGATCTACTCATGATTTGATCAATGTTTATCATTGCTCCATAATAGAATAAATCAATCATGGAAGATAGCTTATTATAAACATATCATTTTGCAGTTATAGTTTCGCCATGATGCATGATGAATCTTTATCAAATTACTCAACTTATTCCTGCTATAGATAATTGATTTACAGTATTCCATGTACCTGAAGGTTTATCCATATGAGAAATTGAAGAACATATACATATATCTATAGATATCCATCTATAATAATTAGATTTTCAAACTTTGAAAACATTATACTGATCATATCTATATATTATCATCATATAAAAAAAAAGTAATAAATAGAGAAAGCTACCTTTCAGTCATATTAAACTACAAATAATCCGTTAATTTATAAAAAAAAATATCTATGAATGCGCCACTTTACCCTGTATGCATTTCTGTGTAAGCTAACCTGCAAGTGGAGGAAATTACCTATCCATAGAATTCATAATTTGAATGAAAGTATAGGGTGTACGTCCTTTACCTTAACTCCAACTACCGGAGCCTGCTCCCCAAGATGGTCGTAAGTCTCAAGGTTTAAGATTAGCCGCAACCCCATTGCAATATCTGCAAGAGGAATCTGTTGATTATTTGAACAAACATCATCAACATTTATATTTTTGCATTATATACCTTTTTTGTTAGTCTGGCTCCCCATAAGCAGATGGGTCTGAACTAAAGAGATCCTGTTGAAGTTCCAAATTGAAAGATGGTGGTCAGAATATTGGACATTTCATGAATAATCACTTTGCATATACCTAAAATATAGACCTGTATGTTCAGTTCAGGGGCTAAAAGGTGGTTTTCTACCTGAATTTCTTGACATCAAGGGAGAGGTTTTATTAGCGTTGAATGTATAGCACAGTCCGTAGTCAGTTATCTCCTCTGTGATAGACCCAGGTGGACAGGGCTTCTTTTTCCATCTGCACCTGAATAAAGATAGCAAAGGGCAGTTAGGGGTCTGAATTTTGGGCTTTTCTTGGTCTCTCTACTCTACTCTAAGTTGATCCCAGTGCCAGGGAACTCAGGCTGTTGTTCGCAGTCAGAGGGTGGTAGCATGGTGCCGAACGGTTCATGCTTTCATTTCCTGGGTTTGTGCCTACTGCCTGCGGTTTCGGGCTTTCGTGCCTTTTATGTGCCGTCTTGCCTATTCTTCTATCAAGTCTGGAACTCGAACTTGGGCTCTTATTCATCCGAGAACTCCCATTTGTCAAGATCCTATGCTTAGGCTAAGTAGAGAGGCTGTCCATCCCAAGAAGAAGGAGTGTGAACACAGTGAGTACCATAAAGGAACTGTTTATTTTGTGCACCAACGCACCTTTATATAGCTACAAGCATCTTTCTATTGGTCAACTACAATCACATGACCCACAAGATGTCACTTCCGGTAATACATTGTTTCGTGATATTGTACCTTAGTTACATTATTTGCTTATTAGCCGGAAAATCATTACATTCTTCAATCATTTCACAATATAAGTCGATTCTACACGATAATTACGACCAATTTCTAGTTTCGTACTTTTGCACTGTAATGATGAAATGAGCAACTCACCACATGTGTCTAGGTGTTAACTACCCATAGCCCCTAACAAAGATGAAATGATGGTCCAATTACATTAATAAGCTCTATATGCATGTTAAACTCACTTCAAGGTGCTACCACTCACACTAAGATCTGTGATACTGTCGGCATTAAGATTTGCCAATATTGGACTATGTTGGGTGTATAGTTGATAGCAGTACTAGCGACGTAGTTAGGAAACTGCAACCACTACAGCATAGAGCAATACGGATAATAACAAATAAAAAATGTTATGTCAGTACGGATGAATTCAATAGCCTACAGGTACAATATAACTTGAAAAGTTTGTTGTGTCGAAGAAAATTACAAATGTTGCAATTGGGCTATAGATATAGCAGATTACATGATTATATTGATGTAGCTCGTGGAACTATAACATTGCGTACTGATGCCAAAATTAAATTAAAAAGACCCTTCACTGCAAAAAGCTATATTATGAATAGTCCGTACTATAGGATGTGTACGATATGGGACAAATTAACACAGGATTTGCAAAACACAGTGGATATTAATACTTTCAAACAAAGAGTCAAGAAGTTGGACATGAATACTTTTGCGTGGAAAACTTGAGAAGATGATAATTAATCCAAGAATGATCATTCATTCTAGGATACAAAATGAAAGAAAATTTATAGCACATCACCTATTCATCATATATCTCATCAAACTTGTACTAACACATTTATTGTAACTAACCAATTCAACTGTCTGAAAAGCGTTTTGTAAAGCGAGACGGTTTACTGGTTTATGTTTTACTACCTAAACTTTCTGATGCTATGATCATATATTTGACTTGTTGCTTGTCCCTACTACTACAGTGGGATGTTACATAATAGTCAATGACGGCTTTGGAAAATATATCTGTTTCATAACCATAAGATGGGGGTTTGCCTCATCTTAATTATGATGCTTTGGTTTTCCTTACATGTTTATAGAGTCATTTATGACAGAATTTTTATGTAACACAGTTTTTGAGGATTCTCCAAACTGTTGTATCTATGACAAATATTATGAAACAGGCTGCATCTTCAGTGGGATAATTCTTAATAATTTATCATGGTTTAGATGTTTTTGTTTGTTTTATAATCTTAAGATGAGGTTTTATCTCACCTCAGCTATGGTAGCTATGGTCTAGGGGTGATATGGTAATGAGGTATTAAGGTTTCTTACTTAGTGTCTTTAAACTAGCACCAGTATTTGTAATACCATGTATGTTCGCACAGTGAAGTGCCATACCCACTTGCCGATGGGCTGGCAGCTGACGGCTGACTGCTGTCGGCATCAATCTATCAAACATACTTAATATGGATCTGGCATCACCATTGGTAAGGCCGTCGGCAGACTCTAACTGGACAAGGCATGCTCACACACTATCATTGCGGCCATCAGTGTGGCTGTCAGTATGGCCATTGGCACAGCTGTCAGCACGGCCATTGCTGGTTAGCGCCGACGGCCGCCCCAACTGAGGTGCCGATTCAGCCAAAATTGGCTAGTGGGTATGGGGCTTAGAACTGAAAAATGGATTATGATAATAATATCAAAGATAAAATGTCTTTTATTTCCTTACACATGTAAAAAGTCCTGTTGTTGGTGACCAGCAAGTCGTATGAAGGAGCGAACATCTGTAACATCTGTAGAAGAACAAAACCATAATTATTAACATTTAAATGAAAAATGTATCTATCCATATAATATTATGACTATTAACCATTGCTGGGATATCTTTTTTCTTGCAATGACGTCCTTGTTATGACAGGTGTCATTGTATCATTTGCAGCTTTTCTACTGCTTTAATTTGAATTATTCAAGTGGCAAAAATAAGAATTAAAATGAAAGCCCATTTTCTCCAAATTTTCCATATTTTCAGGAATAGAATGTGATTTTCCATGGTGAACTAATGTTTTCTTCCATCTAAAATATTCATTTAGGCTGTACCCACACATTTACACCATTTCAAGAAAAAATTACAGTCATTTTTGAATGCAAAACATTGTACTTCTTGCCATTGGCTCCAATAGTAAGCAGTAAATAGTGCTCCTATCTTTAAAATTGTTATGGTGACATATGACTTTTAAGGACCCTTTATGTTCTTTCTGCATTCTTCTAAACACTAGGGTATGACTCACTGAGCAGTGATGTTCTTGTAAAGAGACAACAGTTTGTTTCATTACTGTTAACAAATTCTTATACAACGAGCCAAATGTGAAAGGCCAATTATCCTTACAACAGATAGCTGATTTATAGTATCTAACAGGTTGGAGCTACGACGGGAAAAATGGGACGTCCCGTTTTTTCAGGACGTGACCCATTAAATCATTTCCAAACATTCCATTATATTTCTTTTAATTTCAAAATATAACCCTACATCACAAGCAACTACTTGGTTAAATTAGAATTGAATCCCATCATTATAATAACTGTTTTAATGGTTTTTAAAAGTCTGCCTGAAAAAACAGGACGTCCTGAAATAACAGCTCACAAAACCGTCCTGTTATTTCAGGACGGGCTGTTTTCTTGGTATGAATTTTGTAACTTTTAAAAATTAAAAATCAATATAAAAAAAATGCAACGATAGAATGTGAAAATGCAACGATCATTTTAATGCAAAAGATGTGTACTATAATTAAAAATAGTTTTTGAATTTAGCAAACTCCTAATTTTCTGAGCATTTTTATTTATGTAGAATTATTAATTGTGAAATTTTAATTTATGAAATTTTCAAAATGGAAAGTGTTACCAAATTCATGTTAAATGCAGAATTTCATAATTTTTGCTGTTTGCACATGTAGAAGTATTATATTATGTTTACCTTATGTAATATTCATGTATAATTTCATCTAAGATAATTAGATATTACAATTTTTCATAGTTACCTGTTTTTACAGGACGTCCCGTTTTTACAGGACGTCCCGTTTTTCAGTAGTATCCCCAACCTGTCTAAGCACCGGTTTAATTCTGGCTATTTTTTATAGACAAAAACACAGTTAAAACTATTTGCCATATTTGTATTTGTAATGTATATATTTTCAAATCAACCTAAAGATATGAAGTGTTTCTGAATACAAATTGAAAAAATACCTATTTCTAATGTTAACATTATGTTAAACCACAGAGAATGCTGTGATTAATGAAAATGTAAGGCATGTGACCTATCTACATATTCCTCAGTATGAATCTTGATCCAGGCTTATCTGCAGGTACAATGTAGTAGATAAGCTACCCCGTGGTACATAACGTTGTATTCTATATCAGAATTCAAAGCTCTTTATCTTCACTATTTTCCAGCCTTATCAAAAGTGGGTGAATAATCACAGCTTCATTGCCCTGGAAAGGCAATAATGGCTATGTTTGCTGCTTATGCCAAATTTTGTGTTGTTGCTAAAACCTTTGCAAACCCCCATGTTTCAGGTGTAGACTGGGCAACAACAATTGCTTCCATGCCCCCTTGGTCTGTACAATGTACATATTTGTCAATAAAAGATTATTGAATATTTGAAACCTGCTGTTGAATTCCACTTCTGTCGAAGCGGAAGTCTATCTTGCATTCCATTTCCCATCTTTGTGTTAGACTCATTCAGTGTATTTTGATCACTTGGTTTCTCTTCACTTGGTTGACTAAGGGTTGGAAAGCTTGGATAGTATTTGAGGTCATCTCTGTTTGCTGTATAGAAAAAAATCATAATATCACATTTAGTTCTGGTTTTGTTGAAATAGTTTCTTTCAATGCGGCCAGCTGTGTGCTGATTATAACTATAGAGGTTCCCCAGCCTTATCCTCTTATTTCTATAAAGTATAGATATTCATTATAGAATAGTTTGTATAGACCTTGTGCAGACAGGGTCATCAGACTTTTTGGTGATCACCATGTGCTCTTCATGAGCACATGGCTTTTAAATAAATTTAAAAAGTATTAATGTTGTTCATTATTATATCATAAGTTTATTTTTGATACATTTAACATAAATAATTGTTATAGATGTCTGTAAAATGTTAACATGAGGGATTCTAAACTGATCACCAATATGGCCAGCAGTCCCTTTCTGCCTAATGTGACGTCATATGCACAACGCCCATATGTGGAAGCAGTTTCACGAAACATTTTGCAGAGGGGTGCAGCAGGAGGTGGCCAGAAAACCTCCATAGACTTATGCAGGAAAAAAAAAAGGTGTTGGTCTGGGGTGGGTCCCACAAACTTTCTGTTTTAGCAAATCGATAAATGGAGACCAATCATTGCAAAAGGAATAACAGAGACCTTAGCATTGTAAAATACGTTAATAATTTTCTACTTTCTATGTGAAATTTAGTGGATTTTTCTTTAAATCATGGTGCTAAATCTAGATAACATAGAGAAAATAATGCCTAACGAAATGATTATTTAACGGATTTAAGGGCATCGGAATATGCAACACTATGTCAATTCTCTAGTTATATTGATATAAAGGACATGGAATAACACATAACTTTAGTGGAATATTATGCAACTCCCCCTGGCCTACAAATAACTGGTAATTCTGGAACAAATTGTCAGTATTGACTTTTGACAGTCATATACAGTCCTATGTAAACTTAATTGTTGTGTAATAATTTGAGCCTTTTTTTTCCTCAATATGCAAAATTATTATGGGAATTTCCCCTTGGACTTAATAGCCATAGCCTAGATATAAAGGGAATCACTAGAGGCTATAGTAAGGGCTCAATATGGCTTTTTAGATACTAAAGACAAGTGGCTATAATGTGGCTTTGGTCATATTTCCTTACAACTAAAGCATTTGTAAAAGTCATTATAAGACCTATTTTTCGATGCATGACTAAATATAATTGACCAACACTTGACTAATAAAATCAAAACATAATTATTCACTTTTTTTTTTTTTTGAGTGTTGGCATCAGTTTAGATTATTGAATAACATTTTGAAAATAGGAAAACTGGGACCTATATCAATCTATCCATAAACGTACCTTGTGGAATACACATTCCTCCTTCAATTTGTATAGCATAAAGGACAAATACGCCTACCCTTGATGCCACATAGATACTGAAGCGCTCACACTTCGGCAGGAGGTTGGTTTGCAGATACTGCATCCTGTGAGAACTGTTTAGAGTTGCAAAACCTTGTTTCAAAACCAAATTATTTTTTTCATTCAATGTGATTGACAAAAACCCATCATCCCGAGGACAGGAGGTATAGGAAAATGTGATGAGTAAACAAGAGGTCTCATTGATGTCGACTGGTGGCGACTGAAGACTGCATCTGAATTGATACTCTGTCTTCTCATGGCACATGAGTGCAGATCCTAAAATGTATAAAAGACTAATGTTATGGGTCATTAAACAAAGATATCCAAATAATTATAGCCTTTGCAAATTATTTTCTGATGAAAATGTTTCAGTGTCAGAAAATACTTTATTTCAGAAGCATAGGTAGTTTTGTTTTAAACATACACATTTGGAATTCAAATTATATTCAAATGTTAAAACATGTATTAGTTACCAAGCCCAAGGGTTAAGTTTTCAGTGGAACCCATGATCTCTTCCTTGTTCGACATCTAAAAATTAACATACAACAATATAAACATGCAGCAACATACAGAGATTTGTACTCTATGGTCATCACAAATGAATAAAATGATTTGAAATGTATACTTTTTCAAACCATATACTTAGACATTTCTCTTTATTGCACAGACTAATTTTCTTGACAACAATACAAACTGACCAAATACTTTAATGGCTTGGTCCTCATCAGTCAGGATGAAGACCCCAAGGCTACTTCACATGAACGTCCTATATCATGCACTCATTACTTTTACTATTATTTTAGTGATTGCTTTTTTGCCACTCTCAGCTCTGCCCTCTACTTCTTAATTTAAGGTGGTATTAGACTATGCCACATGGGTTGCTATATATCAAAGTTCCAGAGAAATCACACATATTAGAAGCAATATTCTATGTTACACGTCTGTAAAATAATCAACATTTCAACATATTGCTCTGATATCGCAGCTTAATGTCAAGTACTGTAATGGGCTTATAGTCAAAAGCTCTCGAGTGCAGGCCTCTTGCGATATATTAACAATTATAAAATGACAACCCAGCCTACCTGCAGATTTCCGTTCAAGTTTTAGTTTCAAACTCCCCATCAACACAAAGTGAAGTGGAGTGCAACTTTTGCTAAATGTCTTATCTAACAATTTAAAACACAAATCTAAGTAAAGTTTTTGTGTAAAAGTTTTTCCGTTTGTAGGGTAACAATGATGAAAAATACCTTTGTTATCATACAACTTATAAAGGAAAAAATTTTTCCTTTATAAGTTGTATGATAACAAAGGTATTTTTCATCATTGTTACCCTACAAACGGAAAAACTTTTACACAAAAACTTTACTTTTGATAACAAAGGTATTTTTCATCATTGTTACCCTACAAACGGAAAAACTTTTACACAAATATTGTATCCCATTAGAGTTTTATTCATAAGATCACATATGACCAAAGACCTATTATTACAAAATAACAATAGGAATCAGTCACACAAGTCCCACAAAAGAAAGGAGGACCACTAGTATCCCAACAAAACACCAGGGGTCACCCCTGTGAGTGATACAACCCAAAAGTTTACACTTTTGAGTTCCCTAATTCAACTGATGAGCTCTAACACAGCGAAACCACAATGAAAAACAAGCCTTAAAATATAATACAAACACAGGGATAAATTAGTTACATTAGTTTTAACCTTTTTAGTTTAGTTTTAAATATTGACTCCACTTTGAGAGTAAGGGAAACCCTGTAGGAGGGTCAAAGAGGAACCTTGACCCCCACACACCCACAGATCTGACCAATGACTGGCCAGCTGACAAGACACAGAGGCCAGTATACAAGTCTGACCAATGAGAAGGCTTCTTATGACACTACTTGGGACACTTCCCCCCAAAAGGAGGGAAAATCAAACTGACTTTGTTCATTGTGGTCTTGAGACAGGGAACCAACAGCCACGTCCAGCCTACAAATCTAAGTAAAGGATACAAATGTATAATGATAGTGAGAAGTGGCTTAGCCCTTGTCAGGACCATAAGTGAAGCAAGGTGAGTTCAATTTCCCCAGACTTTTTCTGCTGTTGTTGTGTTGTCCCTGACATCAGTTGGTTCCTGTGATTTCATTGGCTCTCTCTCAGAGCCTTGACCCATTTGTGTCAATTCCTGGACCTTATTGGTTAAGCCTGGTCAGGTGACTGATGGATATGGGTCAATATCCGCTATGTGAGGTTTCAACTAAATTAAGTAAAAATTCTAATAAATAAAGATCACAGTAATAAAGATACAAATGTATCTCAATCACCTCAGTTCTCCCCCAACACGAATAACTTAGTTCCTGTATTTTACCTGCAGATAAGACTAGATCAAGGTGGAAGCTGGAAAATATGTTGTCCAGTCTGAAGGCTTAACACAAAAGTTATGGCATACTTTGTTGTTTAGCATAATGCAAACTAGCACTGACTAGTTTCTTTTTCATGAATGTATATACTGAATATTTGGCAAGTTGGTTTAAGGCTTCAATCTTTAAAGAAAGAAATATGGTGTTTTTCTAGATAGTTTCCTGTGTTTTGTCAACAAATCTGCAGGTGTCTAAAACACTGTAAATCAGCTATCCATGGTATGGAAAATTAGTTACAGGTTGTGCTGTGGTAGATGCAAATTGCTCCTGGCAGCAACCACCACGGCCAGACAAACATGACATGTCCTGTGTGGTAGTACGGTGTGTGCTGGCAACTGTGGAGGTATTTGTTGTACTTGATGCTGTTGGTGCAGTCTGGGTTGAGGTACTGGTTTTACTGGATGCTGTTGGTGCAGTCTTGGTTGAGTGGGGCCGTGGCGGTAAGGGTGAACAGGGCCGACCTAGCTTCTGACAGGTCTCAGCACTGTATGAGGCAACCTGTCTTTGCACTGTTGGGGAAGAAGTTTAGACTTTTTTCATTAAAGTGGCGCAACCTTGGTGAATCAAATTTAAAACTCTCTTTTTGTATTTTCTCATAGTTAACCTATGTGGTGTACAGTGACCTAGTTACCAAAGGCACCAAATGGTAAACAGTCTGTCAGAGTGGTACACTGTGCAGGTTCGTGGGAAAGGTGTATACCAAATAGTTTTAGATACTGTGGGCATTTCTGGGTTTTTATGAAGAAACTCAAGTTTTCTAAAACTTGATTGATTTACTAGATGGCAAATACCTGCACTGAATTCTTTATTATTTTCTTGAAAACTGTGCATGCTGATATTTTAAATGTTACCTAATTCTAGTTTTGTGGTCCTGAAAATAGATCTAGAAGTAGCTGCTTTGTATCCACAGCTATTTCCAAATGTGAAATCACAGGTCACATTTATACTGTCATCTGTTAAAGAAAAATGAAGTGAATTCAAGACCCATTGACATACCCTGATAGTACCAACATAGACCTAACAGTATCATAGAGAAATCTCAGATTATTATTGAGAGAAGGATTTATGAGACTAGGCGAATGCACACTGGGGGTGTGCCCCCTTTACCCCACCCCCTCTTTTGGCGTTTGACAGATATTTACAAGATTTCTGTAGTTACATTTTGCCCTTTAGCAATTTGCATGGGAAGTCTTATGAAGGGAGTGTTACATTAACATAATGACCATAAATTTGCCAGGCTGAAAACAGTACATAATGATTATATTGGTTTTAGGAATTGATTGTGTCTTCTTTCATATTCTTTGAACACCCACCCCTGTCATGTCTAATCCATTCCAATTGTCCTATGCTGAATTGAAGAAATGGTCAGTTATTAAGCCCAATTGACACTATGTTTTATCTACCCTGTGTTAAGTACATTCTTGAAGAAATTGACAAAAATACATGTAATATCTAATTCAATTTTTCAACATAATTTAAGCCACAGTAGTTTGAACATGGCACATGTGCTTGCATTGGCACTTGTGTTGATTCAATACAAATGTCAGTGCAAGCAATTTACCATGGATTTACTAAGGATGCTTGCATTGGCAGATACCAACACGTTGGTACTTGAAATACAAACTCCTTGTGTTGGCAATAAAAATCAAATACTTGCTAACGCAAGGTGAAATATGGTCTTAACCCAAGGGTGACAAGTTGAAAAATACCTTTTGGGCATTCTCCGTCAACTATTGATATCTCATCCAAGGCTGCAAAGAAGGGCACTAGGTGACGAGGTTGTACGGATGCAGACAGGATGAGGGAGAGACTGCCTTCTGGGACGTTAACTTGAAACACCGACCACTCCGGTTCCTCAGGGTTGAACCAGGCACCTCTCACAATGCCCACCTTAGTCCTTGCCCTGTCACTGGTCTTCTGGTAATACACCCTGAAATAGTTAGACTTCTATACACCTTTTTCTTTGTTGTAGCACCCTAATCACTAGTCATGAACCCCAGTGCGAATCACATTTAAACCATGTACACCAAGTTCTAGTGATACAAAACCAGTCATAAGGACAGACATCTAGGGGTAGTTATACTGACCCAATTCTAGACTTCAGACCCAGCGATAGCTTTACAGACCCAGTTTTCATTAGACTGTACCAGTATCTGTGATACAGACTAAGTGCTAGAACCAGTGTTACACCCAGTGCTATTCAAACGACCCCTGTATTGGCCTTTCAAGCTACAGTGCAAATCATACAGATCTAGTGTTAATAGCAATAGCAAATGTCATATAGACTAAGTACTAGTCATAAAGACCCAGTGCTAGGCATACACACCCAGTGCTAGTCTTACAAACTCAGTAATAGTTGTACAAAGCCACAGTGCACATCATACAGATCTAGCCTTATAGCAAATGTAATACAGACCAAGTGCTATGCCCAGTGCTAGCCATATGCCCCCACTGCTAGTTATACACTCTCAGTACTAGTCATACATGTGTGATAGACCCATATGCTAACAAAAAAGTTTGCTAACTTTGAAGGCCCTACATAGAAACTTCTATTCTACAAAATTGCCATAATAATATCTCCAGGCAAACAACACAAACAAATGTATAATATAGATTAAGTATTATAAACCAATGGCTTGTCCATTTACCAAATTGCTAAAAGGTTTGATTTAGAATAATGACATCCTATTTGTAGCCGATATAATAAAAAATTAAGAAGTGCCATTTGCTACAAACTCTTATGAAATTGCTATCTGAATTCTTACCTGATATCTATTGTGCTGAAGATCTTCAATGAAATGCAGCTTCTTGTCCTTAAGAAGATGGTAGGTGAAATTAAGTCAAGAGAACGTCCACCATATGTTGGAATTTTGTTCATTCTTTCAAAATAAAGTAGAGCCATGTAATCTGCAAATAAAGATGGCCATAGATGAGCATTCATTGAGGAGGGTGAAGGATCACCTGACTTGGCAGCTGGCTCACACAACCACAAAATCCTGCCTCAGTGCTTGTCTTTATTTTCTTTTAAAGACCATGGTTTCATAGACAAATATAGGCTGTATACCATACACATAAAGTGTGCTTGTGATTTTTCTGCTAATAAATGCAAAATTAAATTGTGGGCAGGTATCTGCTATAGAATTAAGCAACATAAAACAAACATGAACATGTTAAAACTTTGCTCTCAATTATGTGCCATGCAGTAGATGATATCAATGAAAGTAATGAACAGTATTCATGCACTTTCTTTGAATGGTTTGCAGCTGTTTTATTATGAAAGTGCACCAGGAGTGTCACCATGTATATGCTTCATTGCCTCAGTATCATCAATGTGTAATTTTGGTACAAAAAATGTTTAGAAGGTCTATCACCCTAAGGCCTTATACCCAAAGGGCCAACTCTTTGCACAAATTGGCTAATTACTAGAATTGGCTGATTTCTACATCGATTCAGATTACCATTCAGTATGCAATATTGTATTGTACATGTTTGATATGAATTATTGCTAAAATTGGCTGATAGTGTAGGTAGAATTGGCTAATTTTTGCACTGATCAGTCAGTCGACTTGGTCAAAATCGCCTAGTGGGTAAAGCCTTTAACTGTGTTATAGTCAGATAATAAGGAAATTTACTTGTAACAGGTGGGATTGAAGTGGAGAATTCTGCATGGAAAGCCCTTTGGTGTATGGCCGATCCATTGATCATCAAAACAATAATAACCTCAGAAGTAGTAGATTCATAATTTCCCTCAACTTCTGAACTTCCGTTCAGAATGTGCTTCCTGGAAACAATACTATTCTCCATGATCTGCAAAAGATGTTTATAGAGCATAAACCAATTTAGAAGCCCTTGTTTATATCACAGAGGTTATGAGAGATTGAAGCTATTACTGACATTTCAAGGTTCAATACCTGAAACCTCCATCATGATTAATAAAAAATGTTTGATAAGAATTTAGGATTCTATGTTTGGAAACCCTTTCAAATCTTGGTTTAGTTTTAGTTCTTATCTTATTCACACTTAACCATAAGGGTGAGGAGTAAGGTAAGGCAAAAAGTGTTAATCATGTTTACAAGAGGGCTAGGTTGGTCTAGTAGCTCTGAAATGTTAGTTAGATATTTTACAAGAATATTTCTGTGGGATGTCTCAATATATCGTCCCATGAGGTTCATTGGTCAATGTGATATTTTTGCAACATCAGAACTTTTCTACTCCAAGCAGTGAGGACATGCTGCAATATCAAAGGCCTGTCCTTCCCATACTCTGTCTATGCAGAATGGGAAGAAAAAGAACCCTTGCCTCGGTTAAAGTGTAGAAGCGTCTACCTTCTCCAGGTAGATTTGATCACCATCTCTGCTCTTGTTATGACCCTGGCAGTTAATTAGGACATAAAGAAACCAATGGCCAACAAATTTAAAGTCTGATTATGATCAGACTTAAAGGGTAAGTGGCCCTTTAGTAAAACTGGTGCTCTAAAATAGCAAATATCCTAACGTCTCTAAGCCTACAAGGAATCTGGGAAAGCCAGGTAAGAGATAAAGTTGAAATCTTTATAGCAATAGCAAAACAGCAGCTGATAAATCAGCAAACCACCAGACTTTCAGCAACCATCACATCACAAAACCCACATAACAAGCTCAGAACCTATAATCTCTTTAAAACAGATCACTCTGAAGAGAGATATCTAAGAAATATACATATCCCAAAACTATCTCTCTAGATTCCGCCTTAGCTCACATCTACTTGAGATAGAAGCTGGTAGACACAGGAATATTCCTCTTGAAGAAAGGCTGTGCTCACTCTGTAATACTGGCAACATTGGCGATGAAAAACATCTGCTGATGAACTGCAATGCACACACAGAAGACAGGACCTGTCTTTTTAACTTAATAACCTCCATATTTCTGAACTTTTCACATCTGACTGAACAGAGTAGATTCATTTTTATCTTAAAATGTGACAATGTAAAAGTTATACAAGCCCTCTCTAAACTGATTAGCAATGCACTAAAAAGGCATAGCTCAAAATAAATCAAATGACACCCTCTAGTACTTCACCAGATAACTCCTTAATGTCTGTCCCAAATATGTCGTGCTGATGTTCCAATGTTACAAAATAAATGCAAATGGTGCTCCAATGTTACTAACTAACTAGACTATTACAATTGTAGTCTGTCATATGGTGCACTCAGCCTAGTCACAAAATTATGTTCACTGAAATGTTTGCTATAAGACACTCATGCTTATACTACCCCTGTCAAATAATCATATTTTGTATAAATGTTTGAGATAAGCTGTATTCTTGTCCATGTAGCACTAGTCACTGTAAATATGTTACTGCTAGTGTAGTCACTGTAACCCCAGCTTGAACTGGGAGATTGTAAAAATGACACATAAGTCAATCCTGACTTTTTAGACTGTCAATAAAAGTTCTACTACTACTACTAGTAATCACCTTTATTGATGTGCAGCAGTGTGTAGCCCAGTTTGTGTAATTCAGCCTGATGGTACTGTTGACATGACCAACAATGACATACTTCTTCCTAATCACCTCCTGGTCATCCCATTGCCAGGGGTTGAGAGACCCACTAGGGTTGGTCAGAACCTCCAGTCCATCTGTAAATAAGGATTAATATAATGAGTTTTGTAGACTTTTTCTGTAAAAATAACATTTTTGGGGGATTTCAGTAGGAATCATAAACAGTCATTTTTTAGTACACATTAATTTTCCATACATTTCTCATTACACAATTCGTTGGGGAATAACATAAGGTCATATCTGACATAGGTTAATCTATGTCAGATACAACCTTGTTACTCACCCAGTGAATTGCTATTTGTTCTGTAAGAGTTTTTCTACTAGTTTCCTACTCTTTCTAATCCATTAACAATATTTTTTACTCAATTATCATAATCTCTTCTGGGAAATTATTCCAAAGGGTCTGGCCTGTATAGTGCAGACTTTAACCTGGGCATTTTCAGTAACAAATAATTTTTGCTGAGTAACTATTTTCCTACTCACAAGGTTGCTTCTGTTTCTGCTCCATAAACATGATCGGCCGCAGGTTGGACGGGCTGACCCTGTTCCAGGTGGGGAGGGCAGAGCGTGACGAGGTCTGGTACCCACATGTGGCATTAGGCTCAAAGCTACAGCACCCATCCCAGCCTGAAATGGGTAGCAACAGCAAAATATCATAGAATAACGATAAACTTTTCCTTGATATAACACGATAATGAATGATATATCATTTGAAAAAAAGCTTTTGAGAGAGTAAATTACAATGATCTCAGAAAAGTAAGTATATTTTTTAGCACAACAGTAAATACAGATATAGTAAAAAGAGGTTTGTTGTCTTCTAGATTGCTAGGAAACTACAAAGAAAAACGGTCATGTTGTGCTGTCAAATTCACTGACTTATGAATAATTCCTGATAATCACGGGCGATTTAAATAGAAACAACTTACTGGTTAAATTCTCCAGTGGAAATTCTAACACATCACTCTTGCACTCATCTAAATCTTCAAGCATGATATTATCAAGAGCAAAATCTGATTTCAATTGTGAGTTCACCATGCCCTGGAATATAAGTTTGTACTTCCCATCTGGGATAGGCACTTTATACTGAAACCAACCACTGAGTTTGATAATCTTGATATTGTGTAGTTTAACTGTGTAAACAATGTACATATTTTCCTGCATCAGTATTTGGAGGCTACCATCAAAATCTTCCCTGCTGTGAATGTAGAATGATAGACAAGATCTGTTCACAATGAGCCATCTTGATTTAAGTTGTTCAAGATCACCTTCCTTGCTCCTTCCTGAGTCAAACTTCATGAAGTATCCTATAAATACACCAGTTGTCCATTGCACAATACTGGTCATAACAGTGAATGGTAGTTTAACAACAAAATAATGGTGACCAAAATTATTGCTGTTGGGCCATGTTGGCCCCACCCTCTACTAAAAAACACTATTTAGAATGCTGTATGAGTTGTACATTTTGCCATTTATAGAAGTCAGCGTTTCGATCATTTTCCAAGTACATCATTTAGACTTGATTCAGCAGAACAACTGTTATTCCTATTTCGAAAACAGTCATGTTGCTGTTAAGGTGTCACTGTTAAGCACATATGGTTAAATCAATTTTAAATCTTTTTTTGTTTCTAAAATCCATTAAGTACATAAGCAAAATATTATATTGAAAAATATCAGAACTCCTGGTCCCTTCTTAAGCCTAATTACACAATAAATGTGCACAGGAACACAGGTGTTTTTGTTTTAAATGCGACTCCCAGTCTCCCAGGAACACAGAACTGTCTTACCTAATGTGGATTTGTTTAGGTCTGAGTGTATCCGTGTACTGGGATCCTGATAATCAATAGGCCGTATCCTTGACCACAGACCTCTGGGGACATGGTATCCACACTTATACTTCTTCTCAAACCCACAAGCCATACTTTGTTGCTCAACTGCAGAAAAAAAAATATTATGAGTAGTCTAAAGGGGGGGTGATCAATGATGCCATTTTGACCATACCTTTTTACGTGATTTTCTTTGTTTACTCATTAAGCGAAAAGGAAATTTACCCTTGGTTTCCATAGCTGTGTTGTGGGTGTGATTTTTTTTCCATTAAATGGTTTGCTAAGGCTATCCAGATTTCCACATATAGACATCCACATAGCCTCTGCATACCTTCTATGGAAAAAATCAAACTCACAATGCATGTATGGAATGTGCCTTAATATAACAATAGTAAAACCCATGTTATTGCAGCAAACCGTAAAGGTCAAGTTAGACTCACATTAAAATAAGACATCTTTCTTTAAAGTTAAACTGCTCACTAATTGTAAAATGAAACCAAACAAATTATTTGTTGCAATAATAGAGACATCCAAGGTGATGGAAAATCATATAAATTTTAAATTCAAGGGAAAATCTCTACGTTACAGGTCTTCCAGTTATGGATAATAATATCGCTAGGGGTCACAACACAAAATATTTCACCATAGCTTATTTTCGGCATTTTATCGGCAGACTAGCCTAGATCCAGTTGCATGCTTGAAAACATGTAGCCAAGTCACAGGCCTCAATCATATGATTTTTCATTTATCATGATATTCTACATGGCTTTACATAATGGAATGTTTGTTTGAAAATATATCCATTACAGCTAAAAATATGACAAATCTCTGTATATACTTTTAATTTTTTTTTTTTTATAGATTTCCATGCGTTGTTGTCTACAAAATTAACCTGCAGGTACTTGAAATAATGTAAATTAGCTATTCATGATAGGGAGAATTAACTTGACTTACTACATGGGTTGTCCTCATCTGAGTAATCCCTGCAGTCTACAATGCCATCACAAAGTTTGCTGTTTGGTACACACTCTTGTAACAGCTTACACTCAAAGTAACCATCCCTGCAACCTTTGGTAGAACACAGATTAATGCTCATTATTGGGGCAGAAGAAAATAGCCTCTATCAAACGATTGAACTTACCCGTCAAACTTATCCTTACAGTCATTTTATAATATAGTTATTCTATACATAGTAACATACAAGTAATCATTGGATTTATCCATCCCCTTGATCTAGCAATTTTATAGTAACATTGGCACAAACATAGGACTTGGAGTATGCACAATTACACACACACACCAGCTGATCAGTGAGATGTACAGGTTCCCATGGCCCATTGTTGATTATTAGGTTTGATAAACATTCCTAGATACTTTATGCATACATTTGATTCAGATTTGTTTATTTATCCCATTCTCAACTTTCATCCCAAACTTATAGTGCTTATACAGATGCTTGTGTGAAAACTTGTAATAATTTTACTGACCACAAAATGGAATATCACACAATTCCTTTGTAGTGACCCCCTTCTCATCTTTGACCTCACATGAAAGCCCTCTTGGGTCACGGTTCATATTCCTACAGGGGCTGGAGCACTTCAGGTTTTTATCTTTAGGTCTGGTCAAGTTTCCTTGATATTCTGAGCCATCCATGGAGCGGCGACAGTTTTTATCTTTTGCAGGGAAAGAGTGAAAGGTAAAAAATTATCCATGTACATCATAGATAGAGATTTTTGTTTGGAGAAGGCAGGTACAAAACACACCAGCGATGGATGCATTATTCATTTTTTTTGTACACATAAATATCACAAATTTTTATTTATTGTTTTTTAGGGGGATAGTTTTAATTTGTCAGAATCTGAGTTTTCTGCTTTCCAGACCTTATCAATATATAGAATCCAATGCTTACAATCTTTTCTATTACTTCATATTGAAAAATATAAGCTAAGTACAGAGAAGTTGTATATTTGCAAATGGGATTTCTTCCATTGTATTTCTAAACCCCGCTACACACACGCCGATTTTGACCAAGTTGGCCGACCAATATATATATGCTTATCTTTATAACCATTGACTTACTCAGAATTATAATTTCATTTGCACCTCTCTTTTGCATTAACCACTCACCAAACTCCATGCAGGGCCATATAGATATATCATCGATGTTCATAGCTGGAGATGGATACTGATCTGAGACTCTTTGAAATTGAATTTCCAACCTCCTTATTCCATTGGGCAGTTCGAGGAATGCCCTTTGCCAATTCCAAAACCGGCGGTTAGGGAGAGAAAACAGAATGTCTCTTTGCTGGTTCTCAGTGATCGATATGACGGTTAGGTTATTGATCTCGTCACTGTAATGGTAAAACTCCAGGCAGTGGTGGTCTAGTCTCAGATACTTGGTCCTAATGGCTGCCACATTCCCCATCTTCACATTGTCAGAGTACGGTATGGTAAGGCTGTGACCTTGTGCTTGTTGGAGGTGAAAGACAGTATATGAGTTAAAGTACTCAAATCAGAGAGTAAGACATACGCAAGTTTTGGATTGATTTAATTAAAACAAAGGATTCATTTAATTAAAACAAACAAGACAAGGTAAAATCACAATACATTTGACAAAAAGATGTATTGAAAAGAACAAGTGAAACAATTATTTAGCATAAATAAGTAGCATAAAGAAACTAATTTGGCCCTAGATTGATTACATTAAGCGACTACCCACTAAGCGAATTTACTGCTACAGGTGACAGAAATCGCCAGGCAATTTCTGTCACCCGACAATGAGAAACTGCATGGGTATGGTGCGCGTTTTTGGTGGCAGGTGACTGGCGACGGGATTGGCAGTAAAATCGGCAGTAAAATCTGTCGTAAAATATCAAAATTTCTTGTTATTACAGTCGACCCATGATGACGACGGCCATACTCATAGTCATCCATTGCCCAGCAATGGTAAAATTCCCTAGTGGGTATGGCCCTTGAATGTCTATCAAAAAAGGTTATGGAGAGTGGGTAACTGTTCAGTGCCTTCATAGGCTGTGACTGAACTGCCTGTACTGCCTTGGTTGGACTTTCTGTTTAGTTGAGGGTAGTAATGGAGGGTTGAGATCTTATTTTAGTGTCAAAGGTAAGAGTATGGCCTAAGGCCCATGCACAATATAGATTACATATATCATCTATCAGATTTGAAACGTAAGGTAATTTAAAATATAGATATGTCCTACCTGTTTTTAGGTATTCAAGAGCCTTTGGCAAATTCGGCAAAAGCCATTTGTAATATAAATGAACTCTTCATTTCAAATTTGTTAAATACTATGACATTAGGATTAATGTATTCTATGATAAATAATCCTCACAAGGACAGTATAGTGGATACTCCGGAGGCTGAAAATAGTGTTACTCTAGCATGTGTTCAATAGAGGCAAATTTAGTCAGTTTTTTGGGACATATAGATTCCAACATTTCTCCTATAGCGTTTAATGACAAAGTAAGTGAAGCCCTGCTGTATGAAGATGTCTTCAACTAATAAACTTGTTTCATTTTGTACTTCCTTAACAATAATGTTTATGGTGATCAATTCTGTCAGTTCTGGCTACTAAAGCTTCAAGCTTTACCTCACATTTCCTTTTCCTTTATACTTCCAATTCGTTTTTAGGTACAATGTTCCTAATTGTCATATTGTCAACGAACCCATTCTAGTTAATATCAAAATTGAAGGAAACTGTACAATTTGATTTCAATTTTCCAAGTTTTAAGCCCCAAAATAATACAGTACTCTTAAAGACAATCGCGCCCTTTTCCAGGTACCCCAAAAATCAAAGTCCTTCATTTTTGCTGAAAATTTGGTACAATGTTCAAAAATGGCTGGGGAATCCAAAATTCTGATAGAAAATTATGGTAAGCCCCTTGTTTCTGAGCTACAGAAGGCGGATTATGACCCATTTTACCAAATTTCTGCTCTCACTGAAAAACAGCATACATACAATAGTTTACATTTTTACGTATATATTTCTTAATATTTACTGTAGCACAATATTTTGAGTATCCACAAACTCGTAAAGGTCTCAGGAATAATGATAAATGGTCAGAAATCTTTTGGGATAGGTGTTTCAATGGGTTTTAGAGGGAACTACATGGCTACCCCTGCTTAGCTGTTTTTTCATGAGAGAGCACAGATTGACCTCCTGTGGCCAAGTTCATCTGGTGATCCCTTGATTTTTTGGCTGAAAATAATAGGATATAGTATTCTCCATAAGATATCATGATTTTGGGCCATTTTGAACAGTGAAATTTTTTGCACCTTAACATACTCTATGAAATTCTGATTTTTTAAACACATTTTTTGGCACATATTATCCTGAAAATGTATATTACAATATAGAATTCTCCAAAAGACCCTTTTTTTCAAGTGCCCTAACCTTAAACCTATTGCTGGTGCATTCAGACAGAAAATGATAATCATTACCTACAAAATACTGACCCTTTACCAAACCATCATCCCATGGCCATTTTCTTATTCTCATAAAAAAATGAAACTGCAATAGACAAAAAGTTTCCATGGTGACATACCATTTTCTTTGCATTTTTGAGATGTATACAGGTATGACTTTCATTTTGGAAACTCTTGGAAAAATTTGAACAGTAGATCTATAATGGCGCGATTGCCTTTAAGTGAAATATATCAATGTGTCTTTGTAAAATTTTGTACTTGTACATCTCATGGTATTGCACTACACTGCAATGTTTTCCAGACATTCAACTTCTGGTAGTAATATTTTTCCTGTGATGAATTGCCAATTCATCCTTATGGTACGAAAAATAATAAGTTATTCATCGGACATTATTATTGTGCAGAATCAACTTGTAATGTGAAATGATCGAATATTGTGGTGATTGCCAGCTTTAATCTAAATTTAATTTAATTGAGCCCGAAATGACCGAAAAATGGGATTGACAGGAAATGACGTCATGTGAGTCACGTGATTGTATTGACCAATGAGATACGACCTGTAGCTATAAAAAGGGGTAGTATGGCCCGAAATAAACAATTCCTTTATGTTACTCCTTTTGTTCACATGCCTCTTCTTTGAGATGGACTGCCTTTCCACTTAGCCTGAGCCAGGGATCTCAAAGAGTATAAGTTTGTAGACGAGTAAAAGCCTAGCCAGGGACCTCAAATTATGTAGAAGAATAGGCGTACAGACAAGGGAACGAAGGTGTGATCCGCTCAGCACAGCGCTACGACCCTTAAACAATGAGTGACAGCGCGAATTCCCCGATGTCTGGATCAACCGGAAGTGGAATAGGATGACCGAGACCAGCCTGAGCCCGTGACCGTAGATCAGACACCCCCCAACTTAAAAACCCAGTCCTCGTTCTGCTGCGACCATGCCTCCCCAGGCATTTCCATCAGTGTGGAACCAACCAAAGCCCAAAAGCTCCATTGATTACCCGTCCAAGTTCACCCTTGTGCGCAAGGCACAACTCTTGATCCCATAAGCCTGCCTCCTGCCCAAAATTCTAGTCGGCCCGAGACAGAGAAACCCAAAATTTCCCTTCGATGCGGAGAATGTAAACCCTGACTCCCTGAAGAATATCACATTCCCTACGACATGAGGCTATGATATGATATAGCATTTGCACTTTACTCCCATGACGTATGTATTATTTTGTATAGTTTAATTGGACATAATAGTTTGAAATGTTGAACTCTATATTATGAAACTTGAATATATGTGGTAATAGTGTTGAAATGGATGTAAATATATTTTGTGGATATGGAAATGGATGTCAATATATTTTAGGACCCAACTATCTGCTAGTATGTTTGTAACATAGTTTCAAGACCACTTTTCAATGATTCCTTGTAACTTGTCAAATTATGTCAACTGTCATGTTGTAAACCATAAATGTAAAATTGCATATACTTTTGTGTAATGTATATTGATAGTGGACTAACTAGAAAACCGGCCTAGGCCGAAGTTAGCCACTTTAATAAAGAATTAAAAAAAAAAAAAAATAGTTAGACGTAAATCAAAATTATCATTTCTGGTGCGGTGGTGATGTAGCCATTCTGTTACCACATCACATAAATCAGTTGTCATCCCAATATAAAAAACTGCACTTTAACCATTGTCTTCACTTGCATTTCAGCCATCACCCTGTTCACTTCGTCAATTTCAGAATTTTAGAGTCAATGTAACTGGGAAGGATTTAATAATTATTGTCTATTTATGTATGTCCAAACTAATCGGCCCATATTGATGTTGAAAAAATGTAGTAGCTCAAAGTCGACGCTACAATATTTTGTGTGTGATAAGATTTGTTATGATACAATTATTATGTTCTCTGTGGCTATGACATACCCTACACATCTGCGATGACAGCAGTATCATAGGGGCCCTTAGGTATTTCTCTCGTTGGAATACTATCCAATGCAGTCATATGGTCTCTTATTTTGCATAGTGTAATAGGGCCTTAATGTTCTTAGTATATTCACAACCCAAACAATAAATAATGTTTGAAAATACGGAAAAAAAGGGAGCTATACTTTTGGCCTATACTACAGATATAATACAGCCATGCAACCCCTTTTAGGGCTACATATTTGATGCCCTTTAAGGGCTAGATGTTTGATGATTACAGGTACTTAAGCCCTATACCCACTAGGCAAATTTGAAAGAAGTCGGCGTACTGATCGGTGCTAAAGTTGGCCAATTCTTCCAGAATAATTGGTCTATTTTAGCACCAATTCATATCACACATACATATTTTGATATTGTATACTGCTTGTTGACCTGTACTGGTGCAAAAATCGGTTGAATCTTCTGCAAATTTGTACACCAATTCAGCCCAGTGGGTAGGGGGCTTTAGGGTAGTGTAGATGGTACACTGCAAGGTAAATGGTAACTACAGGACTAACACCAATATGGGGCATACTAGCCTAGGTAAGATAGAACAAAGGTTTACATCGAGACGAGGAGCGGTGTTGTCCACGTGTGCGCACAAACTCCTCATCTGCCCTGACATTTTCAAAAATGCACGGGCCCGCCTCAAAGTCGCATGTTGTCATCCCCACTTCTGAAACAGTAGAACTTGTTTTTAGGTACAGAGAGGGAGTACATAGATTTTAGGACTAGACAGACGATTCCTCACAGATCCATAACGGAGACCAACTGTTGCAAATGAATAACAGAAATCCATTTTTTTGGGTAAAATCCATCAGAATGTACCCCCAAAAGGTAAATTTTACCAGATTCTTTCATTCAAAGAGTTGCAGAAGTTTGTTCTTTGATACACTATCACCACAATACTTTCAAGTGCGTACTTTTTTATTTCATTTCTGAATTAATCTTAAGGGGTAACCCCCTGGTCTTCCAGATCAAGTTTATATATAATAATGAATTGAAATACAATAAACACAATTTTCAAAATAGCAAATTTGTTAACAAAGATTGCCAACTAATTCACATATCTTACAGATTTAAGACAGTTTGTCATTGAATGTTTTATGCAGGTATTTGACTCTATTTTTTAATTCAAATAATTCCAAATCTATTGACAAATCACTCCAAAGAAAAGTGCCTTGTATCATATTTACTACCAAATTAAAACTCAGTCTTAAATACAAATTCACCATTACCACATGTATCCCTAACAGAAAACTTTTGTACAATTAGTTTTTTGCTGTGAATAAACATCAGACATAGTAACTGCTTCTGATGTCTTTGTTCTAGACTAATTTAGCCTTATGATGCAATACATCAATTCTTGCAAAATCATCCCAATGTATTTTAAAGGACATACATATACAATCATTCTGCATGATTTGCAATTCATCTCTCAATTTCTTAGACAGACTAATTAAAATAAACCCTACATAATCATGGCAGAATTACTTGTTTATATATACAAATTGCAGAATTAGTTGTGATATATCTTCTTATTTGCATCAAACTAAATAACTTGTTTGTTACAATCCGCTTTAGCTTTTTATGAACTCCTAAATAATTATATGTTTTTACAAATGATATCTCATTGGTACATTTATTTAATTCCGTGGTAGTCCTGATTAACATGCATTTAGTCTTAGAGAAATTCAAAACTAAATTATCATCTGAGCCCCACTTAACTATGTGATCAAAGTTATATTGTAATTTAGAGTGTATTATACTCCCAGTTATTACCAGAAAGGTATAGTATACAATCATCTGCAAACATAGAAACATGACAATCACAAATACATGAAAAAATATGGTGACAGGACTTTTGCCCCCCAGACTTTTGCTCCCCGGACCTTTGCCCCCTGGACTTTTGCCCCCTGGACTTTTGCCCCCTAGCCATTTGCCCCCCAGGTCTTTTACCCCCCGGGCTTTTGCCCCATGGACTTTTGCCCCCTAGGACTTTCTCCCCCTGGACTTATGCCCCCTGCAAATCAAATTCTTTGATTATTTATCCTTAGTAACTTTCTTCACTTAATATATCATTATTCATTGTCATGTTTATGTACGAATGCTGTTGGGCCTATTGATCTTTCCAGCTATTGCTATAGATATCTAGTTTCTGGATTCACACCTTGTTCATACAAAAAGTATAAATAAAAAGTAAGAGTTACTGTTACGCCACGCCTTGGCTGGAAAATATTAACCCAAATATAATCAGACAAACTATTGAAACAAATATACCCACCAGTGAGGTTTCTATGCCTGCGGTAGAGGCTGACTTCAGGTACATGTGTACTACAGTCATAGAGCAGCTCCTCTTCAGGGGTGAGCAGCTCTGTCCAGAGGCGATGCGTAATGCTGCACTTACGGGACATACGGGTGTACACCAGGGTCGTACAGGAGTCGTTATGCACCTGGGAGCACAGGTACTGACACCCAGCTGGGGTCACATCGTTGTACACAGTCAGGTGGGAGTTTAGTGGTGAATGCATCAGGTTTTGGGTCCAGGTGTTTTCTGTGGTGGGGGAGGGGAAGCACAGCCCTACCACTAAGGTGAAGGTGTCACCTGGTTCCCTTAGAGTGTCGTCTGGAAACCATACATATTAATTAGGAGAACAAAATACTTATGTTCAGGCTCATTGGCCCAATCAAATAGGGTAGGTAGATTGATTTTTCTCCCAATAATTTTTAAATCTTAAACCTTCCAAAAAAGTTAAGGTATGGTCATGAATTTACGGTCGGTCAGTACACCTGAACAATCACAATCAGTAACAATCAGTAACAATAATGTTTTGGGCTTACTAAAAATGCACTTAACTCATTTTTGGATCTTGTCAATTGTGGGAAGTATTGCTTACTCACTAAGCAGGTAGTTCTTACAAAGTGATGAGACTTTAAAAAAAAAAAGCAAACGATTTCTACTGATTACGGTAATGGAGTGACAGGTTTCTTGTTTAGGGCAATACCATGTAAATGGTTTTCTATTTGCAATCAGACAATATTGAAAAGGTGCCACGCAGGTTGCCTTTGATTTGCATGATAAATATTTGAGACGTATCAGCTTGTATAAGGGTGGACTTCGGGTATTGAAATTACCATCCTCCTGTACATGGCTTGCCTGGATTTCATCATACAAGCCGTGATCGAAAGCAGATGACCTCCTGGAATGAATAAAATAGAATATCAGACTATCCATTTTATGATTTGTTGTTTATTACCAAACAGTATTCTAATACCCCTTTCAGATTATATGGCCAAAACACCTGTCAAATTGCAATGTTACAAAACTATTCTGCTTTTTTGGTTGATTTTTGACATAATATCACATAACAGTTACGTTAATTGATGAAAAGGTTGATACCTGACTAAAACCGAATGTTATTGTGATGTTCTGATTGGATGATGTCAAGACTTTACCAAAACAGAATTTCATTGTAACACACTGTAATATCATGATTAGGAGAAGCGTAGACAAAACCTTAACAGGACATTATGGTCAAGGACTTGTAGTATTTATGCAAGCACCCCGTCGCATCTTATTTCCCATACTGACATTCAATTTACTCAAAAAGGTGCGTAAAACAAGAACTCATGATGTTACTTAGGGAGAACCTCTACATACTTAGAGACATGCTAAAACTAAAGATCTATAGAATATGAATACAACATCTACAGCATCTGTGTCTTAAAAAGCTCAGTAGTAGGATTCTCGCACTGTGTTTGAGGGGTCAATAATTCTGACCTTTAGGCAGAAAACACCAAAACAACAGTTTTGAACATACAATAATTATATACACTAATTATTATGCCCTCATCTGTATGGTTGAGTGAAATATGATAAACTGCAAAGTAAATGCAACCCATAGTCTACTATTTACACTTATTGCTTTTTATTCATTTACCCCTTTTGTATACCTTGGTCAAAATGTGACTCAACAGTGGAACTTCTGAAACAGACATAATTTAGATAAACCAAAATTAATGTCTGCAATGTGGCTACTGCACAGACATATATATATAGGCCTAAGTCTGCACAGTGCCGCATCGCATAACCAAAGGCTCGCAACAGCAAGAGAAACAGCAGGGGTTTGGCAAAGTCTCGCTGTTATATGCAAAATTCAGCATCAATTTTCACCCATTTCTAATAATTCCACCAGGCTGAATGTCTAGTTTTCAGAACTGTTTACAGAATTAAAATCGGTTCAGTAGAACAGCCACAAATCAACAGGGGGACCCATCGCAACAGCGACATCCCTGTTGCGAGAGGTGGTGGACAACCCTCACAACAGCAAGACCCGTTATGCAACGCGGCACAGGGGCTGCTGTGTTGACAAATTTTGCTTGTTCCCAGTGTTTTCCTTTATTCATTGCACTGACGTAGGTGGTTTGATATACCAGCCTCTATCTCAACATAGAATGCTGTCTGTAGGTAACTCATTGTATTTGATAATGGCTAGGATTAAACAGATCGGGCTTGAATGAAGATAGGAAGCAGTGTCATTTAAAGGGAGCCAAAAGCAATATAGGGTCAAAATCTTGCAAATCTGTTAACTATTGAAATATGTTCTATGGCCTAGCCTAGGTCTGTGGCAAAATATAGACTGTGAATACCGACTGAAACTAGGTTGAAATACATTGAAACCCATCCCAGGTCAATTTTGGTGACCCACCAAAATTGGTTTGTTTACAAACATTGCCCTTTTCAGGCATACATAGCATGAGTATAATGGAATTTAAGTGAAGTTATAGCTAGGTATTCTGATCTATACTGTACCAATCACTAAAGTTAGACTATTATTACCATTATACCATTACCAATAACCACCATAGAATGCCCCTAAAGCAAAAAGCAATCTACCAATAAACTTTCCTCACTTGTATTTGTTGTAGTTGCAGACGGTGACTGCTGGGAATGTGAGTTCATTGGTGTAGACGACGTCCATGTTCACAAGCATCGGTTGGTCATAAAACTTGATGAGGTTTTTCACAATGACATAGGTGAGGACTCCAAATGCTGCTAGAAGTACACCCACCCAAAGAATCCTGTCATCATAGAAAAAGAAACATAGGCATATCCACATTGATAGTAAGTTATGTATTTCTCAATATAACATAAGATAACAAAATTCCATACAGATGCCAATCCGAATTTGAATAAACTTGAAGGAATCTGAATTAGGAAAATACATAAGAGTGTCTAGAATTTAACAGTATTTTGCAAAAGGCTACACAAGGCTGTAATTTGCCGTGAGGAAGCACGGACTAGCGGAGGGGCAAATTATAAGCTAAAATTATATATGGGAAAGCAAGAACAAAGTGGATATGAGCGACATGGTAGTGCCTACTACCGTTGCTTGGACTATTCCAGCTGAAATTAACAACAATAGCAAATCCTACATCATGACTTTAACTTAACGCTGTTTTATGGTTCAGGTTCTGGGTAGAATTTGTACCTTGTTGGACTTAAACAGCGACAACAATGACCCAAGAACTTATAAGCATGTGAATGGCATTTAATAGTAACCGCGTCTAGATCCCTGTGTTCTTTTTCTGTTGTGTATCTTTCATAGTATTAATCATTTGTCTTAAACGTTTTCACTTCCCTGTACGTCATATATTGTGGGTGTCTCTGCTGGCCGACACTCCAGCTCACCATCGCTTCCATCTACAACCGGCTATTACACATCATATGCACGGAACAACAATTAAGTTTGATCCGTTGCATCACTCGGCCCAAACTTTATTGTTTGAGGCCCCAAGGGGGTTGGATGTTTTTCATTATATAAACCCAGCCCTTTCACCCATTCATCATCTAACATCATTTTCCAGGCACCACAGTGATATTATAGATATTATTACGTCATTACTATATCATCAATTTAATTTACCCCTGTCCCTGAGTACTTGTTTTTCGAACTGATCCAATATGTCTGCTGACAAAAACGGCAAAGGCGTTAGTGTCTGTCACTTAAATGTTCGCAGTGTTGTTAAGCATGGTGATCAAGTGTTTTCCGAGCTTAAGGGTTATGACATACTAGGTTTATCTGAAACCTGGCTGAATAGTAAGGTTTCGGACCAACTCCTAATGCGTGACGGATATGCTTTTTATCGACAGGATAGATCTACAAAGAAAATCAATAGTAATAGAGTGAAGGAAGGTGGAGGTGTAATGTTTTATTTACAAGACTATCTATCACCTTATGCTGAAGTCCTTGACAGTCTGTCTAAGTGTGACATTGATAGTGAGGAACTTTGGTTAAAGATAAGCTATCCTGGGCGTAAAATATTATATATTGGCCTGGTTTACAGGCCGCCAAACGGTACTATTGCAAATTTTCTTGATAAATTCAGCAATAATATGGATTACCTGGTGGGCAAAAACAATATTAATCAGAAAAGTGTTATCGTAATGGGCGACTTTAATATTGATTATTCTGAGCGACGAAACATTCATAAGAGAAATTTAAGGGACATCGAGCATAAGTATAGTCTACGACAAATAATCAATGACTATACAAGGGTGACTAAGGATAGTAAGAGTATCTTAGACCTTCTTTTCACCACTGTGTCCCCCTCAAATATACCGTCTTGTGGAACTCTAGATATCTTAATCTCTGATCACCAACCAATTTATATTGTAATGAAAAAACCCCGTGAGAAATATAAAACTAAAACCCTCAATGTACGGACATACTCACTGTATAATATGGAGAACTACCGGAATGTTATCTTTGATTGTCCTTTATGGAGACAGTTTTGGTTGCCAGACAATACGCCAGACATACTATGGTCAATTCTTCTAAATATATTAATAGATAGTGCAAATAAGTTATGCCCAAAGCGAACCATACGTGAACGATGTGATGCCCCCCTTTGGTTTGACAATGAGTTGTCGAAGGCTGTATCTAACAAAAACAAGCTATATTCGGCTGCTAAAAAGTCACATACTCCGGAGAATTGGGATAAATTAAAACAAGCTAAGATATGTCTTCGTAAACTCTTAGTGGCCAAGAAAAAAGGTTATATACCCATAAGCTGAATGTAAATAGAACGTTTCCGAAAAAGTTTTGGCGCGACCTAAAAAGAGATCTAAATATTGGCAAGTGTCATGGTTTGCATACATGTAAACGAGTTTGCCTGGAAACTGGTGAAGTTCTGAGTGGTAAGTTGATGGTTAATGCTATGAACGACTACTACTGTAGTATAGGTTCTAAATTAGCCGAAAACTTTGTGAGTAGGTGGATCCCTGGATATCTATCACCACTTCAAGTGGGCTGTTCCTTAGATTTCCGGTTTATAGGTTTGAAAGAAACAAATTCTTTGATCAAGGAATTAAATATCAATAAGTCTTCGAATATTAATGATTTGAATATCAAACTAGTAAGGGATGGGCTGAGTATCTGTTCTCTTGAGTTCTGTCATATCTTAAACGAATGTTTAAGGTTATGTGTATTCCCTGCTGAATGGTCTATTGGAATTATTACTCCGATCCCAAAAAAAGGTTCATCTTTGAAAATTTGTGATTATCGCCCTGTCTCAGGTTTACCAGCTCCAAGCAAAATCATGGAAAGGGCAGTTTACAATCAATTGATTTATTACCTAGAAACGCACTTGTAGGACCATAGTACCTCAACCGCCATCATGGAATTAATACAACACATTTATTCAAGTAACGATAAGAAATTATATACTAGTGTAGTCTTCATTGACTACAGCAAAGCGTTTGATACTATTGACCATAGCATTTTACTCGATAAATTACATTATCTTGGATTTAGTGAAAACATTATATCATGGTGTCGGAGTTATCTGGGTAGTAGATCCCAATATGTTAAATATGATGGCTATACTTCAAGTGTTTGTGATATTAAGTTTGGCGTACCACAAGGGTCTATTTTGGGGCCACTGTTCTTCATTATCTATGTTAACGATCTGTTATCACTTTTTAACAACACCATGCCATATATTCTTCTATATGCAGACGATACGGTTATTTTTAGCTCCCATGAGAATGCTGATGTTGCGATGAGCATTGTGCAAAAGGGTCTGGATACTATAGCATCATGGTGTTCACTAAATAAGCTTACTATTAATGTCAGTAAAACACAACATATGCTATTTAAGCCACCACAAATCCAGATGCCCCAAATTATCGCATTGAAATTAAAAGGTAAAACACTGGTAAATGTGGAAGAATATAATTACTTGGGTGTGCATATTGATTCAAAACTTGCCTTTGAGCGTTTTTTATCCAAGAAATATGACAAAATGAATACCCGTATACATCATTTGAGTAAGGTGCGTAAATTTATTACTCCTGACATTGCAGCAACTGTATATAAACAGACTATTCTTCCATTGTATGATTATGCTGATTTCATGATTGAAAGTGGTCCGGTTGATAAGATTCGAAGACTAGACATACTCCAGGACAGAGCCCTACGTATAATTGACTGTAAAATGCACAATACCAATGACTCAACCATACTGGGTTTTATATACAATGTGAATCCATTGTCTAGACGAAGAAGGGAACACCATTGTGCATTAATGTATCGTCTGAGCTCAAAAAAGTGTCTCCTAGATAAGATTGATCCTGGTATATACCTCCGAAGTAGGGACAAGGTAAAGTTTAAATCAAAGAGACGGAAGTATGAGAAAATTCTAAAAAGTCCCCTCAACAGAGGTGTCCGTCTCTGGGATAGACTTCCAAGTGCTATCCAAAAAGCCACCACTAAATTCAAATTTAAGAACGGACTTGTAACTGTCCCTAAATTGTAAATGTGGTCGACCCGGATCTATCTTACACATAGTTAGTGTGCCTGGAAAAACGCATCTCCTCATACCCATCATAACATCCAATTTCATATACTTCATCCATGATTTCCTAACCCTCTCTTAAATACTACTTTTTTCTACTGTATGCTGGAAGAACATGTGTGTACGTGAAGCTGAAATCCCAATAAAAAAAAAAAAAATAAAAAAAAGGAAAGTTTCTGAATACTGTTAGTTGTTTGTGTAGAGCTGGTTTTATCTTCTATCAGTGAATAAACTGCAGGATTATATGATTTTTGTTTCAATTTTTCTACAAAAAAGAATCTAAACTTACTTGCGCAGTCTCTGGTCTTGTGATAGTGTAAGAAAACGCACCCCATGGAGAGTGGTACTCTGTGAAAACTCCTGCAGAGGGTCTGTTGGTCGTTGGGCCTCCTCCGCCCACACATCTGAGAGGGTAATAACAAGAAAATCAATAAGCCTGTCCCAGTTTACATCAGGTTCTATTGTTTCCCATGAAATGATATTGTATACAAGGCAGAGTGCTTTGATGGAAAGTGGAACACCCCCTACTTCACGGTTGGGGTCTGAGAAGGAAGGACCTTACGTTTGCAACATGAAATAACATTGTAATTGCTTTCTGGTTTACCCCCAAAGACCAAATAAACCATGAAAATTTGGCTGATGATTCTCCTCTAAATTTCGAGAATTAAGGCCCAATATAATAGCCTTTTTCTCATAGGAATCAATGCTAAGGCCTTTCAGCTCAACCCATAATGTTGAGCCTTTTATTGACTTGAAATTTTTTTTATTGGCTAGCAAACTTGTAAATCTTTCGATTCATCAAATTTAATAATTCCTGGTATTCCTGAGAATGTTCCTGAGAATGGCCTATTGATGATATAGAAAAGGGTAAGTCTATTCTATTCCAGTGAGTATTTTGTCCACCCTTGTTGAAGCCCAAGTACGTGCAAACGTGCATAGTAAAAAAAGATCTTTTTAGTATTCCTTTTAATGCGCCTACCACACAGAAAAGTACTGCAAATCTTGAAATGGTTGTGTAACGTACAGAACCAAGCTCTGTAACATACAGAACCAAGCTTGAACTAAATTGATTGTATTTGCAGAGTGATAACTTTTAAACTTGATTTTGTACAACCTTTGATCAAGGGGGTATCGTTACTCCTCATTATAAACATTTTGGCCAAGCAAGGAAAGAATCAAGCAATATTTATGCCAGAAACAGCTTGGTTCTGTATGTTACAAGCTTTGTAACGTACAGAACCAAGGTTTTGACATTTTACTGAATTAATTGGAAGAATTCCTTTCTTAGGAACTTTTACCAGATATGAAAATCAATAATGTAATGTTACTGTTAGCCAGACATAAAGATATTGGTTCTCATAACATTATTTCACCAAAAAAAGCTTGGTTCTGTATGTGACAAGCTTGGTTCTGTACGTTACATAGGAAATGTATGGCATTTTATCTAAATCTTTATATTACAAAGAATAATGATAATAAAGTTGCCCCATTTTGGATAATGATTACATAGGTATATGCCTTTAATATTATGTCCAAAGGACTTATCTTTATGAAGTTTGATTTTTCAGCTGCCTTTACCTAAAAATTGAGGAATTTTCCGGAGAATGGCCCTAATGTGTTTGCATGAATGACCAAGCAGCTTCTGGAGAGACAGATTTCTTCTTCCCGGAAAATTAAGATTTTTGCATTGTACAAATCTGTTGAAACATTACTAAGAAAAAACCTTTACTAGTAGCATGCTTGCATGCCCTTCCTTTCTTTTCTTCAAAATCCTAAATTTCCTAAGGTTTGGATATTTTCCAAGTGAATGATGTTCCATGTTCTTTGACTCAAAAACATTCTAAAAAAGGGTTTAAATATGTAAATCCATATTCCACTAAATGTTGGGGTACCATTTGTGGTGGCTATTTTGGTCATCACAAGTAATTTGCATTACAGACAGATACCAACATGTCAGTATTTGCCACCGCAAGCACCTAGCACCCTAAGAAAACCTATATAAGATCATTTGCGGTGGTATGTGCATTGACCCAACCAGGTGCCAACGCAAGTACCAATGCAAGTAACACCATATATATTCCACCTTGCAGTGCTTTTTTACTTGCGGTTGTGTTGAACACTGCTTGTAACACCCACTGCAAGCAAAATGCCGCACAGTGGAATATGGCCTTGAACAGTTATCAACAAAGTCAAAAAACAATTATATGTCAAATTGTGTTTTTCAAAATTCATGAAAATAGTTTTTACAACACTCACCTTTGAGTCCCGATGCTAGAGGCCCCTTAGACAAATCCTTCATTTTGACCTTTGCCATCCAAAAACACAATTGTCTTCCTCTCTCAGTTGACAGCTCTCTTTCAGTGAACAGTCAAAATAAGAATATCTGGATTAACAATCCAATCCCATTTACCCCTAGTGTTTGTACAAGTTTTGGAGTAGGTTTCCATAGCAACAGCTAGAGTTCTGTTACATGGGCAAAAAGGTTTGTGTTGATTCTGTCTTTGGTGGATTGCATCTCTGAGATGAAAGTACGGCACAACAATCGTATCATCGATTCCCCTTGTGTGTACTCCAGCTGGAGTGAAATTCATTTGAATGAACACGTCTCTTTAGCAAACAGATTATTTTAGATAACATTGACATTGTAAATATATTTTGTTGATATTCAGTTTGCTGGGGATGTTGATGTTGTATGTTGATTTAAAAAATGTCAATGTAGCTTGTCATTGTTTATTTTGCATAATGTTCAATATCTTATTTAAGAAAAGCTGATGCCACCTGTCTTTATACTTTTAAAACTCTCGTCATTTTCATTGAGACCCATTTCATAGCGGCAAATTTTAGAAATCTCCATGTTAACTTGTCGATTTCGATCCCAGTGTTGATATTATAATACACAGCCCAATTGATGTGCACCCATATTTTGTTTTCATCATTTGAAACAGTTCATGGTGCCACCTTCACTGCATAGCATAACCAAACGCTCGCAACAGCAAGGGATTAAAAATAGTTTAGTTTTTCTCTCCCAGTTTTTTTATCCTTGTTTCCCTCATGTGCCAATCGTCCCTGTTGCGATGGTTTTGCATGCAGTTTGAAGTTAATTTAATTGATTGAAAAATACATTTCTGCCATTTACCTCCTCTACATTTTATAAAATGAGGGACACTGCTATCATTTGCTGAAAACAGAATATTAAGATTCACACCCCAAAATGTCATGAAAAAAAGGGGTGGTCAAACTATCCCTGTAAAGATGAAAGGTGGATTCGCTCCCTGTTGAACAGGGATAGGTCTTTTAAAGTGTGCCAATCGTCGCTACAGCCAGACCCGTTATGCGACAGGCCACTGGCTTCCGCTAATGTATTTTGCCATATCTATCTCCCGATATTTAAAAAACACCTATGGCTATAGTTTCAAAGTTTTCATAGCTTGTGGGTCATCTTATCTCACAGCAAACATATTAACTAGAGTTCCACACACCTCATATCAGGATTTCTTTAAACCACTCAGAATATCCTTTTTAACCCACAAGGGAAACACATTCAAATTTGAATATCACCCCCCTGACGCAGTTAACAATTGTAAGTCAACATTTACCTGCAGACCTGTTTGGCATCGTGTTAGCTTTAGCCTGCAGGTGAATAAATAAACAGAAAAACAGGGAACAACATTTAAGAAGTTTTGCGCAGATAGATATCACGGTATTTACTTGGAGTAATACAACACCAGTCAGGCAGTTCAATCAAACCTCATTGGTGTACCCAAGGGTGGTGAGAGGGAGGGTCATTGTGCAAGCTTAATACCAGTTTCAGGGGCAGATCCGGGAATTCGAAAAAGGTGGAGCATGCCATCCCAGCCTAGGTGTGACGTGATGGTCATGTTATGCAACCATACTTTTTTGGTTTGTTGGTTACTTACTAAAATGTCATATAACTGTTACATTATTTTTCTCGGAGATTGAGACCTATCCAAAACAGAATGTTATTTGTTTGGAGCAACGTCATTGGAAGTCATCAGTCAAGAACATCATGAATCAATCCAGAACATTGCTGCAACGTTACAAGAACGTCATATCCTTGGCTGGGATAGCAAAATGTTTACATAGCTCCCCCAGGCGCAAGAATTTTACATGAAAAAGAATGTAACATCTGGCCTCCCTATGAATAAAAAAAGGGCGGGGCAGGGGGGGGGGGGGGGGGGGGGGGGGCTAAGCGTCCTGCACACACCCCTAAAACCACGCCTGAGTTTTTAATTATGGACTAGGAGAGCAATATATGTGACATTTCATGCGAATTCCAAGCCTATTGAATTACACTCTGATAGGTCTACAGTAAACAATTACTTAGAAAATGCTTTAAAATGGTAAAATAAGCTACAATTAGTATAAACATGAAATGTTGTGTAGTTTTAATTGATAGGTAACATTTTCACAAATTTTGTATATTGTTGCCATGGTTACCGGAATGTTGAAAGAAAGTCAAAACGTACATATGGTGCTAAGATGAAGCAATTGGTTGCCATGGAAAGTAGGTCATGTGACAATAATTCTTAAATTAAGAAAACAGGATTGAAGGATTTTCAAGCTACATTGTGCAAAAAACAGTTTAAAGATGTCTTAGTTAGGAAAAAACAAAGGGTTTTGTTTTAATTATGTGTCATACTACATGCATCACTCCTTAATTTCCTTTCATAACACTTAAATTAAAACTAGGTATGTAATGGGAGGGGACAGGTGTTAGGGGGATGATAATGGGTGATAAAGCGGAGCCACTTTCCTTTTGTTTAAGTTATGTAATTCTTTATTTTTATTGAACAAAACTATCTCGTTGTTATAAACACTTTTCAGATAGTTGAATGTGTTAGTTACATTTTATGTATTAGTACACAATTGGTGATTAATGATGAAGATGGTATGTTTTGCTATAAGTTATATTCAACTGGGAAATCACAGAATGAAGGACCATTCCTGTGAATCCTGCCTGTTAATCGCATTGTCAGATTTTCCATTCGTATGTGTTCATGTCCAGTTTTTTAAGTCTTTCCTTAAAAAGTTTTATGTCATCTAAATGTTGAACATCTGATCGTAGTTTTTCCCACAAAGTACACATCCTATAGTATGGACTGTTCATAATATAGTCCTTAGTAGTAAATGGTCTTTTTTAGTTTCAACATTGCATCAGTCCTGAGTAATCTGTCACCACGACTCAGCTCAACAAAACCAGACATTGTACTGTATGAAAATCCCACTTGCAACAATTATAATTTACGTCTATCCAACAATGGTTTCAGGCGATACTGTGATTGTAATTCAGAAAGTTAATTTGTACTGAGGTAACCACGTCGATTTGACATAACTTTGATCGCCCTATTTTGTAGTGGTTGTAACTTTTTAATTAAATCACTGGTACTGCTATCTATTATGCATCCCACATAATCGAGTCCCCTTGGGACTATCTCCATATACTTAGTTTTCCTATAATTTATAACTAGGCGATTTTCATCACACCAGCAAATAATTTGGGATATTGAATCACAGAGACGATATTTTGCCAAATCAGAAGTCATCTCATTGGCTAGAATGGCAGTATCATCTGCATACATATTTAGTCTAACATCATCAGGTATAATATTAAATATGTCGTTAATATATAAAATGAAGGACAAAGGGCCCAGAGTGCTACCTTACTGCTGTAAGGTATAGTGGTTTGAGGGCACACCGGTTATATTGGGTTATGGTGCGTTTTATGGGAGCTTTATGGGTGTTATGGTAAGTGATGGTCGGTTATGTGACGTTTTGGGAGGGTATAGACGTTGTGCAGATGACGTCACAACTCCCAAAAATGGGTTGGACGCCATATTGGTGATCAATTTAAAATTGTTATCATTCAGATTAAAAAACATCTATATAACATTTTCATTCATAATTCATCTAAGACAAACTCACTAATATATTACCAACAATTATTTCCAGTCAGAAATTGATAATTATAGATAAACTGCATAACCACGTGGTCATGATCACCACGTGGTGATCACCAAAAAGTGGTCACGTGACCATGTCTGCACAAGGTCTATAGAAGTAGTAGGAGCCAGTGGGAGAATAAAGGAAGACGGTGCAGGTTTTGGGAGGTAGTGGGAGGCTTTGGGAGGTTATGAGGGATTTAGGATTTTTATTTTATTTCGGAATTTATTACCCTGGGTGTGCTTCAGTCTGAAAAGACTGGTTTTCAAGATTGACCCAACCAGATTGAAACTTGGGTCATGGTAAGGTTTTGGGAGGTTTTGGGAGGTAGTGGGAGATCTATTCGCGGAGGTACATGACCTGCATGACATCAGAATTAGGCGGGCTACAGATCAATACGTACCTTTTCTTCCAGCTGCTGGTTCCTTGTGCTTTTCCTTGTTATTTTCAACCAGCAAGATTTGTTCCAGGGGAGAATTTGTCTATACGTTATTTAGTGACCCAAAACTGTATTGTTCTTCTCCGTAATGTTTGCTAAGTAGTACTTTATCATACTGGTTTTATAGTGCATTAATCCTAGGTGTATTCTATGATAGCCCATTTGCCACGTTTAGATTTTCTTCTTAGATTTTCTTGAACAATTTATGAAAAGTGGTAAGTTCATTTCTCGTAACCCCCATTTGCCTTTTCTATAGTAATTGAATAGAGCTAAAATCTCCCGCTCTGAGTATTAGTTCTGTTACACCGAAAAAGATGGAGACCAAAAGGAATTGGTTTGTTTAACTGAAATGATTTCCAAATAGATTATTAATCAGCCTGCCTACATTAGTATGTAAGTACCAAATGTAACCTGTTGACAGTGCATTTTCTCTTCTTACCTGAATGTCAAGAATAAATATGTTTTCGCCTACTGGGGCCATATTTTCATAACTGATTTCAGAGATCAGGCTGATCAGGTGAATTTTGATTGGTGTCTCATCCATATCTATTTTGTCTGTCAATCAAAGTAAGTACACCTAACAATCCCTTTTGAAATAATATCCTTACTTTTGACCACAGACATATTCAGACATTATGAGACACTAATCAAATTTGAGCTGATTAGCTTAATCATGAAAATCACCCATGAAGATATGGGCCCCTGGTGGAAAAGGTTTATGTTTATTGCCAATAAATATGTCAATGCATTTACCAAAACAGTTATATTTACTTGTTCAGCGGGCTTTAGCTACCAGGTTCAAATTTGCACTCAATGCTATAGTATAATTGCAGAAGTTGCGAGTTTACTTTGCATGGAACATTATTTGGACAATGATAATTATTACTGGAAATGGGGACAACTGAGAGATAAGATACGTGTGACTATAGTATATCCACACTTTTTCTAAATTAAATTGTCTGCAAAGGACCACTTCAATCCTTAAATGGTATCGACCTTTCATGGCATACCAACTCCAAAATTAATCTACTTTCTTGAGCTTGGCTGCCAGCCTATTGAGGGAAAGAGGTTATTTTGACTAAAATTACAATATATTACAATATGTACAAAGGTTATGGGAGAGGAATGTAAGGGTATTTACCTTTTCAAATGATCAAAGAATGAGGGGAAATATCCAGTGGATATTTTCTTTGAGACCTTCTGTAATTCAATGTGGCCCTAAGATTACAGAAAAGAGAATTAAAAATGTAATAAAAGTCCATAATGAATTAACTTGATTTACTACAAAATCTTACCCACTAGCCACAATAAGCAGCTGATCCAATCTGTGGAGGAGCTGTTAGTCCTACTGCAGGAGGCAGGGGGTGCTGCACCGGTCACCCAGTAAACACACTATGGTTGACAGTTCAACCTCAATAAACCACTCTCACTCGGATTTCCTTTGTTCTAGCAGTGCATTCTCAGGTGATAATGCACTGGTAGCCTCAAATAATGCACTGTTGACCTGAAATAATGCACTGTTGCTAATCTGTAGTTTAACTAGAGTGTCAGGAATACCCAATTTCGAATTTATGAAAAGTTTTTCAACCAATGTGCGCAGCCCAGTATTGAACCCTAGACCTTTGGATTCAGAGAGCCACACTCTATCCACTACCCTACTGGGGCAGCTGTTAATATTACAGTCAGAGGGTATACTGACTAGTACTAGCCAGGTACAATCTCCTCAGCAGAGAGTCCCATTGCAATACCCTCCCTTAGAATAGTGGAGAAATCTGCTTGGAGAGTGAGCCAGATATCTATAGGAAAACTGCCTGACCAGCTGCACTAGACTGCTATTACGTCCAAGTCCATTAGTCAATCCTAGTCACTCCATTATTATACAATAGCTAATCTGGGTCGGAAATGGACTACACAGGCACTGGAACCTGTGGCCTGTGCAGTCAGGTGTGTCACCAGTGACCACTCCTGCTACCTATAATTAGCCTAGGCAAGGTAAATGCCATACCCTCAGTCTAGAGGTTGGGTGGAAAGGGGGTTGAGTGGGTGGAGGTGGTAGTGGTGGATTGGGGGGGGGGGGTGTCTAGGGGTGGGTTAGTCCTTTCATGACCTACCTATCTCTTACATATTAGTTTGAACAACTAGTGGATTTACATCATACTACAGTCTAGACCTGCTGTGGACAGAGTCTAATAGGGAGGTGGAGTGAACTTGTACATTATAAATTGAAAGGCTGAATTCAGCAGCATAAAGGTCCTTGAGACATATTAAGATACTTTCTCTCGTGGTTTATGTCAGATAATGGACTCGTAGTAGTGCATGGGGTGAAATAATGCACTCGCCCTACGGGCTCGTGCATTATTTCACCCCATGCACTACTACTCGTCCATTATCCTACACATAGTCAGCTCATAAAGTCAACTGGAGCATCAGAGTGTGAACATATATTTTCCAGCAGTTTTTTAATCATGGTGTTTAAATGTTTAAAAATAGTTTGACATTGCATACTTCAGAAAGCGACACAGCTTAATGTTGTTTTCTATAAGACTTGAATTTATTAGATAAAAGATGACATTGTGTTTTAAATAATTGTATTAAAATCAAATTGATAGATTAAAAATGAGACTTCAAATTTGTCTTAAACCATATTACTAAGTCTAAACATGTTTAGTAGTTGAGATGATATTCCCTTTCATTTGTTCTTTTAATTCTAAAACGAAATAGATTTTTAGACTAAAGCCCCATACCCACTAGGCAATTTTACCCACGACTGGCAATGGGTGACTGGGACAATCGGCCGACTCTTATGATCACCTGTTAGTATGATATATTGAAATGTGCATGTTTGATCTTGATTGGTGCTAAAATCGGCCAACTCTTAGAGTAGAGTTGGCCGATTTTAGCACCAATAATCGTCTGACTCTGAACAAAATTGGCTGGTGGGTATAGGGCTTACATTGTTTCATATATCAGATGTATTTAATGCTAAGGAATTTTGGTTTCATCCATAAAACTTGCAAAGATGAGAAGCATATATATATATGAGTGCGTGGCAACTGTAATTCTACCTTTTTATGATATACTGACTGACAGACTCAATCTGACAACTCAGACTTAATCTGCACAGAGGGTGATGGTTTCTAGTGTTTTTTTGTGTTTTTCTTTGCCTCAACTGGATGGGTTGCTGAAACACGACCTTAAATGACCCACGCCTGGTGGAAAACCTTGGTGGTAGATCAGAAGTTTTATATTATATAGTGTAATGCAGGGGGAGACACGGTTGTTTATAATTCAATATTTATTACTGATGACAGTGAAGATTCAAGAAGATTTACAGTCTAGGAAATAAACGGTGTTTGTAGTAATGTCAGGAGCCTAATAGCTATAGAGTTCTTATTATAAATAGTCACTGATACAGTAGTACAATGACAGTACTATGGTGAGGTGCAGGTCTCAGTCAAGAATCAGCCTTACCAATATAGAAGCATGGCCTCATGGCACTAGAGTGTTGTAGCAGTGCAACTGTCAATGGGGCACAGCAGATGTAGATGCCTTTGCCGCGTCGCATAACCAAATGCTCGCAACAGGGAGTGATTGAGGATGGTTTAGTTTTTCTCTTGCTGTTGTGCACATATTTTGAACACATTTAATTGACATATTAACACATTTCCGCCGATCACCTCTTATATATTTCATAAGCTGAAGGACACTGCTATCATGTGGTGAAAACAGAATATAAAAATTAATACCCCAAAATGTCCCCCCAGTTCATCAAAATGACTCGATCTTAAACAGGGACAGTTCTTTTGAAATGTGCCAATCCTCGCAACAGCGAGACCCATTATGCGACGCGGCACTTGCGATGATGGTGCTGATTGCCCTGGGTTGGCTGGTTGATGGTTCTTCTGATGGTCTGCAGTCTTCTGATGTTGTGGGGTTTCTGGTTGCTGTGGGCCTCAAACATGGCCCTTTTAACTGCTCTGACCACGATGTTACTAGTCCAAAAATATCTTGTTTAGCATGATGTGCTCAGGAATATAATGTCATTTTGGGGAATCCCAGTTACCCAGTGGGCCTCTGACGTCACGGGTAGGACGTGACTGGGTGCTTTTACGGGTTTAAGAGTTTTACGAGTTTGTTATGTCCTTCTGCGCTCTGCCTCCTCGTGTGGTTTTCCCATTTGTAGGTTGGGTTTTCCCGTAAGCCTACTGAGCAGTTCTTAGAATGTCTGAATCATGCGATTGACTTGAACAGCATTGTTGTTCTATGCATTTACATTTCTTCGCATATTAGTATTTACAATTGTCTTAATACCAGTATCACTAAAGACTCCATTATTACATTTTACATAACATCATTCAATATTATTGGTTACATTATATGATATATCATTTCATACGACACTTGTACATTTCATTAGTACAGCGCTCATAATGGGTAAATACAGCCAATTGGGGTTAAGTTCAGCTACCAATGGCTTATTTTGATTAACAATGGTTAATTTGCCTAACAATGGCAAAATGTAGCTAACAACAGCTAAATTTGACTGACAACCGCTAAATTTAGCTCACAACAGCTAAATTTGGCTAACAACATCTAATTCGGCCAATAATGGATAATACAACTAACAACAGCTAATATTTTTGATAATGGGTTATTTCCAAACAACAGCTGATTCAGCCAAATATGGTTAGCAAAAATTGGGCTAACAATGGCTAATTTCGGTAAATAACAGCTAACATCAGTGCATTTGATAAACTGTACATCAATCCCGATTAGCCAATTGAGGTGAGGAGGATGAGATCTGTATTTCGTCTAGTAGTGGCCAAAGCTAGACAAGGGGGCCATGAAGCCTCACATCGGTCAGATCGTGTTATAAATGAGGAGTATCATATTTCTCATCGAACCTTGATCAGCTCCCAGAGGAATATCAACTGATCTCTGGCATTATGCGGATGAACGCCACTAAATCTGCGAGTACAAGTGATACTAAACAACAAACATTGCCCCAGCCTGAGATGACGCAAGCCTCAAAGTTCATCAACATCCTGAATGATAACCCTACGGTGACAGATAAAGCCAAGATGCCTGATGCTACTACAAAACAACTGGAAAAGGAAACCGAGCAAGCCAGCTGCCATACAACCTCATCTGCAAATTCTGCTACTGGATGGGGGCCAAGGACAGTGTTAACTAAGAGTAGTGTGTGTTTTTCGGGCCCTGGATCTTTCTTATCCAACCTGTTCATAGTATCATTTGTATATCAGATGATTACTTTTTGCTGTCTGGAGCAGGCCTACCAATGGATAAAGGCCTCCTTCCACAACGAGGTGCAAATCTCTAAGCAGATCCTTGAGGAAACTGATCCGTGGCGTATAAAGGAACTGGGCAAGGAGATCAAGACATGTAAAGAGTGGCTTTCAGTGTGCGAGGACAATATGTGGGCACTATTTGAGTGCAAATATGGCCAGAACTTGGACTTGGAAGATAGATTAGTGGAAACATATCCACATAAGCTCATAGAAGCCAGTTCTGATTTGTGCTGGGGGGGAGGATTGCCCTTTGGTTCCAAGGAATATGATGATGGGCTTTTCCCTGGCCAGAATGACTGTGGAGAACTTCTGACTAAGTATAGAAACCGGATTATCGCTAAACGACTGACCATCCAAAAGTCTTGAATGATCTCCTTAAATCTCCGGCAGTTCTGTTTACCCATGTATACAATTTGCTATAAATATTAACTTTGTACTTGAGGTTCACTACTACTGACGTCCTTCGTCTAAATTTAGGGGTCAACTTCTTCTCCAATCTATTCGTAAATCAGAGGATTGGATTTTGTATATATTATCATATGCGTATTTCTTATTCCCTTCTATTTCAACACTGCCTTCTTTCAATCTTAAACATTTAAATTGTAGAAGCCTATATAGAAAAATTCCACAAATTAAGGTCCTTTTCAATACCTATGATGTTATATGCTGTAGTGAGACCTGGCTTGATAATAGATATTCTGATGATCTAATTTCTTTACCTTCAAAAAGTATATTTCGTCAAGATAGAGTTAAAAACCTAACTAACTATAAAACATTGAGTACAGGTGGTGGTGTTTGTATTTATATTTCTGATGTTTACTTTAAATATTTATTAATTTCGGCTGTATATAAACCCCCTAAAGGTGACATTATAGTCTGTATCAAAAAGTTACATGACCTGTACAGTGACCCACAATATAGGAAATGTGAAAAATGGATACTTGGTGACTTGAACCTAGATTTTATCAAATCAAAGGTTGCTGGCATTTCTGAACTTAAGAAATGTCTTAAAAACAATGGACTAACAAGTCTGATTAATGAAGTAACTCGGCCTAACTTGAATAAAGGCTCATGTATTGATTATATCATAACAAATTGTCAATTTGTTTCTAATAGTGGAACAACTGCTGACATCATATCGAATCATTATCCTGTTTTTGCTAGCAGGAAAAAAAGAGTGTAAAAAGATGGTATGTAAGTTGGTCCACGATTATTCGAAATTTGACTATACTGTCTTTGGAACTTTAATAGCAAATCGTGATTGGACATTATTCACTGACTCTAATGATGTTAATGAAAAATGGAAATATATGTATTTGGAAATATATGATATCTTAGATGTCATGTGCCCCTTGAAATATGTACATACCAGAGAAAAACCTACACCATGGATGAATGCTGACCTGTATAAACATATGAATGAAAGGAAATTCTCTTCTCTTCTGTATAAAAGAACACTGCATCCTGATATTTTGAAAATAGTCCATTTTTTACGTAATAAAATAAACCTGTTAGTTGATAAGGCACGTTCAACTTATATAAAACAAAGCCTGTGTGCTAATACAAAAACTCCTAAGCATTTCTGGAGAATAATCAAGTCTCTACTTAATACACATGATAATGATAATATAGATGTTATATTTCAACATCATGTTACTGGTGATGCTGTTGCTCATGATGAGGTATTTGACTATCTCAACGATTACTATTGTAATATCAGTACTACCACCTGGGGACCAAGTGTGTATTCTATAGATGATGTCCCAATATATGACATCATATGTGAATTTGACTTTGCATTACAAGATCGTGAAGAAATTCTTCAAGATTTGAAAGATATAGAGGTATCTAAAAGTAGCTGTATAGAAAGTATAAATACTCGTATTTGCAAACACGTAGTAGAATGCATACCAGAAATGTTTGTTGATTTATTTTCATGTTCTATCAGAACTGGAATCTTTCCAGAAAAATGGACGCATGGTGTTATCAACATTATACCTAAGTCTGGCCAAATGTCAAATGCATCAAATTGGAGACCAATAACCCAAACACCTGTTTATGCTAAATTATTAGAAAAAATAATCCAATGTCGTATATTTACTTACTGTTTTGACAACAATATCTTCTGTTCTAATCAATATGGATTCTTGCCGAATAAGTCTATGTAAATGGCCATTTTTGATTTTTTGAAATATATCTATACAAGTTTTAGTCATAATAAATTAGTTGGGGTGGCCTTCCTGGATGTATCCAAGGCTTTTGATTGTCTGAATCATGGCTTATTCATTGACAAGCTTCGTAACATGCAATTTTGTGAAACATTATTGAATTGGTTTCAGAGTTATTTTGCTAGATCTCAGACACTTATATTTAATAAGTCAGTTTCCAGCTCATTACGGATACGTACAGGGATTCCACAAGGGACAGTTCTCGGGTCGACAACATTTATTCTATATAATAATGATGTAATTAGGTCTGTAAAATCTTCAAAGATTGGCCTTTTCGCCGATGACTGTGTACTCTATGTTTCAGGTAATAATTGGCAAGTAATACATGAAAAACTACAGTCTGATTTATCCAGAATTACATCTTGGGGTGACCAGAATAATTTAAAACTCAATTCCAGGAAATTTAAAATTATGATTATGGGTTCTCATAATAATCTAAGAAAAATTGTGAACCCTATTGCTGTATATGCTTATAATGAACCACTTGAATTTGTCTCTGTGTACAATTACCTGGGCTTTTTGATTGACCAAGAATTGACGCTCGATCCCATGTTTAATAAGATAACTAGTATGGTCAACAATTGTATCTTCAGCCTAAGTAAAATACGCCGTTATATTACTGAAATTACTGCGATACAAGTTTATAAACAAACGATATTACCATTATTAGAATACATCGGTTTTGTACTGTTATCTTTAAATAAGAAGGACAAAGAAGCTCTTCAGGTTTTACAGAATGATGCTTTAAAAATTTGTTGCAATCTTTCCTGTGAGGATTATGTCAGAATTCCTGATTTACATAAAAGGGCTAAGATAATTACTTTGGAACAGCGTAGACAAATACAGTTATATTCTTTGATGTATTATCATTCTCAACAAGCTGGTGTACAGAAACAAATAACTCGTAATACACATTCACAAGACAAATTTATTTTTAAAACTGAGAAATACACAGGTTGGAAATACGACAGAAGCCCATTCTATACTGGTACAATACTATGGAATAAGCTCAGTGCTGATGTACAACAAAGTCCAGATGTTCATACTTTTATGTCACAAATACGGAGCCAATATCTGAAATATGAGGATTTATTACATATTTGACTTTATAAAAAGCGATGGTATATTGTATATTCTTCTATCTCGATGTATTGTTTATCATGGTAGACCAGGGGTAACCCTGAATGATGTTTAAAAAAAAACAAAAAAAAACCACAATACCGGAGCAGCAAATTGGGAACTTTGGACTAGCCACATTCAACACCATCTTAAACAAAATTAAAACATAATTTTTTAACCTAAATAGATTTTAAAAGGAAATTATAGTCCTTATATCTGATATCATACAATAAAAATCTAATTCAAAGATGATTCTTGGGTCAAATTATCAGTATAATAGCAAATGTCTATGTCTAAAGCACAAAAAGCTGGTCCTTTCCAACACTGTGATTTAGTTAATGTCTTATAAATCCATGGGATAATATTTTCTACTATGGACCTGCAAACACGTTTGTAGTTGACATATTTGCTTTATGTTGTTTGATTAATTAAATTATCATCAAATTTATCATGAAATGCATGGAAATAGTGTAGATACAATCAATGACATCAGTGTCAAAAGGTATCAAAATGGCAACGTTTTGGGAAAACGTAATTTCTAAACAAATCTTGATAAATCAACAAATACAAGGTGCAACATAAAAAGAAAGACATTAATGGAAACTGTGTGAGACATTTTTTAATTTAAGATGTAAAAAATTGAATTCATAGGATTTAATTATGAACTATGACGCCAGTTGGACAAATATGTCATAACGTTTTGACGTTTTTTCCATATTTTTCGTTCACTTCACATGGCATTATGGGTAATATCTGCTATAAATACCACAGTAATACATACCATGAGATAGAGAATTTCATAGGCTTTCTTATGATACCTTTTTTGTAAAGATTGATTGAAAACTGACTGTGCTACTACATTTTTTGTGTTTTAAGGTTTGAAAAGGTACCTTTTAGTTCCCAATTTGCTGCTTCGATCTATAACTATGGCTACTTTAGTTAAGAACAGCTAAATTTGGCTAACAACAGGTTATTTGACTGGCAATAAAGCTAAATTCAGTAAACACTCGCTAAATTTGGCTAGCAACATCTAATGCAGCCAACAATGCCTAATTCAACTAACAACAGCTAATATTGTTAATGATGGCTATTTCCTAACGACAGATAATTCAGCCAAATATGGTTAGCAATGGCAAACTTTGGCTAAAAATGACTAAACATGGCTAACAATGGCTAAATTTGGTAAATAACATCTAACAACACCTAACTGTGGCTACCTGTTAAGAACAGCTAAATTTGGCTAACAACAGCTCATTTAACTGACAACGGCTAAATGTTGCTCACATTGGCTATTTTTTCTAACAACGGCTAATAACAGCTAAATTCGGTAAACACCAGCTAAATTTTGCTAACAACATCTAATTCAGCCAACAATGGCTAATTCAACTAACAACAGCTAATATTGTTAATAATGTTTTTTTTCCTAAAAGCAGCTAATTCTACCAAATGTAAATGCTTAGCAATGGCAAAATTTGGCTAACAATGACTAATAACAGTTAAGAATGTCTGAATTCAGTAAATAAGAGCTAACAACACCTAACTGCGGCTACTTCAGTTAACAACAGCTAAATTTGGCTAACAACAGCTAATTTGACTGACAACTGTTAAATGTTGCTCACATTGGCTATTTTGGCTCACAATGGCTTATAACAGCTAAATTCGGTAAACACTGGCTAAATTTAGCTAACAATATCTAATAATGGCTAACAATGGCTAAATTTGGTACATAACAGCAAACAACACCTAACTGTGGTTACTTCTGTTAAGAACACCTAAATTTGGCTGAAAACAGCTATTTTGACTGACAATGGCTAAATATTGCTCACATTGGCTATTTTGGCTAAAAATGGCTCATAACAGCTAAATTCGGTAAACACCAGCTAAATTTGGCTAACAACATCTAATTCAGCCAACAATGGCTAGTTCAACTAACAACAACTAATATTGTTAATAATGGCTAGCTAATAACAGCTAATTCTACCAAATGTAAATGCTTAGCAATGGCAAAATTTGGCTTATAACAGCTAAATTCGGTAAACACTGGCTAAATTTGGCTAACAATATCTAACAATGGCTAAATTTGGTACATAACAGCAAATAACACCTATCTGTGGTTACTTCTGTTAAAGGGTTCCTTGCACATAAATTTGCATAAGCCTATTTTTCGTTTAATTACATTCTCTTTGGTATTCCAAAATCAATTCAAATGAAAAAATGAAAAATGTCGAAGCATTAGTGAACTATGAGGGAATTAGGATAACATTTGGGAAATCCTTACTTTCTGATGTTTCACTTCTGTCCTTGCTACGTCATAATAAAGGGAATTCCCTTTCAAAATAACTTGGGAATTTCAGGTAATTGAATTAATTTAAGTGAAAAAAAGATATGCATGTTCAGATCAGCTAAAATTCCTTTCTATATGCTATTGGGAGTTGGGGATACCCTTTTTTGGAAGCTGGGGTTTCCCAATTAATGTCCCTGTGACGTCACAAATTAGGGGATTTCCTTTGAAAACACATAAAATAGACCAAATATTAAAGTCTCATAACTCTGACTACATTTGGAATATCCTTGAAATATTGCTAACAGCATTAGTTCTTGATGCATATTCCATGCTCAAATAGCATTCATGCAAAAATATTCATCCTGTAATTATGTGCAAGGTTCCCTTTAAGAACACCTAAATTTGGCTGACAACAGCTATTTTGACTGACAATGGCTAAATATTGCTCACATTGGCTATTTTGGCTATAAATGGCTCATAACAGCTTAATTTGCTAAACACCAGCTAAATTTGGCTAACAACATCTAATTCGGCCAAAACAGTTGATTTGGCTACCAATGGCTAATATCGGCAAACAAAGGCTTATTTTCTAACAACAGCTTATTCAGCTAATTGCAGTTAGCAATGGCAAAATTTGGCTAACAATGACAAATAAGGCTAACAATGGCTAAATTCAGCTAATATAATGGCTAATTGCAGCTACTTTGGCTAACAATGGCTAGTTTGTCCTAACAATGGCTAATTTTGGCTATTAACGGCTACTAATGACTAAATTCACTTAAAGGGAGCCAAAACCAATATAATTGACAAAATTTTCAAAACTCAGATAAGTATAGAAATATGTTGGATGAGTCCAGTTAAGGTCAGTGGTAAAGTATTAGTTGTGAAAACTAGCTCAAACTGAAGTAGAATGCTATAAGAAATGGTAATATTTGCATTTGTTTGTAAACAAACCCTATTTTTGCGGATCCACATTAATTGATTTGAACAAGAAAAAACATGTTTTTAATTATTTTTTACCATGTTTCATGGTTTAGATTTTAAAATGGGCCAGGAATAGGCTCAAGGAATGGATTTCCATGATTATTTGAGTTTGGAAAATTCCATCGAATTTATTGGTTTTGGCTCCCTTTAATAATAGCTAATTGCAGCTAGTTCCACTAACAGTTGCAAACAACAGTTAAATGAGGCTATTAATGGCCATATACACTACAAGTAAATCACACACACACACACCATTCATTAGGGTGGAAAAGATATTTTTCGATTGTTTTTATTTGTTGTGAGGTGGGTGATTGGGCAGTGGGAAATTAGGACTGAGTGGATGTTGTCTTACTAAGGTACACTGCTGAGCAAACATGGTTTTAAAACCCAAGTGACTGATAGAGTGAGGGGCGAGTTGGAGTGGGGGGCAATACTGGCTAACTACACCAAATAACACTTAATGACGGCCAATTATGGCTAGTTACAGCTAATAAAGGCTTGTTACCACTTTAGCCTTTTGTCTGTAGATATATATAGTGTACCACTGGGATCACCTCTTTTTGGAGCTTTGCTCTACACGAGCTGCTCCTCTGCTTAGCTTGTCTTTCAAATTGTCTTTCATCATTCGTAAAACACAGAACAAAGCAAACTCAAAATTTGGAAGGCATGAAAATGGAAAAAGACCTATCCACAATTCTACATACTTTCCAGGAGTATTCATTGTGTTTTTCTACCAATTGATATTATCAGTATAAAAAAGGAAAGTTCAAAAGTGGTACACATTATGACTGAGAAAGCGCTGTACGCTGTCCTTTGCATTGTCAAGTGGTATAGGCCTACCTTGTGTTTTTGTATATCTGTTTTTTTTGTGTTTTTTTTGTGAATCTCAACAAATAAGACTTGATAAGGTAAACCACACTGTGTATGTGAACAGGAGTTCCTCCTTGCAGAACCCTTCATGGAATGCTTCAGACAACTGTTTCTTGTGCTTCTTTACCAGTCTTTTTCCTTGCTCGACAACGTTTAAATCTTGGCACAACTGCTTCTTGTGCTTCTTTACTGGTCTCTTTCCTTGCTCGACATTTAAATCCATTGAAGAAAAGCAGGTCAAGGAACTCGAATACAGTAAGTACACTTGCACCTACAAGAAGGCCAAGGTAGCCTCCAAGGTCACCTGAACAAAAGAGAGGAATAGGAAGAGAATCAAAAATCAATTTCACAAAGAGAAGTGAATAAAATATTGGTTTCAGAAATACATAAAATGTAGCAAGGTTTTATATAAAAAGAAATTGGCTAAGGAAATGGGAATGTGCCATATCCGTAAATTAGCATTAATTCTTAGGTATAAAATGAAAATTTAGGAGAAAAAGATTTTTTTTTTTTCATGGCCGATAAAAATTTTAGTCAAAGAGTCAAGGGCCCCTGTCGGTCTCCCATAAAACATTTTTTAAAAATAAAATGAAAATTTAACTAAATTTAAATTTCAATGGCCCCTCTCTTTAAAACTCTAGCCTAATTACATTGTCTGCACTCTGTTTTTGAGTCAGACAATGTATTATATTGCCCAATAAGGTTAAAATTGAGGATCAACACGGGTGATTTTGCCATGATTTGTTGGAAATTTTCAGAGTAGGAGTATAGGAGAAGCAATAATTGAATAAGCTGACAAAGTATTGATGTTGAAGCCTCTACCTACTCCAGAAGTCAAGGAGACTGTATGCCTCTCTTTGGGTCACCTCTGTTCTCTTTAGCTCACTGTAGTATAAGTCAACCTCCAGAAAATTGGACCTGCAAAATCAATAAAACTAGGAGAATTAGATTTTGTCTCAAGTCTTAGATCGTTAGCATCATTCATTTCAGTACCATAAATATACAGGTTTTCAGGTTTGTAAAAAGGAGGGGTGTCACAACGTGAAGACCTATATCTAACATTGCAATTGCCTCGTGATCAGCAATTGAACAGTTTAATAATATCTTGTACTGGAGCAATTAGTTTCAATGACATTACAAGAATACACAAAAACAGTCTGTAGTCCATAAATGCACATTGATGAATGTTATCATTATACAACAGTAGTAGTATATAAGGGGTGGAGGTGTGCAATGAGAATGCCTTTAAGTAGGTCAACTAGAAAGTTGGTGTGTACATCATATTGAATATTCTTTGGCATATTCAGCATGAAGTTGTAGCCATCTGGGAGGGGAATGTCAAAGCTGACCACAAGGGTTATTTTCCATTCAAACAAAAGTTTTCTCCACTCTTCCATAGTGCTTTAGGGTTTTAACAGGGAATGTACAGACAGAGCTTTATACTGACATATAATGTTACAAACCTATAGTGACAAATTTCTTTTCCCTGATGTCACCTGTTTACCATTGCTTTCATGTGATTCACCAGAGAGTCACCCATTTATATAACAGAAAAAGAAAATGGCTTTTCCCTGGCTGAAATGGAGTGGGGTGCAGTGGCCATAAAACCCATGACCCACCAGGGACATGTGGGTGAGAGGAAGTCTGCTTTATGGGGCCATAAAATTATATGCTTAGCTGCTGGCACACTGCAACCAACTCATCATACAGGGAATTCCTAGAAAGGGTTGGTGACTTGCCTAGCCTATAATAGACCATGTTTATGAACACATTTTTCAATTGCTTTACATCTGGTTCCTTTCAGGCGGAAATAAAACAATTTGAAATAGGATAAAGAACCTTTATCAAATTGTGTTTTTATAAAAATATGATTACCATTACATACTAATACAGGGGCAGATACAGGATTTTTGTGCACACTTGCACATCCGTTTTCTTTATTTGAAGCATAAGTCTCCACTAAAGGGGGATCAGGACCCCCAGACCCCCCTGGATCCACCCCTGTCATGGATAGATGAATAAACAGATCGCTAATTCTTATCAAGGGAAATCTTAGTCAATAAAATATTACTTACTGTATGAATCTTGTATCTATCTGTTGTTCCTTTGTGAACTCTGATAATATTTTGCTGAGTGCATTCACAGATTCAACCAGAGTAGCCTTGTCATGCTTCATCTTCTTTGTCATAGAATGCATCAGTTTTCTTAGAGGATCAAATAAATCTTTGAATACATGCCGTAGGATCCTATCATCAACGTTTTTCTGTGACTTGAAATACAAAACTCATAATTAACAACACCTATACAATAAGGAAAACTAAAACTTTTTTAGATGTTCACACACACTATTTTCCTCAGTTAATGTGAAACCTAAAGCCCCATACCCACTAAGCATCTCAACTGTTGACCAGCAACAGGAAATTGATAGGATCGCTGATAAAGTCACCAAGCGATTGGGTTATCAATGGAATCGCCGGGCGGCTCCCTGTGGGTATGGCTTGATTTCTGGGCTGTTACGATACTTTTTTGCAGAGGGTAATCACTGACCAGGGACAGATACATGGAGGTTTTGGGGCCAAAATGGAGGTTTTGCAGACCATAGCAGAGTTTTGCTTATCGTTGTCTGAGTAATAAAAGGTTGTATCTGAAAAACAGTCATTTTGAGTAATTGCTGATCAAAGATTAATGATATATTTTAAAGCTCTGTATGATTATAAATATCTGATCAATCATCAAAATATCTTATTCTTAGGAAGAATAACATGTTAAAAAACTTTGGTCATAATTATGAATATATTTAGGTCATTAGAATGTTACTACGGTAACACATACAGAGTTTTCTCCAAATACGACCTTTTATTACTCATTTTCAAGGAGAAAAGTTGGAAATAAGTGAGTATCAAAAGGTCGTACATAGCAGATATAAATTTTAGATAAATACAAATTGAATCAGTGTAAGTGATACAAATTACACAAATAACATATCTGAACTAAAACCAATATGCTAGTAGTGACTTCATATGATTATTCTAAACATTAAAAATTCATGTGACATTAAACCTATCAGATGTAATTGCAACTCTAGGTACGACCTTTTATTACTCAATCCCCAGACTACTTTTTCAGTAAACAAAGGTCGCATCCAACATTTTGGAATTGTATTCCTGCATGTGCTACTGATTTTATAAATGCAACTATAATATTTTACAATAAGGTTCACATAATAGATATCTTAAAATCTGAATCATAAAATATAGGAATATTGAGGAATCCATATAAATTAGACACCAATTGAAGAAGAATTGAAAAACCTATATATAATTATAACATCTCTATAGTAATCAATTATGCTCACTCAGGATTTTTGAAATTGCAAGTGAGAATAACAACATAATATCATAGAGGCTTAATACTTACCTTCCTGGAATCCCTAAGACTCCGGCCAGCAGACCAATCGCTGAGCTGCAGATATCCAAAATCAACATACTCTAGAGATTCCGAAAGCCTATGCCACGCTAGGAGTTGCCTTGCTTGCTCAGTGAACCAATGTGGCTTTTTGTAATGGTTTTGCAGCTGTTCAATCAGGTACAACAGAGAGGAGTGTGATTCTTGTAGTGTCCGCTCTAACCCATCAAGCCAGCTGATCATTGGAGTGGTCACATTTATAACAAACATGTTTTGCAAGAGTTCTACCCTGTCAATTGTGTCCTTTATCTTCCTCTGGTTAAACCTGTCTGATATTTCCAGTTTTGTTAAAGTGGATTTATAGTAGGCTTCAGAGACATTCAGATAGAAAGCCTTTTCTTCAGAAATCATTAGCTCTGCTTCTTCAAAGTTGAAGTCCGTGATCTTCAACAGACTCGACTCTACATTTGTATTGCACTGTTTTTTGTGAACCATTTGCAAGAATTCATCTATCTTACTAAGTAAACTAGGAAATTCTTCTGAGCTTTCTTTTAAAATGTTATACATCTTCCAGGTTTTCGACAATACTTTGGTTGTGTCATTAAGCCACTGTGTAAAATTTGTCAAATAGGCAGCTGACTCAAGTGCCTCATTCATGTCATTGAGCAATACCTTTAATTCTTTGAATGAATCTGATTGACCTAGATGATTGGGGATAAGGTCTGAATTATAAGACAGTGTGTCAGAGTTTCCCAAACCTATAATGTACTGGGCTAAAGATTGTCCTGCTGGGTTAGTTCTCACTATAAGTATATCATTTATTGCCTTTATTGTGTGTTTAACATTGTCAATCATGTCCTGTTCATCCTGTTCTATTGAGGTTCCTTCTGGTAACTGGAGGATTCTCTCAATTATAAAGCTAGCCTCAGCCATCAACCTGTCTAAGAGGCCCCACAGATACTTGTCCCTGTACCCATGCATTGCAACATAGAGGGAACTAATGTTTTTCAGTTTTGCTGAAGTTACCCCAAGGTCTCCACACATCGTCAAGAGTCTTGTAAACTTGACCACAGGTTGCCACCTCTTTACTGGTGCTGTAATTGACTCTGAGAGCCCATCCAAGCCACTGATTACAGAAGAAAATGCCTGGATGGTCCTTGTGAACAGCTTGATATCTGTTCGATGGTGTACCTCATGTGCATGCAGCACCTTAGCTGTCAAGTTTTTTTCTTTGTCTTTCAGAGCAACTCCTTTCATTTGTGCCATTGAGGACTGAACTCCAAATGAAATGACATCACATGCTTTGTCACATAGGCATTCAGGACAGTCATCACCTGGTACGATAAAATTGTTAACATGTTGGTAAGCTAATACAAGATATTTGAGTTTTAAAAACAAGCAAAGCATAATTATGATCACCATGATGTATGATACAAAGAATTACATCTGAAAATTCCTTTGAGAAAAACTGCTTTAATAAAAGCAACTACAGTAACAAAAAAAAAGAATTAGAGTTTATTTCTTTGCATCCAGACCATAATCTACATTATATTCAAATTAATTTTTCACTAAAAGTACAAAATTATGCTGCAGTAAATTGCAAAAACTTAGCAAAATATGTCTCAGATAAGTTAAAAACATTCCTCTTGAGGGAGGCACCTCAGAATTATGATTTAGGGCCTGATTGATATCTTATTGAATGTAGAAAAACTCATTTTTTTCATTTTTTTTTACATTTTACACCATAAGAAATAAACAAAGGCCTTGATCAAAATTTAGAGAGAATTTTACTTCGAGATGAATGTTTTTAGCATGCTTGAATTTTCATGACCATTCCCAGTAAACATACTAATGTTGACTCAATATTGAATCAATGATTGCCATCAATATTGAATCAATACTTTATTGGTTGATATTGGAAGTTTTTTCAACTATGAAAAGCTAATGTTGATTCAATATCAATTTTCAATATTGATACAATGTTGAAATCTGACATTGAATCAACATTGTTGATAAAATTTGTTTTAAATATAGAAAAGTGAATGCTAAATCATCATTAGTAAAAATATGTATTTGCTGTTCTTTAAATATTCCCTTTTATAAAATAAAGGGAAAAGTGATATGGAAAAAGTGAATGAAAAAAATATAGCTATAATATTTGTAAATAAAACCCAGCTCTCCCTCACCTGATTTATTTGTTTAAATCATAATATCAAACCTTTCTTGGTCATATACCAAGATTAAGGCCATCTATTAGTATTGCCCCAACCAAGTCCACCTCTGTATGGATTGGCAGCATTAATGTCAGGTGGTTTGACAATGCATGGGAAGAGATACACATAAACTCCAGTAATTCGAACCAGTATGTTATTGCTTTTCATCGAAAAAGGTGTTTTTGCATGTCATGCTTCAAAAAATGCTAAATAACAGAAAGTTTGTAAATACATTTCATGTGATAGAATTTGTAGTGGTAAACTTGGTCTGAGATACCAACAGTTGTTTCTGAATTATTCAGGCAATTAGGACTTTGGTTCCTTTTTATATTGAGATGTTTTGACAAAGTTGGCAGATAGTGCCCCCTGGTGGTGGATTGATGTGCAATTGAAAATCTAATATTGCTTCAACATTGATGTCTCAATTATAAATCAATGTAAAAAAGGATTAATTTAGGATTGATCATCAAATATGTAGATAATGTTAGTGTGAAGGCATTGAATCAACATTAAATCCTTCAATATTGATAACTCAACATTGAATCAACATCAGTTGCCAGTATTTGAATCAATATTGGGAAATCAACATTTAATCAGCATTTAGATATGATTGATTGCTGGATCAATCCACTTTCAATATTGATTCAACACTTGGTGTTTACTGGGTTGAGGTACTATTTTATTAGATATTGATGTGCAAAAAATAAAAGTAAAAAAAAACCACTTTTTTTTATAATCTTCCACTTTAAATCAGGGATAACTAAATAATGGGTAATACTACTAGAAAGCTTAGACACTCAGCTTTAATATGATGTATAAAAATTATGCCTAAAATGAGAAAGAAATAACAGAGTTACAGCAAAACACACACAACTGTTGTTAATATAAGCAGGCTTAACTCATAGTTATTAATGCATTCCTAATACACTAAATATTCAGATTAGTGGATGAATTGTCATCCTACTAGTATACCTAGCTGTGAAATGAATATGAAAACTTCTCGTGTCCACTTGTACCACTAATGAGAAAAGTGTCTTTGACGAGAATAGTTACACATTTCTATAGACTGAACAACCATTACAAATGATAAAACATAAATTCAGCTCAAACTGTTTATCAGAAAATTTGTGCATAATCTCAATTATGTTAGTTTTTGCCATTTGCCATTGTGATTTTCTCAGTGACCTTTTGCACAATGAATTTTGTAACAACGAAAACAATTTAATTAACGAAACATTTCGTTGTTAATATTTTTGTAACAACGATCATTTTGCAACAATTTTTTTCTATATTTAGAATGCACTCAAAGAGCTGTAACCTTTACTGATTTTTTTCTATTTCTTTTCGCTTTATATATCAATTTACAGAATTTAATTTCATTCAGTAAAACCAGAGATTTTACTATTTTCATAAAAAACAAAAATGTCATAACAATGAACTTGTTCATTATGCTATCGTTAAGGTTATCATAACAATGAATTCTATTGTGCAACGGGCCACTGAACTTATATGTGTGAACTGTGCATCATTGAGGCATGCGTATCACTAGTTGTTTCCAACCATTTTATACAACTTACAGTAGAACTCCCTAATGCAACTGTGATGAATTATAGTAATCAATTCATTGGCACGATACGAGTTTGTGTAGTAATTATAAAATTTAAAAGTCGAATAATGTCGTTGTTAGAGTTACAAGTAAAGCTGTGTTTTGGGACAGAATCACAAAATACACGAGATCGTGTGGTACGAGTTACACGAAACTGTCAGTTAACACGAAATCGTGATGTATCATGTATTCTTGACTGGAAGTGACCTCAGTAAGGGTCAAAGTGACCATGTGATGTTATGTAACAAATCAGGAGCCAGGTTATGGCTATAAATAGAAGTGATTGCACAAGAATAAACAGTCCCGCTTTGGAACTCACCGTGTTCACATCTCTCTACTTCCTGGGAATGGGCATGAGACAGCCTAGAAGAGCCTCCTAGACAAGAATAGCAGCTAGATAGCGGGAATTAGACCCAAGTTACGACCAATCAGGGAGTTAGGCAAAAGGGATGCACAAACCAACTCGTCCATACGAGAATGGGAACGCCTTCGTCCAACGTATGAAATCAGGAAACGAACAGGTACAGTGATCAAATGGCGGGACCTCGGCCTACACACTACCACCTTTTTAATTTTTTGGGCATGGTCCATGTCGTCGATGCTAGAGCTACCGTCTGAGATACCTGTTAGGCGTGTTGTACGAGAACATCCCCCCACGATACCAGCCCAACCTGAGCTGCTGACCCCCACCCCGAGAGTCCCTTTAGCCACCCTTTCCAGGAGCCAGAAACCCCTCCTTGCCGATCACACCATATCCACCACCGACCCCCTCGAGTGGGGCACGTTTCCAGAGACACTCTCGACCACCCATCCCCTGATCACCCAACCACGGGTTTGGACGAGTGTTCGCATTGGTCGCCCGAGCACGATTTGGACCCAGACCACACAAAATCGTCATATCTCCGTCGGGAACCACATGTGTCCTCCCGTAGAGAACATCACACAACCAATGCAAGGGACTAAGCTAAAAATGGTCGTTAGACGAGGTGGTCACCTTCACGAAGGGTTAGAATTGGGGAGAAAGGAAGTTGGGGTTGGGGGAATTGAATAAAAAATGTATCTATATAAGAATATATATATGTTATATATTTCATAATGCAGGGTGCACGCATGTCATTTAAAGTCGACAAGGATGTAGGTTGGACAGGGAATAACTGACATGACTTCTTTCTATGAATGTGGCCAGGAGAGGTGTGGGGGGCCGGGGACAGGGGGTGACTGGTGACTGGGCTTCTCTGTTTGATAAGAGGCTGGTTGAACTGTGGAATGGATAGGGGAAGACTCACAGGACTTTGCTCTGTGAACTTAAGACTGAGGTGCCAATACAACATGAAATAGAGGGAAAAATTCCGTTCTGACCAAAAAGTGTTCTTTAAGAGAGGTTGTCTGCATAGCGAAGTGGTTATTAAACCGGTCTCCACTGTATTACAAACATGCCTGTTAAAATCCATTTGAATTCTACATGTGAAGGATGTCCTTTATAGACACAAGGTAAGAATAAGACAATTTTTAACAAAATTTGCCTTTTTATCGTAGAAGCATTCATTTATGTTAGATTCTTCACTCAGTTGACAAAATTATCCCTATATTAGATCATTTGCCTGCAACTATTGCAAAAGTATGGTAACAAAAAATTTTCTTTTACAGTTTTCGTCTATCTGGCACTGGAGACGTTCACTCATGCTACACAACTTGACGGGAAAATTATCTGGAAATAGAAAAATAATAGTGACATTAGTAGATATTTTTAACTGTTTTCTGGAGGAATATAGCAGGAACACCACTGGCCTATTTAGTTGGTTAATCAAGTTGGCCCTTCTATGTTGATTTAACAAAAGACTTGCTCCTTATTTTATTATCAAATTTCTACCACTTTGCACATTAGGAATGTGTCATAGGACCATACTAATGAATAAAAATGGCTCTTTGTATGAAAGATATGTCCATAAATTGCTTGACATTATACATACTATGAGATTTAATACTGGGTTTATATTCCTTGAACCTTCTTTACAGAAACATTCCTTGAACCTGCTGTATAGAAATGTAATGAATTACAGAGAATTGTGATATAAAAGATAAAGAAGTTGGCATTTCATATCTTAAAACAACAAATTCTTCGATGTTATGTGCCTGAGTTGAATTTCCTAGCTCCTTGCTTTCAACCTTTTAAAGGTTTCTGTAGAGAGGGGAACCCATTGAGTGACATGACTGAGATTCAGGTCGAAACAGAGATCACTCTAATGACCAACATCTAAGTAGTTCCAGGTAGTTTTTGGTAGTTTTCTGGTAAGATAATTCAATGGGAACTTAATTTATGGTGGTTTTTGAAAATTATTTTTGATCATTTTTGATGATTCATAATTATTTCAATGATGATATTCAATTCAGAATTTCAGTTGTGTTGTACAAACGGGTTGGGCCTGACATCTCAATACCTACAAAGGTTCTTATCACACTGATCACATGTTTACTCACCAGTCATATAGGCATCTCTGCACTGGCATGTTGAGTTCAATGCATGGAGTTTACATTTCATTTTGCAGAGATCAAGGGAGTAATTATCATCTGGAAAGTAGGTCACTCGTTGTGATTCAGGTTTACAAGAGCTATGCTTGCCATCAAGGCTTGAAACCTGAAATTAAATAATATCACTTCGTTGATGTAAATTACACTCATTCAGTTATGTGTGTGTAAAATAAATATTGATTGAATTCTCATAAGTGAGTGTTTTTTCAATGTCTCTTAGATTTTTGGTACTGTGCAACAGCCAAGCCATAGATGAAATATTATCATAACATTGCAGTACTGTTCTGTTTCAATCTGGGTATTGGTCATACATTATTTTGATGGCTCCCAATAATGTTAATGTAGGATGTTATGTTACAATGCAATTTACTGTTTATGGTCTTTAAGTAAAACTGAATGTAGTCATCAACATTCTGTTTTCTTTGGTCTTAACATCACAAAATATAATGTTATCAATACTGTTTTGGTGGGGTCACAACCTTACAATTGAATAACCTATTTAAACATGATTTTTCAGTTTGTTACACACTGACCAAAGAGGTAGGCCTATACCTGCAGAATGGTACTATCATGTTACAACTTGTCTGGAAACCAACTTCATTCTATACCAACTTCGTAGTGCCCATACCTTCACCATTGTCCTGCCCACTTGGATCTGGTGGGAAGTGGTAAGCGTTTTTTTCTCAGAGGACAATAATAAAAAATTGTTGCAATTGCATAGGGCAATTATGATGCTTGCCGACATGGGAACTACGTAAACAACCAGTAGACCATGCCAAAATTATCATATTCAATCAATAAAATGACAAGAAACGCATTTATTTAGCAGCAAATTTTCCAAAATGTTGTTTTCACTGCCATGTTGTCTTCATCCAACTTAGTTTTTGCATGAAACGGCAGACAGCATGAACAGCGGTAGCCTTGTCTGTCTTTTTTTCTAGATCAGCAATTTTATGCATTTTTCATGCGTTTGAGCATATAGATTCGTCAAAGTATGAAAAACAACACATGAATTGACCGATATAATACGTTGAAACTTTGTTATTCATAAAATCTATGTGCCGAGCAGATGGCAGCAAGGCTAGAGGAACTCTCCGACGAATGCAACATGTACCAGAGGGCTATCGGAGGTAAATAAAAGGATTTGCATTGTTTTTTCATATTTTCTTCAACCATTTGCAGGTATTTGGTAAGAATAAAACAAGAACGAACCTCGGGCACACTCAGCCATGATTATTGCTCCTTGTCTCAGCCCATTTTGATGGTCTTGGGCAAAGCCCTCAACCACCAAAATGGGCTTCAACAGCAGGGCAATTATCATGGCTTCGTGCCCCCTCAGTTCTTTCTGTGTCATACCCTTTATGGTGATACAGGTCAAGTACAATAGAGACAGTAAAGCTATAACGCTAGTTCTGTCAGTAGTAAACAGTTCTGCTAGTTCAGTTAACCTAAGCTTTGAAATTTCACTTTAAAATAGTGCCAGGGTACAATAAACACATAACCAATTAGTGTGGGTGTCCTCATTTTACATGAACCCTTGTTGTGTCAGGGGAATCTGGCTTCATGCAACCCTTTGGGTCCTGCCCTCAGGCTGATATCCCTGCCACACCTTGGGTTTATAACCCATCTCGTACCCCTCACAGGTTGGTTATAAAATTATCACTACCACGGATAGCTGATATATCAGCACCTATAGGATAATTTTGACTTATTTTGTAAAGTACAGAAAAAATACAAATATTTGCTATACATTTACCTATAATGAATACATTTTCAAACCAACTTATGAAATATCTTCAAGTAGGAAATGTATGAAATAAGCTGTTTGTGTTAGGGAGAATTATATCTACCTTGTTGTATCTGATGTCAAAGTGGGAGTACAGTCCTACTGGTGCAGCCAGCCCTGACTCCTGTACCAGGGGTACCTGCTTTTGACTGTGGAGGTGAAGCTAGAATAATGAATAACAAAAATAATTTCAGGGGTAGATCTCCTGACTCCCCACTTTTGGTAGAGACTTACACTTGACAAAGAGGAAAAAGTGAAGCAAACATACACATAAATGAACAAGGATTTTAGTACTTAGCCTATAATAATGCAGACCCTGTATTTGTCACTTAATTTATTACTTGAGGCAGGTCCACTACCCTGAAACTACTTGAACCAAACTTACGAAAACATCCCTCCACTATTTTGTTACCATTGGTTACAAAGCAGTCGTAAATACTAGTTATTGGAAGTTTGTATTTGAAATGTTGTGTGAACATGGCAGTCAATTTTCTTGGCCAACTTCAGTATTTACTCTGTTTTAAAGTTGTGTTCTATAAGTTTGATGTCCAACAAGAGGGCTGCAGTCAATAAAATAGCTTTGAGTAAACAAAGTCAACACAGTTAGAGTTTTATAGCACAGATACATTAAATACAATGGCAAGATCAAGATTATACATGAAAATATAATTATTCTAAACAGGACAACAACAACTTTAATGTCAATTGAGAGCTTCTCAGAATAGTTTCAGTTTTAAAGACAAAACTAGAGGTAATAAAATTGTACAAAAATATCTTGGAATGTACATTTGACACAGAATTTGACAGCAATTTTACAGGCAGAGCATAATTTCCCATTTTCCCCCATTTTCATTTAAAACATTTGCTGTAGGAATAAACTTTCATGTCTAATATAGTAGGTTTGGTTGTTTATACTGAATGATAATTTATGTTTCAAAATTGCATAAGATATCATGCGTTTAAATCTAGATGCAATTCTGATTCCTTTTCAGAATCATGTCTCATTTCCATTTTTTTAATGACTGGTATCGCTAATATACACTTAAATGAACACATCTACAACATTTTTGTACGATCTGCTTGTGATTTGATCACTGTCTATCATTGCTGCGTAACAGATAAAATTAATTATTCAAGAAAGCTTTTTACAAACATATCATTTTGCAGTTATACTTTTGCCATGATGCATGATGATTCTTTATCAAATTACTCAACTTATTCCTGCTACAAATAACTGATTTACAGTATTCCAAGCACCTGCAGGTCAATTCACAGGAGAAATTATAGAAGATATACATAATATTTTATCTATAAATATCCATCTATGATAATTAGATTTCAAGCCAACTGGGAAAACATTATGCTGAATTTAGAGTGTACGTCTTTTACCTTAGCTCCAACTACCGGAGCCTCCTCACCAAGATGGTCGTATGTCTCAAGATTTAAGATTAGCCGCAACCCCATCGCAATGTCTGCAAGAGGAATCTATAGATTTATTGAACAAACATCAGCAACATTTATATTCTGAGAGATGTTCTTACATCATAGACTTTTTTCATTAGTGTGGTTCCCCCCTAGCAGATGTGTCTGAACTAAAAAGTTGGGGTATGGGCCAGGTTAAAGGTGTTTGGTACAAGGCATCTATGGGAGGGTCTATCACGCAGACTTTTGAAAAGGGTATATAGCTCTGATACTTTACTGCCTCACATAAGAAGCAGAATACCACACTAAGATGAGGATTTTATGATTCTTGTGACAACACATATATCTTTGTAACATTCTGTTCCATGTTGAAGTTCCAAATTGAACGATGGTGGTCAGAATATTGGACATTTCATAAATAAATGCTCAATTCAGGGGCTAAAAGCATGGATTTCTACCTGAATTTCTAGATGTCAAGGGAGAGGATTTGTTAGCATTGAATGTATAGCACAGTCCAAAGTCAGTTATCTCCTCTGTAATAGACTCAGGTGGACAGGGCTTCTTTTTCCATCTGCACCTGAATGAAGATAAAGACAATAAAGACAATAAATATATATATAAACTGTCTTTTTGACATCTATTTGATGTTTCATAATAACCTCCATAGCTACGCAGGTTTTATTTGTGCTTACGGAAACTGTGTGAGAGTTTGAAACTCCCGTATCTCACTGTTTCATAACCAAACTCTCATAAATCCACCCAAATCTCACCTAAATATGCCCAAAACTCAGATAAATCCACCCAAACTCACTTAAGCAAAATCAAAACTCACTTAGCTACAGCGACCAAGAAGATGATTGTAACATTATGAAACAGAAAACATAGAGGTTTGTTATGAAACAGGCCACTGATGTGACCAGCAAATTATGTATGTCACCTGCAAAGAGTCAGATATAGTCAGAATAGCCTTAGTTTTACCATTGTGTATCTAAAAGTAAAGCCTGTATTCCACATACCGATTTTGATGCTGCCGTTTTTTTGTATTCGTTTGATTATCTCTGAAATTGTGAAATAAGACCTTACGTATACATCTCATAAACCATTCAAAAGAGAATTGTAAGAGCTTTCTATTGATGTATCAGATATCCATATTTGACCTTTATTCCCTCTGCCAATTTTTGAAATCAGCAGCAAATAGGTATGTGGAATAATGGCCTAACGTGTTAGCTACCTGGCCCTAGGCAACAAAAAGAAGTGATGCTCTGATTACATTAATAATCTCCATGTTAGACTCACTTCAAGGTACTACCACTCACACTTAAGATCTGTGATACTGTCTGCATTAAGATCTACTGGTTTATGTTTTACTACCTAAACTTTCTGGCGTAAAATGAATCACTGCTTGTCACTACAACTAAAGTGAGGTATTTTTTTGGTCTGTTTCATAACAAACTTCCGTATGTTTTGCATTTCATAAACTTACCATGACCTTTTTGGCTGCTGTAGCTACAAAGGTTTTGGTTTTACATGAGTTTTGGGTCAATTTACGTGAGTTTTGGGTCGATTTATGCAAGATTTGGGTCGATTTATGTGAGCTTTGTTTTGAAATGGCCACATACAAGAGTTTCAAACTCACGTACAGTTTCCATAAGATGGGAGTTTGCTTCATCGTAGTTATGATGCTTTGGTTTTCCTTACGACAGTTTGGGGGTCACTTACGATGGTTTTGGGGGTAATTTACAATGATTTGGGAGTCATTCATAACAGAATAATTATGAAACACAGTTTTCAAGGATTCTTCAAATTGTTGTACCTATGACAAATATTATGAGACAGGCTGCAGGCTATCTTTCACACACCTGTGGAGTGTTTCTTAAAGGAAACCTAGCACATAATGAGACGATTAGTATTTTCAATGAAATTGATTGAGTATATTGCTTATGTCAAGGACTAACAGCATATTTAAAATCCTAAGAGGATTCATAGTTTAGATGCAATTATAAGACCTTGAAAATATTTCATTTTTCGTTTATTCTTAAGGGAAATTCCCAAATTTATGATGCCACACGATGACTTGTTGGGAAATCCCGTCCTCCAAGGAAAGGGAATCCCCACCCATGTAGTATTCGTACTGAGGGATATGCAATTTAATTAAAAGTATATATATTTAGCCCCATGCAGGAAATAATCAACTGTAAAAAAATATCCATCTGCGATCATTCATTAATGTAGTAATCCCAAGTTATTTCAAGAGGGAATTCCCATAGGTGTGACATCACACAGTGAGTATTTGAAAGCCTAGAAATTAGGGAATACCAAAATTTGATTTTGTTTCCTTAATAATTCCCTTAATACCTGAACATTTACATTTTTTGTTGAAGTTAATTACACAAAGTATAGCTGTTTGTATACTTATATGCAAGGAACTCTTTAATAATCGTTCATGGTTTTAGATATAATCTTAAGATGAGGTTTTGTCTCATCTCAGCTATGACGGTTTGGGGGTGACTTACAATGATCTAGGGGGGACTTGCAATGGTCTGGAGTGACTAATTACAGGTGAGTGTATAGAGTGGCATTTATGTATTTTCATTATGAGGTATCAAGGTTTCTTACTTAGGTCTTTAAACTAAGACCAGTATTTGCAATACCATGTTTGTTAACACAGTAAAGCGCCATACCCACTTGTCAATGGGCTGATGGCTGACTGCTGTTGGCGTCAGTATCAACTTATCAAACATACTTAATATGGTTCTGGTGCGGCCATTGGCGTGGCCGTCGGCCGACTCTGACTGGACAAGGCATACCCACACACAATGGCGCGGCAGTCAGCGTGACCATCAGCAGCACAGCTGTCAACACCTTCTTTCATGGTCTGTGCAGACAGCCGTGCTTACTGCTGCATCAATTCAACCAAAATCGGCTAGTGGGTATGGGGCTTAAAATTGAAAAATGGATTATGATTATGATATCAAAGATCAAATGTTATTTTATTTCCTTACACATGTAAAAAGTCCTGCTGTTGGTGACCAGCGAGTCGTATGAAGGAGCGAACATCTGTAACATCTGTTGAAGAACAAAATCATAATTATTAACATATAGTCCATGAATTTAAATGAAAAATAAATCTATCCATATTATTATTATTAACCATCACTGAGATATATGTTTTTTCAAGAGATGCAAAAGCAAATGAGTTTTAATCAATGTTTTCTAGCAAGGATGTCCTTGTTATGACAGGTGCCGTTGTTACATTGCAGCTTTTCTACTGCTTTAATTCGAATTATCTAAGTGGTAAAAACAAGAATCAAATTAAACATATAATGATAATAAAGGTTAAGATTATAATAGAAAAAGAATAAGTGACAGTTTTTAAAAGAGGTTTGTTATCGTGTAGTTATTGTTGTTCTATGAGTTTTGAAAAAAGAAACATTTTCCATTCATTCAGTGGCCTGCCACATAAGCATCCATATGGCAGCAAAAAAAGTTGTTGCTCAAAATGTCCTTTTTGTCCAAAAATCTAGCATACACAATTTCCCATTTTATATGCCCCTTTGGCTGAACTCTTCAGTATTTCTATGTATAAATACATTCTTTCTATACGGTCATTCTATGTCAATTCAACAAGGGCCTCACATACTTCGTCTCAGATTTTCTTTAAACCCCCAAAATGCTGAAGAAAAATATTTCAAATTTGAACATTAATTTCCCGAAATACTTGATGATGTTTCAATTTTTGTGACCCAAAGTTGGGCCAATTTTTGCAACAAAATTGGAGCCCTTAAATCTGGTGCTAATTTTGTGGTCCCATATCTCAGCCAACTATGTAGTTAGAGCCATGAAATCTTTGGTATCATTAAACCTATAGGTCCCCTCCAAGGATATATTAAGTTTGATTATGCCAGATTTTATGGAGGAGAATGGTTTGTGCTTGAATATTGAAAAATGACATATAAAAGTAAAAAATGGCAATGTTTGGGACCTCATAGTATAGAAAGTTTTCCTCATGTGCATCTGATACTGCGCATTCTTATTAAGACCCTAAACAATATTCACATTCTTATCTGACGGGCCGCATGTGAAGGGCCAATTCTCCATACCACAGATAGCTAATTTATAGTATTTCAAGTACCTGCAGGTTAATTCTGGCCATATTTGCCATATTTCTATCTGTAATGGATATATCTTCAAACCAACCTAAAAAACTGTGAAGTATTTATGAATACAGATTGAAAAAAGAATTATCTCCAATGTTAACATTGTGTTAAACCACAAAGAATGCAATGATAAATGAAAAAGTAAATGTTTAAGGCCTGTGAATTGTCTACATGTTCCTCGGCATCTTGATTTAGGCTAGTCTACAGGTACTATGTAGTAGATAAGCTATCCATGATGTATAGAATCGTATTTGATATCAGCATTCAAATCTCTATATCTTCACTACTGTCCTGCCCTCTCAAAAGTGGGTGAATAATCACAGCTTTATTGCCTCGGAAGGCAATAAAGGGTTTGTTTGCATGCTTATGCCAATTTTGTTGATGTCACTAAAACCCCCATGTTTCAGGTATAAACTGGGCAACAATAATTGTTTTATGCCCTCTTGGTCTGTACAATGTACATATTTGTGACTGAAAGAACATTAAATATTTGAAACCTGCTGTTGAATTCCACTTTTGTCGAAGTGGAAGTCTATGTTGCATTCCATTTTCCATCTTCGTGTCAGACTCATTCAGCGTATTATGATCAGTTAATTTATCTTCATGATCACTTGGTTGACCATTGGATGTAAAGGTTTGATGGTATTTGAGTTCATCTCTGTGTGCTGGATAGAAAAAATAAAATATCACACCTAGTCCTGGTTTTGTTAAAATAAACAGTTTCTTTTCAATGCAGCCAGCTGTGTGCTAATTATAACTATGGAGATTCTGCAAGTCTTATCCTCTTATTTTTATGAAATTGACAATAGATATTCATTATGAAATAGTTTGTATATGTGGAGAAAGTTTATTGAGACCTTAATTATGAAGAGGATTGGGGCAGGAGGTGGCAAGATAACCTCCATAGACTTATACAGGAAAAAACAATATGAATTAATCAGCTGGAGGTGGCTGCAAAACTTTCTCTTGTACTTTTAGAAGATCCATAATGGGGACCAATTGTTACAAAAGGAAAAGCAAGTGTTGTAAAATCCGTTAATAATTTTCTTAATGTGAAATTTAGCTGGTTTTTTCTTTAACCATTTAACTGCTGCTCCTGAATTGATTCAGGTGCAGACTGCATTTTTAAGGTATTTTAGTGAAAAATAGACCAATATTCATGATAAATTGCATATTGACATGTTATCCAAAAATAGTGGTGTAGGTTATCTTTAAAAAGCTCAACCCTTGAGCTTCATGGTTCTTATGTTGGTTTCTTTCAAAACCTGCAATTCAGCAGGGTAACCATGGCAAGACTTACCTTAACAACAAATTTTCAAAATTACAAAAAATGCAGAATAATTGGGCAGAATTGTCCATATATTACAAATCCAAGAGAATGGACAAATTCTAGAGATTTCCAATTTATTCTGGTAAAGAAAGAATTTGGCACACTGAAAGTGTTGGTTGCCAAGGAAACTTGGATAAATATGCCTTATTTTACGGGGGGGGGGGGAATTAAAAAAGTACAAAATGCCATGATTACCATGGTAACACGGTTCTAAAAACTTTGTTGTTGCTTAGAATTATAGAACACCCCATAAAATCATGAAACTAAAATATATACAAATAATTATGGCTAATCATTAAGAAATACTTGTTGCTATGGAAACAGTTTGATTATAGTTATGATGAAATTCCCTAATTAAATGCATTATTTGAGAAAAATATATATGCATTCTTTGATGTGTTATATCTTTTGACATAAAGTTGCTCTTGAGGCAGTTAATGTATCAAAATTTAGAGAATTGCATTGAGCTCTTGCTTTTAGTATTCATCCTTATATGATTACTTTCATAAAAATCAAGAAAATGGTTTTCATGGCAACCAAAGACTCAACTTTGTTGTTTCCTACATTTTCAGGTCATAAGCTAAAAATTGATATACCATTACATACACATCAGTGAAAAACTATAAGGAATATAATGATTCAAAAATACATGCATTTGGCCTAAAATTACCTCCAAACATGGCAGCTAAGTGGTTAATTCATTTGGCTAAATCTGGAGAAAATAATACCGAACGGGATCACTATTTAATGAATTTAAGGGCAACGGAATATGCAACACTATGTCAATCCTCTTAAAAGCTTGTTATAATGAAATAACAGATCTAGACATGGAATAATGAATAACTGTTGTAGAATATTATACAACTCCCCCGGCCTTCAAATTACTGGTAATTCTGGAACAGGTTGTAAGTATTTACTTTTCATAATCCCATATTGTCCTATGTAAACTTAACCCTTTAGCCCCCTATCCGGCCGTAGCCGGCTGAGGGTGTACTCCCCAATCCGGCCGTAGCTGCCTGGTAAAACGGGAGTTTTCCCATTATTTTTCCATATTTTTCCAATGAGAACACTATTATAAGTATTCAACGTACAAAATTGGCCAATATATCATTTAAAAGCTAATTTAATTTCCTTTCCAATGCTACAACCGCATGTCTATGAAATTCATTGAGAGGAGAGAGTTATTCTTTGAACTGGAAATCAAACAATTCATGAATGGAACCTGTGGGGTCTAAAGGGTTAATCATTGTATACATTTGAGCTTTTTCCCCAATATGGCAATATCCCCTTGGACTTTATAACCCTAACCTAAAAATGACTTAAGGGGACACAATTGATATGTCTTTTTTCCTAAACTAAGGAATAGACAAGGGGCTAGGCACATTTTCAGCCATATTTCCTTACAACTATACCATAATTGCACATTGTAAATATGATTAAAAGATTTGTTTTTCATAGGTTTTATGATGCATGTTTGAATATAATCAACCAATACATTGTTGATTAATAAATATAAAACATGCATGTTTATCTTCACCTTTTGAGTATTGATATTACCATCTGAATTATAGAACACAATTTTGAATACAGCTGCATGTTTATTACTTTTTTCTCATGATATATAAGATTTCTTATAGCTTTAAATTTATTCACAAAAATCACACAGCTTTATATGTAACTTTATAAAAATAAATCTCTACTTTTCATAAAATGAACATAAGGACCTATGTCAGTCTATCATTAAACCTACCTTGTTGAATACACATTCCTTCTTCAATTTCTATAGCATAAAAGACCATCATGCCTACCCTTGACGCTACATCGATAAAGAAGCCCTCATACTTTGGGAAGAGGTTGGCCTGCAGATACTGCATCCTGTGAGAACTGTCTAGAGATCTTAAACCTTGTTTTAAAACCAGGCTATTCTTTCCAGTGAATGAGATTAACAAATACCCATCATCCAGAGGACAGGATATATATGAAAATGTGATTAGTAAACAAGAGGTCTCATTGATGTCAACTGGTGGTGACTGAAGATTGCATCTAATAAATCCATTGCCATGCTTTATCTTCTTATGGCACATGAGTGCAGATCCTAAAATGTATAAAAACAGTAATGTTATGAATCATTAAGCAATACAACAATATTGTGATAAAAGATCCAAATAACTAAACCTCTGCAAACTATTTTCTGATGAAAATGTCAATAGAATCTAGTCAGATCTGTGTCAGAATATACTTTATTTCAGAGGCAGCGCTAGTTTTTTTTTTTAGACATACACATTTAGAATTCAAATTAAATTCAAATGTTGAAACGTGTATTAGTTACCAAGATTTGTGTTTTCAGTGAAATTCATGTTCTCGAAAAATGTCTGAAAGATTAACATACAACAAATAAACATGCAGCAACGTACAAACATTTGTACATGTATTGTATATTCATCACTGATTAAAAAGACTTGAAATGTTTTCTTTCTCAAACCATATGCTTATGGGCCATTCTCCGGAAACTTCCTCAATTTTTCAAGGAAGGTGACTAAATTAAGCTTCATAAAATTGGTTCTTTTGCTAATAATTCTTAAGTAATATACACCTGTAATTATTATCTAAAAGGGGGAAACTTTACAATTAATAGTTCTTGTTATATTTGGATTTGAAAATAATGCCTTACATTTCCTATGTAACGTACAGAACCAAGCTGTTTTGCCACCTAAGACTATGAAAACATATTCTGTAATGTTTTGCTCTCTGGAACATTAAAAGATATGTTTTTATGTCTGGAAAAAATCTTTTGAAAATTCCTGATGAGAATATCTTGCCACCTATGCAATAAAATTGCCAAAACCTTGGTTCTGTACGTTACAAACCTTGAAACATACATAACCAAGCTATTTTTGCTGTAAATATAGCTAAATCTCTGTACTATTTGGTCAAAAGGCCTATGGTGGCTAATAACTGTATCACCTGATGTAAGGGGTTACAAAAACAATAAGTCTCAAGATTATTTTTCTGCAAAACTAACCAATCTGGTGAAAGTTTGGTTCTGTATGTTACAGAGCTTGGTTCTGTACGTTACACAACATTTTCAGGATTTCTAATGCTTTAGTTCATAGTAGGCCAACTAAATGGCATATTGAAAAGAATTTTTTACCAGAAGTAGTGTACATGTAGAGCTTATCTTTTAGTGTATTTCATTTAGCAAATTACATGTTTGGATTAAATGAGGCTTGATTAAAGCTTGGTTCTCTACATTACACAATTGCTACAGCTGAAAATTCATGTAATTCTAGATTTTTTTCCTTATTGAGTAAATAGTCTTTTCACATGTTAAAATGATCAGAAATATGCTATTCTCTTAAAAAGCATTGTTTTAGCATGTTGGAACTATATTGAGATTATCAGAATAGCATTTTATTGAGAATAAGTAGAATATGAAAATAATTTACCATCGAATTTCCTGGTACTTTTCTAGGTTTTCTTTGAATTTTTAACAAATTACCAGATTATATATAGACAAAACCATACATTTTTGGATGTGACAATGTCTAAAGTACATGCAGGTGATAAAAAGGCTAAATATTGTTGAAATATTGTTGAAAATAAACACTGATTTCATCAATTGAGGAGATTTTAGGAGAATGGCCCTTGTATGCAGTTGTCTGTGGTTACAGGTTTTTGACTGTTTTGCTAATTTCTTAGCAAGTTTGCTGGCTTTAAAATATTGACCAAACCATCAGTAATTAATGTAGCTCCATTATTGTCAACGTACTTTGATATGTTCTCGATGTTTTTGTGGAGTTATCAAGGTTTAAACTGACTCAATGCTATAACTAAGGTTACAGGTTGAGCCAGGGTGATTACATAACAACAGGCTGATACATCCTAGTCAGGGCTGTGGTGGTGACACTTTTTTAGTAGGGCTAATCATAGATACTCTCACCCAGGCGTCCTAGCCAGTACAATCCCTCGCATGAAAGGCGCGGAATATCAATTTGACTGTTTTATCACATCTGACCGCTTAACCAGCCTGGCCCTAGAATTTGGCATGTCTTGGTAAACCAATTTGTTCCTTTCTTCCTATCATAGCCCTAACCTGGTGGTTCTAGGACATATACCCCCAGACACTTCCCCCCTAGACACCCCCTGGGTACTTACCCCCGGACACTTACCCCCTAGGACACTTACCCCCTAGGACACTTACCCCCTAGGACACTTACCCCCTGGACACTTACCACCTGGACACTTACCCGCCTATGACACTTACCCTCTAGGACACTTACCCCGCAACCTTGGCTTATAATGTAGAGGAATTATGTAGTAAGAACTTAGTCTTTCTAATGGATAGCAAACTAAATAAATATCCCTCTCTTCTGATAGATTCCTAGGATTCATACCTAAAAGGCTAACTCATCCCTACCCAGCAGTTAGTGGATGGGAAAGTGTCAAAACATCATTGGACTGAGTTCTCCAAGGTTGGGGGGTAAGTGTCCAGGGGACAACTGTCCTAAGGGGTAAGTGTGCGGGGGGTAAGTGTGCAGGGGGTAAGTGTCCGGGGGGTATGTGATCGGGGGTAAAGTTTCAAAACTATGAAAATGAGTCAGAAATATTGGATCAAAAAATAAAAGTGGAAAAATGAAAATTCAATCATTATTTTCTCGAATTTAAATCTTTAAATGCAGTTAGATATATCATAAGAAAATTAGAGATTTTTAAAGATATATAACACGTTTGAATATCATTAATGACCCCGGAGATATGGCAGTTTTTGTAAATCTGCTGCTCATCACTATAGCCTAACCTTAATTTAACTTACACATGCTTTTGTTTTGTATTGATAGAAAAAAAAGCTATGAAATTGTCCTTTGTAGCTTCAGGCATATCTCTACATTTGAATTATTTTAGAAATACATGTACCTTAATTAATTTCACATTATCTTTCCAGGTAACCTATCTACAGAAGTACATGCTATACTGGTGACTATCCGAAAAATCATTTTCTGAATAAAATTTGTGTTGTGTTATTCTTTTGAATACAATTTGTCTTTACTAGTTCTATAAGTGGGAGTACAATGTTGTAGCAACGTAACTGGAAGTCTACAATTTTACCTAGTTGCAACGATTATCTATAACGTTGTGACAACGTTGGATCTAGTGAACTGGGGTGTAACTAAAGTTATAATATAACTTTAGTTACACCCCAGTTATTGTTAAAAAAAGACATATTATGTCTTTTTTAACAATATGAAACACAAATCTAAGTGAAAGATACAAATCTATTGATTCTCCCCCAGCACAGATAGCTTAGTTCTTGCATTTTACCTGTAGACTAGCCTAGATCAAGACGCATGCTGGGAAATATAATGACAAGTCTGAAGGCTTAATATTTCCAATAGTTATGGCATGCTTTGTTGGTTAACATAATTTTTTTTTTTTTTTTTTTTTTTTTTTTTTATTAATTAACGGATAATGGAAAACTGGCAGTGACTATTTCGTATTTTGTATATATGTATATGATAAATATGAAGTAGGTTAAAACATGTACATTTAGGGCCCCATAGCAAATAATTATTTGTAGGTTTTTGGTAGATATTCCTGTGGTTTTTCATCCAAATCAGTGCAACTTAACCTGCAGGTGCCTAAAATACTGTAAATCAGCTATCCATTGTAGGGAGAATTATTTACAGGTTGTGGTGTAGTAGATACAAACTGCTGGTGGCAGCAACCATTACTACCAACACCAGACAAACATGACACCTCTTGTGTGGTAGTACGGAGTGTGGTGGTGGCTGTTGAGGTACTTGTTTTACTGGATGCTGTTGGTGCAGGTTGGGTTGAGTTGGGCTGTGGCCGAGGGGTTGAGTAGTGCAGGCCCAGCTCTTGACAGGTGTCACCACCATATGAGGTAACTTCTCTCTGCACTGTTAGGGCAAAAGTATAGACCTTTTCAATAAAGTGGCACCATCCTGGTGTATCAAATTTGAAATAGATTTTTTTCCTAGAGTTAACCTATATGAAGTAAAGTTACCTGGTTACCAAGAGCCTGTTGGAAGAGCATGTGTAATCGGAAGTCGTTTTTGAATGATTAAAAGATAAAGAAACAAATAAGCCCCATAAGATGAACAGTCTGTCATAGTAGTGGACTGCCCTGATTCGTGGAAAAGGTCTAGAAACTTTTTTATTAGTAAGGTTAAAAGCCATATTCCACTTTGCGGCAGTTGGCATTTGCAGTCGCTATTTTTAGGTGCCACAATCAGTTTGTGGTTCACATACCAACATTTTGGTATCTGGTACCACAAGCAATTCATAGAAAACCTATATAAAATAATTAAAGCAATTACTGTAGTGAACATGGCCTTAAGGCACGCTACTATTCATTTAATAGCCCTGGTTCACTGCACAGACCCGAAATCAAAAGGGTGTATACATTATGGCTTTCAGCTTTTAGCATATACTCAGTGACCCGTTAATAAACAGCACACTATATTCATATTGGGCCTCACACAAACTTTTATCAACTATATCATGTTTATGAAATGTTTATATAATTATTGGCAAATTGAAAACTGCAATTCACACGAAAATACCTATTGCAAAAGCACATTGCTTTTGTGATAGCTATTGATGCAAGATATCACAGTGAATTCCTTTATATGATGGGCAACTGCAATTTTTACAAGGATACCTATATTTGCAACAAACACTTGTAAAGGGTCAATAGCCCCTCATATATAATGAAATGGTGAAACAATTTAGTGTGTCACCACACTAATGTCCTTGTTGCGTCCTGCTGTTGAATTGTGGCTGTTCTACTTGGCCGATTTCAATTCTGTAAAGGGTACTAAACAAATGATATTTGGATCTAAAAGTCCTGAGATTTACAGTCCAAATTTATCATTCATGGGTAAAATTTGATGCTGGATTTTTCCACAACATTGCATGATTCGACAAAACCATGGTTCACTTTTATATGGTGATTGGTTACAAGGACCTTAGTGGTGCGACTGTTGCACATAAAGTAAATACTTATATACATGGGTCGGGGGCATGGCCCCCAATTTAGATAACTTTTCTAAATCATTATTTTGATGATATTATATATAATGTCTGCACATACAAGGATAATTGCATGCACGAACATTTCGAGTTTGTGCATACAGTGTAGGTAACATGTGTGGGTTAATTAATTTTGGGTCATTATGCAACAGGCTAGGGTGATAGAGGTTCAGTAGTCTAATGCAGCAATGAAAGAGGGGGCTATACGGTAGGAAGCCCTTGCAGAAGGAAATAGCTCTCCTGGGCCATTCAGTTTACATTAAGAATACAACTTTACTATTTTACAAGGGCATACTGAACCTATGTGATGTCATAACACAGTCAGGACTAGTGAATGCCATATGGTTTCTTTGACATGTAAACAATTGAAAAATTAGCTATGGATGAAGCCTTCTCAGTTATATCTAAGACAAAACTTTTAGAAAAGAGTGATTAGAACTGACATTCAACATACACATGTACATACCCCTTTTTTCACCAACATTAAAGATAATCTACTCTTATGAGAGGAAATACAGCCAGTTTTTATCTTATATTAATACTTCTGGACCTCTTAAGATATTCTAAATCTGTTTCATCTGAATAACTGCTTGAGACATTCTCTGTGAATTCGATTTTACATGATGCATAGTTTGATTTAAGGGCTAGAGGAGATACAACAAAATGTTGTACCAAATATGTTTAGGTATTTTAAGCACTCCCATTTTTTTGACCCCCAAAAAACCCAAGTTATTTAAAACTTTACTAGATGGCTATGTACATGTTCTGATTTTTTTATTATTAGCTTGATAACTGTACATGCAGATAAATTAAACGTTACCTAATTCTAGTTTTGTGGTCCTGAAGATCGTTATAGATGAACGAGGAGTAGTTGCTTTGTATCCACAGCTATTTCCAAACTTGAAATCACAGGTCACATTTATACTGTCATCTGTTAAAGAAAAATGAAGTGAATTCAAGACCCAATTGACATACCCACATAGCACCAACATAGACATTACGCTATCATGGAGAAATAACAGATTATTTTTAAGGGAAGGATATGTGGGAATTAGCAAAACAAATAGTGAAACATTCCTTTTTAATTTTGAAGCATTTACAAGATTTTTTTATTTACATTTGGCCCCTGAACTATGATTGTTTATATTTTATGAATATGATTGTTAATAGGTAGTCACTAGCTCTGCACCATTTATGTTTCTTGCATTGTCATATCCTAGATTTAGGATGGTACATTGGGATATTCCGAAGTTCAACAAAATGTGTTGAACAGATTGGTTTTTCTTCATTATATTATTTCAGGGGTAGATTTAATCATCATCTGGGTAGTTCAAGCTCAAAGAAATGATGACTTGCTAGCAGATGTACTAATATGAATTTATTTCACACAACATATAAGTATAGCAATTGGAGTAACATGTTCTCCTGATGGTACTTTACTTTACATGATCTCAGGACAGACTTTTACTGGTTAATCCATGTCTCCTGATGTTAGTAAACCATACGCTCAACACAAGGTTTTTCACTGTTATGGACTTACTGTCATTACTATGACTGCACTTAGGTCAGTTACCTCAGGTGCAAATGGTATATGGTTAATAGTTACGCTGCTTTTCAGCAGAGGGCATGCAATACTGTTTTCATTTGTAGTTAGTCTTACTTGTAAGCTAAGTAGTTAGAATGTTTTACTGTAATTTCATTTATCCTTGGTAGAAACAAAAAGGACGGTTAAAGGCAGAACTTACAGTGGTCACTAAGCTATGTTATGAGCATAGTAATAACCCATAAAATAATAACGACAAAGATTGAACAATTTATAAAGAATAGAGCAGCAGCTAAGGGAGATGAGACAGTCATCACAATTCTTGCTCAGTGAGTGCACGTGTGGCGGTACAACCTGCCTCTAGTTTGCTTAGCTGTGGGTTAAGGTATAAAATAAATAAAGGGTACAGTATATAAGTAACACGTAAGGCGGGACAGTAAACAGAAGGTAACAGGAGTTGGTGGGATTGTACCCTCGTGCTGGTGGCATTCCTTGGTGACTGTTTTCGGACCCCTTAGTTAGAATTTTCCTGTGCTGAGTTGTCGTGGATTAACCTTTAGACCTAGGAACCATGACCGTTAGGAGAAACTAAGAAAGGAATATTATAAGCAGTCCTTATGGAGGAGGAGTTTAGCCTTGATCGAGTAAGACCTAATGCAAAATCTAATGAAGGTATTCACTGGTTGCTGTTGGCTGTACACTTTACATGTGAACAAAGGACATTGTATTCTCCAGCCTTGACAGATTCTTACCAATAAACAGTTGTACCTCTGCAAGCGAGTGTCTTGTTTTAGACTTGAACACCCTAGATGAAGAAACCTCTACCCTACATATAATAGTGGCTAGCATAACATTTTATCAACATCCTAACTCATCATACCAAAAGAATCAGCTTCAGTATAGATTGATGTCTCAGACAAATAGGTCTATAATTGTATTCCAAACCAATTTATATCAAAAGTACATTACAAACTACTCTGAACATGATTACTGATTGGTTTTTCTATTCATAGTAGCCCATCTATCTCCTTCCATGGTGGGTTAACCATTCTAGTTGGCAGTTTGACAACAGGAGGATGACACTAAGCTGATTGTGGTAGTGCTGGCACTGACAGACACACAATCCGTTACTCCCACTAAGCTGATTTAAATTGTCCCTTCATTTCTGAAGCCTATTAATCTTTCCTCACATATCTCATTTCCTTACCCATCATTCTTCCTACTGTCATTCGATTATCTGCATCTCCACTCCTGGTATAATTAATGCTAAAGCAAATAACATTGGATAAGTCCTATTCAGTGTCTGAAATTAAGCTGCGCCCTGCACCCAGCGTGCATGTTTTCAAGGCTGGGTGCATGATTTTCTGGGGTATGCACCCATAATGTGCACAATTTTCTTGGGTTTTATTATTACTGTATAGACGTGCCTTTGGCACTAAGGTTTAACACTTACTTTCGAGACAAAGCAAATAGATTTATATGCAATTTATATGTATTGTCAGCTTCCATCATACACTCTTCTTAATAAGTCAACAGTTGGTGTGTGCACCTTGCACACTGAGTGTATTCATGTCTCTACCCTCCTCCAGGGGGGCCTGCAGAGCCACCGGTACTAAGGGGGTCAGGTGTCAGCTGACCAGTACCACATAGTATCCCAGAACAGGCCCCTTCCCCCACACTCTCCCCTAGCGCCCTGCAAATGACCTCATTTTAATTTGAAAGATTCACACCTTTTCTGTTTAAAAATGGCATACAAAATCTCAGAGAAAAACATGGAACAGGTACATGGTGCATGGCATAACTTAATACGATTCCAGGTTCTTCTAATAGTGTGTACATATAAAGAGAAATACCTTCATTTCAATGCTAGGCAGTTTTGACAGTTTTTAGGAACCACTTGTTACTCTCCCCCACATACTTCTGTGGTCTAGATGGCAGATCTAGAGTAAAACTAGTACTGTGGTGGAGAGTGGTCGCAGGCCCAGCCTTTCTTATGTAAAGTGAAATTAGGAGGGTGCACAAACCAAATTTCGAGTGCACAGCTTCAGGAATTGTGCACCTGGCGGGTGCATACGTTTTGAGTCTAATTTCGGACACTGCTACATACATGAGCTAGCCTCAGTGCATCCTACCAATTTGCATGTGAAGTCTTATGTAGGGAGTGTTAAATATACAAAATGGCCAGACTGCGCTTGTTACATAATGAACACATTGGTTTTACACTTCTGTAATGTCTAACATTATTTTCCCATGCTAAAATGAAAAAAATGATGAGTTATTTACTACAATTGATCTTAAAGGTCACATATGCCATGTTTGACTTGTGTTAGGTACTTTTATTGAAGAGAATGACACAAACACAAGTAATGTTTAGCAACAGAAAGTGGAATATTGATATGTGGTTGCATTGGCACTGGCGTTGGTTCAATGTGAGTGTCAGTGCAAGTAATTTACCATAGGTTTTGTATGGATTCTTGCATTGCTAGATACAAACATGTTGTTATTTGAAATACAAACTCCTTGTCTTGGCAATACAAATCAAGTGCTTGCCAATGCAAAGTGGAAATATTGTTTCAAAGGGTGAGAAGTCAAAAATTACCTGTTGGACATTCTCCATTGACTATTGATATCTCATCCAAGGCTGCGAAGAAGGGCACTGGGGTATCAGTTCCTATGAACGCGAAGAGGATGAGAGAGAGGTTGCCTTCAGGGACTTTAACTTGAATCACCAACCACTCCAGTTCCTCAGGGTTGAACCAGGCACTTCTCACAATGTCCACCTCTGTCCTCGTCCTGTCTCCAGTCTTCTGGTAAGACACCCTGAAGTAGTTAAACTTGTATAGACCTTTTTCTTTAGTGTAGCACCCTAGTCACTAGTCATGAACACCCAGTGTGCATCACATTTAAACCATGTACACCATACTGACCCAGTATCAGTCAAACAGACTTATTGCTAGAACCAGTGCTATACCCAGTGCTGGTCATACGAACACAGTACTAACCTTTCAAAGCAACAGTGCATATTATAAAGATCTAGTGCTATAGATCTAGTGTATATGTCATACAGATCAGATGCTAGTCATACACAGTCAGTACTATGTGTGATAGACCCATATGCTGACAAGAAAGTTTGCTACCACATAGAAACTTTTATTCTCCAATTGCCATAATACCATAAAAGGCAAGCAACACAGAGAAATGTATGATATACATTAAGTTTTATAATCCTATGGCCTGTATATTTACCCAATTGCTAAGAGGTTTGATTAGGAATAATGACATTCTATTTGTAGCCAACATGATAAAAAGTTAAGAAGTACTGATAGCTTCAAAGACCTATCAAATCACTTTCTGAATTCTTACCTAATATCTATTGTGCTGAAGATCTTCAGTGAAATGCAGCTTCTCGTCCTTAAGTAGATGGTAGGTGAAATGAAGTCACAAGATACTAGATCATATATTGGAATTTTGTTCATTCTTTCAAAATAAAGTAGAGCCATGTAATCTGCAAATTAAGATGGCCATAATGAACTGTATACTGTTTTGTAAGCATTCATGCCATATGGAAACCCGGTGCTGTCCCAGTGTTTGTCTTGATTTTTGTTTTACAGAACATGCTTTCATAGAAAAGTTAAGGCTGTATTTCACATACATAAAGTGGGCTTGTGATTTTGCTGTTAATTAAAAATTATATGAAAATGCCCTGAAAGTGCAGTGGGAGTGTCAGCATGTGAATGCTTCATCGCCTCAGTATCATCAATGTGTACTTTTCGTATGAAGAATGTTTAGAAGGTCTATGACCCTAAAGCCTTATACCCACACGGCCAACTCTTTGCGCAAATTGGCTAATTACTAGAATTGGCTGATTTCTACATCAATTCAGATTACCATTCAGTATGCTATATTGTATTGAACATGTTTGATGTGGATTGCTGCTAAAATTGGCTGATTATGAAGGTAGAACTGGGTAATTTTTGCACTTATTGGTCAGTCGACTTGGTCAAAATTGCCTAGTGGGTAAAGGTTTTAACTGTGTTAAAGTCAGATAATAAGGAAATTTACTTGTAACAGGTGGGATAGAAGTGGAGTATTCTGCATGGAAAGCCCTTTGGTGTATGGCCGATCCATTGATCATCAAAACAATAATGACCTCAGAAGTAGTAGATTCATAATTTCCCTCAACGTCTGAACTTCCGTTCAGAATGTGCTTCCTGGAAACAATATTGTTCTCCACAATCTGCAAAAGATGTTTACAGTGCACAAACCAATTGAGAAGACCCTGCCTATATCAAAGAGATTATGAGAGATCAAAGGTATCACTGACATTTCAAGGTTCAGTACTTGAAACCTCCATCATGATTAATGAAAATGTTTGATAAGAATTTAGGATACTGTGTTTGGAAACCCTAGTAAGTCTTGGCTTAGATTTAGTTCTTATTTGATAGACATTTACTATGTTATCTAATTCACACTAGTACTTAAACATAAGTGTGAGGAGTAAGGTAAGGCAAGAGTGGTTATTATGTTTACAAAAGGGCTAGTTTGGATTAGTAGCTATGAAATGTTAGAAAGATATATTACAAGAATATTTGTGTGTGATGTCTCAATGTATGGTCACATGAAGGTCATTGGTCAAGGTAACATCTCTGCAACATCAGACTGTAACATCACAAGAACATAGAAATACAAAAACAAAATTGTTGCAACGTTGCTAAAATGTTGCATGTTTGCTTTAGTAGTCTATCAAAGGTACTAAACCAGACTCCATATGCATGAGAAAGACTTAACCAAAGTCAATAGTTGACTTCAAACCTAAAGGGGGCATCAATGGCTGAGGGGTCTAAGGTAAGAACATGAGGATAAGGGGTTAAAATCCTGGTAACTGGCAGATTGACTTTTCTGCCCCACCCAGCCAAGGTGTGACATAACGGTGCAACCATACTGTTTTTGGCTTGTTTGTTACTTACTAAAATGTCACGTAACTGTTACATTATTTTTCTTTGAGGTTGAGACCAGAACAGAAAGTTATCATAACGTTCTGGTGAGGTTAGGTCAACATCAAATTAAAATAGAATGTTATCGTGATTTCTCATTAGGTGAGGTCTAGACCTTACTTAAACAGAATGTTGTTGTGACCTCCTGACCAAGGGAGGTCCCAACCTTACCTAAACAGAACGTTATTGGGATGTTCTGATTACGTCAGGTCTTAACCTTACCTAAACAGAAAGTTCCTGTACCATCTTATTAGGTTAGGTGTCACCCTAACCTAAACAGAATGTTATTGTGACATCCTCATTCAGTGATGTCTCAACCACACCTAACAAATGTTATTGTGACTTTCTTATTAATAATGCCTCATAAATTGTGCCTCATAAATTGTTATTGTGACTTTCGTATTAATAGTGCCTCATAAATAACGTTACAAGAACATTGACAGCACGTCACATCACAACAGTTTGTTGCAGCAACGTAATTGGTTATCAAAAAACGTCGCTATAACCTAACAGTGTAACGTAACAAGAATCAATCCAGAACATTGCTGCAACGATATTAGAATGTCATATCCTTGGCTGGGCAAGCACTGGGGACATACTGCAATATCAAAGGCCTGCCCTTTTCATACTGTGTCTATGTAGCATGGGAGGAAAAAGCTTACCTCGGGAAAAGTGTAGAAGTAGGATGTCTACCTTCTCCAGGTAGATTTACTGCTCTTGTTATGACCCTGGCAGTTAATTAGGGCATAAAACAACCAATAACCAACTGACCATAATCAGACTTAAAAGTGTAAGCAGCCTATGCTGATCACCTGTATTGATGTGCAGCAGTGTGTTGCCAAGTTTGTGTAATTCAGCCTGATGGAACTGTTGACATGACCAACAATGACATACTTCTTCCTAATCACCTCCTGGTCACCCCAATGCCAGGGGTTGAGAGACCCACTAGGGTTGGTCAGAACCTCCAGTCTATCTGTAAATAAGGATTAATATGGTGAGGTTTGAAAACTTTTTTATTTGAAAACATTTTTTTTTTTGGTTTCAGTAAGAATCATAAACAATTATCTAGCACACATTAATTTTCCATACATTTTCCATTAAACAATTGATATTTATTCTGTAAGAGTTTTCCTACTTGTTTCCTACTCTATCTTTCTAATCCATTAACAATCTTTTTTTATTCAGTTATCATAATCTCTTCTGGGAGATTATTCCAAAGGGTCAGTTCTGTATAGTGCAGACTTAAACCTGGGCAATTTCAGAAATAAAATCATTTTTGTTCAGTAACTCGTATTGATGCAAAGTGGGAAATAATGTACCATATATTCCTGACAAGTATTGATTTTCTTTGTCCTCTGCATGTTATACGTTATGAAAAGGATAAGCCTCATTGGCTTAATGAAGAAGTTCGTGCAGCGATAAGGATAAAAAACAAATGCTATAGGTTTGCAATCAAACAAAAATCTAGTGAATCTTGGGATATTTTTAAGAAACAAAAGAGACTTACTGAAAATATCATTAAACAAACCAAAAATAACTTTGTAAAGGAAAATCTACAAAACTGCAGACATACTCCCAGAAAATTTTGGCAAACTTTAAATTCCATTACTGGAAATATTGGTACAGGGAGGAATATAACGCAAATATATGATGACGATGATCAAGTGTTGGAAGGTATTCAAGCCGCAGACTATATGAACTCATATTATGCTAATGTCGCATCTAATTTGGCATGTAAATTTAATGGACTGACTAGTACTAACCATACTGACTATGTACAAGATAAGTCTAGGTTTTCCTTTTCTATGGTAAGTGAGGAGGAACTACTGGGTTTAATCAGACGAGTAGACATTCACAAATCATCAGGAGTACCTGGGATAAACTCAATGGTATTGCGTGATTGTATGAAGATATGTTGCTTTGAACTTGCACATTTATTTAATTTATCATTTAAAACTGGTGTTTTCCCAATTAAATGGAAACAAAGTATAATAACACCACTACCAAAAGAAGGAGATTGTAAGAAAGCCAAGAACTGGCATCCGATACATTGTTTGCCCTTGCCTGGTAAATTATTAGAAAAGTGTGTTCATTTCAGACTATATTCTTATTTGAATAACAACAATATGTTAAGCGATAAGCAACATGGTTTCCGCAAACTAAGTAGTACAATGAGTGGTGTAATGGAGTTTCTGAATTATGGCTATTCAAATTTACGTGATTCCCAATATACCGAATGTTGTTTTGTTGATTATAGCAAAGCCTTCGACACTTTAGACCATGACGTACTTATGACAAAATTAAATATGTATGGTATACGAGATAGTGAACAAAATTGGTTTAAATCATATATCTCAGGCAGAGAACATCGAACAAAGATTCAATGCAATATATCAACCCCTCACCAGTACGATATGGAGTCCCACAAGGGTCCTCATTGGGTCCTTTGTTATTTTTCATTTTATGTGAATGATTTATTACTGACTTTGAATACAGAAGAAGTATTAGTTAATGCCTATGCCGATGATACTGTAGTTATGGTAGGTGGACTTAGTCTAGATGACGCTACTGTAAAATTAAGGAACACTATAAACAACATAGTAGAATGGTGTAACTCAAATTTTATGTCTATTAATTTTGAAAAGACAAAATGTATGCGATTGTTGCAGAAAAAAAAAGATAGCCGCCCATGTGTTATGAGTGACAAAAACTGGAAAATACATTATGTGGATCAGTATAAGTATCTAGGAGTGACGTTGATAAACTTCTAACTTACAATCAGTTTGTTGATAGCATACTGAATAGGGTAAACAAGAAATTGATTGTATTGGGAAGAACAAGAAGATATATGGATGAACAATCGAGTACCTTGGTGTACAAGCAACATATTCTTCCGATTCTTGAATATTGTGGGATTGTTATAGATAGTTGTACAGTTGGAAAGATAAGAAAACTACAGAAGATGCAAACTAGAGCTGTCAGAATTATTGTAGCTAAAGGATACAACATTTCTGATGAGGAACTAACAGAGTGTGAACATAGACTGAAGTTAGTAAAACTAGAAGAACGTTGTAAAGGACAGTACGTCGATACTTATAGACCATGCATCAATTTGCGTAACAGTAATAAGATTAAGTTTATGAAACCCAGAACTAACAAAGAGAAAGTTATCAAAAGTGCATACTTTCATGGTTGCACTTTGTGGGACAAACTGCCAGCTACTGTACAAAGATCTGATAATGCTCTAACTTTTAAAAACTACCTAAAATGGTTAAGTCTGTGTGATTTGTCATGGTGATAACATGGTTCGGGTAGGATACCTCCTCACTGGTCCATGTTATTTCTAAAAATATTCATAAATTATGGAGGATCATTCCTTGTTGTATTTATGCAGATATTTTGATTTAACAAACGTGTATTAACTCATCGAGATGGATGGAACAATCGTAAACTTATATACTTTAAGTGAATGTATGACATTACTATAGTACTTTTGATACATGAGGAGGATCCTTCCTTCTCATGATTGTATTATTTGAGGATGTCATATGTATGATTTTGATTTGAAGTTGTATATACTAATTGTTTATGTATCATATTATTTCATCAATCATTATAACACTATTGGAAGAGCACATATGATGTGAAATAGCTTTGATTCAATAAAATAAAAAGATAAAAAAAACTCTTATCCTACTCACAAGGTTGTTTCTGTTTCTGATCCATAAACATGATCGGCCTCAGGTTAGACGGGCTGACCCTGTTCCAGGTGAGAAGAGTAGAGCGGGACGAGGTCTGGTACCCACATGTTGTATTAGGCTCAAAGCTACAGCTCCCATCCCAGGCTGATTTGGGTAGTTACAACAAAATATCATAGAATAACATTAAACCCTTCAATGATATCACAGGAAGATGTAATGAGGGGGTTAACTATTTTTCTGGGCCTTTAGGTACCAGCAATAGGTTATCAGTGTAAAACACCAGGAATTTTCTTTGCCATTGGTACCTGGTGAGGAACACCAATAGCCTATGGCCGATACCCAGTTGCCCAGGTAAGCTATTCTTCTCCTCATTAAAATGAAAGATCATTTGAAAAGCTTTTGACGGAGTAAACTACAAGATGATATCAGGAAAAAAACACAATGTTTTACAGCAATATAGTATATGTAGATATAGTTAATAGTGGTTAGTTTTTTCCATATTGCAAAGAAACTACAAACAAATACAATCATGTTGTGCTGTCATATTCACTGACTTTTGAATGATTCATGATGATCACAGGCAATAAAAAAGAAACAACTTACTGGTTGAATTCTTCAGCGGAAATTCTAACATATCACTGTTGCACTCATCTAGATCTTCAAGCATGATATTGTCTAGAGCAAAATCTGATTTCAATGGTGACTTCACCATGCCCTGGAATATAAGTTGGTACTTCCCATCTGGGATAGGCACTTTATACTGAAACCAACCACTGAGTTTGTCAATCTTGATATTGTGTAGTTTAACTGTGTAATCAATGTACATATTTTCCTGCATCAGTATTTGGAGGCTACCGTCAAAGTCTTCCCTGCTGTGAACGTAGAACGATAGACAAGATCTGTTCATATGGAGCCATCTTGATTTCAGTTTTTCAAGGTCACCTTCCTTGCTCCTTCCTGAGTCAAACTTCATGAAGTATCCTATAAATACACCAGTGGTCCGTTGCACAATGCTGGTCATAATGACAAATGCATAAGGTTGGTCAACAGTAAATGTTATCCTCGTCCATAATTATTGTTGTTTGACCACTTTTGACCCCCAAAATAGAGCTGTTTCGAATGCTGTTTTTACCATACAGAGAAGTGAGATGTTGGATTATATAACCATTTAGAAAATTTAAAACTAATCCAGCAGAATAGTAATTATTCCGATTTAAAAAACAGCAACGTTGTTGTCAAATTGTCACTGTTATGCACATGTGGTTAAAGTAATCTTAATGTATATGTTGTTATCATCAGTCATTGAGAATTTGCAGGGGGAGAGGTATCAGTCATAAGTTAACGGTGTACCATGCAGGAACAGAGAACGTTCCTGGCATGGTACACTGGTAAGGGGAGACGTCAAAATTTACCACAGCAGGTCGCAGCCAGTTAATTGTCAGTGACTTAACAGCATGTTGCCACCACTCAGGGCACTGAAAGTCGTGACCTGCTGCAACTTGGCTGCAGCCAGATAGGAAGGGGGCTCAGACACTGTCTTAATGACCCTAAATGACCTCAATAACCCATTAATTAATTAACTAATTAGCCCTAATGAGGTGATTAAGGTAATGTAATGTATACAAACATAAAAGGGAAGTTCCATGTTATCTTTCTCCCTACTCATTATATTGAAAACAAGCCCTTTCTGGCACTATTAATGAGATAGTAATGGGTTGTGGAAGGCTGCAGCCATCCAGTGGCACATAGGGTTTATAACTGGCAACTTGCTGCAGCCTGTCGCAGCATCTCAGGTTCACAGCCCCTGAATTTTGACGTCACCCCTAACCTATGGCTAGTATCCAACAACCAAGAAAATATTTTCTTGTCCTTATTGGCCTTTGTTCTTTAATTGCAGAGGCTTCCTTATGAATTGAAAATGCAGAGACTCCAACCAACTTGTACTAGGGGAGATTTTGTACCTGTGCCAACTAAAAGATCAGTTTTTCAATCAGTATAAAATCCTCTTTTCTTAAGTTTTAAGATGTGAGACCCCCCTATATTAACTCTGGGAATACAAACATTTATAACGTATGTGATTCTACACAGAAACTCAATAAACCTTCAATTTTTGGCAATGATTTCACATTATTCATTTGTGTATACCTCTAACTCATCTTGAAAGATGCTGTTCTAGTGCTCTATTGGTCAAATGCACCACTTTTCAGAAATCGAAAAAATAGGAAGTCCTCCAATCTTTATCAAAACCTGCAGAAATATTGAATAATGCCAGGGCAATCCATGTGTAAAGGAAAAATGGCTTAACAGATCCCTCTCAGCAACACAGAACTGTCTTACCCAATGTCGATCCTTTGGAGTCGGAATATATCCGTATACTGGGATCCTGATAATCAATAGGTCGTATCCTTGACCACAGACCTCTCAGGAGGACATGGTATCCACACTTATACTCCTTCTCAAACTCACAAGCCACACTCTGTTGCTCAACTACAGAAAAGAAAATACTATAAGTAGTCTGAAGGGGGGTGATCAATGATGCCATTTGGACCATACCTTTTTACAGTATTTTTTAATGTTTACTCATTAAGCAAAAAGGAAGGTTACCCTTCATTGCGGGTGTGTTTTTTCATTATATGTTATGCTAAGCTAGGCTATGTAGATTTCCATATATGGAAATCCACATAGCCTCTGCATACCTTCCATGGAAAAAAATGAACTTGCAATGCATGTATGGAAAGGTGCCTTAATATAACAATAGTAAAACCCATGTTATTGCAGCAAACTGTAAAGGTCAAGTTAGAATCACATTAAAATAAGACATCCTTTTTTACACTGCTCACTAATTGTAAAATGAAACCGTACAAATTATTTGTTGCAATAATAGAGACATCCAAGGTGATGGAAGATCATAGGAATTTTGAATTCAAGGGAAAATCTCTATGTTTCAGGTCTTCCAGTTATGGATAATATACCCAGGGGTCACAACACGAAATATGTCACCAGAGATATTTACTGCATTTTATCTGCAGACTAGCCTAGATCTAGTTCATTGCTTGGAAACGTGTAGCCAAGTCACAGGCCTCAATCACATGATTTTTCATTTTTTCATGATCATTCTATTTGGCTTTACATAATGAAATGTTTGTTTGAAAATATGTCCATTACAACTAGAAATATGACAAATCTCTGGATACATTTTTTTAATAGGTTTCCATGTGTTGTTGTCTGCAAAATTAGCCAAAATTAAGCTGCAGGTACTTGAAATAATGTAAATTAACTATTCATGGTACGGAGAATCAACTTGACTTACTACATGGGTTGTCCTCATCTGAGAAATCACTGCAGTCTACAATGCCATCACAAAGTTTGCTGTTTGGTACACACTCTTGTAGCAGCTTACACTCAAAATAACCATCCCAGCAGCCTTTGGTAGAACACAGATTAATGTTCAATATTGGGGCAGAACAAATGGCCTCTATCAAAAGGTTAAGCTTAACGGTCAAACTTATCCTTACAGTCATTTTATACAATAGTTATTCTATATAATTATAGTAACATACAAGAAATCTTTTGATTTATCCATCCCCTTGATCTAACAATTATGACTGTCATATAGTAACATTGGCACAAACATAGGACTTGGAGTACACACACACTCACACACACACACATCAGTTGCACACATGTACATATGAAGTTGCCAGTAAAGAAATTTTAAAAAAAACTAAACATGCTGCACAAAACCATTTACAGGTGTTGCTGATTAGTGAGACGTACAGGTCTCCATGGCCCATTGTTAATTATTAGGTTTGATAAACCATCCTTAATACTTTATGCATACATTTGATTCAGATTCGTTTATTCATCCTATTCTCAATTGTCAACCCTAACTTTTAGGGTTTATACAGATGCTTGTGTGAAAACTTTTAATTGCTCTTAGAATAATTTTACTTACCACAAAATGGAATATCACACAATTCCTTTGTAGTGACCCCCTTCTCGTCTTTGACCTCACATGAAAGGCCTCTTGGGTCATGGTTCATGTTCCTACAGGGGCTGGAGCACTTCATATTTTTATCTTTAGGTCTGGTCAAGTTTCCTTGATATTCTGAGCCAGCTGTCGAGCGGCGACAGTTTTTATCTTTTGCAGGGAAAGAGGGAAAGGTGAAAACTATCCATGCATAACATATGAATTATAGAGACTTTTGTATGGTACAAAACACAAGCGATGGATGCAGTATTTGGGGGGTGTACACATAAATATCACAAGCTTTTTATTGTTTTGTAGGGGATGGTTTTAATTTGATTCTGAGTTTTCTGCTTTCCAGACCTTATCAATATATGTGACATTCCATGGCATTTTGGGGCTTAATGACACAGATGATGAATGTAGAAGAAGTCTCAAACTTTCTATCAATGAAAACAGCTTTTGAATATTCCAAGTAGCAGCTGAGATATTGGTTTCTGAATATGATAGGGTCGGACACCATAAATCCATCAAAAATAGATAACAAAAAGTACCAAGCAAGATACAAAGGTTTAAATATAGAACTAAATGCAAGTAGTATGATACATAACTAGAACAAAACGCTATATATATTTTTCTATTTAAGATATCTTTAAGCTGTTTTTTGCACAATGTAGCTTGAAAATCCTTCTTTTCTGTTTTTCTAATTTTAGAATTTTTGTCACATGATCTAGTTTCCATGGCAACCAATTACTTAATTTTAGCAATATATGTACGTTTTGATGTTCTTTCAACATTCCAGTAACCATGGCAACAATATGCAAAAATTGTAAAAATGTTACCTCTCAAATAAAACTACACTAAATTTCATTTTTAGACTAATTTTTAGCTATATTGACTGTAGACCTATCAAAGTGTATGTTAATATGCTTGGAATTTTGCATGGAATGTCACATATAGAATCCTAGTGCTTACAATCTTTTCTATCATTTCATATTGAAAAAAACAAGCTAAGTACAAAGAAGATGTACATTTGAAAATGGGATTTCTCTCGTATTTCCAAAGCCCCTTACCCACAAGCTAATTTTGACCAAGTTGGCTGACCGATCAGTGCTAATCTTGATAAACATTGACTTACTCAAAAATATATTTTAATTTGCTCCTCTCTTTTGCATTAACCACTCACCAAACTCCTTGCACGGCCATATAGATATGTCATCGATGTATATAGCTGGTGATGGATTCCGATCTGAGACTCTCTGAAATTGAATTTCCAACCTCTGTATTCCATTGGGCAGTTTGAGGAATGCCCTTCCCCAACTATAAAGGGGACGGTTTACAGGGAGAGAAAACAGAGTGTCTCTTTGCTGGTTCTCAGTGATTAATATGATGGTTAGGTTATTGATCTCGGTGCTGTAATGGTAGAACTCAAGGCAGTGGTGTTCTAGTCTCAGATACTTGGTCTTGATGGCTGCCACATTCCCCATCTTCACATTGTCAGAGTACGGTATGGTAAGGCTGTAACCTTGTGCTTGTCGGCGGTCATGTCGGTGGTAAGAGACTGGAATTATTCAATTTGAAATACTTTGTTTAGGGTAGTACTTTCTGTTTATTTAAGGGGCAGGGGTGGATTGGGGGGGGGGAGTCCAGAGGGTTCTGACCGGGGACAGTCCATTTTTCCTCGGGGATTAATGCAGGAGAAGGGATCGTGGGGGATGGGGATGACGTGGTCAGTGGGGTGTAGAGGGTGTTGTTTATGTAGGGTGTGGCTCAAAGCTGGAGGTATGAAATCATGTTGTTGCATTGTTCAAGGGTGAGGAAAAATGACTTCAAGCAGCACCCAGCAAATAATATAGGGGTATTGTCTATGAATTAACAACATTTGATTAACATTTGATAATTTCAGTTACAAATTTATGGCAAATGCTGAAAAATTGGAGCGTTTTCAAGAACATATTTCAAAAATGACATTGAATATAAAACATTGTGTAAAAGGACCTAAGAGCAAAGAGATGTTGATATTTTCCATATCTATCATCATTGACTTGGAAGTATTATTGAACTGCAATGTCTACAATTATTTCTACTACACTAGTATTAAGAAAATCTAAACTTCTTTGAATCACTTTTTGCAGAGTTCTTCAATTTGTGCTGCTGTAGTTCATTTTTCCTCACCTCTAATTGGCTTAATTCAAATAGCAACAAGGGATATGTAATCACATCTGAATAAACAATACTAACTGCACTGCCATAGCCAGCCCTATCCCCCAGGGACACCCACCCGTACCCTACTCCCAAAACCGAGGAAAAATGACCTGTAGCCTTCTGACCACCCTACCCCCTCCTTTTTTTGGATAAGGACTTAAACTTTTCAACAACAAAAAAAGACACAGGAAAACTATGTCACATGAATTTGTGTAAACACACAACGTTTTAATACTTAACCTAATATTATTTGGACCTCTCCATTTCTCGTGTATCCATTTCTGGAAGGGATTTAGAAAGAGTTGAAGACAAGGGTAGTAGTTGGGATATTGTATTTCTTCAGTCACAGCTAAGAGAATGGTCGAAGGCCAAGGTACAATAATATTTTACATAATATGTAATTGAGTTAATTAATAAGAACAAAATTAACACAATGATTATTGATCAGATTTGAAGAATAAGGGAATTTAGGTATATATGACTTCATTCAAATATATATAGGCTATATATATATATATATAGGCTATATATATATATATATATATATTTATATGGGATGGATTAGAGGGGGACCTTGAGGAGCCCCCCAGCACCTAATTTTAGTCAAATCTAGGGCCCCCCTTCTTGTAAATCCCTGGACCTGTTCCTGTATATATAGTTAAGCATGTTGTATGTGAGCATTTAAGGGCTTCATATTCTAGCGATAAAAAGTACCTGCAGGACAGTGTAGATTGTACACAACTACATGGCAACTACATGACTAGCAATATCCATATGGGATATAATAGTTATGATAGAACAAGAAAAAAGTTTCATTAGGGATAATGCTTTCATATACTAATTATATGTGTTATATTGTGCATGTCAGCCTAATATCGTGCATTTAGCATGCCTAATACCATGCATTATACATGAAATAATACAAATGAAATAAAGATAAAAAGCGAAAATCTTAAAATCTCTTTTTTAATGTGGACTCGAGGTCTATATGCATGACTATTTCATTCAAGACCCTCCACAATATGTTCCTTATGGTACATTACCTTGATTATATGATATTCAGCAAAATTGTTTTTGATTTTACAATAAAAATGAAAAATTAATGTTTTATAATGTCTAATTCTGTTTTTTTATTTATTAGGGTCTTTAGGGGTAACCTCCAATTTTATCTTTTTAGGTGTATCTGCCAGGAAGATTTAATATTTTCTGCTTTTAAACATTTATGGGTAGTGAGCAAAATTGTAATATTATATTTTTGCAATTCATATCATGCATATCAGGCTTATATCATGGGTAACAAATTTCATATCATGCATTTGTTTTAAAATGGTAAGAAAATATAGATAATAATGATTTCTTAATGAAATATGAGTTAACTGTTTAATGTAGCTATAGGTCTATATACATTGTTGTATATCACCGTTACCCTCCAAGCAACAGTTGATTGAATTTGTGAACACTGAGGATATGATATTGCATAAAATACTACAAAATGGTATTTGAATATTATAGAAATAATAAAGCAGGGTTGTATCACACAACCTGCATATGATAAAATATTGTGGCGGAAAGTACGAACAAGGGATGTGGGAGTCGGTCGTCTCACTTCACAGCTTTTAAAAGGGGGGTGTCCGGTTGTGTCCCGGCAGCGGGTTACATGACTGAGCGTGGCTGGCTGACAGGAAAGAGGACGTGCCTCATGTAGAAGAGGGCAGACCCGTGGTGGAGGGGCGAAAGGAAAAGGCGTGGTGCAGGAGGGGGGAAGGAAGTGTATGGGGGAAGGCAGTTTTGCGTGGTCGGATAGGGAGGAGAGCCACACAGTGTTGACTATCACCGGGTCTGTCTGGGACATCTGTGGCCTACGGTTGAGTGGGTGCCCTGTGTTGTAAAGTGGTAGTGCGGCGGCTGCTCAAGAAGAATGTTAACATATCCAAAATTAAAAAATTCAATAGCTTGAATAGGTAAGGAGAAATAAATGTTCAAAAAAAGTGAAATATCTTATTACAAATTCTTAATTTCTTAAAATCCTAGCCAATTATTTTGATGAATATATCATCACGAAGAGACATTTTTTTCCCTTCCTGTGGTGTATAGTATGTTGTCATAAGTATCCCTTTCAGAAAAGTTCTTTGAAAAAATTTATTCCATATGAATTTGCCGGGCTGCGGCTTCAGGTTATTCTGAAGGAAAATGATATATTTGATATATCAAAATTCCAATTGAAAAAAAAATTTACAATTGGAATTTTAATATAATAACATTTGAATATTATAATTCCAATTGGAATAAGTTTTTTCAAATTGGAATTTTAATATATCAAATATATGATTTTCCTTCAGAATAACCTGAGGCCACGCCCTGGTAAATTAATTTTTTCAAGCAATGATTCCCCTCCCTGCTTATCCATGCCTGACTGACTTTACTGTGTAAGTGTATCCATTACAGTTAATGGTCAACCCCAGAATTGGCTATCTAATTTTTGATAAAATATTTAGCACCTCCCTGGGTAAAAATATTATTCCTGAGGCTTCTTACTAATAATATCAACAGACTCCACATGTTCCTGATGAGATCCTATTGATCGAAACCATGAATCAATTTAAAACATGAACATACACCCTCTACAAGGTATACCCCCCACATCAGGTATACAATGGTAAATCCCCTAGGGTCTCCCTGTGACCCATTTCTGGCTCTGCACCTGCATGTAGTGGTTACATGACAGAACTGGCCACTCAGTGACCTGTCACCAGGGACTACCAAACCAGTAAACATTTTCTGACCAACGATCTATATTGAAATCAGGTCACCAACCTTTAGAGGGAAATTCAGACCAACCTCACAGTCATTCATGGTTAAACAAGGAGAGTCCCAACCACGTACTCCTCACCTATCCTTTTCAGAAAAGTATGTGCATGAATGCAGTGCACCACCCTGAGACCCCTTATCTAACCTTAATTGAAATGTGCAATATACCACTGTGTGCGATACAACCCTGTTTTACCCTGCATGTGGTGTTGTGTTGTCATACCTTTAGCCATGGCATTCCTCCCTCTAACAATTACAAGTATTTACCAAATCTATTATATAGAATCAGTTAATATCATAATTTCCTAAACAATAATTGCCAAAAGTCCTCAGTCAAAAGAAGACACACCATATAACCACAAAGCAACTGCAGGCCTTAGGCCTACTCTCCTGAGACTGTAGAGAATATATTTAACATCACATTAACCTCCTGTCTTCAAGTCTTCATCTAATACCCACACTACAAAACATAAGTCTCACATTCTCCAAATGTGCGCACAAACTCCTCATCTGCCTTGATGTTTTCAAACATGCATGGGCCTTCTTCGAAGTCACATGTCATCATCCCCACATCTGAAACAGAGTAGAACTTGTATGTAGGCAGAAAGAGAGGGCATAGATTTTAGGTATACATAACCGATTCCTCACAGATCCATAATGTAGACCAAACGTTGCAAATGAATAACAGAAAGCTAATTGTTGTAAAATCAATTAGAATGTACCCACTCAATTGTGGATTTTAGTGGATTCTTTCATTCAAAGAGTTGCAGAAGTTTGTTCTTTAATATATTATTACCACAATATTTTCAAGTGCGTACTTGATTTTCAAGCTGTTGCTATATATTTCTAGTTTCTGGATTCACATCTTGTTCATAAAAAAATGAATAAATAAAAAGATGAAGGTTATCATTACGTGGCTCGGAAACATTAACCCAAAAATAATAAGACAAACAATTGAAAAAAATATACCTACCAGTGAGATTTCTATGCCTGTGGTAGAGGCTGACTTCAGGTACATGTATACTACAGTCATAGAGCAGCTCCTCTTCTGGGGTGAGCAGCTCCGTCCAGAGGCGGTGCGTAATGCTGCACCTACGGGGCCTACGGGCATACACCAGGGTCGTACAGGAGTCATTATGCACCTGGGAGCACAGGTACTGACACCCAGCTGGGGTCACATCATTGTACACAGTCAGGTCGGTGTTCGGGGGTGAATGCACCAGGTTTTGGGTCCAGGTGAGTTCTGCGGTGGAGGAGGGGAAGCACAGCCCAACCACTAAGGTGAAGTTGTCATTGGGTGCCTCCAGAACGTCTTCTGTAAACAAAATGTAAATAATTTACAAACTAATCAGGCCAAAAATGTGTGTCCAGGTTGCATTGGTGCAATAAAACATGGTAGATAGGTCGATTTATTTTTATTTTTTGGATTAAAAAAAATATCAATTACACCTATCGCCACTTGGTTTTTAACATTGATTATAATTTCCTCTATTCATCTTCTACAATGTTTATCATCTAGAATGGGCTTCTGGTAAAGTACATATCCTTTTCTTCTCATAAAGTATTTATTCATTTAAGTAAAATTTCTTTAAAAAAATATTTGCTTGTTGGTATACCTGAACAAAACTGATATTTCTTTGGCCTTACTAGAAATGAATCTTTTTTTTATCTTTCCAATTGTGGGAAATATTGCTTGCTCATTATTTATTCTACTGATCGGAGTAATGGCACGATGGGTTTTGTATTTGGAGCAATATTGTGTACTATATTTTTGCTATATGCAATCAGACAATAATGAAAAGGTTGCCTTTGATTTACATGATAAATATTTGAGATGGATCATTTTGTATAAGGATGTATTTTGGGCACAGAAATTACCATTCTCCTGTACATGGCTTTCCTGGATTTCATCATACAAGCCGTGTTCGAATGCAGCTGACCTTCTGGAGCCAAGAACATAGGATATTAGATCACTAATTGTATGGTTTGTGTGAATGGGTGTAACCCGACGTGGCTGGCTGTAGGGCAACGCGACCACAAGTGACCGGGTAAGGCTTTGATTTTCCCTCCCTTACCTCTGTTTGTACCATGTGACCTGTGGCTACTAGTAGTAACCAAGGTCTTGTTTATGTGTAACCAAGGTGTGAGGCTTCTGATTGGCTCAGGGCTCCTGTGGGGGGACTCTGGTGGGTGATCTCACAGGGGTGAGATCTGAATTATTATTTGAATGTTCATTATTTTTTGTAAATGAATGTTTTTCTTGGTTCACAACTTGTGGTTTTGACTGGGGGGTCTCATCAGGCGTTATTTTGGCCCAGGTTTTATGAAAAAATAAGTTGATGTGGCCCTGAGATTGGTTCAGGCTTTTGCCTCTAGGTGGAGTGTGTTTTTTATTTTGTTTTATTCATACACAGGTTGGTGCATTTATTTATGGTACATTTGATGCAAACTTTTATATTCTGGTTGTTTTAAAAGGATGCATGGTCACAGTAGCTGGTCAGTTAGGCTCCCGGTGGGAAAGTTTATGGGGAAAATTTTTGTTCTTTCCATATTTTCCAGCCCTCTTGAAATAGGGGCAGGGGAATTGGGTTCTGGACAGAAAAATTATTTTGACGTGGCATTATGATGGAAACCTAACTGTACCTATTGTCCAATGTGTTTAGGCCTTGTGGGGCTTGGGTTTTCAGTCTGTGTATCCAGTTGAACTCAATCGTGTTCCTAAGTGATTGAGCCCGTTTTCTTTCTGGATGTCCGTATATAAAATCTAAGACATGAATAGTCATGTCATGTTCGCCATGGTGTCCATTCATGTTCAAATGTATCGGCACATCTGAGTCGTGTTTGTTGTTTTTGGTGCTGTAGATGTGTTCTCTGACCCGATCTTTGATTCTTCATTTTGTTTGGCCAACATATTTGGCTTTGCATTGTTTGCATGATATGCATAAGATCAAATTGGAACTGTTGCACGTGATGTTATGTTTGGTTGTATGTTTTGTGTCAGACTTTTTTTCTGTCCAGAACCCAATTCCCCTGCCCCTATTTCAAGAGGGCTGGAATATATGGAAAGAACAAAAATTTTCCCCACTGATTGTATGGTTTGTTGTGTATTACCGAACAGTATCAAATTTGAGCCAAAACTCCCTAGGTAAGTTGTGATGAAGCAGAACTATTCTGCTACAATACTGTTTTTGCTCACTTGGCTGCTTACTGAAGTATCATGGAACAGTTACGTTATTTGATGGTGAGGTTGGGACCTCACTGAAACAGAATGTTATTGTGACATTGACACCAAACCTAAACAGGACAAGGCGTGTGGGGTGGTGAAGTGGTCAGAGCGTCCGTCTGTTGCGCGGGCGGCCCGGGTTCAAGTCTGGGCTGAGGTGGGCTGGCCACTGCTCCCCTCTGCATGTCTCCCTGTGACAACAACAGGGTTATCAAAGGCTCCTAGTGGGCCACCGGCTGTTGTGTGTAGGGCTCTACCCTGCACATTAAAGAACACCTGCCTCGGTAAATGTGTAGGGGTATGGTCTCTATCTTCTCATAGATTCGTTCATTCCATAGATACAATCATCAACGACAGAATTGTCAAATCTTGTTCTCGCCATGATATGACCTTAGATGTTGCTATGGCGTTAAACCCCAATAACCAACCAACCAACCTAAACAGGACATCATAGTCAGAGTCTTGTAGTCATCATGTATACACTCCTATGCATCCCATAGTGACACTTGATTTACTCTAAAAGGTAAGAAAGTCCCAAAACACTTCAACCAAGATGCTACTTTGGGGGACTCCATTAAGTATGTATGCATCATGGGGGAGGCCCGAGGGGGGTCCAAATTTTATCTAAATGTGTGTACGTTCTAGTACAAATGCAAGTGCAATGTAATACCCTCATGACTGAAAACCAACTCATTATCTATTATGTACATTTTAACTCATTATCTATTATGTACATTTTATTGTTTCATCTTTCTTAATATTCTGTGTGTACCTTGGTCAAAAACTTAACAGAAGAACCTGATCAGAATGTTATTACAACATCACGCCGTTATATGCTTTAAATCATCAAGGTAACAGGTTATTTTATGACATATAGGCCTAAACCAAATCTGTAACATGTAATGGGAGTCCTCAGCAGTCTATCCTGAACTACAGACCCTATGTATATTCTTAGGCCTATTCTGAAAAGGGCATCTATTTGTTTAACTAAACCTTCCACGGATTAACCCAATAATACGCAGTAAGTCCCTCACTTGTATTTGTTGTAGTTGCAGACAGTGACTGCCGGGAACACGAGTTCATTGGTGTAAACAACATCTATGTTCACAAGCATCGGTTGGTCATAAAACTTGATGAGGTTTTTCACAATGACATAGGTGAGGACTCCAAACGCTGCTAAAAGTAGGCACACCCATAGAATCCTGTTATGATAGACAAAATAGATTAAAGACACATAGGCATATATGTATTGATAGTAAGTTTTATTTTGCCGCATAAAAGAGTGTTTCATGTACAGTATAGAGCATTATACTCGAAAGGGTATTCAGTATTAGATAATGACAAAAGGTATGGTGGTTGAAAACATGTGTAAACCATCTTTAAGATGAAAGGAAAACCGAATTGATATCCAGGGTCAATTTTATCATGATTAGATCCAAAGTGGCATTTTACTTCTCCTGTTACTACCAAACTTACTTGCGCAGTCTCTGGTCTTGAGATAACGTGAGGAAACGCACCCCATGAAGGGTGGTACTCTGTGAGAACTCATGTAAAGGGTCTGCTGGTTGTTCGGCTTCCTCCACATCTGAGAGGGGAATAACAAGGAAATCAATTCTCCCTACAAGGGATACCCATTTTAACAGTATGTTATGCACCTGCAAGTTAACAGATTTGTCAATGAAAAGGATATTCAACTAAATGAAACTGTTCATTTTATAAAAAATTATTTTACTAATGTTGGACCTAATTTAGCAATAAAATTATTACAAAGATGAAGTGAAAACAATTATAATGCGGCATGAATATATATCAACATTGGAAATGGTAGACTTGCATGGCGAATTGTCACTAGATTATCTTGATATTAGACGAAAATTGATTATGTTAAAAATGATGTATAAATTATCGCGATGTATGAATAATATTGAGATAAAATGTGGGGAAAAGAAGTTGCGCAGTTCTGAAAAGGTAAAATTCAAGGTGGATTTTACTAATAAAGAAAGGGTATTGCGGAGTCCTTTTTATAGAGGAGAAAAGTTATGGAGTACTCTGACTGCTGATGTACAGAGTTTAACTTTTTATTTGTTTAAACAGCGGATTAGGATGTTTCTGTGAACTCATGATGAGGATTAGTATGAACTGATTAGGTACCATATACAGTGTATATATATAATTGTCATCATTGTTCATAAAATTCGATCATTATATATTATGTAATTCACCTAACGGAGGTTCACCAATTTTCGGACATACACCTATTTTCGGACAGTTGGACAAATTTCCCAAATTATGGTCTTGAATTATTATATGATTGTTCTATAAATATTTTTGATGTCAATAAATTTGGCCTCAGGTATGTATCCAGTGATTTAAAGTCAAAATAGAATGTTTCCATTGTGTATTTACACATCTAAGTAGGAAAGATACACAATATTACAAATTCTGGTGCAGCAAAATGGCATTTTTGGTGCACCCGAAGGTTTTGACACAATTTTATCAGTATGATGGTTGATAAGTCACAAATTACAGAAAAACAAGTAATCAAATTCCAATATTACACCATTTCATAATGTAATACATTCAGATAATAGATATTCACTCGAAAAAATGTGAAATTTATATTTTACATCAAAAAGTGGCATTTGATTACAGAAATATGGTGTCCGAAAATTGGTGAACTGATGCACCAGAGTTGTTGTATTAAAACAAACCTACATGTTTGGAGAAACCTTTATCATAGTTACTTCAAAGACATTTTAACATACTTTTGTTTCAAAATGGGTATATTAGGCCTTCTAAACATTAATCTTTTACTTCCTAAAAGATGCTATCATTTATTTACCTTTTTAATGATATATAAGACAGAATTACAGGATTTTTTCACATAAAATTGTTTAAAATATCAACATTTTCACATATTTGAAACTTAGTTTTCAATATGTCAATAAAAAACTATTCAAACTAATGATTATAAATAAATAATCCACTAGAATGCAATGGAGGTGAAGTATAATTGATATGTAATGGTTTTTACTAAGAAAAAAACCTAAATTATTTATCTATTATGTAATTATGTAGGATATAGTGAACCATCCTTTTGGACACCACCAAGTGTCCGAAAATAGGTGCACCTGTCCGAAAATAGGTGCACCTAACTGAAAAATTCTTTATTGGTCCTATGATGATGAAAATAATGTTTCAAGATTTTTTTGGATTAATTTATGTGGAAAACATTTCAAGCAATAGTTCAATGTCAGATATGATATACCTAGGTCGTTTTTGTAGGAGCTGTGTGTATTTATGTCTAAAAGTGTCCGAAATTTGGTGAACCTCCGTACATCAGAAGACCTTCATTGTACTGGAGAGATGTTTAAATAAAAAAAAAAAAATAAAAAAAAAAAAAAAAGTTATTGAATTATGCAAAGACACTGGTTTTTAAATCATAAATTTTACCATTTTTAGATTATGGCAATATAGTGAAATTTTGGGGTGCGAGACCTTAAAATTATTTCCGCTAAGTGGTGCGTGACGTCAACGTTCCATAATGTTGGTTACACTGATTTGCTGTAACGTCACTATAAATATCTGATCATAACAGTTTGAATTCACATACTCCCACACCACCGACTTGTACACATCATCAATTTTAAATTTTTAGGTTATTGTTATAGGAGGATTTAATAAATATTTCCCATATTTATCTATGTACAAACTTAATCACTTGTTACTAGTTATTTCCTACATTTTAGCTAATTAATAATCACAATTAATGTAGCAGTAAATATGTATAGTGGTACTAAAGTCCATAATTTACAGGACATTGACAATCATTTCGATAGAGGACTGAGATTATGTTCAAATAAAAATATTTGTGTTTCAAAAAGTGACCTTTGTCAATACTCTGAAATAGCAAATTTAAAATTGCGTGATAGAAGAGAGTGCCATACTAATAATTTCATATATAATTCATAAAAAAATGAGCAACACTTACAAACTCCTGTTAAAGAAACGAGGTTACATATTGCCTCTTTTTTAACCATATACTTGAATCATTTCACATATTTCAATAATGTAAAATCATATTATATAACTGTTATATGTTAAGTGATTTTTTTAATGAAAAACCACTATTTTGGTATAGGTTAGCCTATATAACTCAGACCAGGCCCGTACCCAGGGTCTGTTGTAGGGGGGTGGTGAGGTTCCACAAGTGGGACTTTTGCCTATATTTTCAATAAATTGAACTTGAAAAGGGGGGTGGCAAGCAGTAAAAAGAGGAACTTTTAAATATTTTCCTACTAATTTTAGGGATTTTTGCAGCAAATTTTGGAAGGGAGGTGGGACCTTTGGAAAAATTTCCCTTATGGGGGGGGGTGGGGGGTGGGGGGGGTGGCCTGCCACCCCCACCACCCCCCCTAGTTACGGGCCTGAAATGAATTAAGAAAAAAAGAAAACATAAAGAATACATTGGAAAAATTGTATTTTCTGTAAATCTATCTCTAATAAATGAATGTCTAAACCAACTTAGAAAATAGTTAATAATATATAAAAATAACAACTGAAAAAACTACTCATAAACAGTGTTCCATCATGTTTAAGCCAATATTCCACTATGCGGTGGGTGGCCACTAGCAGCGGTCTTTTTAGCCACCGCAAGCAATTTGCGTTTCAGAAACGAACATGTTCATTTCTACCACCACAAGCATTCAATAGAAAACCTATATAAATAACTTGCGGTGGCCCGCCACCGCAAGAGCCACCGCAAGTGAAATCCTATATTCGATTTTGCGGTGGGTAGATTTACTTGCAGTGGTCGTGACCACCGCTAGTAAAATGCCCACCGTGAGCAAAACACCGCAAGGTGGAATATGGCCTTTAAGTAAACTAATTCTAATGAATGATTATTGAAAATGTATATGCTAAAGCTATGTGACGTGTACACACATGTCCAAGCATGCACCTTGATCTAGACTAGTCTGCAGGAATAAAATAGGATATAAGCTATCTGTGGTGGGGAGAATTGATTATTGTAGTACTAGCATGGTCAAAGAATGCCAGCTCCAACTTCAACCAAGCAGCATTTGCAGAACTGATTTTTTTCCTTGGAAAACTCATAGTTTTCATTGTGCAATTTTTGTGAAATGATACTAAGAAAAGACATTTCTGATAACACATTCCCCTCCCCCCTCTTTTTTCTCATCTTCTAAGTCCTAAATTTGAAACCAGGAGGTTGTGGGTATACATGGTTGTCATTGACTCAAAAACATTAAAAAATGATTTAATTCTCCATAAGCTTATTGCCCACAATTGAACACATTAAACAGTTTAATAGAGTATTCTTTTTTTAATGGACAATGTTGGACTATTCAACCATGTTTGATTGGCATAATTATTAATTTTTGCTATTGTTAAGGTTAGAGTAGGGGGATGAACGCCGTTTGTATCATAGCCTCACTAAAATGCTCATATCTCTCTTAATGTTTGAGATATCTTGACATATTACATACCATACCAAAAAATAGCTGCTTGCCATATCTATGTTTTCATATTAGCCAGAACAATTTGTAAATAAGAATTATGTGCAATACGGATTGTTAAAGTTGAAATTTACATTTTTACATTTTTATTTTTTGAACACGGATTTCTCGCTTAATAATGCTTCAATGGCCATGAAACTTCTCAAGTATGTTAAGAACATTCCTCCCGAGGGAAGCGTGTCTCAAAATTTTGATTTAGGTCCTAGTTATATTTTTATCTTATGTAGAAAATAATTCAAATTATTTTTTCTACATTTTTTTACATTTCACATCATAAAAAATTAACAAGGCCCTAAATCAAAATTTTGAGACACTCTTCCCTCTGGAAGAACGTTTTTAACATAAATGAGAAATACTGTAATCATTAAGGCATTATTAAGCTAGAAATCCTTGTTCAAAAAATAAAAGTGAAAATATTCTTCTTCTAATTTTCTTCCCCAATGTCTCCATAAATTCCTACCTTGTATAAATATCAGTAACACTATTCAATAGCTTAGATATTCAGCTTTCATTTGATGTATAATATGTGTAAAAAGACCAAGAAATAACAGAGTTATGAGAAAACACGCATAACTGTTGCAAATTGCCCCCTGATCACCCTACTCTACCCTTAAGCTTGTTTTAAAGACACTTTTGATGAGACATATTGTACATAGATCAAATACCTATAGATCTGGTCAGCAAGAACAGCTCGTTTTGTGTTTCTTTTATAGTGACATAGCAATGGTACAGAGTTCTAGCTAGATATAATAAATGTTGTCTTATATGATGTGCTGTACATTAACAGGACACATATTGTTATTACACTTTGAATGTGCCATTACAGTTGCATTTTGGTGAATTTATGAGAATAGACGCACTAACAGGAGGTGACAGAAAATATTCAGGTTTTTGAGTTGTTTCTTGTGTGCCAAATCTACAGTAAAAATCAAAAGTATAAAACTCATGAAACAAATATGAAAACAGTTTTTATGACACACCTTTGAGCTTCGATGCCAGAGGCCCCTCAGTCAAAGTATTCTTCATTTTGACCTTTGCCATCCAAAGAACGATTGTCCACCTCCTTCAGTGGCGGGCTCTCTATCAATGAACAGTGAAAAACAAGAATATCAGGGATAGCAGACCAATCCCATTTATCACCAGCATTAGTGTGAGTTTTGGAGTAGGTTTCCATAACAACGGCTATGGGCGATTAGATCTTTCAGATGAAAGTATGACACAACAATTGTATCATTAGTTCCCTTTGTGTGGACTCTGGCTGGAGCAAAATTCATTTGAATAAATATGTTTTCCAGATATTATTCCAAATGACATTGACCTGTCCTAGACAGGCTTATATTCTTTGTTAAATTCAGTTTGCTAGGGCCCTTGTCTGGGAGGGGGGAGGGTTACCACTATTCACATGTCAATTATTAAAATGCCAATGTACCATGTTTTCTATTTTTTATCATTTGTAATGTCCCATGTCGGATTTTTTGTCTTAGCCAATGAGACCCATAAGTATTCCACAAGTGACTTTATGGGGCAGTTACCATGCATGTTGTAGAACTATTAATTTCCAACCAATAGCTTGTGGTATAATTGCGAAGCCAATGTTGTATTCAGGGATGTCACGTGATATACGAGTGTTCGGATGTAGAATTTCTAGCTTAACAGTTTAGTTCTTGTGGAATACATGTGGAAGAACTATGGAGAAGTGTTTACCAACCTATGGAAAAAGAGATTTGTGAGCTCATGCTTACTTTGGATGTCCGTTATGGCCCCCTAATGGTTATTGGCAGCCTTTATAATTCATCATGAAACTCTTTTGTTGTCCATATCGCTTCCATTTGCAAATTCCCGGTAGAGCACATTATTGTAAATCAGGTGGTAATCGCTGCATACATTAATTTTTTTCTGGATTTTATGCCACCCTTGATTGTATTTCCAGCCAATGAGCAACGTAATGGTAAAATGTTATAACGTTCTTATAATTTTCTGTGATGTTATTCAACACTATTAGAGTGTTCTGCAATTTCACATCCTTGGCTGGGTTAGTAGTACTTATTTGAAAAAGAAACTGTTAAATTATAACATTTATACAAACTCTTTTATACCTGAAGAAATACCTAAATTTACCCTTCATTCTTGGAACCAGTTACAAGACTATGCATTGAGTTTTTTCATCTAGTATTTATAGCTTTTTTCTCCTATGGCCCAATGCATAATGACAGTGAGAGGTTTGACACATGTACAACGAATGACATCCATGTTGTAAGGACATCCAGGATGTAATATGACCCACTGTTGAATTGTGTCTATTTCTTTTGGGCAATTTTTGTCTGTAAACAGTTTTGAAAACTAAATGATTATTAATCTAAGGACCCTGAGATTTTTCCACCCAAAAGGAGTATTATCGATAGGGAATATTGATGCTGATTTTTGCATGACAAGGAGGCATTACCAATGATATGTAATTTGCACGTCCTAGAAATAACAAAGCTCACTATGCGAAGGGCAAATGGCGAGCTTCAAATATCTTTCACTGTGAGACACCAGATGGCAACGCTGTGACTTGGCTCATCTACTGGGGGCCTTCCATTTAGTACGTACGCACCAAGGGGGTGAATGGGGATCTGACATTAATTTGGTTAAAGTTTGCATACATTCCTGTACAAATCCAATGCGTGTTTTAGCCAAAGGGGGTGGGGGTGGGTCTAAACTTTATGAAATTTTGCGTATGTACTAAATGGAAGGCCTCCTGACAGAAAAGTTTTGAGTTGATGATGACATATTTTGATAAAATCAATAGCTGTCCATAATTGATGACAAAATTAGGAATACACGTGTTATGTTTGGGTGTTTGAATCTGTGAGACGATTTCTCCCTACCACGGATAGCTGATTTCTAGCATTTTAAGGACCTGCAGGCTAATTTGCATTGATTTTGTCGACAAATCCCCTGAAAAACCTGAAAATTACCAAATAAATGTTACAAATCCATCTATAATTAATGAATTTTCATTTAATTCAGGAAATATCAATGGATATAGATAGTAATTAAAAAAATAATGATGGTTTGTTTTTAACAATATTAATCTACAAATAATGATAAAATTCGTGAAAAGTTCTATACTAAAGCATTGGGTTTTGTCGACATATTACCCAGCATGCACCCTGTTTTAGGTTAACCTGCAGGTAGAACTGATAAAAATGGCTATCTGTGGTTGGGAGAATTTAGAAGGGACCCATCCAAAGCCAAAGGGGAAAAAACAACATAACTTTTTAAATCTGCAGCAAATCAAATAAGTGTTTACTATCATAAGTAATTTATAACTTGTTGCTTGAATTAGCATGGCTTTTATCGTATTGGTAGGCCATTTAAATCCAATCACATAAACTTAAAGTTCTCTTAACACTAAAACTGGCAGAAAGTTTGGTTTATGAATTACATAATGCCGAAAAAACTGAGTGCATAAAGTGATTTCAGTTGAATCACAAAAATTTAATGTTAAGCTAAAAAGTAATGTAGGTTCGTACCACGAACTATACCATAGCAAAAAAGCAAAGAAAATTACCCAAATAAAAAGAGGTTCGAATTGTTCGTCTTAAACATGAACGGCTCACTGTTATGTCGTAAAGTAATTCAGGCATCATAGGGAAAATCAAAGAAAATTATGAAATGAAGATGGAGATTCTTGAAAACCGTAATAGGCTTACTAGGCGTCCATCTAAATCCACAAAAGGACAGGCTTAAATCGTAACCACTATAGATAGGCCTGCGATATCTTTAATTCAAGTGACGTATGTTAAAAGGTGGCAGGAACTGCACCTGAACGTGTTTGTGACAACGGACAACTTTGAATTGATTTTGTTTGGTCGTTTAAAATTTAACACAATTCGACTTTTAGTCGCGACAGCGTTTGCACTTCCAAGCATCTCTTTGTGTAGGTTCTATTTGAACTTTTTATTTGTGGAAAAAGTAATTGAATATAGAAGAATGAGACACCAAATAACACCTGTACATCCTTTTAATAAATAGAAGATCGATGAACAGAGCCTGTATTTCAATATGTGATTTTCACTTCCCAATATGTGATTATTTCCTAATTGTTATTATGAATATTACAGGAGGACATACAAATTACAAACCATATGGCAGGCAATTGAAAACCTTTCTTACAATATAATATAGCATCTCTAAAAATTGAATTAGGAAATAACTAGAGTCGTTATTCTCACAAGCGAAATCTTGAGTAAAATCGGACAGTGGAAAACAACTTAATGATGTCAAGGTAATCACAGTGTAAGTGTATGTTGCAAACAAATGCGAACGAACGGTCTAAATTTCCTATTTGAGATGGGAATGTGCCTATGTCTTACTTTATATAGCTTACATAATATCAACGCTCCCAATGCAAAAACCGTTCTTTTTCCAAAGTGAATAGCTGGCGAGTAAGTGTATAGAGTAAATTGGACGTTTTAACCACAATGCACCCTGATTTAGCCTGTAGGTATTTTGGCATACAAGTATATCCGAATTTGCGTTTTGTAGAATTGAATATTAATTCGATATCTGTCCAAATACACCCAACTGTGTAATAATTAAGTGTAATATGCCAGTCAATATTATGCAAGTGACAAACTTTATTGTCTGCCATTGAAAAGTGGGATGATTTAATTTTAATTGAGGTTCCTTGCATGTCAATTGGGTCGTGCCTTGAATAAGCTACGATTAAACTACGACTAATAAAGAGTTGAAAACGTTTAACATAATCGTAAAAGTTGAATGAATGTAAACACACGGGCCTGCATGCAAACAAACAAATGAGGCAGACAGGAGGATTCGATTAGCTCTTTTTTTCTTTTTTTCTTTTTTACCAGACATCATTTATATTTCAAATCATCGATGATTTTATTGTTTGAATCAGCGGGACCTGAACTGTTTTTGTGTGCTTCTGAAACCGTTCAAACTATCTTGGGCGTCTCAGCGACCTTTCCTGACTTCAAATTTTCCTTTTTAAGTCTATTTTCTGCACCTGGTTGCATATCATATGTCAAGTACGAAATACCGACTGTTAAAACAGTAACACTGTTCGGTTGTTCTTCATCTTTTTCTATCAAAGACTGGAGTGATTTATAATATACGGTGCCCCCCATACTGTTCTAAGACCAATTACGTAATATTCTTGTTACATAATTCTATGATTTCGCATCATCCCCTTCAAATGGCTCTGTGAATTTCAGTTTAGCCTTTAAGTTTGGTCTCAACCTTACCTTTTCAGAATGTGACAGTAATAGTCCTTACACTTACATGTTAAAGGCATTCTGGTTATAATTGAACCATGCAAATACATACCTTTCTCCTAAGGTCAATATTTCCCAAGATTTCTGAAGATACACACATACACCACACACATACGCAACCCGCACAAATACACACACATACTATTCAGCCACACAGAAACCATAACATACAAATTATGATTATAAATTTATAAATTACAAGGTGCTTGGCCTGTTGAAGGTGGAGGTCTCCCAACTATGGATCAATCGTTCCATTTTCTATCAACTGAGGGTTTCCATACATTCACGCCTAGCTGGTCACGTAGATTATAGATAGAATGGACCTGCCAACAAGACTACCATAGGTTTTGTCATATATATATATATATATATGCATAAAACTAAATGAAATAAAGTAACATTTCTATTCTTCAACAAGCATTTTTAAAGCCTATAGGGTATCTATTATGTTTCAGTTTTTATGTTGTTCTATAATGATTAGGACTCACTGGGAGTTTATTCAACCTTTTGTTACCTTTTTCTGAAAGCAATTGGCTATTAATTGGCACAGGAATTGGTGGCGGTAAGCAAGATGTCAATAATCTGCATATTTTTTTACCATTACCTGATCTTTTTCAATTTTGAATAATGTAGAGAACAATATTAAATAAGGATTATTGAATAAAGTAACATTTGACGAGCTTCGATGTAAATAATATATGATTGATGTCTAAGTGACAACCTGTAGATCTTTGTTATTGTGTAATAGCATATATGCATACTTGTATATTTCTTCTTTTGGGGAAAGCTTATAAACTACTTTTCTTCATAAGTTTTCCGAGCTTCATACGTTCTTCCAGCCACATTATATGGATGATTGTTCGTCATAACACAGAAATGCAAGGTATGATAATGATGATGAATTCTAGAAGAGGCAAGCCTTCATTGATTTAATAACATTGGCTGACAGCGTCAACACAAGGGAACACATCTCCAATAAAGTACACCTGTGTCACTAGGGAGAACGAAAAGGTGTGCAATATGTGACAACAAAGTCTTTGTCAACCTTCAATAGGTGTTATTGTTTGTGCTGGGTCGGGTGGTACCTATACAACTTGTGCATCTTACATGATGGTGTCTGTTAGGCCGGTGATCAACAAGGTGACAAACTCTCAACCGATTCTCTTTTCATGAATCTTGAAAAACATTTCAGTCAAAACTTCCCTTGTACAACAAAAGCTCTTTGTTGGCCTACAATAACATTAAATTTTGATAAAATGATTAATCTTTCCTGACTCAAGCCTTACATTAAGTATGTATCAATCAAAGGGGGTGGGGGGGGGGGGGTTGTAATCTTTATAATGTGTTTTTGTTCCTTAACAGATCCAACATGTACTGCAGGGGCGGAAGTCTAAAATCCTTGAAAATGTGCATATGTTCATGTACAAATCCAATGCAAACTCTAGCTCAAGGCGGTGGGGGTCAGAATTTTATAAAAATTTGCATACGCAATTCACAGAATCTCTGAATTGCTCCCTAATCTTATCGTAGAACATGGCCTTGCTGGCCGGGTTTCGCAATACAGCACCATGCCCTGTGGAGTTAGTCCAAACCTGTCTCTGTATATCTATAATGTATGACACACCAGTCAAGCACTAAGTGAGGCTGGCATGGAAAATGCATGAGCTCTCTCTCTCTCTGTGAACCATGATGTATATATATTCAGACCGAGATGTAAATAATGCTGCTGCCTTGAATAACAAAGGCTTCATATTGAGCATACTTCTATTCAAGGCTTGTTATGCCTGAGAAGCGGTTGAATGCTTTCAAACCATGCTGAAGATTTTTGGCCATTATCCTTAGGATCCTTAAATAGTCCTGAAAATGAATGAATATATAATTATGAATAACTTATCATATTTCATACTTTGATATGTTAGGAAAAGCTTCTCCTACCTGAGGGGGCCTATGGGGAAAATGAAACATTGATGCTGATGAGGTTCAAAGGTTGAAAGGCCTTCTTGCATCATATTCTTAAAGTGTATCTGAAACATTTTCATAAGGAATTTTCCTATATCCCTCAAATTCATAATTGTTATCAATTTCCACATTGCCGTATAGGTTTATAAAATAATATTCTATCAGAGGAAAGCAGGAAACCAAATCCAGGAATAATCAATCAAAAGGTAGTAGTCTTTGCTGTATTCAACGGAAAACACTTACTGGTTGTTTACCAATGTAATCAGCAACTGTAACAAAGACACTGATTTGATTCCATCTTATAGCAATCCTATCAGCTGATTAATTGGGCTCTGTTGGATAGCCATGGACATCATAAGGTTTCAGCAGGCCACTTTAAATCCTTATTTTCTCTAAACTTTAGGACTGCAGTTACTTCCTCAATTGAGAGTTCCAAACATTATACCCCACGCATTATCGAATCTGTGGGAGACCAGACAAGTTGTTTAAAACGATTCCAGTGCAGAAATATAAGTTTTAAAACAAAGGAAAAGAATAATACAGTGTATGCCTAGCTTTGACTCATGTCGGCAGCGCCACCTACCGTCAATCTGTGCATGTCCCCTGCTCTAAAGCCTGCCCCCTGTTACCTGGCGTTGCCATGGTAAGCACACACATTCCCATGGAGGGCCCAGGCAGTGGGGAATCCATCACATGACGGGGGTAGGGGCCAGGTAGAATGTAACAACTCACCATTATCATACTGAGGCCTAAAAGAATGTTGTTGTGTTCAGGTAACCTGACCGACCTTTAATTTTTGGCCCTAACCTAACTTCTTTTTAGGATTTTTTTCTCTCAAAATTTTACTCAAAATCAAAAAGAATAACCTTATGGGCAGGAGACGACATATGTTATCTCAGAAAACTCATTTCATATTGTAACCAGTATTGTAGAAGGTATAATAGAGGAAACATTAATGTTCAAAACTAAAGCTCAATGATTTCTAATTTCCCATCCACACCTAACCATGCATTTGAAAACACTAAAAAAAATGAATTTTGACCCACCTACCCTATACCTTTTGCCCAATGATACCTGAACACAATTTTTTTGGCCTGAGCACCCCCTGCTGCCTGCCTCAGGCCACCACGTGCTAACCCTCTCAAGTGGTCCCAATTTTCCTCAATTATCGCCAATTGCCTTGTTGTATTCGATTATACGTGCGGTAATGCAGCATGCACTGGGGGTGACTCAATGTTAAATTCCCATGGACCGTCTGGAACAGAGAGAATTGAAATCTACGACTTAAGTCGTAGATGAGAGCAGTTGGTAGGTTTACAGAATTAAACATAAAAACAGAGTGTGCAGCTGATCGGGCTGAGGAAACGAGTATAATTCTCCCCACCACGGATAGCTTATTTATTGTAGTTGACCTGCAGACTTGCCTAAATCAACTTGCATTCTGAGAAATATGTAGACAAGTTGCAAGACTTAAGTATAGGAATTTTCAATAATCATTGCATAATTGTGATTAAATATGATGGATAACTAGCAATGATTATTTTTCCATTTTGTATCTATATATATTTATTAGTTTTTTCAAGTTTGAAATTTTTTTCATTTCAGAAAGATATATAGAGAATATTTGTAATTTGTCTATAGTTTCCCTAAGTTGTTGTCTCCAGAATCAGTCAAAATTAACCTGCAGGTGCCTAAAATAACCCGTATAAGCATTATACTGATATAAGATCTCCGGGCCGGGCCGCGCGTCATTGGCAACGGTCGCCTAGCAACGCGCTTGGTTACCACTGGAAGTGACGTAGGGCGCGTGCTTGGAACCCGGCCGCCATCACCGTCCCCACGCACGGAGACTCAAACCAGGATTAATCAATATATTTTGAACTTTCCGCGGCCTCCGAAAGCCACAAAATGTCTTCGGGGAAGAAGGAGAAGAAGTGTAAAAAGTGCGGGGCGATTCACAAGGCGCCACTCGATGACAAATGCGAGTTATCTAAGATTAGTTACGGCGACGATGACGCGGAGGAGGGCAAGGCGGACGAGGCCTCGGGCGGCGCAAGTCCATCAGTGGTTCGTGTGCTCGAACACAGAATCAAGGTGTTAGAGGAACAAGCCAGAGGTGGCAAATCCGGGAAAGGCTCCGGTAAAAGGTGTGCAGGGGCCGACAAGTCGTCAGAGTCTTCGTCATCCTCGGAGAGTGTGAGCTCATCGACATCGGACCTGTCAACCGACGGCGAGTCCTCGTCGTCGTCAGATTCCCGTGGGATCGGAAAAACTCTGGTCGACGCCGGGGGAAAAGGCGGAACCATCACAGGAGCTCTAGGGCCTCCCGTCAAAAGCACAAGTACAGCCAGAGAAGGTATCTGAAAAAAGGTGAGCGCATCGCTACTTTTGAGCGCTTAATGGTGGTATCACTTCGTCAGCTTCAGGATCTCCACCGTCGTCGTCGGGACATTGAGGGGTTAATGTCTCACATGTTAGTGCTTGCCGAAAAATCGGAGACACGGTTTTACAGGACTGAGTCGATCATCAGTTACGACGAGGCCGTAAGGGAAGCGGCGTCGGAAAATGGCCTAAAAAGGTTCGGCCAGGTCGACCCAACCCTGGTCTTGAAACATCTGAGCTTCGATGCGACAAAAGCGGCTAAGGGCACGTCGGCTAGCCCATCCAACAAACAAGGGAAAAGCAAGAAGCCATCGGATAGGATTTGCTACGCCTACAACAGCCCCGGCGGTTGTGCTGAGGTTTGATGTCCCTACCGCCACGTTTGCTTAAACTGCGCGGAAACACACGGGGCGATCCACTGCAAAAACCCAAAATCTACCTCAAGGCAGTCGTCAAAAGACAGTTCGAAGTGAGGTGTGACTGGTAATGATGCCTCATTTCCGCCGGTTGTGCCCACAGGCCAAGTGGTCAAGAACGTTGTATTTGAGACCACAGACTTCCCAGTGTGTGTTGGGGATAGAGCGGATGGCTGTAGGGAATCGGGCGGTTCTGTGAGGGGAGATCTTGGTATTAATGGCTCCTTGGGTTATACCGTGAGAGTAGGTTTAACAGAGAGTTCAAGGGAGGCTGATGTGTTTTTCCCCCCTCCCAGTCAGGACGGCAGAATTATCAGAATTTTCAAACCTTGCGTCGAGGGGACTTGCGCCTGCAAACATTATATTGGTGGTAATCTAGCTCAGTTAAAACCATGTCGGGCGGGAGAATTCCTGTTTGGGGGGAGATGTTCCCTACCTAGTGGAGATGTCAAGATCCTGTGGGACGGGTTATGTGATGGTTTCAGGATTATCGACGATAATTGTGATGTCTCATACAGATGTTCTAACTATTCTTCTATTACTTGTGATAAGTATTACGGGGAAATGAGTGAGTTACTAAAATCTGAAATTGTTAGTCAGAGGGTTTCTTTGGTGTCTGAGGCACCCAGGTGTGTACATTCACTCGGAGCGGTGGAAAAGAGTAACGGGAAACTCAGGCCTATCACCGATTGTAGCAGGCCTGAGGGCGCTAGTGTCAACGACTACATGGGTACGGTTTGTCGTAAATTTGAGTATCGGACTGTTGATCACTTGGCTCAATTAGTTAAACAAGGTGAATTTGTGTCGGTAACCGACATCTCGAGCGCTTATCGCTCAGTCAGCATATACCCTGCCCATAGAGATTTTCAGGGAATGTCTTGGGACTTCGGTCAGGGGGAATGTTATCTGGTTGAAAATAGACTGTGCTTTGGGCTACGTTGTGCCCCATATTTGTTTGACATGTTATCAAGACTAGTTGTTGACATGGCGGTTGATCGGGGGGTTGAGCGTATTGTAAATTACCTGGACGATTTTGCAGTGGTCGGGGCTAGTGCTGAGGATTGTAATAGCAAGCAGGAGACACTGCTGAGGGTTCTACGTAACTTGGGGTTTGATATTTCATGGGACAAGCTAAGATCAGCAGCCACCAAGACAGAGTTTCTAGGGGTTGAAATTGATACGGTGGAAATGTCTCTGGCTATGCCAGTGGGGAAAGTAGAGAAGCTTTTAGCAGTGGTAAATAGGCTGGAACATTCTAAGAGGGCGAACAAGAAGGATCTGGAGCACCTGGGGGGCCTTGTTTCCCATGTTTCGACCGTAATAAAGGGGGGGCGCACTTTTAGTCGCCGAATTTTTGACCTTGCTGCGTCATGTCCGAGAGGTGGCAGTATCAGTATTGGGGAAGAAATCTTGTTAGATTTGAGTTGGTGGCACAGTTTCTGTGTTATTTTCAACGGCTCAGCAAAAATCATCAAGTGGGAGAGATCAGTGTCTCTTGTGTTGGACTCATCACTTTATGGGTTCGGCTCCTGGTGTGGCGAGGATTGGTTGTGGGGTCAATGGGTTCAGTCTGTATTGGAGTTAGGCGATGATGCGGTACACAAATGTCCCCCACCTTCAGAACTAGGAGACCGCACGTCAAACATTAACGTGTACGAGCTGTGGCCGGTTGTGCTAGGGATTAAGCGCTGGGTGAAGTGTGTCCAGAACTCAACTATTGAGATTGTAACTGATAATAACCAGGTGATGTTTATGATTAATACTGGCCGCAGCTCAAATAAGCTATGCATGGCTTGGCTTAGGGAGATTTTCTGGTGTTGTTTTATTTATAATGTTGATGTATTTGCTTCTTATGTTAGGTCTAAAAATAACATACTGGCCGATGGTCTTTCAAGATTGAATGACCAGGGAATGTATGACCTGGTAGTTAGAACTTTGAGGAGTAATAACATGTGCTGTTTTTCTGATTTGGCCTGTAGGGAGGGGTCTGGCCGACCTGGAGAGGAGGGCTCAGGAGTTGAAGGACTCAAACTTGGCTGTTGGGACAGAGAAGACTCGCCACATGCAGGAGAAAAACTACCTAGAATTTTGTGAGAGGTTTAGCCTCAAGCCCTTGCCTTGCCCCCCGTCACAGGTGATTTTGTATATTGCCCACCTGTCACTGTCAATGGTGTATGTTTCGATTATTAATTACCTGTCGGGGTTAAATTATTTCCTTAAAAGCATGGGTGCTAAGGGGATCGATTACGCAAACTTTGACGTTAAGCGCGCTATTAGGGGTGCCAGGCGGGTTCTTCCACGGGGCCCAGGCCCAAAACCACCGTTGTTCCCTAAGGAATTGTTGAAGTTGTATTTCACCTTGGACCTGTTAGAGTTTAATGATTTAGTATTCTGGGGAGCCGTTACCCTGGCCTTCCGCACACTGTTGCGATGTTCACATTATTGTAAATCTAGACATACTATACGAGTCAAGGATGTTAAAATTTTTGAATCACACATGATTGTCTCAGTTCGATCTTCAAAAACCAATCAATTTGCCGAATTTTTAGAGAAAATTGTTGTGACTAGGAATTCTAAGTCTGTGTTGTGCCCTGTGTATTGGATTGAGGAGATTATACGCTTGTCGGACCCAATGCCGGAGGATTATTTGTTCCGGCTCCCCAACGCCAGGGGAAGACTTAAGCCAATGACCCCCGCCTTCTTCAACAAGAAACTCGCCCAGACTACTGCCAAGTCAGGGCTGGGGTCACACGGCTACTCGTCTCATAGCCTCTGCAGAGGTGGCACTAGTTACATGAATAACATTGGCTACTCGCTCTCCACCATTAAGTCGAGGGGCGGGTGGTCCTCTAATTGTGTGTTGCGCTACATCAAGGATAACACGGAAACAGCTATTGCTAAGGACGAACTCTTCTCACGTTGTTTGCCTTAATTCGTCAGGTTGGGCGGTTTGGAGGTTATAAAGTGTTTTACAGCCCAAACCCGACTCTGGTTTCTTGTCCCCCAACGCGAGAGAGACTTATAACCCGTATAAGCATTATACTGATATAAGATCTCCGGGCCGGGCCGCGCGTCATTGGCAACGGTCGCCTAGCAACGCGCTTGGTTACCACCGGAAGTGACGTAGGGCGCGTGCTTGGAACCCGGCCGCCATCACCGTCCCCACGCATGGAGACTCAAACCAGGATTAATCAATATATTTTGAACTTACTTGTTATGCATCGTTATTGTAAGATGCAACTGCATTCTGTAACTGTTTGTGGAGGTTATAAAGTGTTTTACAGCCCAAACCCAACTCTGGTTTCTTGTCCCCCAACGCGAGAGAGACTTATACAGTAAATAAGCTATCCGTGGTAGGAAGAATTATAGAGGCTGTCCATTACATGCACATTTTTACATGATTTCTAGCCCCTCATCCCCCATCCCCTTTGGTATGAAATATGCATTAGAAATATACTGAAGTCTTTGACTCGATCCACCCACACCTCCATTTGTGCATATTTAATTAATGGACAACCTGTTAGGTACATCATACAATTTTCTTGTAAATACTTCTACATTTATATTCATACTGGTTTTTGTAGTATTTGACGGATTTGTAGACCTTGATAAATCTAGAGAAGTACAATTCAAGATCATTGAACACCCGTCTCATCTGACTATCATAAACTCATTCAATGTGATGACTTATGTATATTTCTACCCGTCCGTCAAAAGAAATAACTATAAATTTATCAATTGTATACCTCACGTGACCTAACATTATATGTGATTTTGCATGTTTTACTCCATAATACTTACATTGAAGAGCACTGTAAATGGATGTGGCTCAATGAACGAAAAACAGATAATAAAAAGATGATGATAATGGTTTTAATCTACCATTCAGAAACAAGTTTTACTCCTCGGATACGTATTTCGCCTCTGCCCATCAAACAATAAACATTTCTATTCTGGCAAAGGTACCTTACAATCCCAGGCTTACAATAATCATTCCGACATAGGTAATGCTAGGTTAATGCCCAGAACTTTCATTCGGTCCACCCTCTAGATGTTCCTGCATTAACGCATTACCAGAGGGACAACACGGTGAACGGCAGATTGGGAAAATAAAATTTATTTTAATAAATTTTAATTGAATGTTTTATAAGATATAGTAATATTATAGTAATAAAAGTGGTAAAATGATACTGATGGGGTTGTGGGGGGTATTTTTAATATAGGAGTGGGTGGGTGGGTAACATAGAATAGGTGTGTTGTAGATAGGGTGTAGGGAGCGAGTGGACCGGTGGAGGGTATGTTGTATGAAAGTTTAGGGGAGTAGTGGGTAGGTGGCAGTGTGTATGAAGTGTGTGTGTGATCCCTCAGGTGGCGTTAATGAACCGGCCTAAAATATAGTTATATGCCTGGCCCATTAACGCATTACCGGAGGGACAACACGGCAGATTGGGAAAATAAAATTTATTTTAATAAATTTTAATTGAATGTTTTATAAGATATAGTAATATTATAGTAATAAAAGTGCCAAAATGCCATGTTATAGTGAAATGAGATGAGGGGGTGGGTGGTTGGATAATGAAATATAATAAGAACATAGAAAAAAAATTAAATGAAGATATTAAAAGTTGTTAAGAGTCTATGGGTTTGAGAACTGGATAGCGTCCGTGAGGGCCCGTTTGACCTGTGAGTGGTGGTCAATTTGGATGTAGCGTCTATATGCATTTGAGCGCCACCCTCCATGTTCGCGGATTTGGGAATCGGTACAGCCTCGCATGGCAGCCTGCATCGCGGCTGCCTTTCTGAGGCTGTGTAGTGAGAATTTGGTGTGGTCCATCCCGACACCTACGAGGGCCTTTTTCCATATTGCCCGTATTACTTGCATAGTCACTGGGTTCCCATCTGGGAATTTGAACATTGGGTCCAATTTGCTCACTGTGGGATTGTCCATGACCACCCGTCGCATGGCTGCTACCGGGCACAATGTAGTATTTTGAACAGCCGGCATCATCAGCTGCTTGCATTGGCCCGTGCGTTGCAGGTTCTTCGCCCATTTTACCTTGACTGACACGGCATGTGGCAGACATATCACGTCTCCTCTTGTGAGATGCCTTGTAGCGTCGTACCGTGCCTTGGCCGGGGCTAGCACCTCTGACTGACGCAAGGCGCCATAGTACATGGTCAGGATCGCTGCCCGGGCAACATTGCCTAGCTGTGTCCGTGGTATTTCCCCCAGGATAGCCCTTAGTGCCGGCATCGCTATCGGCTCCTTTGTCCTTGGGCAATAGGTTTTGTTCCGATGGATCGCGTCCAATGCCATGCGGACGCGGAAGTGCGTTGTCGGTTCGACCACCCCCCCGGCCATCCGGATGTATGTTCTCACGTGCGATATCTGGTTCACGATGGTTGCTGGCGCCGGGTGCGCGATGGCCAGATACTCTATGTACGCGCATATCCTGTCTGTCGTAGGCTCGAGAGGATCCATTCCTATTCTCCTCGCGAATGCTATGTATGTCCTTGCTGCCGCTTTTCGATTCGCTGTTGTACCCGGAGCCCTGGCATTTTCCTGTCGGTGGGTGGCCTTGGTTAGCAGCCACGCGAGTGCCGGATCTGGAACGAATGTCAAGGCATGAGAGGACATATGTGCATGGTTGTATTATTTTAAGGCCAAGGCGTTTCATTATTTGATTTGCATCATCCTTGAATCTTTGGTGTAGGTGGGCCCTGCTAAGAGCATCCGCTAGTATGTTGCTCTCCCCCGGGATGTGCTCGAATGTTATGGCTATGTCCATCACTGCCTGTAACATCCATACCGTCCTTGCGCACTCGAGTAGAAGGCGATTCCTACCCTTTCCAGTTCGTATAACATGGACAGCTGCACGATTGTCACACCATACTCGCACGTGTTTGCCCCTGTCTTGTTCAGTGACGAAAGAGTGTAGGGCCATGACGACGTTTGCCGCCTCGACTTCTGTGATATTCTCGGCCTCGTCATCCAATGGTGCTATCTGGCCCGCATAAGCCGACGTGTTGTCCGCCGCCCCTACTCCCGTCAGGCATGCGTCCGCGAATATCTCCTTTGTTGGTTTTTCTGGTGTGATGAGGGATACCCCGTTCCATTGATGGAGGAACTCGGTAAGCCAGCGGAAGTCAGCTTTCATGTCTGCATTGATGTTACAGTATGCTTTCTCCTGCATGTCCCTCAGCGCCTCCAAGAGCCGCGCCATGAACAGCCTGGCAGCCGGGACGCATTTTGCCACATGCAGCACCGAGCCAATGATGGACTGGAGCCGCTTCTTGGTTATAGACCTATACTTCTGAACTTTTATAACATCGGCCCTGATGGCTGACAACTTTTCCTCAGGCATTGAGATCGACATATTGCCCGCGTCTATATTCACTCCAAGCCAAGTTACGACGGTGCTGGGGGGCTGGAGTTTGTCGGGGGCCTCTGGGAGTCCGAGTTCTCTGAGGAGTGATCTTGCGGCTTCGTAGTGGACCACTGCCTGGTCTCGCGTGGGGGCTAGTATGATCAAGTCATCCAAATACATGGCGGCCTCGATTCCCTTACAGCGCAGTACCGCGACAATGGCCATCGCCACTCGTTGCATATGAAAGGACGACGCTCGGCTCCCAAATGGCATGGCCGTATCACAGAAGAACTTGCCGTCCCATTTCATGCAAAGGAGGGGCCAGTCCAGCGGGTCCGAATGAAAGTTTTTGTATGCGTGGGCTATGTCGATAGTGGCCATGAAACTGCCCTTCCCCTGGTTTTTTAGGCGACGGACGAAGCCATCGACCGTGGGCAGTGAGTGCTCCCTTTCCACTCCGTATACTGCATTCTTGACTACGAAAGCATTTACCGACCTATCATGCGGAAATGTTAAATCGGTAATGACCCGCCACTCCTGAGTGTTCTTCTTTGGGCGCGTCATGAGCGGGGCGACATGGCACCACGGTTCGAAGGGCTGTCCTGTGTAGGGGCCAGCCAGACCCCCGAGGTCGCTCTCCTTCTTGATGAACTTCTCGATATGTGACGGATATTCCTCGGCACTCGCATGATTTGGTACGTCCACCGTGTCTGTACTTGGGCCCAGGTAGCCAACCGGGAAACCATATTTAATGAACGGGATAACGTCCGCATATTCGTCCATCTGTACTGCGTACCTCTCCCATGCTTCCACGTTAAGGTTGGTGGGGAGGCTAATCTTGGCCGCCATGGCGTTGGGCAGGCCGGAGTCTCGTACTGCCTCGTATATACCTGCCATTCCTCCTAAGTCACATCCAGGTGCCACTGTCGGCCATTCTGCCCTTCTGTGTTGCTTGAATGCCACTGGTCATGTATCTATGCCGTCATTGACCCCGGTCCGGCACATTTTCTCGATCCGCCTAAAGTCGGGTGCAGCAGTATCCTGTTCTGGGCAGGCATCCTGGGTTGTGGCGTTTGTGGCGGGAGTTCCGACCACGGTTTTCTCCGCCCCAGCATCCACTCGGTGCCCATGCTCCCTTCGTTGCTGTATCGGTTGAGGCGGCGCGTCGACCCATGTATGTATGGACGGCGCGCCTGTTATGCGTTTTTTGACTGCACCTGGCCGTAGATCGGGTTATGAATATGTGGCCACTGGGCATGTACCTGCGCTTGATGTGGCTGCTGAAATGTTGGGAAGAATTGGCCTTGCTGGGGGTGGTGCTGCTGATGATGGGGAGGTGGCACTGTGGTGCATCTCCTGCCTGCGTTCCCCACCACTTATTTTCCTCTCACAGTTGATGACATTGTGGCCCGGGACCTGCTTACCGGCAGCATCGCAGTACATGCAGATGTGTAGGAGTTTCACTGTAGCGTCCTCGTGAGAACTCCTTTGAGTACAGCCAGAGTTGAAGTCTCTACAGGGGATTTCCCTTTTTCCCTGGGGTTGCTTGTGCTGCTTCCCGGGTGGGTGTAGATGGCCGCCCCCTCCCGTCATGGCAATGCGTACCCTCTCATTTTGGATGTGCTGGCCGTCGCCCCACACTATCAGACCTTTTTCGACTTCGTCCCATATGTGTTGAGACCACCGGCGGACCGCCGCCCAGTCCCTCTCCATAGCGTCGTGCACTACGTCCTGGAGATGGTGAAGGAGATACTTTATGTCCCCCGGCTTATATGCCCTTTCGTCCCTGAGGAGAGCAACATACGCGTGGACGTACTCTAGCTGCGAGAGGGATGCCCTTACTTCTAGCTTTTGCCTGGCTGTATAGCACCCCTCCCTCTGTATATACATGTATGGCTTTATCATGGTTCTGTTCCCGTATATATCAGTGGAAACTGTGTGCTTACCCTCGGCCGCGGACGGGTGAAAACGCTCTCTGTCCATGTATTCGTCTATGTAGCCATCCTGGTTCTGTTGTGCCCTCAGTGCGTGTGGCCGGGGGAGGCTCGGCGGGGACGGTGTACGGTATTGTTGTTGGCGGCGGCCGTGTGCTCTCTGGTGGGGGGAGCGGTCCCTCCGGCTGACGCGTGGGGAATCCTCGGTCGTCCTCGATGCTGGAGTACTGTGTGAGACCGGCATATCAACATTAACAACTGACTTAACGAGAATGTCCAGTTTTCCCATAACATCACTTTTAAAGTCACTGAGGTCCCTCTCTAACCGGTCAATATGGTACCTACTGGCGTCGTTGCTGCCACTGACCGACGCCGGGCGGCCGGTGGAGGCTGCCCGTGACACGCTACCCATTGACATTGTATCGTCTTGAAACTCGTCTCCCTGACCCTGTGTTACATTTGCTGATGTAAAAGACTGTTCACCCGAATACTGAGGAGCAAAGCTAACTTCGGGGTCTACTCTCCTCGCTTCGGTTCTCATAGTTTCTTTTGCCTTCTCTTTCGCCGCCCGTGCCCGTGTACTTGGGCCGCGGGCTTTCCGTGGCGGCATTTTCTCGAAATACGGGTGAAAAGGTGTACCTACAGTTTTGATGTTGTTTGTACGTATACCTGGTTCGACCTTGTACCCGAATACGATGTTGTTCTATGGCCAACGTGCATAGAGAAGGCGATGATGTCGGATATAACATAGAATAGGTGTGTTGTAGATAGGGTGTAGGGAGCGAGTGGACTGGTGGAGGGTATGTTGTATGAAAGTTTAGGGGAGTAGTGGGTAGGTGGCAGTGTGTATGAAGTGTGTGTGTGATCCCTCAGGTGGCGTTAATGAACCGGCCTAAAATATAGTTATATGCCTGGCCAATTATGGACCCCCTACCCCCTTAGGTTGACGTACGCGCTAGTTTTATACAAGAAAGGACACATATTTTCCGGAATGTCAGACCCTCTACCACCCATGGTGGTATGTAGTTCATGGCCCCATTGGTATATTGTATAGTATCAATAATATCTGAGCTCTATGATATCTGAGCTCAACACAACTTTATGAACGTTTATAGACAACTCTTTCTACCGGCTGTTTTAGTCATAAGCCAAATTGAATATCTCTAGGACCAATTACGTCATGAATTGAAATAACAAAATAAAAACTATATTTATCTAGTGATATGCACACCGTCTATAGATTGTAGTGTATTTGCTAGACGTTGATTGATCTTCACAAAATAAACTAAAACGCCCTGAGATCGATCGATCCCCGATGGAAATCGTTGCCAATCCGTGCACCTGACTCAGAGTGTTCGCTTGTTCCCCAGTCCCACCAACCGTCATATCAGTAATCACGGCACCAGCGATGAAATCAGTGATGACGTCACTAAATGGCGGACGACGCAGCAAAAAATACTTTTCCATAAGTTATTCTTTCATAATCTAGACAATCAGTGAAATATGAGAGCCAAGCTAATCTTAATATCCTATCTCGTTTTACAGTATAATGATGACAAAATAAAATATCACGTCTTTGCCACAACGGCAAAGACGTGAGGAGGATCTCGTGTATGTTTGAGATCAGAGGATTTTTCCAGTCCTCATTGCAATCGTAAACACAATATAACTAAGAAAAGAAAAAAAGAGATTGAGAGTGTGGAACATCATAACGGGCTTTCTCAAAATATGAGTTAATATTTACCAGTTGCATGATAGATGATATGAATCAGTGTTTTGTCAAACTTAGACAGCATTTAATTTAATTGGCACCTTTCCTCGGAAATCTACCGCTCTGGGCCTTTGCACACTTTAACCGTCGCGCTGCTAAATGAATTGAGGTGTAGCCGCTATAGTAGTTGTGATCTATGTATTTGTTGTCTATAGACCTAGATGTGTTTCAATATTGGATGTTTAGCTAATTTATGAAGTGGATAAGGTAAATTTAACCTTGTATAGCTCATATGAAAGAACTCTTTTTTCTTTTACAAGTCATACATGAAATAAACAGACGCACAACATTTTATGAAAGTCGTGATTCAGTGCCTGCTGCTTAACTCCAATTTTATACTACTTAGGCGAGTTTTGTATGAAAAGAATTAGCGCTTTACGCGACAGTTGCGCCCATAGCCGCTACCTTTGCTGTAGGTTCAACCATTCAGAAAAATATAATTCCTTTGAAACAGGTGATCAGGACAGATGAAAACACGAACTGATCATAGACATGATAATTATGGACATCTTCATGCGCAGATTCATTTTGCGTTTGCTAGGAGATTGGATTTTTAGCATGCAAACCCTATCAGACCCCTCCGTCACACTATCTCCCTTTGGCTATAATATGCATTGGATTTGTACAGGAACGTACGCATATTTTCAGCAATTTCAGACCCCCGTCCTATCCCCTCGGTACACACGTACTTAATGAAAGGCACCCATGTATTCAATACCATGTCTGATTGAATAGCGATACATGGAATAAAAGTATGACAGTATTGCTAACAGGATGTTCGAAAGGAGGACTGGGGAGGAGATAATAAAGACTATTAAAATTCTGTGTCTAGCTTCAGTTTCTGTATCCACGTGGCTAGGGGGAGTGGCCTGGACAAAGAGTGGGCAGAACATGGGCCAAGTAGCGGCCAACATTGAAAGGTTGAGTGGTCAGAATGGGGTACCCTGTGACTCACAAGTGACAATGCGGGAATGCAGACCAGGACATTGTACGCCACGGTCTACTGGTTTTCATGAACCACTCTACATATCTCCTATACAAAACCTACAGAAATGTCCTGGAATTCCTGGTTACAATCGTGTTGTTGTACTTAATGATTCAGAATGTACTCATACATTTATCTCTGTAGATCGGGGTTTCCCCACACAAAACGACTCCCCCACAAGTCCCCATACAATACCACCCACGCTCCCTACTTTCCCCTGCCCCACTCCCATTCCCTGGTACCCTCACCCCTCACCCCCCCCCCCCCCCCGACACACACACACCCCTCCCAGCATGTAGTCGTACCGGGACAGCCAACCGGAAGCGGAAACGCCGGGATTCCCGTCGGGAGACGCCCATCCATGAGGCAGCAGCAGCGTCTGGTCGTCCCCATGGCAACCCCCCAAACACAGGAGGAGGGGGGTGGAGGCGCTCCCAGCGGCGGGCAGCGGTACTAGGCCTACCCCAGGGAGTTACTGCTGGTGGTGACAGTTCACCAGGTAACCAGGTTGGAGCTTACACCCTGCGTCTCTACCAGCGTCCCTCCACCCACCATGTACCACCCTGTCACCCTTCTGCTGGCCGCCTGGAGTATACTCACCCCCCGGCCTGTCTCAGGTAGGTGTACAGTACATTATCTGTGTCTGTGTGCGTCCCGGGAGGCTTCCCCTGGAGGGATCATTGTCTCTCCCCAGAGCCTTCTTACTGCTATCCCGAGCCTATATCAATCAATGATCAGGCCGGCCCCTGGGGCCTCTTAGGTATTCATCTATAGGTGTTGGTTTACAGGGAACCTAAAGCAATGTATTGTCAAATAATTGTAGTTGTCAAATGTAAATAATTATAGATATATATATATATATATATATATATATATGCTATGACCCTAACACGGGCCTAAGTTAATATATTGGCATACATCACTAAAAGAAATAAGGTTTTCTCATTCAATTTAATCAATGTCCAAGGAAGAACTGATGTATGTAAGATTGGATATAATGAAAAGAATTTTTGAAATGCAGATACACAAAAATGGGTTGTTTTTACAAACACATATCAAATTATCCTTGTTTTCATGACTCATGCTTTACAACTGACCAAAACTTTATCCCACGAACATATTTCTAAAGTTATCTGACTTCCAAAAATATTGTAAATTGTATTGATTTTAGTTTCATTTACCCCAGGGATAGGGGTTAGTCTACTAGAGATACTGTGAGCTATGTTTTTGATTGTTTTAAACATGATATTTTTCGCTTTTTTTCCCTTTGATATATCATTTAGAGAATGGTAGTTCATTGAGCGCATTTATTTCAAATTACTTCATTTACCCATATTCGAACTCCAAGCAAAATCTTTATTTTGTAATTGCGAGAAAATTGTATACCCAGTTACTTCGCAGGCTTATCATTTTACTGCTCATTATGAATTGTTTCTTGCTAATGTATAGATCAATTGTATACCTTAATTTAATAAATGATAAATAATACCTCAATAATAATAATGATAATGATAGAATTATCTTATAAAACCTCAATCAATAAAAGTCCTCATTTGCTGGAGGATTATGATGAATAGAATATACATTACACTGAAAAAAGTGAAAAGTTAGAAAGTTAGTCAAACCTGGCTTTGACCAGCGAAATCTGGGGTCAGTCAGTGACAGTCTAACTTTCTAACCTTTCTCTGGGTACTTCTTGCTATAATATGACTAACCCCTTATGGGGGGGGGGGGTTGCAGGTACTGGGTAAGTAACTGATTTTATCATTCAGCTGCAGATAATCTTTATAATTTCGATTCTATTTTCATTATAATTTAGATTTTACATTTTATCATTAAAAAGGCAGGATAGACACGTGATTCAAAGCCTAAAATTAGGTGTATTGAATTACCTTACCTTAGTTAATCGGGGTAAAGACTATTTACCAAAATAAGTCAATAGATATGTTCTTCAGGACTCTACATCAAAAATCGAAAGGGAAATCACCTTTTAAATGCTGAACGCATGTTCATGGTTTATGAAATAAAATGGATGATATACTACCTAACAACCTACTCAAATGGTGAATGGGAAATAATTTTCGTGCAAAATGCATACATTTATGGTGGGGAAGACCCCCTTAGGGTAAAATAGGGGTATATCGCCCAAGTAACATTCCATTTGATTATGCCGTTTATTAAAGTAAAATAATTCTTTCCCTCTTTAACTCATCCCAACATTCTGAGCAGTGCCTGTTACCAATTGTTATGATGAAGAATTTCGCAATTTTAGGATGATAGTTAGACATAACATTTTGTTTAACAATAAGGTGAGGTTAGACTGATCGTAACATATGGAATAGGATAATCACTATTTAAAGTAGACTGGCAGCACTACTTTTGTCTGACACGCAACATTGATTGGTTAACCATTATAGGTACATATACTCTCTCTAAGCAACCCCGAATTGATGCTCGTCCAAACAAAAGATCTCAATAATTGATGAAAGGAGAGACCCATACGGCGCAGCACCAGTGGGCCTATTATAGGTTCTTTTATAGGCAGTGAATATTTCAACAACCTAAGTATAAGGCATGCCCACACCTCTCCTGACTACAGAGTTTGGAACTCTGTACATAATTACATCTATCAGTAAGGCAGGGAAATCGAGACTGTTCAGCAACATTAGGACAATAATGTATGAAATTGCTAGCTGGAAAAACAGTGTTCTGCCCGATGCATGAGCAAGTTTTTCAATACTTTCCTGATAAACATTTACTCTTTTAAGGGGCAATTTAAGTCTGTGGGGCAAAAGTCTCAGCGTGCAAAAGTCTGGGTGGGAAAAGTCCTAGGGGAGCAAAAGTCTGGGAGGAGGCAGAAGTTCGGGGGTGAAAGTCTGTTACCATATCCAGTCTACCGTCAAGTCTTATTATGAGAGCAGATTAAAATAGGGCCAGCCTAAATCACATACTTTAAAGGTTGAATAGCGATACATCAAATAAAAGTATGAAAATGGCCGACAGTCTGACAGTTTTTTTGTTTTTTTTTAATCTTTTATTTATCCTGGAATGACATTGTACAGTTTACAACACAAGATCGGCCTAAAGGCCGTTTTTCACTTGGATCCAGCATGTTCACAGTTTTACAGTTAACAAGTTTAAGAGGTACAATGTTGGTAGGCCTTTGTGGCAACATATATACAATTGTGATAACTCAAACTACCACTCTTATCAATCACCGTGAATCAGATATAGGTTTCAAGGCTATATAATAAATACAACAATTGATGGGCCAGTTATAGCAATGTGTTCGGTCAATTATAACCAAATATACTAAGGTACCATCGAATGTAACCACATCTTTTGTTTCAACTTAAAACTATTGTATGTAGGCAAGTTTCTAATTGGAACATCTAAGTTATTCCACTCAAGTGCACCTTTATAATGAATGCTCTTGTCAAAATATGAATTATTAGAATGAGAAATAAGGCACACAGGAGCCTGATAGGCTCTTGTATTCCTATCCCTTTGGTCAGTGTATACATCAAGTTGAGCCCTTTTAAACATGAAGTTCCTTAAGTGACAAGTTCGACGATGTTCGAGTAGGGGAATATTCGAATCAGCAAGCAAATCTAACCTATGAGTTCGCGGTGGTGCATTCAAACAAATACGTATTGCTCTGTATTGTATTTTTTCCATTTTAACCAGTACTTCCACTGACGCTGACATATAAAAAATATCCCCATAATCAATATATGGCAAAATTTTCATTTTATAGATGCTTAGGGCAGTGTGTTTGTTTATTAAGGGCCTAATCTTTTGTAGTGTGGTGATTTTATGAGATGCTAATTTAACAACATTTCTAGCATGCATGTTAAATTTTAGTTCACTATCCAGGGTAACCCCTAGATATTTATATGAAGATACATGTTCCAAAGTGGTGTTGTTCATTTGCAGTCTCGGGTTCAAATTCATGTTGATGAATTTCTTTGTACCAAAGGTCATTGATTTAGTTTTACCCACATTAATAGTGAGTTGATTCTTATTACACCAGGCAATCAGCAGGTCTAAATCATGTTGTAATGCATCAATGGCCATTTGGGGGTTGGGATTAGTAGAATAAATGGTGGTGTCATCGGCATACATACGCACGGTCCCAGAAGTGATTTTTATGCTAATATCATTTATGTATATCAGGAAAAGCAGCGGACCAAGAATGCTGCCTTGCGGCACGCCGTGGGTTAGGTTATATGAGTCTGATAAGCTACCATTGACGTATGTATGTTGAAATCTCTGTGATAAGTAATTTTCTAAAATTCTATGTGATTTACCCTTAATCCCGATATGTTCTAATTTTTTTAGTAATATGGAATGGTTAACCGTATCGAATGCTTTCTTAAAATCAATAAATGTCGCTATAGTACATTGATCATTATTCATATTGTGGTATACATCATCTGTGAACTTGGCTATAGTATCGGTGGTAGAGTGACTTTTCCTGAAACCGTCCTGGTTACAATTTAGTAGATTATTTGTTTCAAAGAAGCTAGATAACCTATTATGTATTATTTTTTCTAAAATTTTTCCGGGAAGAGGTAAGAGAGATATGGGTCGATAATTAGAGACATTTGTTCTATCTCCACCTTTGTATAATGGTATGATGGTAGCAACTTTCCACGTAGATGGGTAAATGCCAGTACGTAATACTTGGTTAAATAAAAAGCTTACCACTTCAGGAATGGCCATAAATGCATCCTTAACAATTCTAGCCGACAAGTTCGGAACTGAAGATGCCTTATGTTGTTCAATATCAGAACATAAATTGAAAACCTCCACGGGTGTAGTTTGGATATCGGTAATAATCTGGTCAGTTGAATTTCCATCAAACGACCATATATCTCCAAAGTTCTCGGCTAGGACACTACCAATACTACCAAAATAATTATTAATATGGTTGGGCAGGTCAGCATGACCAACAATAGCTTTAGTATGTTGGTTAATGAGGTTAATAGGGGCATTAGTCGATTTTTCTGGTGTGAGTTGGTTAACATGTTGCCAGAATTTCTTAGGATCTTTCCAATGCTGCTCCAGGTTTTCCTTAACATAGTCAGCCCTGGCATTTCTAATGGCTCTCTTAGCCTCATTCCTAGCAGTGTTAGCAAGGTGTATATCCAGTGGATTTCTACTTTTATTAGCTTTGGCTCTGAGTACCATTTTGTCATGAAGTATTTCAATTAATTCATGGTTTATCCAGGGCTCACCTTTGTCTTTAACTCGTATTTTTCTAAGTGGGCAAAACTGGTCAATAGCATTGGTTATGTTCCAAAGTAGGGTTGAGGGACCTGGCGTCCCCATCTCTTTTCACTTTGTCTTCTTTTAGGATGGTTATATCTTCATGCAGAGATTGCACTTTCTGACCTGTTTCGGTGACTTCTTTCCTAAACTCTTTGTCATTATTCACGAATTCATCAAAACGGTCTTTAAGCTCAGTTAGTGCTGTGTCATTCCCTTCTTTCATTTCCTTAATAGCTTCAGAGTTCTTGTCAGCTTTGGTATGTAGAGCCGTGAGAGAAGTTTCAATAGCACTAATACTTTTAGCCAAACCCGCTAGTAAAGCTTCAGTAGTTGTATTGGAGTCAGTGGTATTTTCCATGTCTGAAGCGGTAGGTGGCAGTATAGTATGGGGCGTTGCTATGTTATTGTTTATCAAAAGCTCAGGTTGGTTACCTGTACATTCACTATGCGAGGGATTTTTACGTTCCGACCTACGTAATCTGTGTTGGTCTGCCTTGTTTTCCATAAATTATGTGTTTTCTGTGGGTCTAGAAATGTTCACACGTACAAAAATCAGTTCATAATCCGAGATCACATCATCAGTCAACCATAAATCCCGTATTGTGCAGAGCGCCGCTTCCGCCACCACTTCAACTGACCGCCACCACTTCAACTGACCGCCATTACCGCCATACTACCATAGTATAGTTCCATTCCTCCTGAATATTCCTTAAACTCGTGCAGATACTTTATAGTGTTGTTCCATATCATTCAATGAGTCTACTATAGACAATTTTTTTCAATTCAACGATTTTATAAGTATGTATTTTTAGGAATGATCAATGTAAAAAAAAGAACAGTCTCAAGTGTGGATTTGACTTTCATCAAATTGCAGATAAAGCCTAAATAGAGGACCCAAATAATGACAGGATCAGGGGCCTGTTTCATAAGAAACCGCCGTATGACTATGTGAGTTTTGCGTTTCATAAAGTTACGATCACCTTTTTGGGTGCTGTAGCTATGTGAGTTTTTTCTTTGCTTACCTGCATTTAGGTGGATTAATGGGAGTTTTGGGTGGATTTATGGGAGTTTTGGGTGGATTTACGGAAGTTTTGGGTTGATTTACACGCGTTTTGCACTTCGGGTTGAGGGAGAGGTTGAGAGGTTGAGGGAGGAGGTAGGAGGTGAGCTATCAACCCAAGGTGCATCAGGGATATCAGCCTGAGGGCAGGGCTGATAGGGCCGCCTGAAGGTTGATATCCCTGATAAACCAAGGGTTGATAACCTACCAGGAACCTTCTCCTCGGCTGGTTATGGATTTATCAGACACTGGCAATATTTTTAGGTGAATTCGAGAAACGGATTGTGTGTCTGTTCATGCCAGCACTACCACACCAAGTGACAGTTGTCACTTAGAAGTTGCCAACAGTAACCTGCTTGACAACCCAGGTTTGTGTAGCAACCAGGGGTGTGACATCATCAAAAAGTGATGTGACTCAGGGAAACATGTGTTCACAAGGATATTGATGAAATATGTATCCAAGGTGACTACAATAAGCGGAGTCAGTGTGAGAAATTTAATTTGTTGTTGGTATGTAGTGGTTTCACCTTAAATGGATCATCAGGTGCGAGTTTGGTATAAATTATTTCATAATCAATTATGAAAATAATTTACCGGGTATTTTAGAAGGTTTTATAAAAATATGAGTATTTTTATTTTTATTTTTGAAGCAGGCCCATTCCAATTTCTAAGGAGTATTGGTTAATTTTCCAGGGTTTTCAATGAGTGAATTTTTTGGGAAAAATGGGAGTTGGTCAACGTGGTAGGACTATGTCCAGTCACTAAGCGTAGTCAGTGAGAAATGTCACGAGTCACAACGACTCTCTTCTATCGTCCCCAAGGGTCTGAACCTAATGGACTAATCCTTTGTCACCATCCTATTGTCCCACTCCGTTCATAACATTTTTAGGTGAATTCTTAAAGGTTAGACTAACTTAACAAGGGGAACTTTTTTCTCTGCCAGAACTACTTTCCTGTATCCCCCTGTAGGGGGATAACACATTGGTTGTCACCGTGTTTGTATCAGTGATGCAATAAACTCTTAACTACTGAATCTGTATCACCCTATGGTATGATAAACAAGTTAACCAAACATTCTCCTATTTTCTACATTTTGCATTTTATATTAGGGACACGTTGGTACAACCATCGCCTTTGCAAATGCTCATAACTTTTGCTGACAACATGTCAGTGCTTCTGAAGTGACTGGCAAAGCCAGGAGAGCAATACAAGAGAATTATACTATAGAGAGCCTCCACTGCAGTCAGCAATACTCTAGGTGCATACAGAATCCGTTTTAAAAAGACAATATGCACCTAGCTACTGTGTATAATAGCAAAACCTTCTGTGTTTATCCTGTAGCTTAGAATGCCGGCTCTTTTTGTTTAAGAATTTCATGATTAGGCATTTGTACTGCTTGGGGGTTGTCATATTGAAATAATATTATGCTTTCAAATGTCAATAAAGGTTGATTTTCATGAAAAGGCTTAACGACGGTGCTTTTTGTATTGCTTTTTCGTATACATATTTTGTATATTAGTAATCAGCTAGGTTGTTGATAACGAAGTGGCTATCTAATTTACAACGGTGGTCGATTCTAGAGTCAACCAAATATGTACAATAGGGTACACCAAATCGCTCTCCTTCCTAACTTCCTAACTTCCTAACTTCAAGACCTCTCACACAGAGTCCACCACACTGAAAGCCGATCTCAAATGTCTAAAACTCTCACTGTGTATCTCTGAAGCATTGACATACGTTGTTCTCTGATACCCAACCTTACAGGTTTTTCAGGTGTTAGCCTGTTCATCCCAAATGGGACAACAGATCGTATAGGGAGGTGCAAGCCTCTTAACTTCCTATATTCCTTTCTACGATTATTGGCTAGGCTCAGCCGCTTATGCAAAAATGTAAGATGTAAGGTCGCTCTATACCTGGGCCTCTCTACTGACACATGGTACCTGTATTGGCCATAACATGATTGTATAGACGTTCTGCAGATGACGCCACATGTCTCAAAATGAGCTGGCCGCCATATTGGTGATCAGTAAATAATCAGTATTATATGCAATTTTTATGCATTTAGAGTAAACCTTTATTCAAAATTTACTTGAAATGATCAGTCTGAATCAAAACAAACAATTTTTATCAGTTAGAATTGATAAATTTTGAATTTATTCACAGCCATGTGGTCATGATCACCATGCACGTGGTGATCATGACCACCTGTTTTCCAAAAGTGGTCTTCAACGTTTTTTGATATAATCTAAAGCTGTTTTCGGTGTAAAAAGTGCATGGTTTATGGCGTATATAATCATTATTATTATTAAATTGATACATATTCTTTGGGTACGAGGTAAATCAAATGATATTAATGAGTCTGACTCTGATTCATTTTTGCTTGTTTCCATTTAATATTGTTCAGTATATGTGTATATTTTCAGGCTGCAGCTGGTTCCCTTACACATGTTTAAGGGTATCACCTCTCTATATATATCCTCCCAATACGTCAATCAATACCAGACTACATGTATACGTATACTGTTGTTGTTACACGTTACTTCCGTAGTCAAGGACGGAAACTGAGCTTTACTGAGAGGAAATTAAAATTTTAACACATCCCGTTTTACCATGAAAGTTTGATGTAAACGCTGCCATTTCGGCGCCCCAGACAGTTTAACCTTACCTGCTCGGTTCCCCACATATTATAGAACAGACTGCTATAAACAGTTGGTAAAGACCCTGTTGTGAGAACTTTAACTTAGTGCGCGTCTTGAGAAAATCTACCGCCGATGAAGTAGTTTATGCAAGCAATCACTTAGGCCTATGTTCTACATGCTAGACTTTTTTTGGCACACTTTAAAAATCGGTAGTATGAATTATGATTTTGCATGCTATGTTCTTGGAGAAAATCAAACAAATACAAAATCGCCAGCATCAAAATCAGTATGTGGAATATAGGTATTAGGCTACTGTTTAATTTATATTATCTTTTAGACTTCCTGGCAAGTTTTATATGCAAGTTCTTATAATCAGTAGGATATGACGCCCGCATATAAGATCACACAGTTCTGCGAGTCACTATCAGTATACACCTTTCCCATGAACCTGCGCAGTGAACCCTCCCATAGAAGGCCTGTATCCAATGATTTCCATTGAAACCCATATCCCAATTGACCGTTCAGGCCTATTCCGCAAGCAGGGTGCCACTCTATTGAAATAGGTCTATAGATGGCTCCGTTGCTTTGAGGTGTCAAAACCCCAAAACATTTGCGATATAAATGTATCATTATTCAGAAACTGATGAAGTTAAAACGAAGATAAGCGAGCATGTCATGAAAAGGATCACTTTTAATGCCAGCTTGGTAGTAGCTACTTGGATGAAATTTTAGATGATTGAATGTTGTAATAATTCCAACTTTTGTTCAACAAAAGGTTTCACGCTCATCACATGTTCTTTCAGTCAACGATAAATTCAAAGAACTAAATCACTGCAGAGTCAATTTACAAACTGAATCAATTTGATCAAGAATAGGCGAGATGGAATGTGTTTCGCAATTGGTGGTTCAGAATATGATTAATCAAGCATTAACAATAATTACAATGCAACAATGCTAATGATAACGATATTCAATTTACACACTTTAACCATACAAGCAACTCCATTCAACCGAACGTTAATGGGGAGTGCTAAAGGTATATAGGTTACACCTAGTATTATGAACTGACTATCCATTTGATAGTTTATTTGAACTTTACGGTAGTTACGTGAAGGTAAACCACCGCGGATGCTATATATATAAAATAACCTCCGTCTCCAAGGCCGTTTACGAGCTTATACTACCTCCATAACTATGTGATGCGTGTTTTGAGGTAAACAGGACCATTGTTGGTTATAGAATATGTAACATATTATATAACATATTATTATTATTATCATCATTATATATATAGAAATCAGGGACGGATTTAGTTTTTTTTAATGTAAAAGTATAGAACATGGATTGGGCGCCTCACATTTTACGTAAGGGCGCCCCCCCCCCCCCTTTTTTTTCTCCTTTTTTTCAAATCTCTGGATCCGTCCCTGGAAAGGTACCATATATATATTTATATATGCATTTGATTCCTAAGCAGATGAGTTAAGTACAGTGCTCATAACCAGCCACCTACCTAGCCCAGCGGCTAGGGTGTTGGACTTTCATGCACAAAGTCCAAGGGTCGAATCCCTCATGAATTTCGTTTTTGTTTTTCGTATACTGTAATTTGCTACTTAGTTTTCACAAGATTTTAGTGATGACTTTTCTTTGAGAAATCGTACCATTCAAGAATTTACTTCCATATTTCATGAAGCATAGGGCTGTGTCAGCTGCCTCAATACGGTAGTCAGGTTTAGATATCATATTGGCCCAGTGTATGTCATCCTGTACGTGTGTTGTCATCGAATGCTTAAAATGGCTCACTATTTCGGGAAACCTCTGTCGGGGTAAAAGGGCTTCATAAGTGGGCAAATCAAACCAGTTTAGGGCTCAGCACGTTCTGCAAAGAACCCTGCAATTATTTGTGTGGAGAATACTCAGGTATGCCACTGTCCACGTTTTGAACGGGAGGACACTAATTTTAAATGGCACGTAGCCCCGGGCCTGCCGATCCCCGTCAGTAATAATATACTAAGTTTATGTTACTATAATATAAGTTATAATCACATGTATAAAACCAACCTGCGGTTTGCAGTTAGAGGGCGAGAGCCCGATGGCGCAGAGGCTAGAGTGCTGGGAAGGAGATCGAAAGGAGGGGGGTTCGAAACCCACAGGGAACCCGTTCAGGTGACCAGGCAAAACGTAGGTCTAGGACGACTGAGACAATTCCGTCCGAACGTCCACAATGGGAAAACTAACAAACACTCACCTAGGCCAAGTGTATTGTCACAGCACATAATGTTTTGTTGAATAGGAGGACACTAATTTTGAACGACAGTTAGCCAACGACCTCATGCAATGTGCAATGAGAATGAAAATCACCATGAGAAAACTAGCAATGACTCACCTAAGCCGAATTCAGTGTCACAGCACCAGAGACCTCATATGTATAAGGGATATGTCGAGACTGGAAAGGCTTCCCTATGGCCCTGTGTGACCATTTCTCTGGTGGCAGGCTAGTACCCAGCTCGTCAACTCTGACCAGGGACTGCTCATTTACAGTGTATTTTTGTAACAGCAAGTGGCACCACCAAGGTCATTTTTAGCATAGACAGAGTGGTCAATGCAATCCAAATTTACTCCAACCACAGTCCAGATGGCAGGCCTGTAGTGCATAACATGTTCCCCCCTGGCTTTCTAGTCTCGTATATATCCTGTATATATCCAAGATCTCTGACAGTACGTAATCTTTTGCTGTTTGAATATCATTCAAAAGGTAACAAACCCTAGCTTTTACTCTATTTCTTAGCCATACATGAATATTTTGTTAAACGCTGTGTGGTAGATAATGCCAATATACATTGTATGTGGAAAATCATGAAAATGATTAGTGGTAAGTAATGTGCGGCCACGCGGTATACAACTGCAGCGGTGGCTACAGGATTTTGAAAAGTGTGTGTGTGGGGGGGGGGGGGTGTTGTTGGGTGGGTGAGGGGTCCGCCTACAGGCTTAGTACAAAAACATGTGATCTTTTTTTCTTTTTATGCAGTATACGTTTCCACCAAAAGTGAGGAAGGGGGATTATGACTCCCTGGACACCCCCCCCCCCTCAATCCCCAATATCCGCCCCTTCACCTGTCCCACTCGAGCTGCTCCACATGCCGTGTAGGTAACATAAACGACCTTTTATTACCCTCTGGATCGACGCGCCAAGTATTATGTGCAGTGCGTATCGCCAGGCTGTACGCCCTGCATTATTTCCGGTTTCCAAAGTACACTTGTTCCAGAGGTAGGCAGTGTCCCATAGAGCACTAGCGGAAACCAATCTACACAGGCCCACAATAGTTACAATATTTTACTTCATTAGAGTCGGGTAATAAAATAAAGAAGGGCCTTGGAGGCCGTACACCCAACCTCGGACGGCCTCCCCGGGCCTTCTTATTATATTAGTAAGGCTTGTTCTCTATGTGTTGGATAATGGACGAGTAGAGGAGGGACATTTCACCCCATGTATGGCTACAAGTCCATTATCTGACATAAACCACGAGAGTAGGTTCATAATGGTTTGTGCTGTACGTTGAATGCAATTTGATAATAATTTCCAAATTTTCAGAATATCTATATCTATATTTGATTTGATACCATTGAATGGAATATAGCTGAGAGACTGCTCTGTAGATTGGCTCTAATTAGCTGCCTATATAGTCATTAGAGCATTGGCTTTGTAATTCAAGGTTCCAGGGATCGAATCTCGCCTGTGACAATGCTTTTCCTTTTTCAACATTGAGAAATTCTGGCATCTTGAGCTTGAAAATAAATAATGTCAATCAAATTTGATGATAACCTAGTGCTCCAGGACAGGCCGCAAGTGGCTAACCCAACGAACTCCATCCAGAGTCCTTGTACGTATATATAGATATATCGAGACTGGAAAGCTCCTCTATGTTCCTATGTGACCATTCCCCTGGTGGCTGGTTGGAAAGAGATCAGTCAACTATGACCACGGGCTGACAATCAGCAATGTATTTATGGAACAGCTAGTATAACACACAGACCATTTCAACCATAGTCATAATGGTCAATCCAAATCAACTCCAACCACAGCCCAGGTGGCAGGCCTGTAGTGCATAACAGTTTTTTTTCCAGTCTCGATATACACGTAGGGTCTCTGCTCCAACCAATCCGAGTGTACACAGTTCAAACCGCTCTTTTCACGGTTGACTGCCTCTGTAGAGGGGGTATCAGGGAGGTGCATACCAGCACTTATAAGGGGGCCCTCTCCGGTCGGTCTGGGCGCTGTATTGACCGCAGATCAATACGGTTATTGTTTATCGACCTCCCAAGCAAGGGGTCCATCCGCAGGGGTGTTCTTACACAGGGACAGTGTATCATTACATAGACACTTTTTTCATTTTATTTTTCAGACGCTTTTATCTATTTGGTATGGACTTTTTGTTACAGGGTGGGTGTGTGGGAGCATAGAAATACATAAGACATGTCTATGGTGGGAGCTATCATTTCATAAAGGTTTGAGGAATATGAGCATGATCATAGTTCCTATAAAGTATTAAGCACAATAATACACAATGGTTTACCACGAGATACAAAAGGTGTGGCCAATGTTCGACGGATCCTATGGGGTTACATAGAATGGTTAATGCAAAATTAAGGTGACATATATACACCTTTTGTAATAAAGTGGCGCCGCCCTGGTGTTAAAAATTTGAAACAATTCTTAGGGGCTATTCCTATAGTAAACAATTGTTAAGTGACCCAGTTACCAAAAGTCCTAAAGTGCATAAAACGGTATCCAGGGACTTTCACTGTATGTAACCTCTTTCGTAAAACTGCACTAAAAGCGGTTAATGTGCCTATTACATTTATAAGCAACCGCCGTTGACTCTTTATGACATGCTTTTTGAGAAGTGTGCGAGATTTGTGATGCCATTACATACAAATTTGCATTCCACGGAAATCACACAAGCCTCATTGTTTAGCATGAATTGTATATTGTCGGAACGTTGTTTGCCCCCTGTTGTATGCACCTATAGCTAAAAGGTCTACATTGTGGTAAAAGGTCTCGTTTTGTTGTTATCAATTCCACTTTTATTTTGCTCCTAACAACGTATTTTTCTATTCTATAACACTGTTGTGTGTGCGCTGAACGCAGTTTTCATCCTTTTTTATACAGTAGGCCCCTGGACCGAGATTTAATGTGTAGGGGCCTTTTCATGTAAGTAGTCTACAATTGGCGTTTAGAAACAGGCACTGAATCAAGTGGTTTATCCGACATTTTTTTAGATGACGTACTGAAATGGTATTCACAAACCACGGTATTCATAGCAATAACTATTTGTAATATGATGTATCTCCTTATAAATGATTAACACATGATTAATCTGCTAAAACTGTTCGACAAACCAACAAAGCGTAATCAATTAATGCAAGTTCGCTAGCTGTTTTTAACCGGTTAACAAATGGAATATACACTGCATTCGTCATATGGTCTGGATATTATGATATGAGCAAACGTGGCTGTCCCAGAGTTTTTTGTGTGTGAAGTTGACTACTCTACAAATTACCTCCGTGGGCCTAATGTAATCGATGGGGGGAATCAGCCAGAACAAGAGGTATAGACTCTACTTTAGTGATGATGTTGAATACAATAAAAAACAAAAAACTCTGACGTCACCTGTTGCCGGCGTCCTGCATCATTTATGAACCAGCCAGCCCGGTACCAGTCGCTCCATAAAGAGAAACATATTTCGGAGGCGGATCCGGGGGCGGGGGGGGGGGGGGGTCCTGGGGGTCCTGACCCCTCCCCCCTTTTGGTTGACCCCTAAACTACAAATAAGGGGGGAAATGCCGCGTGCATATGCATAAATGCATGCGATTTCAGTACTTAGCCTTTATGCTGACCCCCTCCCCCCCCTTCGAATATCCTGTATCCATCCCTGTTTTTATATCTTTTTTTTTGTCAATATTTAGTTCTCTCGTCTAAAATTGAACGCTATGTGAGTGGCAAAGAATAGTCATACAGAGAACCTATGTAAATATTTATTTCATTGTTGAACATGTTACAGTGTGTTTTGTTACTGTATACTCATTTACTATACAGTCCACCTGAATGCCAATCACAAGAACTTGGTTATGTCCAGCCTGATTTTTAGTGACTAGTTATATGTCTTAGATATTAGTTTTGATCGAAGCAAAATCTCTATTATATCACCAAAATAACCATCTTTTACGATTTTGAGAAAAAAAGCTATAACCTAAAGAAAATCATCCTTTACCATATTGGTTTTTAAGGGATTATGAGTTGATGTAACGCAACCACCAAACTCAGTATGTCACAGTAATTGGACAATTACACAAAAATGTCATATTAGGAGAAAATCTACAATATTGACCATTTGTGAGAAAGGTTATATTGAATAGATTTAAATGGGTGAACATTTTAACACTATTTGATTGGAACGTTTTAGGTAGTATTACTCCTTTCAAAGAAGAATTGTGTGCATTGTATCTTCTTAAGTGTCTAGATACCTTAAATAACATTCTGGCTGTCTGGCTACTTCTTCTTGTGGCCCACACAAATACCAAATATAGGGTAAAAAAACAACACAAAGGGGAATTAATTTTTACAAACACTTAGACAGTTTTGAAAAAAAAAGTTCTTTATACTCCTCTCAAGTGGCACCCTGTATGGCCATGAGTACTTTTAAGCCAACTAGAGACACCACACCTACATTATATTTTTCACTAGAACTAGTTCGTAAAGCGACTTTAAATATCACGAATTTGCATTTAGAATGGAAACTATTTGGAATTTTAATGCATAGTTTTAGATCTTATTGGTAAGATAGATATGAAAATAGGCCCTGTCTCAACCCATAATCTTAGTTTGAACAAGTCATGAAAACAACAATACGGATGGTGACCATAAAAAAGGCAATGAAAACTTTGAAAATAATTCACAATACCGAGAAATTAAAGTTTTAGGGATGGAAATTAGCTCACGATAGTTATCCCAAAATCTTTATGGTTGTCACCCCAGGAAAGTATTCACTTTGCAAACAGCCACATGCTGGTGATGATGACTTAGAAATCATAAAACAACTCTCATATTATACCTATACCCGGAGAATGGAGGAGATTATGGATTAAGGTCTGATAGATATTTTGGTCTTTATGCTTATTGTAACTTTTGTAAACATTCTTCAAATGGAATGCTTCAACGATATGCACTGACCAACAGGGGTTGTTACAATGTGATCCAGGCAATTCCCTCCACAGAAACGATTCATAACAGGATCTAACAAAGATGAAATGAATCTTCAGACTATATGTAGTCTTGGTTTATGAATCTGAAGATTCAATCCAGTATCAATTTCTACATAATTAGGGCTCTGCTATCAAAATGGCGTGGAAAGACGAGATGAAATGAGTGAATCAATGGCCTTCAACCGTCTGGAGTGCGGACCAAAGAAATTTCACGCATCTAAATGCATCCACAAACTCGTCCAGAAAACGATCACACATCTAAAAAAAAATGATGCGTAAAAGTGTAAAAAAGATGCGCGACCGATTCGTGGAGGAAAATGTCCAAATAAAAACATGTATAAAGTGTAAAATACTTCATTATATCTATTAGAAATAAATTGCAATTTGATTAGAGTGTTTTTAACCAGAATACTGTCACGCATCTAAGATTTTGTGTTTTTTCACGAATCCAATTTTTGGAATTGTGGGCATTAAGATGTGTGAATGTTTTCGTTTTATCCTTGTATCATATCATTACACTGTTTTGAATTATTTGTTTGTAATTCTCAGTACAATTCACGGGAAGAACTATTGTAAACATATTGATTTTCGCGCTGTACATATAAATGCGTGAAAATATGACACAAATGAATATTAGGAAGATTATAGAGCAAATAGAATTAACTATTAAATGCGCGAAATTGTGAATGCGCGAAAATGCTCTTTATCGCTAGGTGCGCGAAAATTTAGCAGGCGGACCCCTAAACTAGGTAAACAGAGAAAAATGTTGCATGTGTGTGTGAATATATACATTTTTAGTACTTAGCCTACATGCTGACCCCCTCCTTATGGGAATCCTGGATTTGCCTCCGATACGTTCACAGTATAATATGTATTATAAAGACATAACAGGAATAATTTTGATAAATACCTGTTTCTCTCCTACCCCAGGTGTGTGCGAGGCGTCCCACCTTCACGGGTCGCTCTGCTTCGAGGTGTACAACACGACGCGGACGTACGCGGCGGCTGAGGCGGCCTGTCAGACGACGGTCAGCGCGCCCTCAGGACAGGCCTACCAGGGGGTGGGGCTCGCCTCCCTCTCCAACACCAGTCTCCAGGCTGCAGGTATAGACAGTGTTTTACTATACACGTTGTGCAGGTATAGACAGTTTTTGACAATACCCACTGATCTCACACGACGCGAAATTAGACCTTTAAGACCTTTGATTTTGTACATGGGGCCATTGAGGTTCATTAAAGGCATAGGATATGCCACCTTTCCAATACCTTTGCAAGATCTTTGATGAATTTTAAAGGTCACCTGAAAATGTTTTGGGAAGGTCTTGTTAAGGTGACCATCTTTAAGGCTTTGTCCTGTTCAATATATTGGCATATCTAAATCATTAGGTAAAGCTCTAGGAATAAATGTTTTATCTTTTTCTATATTCTCTTTTTTTTTTTTTTTTTTTACATCATCACGTTATAATCATTTTTTTCTTTTTTAGACACATTCTGGTCATTTCGCTAGGCTTTATGCTAACATAATTAGATTAAAAGAAAAGCCACATTACCCTGTTGACTACATATAGAGCTCCATGCCAGTATGACGTTAGCGCCTGCCAGCTGTTTTAGGAGGTAGATCAGTCGGGGCACCTTGATCAGCACCCAGGCCCTGTTACTGCCTGGTCCCACCACACTCCTATGCCTTGTATGACCTGGCCAATGGAACTTGACCAACCGCTGAGACTCATTTTTACAATAGGACAACTTCCCGTTTTTATATTCACTTTTGTTTATAAATTTATTTCTACTAACAAATTCAGCCAGGCTCATAATTTATATGCCATAGAGGGACCAGTTATCACCGATTAATAAGTTTAGATATACATTTAATCAAACAGTACTAAAAAGTCCTGTAGTTTGAAGTAGAACTAAAGATACGAATCGGGGAATAATATCCGTGGGTCTGCAAAAACCCTTCTAGTATCTCTGAATCTAGTGGATTCCACTTTATAATAATTATCTTCCGAATTGAATACTTTAGGTACAATGAAATATGACTTTCATATTACATCGTGATTTAGGTTTGGTCTGGATGTAACTTTTGATTTACAATTACCTACCGTTTGAGTTGGTCTTCACAGCGCCTGATAAGAAAGGTGGGTGGTGGGGGCTGGATGGTCTTGTGGTGAAGACGACTTGTATGCAGAAGAACCGAGTTGGAGACCGAGCTCTGCTTGTAACACAATGTCACTCGTCTGTCCGTCACCCGTCTGCCGGCGACCACTGGGCTGCAGTAGGTGGCAGGCAGTGGGCACTGGCCTCCGCTCTCCGTATATATAAGAGAGCAGTGTGCTGCAGAGGGCAGGTGCCGGGGAGCATCGCAAACATAATCATATGTATAAATCACCCTGGATGGGGAGGACAAAAGAACTCGGCCATGAATATAGTGTGTATTGGGCCTATAGATCCTATCACCAAACAGCGAGGAGACTGGGTTATGAGATGCACATCAGGGTTAAGCATTAAGGAACTAAAAATATGTTCATGTTTCTCATGCGTTGAGGAGTTGAAGTGCCCAAAGAAGGGACCTGATGGATTTTAGGGAGTTTAAGACATTTTTTTATATATCTAGGCAGCAAAAACGTCTCTGCTTGCATCCAAATTCTGCTAGTTTACCAACAACAGCAGTCAAAATATGTGCATGCTAAACCCATTTTTCATTTATTAGGCCGTATTGGTTTATTTGAAATAGTAATATTGACTCACTTATATAAATATAATCCGTCAATAACTACATAAAATTCATATTTATCTTAAAGGGAGCCAAAAGCAATATTAAATGTTGGGTCAAAATTTTGCAAATTATTTTAACTATTGAATTATATTCCATGGCCATAACCTAATCCCATGGTGAAATATAGACTGTCAATAAAGACCTAAACTACATCAAAATACATTATAACGTGTCTCTGGTCAATTTTGGTGACCCACCAAAATTGGTTTGTTTACAAACATTGCTATTTTCAGGTATAAATGGCATGAGTATCATGGAATTCACATAAAGTTATAGTTAGTTATCATGATTTATACTGTACCAATGGATAAAGTTAGACTCTTAGAATGTATTTTCATAGTTATTTAAGTTTGCAAAATTTGTCATATTTTGACACATCATTGCTTTTGGCTCCCTTTAATTCATTTACTTTTACTAAAAACAACTAGAAATTTGTATAGAAATATGAACTGTTACCATATTATGATTAAAATTCATACATATTTCTATGAAAAATTGAGTCATAAAAAGCCAGGATTAATTTACCTCATAGAAGCAGACTATGAAAATCATTCTATATAGAATTTCTCTCAGTGTTATTAAAGTATCAGAATTTCTAACCGAAAGGGCAAAAATGCTGAAAGTTCAAAATTTCGACTTAATCCCCATACCCACTAGGAAAATTTTACTGAGTCGGCCGACTGATCAGCGCTAGAATCGGCTGATTATTCTAATAGAATCGGTCCTAATACAGGTGAAAGATTCCTGAGCTGATGTTAAACTAAAACACCACCATCTAATCTTTGGATAGGCTCTTCAATAGTGTGACTCCCTGCTCAAAGAATATCATGGCCCTGAGCCAAGCAATTGGCAAATTGGTTCCTTTGGCCCTAGGCTTAAACGGTTGGGAACAAGGTGACTATGGAAGGGTTCACTGCCCATGTTTATGAAAAAGGTGTATATCACTGCTTAGCTAGCCATGGGTATACAGCTGATAGTTTTCAAATAAGACAGCTACATAATAATATATAACTATATATACATGAACATATATATGCTGTATATTATATATAATTATATATATTATATGCATATATATACATAAATATCATATACATACATACACACATACATAAATAATATAAACACATATACATGCATACAAATGCACATACATACATGTATACATACATACATACATACATACATACATACATACATACATACGTACGTACGTACGTATGTACGTACATACATACATACATACACACACACATACATACATACATACGTAAGTGCGCGTACATGCATACATACATACATACATACATACATACATACATACATACATACATACATATATATACATACATATATACATACACTGTAAAAAGTAAATGCTGTAAATTTACAGTAAACTTTGCTGGCAGCAAAGTTTCCAGCAAAGTTTACTGTAAATTTACAGTGCACTGTTATTTTACAGCACTTTGAATTAAAAGCCTTTTAACATCAATTTAACATAAAATATTCCCCATCAATCAAACAAAAATGTAAATTCCCAACCACAAACCAATGTATAGAGGTTGTGGGATGTAATTATGCTAGATTTACTAGCACATGCATGCATTGGGTGATGTTCCAGCAAGTTTGAGAGATCATTACTTACCTATAAATTAAACTTTACACCACAAAGGTGTCTATGTATACAGTGTATAATTATCTCGTAATGATTACAATTATTAATACATATTTCAATAACTTAAGATATCAGTTCATTTTATGAGTATGGCATTCACCCTTTGACATAATTAAATGTAATTAATTCATCTGGAAACATGGTTTAAAGACAATATGCCAAAAACGTTTTTGTACTTTTTACTTTTGCACTCCTGGTGGTCACTGTATTTTACAGTAAGATGTACTGTAAAAATACATTCTCATCATGTGATTTCAAAAATACAGTACAAATCTCGTAATCCTACAGCAAGTTTAACTGATTATTTTCTAACAGCAAACATTGCTGTAAATTAACTGTACAATTTGCTGTAGAATAACATTAACTTTTTACAGTGTACATACATACATACATACATACATACATACATACATACATGCATATACACGTATATAGTTTGCTAATGAAAATGTCCCTTTTTGCAGGAGATGCGGTGATCGAAGAAGCTGTTAACAGGTTTTACCTGTCGGAGAACGACAAGGTGTGGTTGGGCGGGCAGGAGGTGGCCAACACAGCCTACTGGAAGTGGACAGGTCAGTCAGGATGGTTTCATTCTCCACACTACGGACAGCATTTTTTTCATATTTCACATGCAGAGTAGCCTAGATTGAGGTGCATGCGGGGAAACGTGTCGCCAGGTCTCAAGGCTAAACCATAGAGACCATGGTATTACCTGCATTTGAACAAGATGGAAAGGAAAACTAGCAGTGAGGGTTTTTTTTCAGTTTGTGTCTAGATCTATGTATATTTCTTATTCTTAAGTTACTTTAAAAATGTAATTAGTATATTGAACTTTATCAATTATTTGCATATTTTTCTAAAGTTTTCCAGGGTCTTTGTTGGGAAAAAATATAGACAAAAATTCAAAGTCACTTGCAGGTGCACGGCATTTTGTAAATCAACTGTGCGTGGTAGGGAGAATTTCAGGGGTACCGGTGGCGATGGGGGAAGTGGGGGGACTCAAATTTGGTTTTGGTTTCACATGCACATCTTTGGTATCTGGGAAACCGAATGTGATATGTGGTTTTCAGTTGTTTTCCTGCTTCTGTAGGTTTTTGGCAGCTGTATGTCAAAAAAGTTTCAGGGGGTTTCACATGCACACTGAGGTTGAAACCACATTGCAGACTCACACACATATACATATGCAGATATAGGCATACGTTGTATCATTGCTTCTGTAGGTTTTTGGCAACTGTATGTCAAAATGGTTTCACGGGCACACTGACGTTGAAACCACGTTGGTTATTGGTGGATTTTGGAAATTTTGATTCAAAATTCATCTAACCAATCCATGTTGATTCAACATTGAATCCCCGATAAACAATGCTGAAACAACATTGAAACATAGTTGGTTTTCAACATTGCCTCAACGCAGCCATCCAACCTGAATACATCATTGTAGGCCTATAAGCATTGATCCAAAGTCATGTGCCAGTTCTAATTGTCCAAACGGAACGCGCAATGTGCCACCCGTGAGTTGCAACTGACACACCGATAAATTGTTAAGTGACTTTTTTTTGCCTCTAATAAGCCCCCTCTCCGGGCCCCACATGCACACACAAATAAACACCCGCTGCGGGCCTGTCGGTTGTCAAGGAGACCCGGAAATGCTTGCCATGCTACTTCCGGTTCCGGCGGCAAAGCTGCACATGCGTGCGCACTCCTGTGAGTCACGTGGTCAGTCACGGCTCACTGCGCAGGGGTGAGAACTAGGTCGTTCATTGAGCTATGAGTAGATGGGTGAGTTGGGGGTAGAACTCAGGTAGAACTGCATACGGCAGGTGATGGATGATAGTTACCACTCACAACAATCGGGGTTAGCTGCCTGGGAGGCATGCATTCATGTGGCGGGACATGGGCGCTGGATTGAAATATCAAATCAGATTCGGAATTGTGGGGGGGGGGGGGGGGCATGGGGCGGGAAAAATTCAGATTTCTTTATCGCAAAATTCCTGGATCAGCCCCTGAAGATAACATCTTATGTGAATTAAAAGTAATGGATGTGTAAATTTACAGACATATTTTTACGCAATGCAGTTATTTTTTAGTATTCTTTGAGTCGATAAGTCAGACACTTTGGCAGAGGTGCTCTGAAGGGAGGCCATCTTCGCTGCATTGCTGCAAACAACCCCTCTTAGACATCATGCTTAGAAGTCGAACGATGGGCCTCCTACTTTATATTTAAAGAAAAGTTTGAAATTTCCCTGCCTTTCCTCTCCGTAGGCTTATCACTGGTGACAATGGCGGCCTTATCATAGCCAATTGCTCAGTAATGCCCAATGCCCAACCAACCAATACAATTTAAAGATTTTTATTAGGCCTATATCTAATTAAAATCTGATTTTTCATTAATTTTTTTAAAGGACTATTTGACTGCCCTTCTGAACCTTATATGCTTATAAATGTACAATTTGATAGTTTTAAAGTACTAGTGAATTATTCTGAAGTTTTGAGACGTTTTAAATGTGCCATCAGGAAACCATTTCCTGGTACAATCATATAACTGATATTCAAAGCAAGGTGACCTCGTTACTTACTTTTTTATACGTCAATCTCACCGTACATATGATATACATTATCTCATGGGGTACCTGTATACGATCATAACATTTTTCAGATACAATCATACAACAGCCTAATTACGCACGCATCAAGGAGGGGTGGAGGTGGGAGGTCTAAAATTCTTGAAAATATGCAACAACCCCCGTTAATTCTATTTGGCAGATGGGAGTGTCAAAGAGGACCAGGGTTGTTTCCAGGCCCCGTCGGGTCTCAGCCCGCAGGCCACGTCCACGGCGGCCAACCCTGCTGCGTGCGCCGCCAACTGTGCCGGGTCCCAGTACTCAGCATTCAGGGTGAGTGGGTTACAATATCATGATATTGGGTAAAGGCCTGTTTCCACCGAACGACATTCTCCTCAAGACAGCTTAAGACTTGACAAGATTAGCAAATCGTTAATGGTCGTTAGGAAAATTGTTCAGTGGAAACACAAAATCGTTGGTAAATACATTTGTGAATGACTGCAAATGATTATGCTCAAGACAAAAGTGAATGATTCACCAACGACCAAATATCTAACCTGTTAAATATTGCTGGACGATAGATGCCAACGATTTTTTCCAAGAGCAATTAAAAGCAATTATATCTATTGTTTCCTGACTTTTCTGGTCACTGTCGTTTGAAACAATCGTCCAGATAGTCCAAGAGTCGTTCAGATATCAGTATTTTTGTCATTCAGTGGAAACAAGAAATTGTTCTTTTCTGAAAGACTAAAATGAGCAAAGATTTACTATATTTAACAGTCGTTCATTGTCGTTAGGAACACTCCGTGAAAGTTGTTCAGTGGAAACCCGGCTTCACAGTTTAAATATATAAGATACATACAATCTATACATGTATATAAAGGTAAAAGTATATATAAAGGTAAACGTAAAGGTACCTTTGCAAATGCGTTTTCCCCTTATATGATATGCAGGTAAATGTAATTTTCCATTATATTATGGAAAGCCTCCGCATGTATATCCATTATTCTATATCAGGATTCCAGCCCCTATACCCTCACTATTGTCCTGCCCTCTCAGAAACTTATGAATGAAAGACTTGTGTATATTGCCCTGGAAGGCAATAAGCCTGTCTATGAGTATAAATGCCCATTTTTGTGTTGTTAATAAAAAAAATCAAAATTTTCTGTGTAATGATATAGAATGAATCAAGTACACATTACAGGGGCACTCAGCAATTGTTTTTGCCCTAGTTTGCACACACCTATGTCTCGGGCTAATGCCCTCAACAATATGTGCATAGCAGGGCAATAAAAATTGCTTTGTGCCCCCTTGGTCTTTACTATGTATATAACCAGCCAAAGATGCGACGTCGAAAAACGTTCTAATAACGTCACAGAACGTTATTAGAACGTCGCAGAACGTGACCGTTACGTCGCACCTTACCCTATAATACATTGAATCCCTGAATCTGCCACTTTGAAAAGCTTCTTCACGCTTTCGGACTACTATGACCCTATTTTATATGGTATCTCTTTCATTTGTGCTGTGCATTGTTAGCGTTTGTGAAATATCCGCGCAAATATATTGATTATGTACAGATGATATATGATGAGTTATATCTCAAGGACACAAGTATTAAGCTTTAAAAATGAATCTACTGTCAATTTTGCGGAAAATTATACATGCGAAAATATGTACGTTTGCAGTCATTCCCTTAAAACATGACTATATTGAGACATAATTGTAACGAACATAAGGTTTTCATTTAGCAAAGTAATATAGAGAAGGTTTGTAGTCATATACAAACATCATTGAATACTAATGATTATCAGTTATTCAATATATTTGAACCAAGTGCTAAAGATTGACTACCATTTTCAAGGTATTTTGAGGTCTGAATGAATAGGAAAAGAAATAACATACCTGAGTCTTGTCTGACTGCATTTTGGTAGGAAGGTCAAGAAAATCACTCATAGTAATGTATCTTAAAGGCTTTCATTTCTTCTGTCCCTCCAACAAGAATCCTGATGTCTGCAACTGTTTGGCAAACATCGACAACTTGGTGGCAGCGTCTTATGACTTCTGCCTCAACTGTCCAGGGGCCAGCTGTCGGGACAACTCCCTCAGTCACTACACCATCTATAAGATCAATGGTAAGTACAATATATGAGTGAGATATATCGGGTAAGCGGGTCTAAAAAGAGAGCATCGCAAGGCGAAATTTCAAGGAAATCGCGAACGGAGGTTGGTGGTGCGTTTAACATAGGATCCTATGGGAGAAAACAGGTTATTTCGCACCAACCTTTTAAATATCGCTCCAATCTTCATACAGTATATGAGAAAAAGTTTGAAATTAGTCCCAGGTATGCGGTACAACCCTTCAAATTTTCACATTTTTCATTTTTTCGCATAATCTGGAAAATTCGCGTTTTCTCCATGTGTACCAATGCTAAACAGGGTGACTTCTGAAGCCCAGTGTTTCACTGCGCGATGACGGAAATGGCAGGGACACCGCTAACCCGTTTAATTTGTATACACCTTCCTCATGAACCTGTGCAGTGAACCCTTCCACAGAGGCCTTGTTCCCAAAACCATTAGCATAGGCCCATCGGACTCCATATCCCAAAACAGAGATTTGGGCCTATACCGCTATAGTAGGGCCAGCACTATCAAGAAAGGTCTATATTTCTGCTAATTAAATTGTCTACATTAATATTCCAACAAATTCATATATTTCTTGTCCAGGTGCCAATCTAATTTGTCTATATACATTTGTATTCTGACAATTTATCTATTTTCTATCCAGGTGCCTATGGTCCCTGGCACTCATCACAACCCGACAACCACCAGGTAGATACCTTCTGCGGTAGCCTCGCTTACGACTCTTTCTACACCTACAAGTTTGTTGACACTAAGTGCAGCGATACAATCAGGAGCATCTGTGAGATAAGTAAGTTATCAAGTCAATCTTAGTGTGCATAATACCTACTGGATTTCCCTAAGGGTCCTTACAAATGTCCTTAAATTAAGAAAGGCCAAATTTATCCTTCCAGTGCTGAGGACTTAGCAAGAGAGAAACCATTCACATGCATCAGATACAGAAGGAAACTAGATTTCCAAATTTTGTTGTATAGAAATTGCCCTCCTACATCCTGCTTGGATAGGTAAGGAAAATGGGATAAAATTGGGCAGCTGCCACAGCAATGGAGTAGGGGGAAAGGTCAAGCATCCACAAATGGGAATTCTAATGTAGTGTCGGTTACACCTGCGGCTGTACTTGTGATCTGCGTATTGGGGATATTAGGGACATCACCTTGTGCTCGCATGTAGGAGTGCACGAGGGACAAGATAAGGTGAGGTCTGGGAGGGGAGGTCATGTCGCACACACGGGTCAACTCACAATACAGTGGTAGGAACTAGAGGAAAGAGATGGGAAGTATAGGGTGGACTCCTTCTCAGACTGGAGACAGATGGCTGGAAGACTGCACCTCAGGGTCATGCCAGGAATGGTAAAGAGGTAGCATGTTGGCCTAGTACCCAATGATTCATTTTCTGTGCCCATCACGTTGATCACTCTAAGTTCATGCTGGCTTATAAGTACACTTTCATTTCTTCTCTAACTCTTTTTGTCTAAGTCCAAATAGTGATCTAATGGCCGAACTATACTGTTTAGGCATGCTGCATGATTCTTCATGACTAGCTATTTCTTTGTTCTCTAACCCTTTGAAAGATTTGGCTACAAGAAGGAAGACGATGTTGACACTCCGAGAACCCAGAAAGATCTGTTTATTCGATAAGCTACTTGGGCTTTTAAGCATTAAAACTCATGCTAATTGGCTAATACAGGTCACATGATCATTGTGATGTCCTGTGACATTATTTTCGGTATCGTATTTCTCATACCCAATAATCCCAGTGGTCTAGTGGACAGTGTGCTCGCATTGCACACGGCCAGCCCAGGTTCAGTTCTCGGTGGTGCCCATTAAACTACCTTACCTTTCTGTCATTTCCAACCCCATAGATAGAATCATAGTGCTTTGTACAATCCAAAAACCGTGCGTTGGTCCTGATGAAGCTGAAAAATTGCTGAATGGTCAATAAGCTCCAACAATCATCATCATCATAATGTTGACTCTTACAGCTCCTGCCTCAAACTGCCAACACCTGTCCGACTTCTACTACGACCGAGACCAGACCCTCGACAGATGTATCCTGATTGACCCGTCCCTCAAGACTTGGTCTGAGGCCCGCTCAAACTGCATCTCCAGGGGAGGCGACCTGGTCACCATCGACTCCCTCCAGATGCACGAGTTTGTCAACACCAGCCTGAGGAGGTTCGGCTACGAAACCTCCAGTGTTAAGAACATGTGGGTGGGTCTGTTTGCCACTGAATGGGAGTGGGCCTCAGGTTGGTAGGAAAGCATTGCTTTTCTCTCTATCTTTTTCTGTGTGTGCATGTTACAAAAAACTTGTATACTGCTTGTTACTTCTGAGGCATACTGAGGCATAACCCTAATGAATGATGAGAAGGAGAATTACCTTCAGTTGGGTAACCAGCATAGGCTTTTGGTGTACCATGCCAGGAACCAGTGGCAAAGAAAGGTCCTGGGGTGGTGCACTGATAACCTATTGCTGGTATCCAAATGCCCAGAAACGTATAGTACCCCTCCTCTTTCATAATGTACTTGGCTAATTTTATGGTTGACAAATAATCCTAATGAACACTGTAGAAGGTCAAGCTATTCAGTTCACTAAATTTCACAGGACCCCTTCCTTGAAGTACACCAAAGATCTGATGACCACCAACTTTATGGTCTCTAGATGTAGTCAATTACAGGTCTGCTGGTTAAGAAAGGGCCGATTTTGTTCATGTGACTTTATTTTATATAGAATCAAAGGAATCTGATTATAACACTTTGAGTGCTTGAATATACCATAAGGACAAAATTTAACAAGGAAAATATTTTTGAAAATTCTAATATCTAGATTAGACAGTCACAGGAACATCATATGACATTGCAATCAGCTTTTATTATAGGGCATAGCAAATTTTAAGTTTTAAGTTTTTTGGTCCTTTCTTGGTCAGCAGAGCAATAGTTAAATGATGTATGCTTGTTCTCTGCACAATTTTGTATCTTGACTTGATCCCTTACTTGAAGTACACCAAAGATCTGATGACCATTAACTGTATAGTTCTTACATGTAGTCAATAAGTTAAATATGATGTATGTTTGTTTTCTGCAAAGGCGCTCCATTTTTGTACTCGGACTGGACCCCAGGCTTGGAGTACACCCATGAAACATCAAACACTAACTGTATGGTGGCAGAGTACAGCGTGTCTCAGAGAAAGTACTACTGGAACACACAGAAGTGTCAGACTGCTGCCAATGTCAGAGGCTCCCTCTGTGTCTATGGTCAGTAGGGACAATCATTTTTTAAGTTTCCAAAAGAACCTTTATCTACCCAAATTCAGACACATTCAGTTTTATGCATGCTTATATTCTGTAGCCCAAATAAGGAACTGGGCATGTATTCCCATAGAAAATGTTGAAACGAAAATGTGGCAAAATGTACTTATAACCTGAAACATAATATATATATATATATATATATATATATATATATATTAAGAACAATATGCAGCTGACTGAGGTACTGCCCTCCTGGGTGGCATTATAGATTCAGTGTAACAGAAACTAAAGGGGCTGACTCACTCATTGATGTAAAACAAAAAAGGTATATCATATCTATATGGATATTGTGTACAAAAGGTTTTTTTTAGTATTCATAGATATAAGTAACACTTCACTTTCTAAATTCTTATTCGTGAATTTAAACAATAACAAGTCTTTTATAAACATTTCAGAGAAAATAGTACCCACCACTGAGGCACCAACTACACAGGCTCCAACCACAGCTGCTCCAACTACTGAAGCTGCTACAACCTTACAACCCACAACTCCTGAGGTTACCACTGTTGCTGTGACTACAGAAGCACCAACCACAGAGCCCCCTACAACAGAAAATCCAGCTAACGGTAAGGCATTTTACTACTGGCAGAATCGAAGAGACTTATATAACTTAGAGAATTGTTCAATTGTTGAACTGCTTATCAGCCTCAACTGGGCTTAATCCCACAGCATCATAATAGCTACTATTATTTATGTAGGGACTTCAGCTCCATATTATGGTAGTTATAGGTGATGTTGTGAAATAAATAAGCACAAAATAAGTTAGTATGTATCAAACATAAGAAGAAGCAGTTAAAAAGATGTAGATTTAGGTAAAATTATTAGCTTTGTATTGTAGTCATTCAGGTTTTAGTAGTTGTATGTAGTATTAGTCATAGTTTAATCCTTATCAATGATAGTGGTTTACTGAAATAGAATAATAGTGTATACCCTGTAAACCTAGCTGATCTACTTTTCAAATAGTTGATTAGTTCTTACTTTGGTGTTGGGTGTGTAGCCGTACAAACAACAACTCCGACTGTGACAACTGTGGGTGCTGGTGATGAGGCTTCGACTTCTGGTAATAATGCGACTTCTGGTAATAGCGCTAACTCGATTACAACTGACCAGACAAACTCCAACACAGCTACCAACACAAATGACCAGACTGCCTCCAACTCAACTGGTGCCAATGATATCATGGCTCAAACTGCACAAGCAGACTCATCCAATACAAATGGTATGTCTGGTACAGTCACAATGGCCACCACAAATAGCTCCATGACCTCTGACACTTCAGGTACAGCAACCAGTTCAAATGAAACTACCACAGATCTCACAGATACAGCGACATCCAGCGACACAAACCCTGCCACAATTAGTACATTCACTGCAATATCAAACACAGCCGTAATGCAAAGCGCTTCAGGTATAGTCACAGCAATTATGAATACAACTGTAACTCAAGACACTTCAGTTGCAGACACAAATACAGGGGAAACTCCTTCTGGCACGGGCCAGAAATCTACTGGAGTAGTCGAAACCACTTTTGGCGTAGTAGTAACCTCACCTGGCGTAGTCGAAACCACCGCTGGCATAGTCGAAAGCACTTCTGGCATAGTTGAAACCACTGCTGGCGTAGTCCAAACCTCTTCTGGTGTAGTCCAAACTACTTCTGGTATTGTCCAACCTTCTTGATTGAAACACAAGATTTGGTTGGGTTTTTGATCTACAATCTTGTGTTTGATACCTTTTGTGCCAGTCTTGTACAAACTTGGAATTTTCCTTTTCAACCTTATACCAATACTGAAAAACACTCTTCAAGATTCTAAAATGTTTGTGTCTTGTGCTAGTCCAAGAAGCTGTACATGTACATGTCTCAGTCAACCAATTCATTCAGTAGCACTCAAAACACTTTAAAAATGGTAAGTACATGGCACAACACAATCATAATCTTTACTATCAAAATTGTTCCGTGTATAAATGCATGAATTACAGAAATCATGCATTTCAATTGTATCACTATTGAAAATTGTTTTTGTGATCCTATATGGCAAAACTTCACTTTTATTGTTGTTGATCAAAATGTTGAGTGATTCCTCTCATATCGACTGTTCTGTTTGAAAACTATTTGATTGTAAACCTCATTGTCACAAAATGCAAAACAATGTGATGTGGCAGCAACTTTTCTATGCAAATGCTGCAAATGTACAATGTTGTTTCACATCATTCTACATGACAAACTACACTGTTACTGCTGTTGGCAATAATGTGTAATGGTTCCTATCTGAAAACAATGCAACTCTCAATGCTTTTTGTGACGTGACAGAATGCTTTAATTAATATTCACAAGGTATAACCTTTGTCAGTTCAAGTAATGTTTAAACATGAGTAAAAGAAAAATTGATAACTGTGTATTTAAAAAAGCTTAATTTTTTAACCTAAAACTAATTTAATGATAAACATGAGATTCAGAACTACAAAAATAAATCTAATAATTATTATTAACAATCAAGCTAATAACATAATCAGTTTTTAAATAACCTCTCTACTAAATACTAAATAAACCATTAGTCTATACTAGATAATTTAGGCATTTCAAATAGATCATATCACCTTGTTAAACACTTAACCAAAACATTAAAGAAATAAGACATCAAGATAAATGAGTAGATACAATCTTCACTCTGTAACATAACCATTGATACTTTCCTGTGAACAATTACCCCTGTTACATTGACACTCTCTTTTGAATAGCTGCCTCTAATACAAATGGGGCTGGAGCGACAACATCTTCGTCTGGTACCGGATCAGGGGGCAATGGTAATGTAGGGGTTGATCCAGCAGCTGGCCAGTCAGCAGGGGGCGAATCCTCTGGACTCAGCACTCTAGAAATAGGTAAGTTAATGCTACTACTTTCTGAAGTAGTAGTAGTATATGTTTTAATGAGAGTCTTGAAGTGAAGATTGACTGTTATGTCCTTTTTAAAATCATTCTCTATACATATAGACTATGATCTACATGAGGCTGGGGTGACATTGAACATGATATTACAGTTACCACACTAATTATCAGAACTAATTCAGCTGAAGCTTAAAGTTTTATACCAAAGCACAAAAGCGGTTTAGTCATAGCATGAACAGGTTTCAAAGTTGTTACTAGATTACATAAACCATATCATAATTAGTTCTGCCGATAAACTGTATACACTTGAAACGTATGTGTAAACAAAACAGTTTGACATCATGGAAAGGTTTACTGAGTTAAGCAAGGATAAGATTAAGGATGCTACAAAATATTGGTAATGTTTTCTCAGCAAGCGATGACAATAATTATAGAATTCACGATTGAGCATTTCTGCTAAAATCAAAGTTATATTATATAGAGCTCATTGCAATTATTTCCAGGTCTATGCAATTAATCCATTAACCATAAGCAAATTGAATCAAAGTGATATTTACCAGAAATGAGAGATAGATTTCTTTGATATGAATTGTTTCTAAAGTCCATCAGCAAGTCTTTGTATTAGAGTTTCGTATTTGATGATATAGCAGCCTTGCCTATTTCATTCAATGGGGAGAACTACCTTTCTGGACTGTTGGGTACCAGCTTTTACTTATCAGTCTACCACTGCAGTAACTTTTTTTGCAAATGGTTCCTGGTGAGAAACAATGATAGCCTATGGCTGGTACCAAGTAACCAAGAAAAGTATTCGTGTTCCTCATTGATTAGGTAGTGCCACCATAATTTATGGGTTTTTTTAGTGCAGCAGCCTACTTCAAGAATACCAACAGCATAAAACTAAGACTGTTTTGCTTTTTTGCAGTCCTGATCGTGCTTGTGGTTCTCATCATTATTATTGTAATAATTATCATAATCGTAGTGGTCCTGGTGAAAAAGAAGGAAAAAAAGTAAGTCAATATGGCTTGTTTTATATGCTGCAAAAACAATGTTTTATAGCTTCATGAGATCAAAAACTGTTTATTTGTAGCTTCACATGGGTTAACAAATGGTGTTTGCATAACTTTGCATAGGTCGAAAAAGCAGTATTTTCATAGCTTCACATAAGGTTAAAAAAACTGCGTTTTTCTATCTTCATGAGATCATGCTCTCCCTGTGTCATACAGATGCAGATGCAAATTATGCATTTAAATTGAATGTTTCTGCATCTAACTATCTAAATGCTTTATTAAAAGAAAATTGGAATTAAATAAGCATGTCAAACTCAACTCCCAACTTTTGGTGGACAATTGTTCTATTATTTGTTGATCATTCAGCGATCAGCATGTTTCGGGTTTTCAACTTTGATTAGGATACATTAATTCAATAGCTAAAAGAAATAATACATTCTCACTAGATAGCCTTTATAAATAGGCTCAGAGGATCTACAATATCCCCCATGTTACATCAATCATTCTTGTCCGAGTCATTATCCTATATGGCATAATGACTGACCTCTTTAGACTGATATAAAGGGAAAAATTGTACATTTACTGGTTTGACTGAATTAAAAAGTTTTGGATTTTATTTAATAACTTTTAATTGACTTTTTTTATTTCAGTGAGAGAGCAGTAGCAGCTGGAAACCCATATGACGTCCGGGATAAAGCTACACATCCAAACAACGATCCGATTTACGTACCACCAAGCGAGAGCAGCAGTAGCCGTAAGCAGACATTATGGTTTAAATTTCTATTTTACATGACTTCTATTTGTCAGGCTTAACCAGTAGGTATTATAATAGAGGATATGACATTTTTTGACAATGTTCTTGCTGCTATTCAGTAAGTGCTTGCTAGACCATTTATCTGTTTTTGATGCTGTAAAGTAATGCTTGGCATGAACATGAATTCATTATAAATGAGATTAATAACGTTTAATAGCAAACCAAAAGCCTTAAGGCCGTATTATAATATGCATTCACGTTGGGGCCATTCAAACGCCTTTTTGCCGACGCAAATAGCAAATGTGAATCTTGTTGCACAACGTGAAATGTAATATATAAAAAAAATTCGCGTTGGGGACTAGACCCCAAAATGCACAGTATAATATACTTTGCGTTGGGTGGCGTTGGTATGCAATGTGACCCAACGCATAGTGTATTATGGCTTCAGCCCTAACGTTAACATGAAACAGACATGTTGGGCAACGTGACCTGACGCGAATGCAGACCTGACGCATAGTGTGATTACGGCTTTAGTGATTGATTAAAAGTAGTTCTAGAATTTATACAATTTTTCGAATCAATTAATGTTTCATACTTTTTAGAAAGAGTCATTACAATCCCTTTTCCTAATGTCTATCATAAAATGCATGAGATTTACATTGCTTGTATTATGTAGTATTATGAACTCAATAATTTTTCATAACCAAATCGGTTTCGCTGAAATTATTTTTCTCGTGATAGTTTTCACACTGATGCACCCGAACACAAAAGCTATGAGTGTAAATAGATCTAGGCCCCCATATAGTGGTCGTGATCTGCTCAAACCTCACTCATTCACATTATGAGCAGCTCAGCTTTAGCCAATCGATTGGAACCACTCCAGCAATGACCCATTTCCTGCAGTGTTTCCTGGGTGCAGGCCTCCCTCTAACCACCCTCACTACCCCGATTATCGCTCATCGATTTAAAAACCACTGCAACGACCCCTAATTAGTGAAGGGCACGAGTTAGCGGTGGCTTCCTGCACGATTAATCAATACTTTTAGTAGTTATTTTTTACAGATCTTTTGCCTAGTTACATGTATTTGATATTGCTTCATGGCTACTGTGTAGATGTAAATTAATTGTAGCACCAGTTCTTTTATTAATTTTGATATCTGTAGGACAGGTTAAGTGATAGGTATCAGGGGCGGATCCAGAGAATCTCATAATCCGCCGCTGAATATGGGTGGAGTTGGTAATTCAAGGTTCAATAATTCCACTTATCACTGTCAGAATTACCACCATATTGCCTGTACTAGTCCGGCAATATAAATGTATAATGAAATCGGCAAGCACATTCACATCATGGTAATCCCCATGTACACGAACCATAAAGTGAAACTATCTACCCTAAATGGGCTCTACATAATAATGATTATAGTCAAAATCCTTAGGATTATCTCACAACAACGTTGACCACAATTACTATGACAGTCCCAACAGTACTGTTAACTAGTTATCCTAACTGTTATAACAGCTCTGACAAAATTTCCAACAGTCGTTTCAGACTACCTCAGATGATGCACATAAAAGCAGTTAAAAGCGGATCAGTTTGCTTCCACAGTTCAGTCTTATACCCATTACAGACCAGACGGAAAATGCGCTCATATATAATAGCATTTCAATTCAGATATGATGGGAATTCTGGGGCTAGTCTGTAAAGCTTATAAAATTGAACGAATTCTGAATGTGCATTAAGTTAAGCTAAAAATACAAGATGCTAGGCCACAATTTCGGTTAGGTTATGAATACAGGCGCTGTCTTGGCAGGAAGGGGAACCAGTGCAGTTTGCTTTAATTCAGTTTGTTTTGATGTTACATTATCCGTTATAGACTAGCCGCTGAATGCGCAATAATTATGCCTGTATTGAATTGTCATTATGAACGCATTTTTAGGCTTAGCTGTAAAGGATATGTATGTTCGAGTTGAGGGTTAATATATTTTATGAAATTCTGTCCCTACAAAGTGTCCTGTAATGTTCCTGTAACAGAGCCTATCGTATTGTGTAAATCGGACATAGCCTGAGTGCTCTATCCCCAAGCATCCAAACACAGCTCAACAAGAAATCATTACCCCCAGTGCATGTAATAGTATAGCAACTGCACTCAAATATATAGCGTCAACACCAACCCACCATTTAACATTTAAATATTAAAGGAAATGGACTTGTGTATAAGAATCAGATGGCCAAGCGTCATCAGATCGTTTTGAACTGGATCAATATTTGGAAAAGAGTGCTTATACTTTGCCAGGGCAAATGCGAACAACCTTATGACACACCTAGAAACACCAATGCAATAAACACGTCATGATTGTAAAATTGATGAAGATATGACACATTCATATTACCTTGAAACGAGGGGGGGGGGCATGTTTTCGATAACGCTCGTGAGTGCTTGGCACAATGCTTCCCACATGTACACTGCATATAACAGCAAGTTGCACTTATCAAAATTGCCTGGCATCACAGAATCAGGTACCTTGATGGGAAATATCTTTTTCCTTTGAGAAATCTGTTGGTTTCTATGATGGTTTATTCATTTCAGTAAATTATTCGTCGTCCTCTCCGCTGACTGTCCCCCCTCGGAGGAAACCAAGCGGTTTTGACTCAATGCCGAAAATATTCGTAGAGTAGATAACTCTCTGCTAGACGCCCTCGGTCGCCTTGCTCTTGCGTAATACTCCTTTTCATCTTCTACATGTGACAATTATTTAGCATGTTTTCTGTTTACATTTTCAATGCAGTAGCTTATGTATATATGTATGCTTTTTATACAGTGATATGTATGCAGTTATACTCTTCTTAATGTAGTATTTATAGTTTTATAAATTTGCTATTTCTCCATTTACAAAATATTTTAGTCAAATTTTCTACAGTTCATTGTATCATTTTTGAATGTTGGATAAGAGCAAGTAGTTTTTTATCTAAAGGCATTTTGTTCGTATTTGACTATTAAACAAATATCTTTGTTTTAAGTTGTAAGTGCCTTGGGAATACATCCTAAACGACAAAAAAATATGGTCTGTGAAGGCCCCATTACATTCGTGACTTTGAGCTGCGATATTGGCGTGAACTGATGATATTACAGAAAGAATCGCATGCAGGAGTGATACAATTGTTTTAAATTGGCAATTTGGTGTGTTTTACACATGTATAACAAAGAATATGTCTCTAATATATGTGGTTTCTCTGCAACATTAAATTGTCATGTCACAGCTCATGTCTTGTAGTGTAATGCCACCTTCACTGACGTACTCATTTTGAATACCCATGTTTTGACCCAGACCCCGGTATCTCATATCCAGCTACAGTCCGTTTCAACTGACCAGTGTCCTCTTCTCTCCCCAGATGACCAATGATGGACAGACAAGGAAGACGTCTAGCGGACCCCTATTTGTGTTCGACAGCGCAAACGGATATTTACAATCATTTTTAACTTAAGCAGGGGTAATAAGGGTTTAGTGTACAAATAGTATATATCATTTTCTAGGAAGGCTTTATAAATCTCTTTTGAATGCTACATGAGATTTATGGTTCCATGTCATATTTTTGTGAAAGAATCAAACAAATACAAAATCGGCAGCAACAAAATCAGCCTGTGAAAATGAGGCTTTTTAGGAAACCTTTTATTCAATACTATAATATCAACACTTGGTTTCCAATATGCAATAAGTGTATAGAAGTGGAAGGGTGATTTCTATGTAAACATAATGTAAATATTTTGTAGATTTAGTGTTTTTTATTGTTTCATATGGTTACCCTGTATCAGATGAGATTTCTTATTCTATTAAATAATAGAATTAATTCTGTTAATGAGTGAAAATGGCATAAAACACAACGAGAGGGTACAACTAAATGTAGGACTGTGTCTTCCATTTTATATCCTTTGTGTATTGTAGAATCTTGTTTCATTTTACTTGCGAACGGCGATGTACATGCCTGAGTGTTGAAACTGAAAATATTATATTATTTTCTTACTCTTACATAATGTATTCTAGACTGGGACTATTTGAATTGCCTAAAAGCGAATGAACGATACCTCTAGATGAATGTTTATTGTGAGGGGAATGCTATTTTGTATGAAAACACACGTTTGACTGTGATATTGTGATAACCTTTCAACAATGTACATACTGTTCACTTGGTAAACATTTATACCATATTGACACTCTACCGTCTAACCATGTAAAAGAACACCAATCTCAGATGCTGGTCATTTCAGATATTTTTAAAAGGATTATTACAAGGTGGTTTCCTGTGGTATGGGACGAACTCTTGATACTGTTGAAGATATTTGTCTCTGATATATCAAAGTGTGTAACGAGGATCGTTACTTATGACGTTTGCTGCACGGACTATTACCATAATTTCTTCATGCTAAAAGATAATATCAGTGTTACATAATTTGTTGTAGAATATATTCATTACCATTATTATGACATAGTAATAATACTATCCTCCTCTTTATACAGGCAATGCACTTAAAAATTGTATTCCATTTTTTCTCTTCTTGAAATAAACAGGATTTCAAAGATAAGACGGGCGTGTTTGTTTTTTTAATCTTTCCATCAGCATAACATAGATAGCCATCAAAGTCCAGAGCCTTCGGTATATTTATGCTAAATTCAATTAGCTCAAACTCGTTCCATTTTGATCAATAATTAGGAATCGATGAATCATTTTCTGACTTATTTCATCACCATGTGGTTCTCTAAACCACATGGTGATCACCAAAATCTGGTCACGTTAACACAGTTGCACTGGGCCAAAGGTTCCGCCCCTGGATGGGACTGGGTTTGAGTGTCAGTTGATATTTTAAATTATAAAAGCTACCCCCTGCCTTCCTTCTTATCCCTATCTGACGTACTAATGCTTAAATTGCACATGTCACGATCACGCTTTTAAACTATATTATGGGATAATGCCACCACATGTGTTATAATGAAGACACCTTACTGCTGCTAGCTAACCGGACACTTCCTATTTTTTGTAACAGCCAATCCATTCACATCATTTAGGCAGAACAAGCAACTCTACAACGTATAATTTGATTTAACTTTACTAACAAGTTAATTGGAAGTTAACGTAGACATGTTCATTTATATAAGCCTTTACTTGTATCTTTTTGTTGTAATTAAATTGTTTATCTCGTAGGTAAAAAGCAATCTGCAAACACAAGTGCAGATTAGATAGGAAAAAGATGATTGCAATTATCAAATAAAATTTGAATTAAGTATGTTAAATCCTTAGGCAGCATAACTTAGGGGAGTGCTTGCACCTTCAGGGTTATCTTCGCCACTGGGAACCATGCCTCATAATCACAATAGAGACCTAGAGAATTAATGTTTAATTTGACCTGATTGAAAGGGATGGTGATTCATTAGTGGTTGTCCCCTGTTTAAGGTCAGTGAGGTATTGGCGTTTCAACGTTAATCCAGAGCATGACGACCCTCTGCTACCACAACATTTAGAGTTGTGAAATCCAATAAATCGATGGTTTCTATTGATCACAACTCTATCAACCTCCCATGTGGCCACAAAATGAGTGGCAATATAGAAACAGCCTATTGAAGTGCTTTCAGACAAAGTCAGTAAATCCTTAGTACGTTTGAATTTTAAACAGCTTGAAGTGTCCCAACCTAACCTTTTCAAAGACTATGTGAGCTTCACCTAAAATATGAGTGCTATGATTGATTATAATCAGTGTAAAAATAGTACATTTCAATTACTTATTTCTTTTTTCTTGCTGAAAGGTTTGGTCCCATGCTATAATCGTTTAGAGCAATACAAAGACAGAGGCTCATTATTTAATCTTACAACATAAATATGTTGGCTAAAAGGCTAGTCGATGCCATGAAAGAATCATAATAATACCCTAACTTTACCATATTGGCGCTAGTTTAAAGATAAATTGAAGTTAATGTTATGGATAAATAGGGATAGAAATTGGGTATATAATTAAGTTTCCCGTGTCGAATTTGAAAAATGACAATGTCGCATGTCGATGTCACTTAATAATGCTCATGTTCCGTGTCAAATTTTGCAAATGGACATGTCCCCTGTCACAATCTTTTTAAACTTCCTGTCGATTTTAGGCATCCATCCCATACAGATGTGGATGATTGTCTATAGAGTGTGATTGCGACTATTCGTAAGTCAACCATCTATAACATGAGGATTATTTGAATATGTTTTAGCAACAAATCTTTTTCATAAAAAAAATATATTGATTAAAAAAGTACTTATATCTTTTATTTATCAATCTTTTGCATCTGACGCTGATCCCACAAACCCAACTTGTGATTTTCAGTTTCATTTTTCACTTCTTTATTACATTACCCCAAAAGTAGTCATACGCTTAGGTCACTTATCTGACCCCATAAAAATGTAGAAACACTACTTTCTCAACAGCATCGTAGGCATATCAATACTAATATGTGTTGAGAAACTGGTTCAATAAGCATGTTCCCACTCACCCACTATGTCATAGGGCCATTTAGTTGAGAAAATTACCTGAAGTACCCACAAATCAAGACCTTCAAAACATCAAGGTAGCTCCTTCCCGCCATGCCACGCGGTAACCATGACAGCACGAGGCCACTTCCGGGTGGTCCGTAGCGCCCCCTGTAGGTGGTTGACAGAAGTTTACGGCTGAGTGATTCTACCTACGTCGTCCTTCCCCATCTATAATCGATGGAGGACTAAATATACACGTGGCCTCCCTGGGTGTCTCCTCTGTTGTGTTTTGTCGCCATAGGCACCGCCACCCCTGCTGTCACTTCCTTGTCAACAAAGTAGGGGAGGGTAAAAAGCCAACAAAATCATGGATTAAATGAAAACAAACCGTTTCTGTGCACAAAGTTTGAACCGTCTTTTGTTTGGTGGAAAAGCCTACGGGTAATTATGTTTGTATATGTAGTTTTCCTGAATATAAAGATTGGTTAAAACGGCATTAATCCTTTTAGAGAAATGTTTGCCTGGAAGAAATCTAATGTTATTACAGTACATATGACACTTTAGGGTTAATATTGCGACAAGGTCCAAAACCCAATAGTGATATAAAGTATAAAGACATAGGCCTACTACGCATATCTTAAACCAACCGCACAGACCTGGATCCCTTACAGCAAGATACAAAACTGCAGGAATGCCTATAAAAGAGAGTCATATGAATGTAATTGTTTACCATCAAGGTAGAATAGTGATAGAAGATAAACCACTTACTAATATTCTATATATATGAACGCATCTTTTGGCTAAAGATCCGGAAGTCTCTCCAGCTGCTTATTGAAAAGAATTTAATGACAAAGTTGATCATAAAGTGATTTCCAGAAAAGATAACAATTTCATGTTTGGAAAATCGAAAAAAAAAGAAATGCAAATCAAAATAATACAAATTTATATTCAACTTGTTGCACTACATTATTTTACACAGAAAAACAATTTTGTGATGAATAAGGACCCATACTTAAAATTGGGACAATCCTTAACCGTCCCGACCAAATATGGCAAGTATGTTTCACACGCAATGATGTACCATGTAGACCAAATGTGTCGGAGTCCTGGTCTGCCCTCTAGTGTCACCTGGCACAAAGAACCACGCTTCCTCCTAACGTGCCTTCTGGCCATCGAGACAGAAAATACAATAAGCCCATCCCAGTTTGCATCAAAATAAACAAATACCATGAAATCCTCAAGGGCAGTAGCTTAAAACAAGATGAACCATGACAATTTTGGGTGACAAATTGCTCATAAAACTTTTTAAATGCAGGGCTCCAAATATGATAAGCTTTTATCCATAGGAATTGATGCTAAAGCCTGTCAGTCATACCCATAATGTCCAACCCTTCATTGCCTTGAAATACTACTTTTTGATTAGCTGGCAAATCTCCGTAAATGTACAAATTGATCAACTTTAAGAAGTCATAGTGATATAGCAGTAGACTACTTGGTCATAAAGAAAAACACAATTCACACCTATTAGTGTGATCTAACTTGTTGAATCTGAGATGGCTGATGTTTGCCCAACCCTTGTCCAGCCCTAAGCATACCAAGTGGGATGGCTTACTCTTTTGAACATTATAATAATTATTATAATGGTTTCATTTGGACCAATTTTTTGGATGAGTTGTAGAAGGAAATCTGCACATTGCAGCCTTGAAGGAGCTAGCTGTGGAGGCGTATGTTGAATAGCGGACATACAGTTGTACTAACTGGGAAGGTGGCTCCATCTGGCTTCTCCTTTAACCACCATTTATGTTTTAAATAAGCCATTCCTATTCTGGAAGTACCTGCAGGATACCATAACATAATATTTGGTCGATACAAATTTAAATGAAACCAATAGAAATGAGGCAGATATGGTGGGGAGGGCTGTTTGCAAGGGGTGCATACACCTACCTATTGGAAAATTTGACATTTTTCTACATAAAAAACTATCTTATTTAAATCCATCCCAATTCTAAAATCTTGAAGCTGGTGATGGTTAAAGGGTTTGTATCACGACGTCGCCTGAACTACATGAACTAGATGATATATGAACTATATACACAACAAGAGGTAATGTGATCCTTTCATATACTACTCATGTTAATATGCACTTCTTACACCACAATGTACACTAATATGTATTCATCAACTACAGACACTAAAATGCACTTCATTATACTACCTATATTAATATGCACTTCATATACTACTCACACTAATATGCACCTCACAATACTCACATTAAATACGCACTTCTTACACCACAATGTACACTAATATGTACTTCATCAACTACAGACACTAAAATGCACTTCATTATACTACTCATACTAATATGCACTTCTTATACCACAATATACACTAATATGCACTTCATATATTACTCACACTAATATGCACTTCATTATACTACTCACAATAATATGCACTTCATATATTACTCACACTAACATCTACTTCATATACTAGGCCTACTCACACATATAATTCAGTTACTCCTCACACTAATATCTACTTTATGTGCTACTCGTACTAATATGAACTTCATATACTGCTCACACTAATATGAATTTCGTATACTACTCACACTAAATATGCACTTCACGTTAATATACACACATTGCTTGTTTATATGGTGTATGCGCAATGAGTACATTTAAGGAAAGTTGTATGAAAATGCGAACTTGTCATCCTTGCAACAGGATTATTGTCGTGTGTACACTTATATATTTAAGTAACTTCTTGCAAAGAGACGGCGGTATGACAAAACTTGGTTTTAGTTTAGTTCTAGACGTGTTGAATACGGTGAGTCAACCTCGGCCTATTTGCTATGCTGAGATAAATACTAGTACATGGCAGTGTAATGTATACGGGCAAACACTGGGAACCAGCAAAACCTGTCCACACAGTAGCCACTGTATAGATGTGTCGGTGAAGTGGCTACGTTCCAAATTTCTCATTTTGATGACAACATGTACTCATTTCGCACTTATCACAAGGAGGATTTTGTGACATTTTGGACTGCAAGTGGCAAAAGTATGCATTTTGTTCATACAAAATAAGTGAAAATGACGTAAAATGTATGTAACATGATCCAAATTCACAGGTCTATATACTACTAACATAATCTTAAAAGGTCGCATCTCTATACAGTAAAGTCAGATCACAAGATATGGCAGGGCCCGCTTGTGCGACCTCGCGAATACCCTCGCGAATGGGGCGGTAGGTCCTATACACCTTTCCTATTAGTCGATGCATGAAAAAGGCAGATAGACAGCGTCGGGAATGGCTGTAGCCTGTTGCTGCTAAAGATAGTTCAACGGAAGACCACCAGATGGCCTTTGTGTAGCCCAGAGACCCATCGAGAGGCCCCTTAAGGATGGGATGGCCATTGACCATAATATTCGACACGGCGACACAGGAATTTCCTAAAGCGGCGATATTTATTTCGGTTTGTTTATTATTTCAGAGCTACATCTTACAAAGTAAGTTTTTCATGTAATATCATCCTTCTGTTGTAAGAACGCTGCAGCAGGGCCAACTATAATGCACTTTTAGAATGTCATCAACATCATAGGTCACGACATGGGCGACATGGGCTTTTATCAAATATAATGACATGGTCTATTGCGGTCTCATGAAGGCTTTGTAATGTCTTACATTCGACATTATGAATTCTCAAATTCGACAGTTCGACACAAGGAGCCCCCCTCCTCCCCATCTACATCCCAACAAACTATCTAGTTAACTTCTTGTTCTAACATGCATTAGAAGCCATTCTGTTGAATAAAGGAACTGTCATGCCGGTAATGGTTACAGGATGGTGATTATTCGTCGTTTTAGTATTACTGCAAAGTCGCAATGTCTCTGAGACTTTATATGCGAATCTAATTATAGACCTTACTTATCAGTATTGCGGGGTTGTGGCAATCCACAAGTGGTACAGTTCCGACGCAATGTGTTGGGTTATGGATTCATAGGGGTCTTCTATTTAATACGCGCGCACATTTTCAAAGAATTTAGAATCCACACCCCTCCCCCCACCCAGCCACCTTCGCTGGGCCATATAGTAAGCATTGGATTTTTTACTGGAGCATTCGCACATTATACAAAATTTGAGGATCCTTCCCCTTTTCCACCTACGTATGTAATGGAAGGACCCTATGGCTATGGGGCCAGGCTGACAGTAGCAGGTAGAGCTACGGTATAGTGGGATCAAGGCATGCATGGCAGGTTGCACTGCGCAGACTCATGAGAAAGGTGTATTTATACAACTAGGCATTAGACGATATGCAGTGTGATGCTTTGGAGTGGAAACACGCTATCCTCATATCACATGTCCTCGTCTCCTCTAAAGGCCCGTGTAGCTTATAGGACGGTCAGGTGATGCTCCTAGTCGTTATCCTAGCATCTGACAGGGGCGGATCCTCGGGGAGGGGTCCTGGGGTCCTGATCCCCCCCCCCCCCCGGCACCTTTTGCTCTGCTGCTATGGCATGCTTGGGTTGAAGATAGGTTGTTCACTTTGATACACAGTTCTATGTGAATAATATATTTCTTCCATATAACAATTAACAATATTAATATCCTTAATTTCTTAACAACTTGTCGCCATATTGAATATGGACCTTATGATTTTCACTGCCACATGGCTCATGTATAGACCTTGTGCAGACATGACTGGGAAAAGTCTAGATTCTTCTAAAATCTATAAAACAAGAATTCAAAATTGATCACCAAGATGGCGCACAGTCCCTTTTGGGCTTTTGTGATGTCATGTGCACAACGTCTATAGATTACAAGGTTTGACTACGGCTTATGACACTAGCGCCTATATATAGGTCTATAGCCTACCCCTTGTATCACTAAGCCCCAAGTCATGTCCGGTTTATGAAATAACAATGTCAATAGGTATACGATAGGCCCATATGACATTTTAACTATATACATACGTAATGCCCTAATAGAGATATCAATGAGAGCAATAATTATCCTGGATTAACATGAATTATTAATGTGAGTTTAAGAAATCTTTTTTCTAAACTTTTGCTCCATTAATCAAACCACTTTTTATCAGTTGCCCATATTGTTACATGTCGGTGAAATAACCTGCAGAAATGCTCTTTGCATGCGACATCCCCTCTTTAAAATTTAATGGAAAAAAAGAGAATAAAAAACAGACCGCCTGGAACCAAAAAGACTTGCCTTATTTGACAGATCTTAAACGGATAAAAAACGATTTTCAATCCAACAGAGGGTCGTTGAACGACAAAGCCGGTCGGGTAAAACCTTTACAAAAACTCCCAGGCCCCACCTCCTCGTTCACATCGATTAATCAGCCGACCATGTTTACAAACACTGTTGCCATGGCGACGCCCATCCTAGTGTGTGTGCCTTCCGCTAGGGGGAGGCCTGGAGGGAGGTCCGGCGGGAGGGAGGTGGGAGGTGGGAGGTGGGTGGGTGGCGGAGGAAGGCGTGGCAGTGCCAAGAGTCAGAGAGAAGGAACAGGAGGATTTAACAAACCACGCATGGTACACACATACACATCATATCCTTGTGGTACCAAAAGAGGAGGACTGCCTTAACTGTATGGAGGTACACTGTTAGTGCCTGTTACGGATTGCAGAGCCAGTTCTACATCTCACTTGGATCTCTGACCCCCTAGTCCCAGGCTGAGAGATGTAGGATCGAACAGGTGAGAAACAGCCTTATACGCCTATAGGTGATGCGTTGAGGTCCGTTCGTACGTATAAACTTGGCCTGGAGGCACCCCTACATACCCCCTACATACCCCTACATACCCCCTGCGTACCCCCTACATACCCCCTACATACCCCGTGTACAGGACCACTGGCCCCTGCCCGGAGAGGCTGGTCGTCAGGCAGCAGCTGGTTGCTATGGCCCGCCCTGGAGGAGGCACCTGACACAGGTGAGTACTGCACCTACACAGGTGAGGGTGGTGGGAGTTGGGGGGTGGAGGGGGGGGTGGGTCAGGTAACGGCGGGTAAAGTTTCCTCTGATCGCGGAAGGTACGAGCTAGGGGCCTTCCATTTTAGTATGTACGCACATTTTCAAAAATCTGAGACCCCCACCCCCTTGAGCAAAAATACGCATAGGATATGTACTAAAATGTACGCACGTTTTCAAAAATCTCAGACCCCCTCCCATCCCCTCTTTGATGCGTACATACTTAATGGAAGGCCCCCTGTGGATTCATAGCATGTAGTATAATCTGTATGCAGCAAGGGGGTCGGGGTGAGGTTATGTGCATTGGGGGATTTGAAATATTTGATAATGTGCGTGTAAGTTCCTGTACAAATACAATATGCGAACTTCAGCCATGAGGGGTTGGGGGTGTCGAAATAATCTGGAAATGTGCCAAGTATTTGCTGGAAGGCTACTTAGTTAGTTTCAGAAAGCATCTCAACATGTGCAGTCACGTTTGGAGGTATATCTGCGATATTTTACACAGGTGGTGTAGCGGTGGAGGGTGTGGTGGTGGTAGTAGTAGTAGTGGGGGGGGGGGGGAGGGGGTCAGGTAACAGCGAGTAAAGTTTCCTCTGATCAGGGGCCGTAGGAGCTACTAAATTAAGGCAGTCTCTGAAATCACACCCCAGCTGAGGATGTGACGTTGTGGACGTTGCAGCACGCCACAGAACGTTACTCTTACATTGCACCTTGGCAACTAGATAAGTCATCATATCTGGCGTAGGAGAAACGAGCTTTTGGTGATAAAAAGATTGTTGTTCCCGCATTATGAATGTCCATTCAGTTGGTTTTCCTTAAATTTGTACGTGCAATCTTATATGGACTGAAGTCGTACCTATCCCCCCCCCTCCCACATTGTTTCTCAAAGTCAAGGCTGTTCAAAATAACCATACCACGCAGAACTCGACTATCAAAGGGAAACCAGGGAAGTTGGACGAGAAGTCTTACGACAATCGTATTTGAAGCCAAGAAATTAGGTTTAAACCATACATGCATGGACAGAGGGGTAGATCCGGTGGGTCCAGGGGATGCTAACTACTCCGAACTTTCTTATCATATGTCATATAGACACACTGTATTGTAGTGTTTACGTAAAACAGGTCAATAAAGGTGGAGAAATACTTCCCGGGCATGCCTTCCGGGAACCACAGGTACGTACGTTGTAAACGTATTGATCCGTGACGTATGATAAACCATGCAGAGGCGTGAGCAAGACTATGGTTCCAGGTCAAAGACCACGTTCACATAATACAATTTATATGAATGATAAATGACCATGACGATGGATAAATATGTACATTGAAAACACAAATTATAGCGTATGTTTGCTTTTGGAATTACAGGAAGGAATAAGTCTACAATGCAAACGACAACGGGTCATATAACTAAATATTTGCATGTTTTTGTACATTTTAAAAAAGTAGTGAAAAGAATAGAAAAATGCAAAAATGAATACTTAATAAAAAGAACGCATGGGCAAGTCTATGAGGCATGCTTGCGTGTGGCTGGGCCCCATTGGAGGATGGATCCATGTTTGGGGTCAGAAATAAAAATATTTCATGAGGTGGGCCGTTTGCACGCTGTTGTGGGACTGTCCCAGAGGACAGGCAGGAATGGGAACCCATCGTGTGAGGCTTGTCCGAGCCCCCCGACGCCCCGGGCCCCTGCCCAGACATTGTTTGGTCGGAAAACACAGAGAAAGCACCAAAGGCAACTGTGTCTATAGATTATTTTCCTCCAAGCGAAGGAAAACCAATATACCTTTGCTGTACATCGTGGTATACGGGGATTTGGTAGGCCTGAACGGAGAGGTATTTGTATGAAGTAATATAGAATGTAAGGGTGTTTATTTCCTGTATCCTATATACCTTATTGATGGCCCTTCTTTGAGTGTGTGTTGTCTGAATAGCCTGCACAGACTCTATATTCTATAGAAACAGACCTTAGGATGGATCATAATGTAGTAACTCCTTCCCTTTGAAACTCCATTGAAAACTGCAAATTGCAAGATGGTGGGACCCCGTGTGACTATTACATCCATATATAGACACAATTTTGATTCTTACTGAAATATTTCACAGTGCGATATGGTGCACCTGCAAAGAAAATCGATTTACAAAAATATCTGTTAAACTCTCTAAACTTTCTTTTTCGTTTCTGAACCGGCCTTCTATCTTTTTTTACCTGTGACCTTCTGCAAAGCAACCAAATATCATTTATCGTAGCCCAGCATCTATATCAAAGAAGTATACTTTTGGTCTGATCACATACGTTTGCTGTAGGTTATTCCAGTGCAGTGCGTACATATTATTCACTATTCCTAACTTTCTCACAATATTAGTTGGAATGTAGACAGGGCAGATTTGGTAGTGATTCAGAGTAACAAATTATGTTTGCTTATACATTCCAACGTAAAGGCGTAGCCCCAAATTATATTTGTTATGAACATGAGCTTCTCAGTAACTATTGACAGTGTTGCTTGGAAATCTACCAAGCGTGGTTCCAAACATTCTACTGCAGGGAATGGTTAAAAACATAATGACGTTCTTTTTAATGGAAAGTCCGATTAAGATATGGGATTACTGGATCCAGAAGACAACACATCTCATGTAATATATTTCATGATTATCATTACTTATTATGACTGTTTCCAATGTACAGGCAGAGAAAACTAATGCCTTGAGTACACCCTCCGGCGTTTAGCCTATGTTGGGTCTCAGTGAAATAAATTCACTGGTTAGGTTTGCAATCAGCATTCTTATGGAATGAAATATTGAAGAAAAAAAAAGAGGATTTTAGTATAGTAATACTTAAAATAGTTTATCAATTCTCCAACATGATAAATATGCCTTTTGGGGTAGTCAGTGCTCATTAACTGCACCCAAACTTGAGAAATGTTATTCACGATTTTCTAGGAATAAAGTACCAGTAATTTTCCAAAGAAAAGGTTTACCACCCAGGATGCTGGTGCCATTCTGGCTGGCAACAAATCACCTTTATCGCAGGGGTTCAGCAGTGAAACATCAAGCAGGTTTTAATTTGATCAGGCTTGTTGCTGACATTGGTGCTATTTCCCTTTTACTTGGGTTTGTTGCTGAGCAACATATGGCTTCCATGCTTACTTGGTGCCAACATGTTAAAAGCACCAGGGACGGATTTAGGGGGAGGGGGGACGCATGGGGCGCGCCTTCTTCTTTTGATTTTTTTAACGTAAAACTGGCGCCGGTACCTTTTTCATAATTCTATAGGCGACCCTCCCTCTCTTTCTAGAATTCCTGGATCCGCCCCTAACCACCCTCGACAATAAATTCATTAATGTGGTTTCCTTGTCACCAGGCACTTTTCCTGATATTCATCGCCTTGTGAGCCTTCAAGCCATGTCTCTATGAAGCGCTAGATACACGTTAATAATGTATATCGCTAGGCAACTATGATAAAAAACGGTGGCATAACGGCACCTATATATGTAAAAGTGTATCGTAAAGTTGGCATACTCTTGGCGATCAAAAAAGCGGTGATAGTTATCCCAAAAAGCAAATTATCGGGCTGATAGTATAGGCCCATTTACCGTGGCCGACGCGGTGCTTGCAAACTGTTGCGACCATTGTTGTGTGAGTTCCTAGTGCAACTGTTCATGCAAACGACAGGTCTGCAACTGAATAGATCCAACATGTTGGATTGATTCGTTTGAATTCCAGCCAATTTTTGGTGAAAAGTATTCAAGGAAATGATCGGCTGCAACCGTAGGGTGACTCTCTTCTCAGCGTGAATGCTATTTTTCCAATTTCTGTAGCATGCGATCATTTTATCGGTCCCTTGAATATCGTTTTCTCTATGCGATAAGTTTATCGTAGCTGTCTCCGACAAAATCATCGGCCACGGTGAATGTGCCTTTAAGGCCCATTCGCCCTGGTAAATTTGGTACATATGATCTCTTACGACATTTATCGTTTGCAATTCTGGTACAAACGATAATGCAAACGATAACACTCCAAGCGATCAGATCCAACATGTTGGACTGAATCGTTTGAATTCCAGCCAACTGCAGGATGTTTGAAGTACTTGAAGTACTTAAGTACTTATCGTTTGCAATGGGTAGGGAGGTCTCTTCTCAGGGCGAATGCCATTTGCTTCAATTTCGATTGCATACGATAATTTTATCGGCCCGGACGTAGGTCGTCTTGTCCAGGCGATAAGTTTATCGTAGATCCCTCCGACAGAACCATCGGCCACGGCGAATGGGCCTTTTTATATCGCCAATGTCGAGGGCTTTTGTTTGTCGCCCTGTTTGAGCAGCATGTGGCTTATGTAATTGCTTTGTGACAGTCTGCCTTCTACCCTCATTGATAAACTCGATATTTTGGTTTCATTATTGCCAATTATTTTTCCTAATAATTAATGCCTAACAATAAAGGGAGCCAAAAGCAATGTCGGAAATTGTGTTAACTATTGAAAAATATTCTATTGCCATAGCCTAGGCCTTTAGTAAAATATTGACTGTGAATATGGACTTAAAATACATTAAAATACATAAAAACTTGTCCCCCATGAATTTCAGTGACACACCAAAATTGGTTTGTTTACAAACATTGCTGTCTTCAGGTATAAATGGAAAGAGTATTATGGAAATCAAGTACAGTTATAGTTAGTTATCATGACTTATACTATACCAATGGCTAAAGTTAATCTATTAGAATGTATTTTCCCGGTTATTTGAGTTTCCAAAATTTTGTCATATTTTGACAACATTGCTTAGACTCCCTTTAAACATGTCATGGTGACCTTGCTTCAGTTCAGCACGTGTTGTGACTGCTGAGATGAGATATCTGGCGATATAGCAATCTACCTTTAGGCTGTAAATTGCAGATAAATCTGGGTTTCCACCGAACGACTTTCATGGAGAGTTCCTAATTACCATGAATGACTGTAAGAAAAGAAAATCTTTGTTCATTTTAGTCGTTCTGAGAGGAACAATTTCTTGTTTCCACTGAACGACTGAAATACTGATATCTGAAGGACTCTTGGTCAATCTGGACGACTTCTTGAAATAACAGAGGTCAGAAAAGTCAGGGAACAATAGATTTAATTACTCTTAATTGTCTTGGAAAGAAATCTTAGGCAACTGTCGTCCAAAAAATATTTAAAAGGTTAGATATTTGGTCGTTTGTAAGTCTTTTGCTTTCTGCAGTCATTTACTGTCATTTGCAGTCATTGACAGATGTCTTTACCAATGATATACTCTTTCCACTTAACGATTATATCAACGACCACCTAAGATTTCCAAATCTTTCCCTGTCTAAGGCTGTCTTGAGGAAAATGTCGTCCAGTGGAAACCCAGCTTAATATGACCTACAATGAGGTCCATCCATAAGAATAGTTTTGAAGGACTATACTTGGGTCTTTCCTTTTCTGGGATTCCAATAGATATTGATGTATAAATGCCAGGATCGCTATTGCTCAATGATAAATCCAGTCGATGCTAGACTACTTGATGGCTTGTGCCGACAATAGTCGATTCACACCCAATCATAAGAGAGCATAAATCAGTAACTCGAAGTGGAAGGGTAATAACTGATTTTTCATTATTTATAGGGTAGTCATCTATAAGTGACAGTAATTATTAGTAGGTGATAAAGAAGACGGATAACATAATCTTCCAATGTAATAAAGGAACAAATCAAGTAATTAATCAAGTCTTCCTGACATGCAGAAACCTATAGAATTGATCGGTGTTCTACGTAAGAGATCCAGAGGTTAATGGATGAAATGTATTATGCAATAGAAACATTAAGCTGTAATATGTCTATATATGAAATACACGATATTAATTAACAACCACGTTGCCATTACGGCTGTCCTTCTCAATGTATTTTCCCAGATGAAGTATTCAATTTAACAAAGAGATACCAAATATTCAAAGAGAGGTTATGTCACCATTCTGTAATCACAACAAGATCCCTTCACCTAAGACATGCAAGGAGTCACCATAGAACATAATAATTTATATCTCTTCGTGGCTATACAGGGTTAATAAAGGGCTTTACATGGTGGGGTTTAATCTCATGGTAGGGTAAGCCTGGAGCCTATTGTGTGGGCAAAGTAAAGGCGACATGCGGAAATTGTGTGAAACATGCCCTCCAGTGATGTAATTTCCTGTAGGGGTGGCCACAATGAGCTGACGATAACGATAACACCCCCTCCCATGTCCACCCACACAATCTGTGTCGGTTGATATTGAACAGCAAATTACTTAAATGAATTCCCTTCCAACAACGTTGAGGGAAGTGTGGAATTTGCAGGACTTTTCTGGGCCAATGGGTACCAGCGTTAGGATATAAGTATAGCAAGCTGGGAACTGGCCGCTGGTACCTGGCATGTACACCAATAACCTATGACTGGCACCCAGTGGCCCAGAAAAGTATTTCTTCTCCTAATTGAATAAGAAATCATCTAATACTTAATTCTTCATGAAAGATAATTTACGATATGGTATAAAAAAAAAAAAAAAGGTAGAGATAAATCCAAATGAGAGGTCATGCAACAGTCACAGGTCACCCAGATCTTACTGGTTCCGTAACATAATCCGCTCAAGATCTGTTTCAGGTAAGGCTATTTGACCTTAAATTCAACACGGTGACTTGACAATTTCTTAAAGGGACCCAAGATCAATAAATTCAACATTTTCCAAACATAGATAATCATGGAATCCATAACATGAGCCTACTTCTGGCCAATGTTAAAATCTAAACCATGAAATATGGTAGATCATTAAAAACATGTTTTCCTTGCTGAACTCAATTAATGTGGATCCTCGAAAATGAGGTTTGTTTACAAACAAATCAAAATATCATCATCTTTCGTGGAATTCCCCTTTAGTTTCAGCTAGTTTTCAGAGCTAATACTTTACCACTGACCTTAACTAGACTCATCTATATTTCTTTACTTATCTGAGTTTTGAAAATTTGGTCACTATTATTGGTTTTGGGTCCCTTTAACTCTGACATCTGACATGAACCTTAGTGACGAGTGACACTGCTACATGTACTTATCAAAACCTACATCAGGATATATTGGCATTTCAAAGTTCAACATGACCTAACATTCTACCATAACGACATCTCAGGCAGGCAGGCAGGCAAGCATTAGAGTAACATTCTGTTTAGTCCCCTTTTCATCACTGTTGCGTTATTTGGATGTATCTGGAACCTATCATTGCAATGTTGTACTGTAACATTATTGCAACATTCTTGTTATGTTCTTTCAGTGGAAGATAACATTATTACAACATTCTTTACATGTAACCTCACAAAAACTAAATGTCTCAGACCCACGTAAAGTAATATTCACTATTACTATGTGAAACTTTAACAACTTTAACTGACTAAAACAATTATGGTTCAGTGGCTGCAGAAGGGACCCTTTAGTAGCACGTTGCCTGGGATTTGACATTTGCATTTTTTAAATCAACATGTGACATTATGGCCCTTCACCCCGCCCTGTCAACGTCCCCTTATGCTGCAGCCCTTATCCCGGATTTAACGTTGAGCCACATTACAGCCTCAATTCAAACCCTTGATGAGGGATTCAGTCGCCCCTGCCGGCCTAGGGGGTCTCCGTGAGCTAATCAGGGGGTATAGAGGGGTAATCCCCGTAGGTAGGGAGACCCTGGAGGAGATTCAAGGTTAGCGTGACCTGGAGAAGGGGGGGGGGGGCACCCACTCTTTGGGCATATGTAACGACTGTGGGACTAGCCCCCATCATTCCTGGGATGGATATAATGGTGTGGAGGATAGCTCCTTCTCATGGAATGATTGCGATAATATACTATTTAGAAAAGGTCCACTTATACCATTATACAAACATCCTCTCATCATATTGTCATTATCTAACTACTATCGGAAGAGCACATGTGAAATGTAAAATAGTTATAATTCAATAAAAAAAAATATTTAAAAAATTCAAAGAAGCTGACCACTCCCCAAATAGCTTACAATAGACTAATGATGAGAAGTACTTTTCTCATGCTGGTACCTTCTCTCTCCACTAGGAAGTATCAGCGTGAGACACTGCAGGTTCATCCCATTTTTCCAGGGATCTGATTGGTCGAGAAGAGGTCACATGACCCCAAATTCATCAAAATCTGACTAACTCAGCAGTAGAGTGGACCTGTGGCTGTACATGATGTCTAGAGGAGCGTAGCGGATCAGGAGTTGTAGCTGTGGGGACCAGCGTAAACTTTTCTGAGCCTTTGGTTACCAGCAATAGGTTGCTTATGTACCACACAAAGAACTTTCTTAGCCACTTGTTCCTGGTGATTACCCAGTGGCCCAAAAATGTCATTCTCCTCGTCAGAGTAGCCCACCGCAAGACAAAACCAGGAAAACCACCCATTTAGCACCTATACTATTTATTTACACTGTTAGGTCCATACACTGATATATTTATAGAGAGATCTTACATCTCAAATCTTACACAGGATGCATGTTTGCCCTTCCATTTCAGCTTTCAGAAAGAGTGTACTGCCACTGCTTCTGAGGGTTGCGGCATCGTTAACCAAACTGTCTCTGAGTGCCCTCCCCCCTCCACTTCTGGGTTAGCGTGCCTGCTCGTGGCCTGCTCCGGACACCCTGGGATTAAACTTAGACTGACAACATTGACTGCGCATGCACAGACCCGGTCCTGAGCTCAGTGCTATTGCCCGCTATGGTCACATGGGTTACTTCCTGGTGGGAAGTGACCCTACATGGGTAAATCAGGTGTAAGTCGTACAAAGTCACGTTAAGCAAAGAGAAAGAAACACTACAAAATCTGATATTGACAAAGGGGATTTTGAGTGTAATGAAATTTGTGAATATCCTTGTAATCACCCTGGTGCGTCTGAGTTCCTACTGGAACAGTCCTTTTGGAAGAATATGTCTTCAGTAACCCCTATGCCGCGTCGCATAACGGGTCTCGCTGTTGCGAGGATTGGCACATTTCAAAAGACCTGTCCCTGTTTAAAATTGAGTAATTTTGATGAACCGGGGGGACATTTTTGGGGGATGAATTTTAATATACTTTTTTCTCCAGATGATAGCAGTGTCCTTCAGCTTATGAAATATATAAGAGGTAAGTGGTGGAAATGTGTTTATATGCCAATTAAATGTGTTCAAAATATGTGCACAACAGCAAGAGAAAAACTAAACCATCCTTAATCGCTCCCTGTTGCGAGCGTTTGGTTATGCGACGCGCCACTATGGCCCGTTGAACAATACCAATCGTAACAACGAAAATAAGCAAAACAACAAAACCTTTCGTTGTTACTTTGCACGTAATAATGATCGTTTTGGCATGCAAAAACAACTATTTAGAATGCTGTTAATGAGCTTTTATTTTTACAGGAAATAATCTTATTTTTGCCCCTTCATATATCAATTTACAGAATTTAATTTCACCCAGTAGAAACAGAGATATTAGTGGTATCGTAATAATGATAACTATCGTTGTTACGAAAATGATCTTAAAAATATATTTTAAAGTTATCGTAACAACAAAATGTCATTGTGCAACGGGCCACTGCTGATCGTAAAAAGGGAAGATAGGAGTTGGGGTAGACAGGTTGTCTATGACTTTGCAGGTGGCTATCCCTACCATAATGCCCTGTGCCCCAGCTGTCAAGTTTAGTATGGTCTCTTCTTCATGGCAGCAACGTTGGTATTAGAGTTCAATTCCTTACTAGAAATCTCTTTATTCACTTCCAAGGGTCCAAGACAGGGAGCAAAACTGGATTTAGGATTCAAGTCCCTGCAGCATGACTGTATCATTTATCTTATAGATTCATCATTTCAATGAATCAACAGGAATATAAACATAGCTGTTGAATCGGCATAAAACAATCGTTATTCACTCATTCATCACAATGTTAATGCAAGTAGGCCCACTGGACATTAAAGAGGTCAAAATCATGGTTAGCATGCCTCCTACTTTCTGGTAACATTTAATGCATACTGATATTGTAATAGGAATGGAAGTGGGATCTCTAAATTTCGTTTTCTTGTGCAATATCTTGTGTTTCTAAATATTGCACAAGAAAACGAAATTTAGAGATCCTTCTTCCATTCCTATTACAATATCAGATACATATTATGTTTCCTCCTTATAGTAATCAGCTGATGATAGAAGAAAGTTCTCTTTCTTTCACCATGAGTACCTATTTTCAATAATTTGGTAACTAGAAGTTTCTGATTGTGATTTTGATTGTGATTTTTAATAATTTCTGTAGATGTCCCACTGGCAGCTATGTTGAAAGCTCCTACTATTTACCCCCCTTTCGGAAGTAACCAGGAACTGTTGTTCAGGACCAGGAAACGGGTCTCCGCAATAGGCCTAGCTCTATGAATAATCCATAATGCCTATATTTGGACGCAAAGTGCCAGTCTGCATTCAACCCTACGAGCGCTCTAACGATCTTTACGAGGGAAACCGAGGTGTGAGTGGGAGTATGTGTAATTGCCTGTTTTTACTGTATTCGGACCTTTTTTCTAATTTCATCAAAGTCCATGAACCCCCGGATTTTCAGTTATTAAGATTATATTGGATTGAGGCAAAGAAGTGCAATTATGGCAATTTGTGTGCAAGTTAATTTTCATTTTAAGGACAGTCAATTTTCATTTTAAGAACAAGTTGTCTCTTTTTGCAAATTCCCTGAAGAATATCATGAAAACTTAAATTCAAAGGAAATGTTTTTTTAACATGGATTTTTGGCTAACACTTATTCTTTCTTCAATAAAAAACTTAAGGCAATTTTACATGGGACTGGTTTTGTTGCCAACTCATGTATGTCGTAATTGTGTAGCATTTAACATATCCAAATGATAAATATGACATCCTCTCACTGAGTCTATATTGGGTCTGTTACCAGCAAAGAGGAATAGGGCAGAGTGGGAACATGTCCAGCATCAGCAACATGGAGGTTTGTTTATATAACAGCCTCTATCCATGAACAAGGACCAATGGCCTTCGTATAATCAACAGCGGAGCATTGGTTTTCTATGGAAGGTTTTAGTGTTCAAAACTAATAAACCAATGATGGCTTTACAATGCAAAAACAAACCCAACTCATCACTTTTGTTTTAAGTTCTAGTACGATCTGTATTCTAGCTGCTGAGGAAAAATGACAAAATAGCCCAGTTGTTTCAAGTAACCTGAAGGGAGAAATATTTCCTTTTAATTTACAGCTGAACAGCTGTAATTGGTCATGCTATTAGTCAACATACAACAAGGATGTAACAATTAATATTGAGAGCATCTTAATCTTTTTATTAATGTAAATATGAAACATGTTTATTTGTCAAACACTCGCCTGTCTGCTTCCTACCTGACCAGAGGCCGGGTAATGACCAGTCATTATGTTGTCGTGATGGGGGATGGGATTGACCTCATTGATCCAAAATCAATGCATGAATGTATGATTACCATGCAGTGCAGTCACTTCACTGCAGTGAGCGATAATCAGGGATAATGTCATGTAGTCAAGCATATCATCACACACACACACACGTTATAGAAGCAAAAGAAAATGAGTCAGGCCGGCTAACATGATTCTCAATATTCTAATTCATTAACATAATATTATGCATGGCCCTGTCTATACATCTCACACTTGAACAACGTTTTTTTTGGTGATTTTTAAAGCATTTACGGAAGTGGTGCGCTCTTGGTTTATTGGCCACATTTGAAATGATTTAGAATTAGGAGTTATTCAACAAAAAAACCGGTTCATGCTCAAACAACTCCCCTTTCTGAATTCGCCGTTGTTGTCTAGTGTAAACAGAAAAATTATACTCTGTGGTTTCCTTTGACCTCAAAGGAAAATGTTATAATTAGCAAATTGTGGTACTTCGAAGTTTGGACAAGAAGCAAAAGATAAAATAATTACATTTAATGTATGTAGGGCCTAAATCAAGGTTGAATTTTATTGATTATCATGAAATGCGGAGATTCTTTTTTATTATTATTATTATTTGCATAATCAACTTCAGGGTTACCACTGATCTTCCAGATAATACAGGCCCTCTTCATCTCCATCCAACTGGCAGAGTGGGGACATAGTTTGTTTACGTAAGAACCTATATCCATGAACAAAGGAAAATGGCCTCCACATAACCAACAGCAAAATATTGATTATCTACAGGTTTGTTTTTCAAAAGTGACCGAACAGTACTAGTGGCTTTACAATTTTTGTTTAAGTTGAAGTACCATCTATTGTTAACCTAGCTACTGAGAAATAGCCCAGTTGCTTCAAATAACCCGAAGTTAAAAATCTACTCTTACAAGTATCTTAGTTTTTGACATACACCTATTCATAGCAAAGCACTAAAATGGCTGTGAGGTGATGTTTGTTATTGGTCATGCCAATAATCAACATACAACAAGGCTGTATAACAATCCATCTAGATTCATGCTAATCATCTATTTATGGTTGTTTTAAAATGATGTATTTTGTCGTACCTCCATTTGCCCGGACTCAATATCATATCCTACCTGATCAAGTGGTTTACAGGTGAGGTAATGGCCAGTCGTTACATTGTCATGATGGGGGGGAGGGAGGGTGGGGGATGGGGGATTGACCTCATCAATCCAAAAACAATGTGTGATTACCGGTGCTACACCGCAGCGGCTGATAATCAGGGATAGTGTCATTCGAGTAACCCATATTATCACACATAGTTATATATATATATATATATATATATATATATATATATATATATGTATATGTATGGACAAAAACAGGGTCCAAGGGGTCCTAGGCCCTTAAAAAGCAGGTTTGGGCCCCTAGACTTTCTGGTCTAGGGGCCCCACTGGCCCCTAGAAAATCTCCGATACCAACCACAGATCTCTATAAATTCTAGAAAAACACTTCTGGGTGATTTCATGGAATTCAATGCATCATCTGACTTGTTGTAAAGTGTAAAAGAAAAGTAGAGAAATAAACCGTGTGTTCTTAAAGACTATCTAAGTGAGGGCCCCTGGATTTTGGTGAGGGCCCCTGGATTTGGGAAGCTAGGGGCCTGACTGGCCCCTGGATTCTTAAACTTGCGTCCACCACAGTAATATATGGTATAGAATCAGGACATTCAGTCACTTCCACGGTCAAAACATAATTCTCAATGTTCGACTTTATTTGCATGCTATGTTCGGTGATGAACACAGGGTTTTGAATTGAGATAGAGAAAAGTAAAGGTTTATTTCAATAATTTGATATCGAAATGCTTTTGTTTAATACAGGACTTAATCATTTCGGCCAATCACCTAACTGGAGACCTTCTGCAAAATTGATCTGTTTCACATAAACAAACCAAGTAAATTCCAATTAAATTGACCCCAGCTTTTGTGAAAATAAGAGGCATAACAAAATACTATTAAGGCGGCACTGGCCAGACTCAAAAGGCCCGGAAACTCAGAAAATCTCAAGTTAAACTTGTCTCACATAGGCCTTTTGGAAATGTGCCAGTTAGGTTGTGTATAAACAATACTTTACAAAGAGGACAAAAGGAAATAACCTGAAATAAAAAAAAGTGTAGGTCATGTCCTCTGACAAAGCGAATCGACAAAGCACGGGGGCAGGGGACAGTACGACTTTCATCCCTTTGATTCAAAACAACGTTGTGCACTGTTGCATGTTTTTGCAACATACTTTTTTTTGCGAAAGTCAAAGTGCATTTTTCGATCCATAGAATTATGGCTCCAGATATAGTTGTATGTCTAGTTTATTTAACGTTATAACAATCATATAAATATATTGTATATGATATATATTTATATATCTATATCGCATAGAATATATGTTTATATATATTATGCATAGTGTGTGTGCCTTTGTGTAGCCCTTGAAGCTGAAGTCATAGATAGTGTCGGTGTGTCTGTCTCTTTGAAATGTTGATGAGTCATTTAAGTTATCTCCGGTAAAGTAGGGGGTGTAGGTAGGAACTGACCTCAGATAAGATATGATAAGGGCAAGCCTCACTTGACGTCGTTGTGTTGTGCAAGTAGAGTTTGTGTATACAGTGAATTATGCGATCATCATGTCCTTGATATATTGCTGAATATACACATTCTACAGTTATTTTTTTTCTTATTTTGACTTTCAGTGTGGCGAGACGTTTAACTGGGGTCTCAGTGGAAGACGTTCGCCCTGCTTTTCTCCTGAGGACGCCATCTTGAGTGGATGTCATTGTGAATACAGCCGTTCCTATGGAAACTACCTTAAATGGATTGACCACAACAGTTACAGGTCATATGGAGGTCATTGATTATGTCATTAATTGTGTTATATAGTCGGCGCTTTCAAATGCCAGGAAATAGCATTATTAATATTAATATCTGCAGCCATGCACCTGGCAATACAGGACTTGGGATGTGAATGTGACATAGGACTGACCATGTGAATATTTAATACTGAAGGTCATTCATCATGTCAACTCAGCGACAATAACCATTATATTCACATCACACAAATGGATTATTTTTGGGAAATACTGGAAATTAACCAAAAAGATACCAGATATAAAAGGAGATATTAGTTATTTCACAATAGGCCTAACAACAAAAACAAGATGAGCACTGGGTCGGCAATGGAGCGACCCGGGGAACTAGGTCAAGGTCAGATGGGAGTGAAACCCGTCCTTGACCCGGCCTTACTCTGTTCTGAGAAGTCCCTGGTCAAACACGAAGACTTGGTGCCCGTCCGTCAGTCAGCCACCACAACGGCCGCCGAGGCCCTCCTCCAGAGGAGCAGGAGGACCTGGTTCCAAGGTCAAGCCGTGGCCAACATCAAGGTCACGCCAAGGTCAGGGGCCACCAGGGTGAAGGTCAAGCCTTCCCCGCCGTCCTCCCCGACGGGGGACTGTCAGAACGAGGTTTGTGTCATCTCCCAGCTGTTTGTGACCTTCAATAACTCCAGTTTGTACCACAAGGGGGACGCAGCGCCCTCCAACGGCGAGCAGGGAACCACGGAGATGGACCGCTTCTGATTGGTCCACTGGATTGTGCTTGGTTTTGTGTCAAACTGTTGGATTTTATGCTGTTCTAGGCATTTAAATGGGGCACATACAGAGGCCTCATGGACGAAGGGGCCTGCAGGGGTATTCCTGTCCAGTGAGACAGCGGAGAAAATTACCCAAACTAAGGGAAAAGGCAATTTTAACTTGAATTGAACGGATATAGTTTTGGAGACACTCACCTGCTCAGTCCCTTTCTGTCGCCATATTGGATCCGATCACGGACTATCCAAGTAACAGGAAGACAGACGGTCAACGTTCATTGTTAATCCATTACTATTCTAATCATCATGTGAAATTAAAGTTAAACATGTATGTTGTTGTCGAATATAATTATATACCAGTCCTGTTAAGTGAAGTTCACACATTATTAACCTCACTGTTGTGTCCACTGTTGACCGTTTCCAACATTCTTGTGTGCCACGATTGTCATATATCATATTTGAAGTGGTGGTAAGGTAAAGAGCATACACGATAGATATACAGTAAAGTAACGTATGTTTTTGCAGGGAATATCACTGACAGTTATCCAGAATCAAATGTCTGTATTTTGATTGAAATGTATGTTTCACTATCTTCAATGAATGATTCTTTTTAACTATAAGAGTACAGATATCCAAGTGTTGCAAACCTCGGTAAAACATTACCTTATAACTTATATTTCAAGCTGAACAGCTATCTGTAGTCAGAAACCCCTCCCCTATCCCAGAAAATGTAAATGCATCAAAGGAACTTAATTTTACCAGAATTCAACCTTTGAATAATCTAGCCTTATTTTTAACAGTGAAAATATCCGACTCAAAAGTCTAAACTCTAAACGTTTCCTTAGAGATGATCCCTGGCTGCAGCAAGTAATTAAGTTAAGATAGAAATAGTGAGATTTCAGAAAATTTAGGCACTAACAATTTAGTAACAGTGTGCGGAAACTGCTATATATTTCTCTGTGTCAGCTGTGAGCTATCTGCTATGGTCGCGAGATAAAAGAGTCAAACTTCTGTGATAAGGCTAATGAAATATGTAGACCTTGTACTTATAACACATTTATAAAGTGGTTTAGCGGCAACGATACTGTCAAAGACGTTACGGTAACTTGTTCACATGGGATGTTGATACAATGAATACGATATGTAAAATAAAATTCTATGAATTTGAGATGTCGCTTTTTGCTGTCCATTACAGCACTGTAATTCCAGAAAGTGAATTTGTTGCACGTCGAAGATGCATGTAATGAGTTAAAGTCAAAGTAAGTCTATGTCTTCATTTCAAACTGCGAATTCGAAGGAAAGCTTATGTTGTCCAACTTTAATGTGGTATTACACTACACGAGATAAGCTGCGATATGACAATGTTGCAGAGAAATAATATCACATATTAGAGATAACATTCTTTGCTACACATATGTGACATGTTCTAAATTGCCATTTGTTTAATGATCATATGCCTCGTGTATGCTAATTTGTCTGTAATATCAGCGTATTGCGCCAATATCGTAGCCCAAGTCGTGTAGTGAAATGACCTTTATATCAAGATCGAGCACCCGCCCATGGGAAAGTCTAAAACTAGTGATGAAAGCAGGAGTTTGTGATAAAGGTTGATATTGGAACACATGTATGCATGTACGTCCGCGCGTATACATGTGCACATGCATGTGCACATGTATGTGTGTGTGTGTGCAGGTGTATGTATGCGTGTGTATTATGTATGTATGTATGTATGTATGTATGTATGTATGTATGTATGTATGTATACGTGTAAATATTATAATATTTGCTTAATGTTTATTGGGATATTTATGTGTGTATATAGGCCTATATGCATGTATTTATGCAAGTATGTATGTAAGCACTATGTATAGGCTACAGGTTTAATCAGGGTAACAGAAAGTATATATGTATGCGTGTGTGTATGTCTGTCTGTTAGTGAGTGTGTGTGTGTGTGTGTGTGTGTGTGTGTGTGTGTGTGTATGCATGTATGTCTCTGTACGTTGTTTACCAGCGTAGAGTAAGGGAATTACGATATTTGTGTCCAAGTTGAGCTGGTTCCTTCCATCGTTAAGCCTGACTCACAGTGACACGTGGTAATCTCTGATGGCTCATTGGTGAAGAAAGGAGCCCGCCACCTGTAATCACCAACAGGTAGACGCACCACGGATCGCGTGTCTTCACCGGCTACGTCCTGAGAAAATACTCCCACTAAGATGTCAGCGGGTACCCAAGGTACATGTATGCTTACAAGACAACATGTCAACTTACAAAAACAACACATAATATTATTCTTACATTAATGCCCAATACGTTTACAAAAAGAGCATGTATTTACCAAATTACCTGCACATTAATAAACAGGACGTATGCTTTCAAGAATGGCATTTATATCCACAAAACAGGACATAGATTATAAAAATGATATTTACATTAGTTCACATAAACAACGCAAATGCTCACGAGAATGCCATGTACATTTTAAGAGTACGTTCATTACAAACTCACATGTATTAACATAAGAAACAGGAATGCTTATAAGAACAACATGTACATTCACAAAAACAGCACATATGCTTACAAGAACGGCCGGTATATAGGCTTAGTTTGATAAATGTAGTGTATCTTTGGATGTTTGGATCATAGTTGCGTCGTCGCAGTACAGAGGTATGCATGCATTTAGTTCTCCCACTGCAAATAGAACTAGAATACATAAGTCACTCAGTAAAGGAAAACTGGCTTGGCTCATAATACTTGATTTCACAGGTTTAGCCATCCACACAAAAACCAACGGATTTTTTATGTTTTGATGTTTATCTAATAAGAGGGCATCTTATCAATCGATCTTTATTTATCTGTTTCCAGGTGAGTGAAGTCTAATACGGGTATGCTAGTGCTGTTGTAATGTGCACACTGTGAAATACAGGGGAAATACATCGTTTTCATGAGTTTGCGCAGTGGATTCTCCCATGGTTGTCTTGTACCCTACAGCTCAGACCAGCTCTATAAGAAACCATGCCCCAACCCATCAGTTCAGATAAATCGACTAACGAGGCGCAAACACTATTGAAAAAAGTCTATGAGATGTACTTTTGATTACTGTCAGGCGTAGAAATTTCTATACAGCCACCGCTGTTACACTATGTGTGTACCAATAATTGATAACAGTTGAATGAAGGCTGGACCACGGGTAAGTTGATCGACGCACGTATGGTTCAACAGGTGAGATCGGTGGTGCATAGAGTTCAAGGTGAGAGTAATAATGTATAGGCCAGTTCGTTTCAACGGCTGGCGGTTCGCCCTGGAACCGGAATTAAACGCTGAAGTATAGCCTCGCAATGTATATTAGTTAGCCGCGGCGGTCATTCGGCCGGTGAAACGAACTCGCCTCATGATATCCAGTTGGAGTTTTATATATACCTATTGGATATTCCAGTATGCATCAAGGCAATACCATTATGTGGCGGATTAGATGTGCGTGGCATACGCCGGCGCACCTAGTCATACTCATACCTACCGCCAGTGAGCATTGATCAAAGAGTTTATTGATCCTTGGAATAGGCCTAAGTTTCGTTTTGAACTCAAGGAAACCTTATATGTTCCTCAGGTGGTATTCACCGGATCGGAATCGTGATTCAGGTGTACATGCACGTGTATGATATGTATTTTTAATACAGATATATAGTTAAATGTGAGTGTGAGTGATGTGGGTGTGGATGGGTGGGTTGGTGTGGGCGAAAAAAGTAACACAACAACAAACTAATAAATGCCTGTTGCCATTTTTCAGAGGTGTACAGCAATATACTCAGGGGACGGATCCAGAGATTTTAGAGAGGGGGGCGCCCTTATGTAAGAACTTGAGGTGCCCCCCCCCCCCAATCCGTCCCTGATAGTAGTAATTTGAATCATCCATTATGTCATAATATTATATAGGCTAATTATTTCAATGATCGATAATTTACACTTACACCGGTGCATATATGGTGTACTTTTCTCACGGGTTTTAGACTGTCTGTTTTTTTCTTTCTTCATTCGCCTACATATGAGACCTAGTACCAGGTCACATTTGATGGGTATAGCTGATGTGGAGGTGGGCGTCTACCTGGTCAGCGTCACCTGTTGATTAGGGGAGGGGCTCTCACACCTGTACTTATAACTTAATGACCTGGTTTTAAAAATAAGGGAGCATGAACTTCATGTGATGATGTTCTGACTCCTGATCATGTTGTTTTTCTCAGTTGATATAACATGCTAATGTATGGCAAGAATTCAGGGGAAGATCCCTGAGTGTGCCTGCTGTCTGTGCTATTCCATATCAGTTACACAGGAGAATGTTGAATTTCTTAGTGACAACACAAAAATTGACATTAGCATTAAATAGGCATTATTGCCCTCTGGAGCAAAAACAGAGCTTTTATTCGTTTTTCGATGGCAGGTCAGTGCTAAACGTATAAGGGTTGGATCCTGATATAGAATAAATTCACAGCACCACTTAGGTATTCGATACATTATGTCTCACTTTCTGATTAGCTGAACTGGAAGTTCACCGCCATGTGTATATAGAGAGACTGGACAGCCAGAGGAATACGAAATCAGCAATTAATTATATGACCTAACTCATGTCAATTAATCTCATTCATGCCAATGTACACTATTTGAGCATTCATCAGAAAATACTTGGTTCTTTTTCTGCGCAATCAGGTCTCATAATTGTGTGCAAGCATGGAATATGATAGAATGTACCATGAATGTTGTCATAATTATAGACAATCTTTCCTATACAGCCCTTAAACGTTTATTTTGTATGTCTATGATTAAGCCTATGATCCACGATGCGACAAAACGTCAACAGATTTTCTTTTCATCCATTTTGCACATATTTGGAAATATGTCCCTTTGATAGCATGTAATTGAGGAAAGGTTGATAAGGAATTACATATCCCATTATTTGTCAAACCAATTTCATAAATCGGTCCAAATGCCAAAAACAGCCCCAAATCGTGTCGTGGATCATCAGCATAAGATCCCAGCTGCCTGCCTGGGCGGACAGCTTACAGAGATTCAGGTGTACCTTATCACTGCAGCCTCTCACCTGAGCCCGGAGCCAGCAGGCCGAGATCTGATCAATCAATTTTAGGTAATCTGGCCTGATCAATAGATTAATGAGGTGGGTTGTGGATGACTGATCAATGTACAGGTGCACAGAGTTTACACATGTATACAGACTGGACACTTCCCAGGGACGGATATAGGATTTCGAAAAGGGGATGGGAGGGTCTGCATAAATGGTAAGTACTAAAACATTGTGCATTAACAAACACATGCGCAAAATGTTTTTTCCCTACGTCTCCACCAAAAAGAAAAGGGGGGGGGGGCAGTGCCAGGACCCCTTGGATCACCCTTTGATTGCCCCTGATTCCTCCTTGAGCTGAGCTTTCACACATTGCTATTGGTTATGGTAAATCAATAGATTAATATTCTCAAAATATTCCTTTTGCATATAAAACTTTCTAATATCTGTAAGAACATCACATTTTAATGGTACTTTGTCAAATCTTCTAGTTTACAAACCAACATCTTTCAGGCGCGGATTTATGGGGGGGGGGCATGCCAGGCGTGCACCCCGCCCCCTTATTTTGGGTCAAATTCTTTTTTTTTAATGTAAAATTCCTGTGCCTGTATGGCCCGGGCAAAGTTTTTTTTTTCTACAGCACGACCCCCCCCCCCCCCCCCCTTTCCCCCCCCCCCCCCCCTTTTCAAAATCCTGGATCCGCCCGTCTTTGAATTGCAAAATTTGAGAATCTGGAAAGTCTTTTCCTCCATGTGACACCTTTATCAGCTTAATTAGGAAAACCCCTAAGTGTGCATTCTGTGGATGTAGATCTATAGTCTGTGATACAGATGGGGAGCGTGGTGCAGGTGATCAGGGTATTGATCCTACTCTACCTGTTTGATCCGCCAGGTGTCCTGAGTGGGGTGGGAAGTGTGTCTGTGTCTGTGTCTGTGTGTGTCTGTGTCTGTGTGTGTCTGTGTCTGTGTGTGTCTGTGTCTGTGTCTGTGTGTGACTGTGTCTGTGTCTGTGTTTGTATTTATGTCTGTGTCTGTATGTATACATGTGTGTCCATTTGTGTGTATGTGTGCCTGTGTCTGTGTGTGCATGTGCCTGTCTGTGTCTGTGTCTGTGAGTCTGTGTCTGTGTCTGTGGGTTGTGTGTGTATGTGTGTATGTCTGTGTGTGTGTGTGTGTCGGTGTCGGTGTGTGTCGGTGTGTCGGTGTGTCGGTGTGTCGGTGTGTCTGTGCCTGTGTCTGTGTGTGTGTGTCTGTGATTGGGGTGGGCGGGGGAGAAGAAACACTGCTGGGTACGAACTAGTATCAATAGACAGGGGCAGGATGACCAAAATGGAGACCATTCGCCCACAAATATATTTGGGGGAGGTGGAGGGAATTTCTTTCCTATATTCAAGCATGGTTTAGTTTGGCCATAATCTACAAATTCCGGAGATGCCGGTTTTAAAATCAGATTTTGCCTAAACTATATAGGGGCTGCTCACTCTGCCCAACCACCTAAATCAACCCCTGTTCACGAGTCTGCACAGTGGATCCTCCTGTTCTGATGGGAGCTTTCAACTGTGACAAGGTTGCCACCCAGTGGTAGAAATCAGAACTATTGTCACAAACATTGCGTGACTGGGGTCTCTTAGTTAATCTGATTGCGGCGCCCCCTGGTAGTCCCACATATAACTTGTGTCAGTAATGAATGAGGAAAAATGACAAGACCCCATTGATTTTTTATCTATTCCTTACAAAATAGAATCTATGATATCTGCTTGTTGGAAGGTGTCCATAGATTTTCAACGTTATCTCTGTAGTCACTGAAATTGCCAGTTATGGTTACTGCAAAACTGGCAAATTGAGGATATATATCAATATCGTGATATATTCAATAATTGGTCAATTTTATCATTTCAAATTTTGATATTTTCAGTACTAAATACATCACAATAGGTTTACTGATTCTGACTGAGAACGTGTCTTAGCCTATTACTTCAGTCAACGAAAGAGCCCTGGACAATGCTTGTCAAGTTGGTATTGCACTTGAGCTGCGATGTGTTGATGTCACAGAGAAGTCGCACATATTAGCGATGAAATTCTTTGTTACACATTAATTTTATGTAAGGTACTCAAAATTGCCACTACACAGAATGCACGTTTACACGTTTTACCACATTTGGGTATTTGACGCAATTTTGTGGGTAACTGGACCATGTATATTAAAGTATATGAGTGTGAATATGTGTGACTTGGCGATTTGATTTGAACTTGTACCTTTTTAGCCAATGCATACAAGGACTAAGCAGACTAACAAACATACCACTATGATCTTCCTGCTCCTGAAGTTGGAATTTATTGCTTTACACAAACAGTTTCCAGATCACGAGACTCCTGGTAAGGGGCCTATTACACTACACGACGTCAGTTGTAAAAAGCTGATGTCACAGAGACATATGTGCGTGAATTAGTACATATTAGAGATAAAATTCTTTGCTTCACATAAGTGACATGCTACAAATTGCCTGTGTTTAATAATTATATCACTCCTTTATGCGAATTTGTAAAGTCATCATATCACGCTGATATTGCAGCTCAGGTCGTGTAGTGTAATACCGCTCTTGAGCAAAGAAAAAGACATTAACCGCACGAGGACGTTCGGAAAGTCTCGTATGGGAGACTTGGTTTCAATATTTGACGAAACAGTCAAGGGGTGACAGATTTATGCTAGAGTATTCGGTTTTTATACCATACATTCTTTGAGGGAATAGGTGCATAACGACTTCACGTTGGAGCGTCAACATGTCAGGTATAAAAGAAAGGTTTAGCTAATACGCAATTCTCCCAACCACGGATAGCCAAATATTTGAGTTTTACCTGCAGGTTAGCCTAGATCAGGGTGCATTCTGGGTTATATGTCGACAAACCATAAGGATTTAGCATACAAATTTTCATTAATAATGCCATTATTTGTTCTTAAATATGGTGAATAATTATTGATCATTATTTTTCGATTTGTATACATACATTTTTAATATTTTCAAACAACGTGTGATCACTGTTTGCATTTTTGCTCTTTTCCTTAATTCGGCAAATTTGATGCTGTTCAACATGATTTAAAATGAACAATAGGATATCTTAGATATCCCTTCTATGCCTATCCTATACCTATACCTAAAAAAAAATCAACATTCACCATTTGTGATTAAAGATATTGCCCTTTAAAAAATTGATGCTTAACCATTGGTTTCAATCGGAAAAAACAACTAAAATTCATATAGTGAAATAACTAACAATGTGTTTTTCTTGAAACCTGGACATAATGTTCTTATGCTATGAACACAAATATTAAATGCTAAAAAAAATAATATTCACCATTTCATATATTTCAAAACTTCAGCATAGGCCATGTGGCCTGTTGTATTATCTTTGTTGCAATTTTACAATTCTCTGGGCCATTTTTACCGAAATAAATTACCGCTTTAGAAAGCTTTTCTGAACTGGAAATCCTGCTGTATATACAGATCAACTGGAAAAATATATATGATATATATCTATGTTTTTACAGTTGGTATTATATGTCTAATGTTATCTCTATGCAAACAAAACCAATGTCGAATTTCAGGCGAAGTCATCGTTCAGATATGTTTAAAGTGATGTTAATGCTGTCGCTGTTACGATCAGTTATTCTGCAATGATCCAGTGGGGACCCCACCATCCTCCCCATACCCCATGGAGCACTCCATAACTAGGTCTTCCCCAATTGCACCAGGCATCTGTGTCACTGGGTAGGCAGGGAGGGGAGGGCACAACCCACAAACGGCCATGTGACTAGGCCCCACTACAGCAGTGACTCATACCGACGTGAGCTGCTCAAATCAGGGGTTATTGGGGTATAATGTCAGCTGGGTGAGGCCCATTCATATCATTGGAAATAGTGACTATCGATGAAGGGTTTGCCAAATCACATTATGTATTTTGCTGTCCATGCATGTTAGAAATGATTTATTACTGCAAGCTCCTGTGACGTGTTACAGATTACCCAATAGTTACAGTGACATATCTAAGATCACTTTAACTTAAGCACGTTTGCATAACAATAATAAATCGTTGTTGTAATACCTCTCTTAAATCTGTTTTACTGGATCAATTTGAATTCTGTAATTTCCATTGTGTTGGGACATATCGATGCAAGATAGAATCCTCAGCAATTAACTTGAGAGGTTAACATTATCATTTGCACATAGGGCAGAATCAATTGCAATTCATTGCAGATAGTTAGGCATCTTACCATTAACGTATACTGTAATGTCTCAAAGCAATCCACGGTGGTCTAAGACATGTGGCATGTGATAAAATGCAATGCTGGATTGTACGGTACTGAAGCTTTCAATGCTTTTTGACACAACCATAAAGAATGTCACTGAAAACCACAAAACCGTTTGTCAGAATAATGGGAAAGTATTACTAGAGGCGTTTATATAGAAAAACCGTGAGAAACTCACAACTAAACGTACTGCCTTTATAGACTATCCTCAGAGTTTGCCTATAATTCTTAGAGTTCAAAACAGGCATAATAATATGTGCATTATTATCAAAATAGTAAATGCATTTCTTACATCTTAGATTACAGGATAAGATTATTTTTATAGTGAATAATTTTAACCTAACATAATAACAAACAACATGTGCATGCAAGAATCATATATTAGTTGAAAAATGGCAATTTGGAGCATTTGACATTGTGTGTAACATACAATGTTATCTGTAATTTGTGCAATCTCCTTGCGACATAGTCATATGGCAGCCCATGTCTTGTAGTGGATACCCCCTCCAGTCTGTAAAGGGTATAAACCTCTCTATCCATACCTTCCCATTTGCGTAATCCCACTTTGCTTTCCGAACGTGCCCGGTTTGGTTTACTTAAAGTGGTGGGCCGAGGGCCCGTTGTACACGACTCTGATTCATTCTCGGCGTCCCCCTCACTCACCCCGCCCACCTCGTCGGACCGTCCCACACCCACTCACAGACAGGTGAGTCTTCAGGTGAGACGAGGCGCGACCTGCCGGCCGGCTGGGACACCACTACCTGTACGGACGCGGGGAGATCAGGATCAAGTAACATCACAGTGAGTACGAAGACACAGAGTACTATTCCTCTTTTACTTTACATATTCTGGCAGGCATTAAGCCCCACTGGCTGTTTCTATTGCTACAGAGTTGTAAACTTAATTGGGCCCTAATCCGCCATGCAGGTCCATTTCATTTTCAGCACAGTGTTCTTGGAAGTGTACTCAACAGAGGGATCACAGGGCCTAGTACAGCACTTGGTTGTTTGTGTTGGTTTGGGGTTAAAGTGAACTGGAGCGGAGAGGGGTGTGTTTGTGTATGTGTCACTAAATATTGTATAGAGTTTGTGTCTAAGACGTGGGAGCGTCTATCAGAATGGGTGTAGACCTCCCTAATATTAGAGGAGAGGTTTTTTAAACAACAAATTTAATACATCTATGTATAATATCATAGCCCAACCAATATCACATAAAATGCTTCCCGTTTATTTGGATTCTTCGCAAGACTATTGTATCAAAAGGGCTATCAGATCAATTGTAAGATCTGGAAGATCTGAATTTTCTGAAGATATTAAATAAACATATCCTTTTATTCCTGTTTCATAAGAAACCACAGGGAAATTGATGAAAATGTGTCTTTCAAACGATTACAGAGACATCTTTGGTGTTATAATTTATATAGATAGCTATGGCCGTTTGCTTCCCTAAAGGATCTTTTAGGTTCCCAGCAGAAGTTTTGTGGCTAAACACTCTTTCAATGTTCCATAAGACCCCTGTATCTAGCGATGACGAAACGTTAGCTTGAGAACTGAAAAAATCGTTAATTTGCCATGATTCCCTATATGACGCAGGCACAGGTGTAAATGATAAATAACTGCAACTACCATCGCTTTTCATTTATCATGAATGAATTGATAATGATATTGATATATTCATATTTACACCCACTTACTTACCCATTTCCGGCTAATTGTACGTCAGCTAACTGAGAAGGCATTGTCTTATACTATCATTCCTGCTAGATATAAGGAAGTCTTTTTGTTTAATGGGACATGCTGTTCTTCTTTACGCTATGCTTCTCCCAGGTCTTTTCAATTGTGTGAATACATGATTCATCACGTATCTCAATAAGGTCCTCCCCTCTATAGCCACTACTATGGCACCTAAAAGGGGAGAGGTGTCGTAGTTGTTGTTTATGACAAGATAAATGCAAAAAGACTTCCAGAAGTCACGACAGAGATCATGGATGTAAACGCCTTCCTACAGAAACTGGGAATACCAACACAAACTTAATTTGAAGGTCGTCCAAGGTCAGAAACTATTCTGTGGATTAGTCGGTTTAATACGTTCACGGTGTGCATTCTTTTCAAGTAACTAGGGGATCCGCCCATGTCACCTGAATAAGATATTGGATAGAGGGGGTTGGCGGGGGGGTGGACAAGTTTTGCGAGTGAGGGGACTTGTATTAGAACTACCTCTAACTATTAGTCTAGTTTTTGGCCTCGCTGTAATATGACCTTAATTAGCTGTTGATATGGCATTAAACACCAACAACTAACCAACCAATAATGTATCCTACAAAAAATAACCTGCTACTTGATAATTTCTCAAAATCAGTGGACAGTGCGAGGTCCGCCAGCCAAGACAAGACCCCAAAACTCAAATATCCCATTGGGTAATGGACTATTACACGGGTTTATGGCTATTTCATTACACATTTCTGTGAATATCTAATCAATGTCTGAGAATTTTGAAATATATTTTCCTAGTGACATTTAACAGCCATGTAACAGTGTGTAGACTGTAACATGCAAAAGGACATCATTTCATAAGTAGAAGTAGAAGTAGTGGGGTAATCAGAATAAATTTTCTTTGATTCTATGTAGAATAATTTCACACAAACAAAATCGGTCTTTTCTAAACCAGCACACCTACGGAGCCCCCTCCCCCTGTATAACCAGCTATAAGTTGACAGGGCCCAGTGGAGACAGTCTTGTCCTTTGGCTATTTAAGTGGGCTTTACGCCGAATAAGTCTTGGGTTTCAGGAAAGGAGGTCCTTTGTGCTCCTATTCTGTCCAATGTATATTTAGACAACCTTTGTGGATCCTAATAGAGCACAAACCAGTTCAGCGTATCCCTTCCTTTGACAACTGGTAAAGTATTGAGTTGGACTGTGAAGGTCATTGGGTGGACCTTGTTCACCTATTCAACCTGAAATACTTTAAGGTTCTTGTCCCTATTCAGCGGGATTTAGAATTCCAGTAATGTGTTTTCCATATCCTTTCAGATTTGCTTATGAATACCAGGAATACATGCTAAGAGGGAAATCAATATTCAATCTATACTTTTTCACATTGAATAATGGAGATCTGAACTATAGATTTCTATGGGACATATATCAAACCTTTTAATTTATTGAAAGATAACTTAGCTTTTTCTTCATGAGATCTAGGCAGATTCCCATCCTTGATCTTGATGTTCTGAACAAATAGTATTGGTTTTAATGTATTAATCATCGGCTTCCCATAGTATACCTATGGCAACAGTTTACATAGTGATGACATAATTTTTCAAACGGTGGATATTGTCATACCTTAAAATGGGTAGGACATATCTATACACTAAAATCCCTTATCTTTCAAATCCAATAAATAATACTACTAGTCAGCCGTAGTCAGTCTACACAGTATCGAAACAAGCACATGTATGTATACATATATGTTATCTCGTTGTTATATGTAAAATGCTTAAGTTTCCTTCTCACACACCTGTTTAGCCCTCTGAAAAACTGGATGGACCCTAACAATGTGTACAATAATAAAAATCTAATACCACTAGTCAGCAAACAACTTATCACTGGATAAACTAGTCTTTGTTTAACATAAGAGATTATTACACTTCAGTCTGTTCAAGTATTATATGTTACCTGTGAAGAGTTAGATCTAGTCTGGTTAGTCCAATAGTAATAGCCTTAGTTGTAGTGTAGTGTGTCTTACTAGCCCTAACAACAGAGAAGTGACAAGCAATGCTCTGATAGCAGTAATAAGCTGCAGCTTGATCCACTTCCAGGTGCTACTCCCCACATTAAGCTTTGTTCTATGTTATATCACTGTTACATCACCAACACATGAGATCAAATGTAAATGACTCACTGTTTGTCAATAAAAGTTCTACTACTACTACTATATATGATTATAAATATGGGAACATTCATAATACATGTTTTTATGAAACAATGATATTACACAATTATATAAGGTTTTACAGTAGTTCAGGTGTAGGCGTTGTTAGCCACCACCTTAGTCTTTGTCTTAACCCTCATAGTTTAATTAATGTCCAGGTCCAGGTTGAGCCACCTACCCACATTGTAGAGCCAGGTAATTTTGAATACTCCCCTTGGCAGTAGGGGTCTGGACACCAAGTAGGACACATGTGTTGTCTGTAGAGCCTAGGCTTAAGCCTATGGTTAATAACCTGTGACTGAAGAAATACATCTTAATAACTGCTCCTGCCTTCAACTCTTCATTACTCCCCTGAACAACATCCATAATCAGAAACTACTACCACAAAAGAAAAATACTTCAATATAAAGTGGTAAACCGGCGGCTCAAAGGGAGTGCGTCACTGCTCAACGGACCGTGACAATAGGATCAGTCCTCCCTATATCTTTTCTTAGATTTTTATTATTGTACACATTGTTAGGGTCCATCCAGTTTTTCAGAGGGCTAAACAGGTGTGTGAGATAGAAACTTAAACAGTTTACATATAACAAGGAGATAACATATATATGTATACATACATATGCTTGTTTCGATATTGTGTAGATTCACGTCGTAATAAGATCCCCTAATTAATAAAATAATTCAGATAAGTTTCCGGACGTATTCCAGCAGGGTTTGAATTTTTGTTAAGGGGTGAGAATATGAAAGTAAAATTAACTTCCCAAGGTAATGGCCAAATGTGGTATGAATCGAAAGCTAAGTGTATATTCTATCAAACATTGAAAACTCTACTTTCATTATCCGCTAGCCTCGGTAATATTGACTGAAAAGCTAGTTGCCAATTTAGAACCGGAAGCTGTTGTCTGATTTATATAATTTCATTGATATTAAATACATGTTTAAACCACTTGCGAGTTTGTCTTGGAGTGAGCACTCCTACTCCCAACCCATGTTATCAGTATTATCAACACCACATCAGCGCAACGATTTTTATACAAAGATGTCTCCTTGTCCTAGAATAACGTCCTGAAGCGATTAAATATATAACTGCAATAATTATTAGCCTTGAATGATAATAGAGGTCAAATCTATGACTAACCGGGGAGGATGCCAGCCCCCCTTCCACTCGACCCAACATCCTCATCCTCCTCAAATTCAGGTAGTTAAACGATACATAATAGTTATAGTAGGTAAGGACTTGTAGCACGGGGGTGGGGAGATGTGGGGATGAGTCAGCACAGGGTACACCCACCCACAGACATGTCTTGTGATCCTTCCCATTGACTGATTCATCTTTAAACACTGATTGAGGGTGACTATAGGTCGACTGGGTCGTGCAAGCTGATGCTGATTTTTTATTACTTGGCCGTGAGGACTTATTCTGATTGTTGCATTGGTGTGGCAGCGGATTTTGTTTGCAGCATTTTTGTGAAAGCTGATTTTGGTTGTGGCATTCGTGTGACAGCAGATAGTGATTGTGATTATGGCATGATCTGACATCTATAGTTATGAGCATGGCATAGTTATGACATCAGATTCATTGGGTTGTTGTCAGACCTAATTCTGATTGTGACATGGCTGTGTCTCTGATTTCTATTTGAGACAAAGTTGTTATAGGTGATTGTGATTGTGATAATTATGGTAATGCTACCTGATTCAGATTGGTTATGGGTTTAGTCATTGAAGAAGCCAACATATATGGTGGTGATTGAGATTGTGATTTTGTCATGAAAGCAGATTTCGATTGTGATATAGATATGAAGTCTGATTGTGATTGTGGCATAATTCCGAATGTGACATGATTGTGACAGCTACTTCTGTTTGTGATGTATTTGTGAAAGTTAGCTTACACTGATCCCTACGTGATTAAGGATTATTACAATAAGATATGTTGATCATCCAATACTCAATTCTGATTGTGCCTGCTTTTGATGGATGGTTCTGATTATGGTATGATTTTTGACAGCTAATTCTGAGGGTGATATTGTTTCGTTGTCAAAAAATGCAGTCAACAATCACTGTACAGACAAATATTGACACCTATAGACCTTGTGCAGATGTGGTCATGTGACGACATTTTGTCGATCACCATGTGCTCTCCCAGAACATGTAGCTCTTACATAAATCAATATATTATTGATAATACATTATGGAAGTTGTTCGGTATTATTTCATATGGTCGTTTCAAACACATTTAACAATAACACTTGTTCTACATATTTATGAAACATTAACGTCAAGAATTCTAAAGTGATCACCAAGATGGTGGCAGGTCCCTTTCTGATTATTGTGAGGTCACCTGCACAATGTCTATACTTCTGGGCAATTGCCTTGTGTGACTACAGGATCTGTGCCAAACAGGTAAAGAGGGCGTCACTGGGCGATGTGTGTTTGAAAGTTGACATAAGCAGAAGGATAAGTAAAAACAAGGTCGCACAGACAGTCTTGGGCAGCTGTGATCATGACACACATCTTAAATTAGGAAGTTGTAGATTGGGCCTTCCCTGCAGGGGTGGATCCATGGGCTGCCATCCGCTAGTCAACTTAACACAACACTCAGGGATTAGGGTCGGGTGGCAGTGCCGGTCAAAGTTTATACAAGAATTACAAAAATACTTTCCAGACAAGAATATTGATGTTATTATTGGGTTTGGTTGAATATTTGTTGTCAATATTGGTTAGAAATCGGGGGCTGTGCCCCCAAGTCCCCCTTTTTCTTTCATTTTTTCTATTTCTAAATCTTCTTATTAATTGCCCCATAAACAATGACCGACCTAAGACAAACAAAAGGGGATTATCTTCTATCAACATGTTGACTACTGAGGTGCACCCGATCCATGAGTTAAAAAAGGAAGGATATGCTATAGAAAAATCATTGCCCACGCCCTCCGGGCGCATGAATTTTACATTAAAAATAGATGTATTTAGGCCAAAACAGGGGGGCGTGCACTTGGTATGCCCCCCCCCCTTCCCTCAAATCCGTGCATTCCCATGTCACGTTGTGGAATACATTAAGCCCAAAAAATTATATTTCACCTGTCGCCGTTAAGGGTCTACATCCCTATCAACGTCGGGGACCAACCATAGAGCAACAACCCTAGGTTGCGATTCCAAAAGGACCCATGAAGCAAAACATGTTTTTCTTATACAGAAAAGGTGATGACAGAATGGAAATTATAAGATTTCAGTCCATGTGCAAAATACATTAAAGGATATTTCAAAAGGGATGGCCGTACCGTAAGACACTGAGGGGTTGAGGGAAAAGCTTTCATCAAACTTAATTTACTTTAGGGAACCACAAGCTTAGACAAGCCGAATATTGAATTTATGGCACAAGCAAAGAAGGTGGCAAACAAGTTTCATTGCAACCTTGTGGAAATGGTTAATTATTGATGAAGACATGTAGGGGAAGAGCCTGTGTGCCATGTCGAACTTAAGAAATGGCAATGTCGCCTGTCACATAACTGCCAATGCATGTCGCATGTGATCTCTACGATGCTGAAATGTCCCATATCGAATTTAAGAAACAAGCAATGTCATGGTCACTTTTTTCACTCACATGTCGATTTTAAGAAAATTAAGGGCCTAGGGCCATATGTAGAGAAGTTCCCTGAGAACTCTGTGCGTACTTAAGTTCGGTGCACAAAGCACGGGATGCACTTGAGGTCAGCATCATCCTGACTGTGATGTTTTTAATGTCATATATGTGTATATCCACTGTGTATTCCTTGATCGTATTCAAGTAAGGCTAGGTTTGCGGTCTCCCCCCCCCCCCCCCCCACCCCCTTCCTTCCCCTCCCGAACCCAAACAGGACCACTGTGGTTTGTTTCTGAACCAGACCGCCATCCAGGATCTCTGTCCTGTGTTCTTTTGTTGTTGTTTTTGTTGTTTCTTTTCTTTTCTTTTTTGGTTGAGGGAGGAGGTTTGAAGGCTCAGCGGATGGTGACATGGGATTTCCCATTTACTCATCTGATGGAATGACTGTACAGAATTGAAATTTCCCTGTCAATTTTACCTTCATGGCAAATGTCTAAAGTCTGCATTTTACAGGTAAAATTTGTCTAAAGCTTGAGACTCAGTGTTAAGGGCCCATCCATTAATGTTAAGGGCTCATCCATTAATTACGAATACATAATGTTTTCCAGACTTGCTTTCTGACCTCCCTCCCACCTCTTTTGCATGTAATACCCATTGGAAATGTACTAGGGTCTTAAATTCCCTTCCGACCTCCACAATTAATAGACTGCCCTTACTCGTTTGCATCTGCGACTATTATGATACAGATATTTCTACAACATTGTCTCAATATTATATAAGTGGCGTTATTAGATTATGTTTTGAATGTGTCCCATTAGTGATTTTCTTTCTGTCTCTAAGCTTTCACTTTCCTTATTATGATTGATTTCTTAGCCCAAGAAAGTAAGGAAAAGCGAAGGAAACCATACATAAAAAAGTCAGACGTCATTCTTTAACGAGGGTGACTTATAATTTTCTTTCTTAAGCTGAAAGGGGGAGAAATAACTTTTTCTCCGGTAAATCTCGTTCTCTGCTCTACCTGCCAAGCCTTAATCTGTGTCGGGGGGGGGGGGGGGAGGACGTCGCACCTTGCAATAAAAAATGAAATAATCAGCGGTGCGTGACGGGATGGACGCACAATTATACCACATGATCACCACGTGCAGCGTCCTTCCTGCGTCTCTGAAACTATACCGATTTCCGGTTGGGCCTAACTTCCGGCAGAAGAACTGCGCCTCTGATATCTTGAGGTTATATGAAGCAATTATCATGATGATAATTCTATTATTGACATCTGAATAATGTTGGCGCATAGGTCAGTTACATAGATGGACATAATAAACAATATTGTATGTAACCACATGCAGAAATTATCTTTAAAACGTAAAAAGACTATCATGGGATCTTGTTTACGGATCTAAGCTGATTTAATCCACGTACATATTATTTTTTGAGTTTATTGATGACAATACCAAATAACCTCACCAAAATGTTGTAGAAACAATGACCACAAGTGGTAGTCATTTTTATATAGATATTTATAATTGTATTTGTTGTGGTTATTGGTACATGTAACTTTAATTACATAGAAGCAGATATTATTTTGGTCCAAAGGACATTACTATGATAGACAGGGATTTGTCAGCTGATAGGATGGGTACTAACTAATATGGCATCACATAAATTGATACTGCCAGCAACTATGCCTCCTCCTCCCACCCCTCTGTACCCTTTGTTCCAAATACTTTTAGCCTAGATCTACTGAAATCCACATCACACTAATTTGATTCAGTCCTATAACGCAATCAGGGCGCAACACTGTCTAAAAAAAGGACTATAGAGAACCATTCCAGAAAATGTCCCATTCTGTTTATTCCGGATAAACTTTAGGCGTTTTCGCAGATTCACTCACCCCCCAGCCCCATCTTGTTTTTTACACTGTTTGAAACACAACTCAAACACCAAGGTTTACACTCAGTCCACAACCCCCTCCAAAACTCATCAACATTTCAGTCACACACGGCAGTACACAGTCACCCCGTCAGCTGGGGATCAGGGGGTGGGATACACTCAGTTTGGGAACTTTCTCCTCTCTCGGCCTAGTGAAAGGGGCCTAGATCCGTAACATCGACAGGGGCGGATCAAGAAATTTGAAAAAGGGTGTGTGTGCTATAGCAAAATGTTGACAGTAAAAAACACAGATTTTGGTCAAAATAAGGGGGGGTGCCTAAATCCACGCCTGAGCGACATGGGAAACAAGAAGAGTTCTTAAATTGAGACCGGGCATAGTTCATGTCAGGGGTGGATCCAGGGGGTTGGAGAGTCCAGGTTTTGCGGGACCTTTACATTCCCCATATTAAAAAAACAACAATGTTGCACATGAATTCACGATGTTTTAGAAATTAGCCTATTATGCACATTTCTAAAAATTGATACGCGCCATATGAGTTCCAAACTCAGGGATGGATTCAGGGGGAGGGGGGGCCAGGGGGCCCTGAACACACACACCCTTTTGGTTGGGACTTAAACTTGACAAAAAGAAAATAGATCGTGCCCACATGCTTGTGAATCAGCAATGTTTCAGTACTTAGCATATACATGTGCGCCCCCCCCCCTTCCAAAATCTTGTATCCACCCCTGCGATAGACACTGACATGCGTCTTTGATATCTGTTAATTGTAAATCAACGCATAGGGATCCCCAAGACTATAGGTCTCATATATGTGTGTGTGCTTTCCCATTTTTGGTATGGCAGTGATGTCAGCGCCAACAGGAAGCTAAGTGTGTGATTGATGTAGCGGGAAATCCCTTCCCGGGCTCTATTTATGTAGTACCTCCCTCCCTTAGCCCCCCCTCCCCCGACCCTCCTACTGCCTCCCCCTCTGCCTATATATATATTTTCACTCTCATCCTCATGTCCCATTCTAATTTCAGCACCCCCCAGAAGACGACTGTATCAGAGAGGACAGGCCAAAATGGAGGTGTCGTCAGTTTGGAGCACTTTAAGCCTAGTGTTACTGGCGCTACTTCAAATAGTCGGATCAGACAGTGAGTGACTTATGTTGTTTTCCCGGTGGTTTTACACTTAAGATTTATGTATAGCATTGTTTGAAATTGAACTTCAACTCCCAAAGACATTACAATGCTAACCAAGGCTGTTCATCATGATAATCAGATTCCAGTGTTTGCCAATAATGTCGGACATCTGGATATGTCCGACGTATGTCTGACGTGAGGTGATCTAGGTATCTATATTAAAGCATTGAACATCAGACAAATGTCCGACGGGTGAAAACGTTTTTGAATAATTGATATGATTAACACTTGTAATTTGTTTTGGCTATGGTGTGCCTCCAAGTAAAGTACCTGTTCAAAACCACTACCCTGTGAAATGAGTTATACATGTTTACACTACTTATCAAAACGGCAACCGTTTTCCCAACACGCTATACTGAGGTATATAAATGCTGGTGTGTCAAACCATAACCTTCAGAAGAGTCTGTGTGGACAGTAGACACTGTACAGACATACATTAGTGCCGTATATATTGATGCATACATAGTTTACCATTATACCTTAGGGTGACACAAGTTTAGTAGTTAAGAGTTGAATACATGCCGTATCAAACCTGGGCAATACCCAGCCTTGTATCACCCTGGAGGGTGATACATAAACTTTTATTTTTCAATAATTCATTTAAAAAAATGAAATCATTAAGAAATAAAAAATAATCTAACATATGCATTATCTGCACAATGTCCCTAGCTACATTTTACTTGCTTACTGTTTGTGGATTTGATGGATATCAAAAAAGTTATGTGAAGAAATGTAAAAACATGTGCAGCATCACAGCCCCACCATCACTGATTGCTGTGCGTCCTTCCTGGGGAGCTCAGACCTAACAGAAAAGGTATAATAAATCCATAACCAACCTCGAAGGGGACCTTGGGGAGTCAGCACCCCTTGGACCTCAGCTTTGTTTTTAAACTTGATCTCTTCCTTCTCCCCACAGACACCCTGGAGGCGTTACGCCGAGCCCCGCGGGTCAGGAGGGTCATTGGGGGCATGGAGGTGACGGAGGACGGCCGGTGGCCCTGGCTGGTCCACGTCAACGGTAAGGTAGCCACTAGGTTCATCTTCTGGGGCCGCATTCCCGTCGGGTGGGTCAACCTCTACTGTGGTGGCACCATCCTCAACAGTCGGTGGATCCTGACGGCCGCTCACTGCTTCAGGACCAGCAACAGCCCGTGAGTCTTTGGCCCCTTTCAGATTTATACGCTTTATAGACTCTTAACATAATTATTAGATTATATACACACACACACACACACACACACACACATATATATATATATATATATATATATATATATATATATATATATATAACATTTGTAGCCTATAGATCTGGGACACAAGAAACAACTCAAAAACCTGAACATTTTCTGGCACCTCCTGTTAGTTCGTCTTTTCCTATGTTCTCATAAATTCACCAGAATGTAACTCTAATGGCATATTGAAAGTGTAATGACAGTTTAATGTACAACACTTCATATAAAATAACATTTACAATATCTAGCCAGAACTTATCATTATCACTATGTCATAATAAAAGGAACACAAAATGAGCTGTTTCTTGCTGACCAGATCTATAGTACCCCTTACAGACTAGGCTTAAAATGGTCGTATATTGACAGTTTAATACAGGGAGAATGTGCATGCTGTGGACCGTTGCCCATTGAAATGGTGGAACAATTCAATGTCCTGCAACAAAGACGTCGCTTTTGTAGAGGGTCCCACTAGAACTGTTGAATTGTGGCTATTCTACTGTGCCAATTTTAATTCTGTGAACAATTTCAAAAAAGGAAATATTTGGATTTAGAAATCCTGCGATTTGTAGCCCAAGAAAAAAACATTAGAAAGAGTGAAATTTGATGCTGGACTTTTGCACAACAGTGCGGGACTTGACAAAACCTTTGCACCTTTCAGTAAATGCACTTTTCAGTTAATCACATTTTATCAAATAAAACCATTTTCTGCATGTAGGGATTGACATCCTGTGTCCATTATCATGTAGTATGGAAAAGCACCATGCGACAGACAATATTTGGCAATGTTTCTATTTTTTGTTATGTAGCTATTGAAGACAGAATTTGATAATTACATTTTGATAAATTTATATGCCCAATGAAATGTTTTACAACATATTGTAAAAACTGGTGAAATGAATTCTTTAGCACAGGGAACCGCGAGACTAAATAGAGTTGTCTTTCAGGAGTAATGCTGAAGTTCCGAAGTACTGGCACATCCGGGCAGGAGAGAATGATAACGATGTAAGTAATTGGACTTTTTTATTTCCATGATATCCATCAGTGTTTCCACTGGCTCTCAGAGTATTACAGAATAACATAAGTACAAACTTTCTTTTTAATCGATTTATGCTAAAAAGATAGCGAACCATAACAAAAAGTCTACATGCAACATTCAAGAAGCCTATCGAAATGAATGAAAAAATTAATGAAATGACCCATGCAATTTACGGGGGGCCTAATAGTCTAAATTTATGGGTGGCATAATAGTCCTTGAAACAGGGCTCATCAGATTCTATCGTTTGAAATCCTAGGTTCAATTTCAAAAGTTGTAAAGCAAGATAATTAGCAAAAAGACAGTTTAAAAAAAAGTAGAATTGAGGGCAAACAATCAGCAGGTAAATAGATTTAGAAGAAAGACATGGTATAGCCTTGTGCAGACGTGGTCACGTGAACAATTTTTGGTAATAACCATGTGATGATCATCACCACGTGGGTAGAAAATAAATACAGAATTGATAATTATAAAAGCAAATAATTGTTTATTATGATTCATTGAATTAGTTTTGATCAAAAAAGGCATAACTATTTGTTCTTAATGATTCAGGATGATGAATAATGATGAAAATTAGTTGATCAATCACCAATATTTCTGGCGGACAGCCCATTTTGAGAGGTGTGACGTAATCTGCACAAAGTCTATAGGAAAACATAAAGAGGTTGACAGTTCAACCCCGAATACGAGGTGGGTGTCGAAAAATTACTGCCCAAGGCCGTTAGGCTGAGGGCTGTAATTTTTCTGACATCCCACCGAGTATACAGGGTTGTACTCTCAACCGAGATAAGTTTTCCTTATATTATATACCATATTTTTTTTGTTACACAGAAAATTAAAAGGAAATTACCAGTGGAGCAAAGTGGACAGTATCCCAATGTATTGATTATGCACACACTTTGATTGGTGTCAAGCAGTTTTCCCTAATATTCATTATTTTCTCTTGGATTAGGACTCTATCACTACTTCCATTTAATCAGACTGCATTATTTTACCTGACATTAAAAAATAATCATGCAAATCCATTCAGAATTCACAAAATAAGGAGAAAAACATGTTACACAGTAAAGCAAGGTGGGCAGTATTCATACTGCCCATTGTGCCAATACACCAAAAATACTGAATGGCAGTGTCCAGTTAGTATTCATAATGTATTTCAGCATTGGTATATGATATTATAGTATACATAATAATGGCTTGGTTTCCTGATTTTCAGCCCTCCTTTGGAGACAGAGTCAAACACTTACTTCGGGGCTTTCGGTCCGAGTGGCGGATATGGAATGTCCACGCCGACAGGATCGTTATCCATCCTCAGTACAGTGAGAGAAGTAGGTTGAAACACATTTGGTTTTGCATCAATTATGATCTATAATCGAAATAAATGTGCGAGTATAAATATCTAACAAAATATCAGGATATTGAATTAACCAATAAGACGTCTGTTGTCAGTTCATTTTTAATGTCTTGAAGGTGGCACTAAGCTGCCGGCAAAATAGAATTTGTGACTGAGTGTCGCTTTGCGACCTAGAAGTGTCTGACCCCTTTTCTGACGCCTGGTGCCTTAAGTAATGTATCTCCACATCATGGGTGCCTGATGCTTTATAGTACTGCCGCCAGGATGCCTTTTTTGGGAGTTTTAGGGAGCATGTAGCTAAAATTTGAAATGACATGAATTTTGAGTTGTTTCCATAGAACCACTCATTTACTGCATTCCATGAAATTGCTTTGACAAAAACACACAATTCCATGTAGAAGTGTTATGTACTCCTGGGATAGGTTTTACCCTGTTACACACATATTTGTGGTTGCTGTGGTTACAAAAAGAGAAGGAAAAGTGAAATTATGGTCAATTTTAGGAACATTTTTGGTAACCGCAGTACCCAAGACAACCAATTTCATAATTCTATCCCATAGAACTCTAAGAATACTTGATTTTGATGTCTCAATTGTGTTTCTACCTTGAACATTATCAAGGAAGAAATGTCAAAAATAGTTCAGAATTACCTGATTTGGGTGGTTGTCATGAAAACCAGCAATTTTCTATATGCCGGGGAAAATATTTTTTAGTACAAACTATCACCCTATTAAGTTCAGATATGTAACTTTCAAATGAGGTAATGTATGCTTTGTTATGCTGCTGGTTTTTTTTTTTCCTTAAATAAGCTTTTTGGGGGGAATGGCCGCAGTACTATTAATCCACCACTTGCGGCAGCACATGCTTTCAGCGTGTTTAATATGGGCTTAAGAACCCTATACCCTTATAGCATTTGATAAAATTAACACCCACCATGAAAAGAATTTTTCTTTTTTTTATTCAGATTTTGAGTGACATACAGCTCTTCGGCATTTTATCATATTAATATTCTTATTACATTATATTATGTTAATGTAATTATTATATCATATTAATAATTATATTAATAATCTTCTTCATCTCTGCCAGATTCTTGGAAGAACGACATCGCCCTTGTTCACCTGAGGGATGCACTGCCCTTAGACTCCAACCCCAACATCGGGGCTGCCGTACTGCCACCTAGTGACGAGGGCAACTGGCCAGCTGACAACGAGACTTGTGTCGTCAAGGGCTGGGGCTGTACACAAGATGGTGAGTAGAAAGTAGTCCGAGAAAAGCCCGACACTTGTTTTAGATTATGCTTGGAGTAAACGTTTTCTTTCAACCCTACCCAGGTCCACGCGTGTAATTTAACAAAATAAAGCCAAAAAAAATAGATAAAATCTACCTACAGACCCCGTTTTTCCTACCTATAATTTTACCTTAATATTACTAAGGCCAAGGGAAAAAATAGTTGCCTTCCAGTAACCCGACCTACCCTAATTTTTAGCCCAGACCCTAACGTATTTAAAGACATTTCAGCGAAAAAATTTAGAATTTGTGAGATTACACACAAATATGGAAATACTTTACTACAAGCCATTTTTAACAAAAAAAAAAAAATCCTGATTTTTCTATCCTATTTTTTGGAACACAATTATTTTTTCCTTGGCCTTATGATTTTTATTGACTCAACATCTACTGCCCCCTTTGTGTTTTCAGGACAAAAGATCAGTGAGACGGCCCAGGAGGCCATCCTACCCAAGATGAATGACCGGCAGTGTCAGCGACTCTTCGGGTCGGTCGACGTGTCCACCAAGCTGTGTGCCGGCTACGCCAACAGGGGAGTCGGCATCTGCGCCGTAAGTATACAGCCAGGGTCAGGGCTCAACGCATCTCTATAATATTATGTCAACGTATCTCTATAGTATACGTTTATGTATCTCAATAATCAGGGGCGGGTCCAGTGGGAGGGGGGGGGGGGGCAGACGGGCCTTGCCCCCCCCCCCCCCCCCCTCCCCTGTTGAATCATGTTTGTGGGGGGCGGGGAGGGGGGCTTCTCCTGCACATTCATATTTGTGGGGGGGCCCCTCTACAAATTTCTGGATCCGCCCCTAACTATACATCAATGTTTTTCTATAATTATGTCAACATATCTCCATTCGTTAGTCTATCAAAACTTACAGTTTTGTGTAGAAGCACAGCAAGAATTAACATAAAAGCTGAACAAATATTTTATCTATTATATTTGGGTTTAATGTTTAACTTATGATCATGTTTGAATAATTTGACAATATATCATGACAGCCGAGATACAAGATACTTTATGTTTACATTAGGTGGTGCGTCAGGAGGGAGTTTCAGATATAGGGAGATTTAGCAACCTCGACGAAGCTCAATACGTTAATGCATCTCAAAACTTCAAAAGGCTCTGCTGGACAAAAAAAAACAAAAAATACAATACCTACCTACATTCATATTCATAGCAGGTGCCAACGTACAGAATCTAAATAAAATATTTCTGAAAGAAATTCATGTTTCTGAGATAAGTGATACGTTGCATTTACGTTTATGGGATGCGTCGGCGGTGCTAAAACTCCCTATTTATCTCGATACGTCAACTGTCTCTAATCATCCCAATCATATATAAGGCTAAAAGTGAAAATTCTGGTAATCCTAATTAAATTGTCATGCATGATTTAGGTACAAAACAATATATTTGCAATTAAATGTTTTTAAAATACCTTACAAAAGCTGAGATATGTTACATTTGCCTTGGAGCATCGGAAACTCCCTATTTTGTGGAGTTTCAGAGACCACAAGGTATTCCAATATGGCGGAGTGTCCATATTCTACATGATCATATCTGGTGCTGCTAGGGCATAATTAATTTTGGTATTTTTAATCAATGATCATTGATGACAGAGGTATAATAATAGTATACGTATAATGAGATTTAGAAAGTCAAGATAATAGGTTACGTTTACTTTACGTGGAGCCTAGGAATATCTGAAACTCCCTAATATTGGAGTTTTATCACATTATAGCCAACATAATGTCAAAGAATAAAACTTGGTATGGCCTTTTACAATAATTATTTCAATGAGCTCATTTTGTTATACGCAAAAATACTGTTCTGGAGCACCAGGAAATTACACTTTCTTACACTAATAATTAAATTTGGTCTTATCCCACAATTTGGTGATTTCTAACGTTTCTGAGAATATGACAGGAACCTATAAATGCTACATGCACATACCATACAGGTGTGACATATTTGTTACAAATTTGAAACTTCAAGTATCTCCCATATAGGTAACAAAAAACGTTATCTCTTATAAGTGTAACTTCTCTGTGACATTGTTTTATCGCAGCGTATAGGGGCCTTTCATATATTAAACAAAATTCAGACCCCACCACCCACACCCCTGTGCCCCCACCCCACCCCACCGTGGCAAAAATACTCATTGGATTTGTTCACAAAAGTACGCACAGATGCTCCCTCCCTCCCCCTCCCCCTTGATGCATACATACTTAATGGAAGGCCCCATGGTGTAATACCGCCTACATTCAGTGTTGATTATCGTTTCAGGGCGACTCGGGCGGCCCGCTGGTGTGTAAGCGGGGTGCGAACTGGTTCCTAGCAGGTATCGCCAGTTACACAGCAGCTGATCACCCGGAAAACTATCCCGGCGTCTTCACCAAAGTTCCCAGTTACCTCTGCTGGATCAAGAACACCATCCACGGCAACAATAGATGCCGCGACATCTAAGGCAAAAAAAAGATACAGGCCTATTCCTCATCCCCCAGGTTCAGGGGCGGATCCAGAAAATTTGGAAAGGGGGGCGCCTATATTAAAAAGGGTCCCGGCGCCCCCTCTAGGGGTCCCTGTTTTACATTTTAAAAAAAGAAATTTGGCCCAAAAAGAAGGGGGGGCATGCGCCCCATGCGCCCCCTCTAAATCTGTCCCTGAAGTTGAACAACAAGTTGAAGTTTTCTTCAAAATGTCATTTTGATAGAATCTTTATAATTGATGGAAAAAGGTTACATGGCGGCCAGGAACCCCAGAACTACCCTGTGGTTTTTACCAATGTCACAAAGTACAACTCTTGGATCAAATATGCCATCCATGGCAATAATGTATGACGTGACATCTAACAGTGGCGCATCCGGAGGGGGGACGCAGGGGCGCGCACCCCCTCCCTTTTTTCAGAAAATGTTGTGTTTTTAATGTAAAACTCGGCCAAAAGGTAATTAAGGAAAAATTTTGCCAGTAACGCCCCCCCCCCCCGCCCCTTTTTTTCAAAATCCTGGATCCGCCAGTGTCTAAGGCAAAAATTGCTTTTCCCTATACTCCAACTTGAACAACAATTAACGACAACAACAACAACATAACAAACAGTTTTTGCATTATGTCATTTTGATGCAAATGATTACATGGCAGTCATGAGTCCTGAGAACTATCCCGGGACCTTCATGGATGTCACTGAGTACCTCTGTTGGATCAAATATACCATCCACGGCAACAATGGATGCCATCTGAGGCAAAAATGACATATCCTCACCCCTATCTTCAACAACAACAACAACAACAACAACAAAACTTTTTTTCATTTTGATAGGATCTTTATAATTGATGAAGAAAAAAGTTATCGGGGTACCGCCACGTATTTAGGATAGGTACGATTTTGGACGAACATAAGAAAAAGAACATTTTTAGGTACTGGGGATGCCCCCCTACCCTCACCTCGAGGGTAATACATCTTAGATATAGTCCTACTATATTATCCTACAAAAATACAGTAAATTTTATCACTTTTAGTTACCCCTATATGTTCTGCCTATCAGTCTGCAAATACAAGTACCAACAAGCTGACTGGCGTCGAGTCGACTGTCTCATTTGTTCCTTTAAATTTGAGGAGAACCACGCTACTCTTTTTTTTATGCTATCAATGTTGCTCATGTTTTTACATATTCTTACGCTCTGTTGTACATACTGGTATATTCAGTGACCTTTAAATGAGTTAAATGTTGTACGGTTTATATTAGAATACTATCAATGACTGTGCCGCAAATGCATTCTTTTAAGTAATTTTTTTATACTGAACATAGCATATTCATATATATTCAAATGTGTGTTCTTAGATGTGTGATGAGAATGACAACATGAATTGGCTTTTTATTGATTTACATAGATGAAACATTACAATGGTAGGGTCAGGCTGGTCCTGTATTCCTAACGAACAGTTACCTGTGACTTCCAATGACAGTGTGATTAATATGTACGGTTTAAAAAGTGAAAATAAAGAATTTAACAAAGTCCTTTGATGTAAATATGATTTATTTCAATCACGAAAATATCTCTGTATAATTACATAGCTTTACACGATATCACTATTTAGACAAAATAAGAAATGGATGCTCGAGTTCTTTATTAATTTTGATAATACCATTGCACAAAATGTATTAAAAAGTATAAAATCAAATATTTGAAATTACCAGTTGATATGCTAATTTAACTTTAATGAGGTGGAGAAAATGCCCATGTTAAGTGGCATACTAACTTTTTTTCCCTTTTTTTCATTAAGGTACTTTTTAACATGACATCGAAATCTAACATTTCAACTATAATGGTTTCAGTAATACCGGAAAATACAAAATAGGAATATTTAATAAGACATGTTTTTACTATTGTATATGTTGGTGTTATGCACAGTTTTTCTTTTTTATTCATTAAACTACACTCATCACAGATGATCTTCCATGTAAGTACAAACACAAATGGTATGATATAAATGGTACAAATAAAACAAATGTATGTGATGATGATTATTAATGAGATGAGATGATTATCGAAAATTGTTCTTATCCATATGCCCATGCATACCCTGCTTATACTTTGAAATCTCAGTCTGAAACTCAAACAAGGTGGTAAAAGGTGATTAACTGACACTTTGGCCTTTACCCTTAGTTAACTTCAGGACTTGACTATGGCTCTACCTATAACTTCCTTCATAATCTCATTAGGGCCACCATATATTGCCTGAGGTCGGGCGTTGACATAGGCGCGGGAGATGCCGTACTCCCACATGTAGCCCCAACCTCCGTGAAGCTGGAGGCAGTCGTAAGCCACTTTGTTCTGAAGGTCAGAGCACCTACAAAAAATTGCCAATGACCATATTTAGTGTCCTAGATAAAATAGACATATTGTTAGGGGTTAGAAATTCAGAAATTTTAGGTGGGAACTGTGACCTGTGAAAAGTTGTATATCTATCTGTATGGTCATCAGAAGAAACCTGATAACAGGATGAGTATTTCAATCAATGACATTCAATGAGTATGTTGTTGGCATCGAAAATTTGTAATGCTAGAAATTTCATAAACAAAGTTATGAGAATGTTCATCTAATACAAGTGTTTTTAAGGGAAATCTCTAAATTTGTGACGTTGCAAAATAATTAATTAGGAAAATGTATGGGTTAAAAACCCTTTAAATAAAAGAAGTGAATTTCATTCTGGGTTACTGTCAAAGTAGAAGAATAAGTTTATCACAGTATAAAGGCAAAAACGAATGCATGTGTGCCTGACATGTACTCATGCTTAATTAGATATAAATATTGGAAACATCTTTTGGTATACTTATTACACTGTCTAAATAGCTTATTTCCACTAATATAGAAAATACCATCTTCAGATAAATATACAAGCTAGAAAGCCCACACCTACCAGTACTTTGCCATGGAGGCTGTCTGTGCTGACAGTTGTCCCCTCTCATGACTCTCTATACAATCATCAATGAATGACCGGGCTACACAGATTGAAGTCTTCAATTCAGCCAGTTTGTGTTGAACCGTCTAGAAGAATAAACAGTTAATTAGGAAAATGTAATGGCATGATAAAGAAAATGGTTGAAAGTACCCAGTTATTGACATCAATAATTGACACTGACGTCTTGGTTCATTTACCAGCCTATTAGATGAGGATGAAGTTCAGCCCTAATGGGCTTGGTCTTTTCTATATGGGAGCTGTGAGACAAGCATTGCTTGATAGTGGAGACCTCTTAGAATAAACATCAACATACCCTTTGATCAAACAAGCATTTTACCTTAGGGGGCTTCCATTAAGTATGTGTCCGCAATCAGGGGGTGGGGGTCTGAGATTTTTTAAATGTACATACGTCCTAAATGGAAGGCCCCTTAAAGGCAATGGCGCCATTATACACATGACCAAAAAACCAAAGTCCTTCAATTCTTATGAAAATTGGCTAGAATGTACATAAGTATATGGGCAATTCATAAATGAAAAAGAAAAATGTGGCACTATTTTAGTTTGAGACCTACATGTGTTGAAATATGGCTAATTTCATGAACATTTTGAAACTGCTGAAAACAACTTTAGGTGAAAATGAAAACATTTTTGCTTATATTTCTTTTTCTAGATATACTACATTTAAGAAGTAAATATCTATGGTTTCATATCAATCTTGAGGATAAATAACACTTGTTGCATTCATTATGGCAACATTTTAAAATGGGTTTAAACCCAAAAATTCATAGGTACTCACATAAAACCATTTTCCCATATTAGAACAGATATGTAGCTTTCCTGACCAAGTAAGCATGGTGACCCCCAATTTTCTTTCCAGAAAATGATAGATAACACCAATATCTACATTATGTATAATTTTAGAGAATTTCTTAAGGTTGAATTTTTTTGGGTGACCATTTCTATCAGAAATTTTATATTTTATTTGATTAATTTAACAATTTATTTAAAATAAAAGATATATTCTATTCCAATAAAAGCCATATTATTTTCTAACTGGTGCATGGATTTTGTGTATGTATGTCTTAGGTTTAGATTTCAATGATTTTGTAATTGATTTGAGGATTATTATGAAATTTATCATGAAAACTCTACTTGAACATATATTTTTCAAAAATGTTTATTTAAAAGGAATTATGCTCACATTGTTATATCTCTAGCACAAAAGTTTCCATGGCGACCCCCTATTTTTTTTGCATTTTTAGGATGTATATATGTTTAACTCTTATTACCTAAAATTTCATAAAAATCTTAAGGTTGGATCTATAATGGCGCCATTGTCTTTAACTAGATCAGCATAACTTCAGAGGTTGCAGGGGTATTATACATTTTACTAAGTCTGGTCTTAGATTTAATTAAGGATGAAAAAATTTCCCTTTGTATATAAGGATCACCGTTTTCTCATTATCAATATTTTTACTAACGTCCTGTTGAATTGTATAAAGTATTGGCTAAACTGACTCTGAATCCCAAGGATAACAAGAACATGTATGTACAATCCAATTCTCCCCACCATGGATAGCTCATTATTGTAGTTCACCTGCAGACTAGCCTCAATCAAGGTGAATGCAGGGAAATTTGTAGACAAGTTACAATGCTTAAGTATAGGAATTTTCAATAATCACGGCACATCTTGTGGTCTTATGTAATGGAAAACTAGCATTGACTAATTTTCCATTCGGTATCTATATATATTTGATATTTTTCAAGTTGGTATGAAAATTGATTAATTTCAGAAAGATATATATAGCAAATAGTTGTAAATTTTCTATAGTTTTCCCAGAGTTTTTGTCTGCAAAATCAGTCCAAATTAACCTGCAGTTTAATATAGTAAATCAGCTTTCTGTGGTAGGGAGAATTGTGACCATATTACAATATTTAATGATAGTAACAAATCGTAATAAAAAAAACAATTTATGACTGCATGGTAGAACCAACCTGTAGGTCAGCAATAGTTTTCCTGAAGGCCTTCCTCTGTTTGACATAAGCCCTCGTCTCCTCAAACATCCACTCTGCTGCAGCTAGCCCTAAGTCTCCAATAAGCAGTCGCTCTGTTGCCAGCTTCTCCATCAGATAGTAGAAACCTTTGTTAAGTCCTGCTTCCCCTCCAATAATTGCAGAGCTAGGGAGCCTGACATCATCAAAGAACAACTCAGCTGTGTCCTGTGTTGAGATGGAAAAAGAAAATGATAGTGATTGTATGTAGCATATATAATTATAGTAGCACACATGTAAGCTTAAAGCAGTTTCGAAGTATGTTCATTTGCCTGTTGGGACATGTCTTAATTGAGTACGGAAGATTTGGTTCTTTCTCTAGAATACTTGACTTCTGAAAAGTCACTGAATCTGCCACCAAATGGTACTGACAATAACAATATCAAAAGGCTTAAAATACATGTATGATGACCCATATCCAAGCCCAACCTCTCTCCCTGCTCAAATCTAGGATTGATTTCTGATCCACAATAACAGAAAATATTTTTGTAAATGTTCAAGAGTACATCATAACCAGGGGTATTGGGGTAAGCTAAAATCTAAAGCCCCATACCCACTAAGCAACTTTTACAGAGTTGAGCAACAGATCAGCGCTGAAGTCGGCCGATTCTGCCCCTAGAATCAGGTGACTTCAGATCAGATTCAGATCAAACATGCACATTTCAATACACTATACTAACAGGCGATCATAAGACTCAGTCGATTTCAGCGCCGATCTGTTGCCCAATTCTGTGAAAGTTGCTTAGTGGGAATGGGGCTTAAGTAAAACTTAGTGGATGTCCTTTACCTGTGATTTCATCCCCATTTTCTTCAATTTGCTTCCTTTCTTAAAACCTGGCATGCCATCCTCCACAAGGAAAAGTGACATGCCATGAGCTGGCTTAACTTCTGGATTAGTTATTGCGGCTACAAGGACCACATCAGCCAACCAGCCATTTGTGATGAACACTTTACTGCCGTTCAGGATCCAGTCATCTCCATTCTGCTTAGCATTGGTCTTCATTCCCTGAAGATCACTGTCAATTAAACATGAAACCAGAAAAAATGTCAATCACAAGAAATTTAGCATTCTGAAATCTAGTTGAATTGCAAAAGTTTGATTTTCAGGTGCTTGTTAGAATGCAAATCGCAAATTTTCACTAATTGTATTATGCCAATGAACTCTTTGTTATTGAAACCCTTTACCTTTCTGCCAAAGACTCTGCCATAATTATGGTGACTATGGAACTAATACCAATTACTACCTACCCTATGCTCCATCATGACTATAGCCCCTGTGAGACTCAATCCCTTTATATTCCTACCCAAGGGTTAATCATCACTATGAGACTGTACCATGTATTCCACATACTGATTTTGATGCGGGCAATTTTGCATTTGTTTGAATTTATCTTAATGAAATATTGTACTAATGGCTTAGTACTTTTAATACATTGTTATGATATATAATCCAACACGGATCAGGCTTAGCAAGTCTACTTCTAGTCTACTCTTAGAGGAGACATTTTACGCTCCTAGCGCCACCTGTTAACCAGTATAAAAGGCGTTGCAAGGTAGGGAGCGAGCAGTTAGTGAGCAGCTTGTGAGTTAGTTGGTTAGAAGAAACATGTCTAACCAAGGAGTTATACTTGGAGTAAGTACATCGACTCCATGTAACAGACTGGAGTTTACCATTATCCACTACCTCGGACATAGGATTGTGTTAGAGCTGAATACCAGAATGGTCTAGAAGGTGTTGGAGCAACTCGTGTTCTAAATGTGGTTGATTGCTTATAGGAGACGGGAGGTGGACTGATGAAGACTTATACATGGTGGCTTTGACTCGGGATGAGATGTTTACTGAATAAAAACCCTTTCATATTACGAAGCTCCCTCATCGTTCATTTCTTTTGAACTATTGGGAAGTGAATGGACAAACTTTAAACGCAGTCTGAATTACTCAGACATTCTGGAAAGCAACTCATGAAGACTTGGATATACACGAATCTTACGCAGTCTTAAATCAAACATTAACAATAGTTCATTTGGTGGAGAACCCGGGTAATAAATTAGAAATAATTAAAATTAATAAAGAAAATGAACGGCTTCAGAGCTGACCGCCGTCGAGGAAAAGAAAATAAAATAAATAAATGAAAATTAGTCTTGACCGCCGTCGTGGCGCTAAAAGTATCCAGGTCTCCGCTCAACAGTTGAGCTGAAGAGGGGGGACATGGATTACTGATTCCCTGACGAACAAGCTACAATAAACTTGGTTGACACCCAAAGCTAATAAGATTACCCAATCTATTAGAAAGGAGATAAATAATTCTAACTCTGTCTTTAGCACTACCTATCCCTGCCCGGCATGCGCATAGTTAGGATAAGCTGGGGGCGGAGTCTTTTCAGGAGTAGTCTTGACTCTCCACAAGAGAAACGGGCATAGACCTGAACAAGAAAACGGGTTTAACCTGGTACTGTACTTCGGTAAAGGCCCGACTTACTAGGTGCTGTCTGGAAGTAAGTGATCTAAGGAGATGCAATTACACATCTCTATAATTTAAAGGGGGTGTAGGCTGCATATTAAAAAAAAAAGAAAATATATATGCAGTCTGCTCCCAATTATAGCAATGGAAACTCGGTGCTACCCACTCTGGTCCTATGAATGGGAAAGTACCGACAAACCACGTGTAACTAATAAGGACCGGGAATCAGATCAGAAATGAACCTGAATCTGAGACCCGATCCTCTAGTGATAACTAGGCAAGGAACGAATAATCTCGACTTCCCTTGTACAGTTAATACTTAATGTCCTTTAATGACATTTATACCTCACGGAATGAAAACGCTACCCCCACCGCTAGTTATGTGGTTTTTCCATATAATATAGTGTATACGGTAGACAATGAGATGTTACTGGTAACATAGGTATAATAATTATTCAGTGAACTGTTTGGAGTTGGTGGCGCACCGGGTTGCATGGTCAGAAGGGCGCCGCTACCCAATATAAAGTGGAACTCGGTCTTCAGACCCCAGGCTGAATGTAGGGGGGTGAACGCCGAGCTACCACCTATAACTAGCAGAAAGAGAAGGGATTTTGTCGTAACAAAATCAATCAATAAGAACAAAACTGGGGTTTTAAAGCGGATACTTCACAAAATGGAGTCAAATATGTTAGAACAGGTGTCGCCCTTGAAGGGGGTGTTAACTTGTTTGCGTATAAATCTGTGGAGTGTGTTGGGTAATTATTCTACCACACTGTACAGAAAGAGTGTTATCAAGAGTATTGAACCTTGTGACCTCTTAAGGTAAATCACCAGGGATCCAATTCCTATCATTATTCTTGCCTTTCCATGAGGTCGTTTGGGGAATCTGAGCGGGACGGTTTTGCCTCACATCTCGGGCATTCATGAAACCTTTGTAGGTGGATGTTCTTGGGATGGCTCAACTCCAACCTGTGGGTACAGGCTTTCACGCATTCATCGCAAAGATATCACTATCTGAGGTGTTTGGAAACCTCAGGCGCTGATAGGCGTGGTTCTGTATTCAGTGGAACGGTGCCCACATGGGCCCGATCTATGAACGCACGAGCTGCCGCAGTGTACACACATGTATCTCTGCAAGGGACGCTTGATAATCTTTGTGATGTTGGTGCCTTTCTAACTCTTAATAAGGATACCATTCCTTCTTTCATTACATTCATACAGAATCTTCATCTGGGAATTCATTCAGTGTCTTAGAGACTTCATCTCGGACTCCTCACAGTAGTATTTTTTCCTCTTCGAGACGACTTTGATAATAATACTCACTCTAACACTTATTCTAACACAATGACACTGACGAAGTCTTGCTGTTAGACTAAAACATGGGATGGGTATCTGTGGCCTTCGCCACTACATCTCAAACTTACCTTGGAGTCGCCAACAGCTCGTTGGACGGCTCCACCTGTGGTGTCGCCTTACGTGGCCGACACGTCAATCTTACCAGTACTCTGTAAGGGGGACGACTCATCAAAGAATTCTGTCACAGCCAATCTAATGTTGGGAAGTCTGGACCAAAATACTTGGTCAGCCACTACACCTAAAACTTACCAGGGTGAACACCCTGGGAAGCGCTTGTTACCTAGGGCACCCCATGTGAATTGTTTCCAATGTAGACATTTACACTAATGTTCTGTACGTATAACGACTAAACAAAGAATCCTGTTACAGCAAATCTTATGTTGTAACTCTCAGACCAGAATCTCTAGCCACCCATACCTGATTATCATGTGCAGTGTCAGTCCCCAACAGTTAATAGTATCAAATAATAACAATACGATACGAATTACCCACACTCCAGAAAACCTACTTAGATCGGTAATGTCAACAAACCGCTAGTCAGAAAACCCCCTAATATCGCCCAACCACGCGCGAAGTAAAATGCTTGATCATATTAGTCTAAACAATCCGCCCATTAAAATTATATAGCCTGACGCTTTTCAGTGCCAACCGTGTCAAATTGCTTCATGTACATCACCCTAACATACCGCAGGACCTGGAAAAGATAATAAGTTTAGTACGCAAGATCCTAGTTCTCAGCCCGC